>JASDFA010000006.1:84175000-86575000 GCA_035772735.1 Datura wrightii | reverse complement strand
TCTTGTTCCTGCATAGATCATCTTTCTCAAGCATGTACCTAGGTTTAACCCACTTGTTTTCATGGTGATCAGTCATAAAAACAACCATAATTAAGAATGCAAGACAAAACACTAATCAATAACTTAAAACCGAAACAAAATCGCAAAATCACAATCATATCTTGTGGCTTCAACTCTAGAGGGAGGGTTCTAGCCACTCATGTTCGTAAAATTACAAGAAAACATTGTTCATACTTACAAGAATTGGTAGAAGAGAAGATGAAATTGATGAACCCTAGGTGAGTTCTCCCACTTCTCCCTCACTCCTTGGCAGGTTTTCAAAAATAAATTGTGACTCCCTATTTTTAGGAGCTAAGGGACCTATTTATAGTACATGAGAGATGTATAAAATTATGCCCGACATGGAATAGCTCCGTGTCACGGAGGTTATCTCGCCAATATGCCTCCGTGACATGGAGGCATCGCGTAGGCACCCTGGAAATCAAAACAGTCGCCAAGCAGAAGCTGGCCGTGATGGCAGCGTGTCACACTGCTTGTGCAGCGCGTTTGATGGTGTGTCACGGCCTGGTCGCGCAGCCTGCCTGCCGTGGCACGTTGCCAACGCGCAGGTGAGCTGTTTCACGCATCCTCCTTGCGGACTTTCGCGTTGTACTTCCGATTCCATGCCTCCACTTCACCAACTCATGGATTAGTTCTTCAAATTCATTTTAAAGCTACAAAAACAAGAACTAATCATGTTGGTTAGTATATATATTCACATTTACATAGAAATACATGAGAATGCATATAATTCAATAGATAAACAAGACAAAACTAAGTTATAAAGTATCACTTGGGCATGCTATTTTGCCCGAGATCAGTGATGTTATAATTTAATCCTAAGTGTCTAGTTATCTTCTCGTTTAATTAACCAAGCAAGGTGAATTAGGTATAATGCTATCCTTACCACGAATGAAATCTTGAAGACAAGAACTTGCTCTCTGCATTCTTAGTTCTAACCTAGGTACATTTTCGAGCATTCACCTAAACTTAACAAGTGCATTTCATGGTGATCAATCATTAAAATGATAATTAACAAGAATGCAAGACAAAACACAAAAGAAAACTTGAACCAAATATGAAATTAAGATAAAACAATCATTTCATGTGGCCTCGTCCCAAGAAGAAGGGTTTTAGACACTCATATTCATAAAAGCATTAAAAAAAAATATTTGAATTCAAGTACTTACAAGAATGCTAAAGAAGAAATAAAGAAAAACCAACCCTGTAATACCACAGAAAGGCCTAAGAATAGACTCGGGAGTTTAATTTAAAAAATGCAGAAAACTGGCAAAACTATCACAGGACGAATGACTCAACGACTCATGGGTGGATAACACGAGTCATCGAAAGCAGTCGTAGAATGGGGGTTCAGGGAAGCTTTGGTGACAACGGATGGTGTAATGACTCGTTGTCAGGAACAACGAGTCATCGTTACCAGTCGTTAGAAGGACTTAGCTTAGGCTGAGGGAGAAACAATGGCGCATCCCACGATTCGTGGTGAGGAGGAACGACCCGTTATTTCAAGTCGTTGCTTGTGTGTTGAGGTTTCCAGTGCGGAAAACGGATTGAGACCATGACCCGTTGGAAGCCACCACGAGTCGTGATGAGGCTCGTAGAGAGGAAGCCAGATTTGGTCAAGGAGTTGACGACAGTCGAAGTAACAACCTGTGGTGCAAAGTAACAACTCATCCCGATGAGTCGTGGGAAGGATCTAAGATGTGTTATGAGGCAGTGGACCCAACGACTCAATACCATGAGTCATGGTATGTTGCCACGACCCGTTCTGTTGGCTATTGGTCCATCCGGGTCAGTTTTCAGGAAAATAATTTTAAGGGCATTTCTGACTTTTTCACACTTTTAGACCCTAAACTACGTCATTTTGGATATTTTCTAAGTTGTGATAAGAGGAGTTAAGTCCTCTATGCATGCCCATTCTCATGCAAGAACTTTAGAGTGTTTTCGGGAGATTCAAGGTCTTCTTCCCCAAGTTTTCCATCAATTTCTTTGTGGGTATTCAAGAAACTTTGAGTCAATCCATTTGCAGGTATGTAGGGTTTTAGAATGGGTGAAATTCTTTCCCACCCATGCCCAAATCTCAATTTAAATCATGAATCCTCCTATTCAAGTTTATGGGGTTTTACTCAAATGCATGAAAATGTGATTTCTCCTTATGTGTATGATTTAATTGAGTCTTAATTATTGAATTATGAATGATGGGCTGATTTTATGTTATTTTCTTGAAAAATCATGTTTCAATCTTTTAAATCTAAAATGCCCATTTGATGAAAGTTATGATTTATGATGACTACTCTATAATTTGAGTTTATTGATGTTTGAAAAGCATGATTTCCAAGTTACCCATGTTATGAGCATATTTTGAAAGAAATGAATATGAAAAAGTATTGGGAAAATGACCACCTATTGAAGAATGATATATGATTTATGAATGAATTACATGATTTATAAATTTATGATGTTAGCTGATAAAAAGGGCCTTGATTCTTGGCTAAGCATGTTTTAAAGGGGATCAATGATGATAAATGTTATATTTTAGCCAATGAATTTCTAATGCATGATGTAATTGATTTTTATGTATGAGCCATATACATATTTTTGGGAGCTGTTTCTAGCACCGAGCAGCCCAACGTTCAAAGGACTACGTCGGTGTCTCATAACCACGTGCCAACGTGGGTTTCTAATGACATATTTTATTGATAATGATCCCCTCAAATATGATATCATGCATAATGCATGACCCTCGCCTAGCAAGACAGGGCCGACTCTGTCCACTTGAGTGAGATAGTTGGGGCATCGTGAAAGGCTCTACCATGAAGGTGTCGATTAAGACGAGTCCTCCCACTATTCCGCATGTTTTATGCACTGTTATATTTATATTATTTGCTCAAGTTATGCTTTAATAATGTTTACTTACGATTATGATTATGAACTCTTTATGAATGATTTAAAAGCCTCGAGCCTTATGTTTTCTATGGAGTTTATGATATATGCATGATGTCCTTCTCTTACATTCACTTATGAGTCTTATTTTACTTTTAAACGTCCATTTTACTTACCTTGCATACTCAGTACATTCCACGTACTGACCGCGTACTTTCTATGTTGTATACTTTCATGATACATGGTCCGTATCTCAGGCTCATCCTCATCCTTAGTCCATCTCAGCATACATTCTCAGCTTATTGGTGAGTCCTCATATTTTGAGGGCTGTTTCTTCGAGTTAGTTGGGGATGTTTTCCCATCAACCCGTCATATGTGGTAGATGCTTTCAGACCATGTGTAGTATTTAGCTTATGTGTACATGTAGTATTTTCTAATGTTATGCTATGATTACGTTTCCGCTATGTTTTTATTATTATCATTCTGCTTATTTGGTTAAGATTAGTTGTATGCATGAGCCATGGGTCGACTTGGGGTCTCTCAGGGTCCCTTGTCCCGTGTCTACGATCCAGGTGTACGTTCGGGTCATGACAAACCTTATGCGTGTTTCCAGGTTTCTCTCTTTACTCCTTTCTGCTTTCTAGAAAATAATATGTGATCCCTAAAATAAAAGCCTAAGTGTTTAATATATGGTACATGAGAATTTGCAAAAATTAGCTGAGGATGGACTGGCTCCGTGTCACACTACCCATCATGGAGGGCAGTCTCTGTGACACAGAGTTGTCATGTATCAATACTGGAATTTGCCTCTTGGTCGCGCATGGAATAGGTAGGCTAGGTGTCGCCCAACGCAGAACACTTCCTATCACGTGTAGTGCTTGGCGTGACACGACCTTCAGCGTGCAACATGGCCTAGCGTGGCATGGAGCCAACGCGCTGGCACACTAGTCTACATCATCATGCGTGCACACACATGGCGTGGCACGACATTGGGCGCGCCTATGTCCTAGCATGGAACGCCGGTGGCCTAGGCAGCCCCTTTCTCTTGCAACTTTATGCCATCTTCCTTGCACTTCTTTTCAAACTTCCTTCTTGTACACTAACCATCATATTTAGCCCCTCCTAATCAACAAACATGACACGAAATACTATATAACATAGCACTTGGGCATGTAAATATGCCCAAGATCACTAACCCACACTTAAAGCCTTGTTCATCCTCGAACAACTCCATTACATCTCATGCACACAAAGGACTCACATATGACCAATTGAAGCAGGATGATTCAAGTTAAGGCTATAGCGGTTGGCTCAGATAGAAAGTTTTTAATATAGCATGCGATATATAACAAAAAAATGACATACAACTAAGTTAAGACCTCCTAGTATTAAGAATCGACTCTCAAACTCAGCAAACTCATGCAAAATTAACCAATCAAGAAGTCCAACATGAATTTCATCCTTCCTCAAACATGTGCCCTCACAACAAGAGAGACACCCATTTTCACTCTTGATTTTTCAACTTAAGCAAGTATGGGTATATAAATATTAATTAAGGTCATTCTCACAAAGAATTCACATGCAACATATATTGAACCATAAGATTGCCCTTAGTGTGTTACTTCTCTAATTTAGGAATGTCTAAAAGTAAAATCATGTAAGACTTATCGGGTTGTAATGTAAGTTAAGGGACGGGTAGGTACTATTCTGGCCAGTAATAGAGACTATCTTCCCTAAGAAATTTTAATACAACACAATTTCATTAAGTACATCTCTTCTTTTACTTCACCTTTATTCTTTTCAACTCATCAATGTCCTCTTTTGTTTCCCCATTTCATTAAGCACACTTAGCTTATAGTAGGGAGTACTTAAGCATTTGAAACTTTTTCATTCTTCTGGTCTTTTACTCGTGACTAACACTTATGCATTTTTCAAACAAGTGCACCTATTGTCTTTTCTTCAACTTCCACAACCACTATATTCCTTCTTTTTCAAAATTCTCACTCCTTTGCTCTTTTGGATTTTCACTTAAGTGCTTAGAAGTTTTGGATTAAATTCAAGTTTATTGAGAGAAAGGGATTAGCTTTTATTGTGGCTAGCAAAGAATAGGCTAAAGGCTTAATGAGGAGAAAAAGGATCATACAACAAGGGTAGGTAAAGAAAAGGATAAAAATTTAGCTCATTCAAAGAAATGCCTAAATCATCTCTTACAATCGATATCCCCAATTTCACTTTGCAAACATGTCAGGCATGTTTTAGACAATACATAATAGCATGGACCATTCAAGAAACCTTACACTCAGTGCACATGCTCAATTCAAGAATCATTTAGTAGACTCTTAACGTAGCTGATCACAAGAATTCATAATTAGCTCTAAGCATAAAGATTCATATTCAAGAGCCTAGGTGTCTCAAACAAAGTCATGCTATTGTTCCACATACTTTACAAATTAAATCACTTGCATCTCACAATCATGTGCACCAGTCAACAAGAGCATCAAGCAATCAACTAGTTAAGGTTTCTAAAACAAAAACCTACTTACTAATTTTCCCTCAAGACGGTCGTCATCCATCCATCATCGGGAAAAGACCCTAACTATGACTAAAACAACTTTGTACAGAAAAGAAAATTTTTATTCTCTTTTTAAAGTGCCCTCCTTTTAAAAAGAATCGAAAAGAAAAACCAAAGGGTGGGTGAAATATGCTCCATTCAGATTTTGTGAAATCACTTAGCACAAAATCTGAAATTTCTCTCACCCCACATTTAAAATATGTTATGTACTCAAAGCATCAATTAAAATTAAAACAAAAGTGAGAGATACTTCCTGAGGCCTCTAGTCCTAGTTAGCAGCATGTTTTCATCCATTTTGGAACACGTGGATCACCGACCCCACATTCATTTCTTTGTCTATGCTCCTTATCTTCTGCTTCACAGGATACTCAAACTTCTCCTCAATCTGTTCTTTCCAACCAAAAAGAAAACAAAAACAAAAGAAACAAAATCACAAACAAAATGAAAATAAATTGTACTTGTGGTACTCTTGGGTTGACTCCCAAGCATCACCTGATTTTATGTCACGACACGATGTGAACTATCCTTTTCAGGATATCCTCAAACAAGTATTTCCTTTCAGAAACCATCTGATAATGCTCAAACTCACACCTCCTGACAAAGTATGAAGCGGTCATTGTCAAAAAAGAACCCAACTAAGAGATTGGGTCAAACCCATATGGAATAGGGTAAGATCTAGACTAATGCCGATAAGTGAACATGTTGGTGAGTTATCTCCAAATTGGGGAGTTTAAAGAAAACAATATTAAAACAAATATTATAGTTGTGATTTAAATCATGATTTGCAAACAACTAGGATAAGTGCTCCCCATGGGTTCATAACAACTTCGGGTATACACACGTGATCAATTCCAATGCTTACTTATAGAACTGATAATTAGGGTTCATCCAAGCAACTAGTTCATCCCTGTTGGATGACTATACTCAATCATCGAGTCAGGTCTTATAAGAGACTTCAAACTAATCATTATCAATATGTTTCAAATTTCACTATCCTACGACCATAACTCAAGTGAATACAATGATCGTAAAAATCAAGCCTTTGTTGTAATTCTCTTTTTCTAATCTCTATTTCTCTTGGTTCAAGTAAGTGAAGAATTCGGGAAAGTCCTAATGTTGTACACTGTTAATAAACCTTTAAAAATGAAGAGAATACAATACAAGCCTTTTGCATTGTTTTTGAATCGCTTTGTGCAACCCTAATTCGTTAATCCACCATGGTTCCATAACCCCTAGTTGAGGAGGTTTTAGCTTCTCATCTTTGTAAGATAAGATTTTGCATTCATAGAAAAACACATAATTAAATATTTACAACAATAATTAGAAGGAAATTAGATTTGATTATCAAAGAACAGCCTCATGAACAATGTAGGAAATCAAGAATTTGATCCCAATAATTGCTCCTCAGAAGTTGATAAAAATTCACCAAATTAATTCTTCAAATGTCTACTAACTCAATTCTATCCTTCTCTAACTAAAATAAAATGTAAAGGCAATTTATACAGACATTAGAAACCTTTTCCTAAGATAACGGGAGTTTTCCATATCTGGTGTCGACTGTGTCACGACTAGACCTACGACCCGTAGCAGGATTGATGGGTCATACCAGCTTTCTGTGAGTCCTTGGCTACTGTAGATTTGGCTAAGTGTTGGCAGGCTGGTGTGACTCGTACCTTCATCCTATGAGTCGTATAATGCTTCCATGGTTTGGCCTTGAGAACTCTGGCAACTTCTGGAATTCTTCACAGGTGTTGTGGTATGACTCGTACCTTCTTGCTACGACTAGTATTGTCTGTAGTGTATGAATTTCTACCAAGTACTGAAAAATCTTCTGAAGTTTACCATCGCTCTTGGTATGGTTCGTACATTGATTCCATGGTTCGTGAGTCCATCCGTACCAAGAGGCTGCCGTTGTGCAATTTCTTATGAATAATTCCATGACTCTGGTTATGGCTCGTACCATCTTGGTACAACTTGTATTGAGAGTTGTATATTGCCTTCTTCCCACTTCATCCTTCTGACTTTCATCATGGTTCTCAGTACGGCTCGTACAATCAAGGTACGGCTCGTACTATGACTTGTACTTTGGCTAATTTTCAATATTTTAAGGCATCTTTGGCACGTCCTTGCTCCAACGCTTATTTTTCCTTAAGTTAAAGTAAAAGTGTCTCATATCCATATAAACATACCTATATCCATGCTATTTTCTAAATTTTAAGCGTCGAAAGTGCTGTAAACTCATAGCATATCAACACCCCCAACTTAAGATTTTTGCAGGTCCTTAGGAAAAGAAAAGTAAAAACTAAACATGACGCTTAACTAGAAAATAAACCTTGGATACTACAACCAACATCAAACAAAATTTGCACTATGACTCAAAAAGCTTTTGACTCTTTTCCCGTGAACCAAATCAGCACCATGCACCACAAGAAACCTTAAAACATGATAAACAGGGATCAAGATATGTCATCTAGCTATCAACAGGTAGTCAAGTCATCACCAATGCTTTTTACACAGACCACTGGTAAAGTTAAACACAAACCATGTACCTTCACAACAAATGAAGTCCCCTACCCACAGATACAGTAAAAGGTATAACATGGGACTAAACAAGTGAGACTCTCACTCTCACAAAGAAGTTCCAAATACTGCATGTCAGATACCATAGGCTTGCCCTTATTTTCTCTACTTCGGCTTGTTAGATGGTCAGGTTAGGATTACTATAGGACATTCTTTGGCTTTTAATGTAGGCTTTTTAGCTGGCTATGGTAGATATAGAATCTTTTGAGTGGCTAAACCTCTCCTTGGCACTATATACATGTGACTCCATTTTTTCACATTTTTCACCCTTTTGCTTCTTGCATTTTTTTCTCCCTTTTCACCCTTTTTTCTACACTTGTATTAGTGTGGCGGGTTTCTTCAAACTATTATGCATCTTTCTCATTTTGTATTTTCTTTTTCAATTTTTCTATCTTTTTCTTTCTCTTTTGTCACACCACCCTAATTTTTCACCTTCCCAATCATTATGCACCCCTACTCTAGCCACCCACAACTTAGATATTTTGCCTATGTTGAGGTTCACAATGTCCAAGGAGGGACCAAGGCCAAAAAAGATTCATTATAAAAAATTGGGCATGGCTAATTGTTTAATCAAAGAAAATGTCTATTTAAGGCTAAAAAATTTGGATCAAGGGAATCATATCATTTTGGTATGACTATTTAAGCTAAAAATGGGCTATACAAGAACAACCTATGATCCTTTCCTAACCAACCATCCAAAAACCTATACAAAGACCAACCGGGAGGGTTCTAGATCCTCTACGCAGTATTGAATTAGGTATCAGACCTCACTCACTCATGGTACATGATTTGCATTCACTCTATCTGTCCGGTTTATTCATGGCTTAACAAAAACTACACATGCTAATATACCAAATGACATAAAATTATCCACAGAAATCATGCATTCAATCACTAGTACACAACTAATTCATTAAAAAATTTTAAACACGGTCAATTTTTGAAATATCAAAACTAGTGCAATTTGTTGGCTGAGTACTCCTAAGTTACTTTCTAACTAAACAAAAATCACAAAAAATAAAATCCTAAACATACCGGTTCTACTAGATAGCATGCTTATGGAAAAAGAAACATGACAAAGAAAAATCCTCAGACGAATCAAAAACCCAAATAAAATACAAGTACACCCTCCCATTTTTAAAAAAAACATGCTTCGTCCCCGAAGAGTAGAATGTATAAATAGAGGGAAGGGAACATACCTGTGGCTACTCAAACTTCACCATCCATGGGTTGCCTCCCAAGCAACACCTAATTTAACGTCGCAGAACGACGTAACTTTTGCGACTCTTTAGGCATAATCAAGGTACACCGCCTCGATTCATCTTAGCTCCTCCAAATCTCCCAGATATCACTTTATTCTTTTCCCGTTCACTTTGAACCTTTTTCCATCTTTATTCTCAAGTTCCACTGCAGCATATGGGAACACCTGCACCATTCTATAAGGTCTCATCCATCTAGATTTCAACTTTCCAGGGTGCAAACGGAGCCTTGAGTTCAACAGTAGGACTAGATCGCCCGTGTTAAACTCTCTTTTTGCAATCTTCTTGTCATGATAAATCTTTATTCTTTCTTTATAAATGGTCTCACTCTCATAGGCTCTAAGTAAGAATTTTTCCAACTCATTGAGCTGGTCAAGTCTCAACTTGGCTGCTTCATTCCAATTCAAATTCAACTTTTTTAGAGCCCATAGTGCCTTACGCTCTAATTTGACCAGTAGATGAAATGATTTTCCATAAACAAGTTGATATGGAGATGAACCAATGGGGGTCTTATAAGCTATTTGATAGGACCACAGTGCATCATCGAGCTTCCTAGACCAATCTGTCCGATTAGTATTCACTGTTTTGGCAATAATGGTCTTTTATCTCCCTATTTGAAACTTCCACTTTTCCACTTGACTGAGGATGGTAAGGTGTTACAACCTTATGCTTAACACCATATTTCTCCAACAGGGTTCTAAAGAGGTGGTTGCATAAATGTGATCCACCATCATTAATGATTGCTCTGGGAGTGCCAAATCTAGCAAATTGGCTTCCGCAGAAATGTTATAACATTTCGCCTTCATTGTTAGGTAGTGCAATAGCCTCCACCTATTTGGAGACACATTACAAAACCACCAAGATGTTTCATCCCATATGAACTAACAAATGGGTCCATGAAGTCTATACCCCGTATATCAAATAACTCAACTTCCAGAATAGGGGTCAATGGCAACTCATGCTTATGGGTAATGTCACCCTACCTTTGACACTGATCACATGCCTTGGCATAATCATAGGCATCTTGGTGAATAGAGGGCCAGTAATACCCGCATTGCAAGATTTTATGTGCAGTTCGAATACCACTGTGATGACTCCCAACTGGGGATGAATGAAAGGTCTCCAGAATGCTCGACATTGCTACCTCTTGCGCACACCTATGAATGATCCCATATGCACAAATGTGAAATAAGTATGGTTTATCCAAATAGTATCTTCGGGCATCGAATAAGAACTTCTACTTCTGTTGGGGAGTCAGGTCTATTGGGATCATATCGCTAACCAAGTAATTTGCAAAGTCAGTGAACCAGGAAATCAAATCCTGACATGCAGCTAGTACCTGCTCGTTTGGAAATGTATCATTAATATCAATCTCCTCTCTTTCCCTAGCTTCTGTTCGATCTACTTGATTACTGTGGCATGTGACTCCACTCTCTGACCCATGCCTGATATATCACTATGGATGTCTTTCAACTGGTCATTTGTGTACCTCACCTTCTTTAGCATATCAGCCATCATGCTCTCTACCTTTGACTTTCCAGCCTCCCCCTCATGTGCATTAAGAGGCACATACAATCTATCTTGGTCGTTGTGGTAACCATCATTCCTTCTCCATTCTCCCTCATGCACACAACCTTGGCTTCTATCTCTCAACCCGTTACGATTATAGTTGCCTCTATAATTGTTCTGACCTTGGTTTCAAGAACCTTGGTGTCAAGTGTCTTATCCAGATCCTTGGGCATTGGCTCAGAAACCCGCCACCTGGTTGTCCAAGAAGTATGCCTCCTCCTCGAAATCTGAGTGGTATGGCTCTAGCTCCTGTCCCTATGTCCCAATTGTGTTCACCTTTCGGGCTCAAGCTCCCATGATGTGCTCAGTAAGAAAATCCAACGATGTGTGCATATGAGCTAATTCCTGGTCATGCTCTTCTTTTTTCCTACGTTGGTCTGTAGTGAAACAAATAGCGTATGTACCAGCTGCTGCGTTTGCTTCCTGGGTGTTCCATGCTTTGTTTTTTTATCACCCTGTCAAGAATAGTAGCGGCGTGCTCCCATGTGTGACTCATCAGTGCTCCTCCTGCCACTATGTCTACTATTGCTTTTGTACTATTATTCAACGATCTATAGAAAATCTCAAACAGGATGTCATTAGGGATTTTTTGGTTCGGGAACTTGGTCAACTTCTTTTTGAACCTCAACCAGGTCTCATGAAATGCCTCAGTATTTAATTGTCCAAAATTGTAGATCTCATCCTTAACCCGCAGCATTCTGGAGGGTGGAAAGAATCTATCTAAGAAATCTTGCTTGAGCTCCCTCCAGTTGGTAATGGAGTCGTTGGGCAACTCTGATAACCATAATGTGGTCTCCCTAGACAGAGAGAGGGGAAGAGTCTTAGCCTTATAGCATCTTGGCCGACACCGGTTAACCTGTACGCCTTACCTATTCCCACAAAGTTAATCAGGTGCAGGTTGGCATCCTAAGTTGCATGAACACTAAACACGCCTTTCATGTTCAACAACTGAATCATGGTGCTAGTGATATCAAACTTGGCCCCAGCAGGAAGTGGTGGTAATACAATGGCTCCAGTTAACCAGACTTCATTGATGTCTGGGTCATCTTCATCTAAGAACTGAGGGGCATATCTTTGGCCTCTGTTCCCCTCCTATGTCGACCAACATTTATGACCTCATCTCGAGTATCCTCTACATCTTGAAGTGTAGCTTGCCGAGCTAGCTCAACTTGCCTAGCTTCTTCAGCTATACGGACATCTCCTTGTTCCTGGTTTTCCATCCTAAGCAATGTTCGTTCAAGTTGAGATCCAATGAAATCAGGAGGCTTCAACTCCGATGAGTACTTGGTGTTCGCCAAGCAACAACCCGTGGATATCCAAAAACAAAAAGAAAACGTAATTCAGGAAATAACAACCAAAAGTGAAATGCAAGTAATTAATCTATTCTTAGTCGTATTTCCTAGCAATGAGCCCACTTTTTTATAATGCTCAAACTCACACTTCCTGACAAAGTATGAAGTGATCGATGTCAATAAAGAACCCAACTAAGAGGTTGGGGTCAAACCGACATGGAATAGGATAAGATCTAAACTAATATCGATAAGTGAACTTGTTGGTGAGTTATCTCCAAATTGGTGGTTTTAAAGAAAACAATATTAAATGAAAAATTATAGTTGCGATTTATATCAAGATTTTCAAACAACTATGGTAAATATTCCCCATGGGTTCATAACAACTTCGGTTATACACATGTGATCAATCCCAATGCTTACTTGTAGAACTGATAACCAGGGTTCATCAAAAGGTCTGGTTTGTCCCTATTGGATGACTATACTAAATCATCGGGTCAGGTCTCATGAGCAATTTCAAACTAACCATTATAAATATTTTCCAAATTTAACTATCCTGTGGCCACAACTCAAGTTAATACAATGATCGTAAAAATCAAGGGTTGGTTTTAATTCTCTTTTTCTAATCTCTTCTTCTCTAGGTTCAAGCAAGTAAAGAATTCGGGCAAGTTCTAACGTTGTACACCATTAAGAAATATTTAAACATGGAGAATACAATACAAGCTTTTTTCATTGGTTTTGAATCACTTTGTGCAACCCTAATTCGTTAATCCATCATGGTTCCCGCAACCCCTAGTTTTGGAGGTTTTACCCTCTCATGGTTGTATGATTATATTTTGCATTCATAGAAAAACACATAATTAAATACTTCCAGCAACAATTGCAAGGAAATTAGATTTGATTATCAAAGAACAACCTCAAGAACAATTTAGGAAATGAAGAATTTGATCCTAAGAATTGCTCGTCAAAACTTGATAAAAATTCACAA
Source organism: Datura wrightii (assembly GCA_035772735.1). Lineage (NCBI taxonomy): Eukaryota > Viridiplantae > Streptophyta > Magnoliopsida > Solanales > Solanaceae > Datura > Datura wrightii. The sequence continues at coordinate 86,561,803 of JASDFA010000006.1, read as the reverse complement.
AAATAATTCTTCACACGTCTACTAACTCAATTCTTTCCTCCTCTAACTAAAATAAAATATAAAGGCTATTTATACAGACATTAGAAACCTTTTTCTAAGGTAACAGGGAGTTTTCCATATCTGGTGCCGACTATGTCACAACTGGACCTACGACCCGCAGCAGGATTGTACGGATCGTACCTGCTTTCTGTGAGTCCTTGGCTGCTACAGATTAAGCTAAGTGTTGGCATGCTGGTACAACTCGTACCTTCATCCTATGATACATACAATGCTTTCGTGGTTTGGCCATAAGAACTCAGATATCTTCTGGAATTCTTTACGAGTGTTATGGTACGACTCGTACCTTCTTGATATGACTTGTATTTTTTTTAGTTTCTGAAGTTCTACCAAGTGATGAAAAATCTTCTGAATCTCACCACGACTCCTAGTACTATTCGTAAATTGATGCCACGATTCGTGAGTCCATCCGTACAAAGAGTCTCCCTTTGTGCAATTTCTTCTGAATAATTCCACAACTCTAGTTACGACTCGTATCATCTTGGTACAGCTCATACTTAGATTCGTATGTTGCCTTCTTCTCACTTCAGCCTTCTAACTTTCACCACGGTTCTTAGTACGGCTCATATAATCAAGGTGTTGCTCGTCCTAAGACTAGTACTTTGGCTGAATTTTTGCATTTTTTTCATGATCCAAATGGGGGCCTGGATTGTAACACGGGACAAGGAGCCCCGAGAGACCCCAAGTCGACCCATGGCATAAGCATACATCTAATCTCAATCAAGAAACTGAATAATCAATATAATACTCGTAACGAAAGTCTAACTTCAACACAACATCAAAATAAGAAATTTGAAGCTGAATACACACATATGTCTGAAAAGCCTCTAAACCTAAAAAGTTGATGGGACAAGACCCCAACTAACTCAATAAAACTGAAACAAAAATACATAAAGGAAAGCTGAATAATATAGTCCTCGGGGAATGAGGAATCACCCACAATAATATTGCTAACTCGGATAAGCTGACTACGAGCGGGTCTGAACCTGAGAGCTGGGTCCTATATCATGAAATGATACAACATAGAGTATGCGTTCAGTACGTGGAATGTATGGAGTATGCAAGGTAAGTAAAATAGCTAAAGTAAATAAAATCGTTTAAAGACAATGCATAATATCACATAAACATTAAGAGTCTGAGAGTAGGGCTTGCATGCATTCTTTCTGAAATCACGATCTCTTCATCACATAACATAACATAACTTCATAATATCATAACTAAATCGACTGACTCAAAGTTGAAATCTGATATTTATAAGTAAAGCAGAACATTGAGTCAAACCTGCTTTAGTACATGCATATATATCTAAATCTCATGAGTGATGAATATGCATATCTAAAATCTAGAGGAATAATGGGAGACTCGTCTTTTAACCGACATACCAAGATAGAGCTTACATGGTCCCAACTATCACACTGAAGTGCGTAGAGCTGTCCAAAGCCTTGCTCAGGCTAGGGACGATACCATGATATCGATATCAAGCTAATGGCCCATTCGGGCAGGGGAAGCTCACGAGGGAGGTCCCAAAGTAATATATAATAGTGTAAACCTATATTGACACGTAGTTCGAAGGCATGGGGTGATCGAGCCTTAGCCTACTTGATGCTAGACATTACACCCAAAACAAGATTATTCTCTACATCATTTTATAACGAAGCTCAACATCGTGAAGCTTAATGATCAAATATCTCAAATATGAAATCATGCATATGAGAAGCTTTAACTCAAAACATACCACATGCTGAAAGCATAACTGGGAGCCTTCACTCCAAAACCATGTGGTAAGCTATACATAGGAAACTCGTAAACTCAAAACAACCACAAGCTGAAAACATAATTGGGAGTCTTTGCTCCAAAATAATGTGGTAAGCTTAATTCAGAAAATCATTATTCATTCTTAACATGTGGGCATTTCCCAAAGCTTTATTATACTTAGAAATACTCAATTCTTATCCAAAACATAATTGTAAACATGAGTAGCTTCAAATCATGCTTTCCATCATAATATCTCGTCATCATCATATACTCATCACAAATCTCATCTTTCATGAACATCTCATCTATAGGCTTTTAATTCATAAAACTACAATCCTGATTTTAAATTGAAAACATTATAAAATTTGCCCATGCTTCATATTTCAATAGTAGAATCATAATCAAATCATACCCATGTATAGAAACAGAAGATTCATGCATTTGGGTTAAAACCCCATAGATTAGACATAGGAGTTTCAACTTTAGTGAGGGATTGGGAGTGGGTGTGAAAGAAATCATCCATTCATAACCTTACATACCTGTCAGTAGCTGATTCTAACACTTCTTTAGATGCCCAATAAGAAGTTGAAAAGAAATTGATGAATGCTAAGCTTGAACACCCTCTCAAGTCTTCTACCTTGCATGCATGAATGAATGAGGCCTAAAATGAACTTAACCCCTTCAAAAGTCACTCATAACTAAAAACGTCGTAGTTTAGGCCCTAGGAACTTAGGAATTACGGAAAATCCCTTACTAAATTCGCAGAAATTAACTGTCAGGTGGTCCCAACGAGGAACCTAATGACTCATGGTCAAGGGTCACGACTCGTGGAGCTGGTCATGAGGTACACTGCCTGAGCTTCAACAAAAACCTTCCCTCTTGGACCACGATTCACCCCACGAATCGTGGGGACTGACCACAACTTGTGGGGTCCTTCCATTGAGTGCACTGCCTCCCTTCTTCACTTTTCTTTCCTTACCCACCCCACGACTGACCTAACGACTCTTGGGGTCTGACAACGAGTCATTGTAATGCCCGTGGGGATCCTTTTTCTCAAACTTCCAAAACTTCCTCATTGGCCTCCCCACGAGTCACATCACAACTCGTGGGCTGCACTAATGAGTCACCCGACGACTCATTCTGTGCCTGGTGCCAGTTTTTACACTTTTTTCCATTTAAACTCCCGGGTCTAATCTTTAGGCTTTCGGGGTATAACAATATCTCCCACTTGGAAACATTTGTCCTCGAATCTTAAAAACACACAGAAAAGCATAGAAAATGCAATCATCATATTCAAATACTGATCATTTAAACCGAAAATTAACGGGATAACTACCTCCTATTCGAATCACATAACTGAACTGATTCCATGAATCATACAACATCCATAAACATAAAAGAAACTTGCGCACATGAAATAACATGAAACTAAATAAAGTCGGAGTGCAAAACTGATACCTCAAGCTAAAACTAAGCCGATAGAGAACAAATGTGGGTATCTAGCCATCATATCCACTTCTGCTTCCCATGTAGCTCCTTCAGCATGCTGATTTCTCCATAACACTTTAACTGAAGCTACTTCCTTGATCCTTAGCCTTCGAACCTAATGATCCAATATTTGCACCGAAACCTCCTCTCAACTAAGGATGTCTCTCACACCAGCATTGTCCACCGGGACAACTAAGGCTGGATCACAAACACTTATTCAAAAGCTTTACATAAAACATAGGATGCATAGAAGCTAATTCTAAAGGCAACTCCAAATCATAAGTCACCTTGCCAACATGTCTCACTATCTGATACGGGCCGACATAGCGAGGACTAAGTTTCCCTTTCTTTTCTAACCGCATCACTCCCTTTATGGGAGACACCCTCAGAAATACCCATTCATCGACTTCAAATTCTAACTCTGTTCTTCTCATGTCCGCATAAAACTATTGGCGACTCTGGGTAGTTTTCAACCTGTCTCTTATCAACTGACCCTTCTCCATTTCTTCATGAACTGAATTCGACCCTATCATTTCCGCCTCACCAACCTCAAACCATCTGATGGGTGATCTATATCTCTGCCCGTAGAGAGCCTCGAACGGTGCCATCTGAATACTAGAGTGATAGCTATTGTTGTAAGAAAACTCGATAAGTGGCAAATGCTCATCCCAGCTACCTCTAAAGTCAATTATGCAGGCTCTCAACATGTCCTCAAGGGTCTGAATAGTCCGCTCCACTGGACCATCCATTTGCAGGTGAAATGCTGTGTTGAGCTTAATCTGCGTACCCAATCCTTTTTAAACGACTTCCAAAACTGAGAGGTAAATTGAGTACCTCAATTTGAAATGATGGTTAAGGGAACTCCATGCAATTTGACCAACTCCCGGATATATAGTCTGGCATAATCCTCCACCGAATCCGTGGTTTTAACAGGTAGAAAATATGGAGCCTTGGTCAACCTTTCTACCAAAATCCAAATGGAGTTATATTATCGCCGAGTAAAAAAGTAAACCTGTGATAAAATCCATATTAATTTCTTCCCACTTTCAAGTAGGAATGTTGATATCTTGAAGCACACCTCCAGGTATCTGATGCTCATCCTTTACTTGTTGATAGTTCAAACACTTGGCTACGAATTCTGCAATATCTCTCTTCATGCCATTCCACCAATAGGTTTTCCGTAAGTCACGGTACATCTTGATGGCACTTGGATGGATAGAATACCTGAATCCATGAGCCTCATTCAACATCTGTCTCTTCAAGTCGTCCACGTCTAGTACACACAAGTGGCCCTGGTATCGAAGCACACCATCTCCCCCTTTGGAGAAGACCTCTACCTTCTGACTTTGAACGACTTCCTTCAACTTTACCAAAATTAGATCCTTATCTTGTCTAGCTCTCACATCAGTCACCAAGGATGACTCTGATCCATTCTGTACAACAACACCGCCATCAATCGAGTCGACCAACCTAACTCCCAACCTAGCGAGTCGATGTACATCTTTCACCATCTCCTTCTTCCCCTCATCCACATGGGACACACTCTCCATAGAGAGTATACTAAGTGCGTCTTCTACCTCATTAGCCTTACCCGAATGGTAAAGGACAATCATGCCGTAGTCCTTGAGTAGTTCCAACCACCTCCTTTGTCGAAGATTGAGATCTTTCTGTGTTAACACATTTTGTAAGCTCTTGTGGTCTGTAGATGCATCCATGTGAACCCCATACAAATAATGTTTCCATATCTTCAAGGAGAATACCACCACGACCAATTCAAGATCATGGCTCGGGTAATTCTTCTCATGGACCTTCAACTGTCTAGAGGCATATGCTATCACTTTCCCACGCTACATCAATACACACCCGAGTCCGATTCATATAGCATCACAATACACCACGAACCTATCAGTACCCTCGGGGAGAGTTAACATCGGTGCTGAAGTAAGTCGAGTCTTCAACTCTTGGAAGCTCTTCTCACAAGCCTCGGACCATTAGAACTTCACCTTCTTCTGGGTCAATTTGGTCAAAGGTGCCTGCAGTAGATAAGAAACCCTCAACAAATCTTCGATAGTAGCCAGCTAAACCCAAGAAACTCTTAATATCTAAAGGATTCACTTCCTCGATTTTCTTAGAATCTACCCTTATGCCCTCAGTTGATACCACCTAGCCCAAAAATTCTATGGAGTTCAACCAAAACTTGCACATGCTGAACTTGGAATATAATTGATGATCCTTGAGGGTCTACAACACTACTCTCAGATGAGCGGCATGCTCCTTATCACTCCGAGATTATATAAGGATTTCATCAATGAACGCGATCACGAACATGTCCAGGTATGACTTGAACACCCTATTCATCAAATCCATAAAAGCTACAAGAGCATTCTTTAGTCCAGAAGACATAACTACAAACTCATAATGACTATACTGCGTCCTGAAGGCTGTCTTCGGGATGTCACTGTCCCGAACTCTAAGCTGATGGTACCTGGATCGGAGATCTATCTTTGAGAAACACTTGGTACCCTGTAGCTGGTAAAATAAATCACCAATCCTAGGTAGGTTATCTGTTCTTGATAGTGACTTTGTTTAATTGCTTATAGTCAATACACATGTGAAGAGAACCATCTTTCTTTAAGACAAAGAGAATTGGTGCATCCCATGGGGACTTGCTCGGTCTAATGAAACCCTTATCTAACAAGTCCTTCAACTGCTCCTTCCACTCCTTTAGCTCGGATGGAGCCATTCAGTAAGGAGGAATAGATAACGGTTGTGTCTCGGGAAAAGGTCAATACCAAAATCAATCTCCCACTCGGGAGGGATTCCTAGTAGATCATTTGGAAAAACTTCTGGATACTCACATATTACTGGGACTAACTGGATAGTCGGGGTCTCAGACATTTCATCCTTATCCCTAACTAGATGGTATACACAACCCTTAGAAATCATCTTCTTAGCCTTAAGGTAGGAAATGAAATGACCTACAGGCACAACTGAACCACCCTTCCATTCTAAGAGTGGCTCACCCAGAAATTTGAACTCTACTGCTAGGGTTCTACAATTAACTAAAGCATATCATGCAAATAGCCAATCCTTGCTGAGAATCACATCAAAATCGGTCATGGATACCTCTATCAAATCTGCATAGGTGACCTTCTGAAGGATTGAGACAGGGCAGCATCTATACACCCATCTAGCTATAACTGAGTCACCTACTGGAGTAGAAACTGAGAAGGGTTCTGACAAGACTTCGGGACAGACTCCGAATCTACTAGCTACATAAGGTGTCACAAAGGATAAGGTAGCCCCCGGATCCAGCTGAGCATAAACATCAATATGGAAAACTCATAACATACTAGTGACCATATCTGGGGAGACCTCCTGCTCCTCAAGGGATAATAAGGCATAGAATCTATTATGGAGCTGACCGCCAGCTGTGCTAGTAGGTGCCCCCTGATTGGCTGAGCGTGGGGAGGGGCTGCTAAACTAGAAGCTGGACCTCGGCCCCCAACCTGATCCTGTCTCACCATTGAGAAATCTCTAAGCATGTTTCTAGGCTTCCTACACCAAAGCAAGCACCTGAGCCTTCTAAGCATTGGCCTGTGTGCCCCGACCACATCTGCGACAAGCTGGGATACTAGAATTTGAGGTTCTGCTGTGCTGACCCCTCGAGCTTGACGCTTTCTCTCTCTGATCATGTCTAGGCATGGATGGAACACTCAATAATGAAGATGTCGAGGTTGATGATCTCTGATGAGTTTGCTATCGGTGCCTACCACCTAATCTCGGCTAGGAGAATCTATGGTTATCGGTCTTTGCCCTCTTGGCCTCCCTCTCTCTCAGATGTGCCCTCTCCATCTACCGGGCATACAAGACCTGGTGGAGCATAGCAGTCCTACAATCCTTTTACAAATAGCTTGCTACTCCATGCACGAACCTGCTCACCTACGCCCTCTGATTAGCTACCAACTCTTGGGTATTTTTCAATAAGAGAGTGAACTGAAGGGCATACTCTTTTACACTCATTCTCCCTTGCTTCAATTTCATGAACTCATCTTCCTTCAACTCCCTTATCTCACGAGGGAAGAACCAGTCTAGGAATGCAACATGGAACTCTTCCCAAGTGAAAGGACCTGTTCCGGCGACCCTGCTATCCTTCCATTGGCGAAACTAAATATGCGCAACCCCTTTCAACTGGTAAGAGTCCAACTCTGTGCACTAGACTCCATTCACTCCATTACTTGGGTTGTCTTGACTATCTCATCTATGAACTCATAGGGGTCCTCATCTACCTTCGACCCAAGGAACTCCGATGGGTTCATCCTTAAGAAGTCTCTGACTCATGCCACCGCTGCATTGCTATTTTGTGGAACAAGCATAACAACCTGCTGATTGACCTGAGTGGTAAAGGCCTATGCAAGCATCTGAATAGTGGCCTAGAACACAGCATGAGCGATTGGCTCTGGTGCCTGGTGCTCCTGAACTGGTGGGGCTTGCTGGTGCCCGTTATTGTTGCCATCCTCGTGGCTTCACCATTCCCATTTCTCCTACAATTCACTCTTCGAGGAGCCATGATTTTGCAATCGCGAATAGCACAAATTAGAAGGATAGAAAGACTTTTGATTGCACAACGTAGATCATGAATAAAGGGAAGACTTCCTAAATGTCTCATAGCCTCTTTGTTATAAGTGTGGCGTGCTGCATACCTATGAACAAGACTCTACTTAATGCATCTTTTAGACACCCTAGGACACTTCAAACTATTTCTCTGATACCATGTTTGTCATGACCCAAACGGGGGCCTAGATCATAACATAGGAAAAGGCTCCCAAAGATACCGCAAGTTGACTCATGGCATAAGCATACATCTAATCAAACAATCAAGAAACTGAATAATCAATAAAATAGTCATAGTAGAAGTCTAATTTTAACACAACATCAGAATACAAAATCCGAAGTTGAATACATACATATGTCTGAAAAGCCTCTAAACCTGATGACTTGATGGGACAAGGCCCCAACTAACTCAACAAAACTAAAACTGAAAGACATATAGGAAAGTTGAATAGTCTCGTCCTCGGGAAATGAGGACTCACCCACAATAAGAATGCAAACTCTGATAAGCTGACTACAAGTGGGGCTAAACCTGAGAGTTGGGTCCTGTATCATGAAATGATACAACATAGAGTATGCGGTCAGTACATGGAATGTACCAAGTATACAAGGTAAGTAAAACCGCTAAAGTAAATAAAATCATTTAAAGACAATCATAATGTAACATAAACATTAAGAGTCTGAGAGAAGGGCTTGCATGCATTCTTTCTGAAGTCATGATCTCTTAATAACATAACATAACATATCTTCATAATATCATAATAGAATCGATTAACTCAAAGCTGAAATCTGAAATTTATAAGTAAAGTGAAACATTGAGTCAAACCTACTTCAGTACATACATATATATATCTAAATCTCATGAGTAATGGATATGCATATCTGAAATCATATGAAACAATGGGAGACACATCTTTTAACATAAATACCATGATAGAGCTTACATGGTCCCAACTATCACACTCAAGTGGATAGAGCTGTCTAAAGCCTTTCCAGGGCTAGGGATGATACCATGATATCGATATCAAGTTGAAGGACCATTTGGGTAGGGGAAGCTCACGAAGGAGGTCCCAAAGTAATATATAATGTGTAAACCTACGTTGGCGCGAAGTTTTGAGGCATGGGGTGATCGACCCTTAGCCTACTCGGTGCTAGACATTACACCCAAAAGATGCATATGCTCTACATCATTTTATAACAAAACTTAACATTTTCTGTTGATGAAGCTAAATGATTAAATACATCTCAAATATGAAATCATGCATATGAGAAGCTTTAGCTCAAAACATACCACAAACTGAAAGTATAACTGGGTGCCTTCGCTCCAAAACCATGTGGTAAGCTATATATAGGAAACTTGAACTCAAAACAAACAACAAGCTGAAAACATAATTGGGAGTCTTTGCTCCAAAACAATGTGGTAAACATAATTTGAAAAATCACTATTCATACTTAACATGTGGGCATTTCCCACAGCTTTATTATACTTAAAAATAATCAATTTTTATGGAAAGCATAATTGTATACATGGGTAGCTTCAAATCATGCTTTCCATCATAATATCTCACCGTCATCATATACTCATCACAAATTACATCTTTCATGAATATCTCATCCATGAGCTTTTAATTCATAAAACTACAATCATGATTTTAAATTGAAAACATTATAAAATTTGCCTATTATTCATATTTCAATAGTAGAATCATAATCATATCATACCCATGTATAGAAATAGAAGATTCATGTATTTGGGTTAAAACCTCATAGATTAGACATAGGAGTTTCATAATTTAGATAGGGATTGGGCATGGGTGTGAAATAAATCACCCATTCATAACCTTACATACCTGTTGGTAGGTGATTCTAACATTTCTTTAGATGCCCAATAGGAAATTGAAAAGAAATTGATGAATGCTAAGCTTGATCACCCTCTAAAGTCTTCTAACTTTCATGCATGAATGAATGAGGCCTAAAATGAACTTAACCTCTTTAAAAGTCACTATTCATAACTCAAAATGTCATAGTTTAGGCCTTAGGAACTCAGGAATTATGAAAAAGCCCTTACTAAATTCGCAGAAATTAACTGTCAAGTGGTCCCAACGAGGGACCAAATAACTCGTGGTTAAGGGTCATGACTCATGGAGCTAGTCATGAGGTACACTGCTTGAGCTTCAACAAAAACCATCCTTGCTTGGACCATGACTCACCGCACGAATCGTCGGGACTGACCACGACTTAGGGGGTCCTTTCGTCGAGTGCACCGCCTCCCTTCTTCTCTTTTCTTTCCTTACCCAAGACACGATTGAGCTAATGACTCATGGGGTCTAACTACGAGTTGTTTTCACGCCTGTAGGGATCCTTTTCCTCAAATATCCAAAACTTCCTCACTGTCCTCCCCACGAGTCACATCACAACTCGTGGGATGCACTAGCGTCACCCCATGACTTGTGCTATGCCTGGTGCTAGTTTTTACTCTTTTCTCTGTTTCAACTCCCGGGTTTGACCTTTGGGCTTCTATGGCATAACAATTTTAAGGCTTCTTTTTCACATCATTGCTCCAACACTTATTTTCCCTGAAATCAAAGTAAAAGTGTCTTATGTCCATATAAACATACCTAAGTCCATGCTATATTCTCTATTTTAAGTGTCGAAAGTGCTGTAAACTCACAACACATCACTATATCCTCTTCTTTTTTAACTTAGAGGGAATAGCCTCCACCACTCTCTTCCTCTATCACTTCCTTCAATTGATTTCTCCAATCAGACTGGGCTTAAGTGTCAGAATTTCTTGCAAATGTGGACCCATGGAATCCACCACCCCACCCTTAGCAATTGTTGCAACACTAATCTTGCAAAGATCTCTATAGTGTGTGGGTGGGTTGATCTCTTGGTGTACTTTGACGAGCATTTCCTCATCATTGACTCTCATTTTCACGGTTTAGAATCACTTTGTGTAAACCCTAGTTTGTTAATTCACCATAGTTCCTACAACCCTAATTGTGGAGGTTTTAGCCTCTCATAATTTTAAGTAAATTCCTAGCATTCATAGAAAAAAGCTTAAATTAATACTTACAATAGTGATAGGAAGAAACTCACTTGATTATTGCAGAAATTCAAAAGAACAATTCAACTACATGTATCTCAATGGATTTTGGAAAAACTAAAACTTCTAATTCCAAGACTTGTATTCTTAAATCGCCGCTCTAAACTTCGCTATTACATAAAAAATAAAAGGGTATTTATAGTAGTAGATTGATGCTTTTCTTGTTCCTTTGGGGATTTGACTTGGACTTGTAGCTCCTTTTCTTAGTTGAAGTGGGATAACCTTCTTGAGCAGGACAGCCCAGCGCACCGCGCTTGTCATTGAGCAACATTGGTGCCGCGTCGCTCCATGCATTGTGCAGCAAGGCCTACACGCCGTGCCTCTGGTCGCGCAGCAAGGCCTTCGCCTTGCGCTCTTCATCGCACTGGAGTGCTTGCGCGCCGCACTGCTAGTCGCGCAGGTGAGGCAGTGCTCTTGTTTTGGCCTTGTTCTTGCTTTGTTTATTCCATCTTCTTCACATTCGATCCAAAAGCCTCAAATACACCTATATCCATCATTTTTAGCCCTAAAAGTATCTAATCATGTGAGTTAGCTCTTTTCACAAATATATAACACAAACACATGCAAACACACATAATTTGTTCTCAAAACATATTAAAGTAAGGGCAAAATATTGCTAAGAAGTGCGTAAGTACGCCCTTCATCACCAAGTCTAACTAATTCTAGCTGCACCTCGTTTTTCTTTTCTTTTTGTGGTGCGTCAGCCAACTTCTTGCCACTCCTCCGACTAATGGCATTGACCTATCGGGGTTTTGGATCTATATCACTTGGTAAACCTCCCTGAAGTCAGTTATGCTGAGGAGCTGTCAACTGACTCGTTTGCTTCTCTAAGTTTCTAGTGGCCATATGTTGATTCTTCAAGTCTGAGGCCATCTATCACTCCCCAGCTTGAAAGGCACAACTAGCACCTGATGCCATATTGAGATCTGAGCTGACCTGGCTGGGCTTATGCACTCCTGGTGCTTGCCTGCGACTCAAATCAAAAAACAATGATCTATATCTCGATTGTAAACACAATCTCAGGCCGACAAGGCCGCATAGACACCTATAAAAGAAAACAACTAACCAACAACAAGGCAATAATAGGATCCTACACGGGCCAAAAAGACCACCATATTGTCCAGTTATAACGGAATGAAAACAGTCAGTTACAAACATGTTATAGCCGACAAGGCTGCTAACTAACCAGTTAAACTAGGCCCCAGACAGCCAACACGCAAAATAAAGCATACAAAGGCTCCCCACGGCCTACAACAACCAACAATAGAGAAACTATAGTCTGCAAGCCTCTAAGAGTGGAGTAATGGTCGGGACAGGGCCTCAACCTACCCAAAAGCTGTATAACAATAGAACAAACCTTCTTTAACTACCAACTTTGGAGAAAAGGAGCTGACGAGACTGTGGACTATGGCTGGCGATTAGGAAGGGCCTGAACCGTGTCTATCTGCACCTGCAGGCAAGTAATGTAGCGCCCAAATATGGGCGTCAGTACAATATGAACCGAATATGTAAGGTGGTAATGAAAATGACTGAATGATACTGATAATAGAACTGAAAATTATCAATATAAATGAGAAGAGGTATAACCTGAATAGCCTCACAACCTGCTGTATAAGTATCAATAAGTAATATAAACAAGAACCTTACTTTGCCCCCATAAGCCTAGAAGGTACAACCAGTATAGAATAACCTGCTCGGGGACCCCATAAGCCCTAGCATGCACACTCCAATCTATATACCCCTAGCATGGTCATATGAGTCTATGGGTAACTATAACGAACCTACCTGGCCTCTAGGTCTGCAACTGTGCCCCTTGGGCTCCTGTAGCTATGTCTAAGCCTGGAGGGCTCCTGTAACTGCACCGTGGGAACAAAAAGCTCGATGGAGGGTCAATGATGCCGATATGGCATAAAAATAGAAGCCCATTTGTGGATGGACTATAATATTGCCTTTGGGCTTGAACATAGTCCCGTTGGACAACATATAGCTCCTTGGAGAGGTCTATATAGCCCCCTAGGTGATGACATAGCTAGTAACCATAAGGTTGGTCGAAGAAAGGCTATATACGGTAGGGTCTGTCCCAACCAAAATAGAAAATGCTAATCTCAAACTAACGGTAACAACTAATCACAACATACATGCTTCTGACCTTTATACAAAGTTATAGGTTGTATTACTCTAATGCAGGAACAAATTGCCGAAGAAATTAGTCTTAACATACCTCCAATGTCGATTCTCTTTTAATTAATTAGTTTCAACCTATAATCAGCAGCTCCACTCAACTGTAGCACTTACATAGAGAGAATAGGGCTATTTTCAATACTAAATTTGGCAAACAATGATATCTTTCGATAATAATAGTAACTATAATTCAAATATTCTTAACTTGGTCGAAAACCCACAATTTCTCCAATGTTTAGAAGGGAGAAATGCTTACCTATTACCCCTGTCAGTTTAGGACTCAATTTGGGGTAGTTCCGACAACCTTTACTCAGCGGGGTCCCGGTATACTGAGAAAATTTCCAAGAAATAACTTCACAAAGATGCTTCTTGTTGGCGTAGAACTTGTTATCCAAGGTGATTTACGTTTGGATGGAGTTTGACAGCATAATTTGACGAAAATACGATGAAATTCACATGTTCTCTCTATTCTTGGTCGATGGATTCTTTAAAATGATTTAACTTCATCAAAGAAGGATTTATATGGGTGAAGGGCGGTGGCCGGGGATGCCTCGTGCGGGCCATCACGCCAGGACGTGTCGCGCCTTACTGCCCTATGCATTGGGTGGCTGTCGCGCCGTGCTGGTTATCCCGCAGTCAGGGCTGGCGCATCGCGCTGGCCTCGCCCAACCCATTAAATTCACTTGACGATGTCCTTGCTCATCCTACCTCTAAGGTTCTTACCGCATGCGTCAAGCTAATATTGTTCACCACAAGCCCACGCGCACGCGCACTAGCCGCTAACATCTTACGGGGTGTAACATCACCCCCCCTTTAGGAACATTCGTCCTCGAATGTAATCTTAAGGCTTAAAAGACTCAACTCCTTTAACTAATGCTAGAAAAATTTCAGTAGAGTCTCCTCTGTATTGTGGACTATCTGAAAACATGAAACACAGAAAAAATCCAACATAGGCGTCTTACAGGATTCTATAAATAAGCACTCCACCACGTAGAGGTAAACAACTAAACAGTACTAAAAACATAAGCAGTAAAATAACAATTGAATAACAACCTCACCTCAACTGCATAATCTAAGTTAATCCTGGAATAAGTGAGGATGTCTAGACCTCATGTCATCCTCAGCTTCCAAAGTCATCTCTTCTACATTTTGTTCATCCATATAACTTTAACGGAGGCTACATCTTTAGTCCTTAACCTATGCATCTACCTATCTAGTATTTCAACTGGAATCTCTTCATAGGCTAACTCTTCAGTAACGTGAACATCCTCAACTGGAACCACCCAACCTCTATGCACTTCCGCAACATTGACACGTGGAAGACTCAATGAATTAATTCTAGCTCTGGAGGCAGTTTTATCTTATATGCCACTCAGCCTATCCTTCGTAGGATCCGATATGGGACAATGAACCTAGGGCTAAGATTTCCCTTCTTTCCAAATATCATCACGTCCTTCATCGGTAAAACTTTGAGGAATACCCAATCTACAACATTGAATTCCAAGTCTCTACGCTGCTCATCGAAAAAGGACTTCTAATGAATCTGGGCTATCATCAAGCATTCCCTGATGAGTTTTACTTTTTTTTCTGACTGGTGGATCATATCGGTCCAATTAAACCTGACTCCCCTACTTTGAACCATCTGATAGGGGACCTACATTTCTGCCCATATAAGGCCTCATAAGGTGCCATTTGGATTGCAGAATGATAACTGTTACTCTATGCAAATTCGATAAGGGGTAGATGCTCTTCCCAACTTCCTTCAAAGTCTAGCACACATGCCCGTAACATATCCTCGAGCATCTGAATGGTGCATTTTGCCTGATCGTCTGTCTGAGGATGGAAAGCTATACTCAAATTAACCTGTGTCCCCAAGACTTTCTGAAATGACTGCAAAAATGTAGTTGTGAATTGTGACCCTCTGTCAGAAACAATAGATGCGGGAACACCATGTAGTCGAACTACCTCCTTTATATATAACTCAGCATAGTCTTCGACGGAGAAGGTAGTCTTGACTGGTAAGAAATGGGCTGACTTCGTTAGTTTGTCGACAATGATCCAAATAGAATCAAATTTACGCCTGGTGCGAGGTAACCCTATCACAAAGTCCATATTTATTGCTTTCCATTTCCATATAGACATCGCTATCTCCTGAGTCAATCCACCAGGTTTCTGATATTCAGCCTTTACCTGCTGGTAGTTAGGACACTATGCTACAAATTCAGCTCGACCCTTTTTTATCCCAAGCCACTAGTTTATCTCCTTTATTTCATGGTACATCTTCATCGAACCTAGATGATGAGAATAACAAGAATAATCTACCTCTTCCATGATTTGCTAGCGGAGCCTTGATACATCTAGAATGCAGAGGCGACCTCTATATCTCAAGACCCCATCTTCTGTTAATTCAAAGGCTGTTAATTAACCTTAATTAACCTTATATTTGAGTTTTACTAGGTTATGGTCCTCATACTACCTCTCTTTTACCTCTACAACCAGGGATGATACTGCTATATTCTGAATCATAGCCCCATTATCCTCTGAATCTATTACCCAGACTGCTAAATTGGCTAGCCTATGCAGCTCTCGAGCCATTTCACACTATTCTAGCCTCAGATGTGCTAAACCTCCCATAGATCTATGGCTAAGAGCATCTTCTACAATATTAGCCTTTCCAGGGTGATACAAAATATTCACATCGTAATCTTTCAGAAATTCTAACCAACAAAACTATCGCAAATTCAACTCTTTCTGCATGGAGATGTACTGGAGGCCTTTATGATAAGAAAAAATATCCACATGAACACCATACAAGTAATGCCTCAAAATTTTTAGTGCATGAACCACTGCACCTAATTCCAAATCATGAGTGGGATAGTTCCTTTCATGCTATCTTAGTTGCCTTGAAGCATGCGCAATTACTTTACTATGTTGCATCAGAACACACCCTAACCCAATGCCTGAAGCGTCACAGTATATAACATAACCCTACAAACCATCCGGAAAGCTTAACACTGGTGCTGATGTAAATCTATTTTTCAACTCTTGGAAACTCTTCTCACAAGCCTCAGTCCAATGGAACTTGGCTTCTTTCTTAATCAATTTGGTCAAAGGCATTGATAGGGTAGAAAATCTTTCCATAAACCTTCTGTAGTACTCGGCTAACCCTAGGAAATTGTGAACCTCAGTTGGAGTTGTAGGTCTAGGCCATGTCTTTACTGCTTAAATTTTCTATGAATCAACCTAAATATCAACCTCTAATACAATATGGCCCAAGAATGCTATGGAATTCAACCAGAACTCACATTTAGAAAATTTCGCATATAACTAGCGATTTCTGATGATCTGGTGTACTGTTCACAGATGATCTTGGTGTTCAGCCTCTAAGCGAGAATACACCAAAATGTCATCAATGAACACTATCACAAACAGATCTAAATATAGCCTGAAGATGTTGTTCATCAGATCCATGAACACTACTAGGGCATTCGTTCAATATGAAGTACATAACTAAAAATTTGAAATAACCATACCTAGTGTTGAAAGCTGTTTCTGAGATATCTTTCTCCTGAACTCACACTTGGTGGTACCCAGACCTTAAATCAATTTTGGAGAAATATTTCGCTCCCTGCAACTGATCAAATAAATCATCTATCCTTGCAAGAGGATATTTGTTCTTAATAGTAACTTTATTCAACTGCCGATAATCTATACACATGCATAGGGAGCCATCTTTCTTTCTTACAAACAAAACTGGCGCACCCCATGGTAAAGCACTCATCCTGATAAAGCCCTTATCTAACAAGTCTTTCAACTGTTCTTTCAATTTAGTAAGAGCCATTCGATACGGAGAATGGATATAGGTTGAGTACTTGGTAGCAAGTCGATAGAGAAATCGATTTCCCGTTCTTGGGGGATACCAGGAAGTTCGTCTGGAAACACATCTGGAAACTCATTAACCACTGGTATGTACTAAAGAGTGGGGGATTCTTCTTGCACATCCCGAACCCTAACAATATGGTAAATGTAGCCCTTTGCTGTCAATGTTTTTGCTCAATGATAGGATATGAATATACCTTTTGGTGTAGTTGCATTGCCTTTCCACTCTCACACTACCTCCCTTGGAAAGTGAAATTGGTCCGTCTTGGTCCAACACCCCACATTGGAATAACATGGATCTAGCCAATTCACACCTATAATTGCATCAAAATCAATCATTTTTAGCACCACTAAATCTGCTAAAGTTTGGCGACCGACAATCTCTACTGTACAACCCTGATAAATGCTTGTAGAAATAATAGAATCACCAACAGGTGTAGAAACTGGGAAGGGTCACTGAAGCAATTCTGGCGTTATACCAAACTTTTGGGCCACTAATGGAGTAACATAGGACAAAGTGGAACCTGGGTGTATCAAGGCATAAACTAAGTGAGATAAAATGTACAACATACCTATCACAACATCCGACAATGAGTCTGACTCCTTTCTTCCTGGTAAAGCGTAAGTGTAATCTGGACCACTACCCGAACTAGATGCCCCTGATCTACCTCGACTTCTACCGGCAGGAGCGGAGGGCCTACGCCCTACTGAATGTGCTGGGGCATGTGACTCTGCTGAAGATCTGTCCCACTGGTCCTGAACACCCTGACCTCTTGCTGGACAATCTCTCATCATATGACCCTCTTCTCCACAGGTGTAATAAGCAGTAGAACCAAACCTGCACGTCCCAAAATGACGTCGGCTGCAAATAGTACATCATGGCACAGTAGACCTGCTTTGATTTAATCCTCTCTGTTGTTGAGAGCCTGATTCCCGTGAGCTCTCACTAGGTCTTGGCTACCCCCAGCGGTCTGGTCTACCACCCTGATGCTGCGGAGGTGGGGGTTTGGGTGGCCTACCTAATATTCGTGGCCTAGGTCTGCCCTGGAATTTTTCCTACATGTCAATGAGCCTGGTCCTATGGCGTTACTCTTGATTTGTCCAGAACGCAGGCAATGTCCATATCCTCCAGTAATGTAGCTGTAACAAAAGTTTCCACATACTCCGGGAGCAGTCCCATACTACATTGATGTACTCTAGCTGGCATGGTATCTACAGAGGCTAGCGCATATCTGGCCAAGGAGTCAAACCTCATTGCATATTCTCGGACACTCATCGAACCCTCTTCCAGGCGCAAAAACTGATCCACGTGGGCCTATTGAATTTCTCATGGCAAGGACTGATCTATGAAGGCCTTTGAAAAGCTAGACCAAGTCATAGGGGGAGGGTCTCTGCCTCGGGACCTTTCCCAACTCTCATACCACAACACCACTATGTACCGTAATCAAAATACTGCTAACTCAACTGGCTCCAGGGGTGTAGCATGCATAACCCAAAAGATCTATTGTAACCAGTCCAAAAAGTCTTGAGGGTCCTCTCCATGGTCTATCCCTATGAATTGCGGGGTACTCAGGGCAAGGAACTCTTGGACCCTCGAAATTCTAGGTCCTCCCATAGATTTAGCAACAACTGGTACCACTGACTGACACTGAGCGGCCATAGTTTGAGACAACATATAGACGACGCCCCTAACCTCCTGATCTGATGATATATTTATAGGGACTCCTAGGGTTGGTGATGATAGGCTTGCTACACTGGAGGTCTCTTGGCGTGGTGGAGACTGTTGGGGAGAGTGGAATGAAGTAACCCTAACGCCTTCAGGTCGGGCCAGCTTTCATCGAGGCACCCTGCTAGTGACTTCTCCTGCCGCAACATCTAGCTATCGACCAGTCATGGTCTGTCGTGCGTCATACATTTCCTATGAAAATAAGAAGAATGATGCGAGCCTAGGGATTTACCCTAAACAAAATATCTCTGCAGCATG
The DNA here is from genome assembly GCA_035772735.1 of Datura wrightii. Classification (NCBI taxonomy): domain Eukaryota; kingdom Viridiplantae; phylum Streptophyta; class Magnoliopsida; order Solanales; family Solanaceae; genus Datura; species Datura wrightii. Next base: position 86,542,742 of record JASDFA010000006.1, on the reverse strand, counting down.
ACTGAAGAAGAAAAGCGGATGACCACACTATTATGCCCCATAGCCTCGTGCCTATAGAATGTGGTGCAAAACATATCCATAGACAAGACTCTACTAGACACGTCTTGCAGACTGCTAGGATATGACCTGCTCGAATACCAAGTTTGTCACGCCCTACCTTGTGAGGCATGACTAGCACCTGATGCCATACTAAGATCTGAGCTGACCTGGCTGGGATTACGCACTCCTGCTGCTTACGTATGACTCAAATCAAAAAACTAATTATCTATATATCAGATATAAACACAGCCTCAGGACGACAAGTGTTATACCCCGGGAAACCAAGGATCAGACCTGGGAGTCAAATGGGGAAAATCTAGAAACTGTTGCAGCAGTGCAGGATTAGTCGTTAGACGACTCATGAGGAGACCCTATGAGTCGTTAGGTGGCTTGTGGGAAGGCTAGACTGGGCTGAGGAGTTGAGGTTCCCATGGGCATGGGAACGACTCGTGGTCAGCTACCACGAGTCGTCAGGTCAACCGTGGGATGAGTTTGGGGATAAAATAGGAGGTCTGACCAGTGTACTTAACGGATGGGACTCCACGAGTCGTGGTCAATCCCAATGACTCGTGAGGTGGGTCGTGAGCAAGCCTATGGAATTTTAATTGAGGCTGAGGTAGTGTACTTGACGGGCGACACAACGAGTCATTGCTCGTCCTGACGAGTCATCAGGTCACCCATTAGTGTCACCTGGCAGTTATTTTCTGCGAATTAGTAAGGAACTTCTCATAATTTCCTAAACTCCTAAGGCCTAAACAATGTCGTTTTAAGGTCGGAATAGGGTCTTTTAAGGTGGGTTAGTCCATGTTAAGCCTCACCTGTGCATGCAAGAGTTAGAGAGGGGAATAGAAGGTGATTCAAGTGTTCTTCCTCGAAATTCTCCAAATTCCTTCTTGCACTTTCAAGGGGAATTTAAAAACCAAGTGTTCCCAGGTATGTAGGGTTTAGAATGGGTGAATCCTTTCACACCCATGCCCAAACTTCGTTTTAAATCATGAATTCTCCTATTCAAGTCTATGGGGTTTTACCCAAATGCATGAAAATGTGATTTCTCTTTATGGGTATGATTTAATTGAGTTTTAATTATGGAATTATGAATGATGGGCAGGTCTTATATTATTTTCTTTAAAATCATGTTTCAAGCTATTTAAATCTAACATGCCCATTGATGCAAGTTCATGAAAGTTAAAGAATTGGGTATGTTAAAGTATTGGGCAATTCCCATATGTTGAAGAATGATTTATGATTTATGAAATGAATTACATGATTTATCAATCTATGATATCGGTCGATGAAAAGGGCCTTTGATTCTTGGTTAAGCATTGTTTAAAGGGGATCAATGATGATAAATTTTATATTTTAGCTAATGAATTTTAATTCATGACGTTATTAATTTATGTATGAGCCTATATGCATGTTTTTAGGAGCCGTGTCTAGCACCAAGCAGCCTGGCGTTCAAAGGACTACATTGGTGTCTCATAACCATGTGCCACCGCGGGTTCTAATGTTAAATATTGTATTCATACCGATCCTCTAAAATGTGATATCACACCTAATGCACGACCCTCGCCTGGCAAGCCAGTGTCGGCTCTGCCCGCTTGAGTGAGATAGATGGGGCATCATGAAAGGCTCTGCCAGGATGGTGTCGGTTAAGACGAGTCCTCCAATTGTTTTGCATGTTTTACGCATTGTTATATTTATGTTATTGACTCAAATTATGTTTTGATAAAGTTTACACACGATTATGATAATCAATGATTTATGAACGATTTGAAAGTCTTGAGCCTTATGTATACTTACGATGTTTATGAGACAAGCATAATATCCTTCTCCTATGTTTATTTATGAGTTTATTTTACTTTTAAATGTCCGTTTTACTTACGTTTCATACTCGGTACATTCCACGCATTGACCGCATACTTTCTATGCTTTATCATTTCATGATACAGGATCCGGATCTCAGGCTCATCCTCATCCTTAGTTCACCTCAATTCTTGCTCTCATCTATTGGTGAGTCCTCATGTTCTGAGGGCCGTTTGATAGACTTTCATGTTATTTATGTTCCAGTATTGGTCGGGATAGCTGGTAATGTTGTCCCATCAACCCATCTTATGTAGTAGAGGCTTTTAGGCAGGATGTAGAACTCAGCTTATGTAAATGCTCAGTACTTCCAGTTGTTACGCTATGCTTACGTTTCTGTTATGTTTTATGCTAAGTATTCTGCTTTATTAAATGCGATTAGATGCATGCATGTGCCATGGGTCGACTTGGGGTCTCTCAAGGTCCTTTGTCCCGTGTCTACGATCTTGGTGTACGTTAGGGTCGTGACAACAAGGCTGCATAACCACCTGTAAAAGAAAACAACAAACAAACAACAAGGTAATACGGGGATCCTATGTAGGCCGACAAGACCACCATGCTGTCTAGTAATAATAAAATGAAAACAGGCAGTCACAAACATGCTATAGCTCACAAGGCAGCTAACTAGCCAGCTAAACTAGGCCTTGGCCAACAACAACCAACAATAAAGAAACTGTAGTCTGCAAGCCTCTAAGTGTGGAGTAATGGTCGGGACAGGCCTCCGACCTACCCAAAAGCTATACAACAATAGAACAAACCTTCTCTACCTACAAACTCTGGAGAAAAGGAGCTGACGGGACTGTGGACTCCAGCTGGCAACTAGGAAGGTCCTGAACCGTGTCTATCTGCACATGCAGGAAAGTAATGCAGCACTCTAAGGATGGGCGTCAATACGATATGTACCGAATATATAAGGCAGTAATGACAATGACTGAATAATATTAATAATAGAACTGAAAACAATCAATAGAAAGGAGAAGATATAACCTGAATAGCCTCACAATCTGCTGTATAAGTATCAATAAGTAATACAAACAAGAACATTACCTAGCCTCCATAAACCTGGAAGGTACAACCAACACAGAATAACCCGCTCGGGGCCCTCATAAGCCCTGGTGAACACACTCTAATTTATATACCCCAAGCATGCTCAATATGAGTCAGTAACTATAGCCAACTTACCTGGCCTCTAGGTCTGCAACTGAGCCTGGTAGGCTCCTATAGTTGTGTCTGATCGTGGGATCCTGTAACTGCACCCTGTGCACACAAGGCTTGACGGAGGGTCAGTGATGCCGATACGATATAAATATAGAAGCCCATTCATTTATGAACTGTAATACGACCCTTGGTCCTGAACATAGTACCATCGAACAACATATTGCTCCTTGGAGCGGTCCATAAAGCTCCATAGGCGATGACACAGCTAGTAACCCAATGATTTGTTGACGGAAGGCGATATACGATAGGGTCAGTCCCAACCGAAATAGAAAACGCTAATCTCAAACTAATGGTAACAACTAATCACAACATACATGCTTCTGACCTTCATACAAGGATATAGGTCGTATTACTATATGACAGGAATAACTTGCTGAAGAAATTAGCCTTAACTTACCTTGAATGTCGATTCTCGTTTAACTGATTAGTTTCAACCAGTAATCGGCGGCTCCACTCAACTGTAGCCTTTACGTTGAGAGAATAGGGCTATTTTCAATACTAAATTCGGCAATAAACATTATCTTTCGATAATAATATTAACTATAATTCAACTCTGCTTAACATGGCCGAAAACCCAAAATTTCTCGAGGGTTTAGAACGGAGAAATACTTATCTATTGCCCGTGGCAGTTTAAGACTAATTTTGGAGTAATTCCGACAACCTTTACTCATCGGGGTCCTAGTATACCGAGCAAATTTCCAAGAAATAACTCCGTAGAGATTCTTATCGTAGGCATAGAACTCGTTATCCAAGGTGAATTTGCGTTTGGACAAAGTTTGACGGCGTAATTTGACAAAAAATTGATGAAATTCACGTGTTCTCTCTATTCTTGGTCGAAGGCTTCTTTAAAATGATTTAAATTCATCAAGGAAGGCTTTATATAAGAGTAGGGTGGTGGTAGGGGGCGCCTCGCATAGGCCATTGCGCCAGGGGCGTGCCACATCACGCTGCCCCATGCGCTGGGTGGCTGCCGTGCCGCGCTGCGCATCGCGCAGGCAGGGCTTGCACGTCGCGATGGCCTTCGCGGCATGGCCTCGCCTAACCCTACTAATTCACTCGATGATGTTCTCCCTTCGTCCTGTCTCCGAGGCTCTTTTCACACACGTGAAGCTCTCATTGCTCACCATAAGCCTACGCGCACGCGCTTTATCGGCTAACATCATATGGGGTGTAGCACCATCCTTGTCTGATTTTCTGCCATTTGGGTCTGCTTAGCCATGATTTTCTTCTACATCTCCTCTATGTTGCTATTGCTGGATTGGCCACTATTCTGCCTGGTCTACTGCTGAGGCTGCTGGTAGCTTTGACTCTAATTACCACCCTATGAAAAATTTAGGTGACTCTGCCAGTTCTTACTATAGGTGTTCCCATAATTATGATTCCCTCTCTATACATTCCCCATCAAAGTTAACTGACTTCAAATTTGCCCCGCAAGAGTCTGCACTGTGCCAATTATTTCCACAAATCTCATACTAGCTAGGAATTGGTTTAACTGCAATAATCTATGCCTATGGCTAGGTCATACTCAGTTTGCTTAACCGAGTCATCATCTCGTGCTGCAGTGAAGCTAACTATGCTGCCAAAGCGTTGGCACTGTTCACATCAATCAGCCTTGCTTCTCTTTTACCTTCTCCTCTGAATGAGTCGCTGTGCCACTCCAGATTTCCTTGAGCAATTCTATTCAGCTGGGTATACAACTCATCATAGGTCTTCTCAAGTGCTTATCCACCCGATGCGGAGTCTAGAAAAATTTTTGTATGTGGGTCTAGACATTCAAAGAAGGTGTGGGCTAACACCTCATTAGACTGCTAGTGATGAGGGAAGTCTCTCAACAATGACTTAAAACCTCTCCCAGGCCAAGTATAGATTTTCCTCAGGCCGCTGCTTGAAACTAAGTTTCTCATTTCTGAGCTTTGCAGTCTTGCCGGAGGGAAAGAATCTGATGAGGAACATCCTTGCTAGGTCATCCCAGGATGTGATTGAATTTTGTGGCTCTACTTTTAGCTACCTCTTCTCCTTTCCCAAAAGTGAAAATAGGAAGAAGGTGAGTCTTTCATAATCAGTTGACATTCCGGTAAGGACGAAAGTGTCACTGATTTCTAGAAAGTTTTGTAGGTGTTGTTGTGGGTGTTCATGTGTCATACTCGTGAATTGACCACTCGAGTGCAAAAGCTGCACCATATTCTTTTAAGCTAAAAGTTGCATCAAGGCTCCAGTTTTGCGGATGCTGGAGGTCACATTTGTTGTGACTGGTATTAGCACTTCGCAAATTGGTCTTGCGGCCATTGGTTCGTCCAACAACTCTTCCTACTCAACTAGTGGATGTTGTCGTTCAAGAACTTGTCTTTGTAACACTTGCAACTTTCGCACAAGAGCCTTTCTCCATAGAAAGTGCGACTTGCGTTCAAGTTCCAACAATGGATCCACTTGTTCTCTATTCCTTTTCAGTACTGCAAGCACAAATCTGTTACTTGCAATGAAATAGACTAAGACTAAGATTTTCAACACTTAAAAAAAATAAAAATTACACAAAAGTAAAAATTCAACCAATGCTGCCAATCCTCGGCAACGACGCCAGAAACTTGTTGCGCCCCAGCGCACATGGTCGTACGAGTAGTAAAGTGACTCTAAAGAGCCGGATGTCGAACTAACATGGACTGGACTATTTCAGTGAATATTCAAGTTTAAGTGTTAATTAAATTTCACAAGTGTTGGTTTTAGAGATTTTGTTGTTAAAACTACATCTAAGTGCAATCACAAATAAGTTGGAAAACAGTAATAAGAAGCATCTAGAGTCAAGGCCTAAAAATCATGTACAGATAAATTTCACAGTGATTCAAGTATATAAAAATTCATTTGTTGTCTCACAGAGTTAACATGCAATTTTCATGGTCTTTCGAGCCTCTAAACATAACAAACTAGTCTCGCAACTACATCATTGAGACGGGATGTGATGTCCTAATTCGTGAGCAATAACAATGTGGATGTGGTTCACAGGGTTTATGCCCTTGGTTATGGACTTTCGAACCTCTAACCATTTAACCTAGAATAAACTCCACAACTACGTTTGCGAGTGATGATGTAATAATTTAATCCTAGGTCTCTAGCTATCTTCCCGTTTAATTAACCAAGTAAGGAGAATTAGGTATAATGCTATCCTTACTGCGAATCAAATCTTGAAGACAAGAACTTGCTCCCTGCATTCTTAGTTCTAACCTAGGGTTACTCTTTTGATCTTTTTCCTAAGCATAACAAGTGCATTTCAGTGGTGATCAATCATTAAAATGATAATTAACAAGAATGCAAGACAAAACACCAAAGAAAACTAGAACCAAAGACGAAATTAAGCTATAACAATCATGTCATGTGGCCTCAACCCAAGAAGAAGGGTTTTCGCCACTCATGTTCATACGAGCATTAAAAAACATGATTGAATACAAGTACTTACAAGAATGCTAAACAACAAGTAAAGAAAAACTAGCCCTAGGTGAGTTTCCGCGTTTCTCCCTTCGCTCTTCTTTGCTTTTCAGAAAATTATACGTGATCCCTGAAATAAAAGCCTAGGTGTTTAATTTATGTTACATGAGAATTTGCAAAAATTGGTCGAGGATGAACTAGCTCTGCGTCATGCTGCCTATTGCCGGAGGGAAGCCTCCGTGGCACGGAGCTATCATTGAGCACTACTGGAATTTGCCTCTGGGTCGCGCATTTCATAGGTAGGCTAGGCGTCGCCTAGAGTGGCACACTTACTATCGCGCGTAGTGCCTGGCATGACACTGCCTTCAGTACGCAGCATGGCCTGGCATGGCACAGAGCAAATGCTCAGGCACACTGGTAGACATCTTCATGCGCGCACACGCATGGCGTGGCATGACATTGGGCGCGCCTGTGGCTTAGCGTGGCACGCTGGTGGCCTAGGCAGCCCCGTTCCCTTGCAACTTCATGCCATCTTCCTTGCACTTTCTTTAAACCTCCCTCTTGTGCAGGAACCATCATATTTAGCCCCTCCTAAGCATATTTCACCTGCAAATAAATGCTAATCACATCGGTTAGTTCATCCACACAAAAATACATAAATACATGAGAATGTAATCAACTTAATTAACAAACATGATTTGAAATACGGTATAACATAGAACTTGGGCATGTAAATATGCCCAAGATCAATGCACCTCTACTCTAGCCATCCTCAAATTAGATATTTTTCCTATGTTGAGGTTCACATTGTCAAATGAGGGACCAGCGCCAAAATAGGTTCATTTTAAAAATGGGTACAATTAATTGGTTAATCAACAAAATATGGTTCATTTAAGGCTCAATCTAGGGATCAAGGGAATCATATTATTTTGGTAGGGTAATTTACACTAAAAATGGTCTAATAAAAAATGGCCTATGATCCTTTCCTTACCAACCATCCTAAAACCTATGTAAAGACAAATTGGGCAAGTTCTAGATCCTCTACGCAGTATTGAACTAGGTATTAGACCTCACCCACTCATGGTACATGCCTTGAATTTATTATACTTGTCTAGTTTATACATGGATAACAAGAACTACTCATGCTAATACACTAAATGACACAAAACGATCCAAAAAAATCATCCTTTGCAATCAACAACTACGTAGCTAACCATCAATTTTTTTTTAAACTGGGTTAATTTTTGAAAACTTAAAAACTAGTGCAATTTATTGGCTGAGTATTCCTAAGCTACTTTCTAATTAAACAAGAATACAAAAATAGAATCCTAAACATGTCGGTTCTACTAGATAACATGCCCGAAGGAAAAAGAAACACGACAAGAAAAACCCTCGATTTAACCGAAAACAATCCCAAAAATACAAGTACATCCTCTCACCTTTTATAAAGCATGCTTCATCTCTAAAGCATAGAATATAAAGCAGAAGGAAGGGAACATACTTGTTGTGTAGTAATGCTACTGTCATCGTTCAGAGGTGGCACCTCCGCTGCAATCGTGGTGCTGCCGGTGGCCAGTGCACTGAATGGGGTATCAGTAGGGGGAATGGTTACCCCCTTAGTAGTAGCGGTTTTCTGTACGACCTCGGAAATTACTGGGGATGAATGTGGCTCACCTGAAGGGTCCTTGACACCCACAAGCTCTGCATGGGCAGTGCTGGAGCTACCCACTCCTCTTGCTCTCTCAAGCAGCTCTGACCTATGCTCGTTGTGAGTCTGCTGGCTCTATATTCTCACACACTTTTGCTATGTCTTTTCTCTCATTCTCTTCTTCTTTAGGGTCTCATCTCCAACATCCTCATAGACCCTCTTTTTCCCTTTTTCCCTCTCAGCTCCTGTAGGCTCCAAATATGACACTAGATCAAGCTCCTCGTCTATGCCAATGTCGAGGTTAGGAAGAGTGGGGGATGCTATAATTGCCAGCTTCCGTGATGACAACTCATCCAATTGGCTCTGTAGAGCCCCCAACTTCTCTCAGAGGCTGCCCGTGTCAGTCTTCTCAAATATACGCTCATTGAACTGCTTTCAGAGATATCTAGCCTAGCAAGTAGGACCTTGTAGTTGTCTGAATCTCAGCTTTTACCCAATTCTTGATGTTCTCCATCATAGACCTTACCTTCTCCTCAGCTATGGTCAGTCTCTTAGCCAGCTTCTGGAGAAATTCCTGAGGCCCTAGCATGTACCCGGTTGGAGTCTGGCTCGGAAGGCCTATAGGTGGTGCGACAGAGGTTCTGGAAGCTACCTATGAATGACTAGCATCTATATATAGGGTATCGCCCTACTCCTGTGAGGTGGAAGCATTCACCTGCTTGCCCCAACTGTCCATGATATCGGTACTGCTATAGGAAGTTGTGCACGGAATACTAGTTCATTTCATCCCGGATTAAGCCAATTTCTGGGATTCGCTTCTGTTTGATCAAGTGCTCCTTACCACGACATACCGTAATAACTACCTTTATGCATAGCTTCAATATGAGACTTGAGAATGGGATGGTAGTGCTCAATCCCATAGCCCGATTATAGATCTCCTCCGCAATGACCCTCGGGATATTGATGGGGTATCTGGACATAATACATGCCACCATAGCTGCTCTGTCTATGCTGAGGGTATTGTCATTCACTATTGGGTCTAACCGGTGGCAAACTAACGACCAAGAAGCTTTTGCTAAGAAGTTTAAGGAATTCTTTATGACATGCTTGTTGCTAGTGACCTATTTTGCTTCTTCTTTTTCCTCGGCAATAACCTCGGACAACAACTAAATCTACCTTCGCCTCTCATCAAAACCCATCTGCTTTATCTTTTTCAAGGCATCCACTAGGTAGTCATACTCTGATGTAGCGTGTGGTGGTATGAATTGGGGCTCATATAACAACAAAGCAATAGTGTGCTCGGATATATTCATATTGCGGCCTCATACCATGATGCTCTCCATCTTGGGCTTATCTTTCAATTTTTGCGCCTCCTTTGGTTTCTACTCCAGGGTTGCCAAAAATTGGCGTAGAACTCCCAGATGATCGCTGAAGTGTATTGATCTGGGGTTCTAGCCATCCAGTCGAACCCATAAAAGCTGAATTTGCACTTCATCTCCTCTAGCTCATTTAGTGCATTGGTGAGGATCCATGACTCTTCTTGAATACTTCGCCTAGGTTTGTTTCTAACAGTGAGAGCAATACCCTGTTCATAAATTGGTATGGTTCTCCCTAGGAGGAGTCTGCTCCTGCTCGGCATTGAGTGCCTCCTCCTCAAATCCTGACTTACTATCCGCATCATCAAATTGGGCCTCCTCGGACCCCTATTCATCATTAGAGTCTCTTTAAGACTCTTAGTCTCTTTCCTCAATTGCCTCCTTAGACTGGGGAGCACCAGCAGATGTAGTAGTGTCCGCCACGGCCTGGGCTTTAACTTTCGCCCTAGTGGTTCAGGTCACATTAGTGTCAGATATGTGGACCCTGTATTCCTCCACAGAACCACTAGGTATGTTGCCCGCTTTTTCTTATTTGCAGGTTTCATCTATTAATTCCCTCCGAGTAGTTGCTTTGGATGCTTTTCTTTTCTACGTTATTGTACTTGCGGAGAAAAAGGGTTAGAATTCGTAATCTAAGAAAAAAGAAAGAAACAAAAAAAATCCTCTATAATTTATCATGGGTTTACAGTACGAGTTGTACCTTAAAGGTATGATTCATACTGAGACTCATAATGTCTTATATCAATGTTACGCCTCTGAGGTACGACTCTTACCATGAAATGTGATTCGTACCATGAGTCGTATGAGGATGCCCCTTGAAAAAAAATGTTCTGTATTTTTCCATGACTCATGGTACAACCCATAAGGTTATTCCACAAGTCATAGGAAGGATCGTACTATCACTTTTGGGTTTAATCCTTTTTGACTCTTGGTACGATTGCCTGGTACGACTCATAGCAGGATATTACAAGCTGTATTAAGTAGAGACGATCACATAACAAGTGACAAGGCATCATCAGTGTTCACAACCATCCAACCATTATAAGTTATTATAGGCCAGGGTTATGTCAATCACAAATCAGCTACCACAGAGAATGACAACTAATGCTACAACCCACTACAAATTTAGCAAAGAAGAAATAAACAGAAAATCTATTTCCTCCATCCTACATGCAGACAGTGCACTGTCCCAAGTGTGCACATAGTTATATATAGTAGGGAGAGAACAAGAACTTCCTAAGCCTCTAAACAGAATCTTCATTATCAGGATTATACCACATGATCATTATAATTATTATCCTCGCCATCAACCTGCATGGATCCTATGGTATCATCCTCCTCGTCATCAATGTCACTAACACCACCGGTCAACATTGTGGCCTCATCATCATCTAGAGGTTCCTCGAATGCTGGTCCCACTCTACACATCAGCATCACACTCTCAATGAGTGGGTATCTCTCCTCCAGTACTAGCATCTTCTCATCAATGGCAGGTCTACCTCCAATCTTCAATTACAGCTCTAGCATCCCAAACATGTGGCCTTGATAGCTAGCATCCCTAGCGTGATGATTAGTGGGAGTGAAAGTGGAATTGAACAGTTGGCCAGCTCCTTGACCCTTGTAAAATCCATCATATTGCTTGTCAAGCACCCTCCAAGAGGTAGATGAAGATCAACCTTTTCTTCCTTAATCTTATGGCCTTGTAAAAACTGGGTTAATAGACTGCCATAACAGTAATTACATCGGTCGTTTTCTCTAAATCTCCCCATATTATCTCTGGGCACTGCACCAAAGTTGATTAGCAGCCCTTTCATTAGGATATACACCAAGACAATTCTCTCTCTAGTGATCTCAGTGTGTGTCCCAGGTAAGAGTACGACACAAACAAGTTTGACCCAGACTCTCGCCTCCTTATTACAAGTAGGGGAACAAGAGTGTAGAATGGCTACCATTATGGTCCTTGCCCAATAGGTAGATGAATTCTCACCACATAGTGTATGGAGAATGTCATGATATTGGGGCTTCTAGAAATAGGATATACATCGATGGGTCTATCACAGGCGTGCAAGGAAATCATTGAATGACCTATCACTAAACCGAACCATTTGACCAAGTATCTTTACTTTGGTATTCTCTCAGAAGGAAGTATCCTAGTTGTCATAGAACTCTCTCACCAAAGCGAGATTTCACTTCTCATGCTTGTCAAACACATATCCCAGTCCCAACTCACAAACAATATCGCGGATGGTAGGATATTAAGGTGCAAGGCGTCCCTTATCAATCCAATTTTTTGGAGAATACTTGGGCTTCTTTTCTGCATTAAACTATTTAAGCCCAAGAGGCTCTATGAATGTGGCTTCGAACCTCCTAGAAGGGGGTGCTGGCGGGCAATGACTTTGACTCTTTTGTTCCCTTCCTGAGCCACTTGAGACCTTTGTCAGCGACTACCACTACTTTTCCTTTATCAACTTGTGATGCCATAGTACCTTCCAAACAAACAAACAAAAAGAACTTTGAAACATTATTTCATGAATAACAAGGCTAGCTAATTAGGTGTAAGAGGTACAAGATGACCCCACACTTAATTTGCTAGCATAGTTTTGAGAATTTGTCTAATATGATACTCAGATTTCCCCCATTGTCATATCATATCTCATCAACCCTAATTATTCAGTAACTTTATACTATAAACATGTTCATGAATTCTCTCACGTTTCTCATATATTTTTTTTCTTCAAGAATGCCTCACCTTGGCCACTCCCTTCACTTTCCCCACTTATTGGTCACAATTTCAAACAACCCACGAATGGAAGTGGTCACAATAACTTGAATCAACAATCAACATGATATTTATTACATTCCGTAATGAATTAAATGAATTCTTTCAACAACCCAAGAATTTTCACATACAATAATTTCAAGGACTACGCACTTTCTCTCGCTACAATCAATGCTTTAGCCACCAATTTCATGAATCCAAATCATCGCCTCCTTCACACCTACAACTTAGAATCACTAAATTAAACCAATCAAAAATAAAACAAACAAGGACATGACTTTATTATGGAAGAACTTAAGAGATTAAAGCTATGGAAACCCACATTGTGAAATTAAAACTTCTTACCAACAATGGTGCTTTTTTGGTCTTTCATCCTTTGGAAGAAGGGTATGGGAGCATGCTTTTAACATTAAATAACAAAGAGAGAAGAAAAATACTTACTTGAGTGGAAGAACGAACTTCACCAAGCTCCTTGGAGAAGACAACAATGGTGAAGAGGGGAGGGGAGAGTTACAGCCTAATAAGGGGAAGAGAGAGAATTTTATTTTCTTTTTACTTTTGACTTTTATTGAGAGAGGATGAATGTGAATTTCAAATAAAGGTGTGGGGCATAGTTTTTTTTGTGGTAATTTTAAGGTTCTTGGGTCAAATTTGACACATTGGTCCTAAACATTTTCGGTCAATATATACCTGGTGCAGCGCGCCACCACCTCGCTAGACACTTAGAAAAAACTTTTCCTTGTGATCTAGGTCTGGCCCGATGCACTCTCTATGTACCAACCTAAATTGTTTTCTTTCTAGAGTTTAACACCCGGCGCCCCACGCCATGTATTTCGTTCAAAGACTTAGAATTTTTTTAGTTTCTTTTCCCCTCTCTATCACCTCAAATGCCTATTCGTCCCTACAAAAGAAAAAAATGTTAAAAAATGAGATTAATCCCATCAAGCACCTTACCTATAGTCATGGCATCACATTCACAGCTTGCCTCTCATGCAACGCCTAATTTCATATCGCAGCACGATGAAAGACTTCTCACTCCTTCACTCGAGTGAGATGGTTTGTATCCTGACTTACTGTGTTTCTATGCAACACATGCTATTCAACCACCTGCTTAGATCGTCCAAGCTCTACAATTAGCCTTATTGTAAAATCCGCATAGTGTGGTGGCAACCTTTCCGCCTTGAACACATAAAAGATTGCCTCTCGGCCATCCACAGTCATTGACATCTTGCCTGACTTGCCCTTGATCATTGCATCTACAGTGGCTAAGAATCCTTTTCCCAAAATGATGGCACATGCTTCATCAGCTTCCTAATCCAAGATTATAAAGTCCACCTGCAAGATGAAAGGTCCCATTTTTATCAATACATCTCTGATTACACCATCATGATAAACAAGGGACTTGTAGGCTAACTGCAATGTCACTATGGTGGGGCGTGGTTCACCTAATCCCAATGTTCTAAATAGAGATGCAGCCATCAAATTAATGCTTGCACCCAAGACACATAGTGCTGACCCAACTTCTCTACTCCCAATGACCATTGGAATAGTGAAGCTCCCAGGATCATTCAGCTACTTTGGAATCTTATCCTGCACCCGAGAACTACACTCTTTCGTAAGATCCATACTCTAGAACTCTTTGAGCCTTCTTTTGTTTGCGACCATATCCTTAAAATATATGGCATATTTTAGAACCTCCAGAAAAAGATCTACTAGCGGTAGATTCACATGTACCTACTTCAAAACATCAACAACTTTCTTACAAGATGCGTCCTCCTTCTACTTCTTTAATCTTTGTGGGAATGGAAGAGGTGGTTTGGCCTCCACTACTTTTAGCTTTGAAGTGCTTGACTCACTTACCCCATACTTGGACCTCACAACTTGCTCTTCCTCTGCTTTTTCATTGTTGGTATCACCTAACCTAGCTCTATTCTACTACCAAAGAGATCGCGTTCACTATCTCCTTAGGGTTCTTCTCGGAGTTACTTGGAAGTTCCCCTTGGGGTCTAATTGTCTGGTAAGGGTCAATTTTCCCCATCTGCCTTTCCAACTCATTGAGGTATTTTTTCATCTTATTAATCACTTGACTCTACTGAACCATCCACTATTTCATGGTATCCTCTAACGAACAGTGCTGCTATTGGCCCTACGGTTTTTGGAAGTTGTTTTAGGTCTTTAGAAATTATGGTTCCCTCCCCATGAGGGATTATTTGTGTTCCTATACCTAGGTTGTATCCATTACCTATAAAACCTCCACCACAACTTTGTTGACCTACAAAATAAACAGACTCTAGGTTTAGAGGGCAACATAAATAAGCATGGCCTTCTCCAGACACCTCACATGATGGTGGTGGAGTCTGAACTTGCTAAACCTAATTCACTTGACTTACAACTGGTGTGGTCACTAACTTTTTTATCACATTCACCAACTGGATGGTATCTGCTCAGATTGCTGATACACCATCAACTTTAACCTTCCTTAGCACTTTGGCTACTATGAAACCTCTGCCTAAATCCTGATAATCTTGACTCCTAGCTAACATAAGATTCAAAAGAGCTTTTATCTCATCATAGCTCTTGGACAAAATTTGTCCGTATACTATAGCGTCAAGTAGAATTTTGGACTCTTGCTATGCCTAATTATCTCTTTCAGTTGTATATGGTGCAGACAATCTCTCAAATAACCATTGTATCATTCCCATGCCTGAGCTAAGGTCTCCCCATCTTTGTACACAAAACTTGAGATCATTCCTCTTAACTCCTTTGTCCTCCTTGAAGAGAAGAATCTGTTGATGAATTTGTTTGAAAGAGCCAACCATATAGTGATGGAACCTACTGGCTCATTCTGAAGTCGCTCCATAGCTTCACCAATCAACAAGAAAGGGAACAACGTGAGCTTAACATACTCATCTGACACGTTCTGATTGTGAAAGTTCTCACTCAGCTCCACGAACGTCATTAGATGTCTGTAGGGATATTTGTGAGGCTTTCCTTAATATTGACAAGTATTTTAAACCAAACGCACGGTTCCATCTTTCAACTTCAAATTTTCAATGATTGCTGGCTTGGTGATCATTTTAGAAGCATTCTCCATGTTTGGGCGGGAAAAGTTAAGCACTGGAGTCCTATCCTTGTTGTCGCCATGCACCTACTCATGGTTTTCTTCCATAGCCAAACTAGGAAAAGTCCTCTCAGTCTTACGATCAAAATGAACCAAGGTTGGTCCCTGACTTCTCGTAGTTGGCATACACTAAGCACACAACACATGCAAACTTCAACAACCAACAACCAAACGTAAAATGCAAAATAGCGGAATAAAAATCCAAATCTATGAACAATTAATCAATCTTCAAGTCCCTGGAAATAACACCAAAACATGATGTCGCCCAAGCGCACATGATCTTCAAGTAATATAGGATAGTGAAGTTCTAATCATCGATCCCTCAGAGACTTGTCAGATTAATTGCTCAAGGTTAACGCTTTATTTCACTATTCTAATAAACATAGATGAAAATGGGGAATGGTTTGGAAATGATACTACTAAACTTGAAAAGTAATCAACTAATAAATTGAACGCAAATTAACAAATGTTGTAATTAAAATAATGATAGAGTCTAGGGTATTGTCATTTTCACTTCAGGTTGAGTTTTAAGACTTGAATACACTAGACTAAGTTTGCCTAAGGTTGCTAGTTGCAAGTTACTATCCCATTTTTTTGGCATTCTCCCAAACATCCAAGAACTATCCTATGAACCCTATGCCTATGTCCCTATGCTCGCAGGAGAATCATGAGACGACGGTTATGGCCACTTGTATTCAACTGAATGGGTTTATGGGTATATTCATATCCTCGACAATGAATTCTATCTTGAACCCATGAAATAAGAGTCTTTAAAACCTATTTTACACTTACTTTTAACACTTTTCATTCCCTCTCCCAAGTTCAACCAAAGGCCAATAGATATATTTGTTAGGTGATCAAGCTAACAAATAAGAAATTAACATAAGTATACACAACCTTTAAGAAGAATAAAGAACTAGCATGAACAAACTTTCAAAATTCAACCATTTGCTATGGTGAAAACCCTAGAAAAATAGTTTAGCCACTGATGTGCAAGTTAAAACCTAAAGAATTCATCATTCGAATCAAAAACATAAGTTAAAGAAAAACCTAAAAAATGAACTGGTCTCTTCCTCCAAGAAGTGCATAGGAAGTGATCAGTACGATGAATGATTTCGTAAGACCCCTTAAAAAATACCCTAGATGTTATATTTATAAGCAAGGTATCAAATTACTCTTTTGCCCTTGAGATGTTCAGCTTTTATACTTGAAAATTTACCCCGGGTAGCTCCTAGCGCGTCATACCATCTACTGCACTAGATTTTTAACTTAAAATTCTTTTGAAGTTTTCCCTCTGGAGTGCCCCACCAGCCAATGAATCAAGGTTTTAGTCAAATTCTCTAAAGTTTTGAGTATGGCGCGCCACTCCATTCATCTCTCTAAGGTATTGATCAAAAATTCCTCTGAAGTTGAGTCTCTGGCGCACCACTCCACCCAACACACCCACTTGAGCATAATTTTCTCTAATGTTAGGGGTCTAGTATGCCATGACGGCTATCTCGCCAGACCAATTTTCGCCAACTTTTCTTTCTTCACACCTTAGATCATTTTTGAGTCCTTTTTCCTTGGTTTCCTTCTTAAAACATCTAAAAATATTTGTTAACTCACAGGACACACATAAACATGAAGTCATCCATTTCATGAGGATAATGAACATAAAAAAGGAAAAATATAGGTAAAAACATGACAAATAGGCATAAGAATATGTCCAATATAAATATCACTAGCACTTCTCCTATTCATCATGCCTTTTAAGACTGTGACCACCTTACTAATTACTGTTACACCACGTGAATTCTTGACATTTATATGACCTATTCGCATGTTGGTTAAGAGTTTTAAAATGCCATACATGCTAGAAAAAGGACTGGGGAAAGACCGGACAAGCGCCACGTCGAACCATTGCAAGAGGAGGCTGGGCAGACCCCCTCCGCGATGGCCAACGTGCCACGGAAGTGAGGTTCATCCCAAAGTATATAAAGCCCCTAATTCATTTTTTTGTGATAATTATCAGATATTTTCCAGAGAGTAACCAGAAAACAGAGGGCACGAGGATTCTATTGAATTTCCTTTTGTTTACGCTATTAAACGCGGTCCAAACTCGAATTAATCATGGGTAGTGAAGTATTAAGCTGCAGGGAGCATTCCTACGAAGTTAGTTTCGTGAAATTCAGCCGGCGAACCGTCTTCCTACCGAGCTAAGGTAAGTGGAATTTCTCCAAATTAGTGTCAGTGTACTCCTAGCCCTAAAGTGAGCTAGATTGCGTGTTTGTTGTACCTTCCGGCTTATGGGTGCCAGGTAAGCCTTATATTTGCTATGTTATGTTATGTTATGCTATATTATGCCATGTTATGTTAGTTATAAATAGATAGATAGTAGAACGCCACGTTTCCATGTACGACTCCTACTCCTTTCAACATAGTTGAGGACAATCTTAAACTCGTACTTTCAGTCAGTTACAGTCTATTTCTTTATACTTCAATTCTATCAGTTATATTGCTTGTCTTCAGTTATTTTCCAGCTATTGCTTTGCATATACTCAATACCAGCGGTACTGACGCCCATTTTGGGGCGCTGCATTACTTTCTTGCAGGTACTCATAGATGAGGAGCCGATCCCTCGTAATTCCAGCCAGCACATAGAGTCATCAGCTCCTGTCATCCGGAGCTAAACAGCTAGTGGTTTATTCCTTTTCTTTTGTTGTACAGTATGGGTAGGCCGGGGCCCTGTCCCGACCATCTTAACAGTATTCTTAGAGGCTTGTAGATTGTATATTCTTTGTGGTTACCTGTACTGGTCGTGTGAGGCCGTGTGTATGTTTTAGTTTGTTTATGCTGGTCGTGTAGGGCATTATTCAGTTGGTAATAGTGATCTTGTTGGTCACGTAGCAGTTTAGCACTTGTTTTCTTTATTCAGAAATAACTAGACAGCATGGTGGTCTTGTCGGCCCGCATAGGTTCCCTATTGATTCAGTTGTTCTGGGTAGCTGTTGTCTTCTTAACTGGTGGCTATAGGCCTAGTCGGCCGGAGGCTGTATTTACAATCATTATATTGCCTGTCGTTTTCTTGAATCCGGAGTTAGAGACAGCCTGGCACTAGAAGTGCTTAGGCTCAGCTAGTCCAGCAGTCCAGGTCCTAGAAGAGCACCAGGTGCCAGTCATGCCTCCCAAGGCGGGGCGGGAAAATTACATATTACAATTACCCTTAACTAAGTCTGTTCCTGGTACTCAAGACTTTTATTGACTCAACAATATCTTAATGACACCGGTTATCTATTTATTTAGCCATCATAAATCATCAATATCACATATCTTCATATTATAATCTTCACTCTATTCTTCATTAAAAAAACTTTTTCCACAGTTAGGACCAATCTAGCACGAAGCAATATTATCATGAATACCCATTACAAGGGACTAATAACAAGATCAACTTAGATCCACTAATTCCTACTTAGTTAAATCTTGAAAAATCTACCATTAAGCAACACAAGTAAATTATTAATTGTAAAACAACAATTCATATCAACGAAATCATGTCCACACTCGAGACATGGATACATGTATACATCCAAACCTCATTAGTCTCACTCAGTACATATCTGCACCATATCCGTATCATCTCATATCATACATGTGTTATATCGGTGTATCCAATATCATGTCTGTATCACTCATATCATGCCCAAATAATGTTGGTATATCATGTAACATATCTATCTATATATATATATATATATGTACGTCTGTCACACATCTATATGTCGGTACACGCATGCCAAAGGGTCTTATTTCTGAACTTCTATTCATGACTTGAGGGGGACTCTAGAAATTTATGTACTGTACCAGCTGGCACCCACTCCCACATATCTTCTCATCCGGATTCTCATCTAAGACATGAGCAACTCATATCACAAGCGCTCACTCGGATGCTCACCTCGGGAATGAGCCACTTATATCAAAGTATTTATACACATACTCAATCACACTCAACTGCTCATCTAGATACTCAACTCAATCACGAGCTTCTTATCTTAGGGTAAGGACGTATTATCCATCATTTATCAACATATATCGTCATGGTCACAATCAATTATTACATATGATTGATCACAAACACACATTGATTATCACAATTCCACATTGAGTTCATGAATAATATTCACAATTTAATCAATTTAGAGTTCATTCAAGCAACATAGTTACATCACCATACTTTATATCACAATTACTGACCGAAGACCATTTAGGTATATTCATCAGTTCTCAATTCACATAAGACATTAGTAATGGCCCAATTTTTTATAATTCCACATTATAATTAAATAGAGTTGGAGGTCATTAGATATATAAATATAGACACATAAATCTATTCATACATTTATACTTATATTTATGTATACCTGCATCATAGTCAGCTCCCAATTATTTATTGCTTCAATTATCACGACCTGAACATAGGCCCGGATCGAGACACGGGATAAAGAATCCCAAAAGGCTCTAAGTCGACCCATGGCATGAACATGACATTTGAATCCAACATAATCAAGCAGAAGTCTAAAATATATAATAAAGGGGAAATCTGGAAATATCAAAACATCTGTATACATAACATAAGGCTGAAACTACATACATGCTATGTCTGAAAAGTCTCTACTACTGTTGAGTTGATGGGACAAGTCGCAAACTAACTCTCTACAGTATGAAACTAAAAATACTCAATACAACAGATAAAGGGCTCTCGGAAGGTGAGGAATCACAAACTAAAACTGGGATGTGTGTCACGACCTGAACGACATGGGACAAAGGACCCCGAGAGACCCGAAGTCGACCAATGGCACAAGCATACAGCTACTCTCATTTAAATAAGCAAATTATTAACCATAAAACATATCGAAAATGTAACAATGGCATCACACCAGAAAATACTAGGCGTACACAAAAGTTGAGTACCACATATTGTCTGAAAGCCTTTACTACATACGATGAATTGATGGGACAATATCCACAACTAACCCGGACAATACTGAAACACAAGATAACATAAAAGTCTATCAAACGGTTCTTGGAACATGAGGAATCACCAATAATCTGAAAGCGTAAGTGGAGATGGACTAAGGATGAGGACGAGCCTGAAACCCAGACCCTATATCATGAAATGATACAACATAGAAAGTATGAGGTCAGTACGTGGAATGTACCGAGTATGCAAGGTAAGTAAAATGGACTTTAAAATTAAAATAAACTCATAAATAAACATAGGTGAAGGGCATCATGCTTGTATCATAAACTTCGTAAGAAAACACAAGGCTCAAAATTTCAAATCGTTCGTGAATCATTCATTATCATAATCGTATGAAAGCATTATCAAAACATTACTTGAGCCAATAACATAAAAATATCAATGCATAAAATATGCAGAACAATGGAAGGACTCGTCATAACCAACACCATCATGGTAGAGCCTTTCATGATGCGCCAACTATCTCACTCAAGTAGGCAGAGCTGACCCTGGCTTGCCAGGCAAGGCTAGTGTATTAGGCGTGATATCACATTTGAGGGGATCATTATCAATATCATATATCATTAGAAACCCACTGTGGCACATGGTTATGAGACACTAGCGTAGTCCTTTGAATGTCGGGCTGCTTGGTGCTAGACACAACTAACAAAAACATGCATATAGGCTCATACGTAAATCAATAATATGATGCATTAAGTTCACTAGCTAAAAGATAACATTTATTATCATTGATCCTCTTTAAAACATGCTTAGGAAAGATCAACACCCTTTTTTATTGGTCGACATCATAAATCAATAAATCATGTAAGTCGTTTCATAAATTTTAAATCTTTTTTCAACATGTGGGCATTGCCCAATACTTTAACATACTCAATTCTTTCAAAAATGTACTCATAAACATGGGAACTTGAAATCATGCTTTCCCATAATCAATAAGCTTAAAATATTGAATATTCATCATAAATCATAACTTCATGAACCTTCATCAATGGGCATTTTAGATTTAAAAACCTTGAAACATGATTTCAAAGAAAATAATATAAAACCTGCTCATCATTCATAATTCAATAATTAAAATTCAATTACATCATACCTATAAAGAAAAATCACATTTTCATGCATTTGGGTAAAACCCCATAAAACTTGAATAGGAGAATTCATGATTTAATCGAAATTTGGGCATGGGTGTGAAATGATTCACCCATTCTAAACTCTACATACCTGGAAATGGACTGATTTCAATGTTCCTTGAATACCCACAAAGAAATTGATGGAATTTTGGAGAAGAAGACCTCGACTCTCCCTAAAACCCCTCTAAAAGCTCTTGCATGGGAATGGGTATGCATTAGGGACTTAACCCATCTTATCACACTCAGAAAAAAACACAAACTGACGTAGTTTAGGGTCTCAAAACATGGGAAAGTATAAAATGCCCTTAATGAAATTCCCCCTGAAAATTGCTCCGGACGGACCAACGACCGATCCAACGGGTCGTTGCACGATACAACGACTCGTAGTATCGAGTCTTTGGGTCAACTTCCTCATGAAAAACCTCAGTTTTGTCCCACGACTCGTCAGGACTAGTCACTGCTTCAATCAACGGGTCGTTGGATCAACCGTCGTAAACTCCTTGACCAATCTGAACATCCCTTACCACGACCCTCACCACAACTCGTGGTGGCTTCCAAGGAATCGTGGTCTCAATCCTTTTAATGCACTGGAATTCTCAACCCACAAGTAACGACTAGAAACAACGGGCCGTCACATCTCACCACGAATCGTGGGATATCCCGTGGGTTCCCCATCAACCTAAGTTCAGCCCTTCCTATGACCAGTAACAACGACTCGTTATTCTTCACAACGAGTCGTTACACCGTCCATTGTAACCACTGCTTCCCTGAACCCCCATACTATGACTGCTGATCACGGGCAAAAATAGCATGCCCGAGATACGCTTTATGACTTAAATTAGTCTTGTTTATCTAAGTTATTGTATACATTTTCATGTAATTTTATATGAAGTGAAGATATGTGCTAACCAACATGATTAGCCTTTGTTTTGTAGGTTTTTGATGACTTTTGAGTAACTAATCCATGAGTTGGTGAAGTAGAGGCTTGGAAACGGAATTAACACGCGAACGTCGGCAAAGAGGAGGCACAAAACAGCCCACCTGCGCGTCGGCAACGTGCCATGGCAGGCAGGCTGATCACAACAGCCCACCTGCACATTGGCAACGTGCCACGGCAGGTTGGCTGCGCGACCAAGAGGTGCCAACGCGCTGCACAAGCAGCGTGACACGCTGCCAACGCGGCAAGGTGCTGCCGGGGCCATGTTCGGGTGATTTCCAGAGAGCTTCCGCGTCCGTAGCGTGTCACGGAGGCAGTGCTCCGCGATGCACTCCGTGACACGTTGCTTGTTATTCCGGGAAAAAGTCCTACTACTATAAATAGCACACTTAGGTTTATTTTTCAGAATTCAGACTTGGTGGAGCAAGGACGTGGGTTACAGGCAGTTGAGGGATGAAAAGTTCAGGGTTTTTTCTCACTTTCTTTCTTCTTTAATTCAATTGCTTGTATGATTAACACTCGTTTTATGATGATTAATCCACAAATGAGTGGCTAATTCCTCTCCTTGCTGAGGTTATGAACAATTGTGGTGAAATTTGATTATTGATTATCTGGTTTTTCATCTTTTCTTCCATGTTGTTCTATTAATTCTTGTTCTTACTACATTGGTGTGTGGCCTACATTAATGTACATCTAAAAAGTCCGGTTTCACTCGAGAGAGCACGAAATTGGAAAGTTGTGAATTAATAGGATATGTTCTTTACTTGATTTGGGAAAATTGGGTCTTGATTTACTTTCAGGATAGAAATATACCTGAAAGTCGTATTAGTCAATTTAGGAACCGGAATCGTATGGCTAGGACATGAATTGCATTTGATCACAGAAATGTAGACGGATGGTTCATGATTCTTAAGTGAGATTAAATACGAGAGTTTTAATCTCTTGGCAATTGTTCTTGGCTAGCAACAGGAAGAAAAGATTAACCAATTTATGATGATAATCAGTTTCATTACATGTTCGTTTAACCTCAGCATGCTTTCAACCATAGTTCAGATTCAAAGTAGATAATTGTTCTTAGTTTTAGTATAAAAATTTATAAAACAAACTATTAACTTTTTGGTTACGTTGTTGTCGGCATATTTAGAAGTAAAATATAGTATACTTGAGCAAATTGCACTTAATCCAAGTCCCTGTGGGATCGATACTTGGCTTACTAAAGCCACTTACTACTTGTTCGACCACGTGCACTTGCGTGTCGGTTTTATAACCCAAAACCACCCGAACAAGTTTTTGGCGCCGTTGCCGGGGACTTGGCAATTGGTGAATTTGTCTTAAGTGTTAATTTACTATATTTTTCTTTTTTCTTAAGTGCTGACAACTTGGTCTTAGTGTTTGTTTTAATTCTTTTTCATTTTATTTTTCTCTTTTTCGGATACCCTTATTGACATGATATCGTGGAATACAAATGGTATAAATGGTGGATACTCATATTTTAGCGAATCTTGTCGGAATTGCGGAGGACACCACTCGTGGAAAAACTGTAACACGTGCAATATATGTGGTGGTCAAGATGGCCATTGGGATGGCTGTCTGAATGCAAATTCCCCTCCCCCAAGCCCCTACTATGATCCTTCTGTTGTTTTTGCTGAATATAGGCATGCTGAAAATGAGGACTTGGGACGCCAAGCTCAAATACAAGACATGCTGAAACAACTTGTGAGAAAATTGAAATTTTTTTTGTGAGTTAAGCATGAATTCATCACCCGTTGGTTTTTCTTTTCGGTTCTTTTCCGACGGGGGGTCTTTGAACCGAAGAATAAAAATTTTCTTTTTCTTTCTTTCCTTTGTCTGTATATAGTGTTTTTAGTCATAGTTAGGGACTGTTTCCGACGATGGATGGATGACGACCGTCTTGAGGAAAAATTAGTCGGTAGGTGTTGGGTTTTTGAAACCATAACTAATTGGTGCTTGATGTTCTTTTTATGTGCTATACGTGATTGTAAGAGGCAAGTATGTTCAGTGTGAAGCATGCAGGTGTATAACTTTGTTTGAGACACTTAGGCTCTTGAATTTGACTCAATATGATGGAAGCTTAATCTGAATTCTTGTGATTAGCTGAGTTAAGAGTCTGCTGATTGTGTCTTGATTTGAGCATGTGCCATGAGTGTAAGGTTTTTGAGTATTCTGTGCTATTATGAAATGTCTAGAACTTGCCTGGTGTGTATATAAAACGAAATGAAGGATGTGAATTGTAGGAGATGATTTAGGCATTTCTTTGAATGAACATAAATGTTATCCCTCATTATACCTACCTTGAAAAATTAATCCTAGTTAACCCCATTGAGCCTTGAGCCTATTCTTTGACAGCTGCAACATAAGCTTAATCCTTTTTTTTTTCTTTCATTAGCCTTGAAACTGAACCAAAACTCCTAAGTGCTTAAAGGAAAAATCCGAAAGAGTAAAGGAGTGAGAAGAATGAAAAGAAAGGAAAAGTAGCAAGTTGGAGAAGTGAGAAAAGGACAAAGGTGCACTTGTTTGAATATAGGTGAGTATTAGTAGGGAGTAAGAAAATAAATAAATGAAAAGTTACTTATAGAACTCCTTACTAATAAGCTAAAAGTGCCTAAAGAAAGGGGGGAACAAAAGAGGAAAAAGAAAGATGAAAAGAGAAAAAGGTGAAGTGAGGGAAGGGAAGTTTGTAATGAAGGCGTGATGTATTAAAAGCGCTTAGGAAAGATAGTCACTATTACTGATCATAATAGTACTTACCCGCACCTGAGTTACATTACAACCTAAAAAGTCCTACTTGATATTACATTCATACATCCTTAAATTAGTGGAATAAAACACTAAGGGCAAGCTTATGGGTCATTACATGATGCATGTGAATTCTTTGTGAGAGTGAGTGTAATTCTATGCATGTACCCACACATGTTGTGATATAAAAATCGTTTTTGCGTGTGAAATTGGGTAACTCTCTTTCCGTGAGGGGCACACGTTGAATGAATGATATAATTCATGTGAGATTTCTTAATTAGTTGATTTGCATGAGTTTGCTAAGATTGAGAGTCGATTCTTGAGGTTAAGAAGTCTTAACACAGTTGTATTTCATTGCAATAATCAAATCAGGCAGGCTCTATTTTTAGCTTGTATCTTACGTAATCATTATAGCCGTAACTTGAATTATATTGCTAAATTAGTTATGTGGGAGTCTCCAAATGCATGAGATGTAAAAGGTTGTTCGAGGACGAACAAGGCTTTAAGTGTGGGGTTGTGATCACGGGCAAAAATAACATGCCCGAGATACGCTTTATGACTTAAATTAGTCTTGTTTATCTAAGTTATTGTATACATTTTCATGTAATTTTATATGAAGTGAAGATATGTGCTAACCAACATGATTAGCCTTTGTTTTGTAGGTTTTTGATGACTTTTGAGTAACTAATCCATGAGTTGGTGAAGTAGAGGCTTGGAAACAGAATTAACACGCCAACGTCGGCAAAGAGGAGGCACAAAACAGCCCACCTGCGCGTCGGCAACGTGCCACGGCAGGCAGGCTGATCACAACAGCCCACATGCACGTTGGCAACGTGCCACGGCAGGTTGGCTAGGCGACCAAGAGGTGCCAACGCGCTGCCCAAGCAGCGTGACACGCTGCCCAAGCAGCGTGACACGTTGCCAATGCGGCAGGGTGCTGCCGGGGCCAAGTTCGGGTGATTTCCAGAGAGCTTCCGCGTCCGTAGCGTGTCACGGAGGCAGTGCTCCGCGATGCACTCCGTGACACATTGCTTGTTATTCCGGGAAAAAGCCCTACTACTATAAATAGCACACTTAGGTTTATTTTTCAGAATTCAGACTTGGTGGAGCAAGGACGTGGGTTACAGGCAGTTGAGGGACGAAAAGTTCAGGGTTTTTTCTCTCTTTCTTTCTTCTTTAATTCAATTGCTTGTATGATTAACACTCGTTTTATGATGATTAATCCACAAATGAGTGGCTAATTCCTCTCCTTGCTGAGGTTATGAACAATTGTGATGAAATTTTATTATTGATTATCTGGTTTTTCATCTTTTCTTCCATGTTGTTCTATTAATTCTTGTTCTTACTGCATTGGTGTGTGGCCTACATTAATGTACATCTAAAAAGTCCGATTTCACTCGAGAGAGCACGAAATTGGAAAGTTGTGAATTAATAGGATATGTTCTTTACTTGATTTGTGAAAATTGGGTCTTGTTTTGCTTTCAGGATAGAAATATACCTGAAAGTCGTATTAGTCAATTTAGGAACCGGAAGCGTATGGCTAGGACATGAATTGCATTTGATCACAGAAATGTAGACGGATGGTTCATGATTCTTAAGTGAGATTAAATACGAGAGTTTTAATCTCTTGGCAATTGTTCTTGGCTAGCAACAGGAAGAAAAGATTAACCAATTTATGATGATAATCAGTTTCATTACATGTTCGTTTAACCTCAGCATGCTTTCATCCATAGTTCAGATTCAAAGTAGATAATTGTTCTTAGTTTTAGTATAAAAATTTATAAAACAAACTATTAACTTTTTGGTTACGTTGTTGTCGGCATATTTAGAAGTAAAATATAGTATACTTGAGCAAATTGCACTTAATCCAAGTCCCTGTGGGATTGATACTTGGCTTACTAAAGCCACTTACTACTTGTTCGACCACGTGCACTTGCGTGTCGGTTTTATAACCCAAAACCACCCGAACAACTGCTTCCGACGACTCGTGGTATCCAACCACGAATTGTTGAGTCGCCCGTCTTGTGATATTTCTTCCAGTTTTCTGCACTTTTCAAATTCAACACCTGGGTCAATTCTCAGGCCTTCCCGGGGTATTAAAATATCTCCCCCTTGGAAACATTCGTCCTGGAATGTACGAAACAAGAAGCAAACAGAAACATACAATTAATCATAGCCATATACTGATCATTTTAAATGAATTTTTCACGGAATGACTACCTCCGAATAAAAAACATAGCTGAACTGATCTCATACTTCACATACACATTCATACACATAAAAGAAACTTGTACACATGGATTGAACATGAAAACAAGGTAAAGTCATAGGGCAAAAACTGGTACCTCAAGTCAGAACAGAGCCGGTAGAGAGCAAATGTAGGTATCTAGCTCCCTCAACATGCTGATTTCTCCAAAATACTTTAACTGAAGCTACTTATTTGTTTCGTAGCTTACAGACTTGACGATCTATGATTTTTACCGGACTTTCTTCATAGCTGAGGTTATCCTTTACACCAACGTTGTCTATAGGGACTACTAAAGCTGGATCACCCAAGCACTTTTTCAAGAGAGATACATGAAACATGGGATGAACTGAAGCTAACTCTGAAGGCAAGTCCAATTCATATGCCACCTTACCAACTCTCCTTATAACTCGGTAAGGACCCACATATCGGGGACTGAGTTTCCCCTTCTTCCAAAATTGCATGACTCCCTTCATTAGAGAAACCTCTGGAAATACCCAATCGTCCAACTCAAACTCAAAATCTCTTCTCCTCACATTGGCATATGATTTCTAACGACTATGAGCGGTTTTCAACCATTCCCTTATCAACTGAACCTTCACCATCGCCTCGCGAACTGAATTTGTCCCTATCATAGCTGCCTTACCAACCTCAAACCATCCGATGGGAGATCTACACCTTCGCCCGTAATGAGCCTTGAACGGTGCCATTTGGATACTAGAGTGATAACTGTTATTACAAGCAAAATCGATTTAGGGAAAATGATCATCCCAACTACCTTTAAAATCCATGACACATGTCCTCAACATGTCCTCAAGAGTTTGGATTGTCCATTCCGCCTGGCCATCCATTTTCAGATGGAATGTAGTGCTGACCTTAACCTGAGTCCCAAGCACCCTTTGGAAAGACCGCCAAAATTGGGAGGTAAACTAAGTATACAACTTTGCATAATCATCTGTTGAATCCGTGGTCTGACCGGTAAGAAGTGTGCAGCCTTAGTTAACTTGTCCACCACCACCCAAATGGAGTCAAAGTGTCGCCGAGTGCGAGGTAGGCTTGTAACAAAATCCATATTTATCTCCTCCCACTTTCAAATGGGAACACGAATATCCTGAAGTAAACCTCCCAACCTTTGATGCTCGACCTTCACGTGCTGACATTTTGGACATTTGGCTATGAACTCTGCAATATCCCTCTTCATACCATCCCACCAATAGATTCCCCACAAATCTCGATACATTTTTGTAGATCTCGGATGGATGGAATATCTGGTACCATGTGCCTCATATAATATCCAAACCCTCAAATTATCTATGTCTGGGACACATAACCGACCTTGATATCATAGAACACCATCTCCCCCTTGGGAGAAAACCTGCACCTTTTGACTCCGCACTGCTTCCTTTAGCTTCTTTAAATTCGTATCCTCTTCTTTCTTAGATTTGACATCGACCACTAAGGAAAATTCTGACCCATTCTGCACAATAACGCCACCATCAGTCCAGTCGATCAATCTGACTCCCAGTCTTGCAAGTCAGTGTACATCCTTCACCAACTCCTTCTTTCCCTCATCTATGTGGGACACACTCTCCATAGAGAGCCTACTAAGAGCATCCGCAACCATATTAGCCTTTCCTGGGTGGTAAAGGACACTCATGTCATAGTCTTTAAGTAGCTCCAACAACCTCTGTTGCCGAATACTGAGATCGTTCTGTGTGAACACATATTGCAAACTCTTGTGGTCCATGACTACATCTGCATGAACCCCATACAGGTAGTGCCGATATATCTTTAACGCAAACACCACCAACGCCAACTCAAGATCATGGGACAGGTAGTTCTTCTTATGGATTCTCAACTGTCTAGAGGCATATGCTATAACTTTCCCGCGTTGCATCAACACACATCCTAGTCCGACTCTCGAAGCATCAAAATATATAAAAAATCCATCAATACCCTCGAGTAAAGTTAACACTGGTGCTTAAGTGAGTCGGGTCTTCAATTCTTGGAAGCTTTTCTCACAAGCATCCGACCATTGGAACTTCACCTTTTTCTGAGTCAACTTAGTCAAAGGTACTGCAATAGATGAGAAATCCTCAACAAATCTCTGGTAGTAGCCAGCTAAACCCAAGAAACTCTGAATTTCCGAAGGGTTCATCGGCCTGGGATAATTCTTTACCGGTTCAATTTTCCGTAAATCCACCTTTATGCCTTCGCTTGAAATCACATGACCCAAAAATGACACCAGTTACTGGACTTTGTATATAGCTGACGATCCTTGAGGGTCTGAAGTACTACTATCAAGTGAGTGGCATGCTCCTCCTCGCTCCGTGAGTATATCAAGATGTCATCAAAGAACACAATCATGAACATCTCCAAATATGCCTTGAACACCCTGTTCATTAGATCCATAAAAGTTGCAAGTGCATTGGTTAGTCCGAAAGACATAACAACAAATTCGTAGTGACCATACTGAGTCTTGAAAGCGGTCTTCAAGATGTCACTCTCCTGAACCTTGAGTTGGTGATACCCGGACCTGAGGTCAGTCTTGGAGAAGCACTTGGCACCCTGAAGCTAGTCAAGCAAAATCATCTTCCAGGCCTAAAGATAGGAAATAAATCGACATACTGGTATCGCCGAACTACCCTTCCACTCCAACACTAACTCACCCAGAAAATGAAATTCCATCGTACGAGTCCTACAATTAATCGAAGCATAACATGCAAACAACCAGTCCATGCCGAGAATAACGTAAAAGTCAGTCATGGCTAACTCTCCAAGATCTGTGGAGGTAAAATTATGCAACACAGTGATCGGTCATTCTCTATGTACTCGTCTAGCTATGACCGAATCACCAACAGGGGTCGAAACTGAAAACAGTTCTGACAAGGTCTCGGGATTATCCAAGGCTACTAGCAATGTAAGGAGTCACAAAAGACAAGTAGCTCCTAGATATAACAAGGAATAAACATCAATATGAAAGAAACACAACATACCAGTGACCACATCTGGCGAAACCTCCTGCTCCTGGTTTGAGGAAAGGGCATAGAATTGGTTTCGGTGTTGTCCGTAACCTCCACTAATCAATGCTCCCTGTGGAGTGGAATGGGCTGGAGCTCCTATTGCCCTAGTGGTCTGTGCATGACCCCTATCATCACCCTTTCTAGCATATAGGCACGCTCGGTGCAGGTGCCCAGATCTGCGACACCCATAGCAAACATCTGAACCGAGCAGGCACTCCCCGCAATCTAGAGAGGTATAGTCTAACTAGGTGCACCTCTGATCCCTCGACCCTGAAGCCCTGCTCCTCTGATCACTCATGGGTTTGGATGGAACACTAGATGATGATGGCGCTAGGGCTAATGATCTCTGCTGAAACTATGGATAGTAGCCACCGCCGGACATCTGATGTGAAAACCCACGACTATCCATTTGAGCCCTTTTTTCCTCCCACTCCATCGCATGAGCTGCCTCCATCTATTAGGAGAACAACACTGTGCGAGGAAAGTACATATGCTGGTGGAGCATGGTAGTCTTGCAATCCTTTTCTAAATAACCAGCCACGCCATGAACGAATCAGCTCACCCGTTCCCTCTGATCTATCACTAACTCTGGGGAATATTTTAACAAACGAGTGAACTCAAGTGAATACTCTAGCACTATGATCTTTCTCTGCTTGAGATTCACAAACTCCGCTGCTTTCAACTCCCTCATCTCCCAAGGGAAGAACTTGTTGAGATAAACCATGTGAAACTCATCCCAGCTGATAGGGCCCGCTCCCGCTGCTCTGCTGTCCTTCCATTTCTTGTACCAAATATGAGCAACCTCTTTTAGATGATAAGAGGCAAAGTCAACACATTCCCCATCTGTCACCCCCATAACCTAAGTGACCTTCAAGATCCCTTCAATGAACTCGTGTAGAACCTCGTCCACCTTTGATCCCATAAACTCAGGAGGGTTCATCCTCAAAAAGTGTCTAATCCGAGTCGCTGTTGCATTGCCATTCTGTGGGACCTGCGCAATAGCCTGCTGGTTGACCTGAGCGGTGAAGGCCTGCGCTGATATCTGAATAGCCGCCCAAAAATCAGCATAGACACCTGGCTCTGGTGCTTGGGGCTCCTGCACAGGTGGGGCTTTCTGATGCCCATGGTCATTGACACCCTCGTGGCCATCATCATTTCCATTCCTCCTTTCATTCATTCTTCTAGGATCCATAATTTTGCAATCGCGAATCGCACGAATTAGATGGATGGACAAAATTTTCATCGCACGACATAGAACATAAAAGAAGGAAACATTTCCTAAACATCTAGTAGCCTCTTCGTCATAGGTGTGGCATGCTTCACACCCATGAAAAGACTCAACTTAATGCAGCTTTCAGACACCCTAGGACACTCAAAACCTATGGCTCTGATACAAAGTTTGTGAAGACTACACCCGGATCATGGACACGTGACAAGGGACCCCGAGAGACCCCAAGTCGACCCATGGCACAAGCATACAACTAATATTATTTAAAAAAGTGAAGTATTAACCATAAAACATAGTGGAAACATAACCATATCATAACACCATAAAATATTAGGCGTACACATAAGCTAAGTACCACATATTGTCTCAAATCCTCTACTACATACGATGGGTTGATGGGACAGCATCCCCAAATAACCCAAACAATACTGAAACATA
This sequence comes from Datura wrightii, assembly GCA_035772735.1. Lineage (NCBI taxonomy): Eukaryota > Viridiplantae > Streptophyta > Magnoliopsida > Solanales > Solanaceae > Datura > Datura wrightii. Next base: position 86,510,503 of record JASDFA010000006.1, on the reverse strand, counting down.
AGATAAGATAAATGTCTATCAAATGGTCCTCGGAACATGAGGACTCACCAATAATTTGAGAGTGTAAGTGGAGATGGACTAAGGATGAGGATGAGGATGAGATCCGAACCCTATATCATGAAACGATACAGCATAGGAAGTATGCGGTCAGTACGTGAAATGTACCGAGTATGCAAGGTAAGTAAAATAGATGTTAAAAGTAAAATAAACTCATCAATAAACAAACGAGAAGGGCACCATGCTTGTATCATAAACTTCGTAAGAAAACATAATGCTCAAGACTTTTAAATCGTTCATGAATCATTCGTTATCATAATCATGTGTAGACTTTATCAAAACATAACTTGAGCCAATAACATAAATATAACAATGCATAAAAAATATGCGGAACAGTGGGAGGACTGGTCATAACCGACACCATCATGGTAGAGCCTTTCATGATGCCCCAACTATCTCACCCAAGTGGGCAGAGCTGACCCTAGCTTGCCGGAAGAGGGTCATGCATTAGGCGTGATATCACATTTAAGGGGATCATTATCAATACAATGTATCATTAGAAACCCACGGTGGCACGTGGTTTTGAGACACCGGCGTAGTCCTTTGAACACCGGGCTGCTCGGTGCTAGACACGGCTCCAAAAACATGCATATAGGCTTATATGTAAATCAATAACATCATGCATTAAAATTCATTGTCTAAAAGATAACATTTATCATCATTGATCCCCTTTAAAACATCCTTAGCCAAGAATCAAGGCCCTTTTTTCTCGGCCGACATCATAAATCGATAAATCATGTAATTCATTTCATAAATCATAAATCATTCTACAACATGTGCACATTGCCCGATACCTTAACATACTCAATTCTTTCTATAATATACTCATAAACATGGGAACTTGAAATCATGCTTTCCCATCATCAATAAGCTCAAAATGTTGAATATTCATCATAAATCATAACTTTCATGAACCTTCATCAATTGGGCATTTTAGATTTGAAAAGGTTGAAATATGATTTTAAAGAAAATAACAAAAAGCCTGCCCATCATTCATAATTCAATAATTAAAACTCAATTATGTCATACCCATAAAGAGAAGTCACATTTTCATGCATTTGGGTAAAACCCCATAGAACTTGAATAGGAGAATTTATGATTTAATCGAAATTTGGGCATGGGTTTGAAAGGATTCATCCATTCTAAACCCTACATACCTGGAAATGGACTTATTTCAATGTTCCTTCAAAACCCACAAAGATATTGATGGAATTTTGGAGAAGAAGACCTTGAATCTCCCTAAAACCCCTCAAAAGCTCTTGCATGGGAATGGGTATGTATTAGGGACTTAACCCATCTTATCACACTCAGAAAAAACACAAAACGACATACTTTAGGGTCTAAAAGCATGGGAAAGTCGAAATTTCCCTTGATGAAATTTCCCCTGAAAATTTCTCCGGATGGACCAACGACCGATCCAATGGGTCGTTGCACGATATCACGACTCATGGAATCAAGCCCTTGGGTCCACTACCTCACAACAAACCTCAGGTTGTTCCCACGACTCATCAAGATGAGTTGTTTCTTCAATTAATGGGTTGTTGGATCGACCATCGTCAACTCCTTGACCAATCTGAACTTCCCTTACCATGAGCCTTACCACGACTTGTGGTGGCTTCTGACGAGTCTTTGTCTCAATCTGTTGATGCACTGGAATTCTCCACCCAGAAGTAACAACTAGAACAACAGGACATCACATCTCACCATGAATCGTGGGATGCCCCATGGGTTCGCCATCAGCCTAAGTTAAGCCCTTCCTACGACCGATAACAATGACTTGTTATTCCTGTAAACGAGTCGTTACGCCATCCGTTGTCACCACTACTTCCCTGAACTCCCATATCATGACTGCTTCTGACGACTCATGTTATCCAACGACGAGTCATTGAGTCGCCCGTCCTATGATAATTTTTTCAAGTTTTCTGCACTTTTCAAATTCAACTCCCGGGTCTATTCTTAGGACTTCCCTTGGTATTACCAAGTGCTAGTAGTGAGAGTCTGACTACTGCGGGGACTGAGCCTGAATATTTAAACCTGTATCATGAAATGATACAACATAGTGTACGCAGTCAGTACGTGGAATGTACCAAGTATGTAAGGCAAGTAAAGCCGCTAAGTAAATAAAATCATAACTCATGCATATCATAAAAAAATAATCAAGATAATATTATGGGAGTAAGGCTTGCATGCTATTATCTAAAATCATGATCTGAATGTAACTGAATATCATAGCTGCATCAAATGACCCAAGGCTGAAAAACTGATAATCATAAGTAAAATTGAAAATTGGATCAAACCAGCTAAAAACATAATATCATGACTGATGAACATGCATAACTGAAATTATGAGGAACAATGGGAGACTCGTCATATAATTGACATTATCACAATAGAGCTTACATGGTCCCGACCATCACACTCATGTGGGTAGAGTCGTCGAAATCCTGTCTAGGGCTAAGGACGCTACCCTGATATCGATATCAAGCTCAAGGCCCCTTGGGGGTTGGGGAAGCTAACAAGGAAGGTCCCAAAGTATATATATATAAACCTATGTTGGCGCGTAGTTCTAAGGCATAGGGTTAACTGACCTTTAGCCTACTTGATGCTAGACACTACTCCCCAAAAACATATATATATATATAATTTTTAGAACGTTCTTAAATTTCAAAATTTTCTCCTTATACCTCCTTTTGTTTTTCAATTTTTCAACTTAGGTGAATAGTGGGGATATTTCTTTCAGCATTGAGCTCATTCACACATTTTTTCATCATCATTTTTTTCAATGCTCTTTCTTCTTTTTGTTTTCCCACTAACAATCACCCTCCTTGTTTAGAGAAATTTCACCCTTTTATTTTCTTCTAATTTCCACACTTTTTAGCTTTTCCCTTCACTTTTTCACTTATTCTCCTTTCATGCAAAAATTTTCATTAAAGTGCTCTAAGAGTCATTTGAGTCAAACACAAGTCAATAGAACAAAAAGGGACTAAGCTTGTAATGTGGATATTGAAAGAATAGGCTAAGGCTCAAACAGAGCTAACTAGGATAGTTATAATAAGGATAGGTAAAATAGGATTAAAATAAGGCTACCAAAGAAATGCCTATATCACTTACTAAATCCATTATTCTTATTTCGCTTTATATATAGACCAGGCAAGTTCTAGACATCAAATTACAAGCTGGAGTATTTAAGAAAATTTCCTCACACATTGGCACAAAATGGTTTAACAATGGAAATTAAGATCACATAAACACATATATTCATATTGCATGAATAACATAATTAAGCCCATTTTTTATTCTTTTCAAGCACATGAGTCAAGTCCCAAAAGATAAAACTAAGTGTTTCTACCTTTTTCATGCATTTTTGAGTGAATTTAATAAAGTCTTGATAATACCTAAAGTGAAGCACCTAGCATTCGTAAGGTTCCAAGTTTTTTGTTCTTCCTAATGAGTAATTTATCCTTAAGATGGTCGTCATCCATCCATAATTGGGCAAAGTCATGACTCAATGACTAAAAATAAAGAAATAAAAATAAAAATCTAACTCTCTAATAAGTTCTAAGGGACTATCCTTCGGAAAAGTATCTAAAACAAAAACCAAAGGAACCCAAAATAAAATAAAACTAAAAAAATTCTACAAACCAACAAGCATGCATGATAAATAATAAATCCCAAAAAAAAACTAGGCCTACCATGTGCAAATTTAGCAATTAAGGCATGCATGGTAATATGAAGTACACTTCTCCCATACACCCCACACTTAATCAGTCACACTTTCCCCAGTGCTAAAGCAATAAAGCATAAAGTAAAAAAGGTGAAATAAGAACTCCCTAGGCCTCTACTCCTTGTTTTCAATGTTTAAGATCAATTTTTGTTGAAAATTATGACCTATCACCTGCACACTTGAACAAACACATAAAAATAAAAAACTTTATCTTATGTTTCCTCTAAAGTAACGCCTGATTTAACGTCGCGGCATAACATATGTATCTTGATTACTTAGACTTTATCAAGATACCTGTTGAGATCGCGATCATATCTTGTTTCTTGTTTCACCACGCTGCCCTGTGACACATTAGAAAATAAAAGAAAAATGAAAATAGGAAATAAAGACTAAAAGTTAAACACAAGCAACTAATCTTATCCTAAGTCGTATTCTCCGGCAACGGCGCCACTTTTTGATAACTCTCAAACTCACACATTCTTTCAAAGTATGAAGCGGACGTTGTCAATAAAGAACCCAACTATGAGGTTAGGGTCGATCCCACAGGGAATATGGAAGGATATAGAAGATTGCTTTTGTCTAAGCTTTTGAGTCAATTATTTCCTAAGAGAGGGGATTTGTAAAATTAATAAGTAATTGTGTCGAGAAATTAATTGTTGTTTCCAAATTAATGTCATTAACTAGGGTAAGTGTTCCATATGGATCCTTAACTACTTCGGGTTTTACACTAGTGATCTTTCCAATACTTTACTTGTAGAAATGAAAGCTAGGGTTCATGCAAACGACTATTTCTTCCCTATTGGATGACTATACTCTAACATGAGCGATTTCAATTTAAACGTTATCAATTTGTTCCAAATATAACTATCCTACAACCACATCTCATGTTAATATAATGATCATAAAAATCAAGGCTCTGTTGTAATTCCCTTTTTCTAATCCCTACCTCTCTAAGCTCAAGAAAGTACAGAATTCAGGCATGTCCTAACATTAAGCATCGTTGAGAAACATTTAAGCATGAAGAGAATACAATACAAGCGCTTAGTATTGGTTTAGAATCACTTCGTTCAAATCTTAGTTCGTTAATTCACCATGTTTCCCAGAACCCTAGTCGTGGAAGTTTTAGCCTATCATGTTCATAAGTAAAATTGGAACATTCATAGACAAATGCATAAATTAAAACATACAATGATGATAGGAAGAAACTCACTTGATTATTGCAAAAATATGGAAGAACAATTCAACAATGTGTCTCAAAGTATGTCCTCTCAAAAGTTGTTCTAAGACTTCTACAAAATTGTTCTAAACCACTTCCTCAAAGATTGGCTATTACATAAAAATAAAAGGATATTTATAGTAGTAGATTTATGCTATTCTTGTTCCTTTGCAGATTTGATTTGGGATTGGAAGCTCCTTTTCCTAGTTGAAGTAGGAGTTGACTTGATTTATTTTCCGTTTGAAAAACTTTCCATGTCACCTATGCCAACGCGCCTCTCTAGTGTTGTTTCGCCCCTGTCATCGCGTCGGGAGGAAGCTGCTTCATGCCTAAAAGTGTGCAGGGAGAAGGTGCCGCGAGCCTAGCTTAGCGTCGGATCTACTGTGCCCATCATGCACGCTGTTGCACTGATCGCCTGGCGCCTCGCGCATGGAAGTATGCCATCCTAGTGCCGCATCGCGTGGCTTGTGCGTGGGCAGGCAGTGCACTTATTTTTGTCCTTTATCTTGCTTAGTTCATTCCTTCTTCTTCAACTTCATTCCATATGTCTCAAACACACCCAAATTCATCACTTTTAGTCCTGAAAGCATCTAATCCCATGTGTTAGCTTTTTTCACAAATATATAACATAAACACATGCAAACACACATAGTTTGTTCTCAAAATATTCTAAAGTACGGGAAAAATATGTCTATATAGTGTGTAAGTATGACCTTCATCAACACTCCACACTTAAACTATTGTTCATCTTCCAACAATCTACTACTTCCCTCCTACATTTTAGCACAAAATTCTTCCTATGAAGAGGTCTACTTGTACGTAGAATCATGAGACAAATTAATGAAGCTCAAACAATTCACTCGCATGCATATAGGATCAACATTAAAATGTCAAATTTCGAAATCATTTAGCTTTTGAAAACTAACTCATTTAATACATATTTGGGCCAACATGTATCATATGCAATTTAGCAATCAAGATTTACCAAAATGTTACCATTGCACCCCACACAATTTGGAGAGATACCCTTTTCTCACACAAGATATAAATCAATTTAAACTTTGGTATAAATAAAACAATTTCCGCTCACTTTCCCAACACAACTCAACATACACGCAAAAGACGACCCATAGGCTTACCCTTTGTGTAGTAGTCTATGAATATAGAATTTTGAATCTAGGATCAGTTAGGACGTTAAATTTAGTTGTAATGCAGGCTAAGGGACGGGTAGGAACTATTTGGCAAAGATAGTGACTAATCTCCCTAATCACTTTAATACTTCAACAACACTTTGATTTTTAGCACTTTCTTAAATTTCCAAATTGTCTATTTATACCTCCTTTTTTTTCAAATTTTCAACTTAGGTGACTAGTGGGGATTTTTCTTTCAACATTGAGCTCATTCACACATTTTTTCATCAACATTTTTTTCCAAAGGTCTTTCTTCTTTTTGTTTTCTCACTAACAATCACCCTCCTTGTTTAGCAAAACTTCACCCTTTTCTTTTCTTCTAATTTCCACACTTATTAGCTTTTCCCTTCACTTTTCCACCTATGCTCCTTTCATGCAATATATTTAATTAAAGATCTCTAGGATTCATTTGGATCAAATACAAGTTAGTAGAACAAAAAGGGACTAAATTTGTAATATGGCTATCAAAAGAATAGGCTAAGGCTCAAACATAGCTAACTAGGATAATTACAATCAAAGTAGGTAAAATAGGATAAAAATAAGGCTACCAAAGAAATGCCTATATCATTTCCTAAATCCATCATTCTTATTTCTCTTTGCACACACAGTGGGCAAGTTCTAGATATCAAATTGCAAGCATGGAGTATATCAAAAAAATTCCTCACACATTTGTACAAAATGGTTTAATAATGGAAATCAAGATCACATAAACACATATTCATATTGCATGCATACCATATATTAGCCTATTGTTTTTTATTTTCAAGAACATGAGTCATGTCCCAAAAGACTAAGTGTTTTTAACTTCATGCATTTTTGAGTGAATTTAATAAAGTCTCGATGATACCTAAAGTGAAGCACCTAGCATTCGTAAGGTTCCAAGGTCTTTATTCTTCCTAATGACTAATTTACCCTTAAGATGGTCGTCATCCATCAACCATAGGAAAAAGTCGTGACTAAATGACTAAAAATAAAGAAATAAAAATAAAAATATAACTCTATAATTGGTTCTTAGGGACTATCTTCCAGAAAAGTACTAGAAAAAAAATCGAAGGAACCTAAAATAAAATAAAACAAAAAAATACTACAAACCAACAAGCATGCATGATAAATCATAAATCCCCCCCCCCCCAAAAAAAAAAGTAGGCCTACCCAAATTTAGTAATTAAGGCATGCATGGTAATATGAAGTTCACTTCTACTATACACCCCACACCTAATCAATCATACTGTCCCTGGTGCCAATGTAATAAAGCATAAAGTAAAAAGGGTGAAAGATGAACTCCCTAGGCCTCTACTCCTCGTTTTAAATGTTTAAGCTCAATTTTTGTTGAAAATCATGACCTATCACCTGCACACTTGAACAGCACATAAAAACGAAAAAAATTTATCTTGGGTTGCCTCCCAACTAGCGCCTGATTTAACTCGTGGCACGACACAGATATCTTGATTACTTAGACTTCATCAAGATACCTGTTGAGACCGTGGTCACATCTTGGCTTCTTATTTCACCATGTTTCCATATGACACGTCAGAAAATAAAAGAAAAATGAAAAATAGGAAATAAAGACAAAAAGTTAAACACAAGCAATTAATCTAATCGTAAACCGTATTCCCCGGCAACGGCACCACTTTCTGATAACGTTTAAACTCACACCTCCTTCTGAAGTATGAAGAGGACGTTGTCAATAAAGAACCCAACTAAGAGGTTGGGGTCGATCCTACAAGAAATATGGAAGGATATAGAAGAGCGCTAGTGTCTAAGCTTTTGAGTGAATTATATTCTATGAGGGGGGATTTGTAAACTTAATAAGTAATTGTGTCGAGATATTGATTGTTGTTTCCAAATGAATATAATTAACTAGGGTAAGTATTCCCCATTGATTCTTAACTACTTTGGGTTTTACACTAGTGATTTGTCCCAACACTTTACTTGTAGAACTGATAACTAGGGTTCATCCAAATGACTAGTTCGTCCCTATTGGATGACTATACGCAATCACTAGGTCAAGTCTCATGAGCGATTTCAATTTAATCATTATCAATTTGTTCAAAATATAACTATCCTACGATCACATATCAAGTTAATACAATGATTATAAAAATCAAGGCTTTGTTGTAATTCCCTTTTTCTAATCTCTACCTCTATAGGCTCAAGCAAGTAAAGAATTCAGGCATGCCCTAACATTGCGCACTATTAGAATACGTTTAAGCATGAAGAGAACACAATATAAGCGTTTAGAATTGGATTAGAATCACTTCGTTCAAACCTTAGTTTGTTACTTCACCATGGTGAACATGCTGAAAATATAATATCATAACTGATGAACATGCATAACAGAAATCATGAGGAATAATGGGAGACTCGTCATATAATCGACATTACCACGATAGAGGTTATGTGGTCCCAACTATCACACTCAAGTGGACAGAGCCATCCAAAGCCTTTCTAAGGCTAAGTAAACTACCATGATATCGATATCAAGCTCAAGGTCCCTTAAGGGTAGGGGAAGATCATAAGGGAGGTCCCAAAGTATATACATAAACCTATGGTGGAACGTAGTTCTGAGGCACAGGGTTGACTGACTCGTAGCCTACTCAGTGCTAGACACTACTTCCAAAAACATGCATATGCTCTCCATCATTTCAATGAAGCTGACCATCATCTAGTGACAAAGCTGACTCATAACAAACATGCATAAATCTAAATTCATATATAAGGAGCCTTGAGTCAAACCATACCACAAGCTAAAAATAGTGGGAGTCTAGACTCCAAAACCATGTGTTAAGCAAATAACATGAAATTTAGATAAATCATGACACATACTTGATCATATGGGCTTGACCAATACTTAAACATGCTTGACATAGACTAGATCATTTAAAACATGAACATGGACATGGGTAATTCGAGATCATATTTTCATCATACACATCTCATCATGCTTGAATACATTTATCATAGATCTCAACTTTCATGGACTTCCATGGATGGGCATCATAGTTTTGTAAAACTTGAAAATGTAATTTGTAATTAAAATATTGTAAAATATGCACATTAATCATAATTCAACATTAGAAACATGCTTAGATCATACCCATGATTAATGCTTGGAGAATTCACATGTTGGGTTAAAACACCATAGACTCATCAACTAGAATTTCATTAGTTGAAGAGGGATTGGGCATGGGTGTGGATGAATACACCCATTCATAACACTACATACTTGGAAGAATCTGATTTCACAAACGCTCTTGAAAGCCCAATGGATTTTGGGGAAGAACTTGATAAATCCTAAGCTTGATCACCCTTACAAATCTCTAGATTATATACATAGAAGAGAATGGGTTTTGAAAAAGTTTAACCCTCTTAAAAACCCTTTTCTAAGACTAAAATGATGTAGTATAGGAATTAGGGGATTAGAACTTATGGATTTCTCCTTACTAAACACAGAGGAAATTAGCCACTTTTCAAAGCAACAACTAACACAACGAGGCGTCCCTTGCTCCCATGACCCGTTACTTCGCTCGTTGTCCCATCCTATTTCATGTCTCAGGTCTTCTACCATGACCTAATAGGATAATTTGTTACCATCTCCAACGAATCATTGTTCCCAACGGTTGTCACTACTGCTCCCATCCTGAAAATCCTTCCAACGGGCACATAGAATGACTCGTCAGGTAGAACGAGTTATCTCATGACTCGTGCCAGCCTTCTTTGACCAAGACCAACTTCACAATGACCAATTTAAAATAACCCATTACATCAAACAATGGGTCATTGGTAGACCCGTTACTTCCAAGTCCAATTATGCAGCTTCTCAACACGGGCACATCCAATGGGCCGTTAGACCTACCAATGACCCGTATAACGAGTCATTTTGAGAAGAAATCTCAGATTTCTTGCTTCTTTTAATTTCAATTCTCCATTCTAAGATTAGGCATTTTCGGGGTATTACATCAACCTCATAATACTTCACTATTCAGGGACAGTATTCATCATGATTATTCCAACTACCATGTCAGCCCTATTTTTGTATACAATTGCTCATGCTAAATTCCCCGTCTCTATCATAGTTATTAACTTGTCACAAATTTCATAATCATAAGATATTCAAGTTCTTCCAATGTCATTTTTAACTCAACAATTCTTTATTACAATACCACGCTAGTACCCTTCTTTAACTTACAATATTCAGTAATATACAATTAGGAATACACAACAAGATATATACCATTATGAATACACCGTCTAGAATATACTATCAAGAACATACTATCAACAATCTATCATCAAGAATCTACCCATGTTCAGTAATTACAACATAGTATTCACCGCCTCTTTTTTTCTTTTTTTTTTGGGTTATTTCCTCCTTCCTTGATAGTTATTTCACTATGATTTTTGTCATCTTCAACATTCTATATTTGTATCCATCCACTAATTATACATTAATTGTACACACATATAAGAGTTACTAATCGGAGTGCAACAAAAAGGTAAGCGATAACCAACCTGGGCGCCATGTTGCTTCCAAGAAACGATAGAGTTGTATCTTTCTTCGAGCCCTAGTGTTCTTGCAGAGAATCGTCGAGAAGGATGGCAAAATCCCTGCCCTTCTCTAGCCATCCTATTCTTTTCTGTTCTAGAATAACCAAGCCTTCATTCATGGGCATTTGTAATGACTAATCCTTGTTACAATAGGATCTAGGTCTTAAAAGTAGAAAAAAATAGAGTTCTGGTTCACATCCTCCGCCGCAGCAATGGTTTTTCTGCTGCAGCACTCCCGTATGGAGAAGAAGTGCCTGCCGTAGCGGCCCTGACGCTTGGGCCCATTGAAATTTTATCTCAACCCTTTAAATCATTAACCAAACTGTTCTTTTATTAAAGGATATAATCTAGACCTGCAAAATTTTAAAATTTTAAGCCATCATCGTCAAGAATTTCTAACAGCTAGATGGGTTATTAGACATGGAGTAGCAAGAAGCAATCATGCATAGCCTTATCACAATAGATGATGAATTCATAGAACTTTTGATAGTTGTGCAAGAAGCTATTTGGTTTAAAGATTTTCTAGGGCACTTGGGCATGAATTATAACATTATTGAGCTAGTAATCATCAATTCTGATAGTGAAACTGTAATAGCCTACACAAAGGATCCCAACTACCATTAAAATAAAAAATATTGTACAAAAATAGGTGAACGTGGAATACATATCTACACATAAAATGATACCAGATCCCTTAACAAAACTCATAGCATGTGATTCTTATGAAAGACATTTGAAGTGATTGAATTTTCATATACTCTAATGTATTTGTCTTTTATTTTTCTCAATCATGTTCATGTAAAATTTACATTATTGAAGGTAATGTCGTTTATGCCTAATTATTCATACTTGTTGGTTCATATGCATATAAGATTTGTTGATGTATAGTACATAAATTTTTAGTATAAGAAGTATGTCGAACAAAAAAAAGATTGGCCTATTTGCACAAGAAATCGCCTTTATTGTCTAATAGGCATATAAAGATGAGACTATTATAAACTAATTATTGGTAGAAGTAATGATAAAATAGAGCTGAAGGTTTATAATGTAAATGATATTTGTTCCTTGTGTTTAATCATATGTGATTAAAATGAGTTAGTCACTCTCATAGTCACTATCTACATGAAATAATACTTTTGGAGGGGGCGCACGATAAGGCGTATCAAAGGCTCTACAGGTGCAACTTAGCAAGTTTCTTATTTGAGCTGAGTACGGCCATGGCGCGACGGAGGAAGAAACAACCACCATTGGAGAACGCACTCGTCAGACCTGCTAATGGAATACCTCAGACACTATCACCATTAACTTTTGGTAGTTACCTTCCTCCACGGTTTCAACTGGAGAAGGAGGAGACGAGTAGCTTGTAGGAGGAGGTGATACTACAAATGAATAAAGGTGAGGGGAAGGCTATGAGAAGACTACAATTTACTATTGGTAATACTTCTGCACAACCTAGGCAACATGCTCAACCTGCCAAGTTACAGAATAATCGCCATGGGGGAAAACCCTACCTTATATTTTGCTGGTCATCAAGGATGGGATAGTGAGGGGTAGAATTGATGAAGGCGACATAAAATGACATGTGCAGAGCTAGAAATCGGTGTTGATAAGATACGTGAAGGGTGAATTGCCCTCTCCAATGACTATAGAGGCCTATGTGAGTAGGGTATGGGACATTGTCCCTAAACCCAAGATCCTTGTGCACGATGATGGGTACGATATTTTCAAATTCTAGAACATTACGGACAAGACAATGGTTTTGAATGCGAGGCCATTTTACTACCACAATCAACCATTAATCCTTAAGCAATAGGCTTTGAACTTTGATTTCGCATAGGAAGTACAGAGTGTCATCCCACTATGGGTCAAATTCCTAAGCCAACAGTGGGTTACTAGTTGATGGAGGCTGCAAGAAAAGTAGCTAGTGCGGTAATGTACACTATTGCTTTTATAGCCACCATTGAGAAGATATCGTATGAGAGTGTTCTTATTGAAATTGATGTTTCACAATCACTTGTTAATGAAATAAAACTTGAAACACCTACTGGTCTTTGGACACATCGTATTGAGTATGTTTGGAGGCCCAAGTTCTGTAATGAATGTCTCCTATATAGACATCAGGATAAGTAGTGCTAGTATAAAATTCTACATAGGGACAATGCTACTTATAAAGGTAATGAGGCAGGTCTAAATAAAAGATTAAAGAAGGCGCCTGAATAGATATGGATTCCAAAAACAACCAAGGTAGATACGGAAACATAGAAGGTGAATGATGAAGGGGATGCTAAAAATACTATATCTGCATATCAGAATGCTTAGGTTGGTATTGTAATAGATGGACAATAGGCTGACAGTAGAGTTTTTATAGAGGTTGATGGCAACAGTCAGGATGAGCTGAGTCAACTTGTGTATTTTGTTATTTCAGTCTTTCTATAGGAGGAGAGGGGTAAAGTGAATAATAGTTCTAGCAGCTTGGTGCCATTGTTTCCCACATGATAATCTTTATCTGGAAATCAAAGGTCTCAATCAGTCACACAAATAGAAGGAAGTGAAGAACTTTATTATGAAATGTAAACTTGATGTGTTTTGACTTCTTAGAGACAAGAGTAAAGGAGGTGAAAGCTCAAAACATACTATGGAGGATAGCTAATGGATGGACTATTTGCAATAATTACAGTGCAACATATATTGGTAGAATCTGGCTTATATGGAAGGTTCATTTGATGGTGAGCATTGTGGATGTTAAGGAGCAACATATTCATTGTATTATAGAGGATCCTGGTTAGCAGACCCCTATATATGTTACAGTTGTGTATGCTAGGAATGATTGTGGAGCTAAGGAGGCGTTATGGAATGAGTTAATATAGATAGATCGATGTGCAAATTGGCCTTGGTTGCGGAGTGATGATTTTAGCAGTGTCTTCACTTCTGATGATAGAATTGGCTCCCTCGTAAGCTCCACTAAAGTGCAAGGGTTCTAGGGTATTGATACTATGTAGCTCATACCGCTTAGAGCCATAGGATGGCATTATACTTGGTGTAAATAAGCAAGACAAACAAAAATAGTGTTTAAAAAAGGATTGACTGGGCATTGGGAAATTTTAACTTGTCACAGCAGTATGGGCATGTGGGAGCTGAGTATCTCAATCCTTTGTTGTCACATCACTCTATAATACTCATAAACTGTGGCCCACATACTTTGTTGTATCCTTGGCCATATTGGTTTTATTCTAATGTGATGGAGCATCCTAACTTTCAACCTATTCTAAAGGATGTGTTAATACAAGCAAATGAACAATTTATGGAAAGAGTGTGAAAGAAACTGAAATTGAAGAATATTAATGCCTACATGGCATCATACCAACAGAAATTAGTTATAGACAGAAAAAGGATTGATATAAACCAACAACAAATAAAAGGGCAGTTATTAAGACTAGATTTATTTAAAGGGGAGAACTTAGTGTTGGACATTTAGAAGTGGAGAAAGGTAGAGAAGCAGGTCCTTGGACAAAAAACTAGAGCTATTTGGATTGATTATAGGGAGTCAAATACCAACGTTTCCATGCATAGTGGAATATTCAAGCTAATCAAAATGCTATTCATTCTGTTGTCACTGAGGATGGGGTACCACTTACTGATCTTCGGCAGGTGGAACAGCAATTTATCACTTCTTTTACAGGTCTAATGGGAGACTGTGCTAATGAAATGCCTTTCTTAGTACTTTGATAGTGAGGATAGGAAGGTGTCTCACTATTGCACAACAAATATACTTGATCAAGGAGGTTAGAGATGCTGAAATAATGGAGGCCATAAGAGATATTCCTAAGGAAAAGCTCCTGGGCATTATGGGTTTCCCATTGAGTTCTTTACAAAGAACTGACATACAGTTAAAGAGGATGTGTCAGTGGCTACCAAATAGTTTTTTAAGACTAGTAACATGTTGCATACTATCAATACTACTGCCACCACTTGGCTTCCAAAGAACCCCTCTCTATCTAACGTTAAGGAATATTGGCTTATTGCTTTTTACTCAACATTGTACAAGATAATAGCTAAAGTTATCACAAAAAGGTTGAAACCAGTTTTACCTACTTTAGTTGGGAAAGCTATATCTGCATTTATAGAGAGGAGAAGTGTCACGACCCGAACATAGGCCCGAACTAAGACACGAAACCTAAAACCACGAATGACTCCAAGTTGACCCATGACATGAACATGATAACTAAAGAACACACATCAAGCAACAGTTGATAACTAAAACATGAATAAGAAGAAGTATGAATCCATATCAACCATATAGAGTCAATACAAACAAAGCTGAAATTCTACATATTGTCTGATAAGCTTAAAACATGTCTGAAGAGCTGATGGGACAGCACCCTGTCATGACCCGAGAGTACACCCAGATCGTAGACACAAGACAAGGAGCCCCGAGGGACCCCAAGTCAACCCATGGCATGAGCATATAACTAAACCATTCATTGAAGGCGGAAGAATTAGTTTAATAGTCAGGAACTAAATAAAACCGTGACATGAGATATAAAAAACAATAGTACATGATCCAAGCGTAAATAGCTAAATACTACAATTAGGTTTGAAAGCCTCTAATCATAATAGACGGGTTGAAGAGACAAGACCCCAACTAACCCCAACATTCTAACAACTAAAAGACAGACAAATATCCGAACATGAAGCCCCCCGAATCATGAGCACTCATCACTGAGAATTGACAGCAGAACTGAGAGCAAGCTAAGAGTGATGTTGAACCTACGAACCATATCCTGTAGCATAAAACAATACAACATATAAAATATATGGGTCAGTACTTGGAATGTACTGAATATGCAAGGTGTGCAAGACAATACTTAAAACATAAAAGTTATAAGAGTGGGGACATTATGATCATAAAGAATGAAATCCTAAGTATATCGTAAGGCTAAAGATTTCCAAAATATTCGTAAACCTGTCATAGTCATAACATGAGAGAAAAAAATTTCATAAAACATAACTTTAGCAAAAAGAAAATAATCATACATGCATTAAAACAATGATGAATAGTGGGAGATTTCTATAACCGACATACCCCATATGAGCACATATGGAGCCCAACTTGTAAGCCTAGTCGGGAGGCCGTTTATATCTTGCCAAGGGTATGAACCATGAAAGGCGTGATAGCACTCGTGAAGGCCCCATAGGGCAAAAGGTACAGTCACTGAGGAGGTCCCAAACTTAACCTATGGTGGCACGTACTTCTGCGATTCAAGGCATAACTTAGGCCCCAAACCTACTCTGTGTTAAGTACTACTGCCAAAATATGCAACGTGCTCATAGAAATTCATACATGACATGGATGGCTAGTTAAATGTGTTAATCACAACATTCTTGAGAATTCGTAATACTAGCCATGGAATTGGGCCCGTGGATCGGCAAAAATCATAGTTCATAAATCATAAGCGACATGTGGGCATTGCCCATAATTTTAATCATACTTCAAATGCTTAAATTTATAGGAAACATGATCATCATAAAATGAGTAATTGCAAACATGCTTAAAATTCAAAAGTTGATATCATGCTTGAGAAATCACCATAACCATGAATTTCACTAAAACCCATGATTTGGGCACATGTGCTTTTAGGGATTAAATCATCAAATGTTGAATAAAATAAGTGAAAAAAAACCCAATAATTCGAAACCCATGAGTTTAGACATACTGCAACATGCTCATATCGATTTTTGAGGAAACATACATTTGGGTTATGACCCATAGAGATTTGGTAATTTTAAACATAGGATTAGGGAGAAATTGGGCATGGTTAGGGATTAAACCACCCATTCAAAACCCTACATGCGTGGAACTTCTTGATTCTTAACTCCCTTGAAAAGCCCTAGATGGAAACTTGGAGAATTTGAAGAAGAACACTTGAATCCCTTTCCTCTTTCTTCTCTACTCTTACATGCATCAAATGATGTTTATCATGAATGAATTCCCCTTAAAAGACCCTGTCCCGACCTCACAACGAAGTAGTTTAGATCTTAGGAGTGTAGGAAATTACGAGAAGACCTTTACTAATTCAAAGAAAATAACTTCCAGGTGACCCCAACGGGTGACCTGACGACACGTTAGGATGGGCAATGACTCATCCTGTCGCCCATCCAGTACACTAGATGCCAGATCAGCTGGCTCGTAACTGATGACTCAACGACTCGTCACAAGTGACCACGAGTCGTGGTCACCTTCCGTCAAGTACACTACTTCATCCTTAATTAAATTTTCACAGGCTTTCTCAAGACCCACCTCACGAGTCGTTGGGACTGGCCACGACTCATGCAGTCCCATCCATTAGGTGCACTAGTCAGACCTCCCAAGTAACCCTCAGTCTCACCCTACGGGAGACCTGACGACTCGTGGTAGATGGCCACGAGTCATTCCCACGCCCGTGCGGACCTCAGTTCTTCAACCCATTCCATCCTCCCCATGAGCCACCTGATGACTCGTGGGGCCTCTCTTCACGAGTCATCTAGTGACTCGTCCTGCTCTGCTGCAACATTTTCCCAAATTTTCCCTGTTTGACTCCCGAATTTGATCCTTGGGTTCCCAGGGTATAACAATATCTCCCCTTGGGAATATTCATCCTCGAATGTTAGAAACATGCAGAAAAACTCAAGAACAAACAATCACCATATGCAAATACAGATCATTTAAGCTGAAAACTGGCAGAATAACTATCGCTGAAAAGAACTACATACCTGGACTGAATTCAGACATCACATACATCATATCATAAAACAAACTTGCACGCATGAACGGAACAGGAAAAACTGATTAGAGAAAAAATTGATACCTCAAACTGAAAGTGAGCCAGTAGGAAACAAATGAGGGTACTTAGCTATCATATCCGCTTTGGCTTCCCGCATAGCTCCCTCAACATGCTGATTTCTCCATAACACCTTTACTGAAGCTTCTTCCTTGTTCCTCAACCTCCAAACCTGATGATCCAAGATTGCAATGGGAATTTCCTCATAACTAAGGCTATCCTTCGCACCAGCACTTTCCACTTAAGGATAGATCTCCTAAGCACTTTTTCAAGAGCGATACATGAAATACGTGATGAACTGAAGCTAACTCTGAAGGTAACTCTAACTCATAAGCTACTTTACCCACTCGTCTCACAATCCGGTAGGGGCCAATATAGCGGGGGCTGAGTTTCCCTTTCTTTACGAATCTCATTACTCCCTTCATGGGAGATACCTTCAAAAACACCCAATCATCGATCTCGAACTCAAGCTCTCTTCTCCTCACATCCGCATAAGACTTTTGGCGACATTGAGCTGTTTTCAACCTTTCTCTTATCAACTGAACTTTCTCCATAGCCTCGTGGACTGAATATGGACCCACCAACGAAGCCTCACAGACTTCAAACCATCCAATGGGCGATCTACACCTTCGCCCGTAAAGACCCTTGAACAGTGCCATTTGGATGCTAGAGTGATAGTTGTTGTTGTAGGCAAACTTGATAAGAGGCAAATGCTCATCCCAACTACCCTTGAAATCAATAACGCAAGCTCTCAACATTTCCTCGAGAGTCTGGATAGTCTACTCTGCCTTACCATCTATTTGCAGATGAAATGTCGTGCTAAGCTTGACTTGTGTACCAAGTCCCTTTTGAAAAGATCTCCAAAACTAAGAGGTGAATAGAGTACCTCATTTCGATATGATTGAGAAGGGCACTCCATGCAATCTAACCAGCTCTCAGATGTATAATTTGGCATAATATTCTGCTTAATCGATAGTTTTGATGGGTAGAAAATGAGCAGCCTTGGTGAACCTGTCCACCAAAACCCAAATGGAGTCGTACTGCCTACGAGTGCGGGGTGAACCTGTTATGAAGTCCATGTTGATTTTTTCCCACTTCCAAGTAGGAATGCTAATATCCTAAGTACACCTCCCGGTCTCTGATGCTCAACTTTCACTTGTTGACAATTCGGACACTTGGATACAAATTCTACAATATCCCTCTTCATGCCATTACACCAGTAGATTTCCCTCAAGGCATGATACATCTTTGTGGCACCTGGATGGATAGCATATCTGGATTTGTGAGCCTCCTGCAACATCCGTCTCCTCAAACCACCCATGTTCGGAACATTTAAGCGACCCTGGTATCGAAGTACACCATCTCCCCCTTTGGAAAAGACTTTTACATTCTGATTTTGAACAACTTCCTTCAACTTTACCAATGTTGGATCTTCATCTTACTTAGCCTTCACCTCCGTTAACAAGGATGACTCTAACCCATTCTGAACAACTACACCCCCATCGATCGAGCCAACTAATCTAACTCCCAACCATGCAAGTTGATGTACGTCCTTCACTAGCTCCTTCCTGTCTTCACTCACATGCGACACACTCTCCATAGAGAATCTACTTAGGTCATCCTCTATCATGTTGGCCTTTCCTAGGTGGTAAAGGACATTCATGTCATAGTCCTTAAGTAGCTCCAACCACCTCTGTTGCCGAAGATTTAGATAGTTTTGCGTGAACTCATATTGTAAGCTCTTGTGGTTAGTGAATACATATACGTGAACACCATACAAGTATTGTAGCCATATCTTCAAAGCAAACACCACTGCAGCCAACTCAAGATCATGGGTAAGGTAATTTTTCTCGTGAAATTTCAGCTGTCTGAAAGAATATGTTATGACTTTCCCGTGCTGCATCAATTCACATCCCAGTCCGACTCTCAAACCATCACAATATACCTTAAAGCAATCGGTGCCCTCCAGTAAAGTCAACATCGGTGCTGAAGTAGTCGGGCCTACAATTCTTGGAAGCTCTTCTCACAAGCCTCCGACTATTGAAACTTCACCTTTTTCTGAGTTAATCTAGTCAATGGGGCTGCAATGGATGAGAAACCTTCTAAGAACCTTCGATAGTTACCCGCTAAGCCCAAAAAGCTCCTAATCTCTGAAGTGTTTACCGTTCTTGGCCAGTTCTTCACTGCCTCTATTTTTTGGGAGTCCACCCTTATACCTTCGCTTGACACTACATGCCCCAAGAATGCAACTAAATTCAGCCAGAACTCACATTTGCTGAACTTAGCATATAGTTGGTTATCCTTGAGGGTCTAGAGTGCTACCCTCAGGTGTGCAACATGTTCCTCCTTGCTCTTGGAGTATATTAATATGTCGTCAATGAACACAATCACAAACATATCTTGATATTCCTTGAATACCTTGCTCATCAGGTCCATAAAAGCTACAGGGGCATTGATTAGTCCAAAGGACATAACAACGAATTCATAATGGCCATACCGAGTCTTAAAAGCGATTTTCGAGATGTCGCTCTCCCAAACCCTAAGCTGGGGATACCCGAACCTGAGGTCTATCTTGGAGAAACATTTGGCACCCTAAAGCTGATCAAATAGGTCATCAATCCTGGGTAAAGGGTATCTATTCTTGACAGTGACCTTGTTCAACTGCCTATATTCAATACACATCCGAAGGGAACCATCTTTCTTCCGAATGAACAACACTGCGGCACCCTATGGAGACTTACTCGGTCTGATGAAACCCTTATCTAGAAAATCCTTCAACAGCTCCTTTATCTCTTTTAGCTCAACTGGGGCTATTCAGTAAGGAGAAATCGATATGGGATGTGTGTCGGGTAAAAGATAGATCTCAAAATCAATTTCCCTCTCAGGAGGAACACCTAGTAGCACATCTGGAAATACCTCAGGATACTCACAAACCACGGGTATTGATTGAATGGTCGGGGTCGCGGACATGTCGTCCTTAACCTTACCCAAATGGTAAATAAAACCATTATCAATCATTTTTCGGGCCTTGAGATAGGAGATAAAGCAGCCTACGGGTACCGCTTAACTACCCCTCCATTCTAAAACTGGTTCAACTGGATATCAAAACTCCACCGCTCGGGTTCTATAGTTAATAGAAGCATAATATGCAAACAACCAGTCCATGCCCAAAGTAATGTCAAAATCAGTCATAGCCAATCATACTAAGTCTGTGGAGGTAACCTTATACAATACTGTAATAGGAAACCTCTATATGTCCGCCTCGCTATAACTAAATCACCAACCGGAGTAGATACAGAAAATGGTTCTGACAAAATTTCAGGACTGACCCCAAAGTTACTAGGAATGTAAGGCGTCACGAAAGACAGTAAAGCTCTCGGATCTGACAAAGCATAAGCATAATGTGAAAGACTCGCAACATACCCATAACCATATTGGGAGAAGTCTCCTGCTCCTATAGAGAGCCAAACTCATAAAATCGATTCTGGCGCTGACAGCCAGCTGAAGCACCTTGCTGAGTAGGACATGCTGCTGGAGCTACTGAACTAGCTGCTGGAGTGTGGGCTCCCCCACCCCCTAACCTGGTTGCAGGGTAATTCCTAAACCTGTGTCTGGGTTTGCCACACCCGAAATAAGCATTTGAGCCCGCCAAACACCTCCCTAGGTGATTCTTGCCACAACTAGCACAAGATGAGAATGTGAGCTCTCTGTGCATGCTACTCTGACCGCACGAACCTAGGCCCTGCTCCTCTGATCGTCTCGAAGCCTATATGGGGTATTGGCTAAAGATGGTGCTGGTGTAATAGACATGTGCTAGGTCTGCTGGTAAGGCCCACCTTTTGGCCTTGGCTGGGAGAACCTGTAGCTATCATTTCTGGCCCTCTTGGCCTCTCTCTACCTCATATGAGCTGCCTCCATCTGCTGGGCACAAAGGACTATCTGTGGGTAGTCCATATCCTGATGAAGCATGGATGTTATACAGTCCTTGTCCAGATACTCAGCTACTTCCTGCACGAATCTGCTCACCCGCACCCTCTGGTCAATCACTAACTCTGGGGCATACTTTGACAGGCGAGTGAACTCAAGTGAATATTCTAACACTGTCATATTTCTCTGTTTGAGGTTAACAAACTTAGCTACTTTCAATTCCCTCATCTCCCGAGAGAAGAACCTATCGAGAAAGGCCATGTGGAACTCATCCCAGCTGATAGGACCCACTCCCACTGCCTTGCTGTCCTTCAATTGCTTGTACAAAATATAAGCGACCTCCGTTAGCTGATAAGAGGCCAAATAGACACACTCCTCATTTGTCACCTCCATGACCTCAATGACCTTCAAGATTACTTTAATGAACTCATGTGGATCCTCGTCCACCTTTGATCTCGTGATCTCGGGAGGGTTCATCCTCAAGAAGTCACTAATCTGAGTGGCCGTTGCATTACCATTCTGTGGGACATGCGCAACAGCCTACTGGTTGACCGGAGCGGTCAAGGCCTGCGCCAACATATGAATAGCCGCCAAAACTCAGCGTGGGCAGCTGGCTCTAGTGCCTAGATCTCCTGAATAGGTGGATCATGTTGACGCCCATGATCATTTCCACCTCCGTGGCCTTCATCATTTCTGTTCCTCCTTCCGTTTATTCTTCTGGGAGCCATAATTTTCTGCAATCATGAATAGCATGAATTAGAAGGATGGAGAGGCTTTTCATTGCACGACATGGATCATGAAAGAAGGGAACATTTCCTAATATGTTTAGTAGAATCTTCATCATAAGTGTGGCGCACTTCACACCCATGAAAAAAGACTCTACCTAACGCGACTTTCAGACTCCCTAGGACACATCTAAAGCTATTGCTCTGATACCAAGTTTGTCACGACCTGAGAGTACACCCGGATCATAGACACGGGACAAGGAGGCCCAAGAGACCCCAAGTCAACCAATGGCATGAGCATATAACTAAACCATTCACAGAAGGCCGAAGAATTAGCTTAATAGTCATGAACCAAATAAAACCATGACATGAGATATAAGAAACAACAGTACATGATCCAAGCGTAAATAGATGAATACTACTATTAGGTCTGAAAGCCTCTAATCATAATAGACGGTTCAAGATACAAGACCCCAACTAACCCCAACATTCTGAAAACTAAAAGACGGATAAAAATCCGAACATGAAACCCCCGAATGATGAGGACTCACCACTAAAAATTGAGAGCAGAACTGAGAGCAAGCTAAGAGAGATGCTGAACCTGTGAACCAGATCGTGTATCACAAAAGAGATACAATATAGAAAATATGTGGGTCAGTACATGGAATGTACTAAGTAGCGAGGTATGTAAGACAATACTTAAAACAAAAAAATTATAGGAGTGGGGACATTATGATCATAAAGACTGAAATCATAAGTATATCGTAAGGCTCAAAATTTCCAAAATATTTGTAAACCTGTCATAGTCATAGCATGAGAGAAAAACATTTCATAAAGCATAACTTGAGAAAAAAGAACATAATCATACATGCATTAAAACAATGAGGAACAGTGGGAGATTTCTATAACCGGCACACCTCATATGAGCACATATGGAGCCTTACCTATAAGCCTAGTCGGGAGGCCGTTCATACTTTCCCAAGGGACAGTCATGAAGGCCCTCATATGATATCACTCATGAAGGCCCCATAGGGAAAAAGGGACAGTCACTAAGGAGGTCCCAAACTTAACCTAGGGCGGCACGAATTTGTTAGATTCGGGGCGTAACCTAGTCCCCTAACCAACCTAGTGTTTAGTACTACTCCCAAAACATGCAACATGCTCATCGAAATTCATACATGTCATGCATATCTAGCTAAATCGTGTCAATCATAACATGCTTGAGAATTAGTAATACTAGCCATGGAATTGGGCACGTGGATCGGCCAAAATCATAGTTCATAAATCATAAGCGACATGTGGGCATTGCCCATAATTTCAATCATACTTGAAATTCTTAAATTTATTGGAAACATGATCATAATAACATGAGTAATTGAAAACATTCTTAAAATTCAAAAGTTCATATCATGCTTGAGAAATCACCATAACCATGAATTTCACTAAAAACCTCATGATTTGGGCACATGTGATTTTAGGGATTAAATCATTAAATGTTGAATAAAATAAGTGAAAACAGCCCAATAATTTGAAACCCATATTATAGACATACTACAACATGCTCATATCGATTTTTTTAGGAAACATACATTTGGGTTATGACCCATAGAGATTTGGTAATTTTGAACATAGGATTAAGGAGAAATTGGGCATGGGTAGGGATTAAACCACCCATTCAAAACCCTACATACCTGGAACTTCTTGATTCTTAACTCCCTTGAAAAGCTCTACATGGAAACTTGGAGAATTTGAAGAAGAACACTTCAATCCCTTTCCTCTTTCCTCTACACTTTTACATGCATCAAATGAGGTTTATCATGAATGATTTCCACTTAAAAGACCCTGTCCCGACCTCAAAACAACATTGTTTAGGTCATAGGGGTGTAGGAAATTACGAGAAGGCCTTTACTAATTCACAGGAAATAACTACCGAGTGACCTCACGACACGTTAGGACGGGCAACGACTCATCGTGTCGCCCATCAAGTACACTGGATGCTAGGTCGGCTGGCTCGTAACTGATAACTCAACGACTCATCACAAGTGACCATGACTCGTGGTCACCTTCCGTCAAGTACACTGCTTCATCCTTAATTAAATTTCCACAGGCTTGCTCATGACCCACCTCACGAGTCATTGGGATAGGCCATGACTCGTGGGGTCCCATCCATTAGGTACACTAGTCAGACCTCCTAGGTAACCCTCAGTCTCACCCCATGGGAGACCTGACGACTCGTGGTAGCTGGCCATGAGTAGATCCCATGCTCGTGGGGACCTCATCTCCTCATCCCATTCCAGCCTCCCCACGAGCCACTTGATGACTCGTGGGGCCTCCTCACAAGTCGTCTAGTGACTCATCCTGCACTACTGCAATATTTTTCCTAATTTTCCCCGTTTGACTTTCGGGTCTGATCCTTGGGTTCCTGAGGTATAACACACCCCCAACTAGCTCACTAAAATCTTAAGACTGAAATAATATAACTCAACATGAACTGAAGGTCCTCGAATGATGAAGATTCACAAATAAGAGAAACTGAACTAAGCTGCGTGAAATCTGGCTAGCGGCAGAATAGAGTCTGATCGTTTGAACCTATATCATGAAATGATACAGCATAGAGTATGCGGTCACTACTTGGAATGTATGGAGTATGTAAGGTAAGTAAAACATTCTGAGTACGTATAAATTCAAATCATGCATATAAACACAAATCATAAGATCATGAGAGTAGGGATTGCATGTTGATATCTGAAAACATGTAAAATCACAAACTGAATCTCATATCTGAATAGAATGACCCAATGCTAGAAATAAAATGACATGTCCTGTCATAGTTGGAATCTTAAGTAAAATCATATAAACTGATCATTGGGTCAAACCCGCTGAAAACGTAATGTCATAATTCATAAGCATGCATAACTGAAACCACGAGGAACAATGGGAGAACTCGTCTTAATTGACACTATCATGATAGAGTTTACATGATACCCCAATTATCTCTCTCAAGTGGGAAGAGCCATCCCGAGCTTTCCGAGGAAAGGAATGATACTTGGTGTGATATCACTTTTAAGGACCCACACAGGGTTAACCATGAATATATACCTATGGTGGCACGTAGTTTTGAGGCCTCGGAGTTTCTTGAATGCTGGGCCTGCTTGGTGCTAGACACTACTCCTAAATACGTGCACATGAGGGCTCATATAATTATCGTGAAATCATACATGAAGTTCATGGTCTAGTAAATCATAACATACATGTTCATACTTGCAATACATGACTAGCCATGAAATAAGGGCCTGTGAGTGGGCCAAGATCATAAACTTCAAAAATCATAAAGAACATACATTCCTGAGAAAATCACCATATTTGAAATACATAAATTCATAAAGAGTACTTGTAGGAAAGAATATCATAAATCATAAACCATAAATTAGGGCTTAGGAGAATCGAAATCATAATAGAATCATAAACTTGAGTTTTCATGAAACTTGCATAATTGGGCATAATTTTCTAAAACTTGAAATAATGAATTTGTAATCAAAAGAGGTATAAAATCTTCCCATAAATATTAAAACATACTTTGAAACATGAAGGGAATTGACCTACAAATAAATCATAGAGAATTTCATAGAATTAGGATAAAAACCCATAAGATCGTGAACTTGATCTAAAACTTAAATTCATGGAATTGAGGAGAATTTTGAGCGTGAGAGTGAAAGGAACTCTCATTCATTGCCCAACATACTTAGGTGAGCTGAATTTAAAGTTTACCTTGAAAGCCCAAGGTATTTGGAGAAGAAATTGAAGGATTTAAACTTGATCTTCAATTGAAAACCTCTATACTTGCATTCATGGAAGTTGAATGAATTAGAATACGTTAATCTCCCTTAGTACACTTCTTTCAGGGCTTAAAACGACCTAGTTTTAGCCTGAGGAGCTTAGGAATTATGAAAAAACCCTTACTAATTTTGCAGAAAATTACTCACTACCAGATGTAATGACTCACCACGAGTTGTACCTCAATACCACCACCCCTGGTTGGCTCTCATTGTCATCAGTGTTTCGCCTATCATCTGAAGTTTCCCATAGATAAAACAATGACTTGTACCATCAAACGACGAGTCATTAGACTCATCCATTACTACTTTTGCCAATTCCTCTGCTCCTTCCTACGAGTGCAAGCAATGACTCATTATTCCCCACAATGAGATGTACTATGATACATAAATTCCAACCCTAACACTCTTGAACCAACCAATGACTAACAACCACGATCCATTGTTTTCCATGATGAGTCATACCCAGAGTTGTACCTTCCAGTCCTGACACACAAGCAGCTTTGCACAACTCCTAACAATGACTCATTGTATGATCCCACGAATCGTACCTTGAGTCATTGCTACTAACCTCCTCCTGCAGGTTCTAACCCCGAATAATTCCCATGACTCATCACTTCTCACCATGACTCGTACAACAACTCAACGTGTGAACAATTTTCCTCTTTTTCTACTGATCACATTTCTAATCCCGAGTTTGCTCTTAGAAACTTTTGGGGTATTACAATATCTCCCCCTTGGGAACATTCGTCCTCGAATGTGGTTTACATATATTGAAAATCTAGGGAAGGGAAGTGAAATCCCAAATACTAAACATCTGAAGCAAAAATTGATGGAGTGATAGACTCCGGACTGATACACATGCGAACTGAATTCACGAATCATACATACATGCTAGATGATGAAAGAAACTTAGAGACATGAACAGGACATGAAACTCAATAGAGTATTAGAGAGGGAACTGATACCTCATGATTGAATGGAGCTAGAAGGGAATAAATGCGGGTATTTAACCATCATATCTGCTTTAGCGTCCCATGTAGCTCCCTCAATGAGATGATTCCTCCATAATACTTTCACTGAATCTACTTCTTTGTTCCTCATCTTCTAAACCTGACAATTAAGGATCTCAACCAGAACCTCTTCATAGCTAAGGCTATCTTTTACAACTATGCTCTCTACCGAAACAACCAAGGCCAGGTCACCTGTGCACTTCTTCAACAATGATACATGGAATATTGAATGCACCAAAGCCAACTGCGCTAGTAGCTCCAACTCATAGGCCACCTTACCAACACGTCTAACAATCCTTTATGGACCAACATATAGAGGACGAAGCTTCCCTTTCTTTCTAGACTTCATCACTCCCTTCATGGGAGATACTTTCAAGAACACCCAATCATCAACTTCAAACTCATGTTCTCTACACCAAACATCCGCATATGACTTCTGACGACTCTGAGCTATTTTCAGCCTTTCTCTAATAAGCTGGACATTCTCAAGGGCCTCATGAACTAAATCTAGCCCTATAAATGTAGCTTCACCTCCTTCGAACCGTCCAATAGGAGATCTACACCTTTGCCCATAGAGAGCCTCAACCGGAGCCATTTGAATGCTGGAGTGGTAACTGTTGTTGTAAGCAAACTTGATAAGAGGTAAATGATCATCCCAACTACCTTGAATTCAATCACACAAGCTCTCAACATATCCTTAAGATTCTGAATGTTCCACTAGGCTTGACCATCCGTTTGCGGCTGAAAAGTAATGTTAAGCTTGATGTGAGTACCAAGTCCCTTCTGGAATGATCTCCAAAACTAAGAGGTGAACTGAGTACCTCTGTCTGATATGAGGGAAAAGGGAACTCCATGTAGCTGAACTAACTCTCGATTATATAATCTAGCTTAATCTTCGACTAAATCAATAGTTATGACTAGTAAGAACTAACTTGCTTTGGTCAACCTGTCTACAACCACCCAAATAGAGTCATATTATCGATGTGTACGACACAACTTTGTGATGAAGTCCATGTTGATTTCCTCGCATTTCCATGTAGGGTTACTAATGTCTTGAATCACATCTCCAGATCTTTGGTGCTTATCTTTCACCTGTTGACAATTCGGACACTTAACTACAAACTCTGCTGATCTTGGGCAGAATTATATGCCCAAGTGATACTCAAATGCTTCATTTCGTCTTTGTTATCTATCGTTATTTTTGCATTCTCATGTGATTTGTAGTTAAAATGTGAATTTATACTAACCAACATGATTAGTGTTGTTTTGCAGGTAAAATGGAATTTTGGGAAGCTAAGATACATGTTGGTAAAAATCGGGAATGTACTTGGAAGCAAGGATGGGAAAAGGTCAAGGAAGAGCAGCAAAAATAAGGGCTCTGTGATGGAGCCGTGTCACGCTGCCATCGCGGAGGCATTCTGCCTCGGGTGATTTAATTTTGGCCATTTCCAGTTAAGCCTCGCGTTACCTCCATGACACGGAGGCAATGACACACGATGCAAGTCGTGGCACGTTGAGTATAATTACTTGACATCAATATCAAGTGTAGGTGCGCGATTGCACCGTGACACATTGGCCAGGCTCCGCGATGCTGGCCGTGGCACGCCGAGGTGAAAATTATGAGGAGCCAAATTCCACAGAGGGTCCGAGATACCCCCGTGGCACGGAGGGAGTGCTCCGCGATATACTCCGTGCCACGTTGCTTGTTATTCCGGGAAAAATTCCCACTAGTATAAATAGCACACTTAGGTTTTATTTTAAATATTCTGACTTGGTTGAGGAAGAAAGTGGGTTACAGGCAGTTGAGGGGACGAAAATTTTAGGGTTTTTCTCTATCTCTTTCTCTTTTATCTCAATTGTTTGTATGATTTATACTCATTTGAGGATGTTTAATCCATAAATGAGTGGCTAAATTCACTTCTGGCTGAGGTTAAGAACAATTGTAGTGGAATGTAATTGTTAATCATTTTAGTTTTCATCTTTTCTTCAATGGTTGTTCTATCAATTCTTGTTCTTACTGCATTAATACTTGGCCAATGTTAATGTATATCTAAAAAATCCAATTTTGATTTTGAGAAGGAAAGAAATTGGAAAGTTGTGAATTGGTAGGATATGATCTCTTCTTAGTTTGGGGAAATTGATAATTGATTTACATTCAGAATAGAAATATATCTGAAAGTCTTATTAGTCAATTGAGGAATCGGTTTTATATGGCTAGAACATGAAATTCTTTTATCATAGAAATGTAGATTGAAGGTTCATGATTCTTAAGTTGGATAGGAGACGAAAGTTCCAATCCATTTGCAATAACTCTTGACTAGCAACCGAAGGAACGACTAACTGAATTGTATCGATAAATTAATTCCCTGCATGTTCGTTTTAACCTCAGCATGCTCATTACTATAGTTCAGACTCACTTTATAATTTTGCCTTAGATTCTTATTAATTAGTAACTCAAACTCTAAAAATATTATTCATTTGGTTGTCTGCATTCTTAAAGATATAGTTCATTAACACTTAAGTTATTTATTACCTTGGTTCAGTCCCTGTGGGATCGATACTTTGCTTTACTTAAGCTACTTTACTGCTTGTTTGACCACGTGCACTTGCGTGTAGTCACCACAAAAGCCGAACTAGTTTTATGTCCCTCTTCATATAATTCCACCAATAGACTTTTCGTAGGTCACTTTACATCTTGGTGGCACCTGGATGTATACAATATCGGGAATCATAAGACTCATGCAACATCTGTTCTCTCAATTCATAGACACTCGAAACATATAAATGACCCTAATATCGAAGCACACTATCTCCCCCTTAGGTGAAGACCTCCACCTTCTGATTTTGAATTGCTTCTTTCAAACTCCACCAAGATAGGATCCTCATCTTGCCTAACCTTGACCTCAGTCACCAAAGAAGTTTCTGAACCATTCTAAACAATGACACCACAATCTGTTGAATCCATAAGGCGAACCCCTAATCATCCACTTCAATACACATCCTTCACCAACTCTTTTCTTCCATCTTCCACATGAGAAAAACTCTCTATGGATAGTTGCCACTATATTGGCCTTTCTCGGATGATAAAGGAGACTCTTATCATAGTCCTTGAACAACTCTAACCATCTCCTTTGTCGCAAATTCAAGTCCTTCTGGGCAAACACATATTGTAGGCTCTTGTGGTCTGAAAACACATCCACATGGACCCCATACATGTAGTGTCTCCAAATCATCAATGCAAACACCACTACTGCCAATTCTAGGTTGTGCGTTGGGTAATTCTTCTAATGCGTTTTAAGTTTTCTAGAGGCATACACAATGACTTTAGCATGCTTTATCAATACACATCCAAGACCAACCCTAAAGGAATGATAATACACAATGAAAACATCCGTACCCTCGGGTAGGGTAAATAGTGGGGGTAAAGTGAGTCGAGACTTTAACTCCTGAAAACTCTTCTCGCAGGCCTCCGACCACTGAAATTTGACTTTCTTCTGGGTCAACTTAGCCGACGGTGCTGCAATGGATGAAAATCTTTCAGCAAACCTCCTGTAATAACAGCTAAACCCAAGGATTAACTAGTCTTGGCCAATTCTTTACAGTTTCTATCTTTTGAGAGTCCACCTACACACCCTTACTTGACACCGCATGGCCTAAAATGCTACTAAATGAAACCAAAACTCACACTTGCTGAATTTAGCAAACAACTAGCAATCCTTGAGAGTCTATAGCACAATCCTCAAATGAGTGGCATGCTCCTCCTTGCTCCGAGAGTATATAAGAATGTCGTCTATGAAGACAATCACAAAAATGTCCAAATATGGCTTGAATACCTTATTCATTAGATCCATGAAAGCTATAGGAACATTTTTTAGTCTAAAAGACATAACTACAAAATAATAGTGATCATACTGAGTCCAGAAAGCTGTCTTTAGAATGTCACTCTCCCTAACTTTGATTTTGGGATAATCGGATCTGAGGTCTATCTTTGAGAAGCACTTAGCACCCTGAAGTTGGTTAAACAAGTCATTAATTATAGGGAGGCGATACTTGTTCTTGATTGTGACCTTGTTCAACTACCGATAGTTAATGCACATATGAAGAGATCCATCCTTCTTTCAAACAAAGAGAACTGGTGCCCCTCAAGGGAATTTTCTAGGTCTAATGAAGCCCTTATCTAGAAGATCCTTCAATTGTTCTTTCAACTCCTTTAGCTCACCTGGAGCCATTCCTTAAGAAGGGATAGATATAGGCTACATATCAGGAAGATGGTCAATACCAAAGTCAATCTCCCGCTCGGGAGTAACTCCTTGTAGATCATGTGGGAATACCTCTAGACACTTACATATGACAGGGACAAAATGAAAAGTCAGGGTCTTAGATGTAGCATACTTAACCCAAACTAGATAGCATACGCAACCCTTAGAAATCATCTTTCTGTCCTTGAGGTAGGAAATAAAGCAACCTACAGGCACAATCAAACTACCCAAACTACCCTTCCATTCTAGGACTAGCTCTCATGGAAACTGAAATTCTACTGTACGAGTTCTACAATTCACTGAGGCATAACATGCATGCAACCAATTCGTACCAAAGATAACATTAAAATCATTCATGTCTAACACTACTAGATTGGTTGAGCTGACTTTTTGAAGGACTTTGGTAGGGCAATTTCAATATACCCATCGAGCTATAATTGAGTTACCGACTAGAGTAAAGAATGAGAAGGGTTTTGATAAGATTTTGGGACTGACTCTGAAACTAATAGAAACTCAAGGCATCATAAAAGATAAGGTATCCCCTGGATCTAATAATGAATACACATCATGATGAAATACTCATAACGTACTAGTAACCATAGGTGTTCGGGCTTCCCACACTCGAAGCATAAATCTAATTCGACTAAGCACTCTCCTATGTTGCTCTTACCATATTTTTTGCAGAACTAGAAATTTGCACTCTATTGATGTGTCCCTTTGTCCCCTTGAACCTGATGCCCTGCTCCTCCGATCACCCTAAGGTTTGGATGGAACACTGGCTGATGATCTCTGGTGGGACTACTGACGATGACCGCCATTGGACCTCTGTTGAGAGAACCCAAAGATGCCTATCCTGATCTTCTTGGCCTCTCTCTCCCTTTCCTTCATCTGATGTGCCTTTATCTGCTGGTCGTATATTACCAATCGAGTGAAATATAGATCAGTATTCAGCATTGCGGTCCTACACCCTTTGACTAGCGAATTTGGCACTCCATACACAAATCTATACATATGAGCTCTCTGATCCGCGACCATCTCCGACGCATACATGGATAGCCAGGTGAACTCCAAGGCATACTCTTGCACCGTCATATTATTTTACCTCAAGTTGACACTTTCCTAAACTCCCTAGGGAAGAATCTATCTAAAAAGGCAGCCATGAACTTATCCCAATTCACGGGAATGGCGCTCACTGCTCTGCCGTCCTTCCACTAACAGTACTAAATGTAAGAAACCCCCTTCAACACGTCGGAGGCTAAGTCTGCGCTCTCTTCTCCCGTTACCCCCATAATCTGGGTGATCTTCTGTATCTCCTCAAGAAACTCATATGGGTCCTAGTCCACATTTGACCGCAAAAACACGGGTGGATTCATCCTGAAAAAGTCCCAAACTCGAGTCACTACTGACTTCCTGAAAACACTCAAACTCACACTTCCTGGCAAAGTATGAAGCAAACGTTGTCAATAAAGAACCCAAAAAAGAGATTGGGGTCGAACCCACAGAGAATAAGGTAATATCTAGACTAGTGTCGGTACTTAAACTTGTTGGTAAGTTATCTCCAAATTGTGTGGTTTAAAGAAAAAACAATAATAAAACAAGATCTTAATGTGGTTGTTATCAAGAATTTCATATAACTAGGAAAGAGTTCCCCATGGGTTCATAACTACTTCGAGTATACATATGTGATCAATCCCATTGCTTGTAGAACTGATAACTATGGTTCATTTAATCAAATGACTGGTTTATCCCTATTGGATGACTATACTCAATCACCGGGTTAGGTCTCATAAGCTATTTCAAACTAACCATTATTAATATGTTCCTTATTAACTTTCCTGCAACCACAACTCAAGTCATACAATGATTGTAAAAATCAAGAATTTATTGTAATTCTCTTTTCCTAATCTCTAATTCTCTAGGTTCAAGCAAGTAAAGAATTTAGAAAAGTCCTAACATTGCGCATCGTTAAGAAACGTTAAAGATGAAGTGAATACAATACAAGAGTTTAGCTTGATTTTGAATCACTTTGTGTAACCCTATTTCATTCATTCACCATGGTTCCCACAACCCTAGTTATGGAGGTTTTAACCTTTCACGATTGTAAGATTGTAATTAGTATTCATAGACAAACACATAATTAAATACTTACAACAATAATTGAAAGAAAACCTTCTCTGAATATTCATGTACAAAATCAAGAACAATTGCTAAAACCTAGTGTTGATCCTAAGAATTACTCTCCAATACTTGATAATAATTCACAAAAAATACATCTCTCAATATAATCACACATCTACTGCTCTCTCTCTTACTAAAACAAAAAATAAAAGGAATTTATATAGACATTAGAAACCTTTTCCTAAGATAACAAGGAAATTTCCATATCTGGTGCTGACTCGTCCTACGATTGGTCATACGACCCATAACAGGATTGTATGGGTCGTATCTTTCTCTCGTATGTTCCTTGACTGCAGTAGAATTGACTAAATGCTGGCAACTGGTACGACTCATACCATGGTCCTATGAGTCGTATAATCCATTTGTGGCTTGGCTTTGAGAACTTTGACATCTTCTGAATTTTTCTACGAGTGTTGTGGTATGCCTCGCACCTTGCTCCTATGACTCGTACTTTCTTGTTGCATCTAGAGTCCGGAAAAGTATTTAAGAATCACTGAAGCTCCCTACAGCTCAAGGTACGGGTCATAAGTAGATGTTAAGATCCGTGGGTTCCACCTGTGCTAAGAGACTGCTTGTGCAAATTTTCTATGAAGTTTTCCACGACTCCAGTTATGGCTCGAACCATTTTTGTATGGCTCATACTGAGAGCCGTACTCTGCCTTCACATTCTTTCAGCCATTTGAGGTTTTCCATGAGTCTCAGTACGACTCGTACAATCTAGGAACGGCTCGTACTGAGATTGGTACTTGGCTGATTTTCTGCACTTTTATGCATCTTTTACACATTTTTGCTCTAACACCTATTCTACCTGAAAACAAAGTAAAAACACCTCATATCCGTATAAGTGACGAAAGTGCTTTAAACTCACAGCACATCAACACCCTCAACTTAAGACTTTTACATGTTCTCAGGCAAAGAAAATAAAAAAATTAAAAACGACACTTAACTAGAAAATAAACCTAGGATACTACAGCCACCATCAATAAAAATTTGCACCATAAACTCAAATAGTTTTTGATGCTTTTTTCAATAAACCAAATTATCATATGCTCATCAAGTAACCACAAACCATGATAAATAGGGATCAATATATGTCATCTAGCTATTAGTAGATAGTCAAGTCATCACCACTACTTTTCACACGGACAACTGGCAGAATAAAACACAAATCATGTACCCTCACAACAAATAAAGTCCTCTACTCACATATATAAAAAAATATGAAACATGGGACTGAAAAAGTAAGACTCTCACCCTTACAAGAAAGTTCCAAATACACCACATCTGATACCATAGGCTTGCGCTTATTTTCTCTACTTCTGCTTTTCAGATGGTCAGGCTAGGATCACTATAGGACTTGATTCGTCTTGTAATGTAGGATTTCAGACTGGATATGGTAGATATATAATCTTTTTAGTGATTAAACCCTCCTTGGCACTATATACATGTGGCTCCACTTTTCACTTTTTTCACTCTTTTTGCTTTTTCATGTTTTTCTACCCTTTTAACAATTTTTTATGCAATTGTATGGGTGTAGTGTGTTTTAAAATTTTCATTCATATTTCTCTTTTTGTATCTTCTTTCAATTTTTCTTCTGTTTTTCTTCTTTTGTCTTGTCACACCACACCTCATTTTTAACCATTTCTCTTTTCTCTTCCTTTTTCACCTCCCCAAGATCTATGCACCCCTACTCTAGCCACCCTCAACTTAGGCATTTTGCCTATGTTGACGTTCACAATTTTCAAGGAGGGACAAGGGCCAAAAAATGTTCATTATAAAAAAATGGGTGCGGTTAATTGGTTAATCAAAGAATAATGGTTCATTTAAGTGTCACGCCCCAAAACTGTGGTAGGGCGCAATTGGCACTAGATTCATGATTGATCGAGAAGCCGGCTATATAGCATCAATAAATGTAACACTAAGGCTGTCAAGGCACCTGTCACAACCAACCAAGATAAATACTGGACCTACAATATCTCGGTGATATGAATATGCAACTTGGAAAGCTGACAAGGCTACAATAAAGCTAAATAGAGCAATTAAGAACCAACATGACTACACAACCGAAACTACCCATGCTGTATACAAAACTCAAAATAGTCAAAACTTGGACATGCCTCCTGGATGAGAGGAGCATACGACTATTCTGCTGAAATCTGGCTCCTACTGCGTCAAATGATCTAAGCCTCGGCCTGTACCTGCAACACAATTGCAGGAAGGGTCCCCAAATGAAGGTACTCAGTATGAATAAAATGTACTGGTATGTGAGGCTTAAAATTGTAAACTATATGATAAAAATGATAACTGGGCCAGAAATAAAGAATAGTAACAACCCAGAATCCTGAACACCAAAACCTGACAATAACTCAATATTGAAGTGTAAATGCAATCATCTAATGCACAAAAAAGACTATAACTTAAATGTCAGCAGTCAACCGATCATAAAATCCATATAAATTTGTCCAGCCAGTGTACCATACCAGGGTAAAAATAAAAATGCATCTAGATGGTGTATCACACAGGTGTAAAATCCAGCCAGCCAGTGTACCACATCAGGGTAAAATAAAAATACCTCCAACCAATGTACCACACTGGTGTAAAATAAATAAATCTTAAGCAAAATCATAAATGGAGCAGATATGGATTATACTTGACCAACTTAACAATATAGCGTAGAAATAATGAATACTAAATATGTTGCTTGCATAGGCCTCCTTCGTAATGCATAACTGCAAGTGAGCTCATATAACACGTAAAGCTAGAAAATAGCAATTAAATGCATGTATCAAACCTTGCATAAATTATAAGGAACTTCGAATGACCTAAAAGTTTCAACAAGATTTATAGATCGTGTTCAAGGGATATTAGAGCTCGGAGACTTGCTAGGTTGTCGTTCGTCTTAAAGGAAAGGGATTATGAAATCTCCCCTTAGCCTAGCATATTTCATAACATACACATAAGATAAAGGACAACCACAACGAGAAAATCCTAATTGAATAAGCTCGTTTAACCTTAATAGTTTGTGACGTCTTTACTTGGCTTAAAATCATTTACACGTCATCATCTTGGCTCTTTCACAAATTTCAGTTAGCAACCAGACCTTTAAACACATTTAACATCACATGTATTTATATATATATATATATAACATATGGTAAGTACAAGGTAACAATGCCCACACTGAGGGGTCTCTAACTTGATGTACAACTATGACAACAATCATCATAATATCACACTTTAGATGCCTCACTTCTGCTAGGCATAATCTTAACATTTGACCTCAGTAAAACATGAAATTTTAAAGATTAAATGAAGCTTAACATAATTCCTCAAGGATTTTACAGAGGTTTCTGGCTCATTCAATTCACAACGCACGAATCCTGCTTAAAAGAACAATGGACGGGGCACCTTACATGACTTTCTCCAATGAACGTTGCTTTATCCAATTTCCTATTTCAATGATTAGCCTTCAACCTCCTTAATCCAGTGGTTTTATAGGCCAAAAACAAGATTAACCTATAGAACAAAATGCATTCCAAAATAATTAACCAAAGGCAATTAGAATAGCAACAACAACACATGGCAACATCAACAACATTTAGCCATTTTCTCAACTAGTTTTCACTAACTTTTGAGGGAGAAAAAAGAGGAAATTTTAGCTTAGATCCGAAAGTAATTCTTCCACTCAATATGAACTATAGTTCCAGCAAAATAAACAGACAAAACGTCTAAGGAAAACGAGCAAAACACAGCTCACAAACAGTCCATTGGCAGCTCACTTAGCTACCAATTTCCAGCCTTTCGCTTTCGCAATTTGGGAGGTTTAAAAGGAGAGAAATCCTTACCTTTTACTGGGGGTTTGTTTTTTTTCAAAATTAGGAGTAATTGAATTCAACTTCCTTTCCAAAAATGCAGCAAACTTTCTGTCCAAAATGCAGTAGAAGCAGTTCACAAACACACCAAATACACATCTAATTTCTAGCTTTTTACTCATGAATTCAAGCAAGTTTAGTAGTAGAATTCTCACCTTTTATACTTGTGTATAATCCATATCAAGAGGGAGCGTATATGTGTCTTAGAAATTTTTCATAAATGCATAAAGTCAGCACAACAACACTGCCAAAAACGCAGCTACAAGGCAGCAACAACTTCACCACAAAGTTGCCTTCACTTCCATGGACTTTTGCTTGAGTTTTGATGGTAGTTTCTTGAGAGATTCCTCTTGGTTTCTTATGCTTTGCTGCTGGAAAAGAGAGAGGATTTCATACAGTAAGTAAGAACCTCATATCTTGACATGTTGAAAATGATCTCATAACACAAAACATAAAATATAAAGGTTTTTTGCGGTGGATTTTTTTTAGGGCGGTGGCCACATTACTACCCAACAATGCCACCATAAAACTCCTATAACTTTTTACTCCAAACTCCGATTGATGAGTGGTTTTATGTTTGGAATACTAGACTCAAAGAACTTTTATTTGATAGGTCATGGGACTTCTAATTAACTATATTTTGGGAGATATGATCATTTAAATATGACCCTTATTTATGATCCTCACATACTATTTGCTTTTCTGTTCGTACACATTTTCCTAGTCATCTACGATCAATAACAACCCGTATTTTACTTAACATAGTATACAAACATTAATTAATAACCAAAATTTTTTCCAAGTGTGACATTCTCCCCCCATAGGAACATTCCTCCCCAAATGGAAATTAATTTCACTTAATATGCTTCAAAATAGATACTCAATAACTTTGGTATAAAATACATAATTTAACATCACATCGACATCGTAAATAGGCGAGGATATTTCTTCTTTATTTCCTCCTCAGCCTTCCAAGTCACTCCCTCAATGTTTTTATTTCGCCACAATAACTTAACTGAGGCGACTTCTTTTGTCACCCCCCGCCTTGGGCATGACTGGCACCTGGTGCCCTACTAAGACCTGGACTGCTGGACTACTGAGCCTAAGCACTTTTGGTGTCAGGCTGGCTCTAACTCTGGATTCATAGAACCAACGGGCTATATAACAGATTTAAATACAGCCTACGGCCGACTAGGCCTATAGCCACCTGTAAGACAACAACAGCTAACCAGAAAAACAATAGTTTAAAGGACCTATGCGGGCCGACAATGCCACCATGCTGACTAGTTTCAATGAAACGCGGAATCAAATGCTAAACTACTTTGTGACCGGCAAGGTCACCAACTATTAACTGAATAAGGCCCCACACGGCTGTCATAAACAACTAAAACATACACACGGCCTCACACGACCGGTACAGCTAACCACAGGGAATATACAATCTGCAAGCCTCCAAGAATACTGATAAGATGGTCGAGACAGGGCCCCGGCCTACCCATACTGTACAACAAAAAAAAGTAATAAACCTCTAGTTTTCTAGCTCTGGATGACAGGAGTTGATGACTCTGTGTATAGGCTTGAATTACGAGGGATCGGCTCCTCGTCTATGAGTACCTGCAGGCAAGTAATGCAGCGCCCCTAAACAGGCGTCAGTACCACTGGTACCGAGTATGCAAAGAAAAAATGAACATAACTGAAGATAAACAGTAAATTGGTAGTTACTGAAATGACAGAGGATAGCTAAAACTGTAAATCTGTCCCGAGCTTAACTATACTGGAGAGAAGGTAAGAATCATACCTATCGATGCAACATCTTGCTATCTATCAATTTAATAAGTGACATATATATTAATAAGTAACATATATATATATATATATATATATATAGATATATATGTATAGCATACAAGAACCTATATCAGCCCCCATAAGTCGGAAGGTGCCAATCAACACGCAATCTATATACCCCTACCCGGTCAAACCATCCAAAAATAAATTCACTCCACTCATCTAATAACTACGAGCATCCTGCCGGCCCCCTCGGTATGCAGCTTGGGCCCTCTGGGCCCCTGACTATAACTGTATCTGATTCTGGAGGACTCCTGTAACTATAATCTGAGATCTATATCTGTAATTTGTAACATGTGCCCTGGGCACGAGCGCTCTATAGGGTATACTGTAATGCTGATCAGCCTGCTATGTGGAATGCTGCATCCCATCTTCGTCCTTCTGCGGACGGCATGCCACTCCTTGGAGTGACATATCCTCACCCTCTGGCGGGCGAGTCGACACAGCTATTAACCATGGGGCGGCAAGAAAGCTCTAAGGGTGCCCACATAACACAATCAGGTCTCAACAAACAACAAATAATCACATATAACGTGTATAATAAATCTGGTAAAATACGGTTCATGTTTTGATATTCTATTCTGATTATCTGGCTGCATGAAACTTAATCTGGTACTGAGTTTGAAATAATATCTCGCTGTTTAATACTAGTTTAGTGATTTTGTTCTGAATATAACATAATAACACAAGATACTTAATACTCGGCTTCTAGAACTTCCTTCTGGAATTTATTATATTTTACTGTACTAAGATTACTAACTTGACGAAGAAACTGGCTTTACATACCTTAGTTGCCGACTTTTTGACTAACTAACGTAGCTCGGTCAATATCAAGATATTTCTTTCAACTGCATTCATATTCATAGCAAATAGAACTAAATCCATAAATATTCCAAAAGAACACACTACTAATGAATATATATATTGCCCAAACTTTGACTTATTGAAAAACAGCCGAATACTCGCTATTTCTCGAAAGTCCAAAAGAGAGAAATACTCACTTTAATGCTGGGAGTGTATTAAAACTAGTTTGGAGTAATTCCACTTACTTTGACTCGGCGGGTTGCCGCTTCGCCGGACGATTCTTACGAAACTAACTCCGTAGGAATGCTCTCAGTAGCTTTATACTTCGGTACCCGAAGTTAATTTGAGTTTGGACTACGTTTGACAGCCTAATCGAAAGGAATTTTATGAAAACCCTTCGTCTCCCCTGTTTTTGTTCGTTCTCTGGAAATGAAAAATGTAAAGTGACCAAAAAAAACCAAAGTGGGGCTTTATATACTTGGACCTGAACCCCCGCCTCCGTGGCACACTGGCCATCGGGGAGGGGAAGCCTCCGTGACACACTGCCTATCACAGAGGGGCTTTGCCTGACTTCCTCTTTAAGTTTCATTTGTCGAATGCGATTTATAAGTCGCATTTGTCGAATGCGATTTATAAGTCGCATTTGCCTTGTGATGCTCCGACTTGGCGCTTGTCCGGTCTTTCCCCGGGCCTTTTCCTAGCATGTATGGCATTCTAAAGCTCTTAACCAACATGCGAATAGGCCATCTAAATGTCAAGAATTTACGGGGTGTAACATCTTTGGTCCGAAGTTTCCTGACTTTCCGGTGAAGTATAGCAAGTGGTACCTTGGTGTAGGTCATCTCCTCAAAAATCAGGACATCGATAGGCAAAACACAGGTTGGGTCTCCTACATAGTTCTGCCACATCAATATATAAAATACTGTGCCGACTATTACTAGCTCTGGTGGCAACTCCAACTCATAGGCTACTTAGCCTATCCTGCGAATTACTCTATAAGGCCAAACATATCTAGGGCTCAGCTTGCCCATTCAACCAAATCGCATGACGCTTTTCATAGACGACACTTTCAAGAAGACCCAATCAACAACAGCAAACTCCAGCGCTCGACGACATACATCCGCATAAGACTTTTGCCTGCTCTGGGCCATCCAAAGTTAATCTCTAATAAGTTTCACCTTGTCAATAGCCTGCTGCACTAAGTCTTTCCCCAATAACTATGCCTCACTAAGTTCGAACCAACCCATTGGCGACCTGCACTTTTTCCCATATAAAGCTACATATGGGGCCATCTGAATACTAGTGTTGTA
This sequence comes from Datura wrightii, assembly GCA_035772735.1. NCBI lineage: Eukaryota > Viridiplantae > Streptophyta > Magnoliopsida > Solanales > Solanaceae > Datura > Datura wrightii. The sequence continues at coordinate 86,469,181 of JASDFA010000006.1, read as the reverse complement.
GTTGTTATTATAGGAAAACTGAAACAAGGAAACATGTTCATCCCAGTTTTTGCCAAAATCTAGAACACAGGCACGCATCATATCTTCAAGCGTCTGAATGGTGCATTTAGCCTGTCCGTCTATCTGAGGATGAAATGCGGTACTGAGGCTTACCTGAGTGCCTAGTCCTTTCTGGAATGACTTCTAGAAATTTGTTGTGAACTGAGCACCTCTATCAGAAATAATGGATAAGGAGACGCCATGTAGGCAAACTATCTCCCATACATAAAGCCTAGCATAATGCTCTGCAGCATGTGTAGTCCTAGCTAGCAAGAAGAGAGCTGATTTAGTCAATCTATAAACTATTACCCAGCTAAAATTATGCTTCTTGCTCGTTTGAGGCAATCCTGTAATAAAATTCTTATTAATCACCTCCCATTTCCAGGCTGGAATTTCTATATCTTGCATTAGACCTCCAGGCTTTTGGTGCTCAACCTTCACCTGCTGGCAATTAGGACACTGAGTCACAAGACCTGTGATGTCCTTTTTCATGCCATTCCACCAATATAACTACCTTAGGTCACGATACATCTTCGTGGCACCTGGCTACTGAACATCGAGAGTAGTGAGCTTCATTCATAATCTATTCCCATAGCTCACCCACATTAGGCATGCATAGACGACCGTATTATTTAAGAACTCCATTGGGTCCAAAATCAAATGGGCTCTGCGTCTGCTATGGTATACCATCTCTCAGTAAGACTAACTATGCATCATCATGTTGTTGTTGCTTAACTTCCGCTACTAAGGACGATTCTCTGTGTTTTGGATAATAACACCCCTATCTTCGACATCTACTAATTGAAGTACGTCAGCAAACTGTTGTAGAGTCTTCGTCATTTCAAACCTTTCAACTTGCATATAGCTCAAACTACCCATAGACTTGCGACTTAGCGCATTAGATACAACATTTGCCTTGCCCGAATGATACAAGATACTTACATCATAATCTTTCAGCAATTCTAACCACCTTCTCTTGCATAAATTCAACTCCTTCTGTTGGAATAGGTACTAAAGGCTCTTATGATTCATAAAATATCAACATGTACTGCATACAGGTAGTGACACCAGATGTTCAGTGTAAAAACCACCTCTGCCAATTCTAGATCATGAGTACGGTAATCGTGCTCGTGCTTCCTCAACTGCCTTGAGGCATAGGCAATAACTTTGTTGTGTTGCATCAAAACAGAGCCTAAGACAATCTTTGAGGCATCACAATAAACCACATAATCCGTTGTATCTTTTGGAAGAGTCAAGACAGGTGTTGAGGTCAACCTATCTTTTAACTCCTGAAAACCACGCTCACATGCCTCTTACCACTAAAACTTTATTGCTTTATGAGTCAGCTTTGTCAATGGCGTAGAGATAGTAGAAAAAACTTCTAGAAATCTGTGACAGTATCCTGCCAATCCCAGAAAACTATGAACGTCTGTAGGACTCAAGGATCTGGGCTAACTCTTTAATGCCTCTATCTTCTGACTATCCACTCCTATACCTTCAGCTTTAATTACATGACCAAGAAAAGATACATATGTTATCCAGAACTCACATTACGAAAATTTAGGATATAACTTGTGCTCCTGGAGATTCTATAATAATGCTCTCATATGATCTACATGCTCGGCCTTGGATCGCGAGTAAATAAGAAGATCATCAATGAAGACGATTACAAATACATCAAGAAAAGGCCTAAACACCTCATTCATCAGGTTTATAGAAGCTGGTGGGGCATTATTCAGCCCAAATGACATTACTAGAAACTCATAATGGTCATATCTAGTTTTAAAGGCAGTCTTAGGGATATCAACCTCCCTAACCCGTAACTGTTGGTACCTAGATCTTAAATCAATCTTCGAAAAGCATCTGGCACCCTGTAATTGATCAACTAGGTCATCAATCCTAGGAAGAGAATATTTATTCATAATAGTTACCTTGTTCAGCTACCTATAATCAATGCACATTCTCAACGATCCATCTTTCTTTCACACAAACAACATCGGTGCACCCCATGGCGGCACAGTGGCCGAATAAAACCCTTCTGGAGAAAATCTGGCAACTGATCCTTTAATTCTTTTAGTTCAGCTGGGGCTATTCTATATGGAGGGGTCGATATAGGTTGAGTACATGGAAGTAGATCAGTAGAAAAATCTATCTCCCTTTTAGGAGGAATTCCAAGAAAATCCTCTAGAAAGACCTCGGGAAACTCATTTACAATAGAAATTGACTGGGGAGTCGTAGGCTCACATTCCATGTTTCTTACCTGAACCAAGTGAGAAATACAAACTTTGGATATCGAATTCTGAGACTTAAGGTATGAAATAAACTTACCTTTAGGTGTAGCTACATTACCTTGCCATTCCCGGACTGGCTCGTCAGGAAAATGGAATTTGACAACCTTCGCTCTGCAATCAACATTAGCATAACATGCCGCCAACCAATCCATACCTATAATAACATCAAAGTTAATAATTTCAAGCTCAACTAGATCAACTAAGGTTGATCTATCACATACCAATACTACATATTTTCGGTAAACTCGTCCAGCTAACATAGATTCGCCCATTAGCGTAGAAACAATAAATGGTATAGATAATAACTCAGGGACTATCCAAAACTGACTCACAACTAATGGTCTAACATAATAGAGTATAGAACCAGGATCAAGCAAGACATATACTGCACGAGAATAAATAATCAAACTACTTGTAATAACATCAGGTGAGGCCTCCTGGTCCTATCAATCATGCAAAGCATAAAATCAATTCTGGGTTGCCCCAAAACTAGAAGCCTCTCTATCATTTCCTTTGCCATGACATGCTGCCAACTGAAGATCAGGTCTACCAGATCGAATGGAGGATGACAAAGCAACTCGTGATCGCACAAGATCCGCCTTGAACCTATCTGAACAATCCCTGATAAAGTCCCGTGGCTTCTCACAATGATAGCATACATTTTGACCCTGAAGACACTAACCTAAATGAGATTTTCCACACTGAGCACATGGAGGCAATGGTAGTCACCTCTACCCCACTCGCTCCTGTCATTGAGAGATTGACGGAGCTAGGCCTTGGTCTCTTCTCTGTACCTAAAAGTAAGGTGGGGCACTCCCTAAAGGCCTAATTGATAGCCTGGATTATTAAGCCCCTTGGTCACCCTGATGCCCTCTGTAAGTACCCACAGTCCTTACACAAACCGATGAACTCTATCCTCCATTGTCTGAACCATGTGCGGAGCATTCCTGGCTGGAGAATTAAATCGAAGACCAAACCATGCACATCCATAATTCCCTACTCTAAGTGCAAAAACTGCTTAGCGCGAGCCTATCGAAGCCCTTGAGGTAGATAGTGGTGCCTCAAGGCCTCGGAGAAGTCTACCCACTCAGCTGGCGGTACATCATCTCCTCTAGGACGATTCCAAGCCTCATACAAAAATATAGCCACATCACATAGTTTGAAGGCCGCCAACTGTACTTCCTCAGTTGCTGTAGCTCGCATCACCTTCAACACCCTATAAGTCTAATCAATAAAATCTTGAGGATCCTTGCTCCTGTATGATCTAGTAAATATAGGAGGGCACAAACTCAAGAACTCGCGGGCACTGGAAATCTCAATTGCCTGGCCTTTATATCTCTCTATCACCTCAAATTGTCGCTCCTATCCAGCAGCTATATGAGCCATCAGCTGAACAGCTCCCTCAAGACCCTGTCCTTTCAGAACAACCGGAGGTACCATTGGCGTGGGAGGGTCTGCCACTATACTACCCTCAAGTATTACTAGTGCGGGTGGAGTTGGAGGTCTATATGCCATTGCTCTAACTGATGCTGGAGGAACTATAATACCTTAGGCAGGAGACTCACTCTGAGCCTCTGACCTGTCTCTCTAATCCACTGGAGGGAGACTACTACCCTCTCTAATGGCAGCACCAATCAACCTCGTAGTCATCTTCCTTGTCACAGGAATACTCTAAAACAATAACACGATTTAGATATTGCAATACTTATGACCTCGCCCTATTGCACGAACTATTGGTAAAAAAAGTGGAATAATTCCTAGATGTCCTATAGACTCCTGATTATAAGTAGGGTGCACAACATACACATAAGGAACACTCTACTAGAAACGGCTTTGTAGACTCCCTAGGACACTACTTCTCTTGGTACCAAGTGTGTCACCCCCCAAAACTGGGGTAGGGCGCAACTGACACTCGATTCATGATTGATCGAGAAGTCGACTATATATCATCTATAAATGTAACACTAAGGCTGACCAAGTCACCTGACACAGTCAACCAAGATAAATACTGGACCCATAATGTCCGGTGATAATGAATATGAAACCTGGAAAGCCGATAAAGCTATAATAAAGCTAAATGGAGCAATGGAAAACCAACACGACTACACAATCAAAACTACTATACAAACTAGTCATCATGAAACTCTATAGAGTAAATAGACGAAAATGCACAGGATAAGGCCCTAGCCTACCCAGATGTACACAAAACTAAAAATATTAAAAACTAGGGCCCTAGCCTACCCAAGGGACTCACCCTTTACTTGGGAAATAGAGAGGGGAAACATAGAATGTCACAAGAGAGAGGAGCATACCACTATTCTGCTGAAATTTGGCTCCTACTGCGTTCGATGATTTGAGCCTCAACCTGTACCTGCAGCACAATTGCAGGAAAGGTCTCCAGTGAAGGGACGTCAGTTAATAAAATGTACTGGTATGTAAGGCTGAAAATTGTAAACATATAAGATAAAAATGATAACTGGGCCAAAAATAAGGATTAATAACAATCCAGAATCCTGAAAATTGAAACCTGACAATAACTCAATATTGAAGAGTAAATGCAATCATCTAATGCACAACGAAGAGTATAACTGAAATGACAGGGGCGAGCCGATCATAAAATTCGTATAAAATTTGTCCAGGTAGTGTACCGTGATGTGCTGTGGGTTTACAACACTTTCGACACTAAAAACTAAGAAAATAGCATGGACTTAGGTGTGTTTATGTGGATATAAGGCACTTTTCCTTTGGTTGCAGGATAAACTGGTGTTGGAACCTAAAAATTGCAAAAGAAAGCCTGAAGTCTGCAAAATATGCTCAAAGTGAAAACCACAGTACGAGCCGTAGGAAGGTCCTACGAGTCGTATTTATGGCTGTGAAAAGATGCAGAAGGCTAAGGTTGAAGAGATGCAATGTACGAGTCTCTATATGAGTCGTACCAAGCTGGTACGACTCGTGGTGTTGAAGTCATGACAAAATCCAGAAAATTTGCCTAAGAGGCTAACTCCTGCCATGGAAAGAAAGTATGACCCGTGGGAAGAAGGTATGAGTCGTACCATGACGGTTGTGATGAACTTCAGAAGAATTCCAAAGTTTCATAATCAAACCACCAGAGCTCATTACGGATCATAGGATGGAGGTACGAATCGTACCAGGATCTAATACTTAGCCAAAATTCAGCCAACAATGCAAGGTACGAAAAGAAGCTACGTATCGCAGGTTGCTGCTATGGATCGTAGGTTGGCTCATGACGACTGCGGATACAGATATGGAAATTCATCCTATTAGCCTAGGAAAAGGATTTTTGTGTTTATATAAATACGTTTTAGGTTTTATTTTTCTGTAGAAAATAAATGACAAGAAAAGACAAGAGTAGAGACAATAGTAAAGTTTGAGAGAGAAGAGATTTTTATGAGAATTGAGTTGATTCAACTTGTGATCAACCTTTTCTTGAAATCATCTTGTTCTTGCTACTTGTTCTTCAAGATTTTGGTAATTAATTAAAGGAAGTGTTTTTCTCATTCATTCTTGTAAGTATTGATTTATGTTCATAATCATGAATACGATTCACAACCTTACAACTATGAGAGGCTAAAACCTCCATAGCTAGGGTTATGGGAACCATGGTGGATTAACAAGCTAGGGTTGCACAAAGTGATTTTGAAACCAATACAAGCACTTATATTATATTCTCTTGATGCTTAAACATTTCTTAATGGTGCGCAACGTTAAGACATGCCTGAATTCATTACTTGCTTAGGACTAAGGGGTAGAGATTATGAAAAGAGAATTACAACATAGCCTTGATTTTGATAATCATTGTATTAACTTGAGTTGCGGTCGTAGGATAGATAAATCTGGAACTTAGTGATAATGGATTGTTTGAAACCGCTCATGAGACTTGGGTGAGTGATTGAGTATAGTCATTCAATAGGAATTGGTTGGTCGTTTGAATGAACCTAAGTTATCAGTTCTATAAGTACGTATTGATGATAATCATGAGTGTATATCCAAAGAAGTTATGAACCCATGGGGAACACAAACCATAGTTATCCTTTAATATTGATTCAAAACTTTAATTTTTATAACTGTTTTCATTATTGATTTTCTTTAGAACCCGCCAATCTTGAAGTAACTACCTCTCAAGTTTACTTATCGGCTGTAATCTAGTTCTCCACATTTCCTGTGGGTTTGACCACAACCTCTAGTTGGGTTATTCATTGACAATGTCCCCTTCATATTTCAGTAGGAGGTGTGGTTTGAGAGTTATCAAAAAGTGGCACCCTTTGCCGAAGGAGTATGACTTAGACTAGGTTATTAGCTTGTATTTGACTTGTTGGTAGTTACGTTACTTTTTACGTTTTTTCTTTTTTTTCTTTAGTGACTCTCAGGCTACATCAAAGGAACAAGCTTTCACTCAAACATTCAAATGGACCATAACAAGATGCCAACACCTGTGGAAGAAATTGTGATTGATGATACATTGGCAGCTGTGATAATGAATTATGAAGAAGATGGAAACCCAGAATACAAAAACACGGTTAATACTTTGAATGGGATAGGGTCATATAACTTCAGCCCAAAGAAGATAGACCTGGACTTAAAGAACCATTCAACATCGCCGGCCAAACCATCTGTGGAGGTGCCACCAATCGTTGAACTGAAAGCATTACCTCCTCATCTTAAGTATGCATTTCTTGGGGAGGACAACACTTTGTCGGTCATCATTGCAGCAACCCTAATAGATGAGCAGGTGGAAGCTTTGGTTAGCATCTTGAAAAGATAAAAAAAGGCAATTCACTTACATCATCGAAATTCCACCAGGTATATGCACCCACAAGATCCAACTTGAACCAGATTGTAGGCCGAGCATAGAGCATCAACGTCGCCTGAACCCTCCAATGCAAGAAATCATCAAAAAGTAGATTATAAAGTGGTTGGACGCTGGACTAATATATCCTATAACAGATAGTCAATGGGTAAGTCATGTCCAGTGCATGCAAAAGAAGGGAGGAATTATACTGGTGGCCAATGAAAATACTGAGATGATACAAACAGGACCAATCACAGGATGGCGTGTATGCATGGATTACAGGAAACTTAACCGCTGTACCTAGAAAGACCATTTTCTGATGCCATTTTTGAATTAGATGCTTGATAGACTTCAAAGTAGAGGATGGTACTGTTTTCTTGATGGATATTCAGGGTATAATCAGATCACTATTGCTCCAGAAGATCAGGAGAAGACAACATTCACCTGTCTATATGGAACCTTTTCCTTTAGAATAATGCCATTTGGATTGTGTAATGCACCAACCACTTTCCAGCGCTGTATGATTTCCATATTCTCAAACATGGTGGAGGACACCATTGAAGTGTTTATGGATGATTTTTCTGTTATAGGTGATTCATTTGAATCATGCCTTAATCATCTAGGCAGAGTATCGAAAAGATGTGAAGAAACCAATCTGGTCCTAAACTGGGAAAAATGTCATTTAATGGTTAGAGAAGAATAGTGTTGGGACATAAAATCTCAGGAAAGGGGATCGAGGTGGACAAGGAAAAATAGAGGTTATAGTAGGATTGCCACCCCTATTTCCATTAAAGGGGTTAAAAACATTTTAGGACATGTAAGATTCTACTAGCACTTTATCAATGATTTTTCCAAAATTGCACAGCCATTGTGCAACTTACTGGAGAAAGAGGTAAATTTCGTGTTTGATGAGGCATGTCTAAAGGCCTTTGAGTGTCTAAATGAAAAGCTCACCACTGCTCCTATCATCATAGCTCCATATTGGTCTCTTCCCTTCGAGGTGATGTGTGACGCTAACGGTGTTGCTCTTGGTGCTGTCTTAGGCCAAAGGAGAGCAAAGATGTTTCATCCAATCTATTACACAAGCAGAAAAATCAATATAGCCCAGAAGAATTATACAGTCAAAGAGCAGGAACTATTGGCGGTGGTCTTTGCATTTGAAAAATTCTGAGCATATTTGCTTGGAACCAAGGTGATTATTCATACAGATCATGCTGCAATGAGGTACCTGATGTCCAAGAAAGATGCCAAGCCTAGATTGATTCGGTGGGTGCTCTTTCTCCGAGAATTTGAGTTTGAGGTGAAGGATCGAAAGGGAACAGAAAATCAGGTGGCAGATCATCCATCCACGATTGAGTTTGAAGTAAAAGAGAGGATGGAGTTTGATATCAGTGATGCCTTCCCAGACGAACAGGTACTAGCTGTATCGCAGGATTTGATTCCTTGGTTTTCCAACTTTGCAAATTACTTGGTTAGTGATGTGATGCCAGTAGACCTAACCCCTCAACAGAAGAAGAAGTTCTTATTCGATGCCCACAGGTATTACTGGGATGAGCCATTTTTATTCCGCATTTGAGCAAATTGTATCATTCGTAGGTGTGTCCCTGAAGTAGAGATGTTGAGCATTCTTGAGGCATGTCACTCGTGTCTAGTGGGGGGTCATCACAGTAGTATCAGAACAACACATAAAATTTTTCAATCCGGATATTTCTGGCCATTTATCCACCAAGATTCATACGACTTCACCAAGTCTTGTGATCAATCCAAAGGTAGGGCAATATTACCCGTAGACATGAGTTTCTGCTAACCCCTATCTTGGAGGTAAAGTTGTTTGATTTATGGGGGATTGATTTCATGGGCCCATTCGTCAACTCATATGGAATGAAGTATATTCTGGTGATTGTGGATTATGTCTCCAAAAGGGTAGAGGCAATTTTCCTACCAAACAATGAAGGCAAGAGCGTTGCAACATTCCTTAGGAAACATATCTTTGCCAGGTTTTCACTCCTAGAGCTATTATCAGTGATGGTGGATCTCCCTTCTACAATCACCTCTTCAAAACCTTGTTGGAAGAATATGGTTTCAAGAATAAGGTCGCTACACCCTACACCCTCAGTCGAACGGACAAGTGGAAGTTTTGAACAGGGAAATCAAGAACATCCTGGCCAAGACAATGAATACTAGCCGGACAGATTGGTCAAGGAAGCTCGATGACGCACTGTGGGCTTACAGAATAGCTTATAAGACTCCCATTGGTTCATCTCTGTACCAGTTGATTTATGGAAAAGCATGCCACTTACCAGTTGCATTAGAGCATAAGGCATTATGGGATCTTAAAAGGCTGAATATGAATGGGAAAGAAGCTGCCAAGCTAAGACTTAACCAGCTTAATGATTTGGACGAATTCCGACTTACGTCTTATGAGAGTGCAGCCATCTATAAAGAAAGAATGAAGATCTACCATGATAAAAAGATGGCAAGAAGGGAGTTCAACCTAGGTGATTTGGTCCTACTATTTAACTCAAGACTTCAGTTGTATCCCAGGAAGTGGAAATCCAGATGGACGGGACCTTACAAAGTAGTGCAAGTATCTCGGTATGGTATAGTGGAAGTTGAGAAAAAAAAAGGAAAGAGATTTAAAGTAAATGGGAAAAGAATAAAAGTGTATCTGGGAGATCGAGAAGAATTAAAAAGAATAGAGGAAGTATACCTCAATGATACTTGAGGAGTCACAAAAGTGACGTCATGCCGCGACGTTAAATCAGACGCTTCATGGGAGGCAACTCACTGAAGGTGAAGTCTGAGTAGCCCCATGTATGTTATCTTCCCTTTGTTCTTATAGTTGATGCTTCGGGGACGAATCTTACTTTTCAAAAAGGGGAGGAGGTATACTTGTGATTTTTGGGATTTTTGGTTCGTCTGAGGGTTTTTCTTGTCATGTTTCTTTTCCCTCGGGCATGCTATCTAGTAGAACCGACACGTGTAGGATTTTTATTTGTTTAGGTTGTGATTTTTGTTTAATTAGAAAGTATCTTAGGAGTACTCAGCCAATAAAAATGCACTTGTTTTGGTTTTTGAAAAAAATTGACCCTGTTTAAAAATTTTCTGATGCATTAGCTATGTATTTGTGACAACATGCATGATTGGTGTGGATCTTTTGATGTCAGTTAGTTTTTGAACATGATTAGTCTTGTTAAGCATGTATAAACCAGACAGGTGAGGTGAAAATAGTTCATGTAGCATGTGTGAGTGAGGTATAGTATTCAGTTCGGTATTATGTTGAATATCTAGAACTTGCCTGGTTGGTCTTTGCATAGGCTAAAGATGGTTGGTTAGTATATGATCATAGGCCATATTTTTTATCTCACTTTTAACCTATATTACCCTACCAAAGTTGCATGAATCCCTTGATCCCAAGTTTGAGCCTTAATAGACCACGTTTCTTTGATTTACCGATTAACCGTACCCATTTTTTACAATGAACCTGTTTTGGCCCCGGTCCTTCCTTGGATATTGTGAACCTCAACATAAGCAAAATGCTTAAGTTGAGGGTGGATAGAGTAGGGGTGCGTAAATGGTGGGAATGGAAGAAAGGAAATGAAAAGAGAAAAGAAATGGTGAAAAATGAGGTGTGGTGAGATGAAAAGAAAAAAAAGATGAAAAATGTTGAGAATCTTGAAAAAGAAGTTTCAAAAGAAAATAAAAAATGATGAAAAAGTTGAAAACTCACCACACCCATGCAAATGTGTAAAAAGGGGTAAAAAGGGAAGAAAAGGGAATGAAAAAGTAAAAGGGTCGAGTAGGTGAATGGTGTAGCCAATGTATGTAGTGCCAAGGAAGGGATAGTCACTTATAAAATCTTCCATCTTTACCATGTACAGACCTGAGCCTACATGACAAGTCATACTAAGTCCTATAGTTATCCTAACTTGAACATCTGATAAACCAAAGAAGAGAAAATAAGGGCAAGCCTATGGTACTTGGCACATAATACTTGTAACTTCTTTGTGAGAGTGAGTGCCTTACTTGTTTAGTCCCATATTATGTTTGACATTGCATATCTTAGTGGGGACTTCATTTTTGTGAACATGGATTATGTTTGCTTTTACCATTGGTCTGTGTGGAACACATTGGTGATGACTTGATTTCCTGTTGATAGATGTATGACATGTTTTGATCCCTGTTTATGATGTTTTGAGGTTTCTTGTAATGTATTAGCTGATGTTGTTCCATGAGAAAGGGTTAATAGAGTTTGCATAGAAAGTGCAAGTTTTGTTTGGATATTATCTATAGTATCTTAAGTCTATTTTCTAGTTGAGCTTCATGTTTATTTTTTCTTTTCTTTGCTTGAGGACATGCAAAGTCTTAAGTTGAGGGTGTTTATGTGCTGTGGGATTACAACACTTTCAATGCTCAAAACTAAGAAAATAGCATGGACTCAGGTGTGTTTATGTGGATATAAAGAACTTTCCTTTCTTTGCAGGATAAATTGGTGTTGGACCTAGAAATTGCAAGAAAGCCTGAAGTATGCAAAATGTGCTCAAAGTGCAGACCACAGTACGAGCTGTAGGAAGGTCCTTTGAGTCGAACTGATGGCTATGAAAAGTTGCAGAAGGCTAAGGTTAAAGAGATGCAACGTACGAGTCTCAGTACGAGTCGTACCAAGCTAGTAAAATTGTGGTGTTGAAGTTGTGAAAAAACCCATAAAATTTGCATAAGAGACTGACTCCTACTATGGAAAGAAAGTACGACCTGTGGGAAGAAGGTACGAGTCGTACCATGACGATCGTGATGAACTTTAGAAGAATTCCAAAGTTTCATAGCCAAACCACGAGATCTTAGTATGCATCGTAGGATGGAGGTATGAATTGTACCAGGATCCAACACTAAGCCAAAATTCAGCCAACCATGCAAGGTACAGAAGTAAGCTATGGATTGTAAAATGCTGCTACAGATCGTAGGTTAGCTCGTGATGACTGCGGAACCAGATATGGAAATTCATCCTTTTAGCCTATGAAAAGGATTCTTGTGTCAATATAAATACGTTTTAGGTTTTATTTTTCTGTAGACAAGAAAAGACAAGTGTAGAGACAAGAGTAGAGTTCGAGAGAGAAGAAATTTTTGGAGAATTTAGTTGATTCAACTTGTGATCAACCTTTTCTTTAAATCATCTTGTTCTTGTTGCTTGTTCTTCAAGATTTTGGTGATTAATTAAAGGAAGTGCTTTTCTCATTTATTCTTGTAAGTATTGATTTATATTCTTAATCATGAATACAATTAACAACCTTACAACTATGAGAGGCTAAAACCTCCATAGCTACGGTCGTGGGAACCATGGTGAATTAACAAGCTAGAGTTGCATAAGGTGATTTTGAAACCAATACAAGAACTTATATTGTATTCTCTTCATGCTTAAACGTTTTTTAACGGTGCACAACGTTCGTACTTGCCCGAATTCTTTACTTGCTTAGGGTAGAAATTATGAAAAGAGAATTATAACAGAGTCTTGATTTTGATAATCATTGTATTAACTTGAGTTGTGGCGTAGGATATTAAATCTGGAACTTAGTGGTAAGGAATGGTTTTAAACTGCACATGAGACTTGATCGATTGATGGAGTATAGTCATTCAATAGGGACTGGTCAGTCGTTTGAATGAACCTAAGTTATCAGTTCTATAAGTATGTATTGATGATAATCATGAGTGTATACCCAAAGCATTATGAACCCATGGGGGGAACAAAAATGCAAGTTATCCTTTAACATTGATTCAAAACCATAATTTTGATAATTGTTTTCATTATTGATTTTTCTTTAGAATCCCCCAATCTTGAATTAACTACCTCACAAGTTCACTTACCGGTTATAATATAGTTCTCCTATATTCCCTGTGAGTTTGACTCCAACCTCTAGTTGGGTTATTTATTGACAACGTCCACTTCATACTTCATTAGGAGGTGTGGTTTGAGCATCATCACAACAAATTGGGGTAACAATAAAAATGCCTCCAGCCGGTGTACCACACCGGGGTAAAATCTGTCTAGCCGGTGAACCACACAAAGGTAAAATAAAAATATCTCCAGGTGGTATACCATATCGAGGTAAAATAAATTGATCTTAAAAAAATCATAAATGGAGCCGACATGGCTTATGCTGGACCAACTTAACACGTATAGCATAGAAATGACGAATACTAAATATGTGTCCTGCATGGGCCTCCTTCGTAATGCATAACTACAAGTCAGAACACATAACATGTAAATCTAGAAAATAGCACTTAAATTCATGTATTCAAAACATTCATAAATCATAAGGATCTACATATGACCTAAGAGTTTCAACAAGATTTATAGATCGTGTTCAAAGGAGCTCGGAGATTCGCTTTCTTGTTGTTCGGCTTAAGGGAAAGGGATTATGAAATCTGTTACACCCAGTATATGGTAACGATTAGTGAGCGTATGCGTGGACTTCTGATGAGTAAGAAGAGCTTGACGTGTGTGGAAAAGCCTAGGAAGCAGGGTCAGTTGAGACTAAGACACGAAAGGCCAGCGCGACGCGCCAGCTGGAAAGGCGCTGGCTAGCACGACGCGCGAGTGATGGGAGGCGCGATGCGGGGGGCCTTCTTGAGCTATGGTCGGCGCAGGGTGTCCTCCCTGACACCTACCATATATATATATATATATATATATATATATACACACACCCGTTAGTTCAATTATAATTCATTTTCAAATTATTCCTTCGGCCAGAGAAAGTGTAACTCGAGGATTGCAATAGTTTTTCATCTGATTACGCTACCAAACACCGTCCAATCTCAAATTAACTTCGGGTAACAAGTCCTAGGCCTACAGTGAGCATTACTACGGACTTATTTTCTTGAAACACACTTGGCAAAATGGAACTCCACCGAGTAGAAGTTTTTAGAATTGCTCCAAATTGATTCCTAAATTATCATAGGCTTTAGGTAAGCATTTCTCCCTTCTGAACTCTCAGGAAATTATAGGTTTTTGGTCATATTTTACGAAGTTGAAATATAGTTTCCATTAGTGTTAAAATTTACCATTTTTCTCAAATTTAGTATTTAAATTAGACCTATTCTTTCAGTATTAAAGTTACAGTTGAAAAGAGCTGAAGAATACAAGTTGAAACTCATCGGTTATTCATAAAACGACGATCGAGGTAAGTTAAGGAAAATTTCTTTCGCAAGTTACTTCCTATGGTTTTGTAATGCAGCTTGAGCCTTCGTAAGAAAGTCAGAAGTATATTTATTGTGGTTAGCTACTATTTTTAGTTGAGACCAGTATGTTATGTTTAGTTTGGGATTGACCCCGCCCTATATAGCCCTCCATGATCAACCCCAGGGTTACTAGTTGTGTCATCGTCCACCAGGGGCTATATGACGTTGCTACAAGGAGCGATATGCCGTCCCAAGGGACAATGTAGAGACCTGAGGGCCATATTAGGGTCCATTACATGGCTAGACTATTATCTTTATGCCATATCAGCATCACACACTCGTCGAGCCTGGTGCCCAGGGTGTAGTTATTAGGAGTCCACCAGACTCAGTCGCAGCAACAGATCAGGAGCCGAGCAGGCTCGGTGCAGACCCAGGGGACAAGTAGGACGGCTATACTTACATGTTAACTCAGTTTGACCTGATTAGTGGTATGTAGATTGAAGTGAACTCGCCAGGGCTTATGGGGGCCCCGGGCGGGTTATCCTGTGTTGGATGTACATTTCAGGCTTATGGGGGCCATTTGTACTTTTTAATGTCAGTTGTACAGCGGATTTTAAAGTTATATCTGGTTAACTCTCTATCCCTCCTGTTGGATTTTCCAATTTCATTATTAGTGTTACGTAGTCATTTTCTTTTACTGTCTTACATATCGGTACATATTGTACTGACGCCCATCCTTAGGGCACTACATTACTTGCCTGCAGGTGCAGATAGACGCGGATCAGGACCTTCTTAGCTTTCAGCCAGAGTCAGCAGTATAGTTAGCTCCCTTCCACCGGAGCTAATAGTTAGAAGGTTTGCTCTTATGATTGTATAGTTTATGGGTAGGTCAGGGCCCTGTCTCAACAATTATTCCACTCCTAGAGGCTTGCAGATTATAGACTTTCAGTTGTTCATTTTTTCATTAGCCGTGTGGGGCCCATATATGTTTTATTTCATGTGATGTTCGTGTGGTCCTTGTTTAGCTGTTAGATAGTGTCCTTTTCGGCTATAGTATAGTTGTAGTTGCCTGATTTTTTATTCTGCTAAAACTAGATAGAATGGTGGAAAAAAAAGAAAAAGAAAGTGCAACATATCAAAGAGCGATGACACAAATTATCAGTGACCTGCTACATAACATATGCGAGCCTTAAGTGGACGATTTGTAGTCTTTTCAAAAGAAAGAACCGACCACATCGAAAATTTACGCAAGGTCTTCGAAAGGTGGCCTAATAGGCCCACAAAGGTTTCTTCTTGTTGCTTCTTGTAGGTTAGCTGTTTTCTTCTACAAGTGACTATACGGTCTTGTCGGCCGGAGGCTGTATTAATAGCTGAGATATAACTCGTTCTTTTCTTGAATTAAGTTGCAAAGATGCACCAGACATGCATAAGCCTAGCCGAGTCAGCCAGATTCTTGTGTGGCACTAGGTGCCAGTCATGCCTCCCAAGGTGGAGCATGACAAAATCTCCCCTTGGCCTGGCATATTTCATAACATACACATAAGATAAAGGACAACCATAACCAGGGAATCATAATTCAATAAGCTCGTTTACCCTTAATGGCTTGCGACGTCTTTACTCGGCTTAAAATTGTTTACACGTCATCATCTTAGCTCTTTCACCAATTTCAGTTAGCAACAAGACCTTTAAACACATTTAACATCACATGTATCTATTTATCTATATAAAAGAGGTACCAAGGCATAGTGACGTGGCATTCTTAGAGATCAGGAATTGTATTTATTTTTTTTATAATTTTTTACATTTTTCTATAATTTTACCCATTTAAAAAGTTTTAACCAAATACGTCTTATGCAAAGACATCAATTAGTAGGATTCTAACAACAGTAACACAATTTGTAAAGAGACATCAATTATCAGGATTTTAACAATGCTAGAAACCATCAAATTCTCCCAAACAAAATCAAAATTGTAAAAAACTAGAAACCAGGTTATGAAGAGACATCAACTGCCAGGCTTCATCTTTCAAGAATGATTCTTCCTTCTCTCAATTCCACGAGAAAAAGGCCTTTTTCTTTTCTTTTATTGTATAAAAGAAGCTTTACACTTCTGCCTGATTGTTTTTTAGAATGAAAGGATGAAGGTAGAAAAAAGATTCAATTTTGATCACCCTTAGACTTCTTTTCTGTGATTCTTTATATTTTTTATGTAGTGATCCCCTCCATCTCACTTTACCAATTTATCATGATTTCACCTCCGTTCTCCCTATTACTCTTCTTATTCTCCCCAACATCTCTTTCCTTCAGCATTTTTTGCAAGAGAACTTCGAAATTCTTTTTTTGCGGCACACACAGTAAAAGGCAAATACTAGCGCCACAAACAGTAAAAGGCAAATACTATTAATAAATAGTAAAGGTCATATTACTGTGTAAATAGTAGAGGTCAGTTACTGTTCATGAATAGTAAAGGTCATTCATGAATAGTAAAGGTCATTCTTTTGTAAAAGCATTCTTTTGTCTATAAATATGAAGTGAAACGGAAGCCAAAGGCATCCGCATCCGTCCACACAACAATT
Source organism: Datura wrightii (assembly GCA_035772735.1). NCBI lineage: Eukaryota > Viridiplantae > Streptophyta > Magnoliopsida > Solanales > Solanaceae > Datura > Datura wrightii. The sequence goes on along the minus strand of JASDFA010000006.1, from coordinate 86,452,290 downwards.
TCCTCTCATTACTACTTCCGCAAATCCCCAACCCCCAAATTGGTATCAGAGCTAGCACATAAAATAAAACAAGCTACCCAGAAAATATCAAGCTATGGAAAAAACTAGCAACGATGCAGATCTACAAAATAAGGTATATAAATTCATGAATATGAATAGCTAAACTTTTATATTCCTTATAATCTCCTAAGTATTATGTGATATTATCTTCTTGTTATACCGTTATAATGAATAAATCTTGATTAAGTTTGCTATGTACGAGGCCAGTAAGCTGCGAATAGGTAAGCCCAGACTATGCCATCCTAAGGTGGAAACCGGTGAGGCCAAGAGAGCCGTTTTAGGGGAGTACACAAAGTTGAGGCGATGTTAGGGTAACTGATCAAAGCTGAAAACGCATAGTAGTGACCGAAAAAGACTATTCAAAATAACGTTATAATAACCGGATAATTTCTAATAATACCTAAAGAGATTAGAGGGAATATTATATTTAGAAAATATTCAAAAAATGAATTCGTACCTACTAGATGAAGATTATATATATAAAATACTTATCCTATATATACTCAGAACCCTTGATTCAGATATTATAGATCTATATGAACTAGATATAAATTCAGATTAATAATGATAAGCTATGAATATATGGAATATTGGTTAGAAACTATGGAAAATATAAAACTATTAGTAATTTTGTTAGAAACTAATATAAGTAATTACATAAGAGAAAGAAATCTAGAACATTTAGAATATGCACTAGAAAACATAAAAGAAATACAAAGGATAGAGCCATTAAAAAATAAATATTACGACAAAATGTTTACACAAGACCCCGATAACGAATAATGGATAAAAAACTACATAAACCAAAGAAAGGACATATTCACAAAAAAGCCAAAAAATTAAAAAACCAATTAAAAATACTATATCCCGAATATAAGCAATTAAGCTCAAGCAAAACAGATGATGTTAGACTTGAATACTTAATAGATCTAATTTCAAGAACAGAATATAATTATATAAAATATCTAAAAAATAAAACATGAAAGACAATATCAATAACAAAGAAGAGTACAAACAACAACTACTTAATAAAATAAATGAAATAATAAATGAAATCAAATTTAGAAAAAAGAGACTAAATTATAACATAGTTGCAGGAGTATGCCACACATCAATTAAAACACAAAGAAAAGAAATATTTTATTTAAAAGGACAACTACAAAGCCTAGAATATAAATCACAACACGAATTACCATGAATAAAGAAGAATATGCCTTAGAAGAAGAAAAATATATGAGTCAAAAAGGACTAGAAATAAAAATTATACACTCAAGCTTAGGAAGAAGATTTAAAAAAATAGGAGACCAATTATATTTAATGTTAGAAAAAGAATCGGCAAAACTAGAAGATAGCTTAACAGTAATGGTAAGAATTAATAAAGAAAATGAAGAGATAGATAGGAAAAAAGAAATAGAAAAAATTAAAAAACAAGCCCAAATAGAAGTATAACAGATTAAAGAAGAAAAAGATACAAGAATCCAAGAATTAGAAAAAGAATTGGAAAAACTTAAACAATTGTATGAAGAAAAATTAAAAGCCAGAGAAAAACAACGTGAAGAATTAAAACTCACAGAAGAAATAGAAAAATTTAAAACATTACTAGAAGAAACAAGTACATTAGAAGGCCAACCTAGAATAGGAATAGATGAAATAAATGAACAAAATAATGAAAATTCAGAAGCAGATCTAGACCAATATTCAGAAACTTCAGAAACATATACTAACCTAATAGAAAAAGAAAATAATATAAAAATTAATGTGGAAGATGTAGATGAAAAACCTAGTACGTCAGGAACTAAAAGCCCAAAAAGATTAGATACTAGCCCAATTTATTATACTTACGAAAGAGAAAATAGAAATAAAACATTATGGGATAAAAGGTTAAACAGAAATTGGACACCTAGACAAAACATAGAACAATATAACTTCTTAGATCTAGATTATGTAGCAGATACAAATAAAACAATCCAATTATGGATAGGATATATTTCAAAACAATTAATAGATAATAAAATATCAGTAGCAGATTCCCCTGGATATATAGAAAGAACACTCATAGGAACAGCAAAAATATGGTTACAAAACTTATCAGCAGAAAGTTTAGAAACACTAAGAAATAATAAGAAACCCAATAATGAAGTAGCAGCAACATCTATAGATATATTAAACAAATATGAAATGGCAATAAGAAACGAATTTAGTAGCATGACAACTGAAATAGATGAACGACAAAAAGATAAGGAACTAAATAGGAATCTAATAAATAAATTAAGTATATGTAAAATGAGTTATATAGATGAATATACATGTGCATTTAAAGAATATTACTATAAAGGATTATATACGAATGAAGAAAGCAGAGAAATAAGAAAATTATATTACACAAAATTACCGGAACCATTTAGTTCAAAAATAACTAAAGAATGGCAAGAATCAGGATTAATAGATACACTAGGAGCTAGAATAAAATTCTTACAAAAATGGTTTACAGAATTATGTGAAAAACATAAGGAAGACATGAAAATGGAAAAAATCTTAATAAAAAACTTAGCATGTTGTACAACAAAAACAGCACCACAATTTGGATGTACAAACAAATATAAATACAAGAAAAGAATCAAAAAATACAGACCATTTAGGACAAAATACAAGTATAAGAAACCAAGAAAAAGATATTATATAAAAAATTACAAACAAAAAAGACCTCATAGAACTAGGAAAAATATAACAGAATGTAAATGCTACAACTGTGGCAAAATAGGACATTTAGCTAGAGATTGTAAAATACCTAGAAATATAACTAAAAAACAAATATCAGAAGTAATAATAGAAAATGATAAATACAAACAACTAGAATATATAGACTACGAATTAAACGATGACGATAGCATATATGAATTAACAGAATATGAAAAAACAGAGAGTGAAAATGAGATAAAAGAATACGAGACAGATAATGACTGAGAAAGATATAAGAATAATAAATAAAGAAGAATACCAAGATAGTGAAAGTACAGAACAAAAAATAATATTTGACAACAATATGTTTGAACAAATAAAAGGAAAAGAATTAGATTTAAGCATAGATAAAATACTAGAAGTACCCAAATTAAGAAATTTCTTTAAAATAAAACAAGAAGAATATTATGTAGTAAGCCAAAAAGAACACATAATAGACTGCAAATATACGCAAGGAAAAGCTAAAATACCCATAATAAATAAAAAGATAATAAATACGGAAATCCAAGAAATAAAGGCTAAGAATCCAATAAAATACGTACACCTAGGAGGAACAGAAATACTAATAAAAGCATCTTTCAGAGAAGGAATAGATACACCAATAGAAATATATTTAGCAGATGATAGAATAATTCACCCTATAGAGAAAAGTATAATAAGTGCAGTTAAAGGAAATCTAATATACCAAAAATTTAAATTTATAATAAGTGCAAATTATTCAGTAGCCTTGGACGATAGAAATATAGACAAATCATTAGTATTATACTGGAAAATGTCAGGAATAGAGTTAGCACCAGGCAGTAAAATATTTACAGCTAGATGTAAAAATTTATATGTACTAACAACAAAACATAAGATAATGGCTAGAAATAAGATTCAAAGAATTAAGATAGAAAACCCTTTTGACAAAATAGTTACTATCATTGATAATAATGATTATAGTTATAAAGAAATAGATATTGAAGAAGATTTAGAAATAGTAAAAGAAAGACTAAGTACATCAAAAAGAATAAATTATGATACACCATCATCATCAAGAAGTAGTACCTCAAGAAGAATAGACTATGAATTACAACCAAAATTATTAGAACAAAAAATAAACGAAATACAACCTTACCAATATTACATAACAGGAATACTAGATCAACGAAAGTATTTAATAAAAATAGACACAGGACAAATTGAAAACTATATTACAAGAGAATTAGTAAAGGAAGAAGAGATTAATAAAAACGAAAATATAAATACAGAATTACCTAGAATACTGACAAATACAGAACACAGTACAGAACAAGAATTAATTATTGGAGGAGTACCAATAAAAATAAAATTCAAAATATATCAAGGAAAAGATAATATTACTTTAGAAATAAGATGGCTAGAAACAGTAAAACCCTATAATTTAGATGAAAAACAACTAATAATACATTATAAAAATAAGAAGATAATTATTAAAAGAACTTTGATATAGAATAATGCCAAAAATATATATATTAACAAAAATAATAGCAGAAGGATATTATAATAGATACTACACACCTATGATAGATACAGGAGCAGAAGCAAATATGTGTAAATATAACTGCTTACCAGACAGTAAATGGGAAAAATTAAAAACACCATTAATAGTTACCGGATTTAATAATGAAGGAAGTATGATAACACATAAGGCTAAAAACATAAAAATACAAATATGGGATAAAGTATTAACAATAGAAGAAATGTATAGTTATGAATTTACTAATAAGGATATACTATTAGGAATGCCCTTTTTAGAAAAATTATACCCACATACCATAACAAAAACACATTGGTGGTTTACTACCCCGTGTAATAAGAAAGTAGGAGCAAAAAGAGTTAGTAACAAGGTAAGAAAAAATACACCATGGATAAAAGGAAGTGAAAAAATTACCCAAAAATTAGAAAATATAATGTCAAGTGATCACAAAATAGAAATTATAATATTCACAATAGATAGAATACAGGCATTACAAAATAAGTTAAATTCGTTATATAATGAAAATCCGTTACAAGGATGGGAAAAACATAAAACAAAGATAAAAATTGAACTAATAGATGAAAATAGTATAATAACGCAAAAACCACTGAGATACAATTTTGAAGATCAAAAAGAATTTCAAATGCATATAAAAGAATTACTAGAAAATAATTATATACAAGAAAGTAATAGCAAACATAATAGTCCAGCATTTATAGTAAATAAACATAGTGAACAAAAAAGAGGAAAAAGCAGAATGGTTATAGATTATAGAAATTTAAATGCAAAAACTAAAACATATAACTACCCAATACCAAATAAAATACTAAAAGTAAGACAGATACAAGGATACAATTATTTTAGTAAATTTGATTGTAAATCAGGATTTTACCATCTAAAACTAGAAGAGGAATCAAAACAATTAACAGCATTTACGGTACCACAAGGATTTTATGAATGGAATGTACTACCTTTTGGATATAAAAACGCACCAGGTAGATATCAACATTTTATGGATAACTACTTTAATCAACTAGAAAATTGCATAGTATACATAGATGATATACTACTTTATTCAAGAACAAAAGAAGAACATATAAAATTATTAGAGAAATTTATGCATATAATAGAAATATCAGGAATAAGCTTAAGTAGAAAAAAGGCTGAAATATTAAAAAATCAAATAGAATTCCTAGGAATACAAATAGATAAGAATGGAATAAAAATGCAAACGCATATAGTACAAAAAATAATTAATTCTAAAGAATTATTAGATACTAAGAAAAAATTACAATCCTTTTTAGGACTAGTTAACCAAGTACGAGAGTATGTACCAAAATTAGCAGAAAATTTAAAACCATTACAGAAAAAATTAAAAAAGGACATAGAATACTATTTTGATGAAAAATATAGAAACCATATAAAAAAGATAAAGGATATGTGTAAAAACCTACCAAAACTGTATTTTCCAGACGAAAATAGACAATTCAATTATATAGTAGAAACAGATTCCAGTGACCATAGCTATGGAGGAGTATTAAAATATAAATATAAAAATGAAAAAATAGAACACCATTGTAGATACTACTCAGGCTCGTATACTGAACCGCAAATAAAATGGGAGATAAATAGGAAAGAATTATTTGCATTATATAAATGTTTATTAGCATTTGAACCATATATCGTTTATAACAAATTTATTGTTAGAACAGATAACACACAAGTTAAATGGTGGATAACTAAAAAGGTACAAGATTCAGTCACAACAAAAGAAATAAGAAGATTAGTTTTAAATATACTAAATTTTTCATTTACAATTGAGATTATCAAAACCGAAAGAAATACAATTGCAGACTACCTCTCCAGATACAAATACTGAAGATAGAAAGGACAATATGGAACAAATACTCAATCTCCTTACTACACTTTGCAAAAAAGTGGATAGTATGGAAATAGAGATACAACAGCTAAAAAGCAGAGCTAACAGTCAGCAGCATGACTCTAAACATGCGGAGCTACGTCGATCGGAAGACGCTAAAATTCTAGAACTAGAAGGTGACGCTGTGAAACACCTAAAAACCCATACTAACAGTTTGTTGAGTTCAGCTGCAGGGACTTCAGGAACTGCAGGAAAAGAAGAAAATATTACCCAAAATACCAAGAACAAACTATTTGAAAAATCATTTAAACCAAGGAAAAATATACAACCCAACCCTACTCCACAAACCAGTACATACAAAGAAAGCCTATACCAGGAAAAACAAACATACAACCATATAGCCAGCACCTATATACAAAATATCCACAAAATACAAACATTCTTAAACAAAAACCCAAGATCTACAAATACCAAGCACCCAGAAGAAGATTATATTACCCAGCATTTACAAGGATATAATAAACTGATAGCACAACCAAATACCAACTCCAACCTAGTTAGAACCTGTTACAACTATGGATTACTCAGCACAGTCTATACAAAAACAGGAAACGAAATAGCTACTATACCAGAGTTACACAAATCATTTACAACCTATAAAAGAATAACAAAAGGAACATTCTTTTATATAAAAATATACTCGGCACCAGCAGAAATACTATTTGATGAAATAAAACCAATTATACAAGTTATCAAGATAGGATTGACAAGAGAAATGATTATACCAGAAAGGATAGAACAACAAAATGAGATACAATGTACAGAGATACCCGAATTTTACACAAACAAAAGAATTATCGGACTCGCCACTATACTCAATGAGCTAGCAAACAACTACCTAAATGGCAACTCAATTTGGAGCTACTATTCAAGAGACCAGACAATGATCTATGCAAACTCCAAAGAACATAAAGAAGCAGATATGGAAGAACTACGCCAATGGATACTTAGTCTGCTAAAGCCAGAACAAATACCCACGACAAGAGCTATACGGAAAAATTATATTTCTCCAGTACTTCTGACAAGATATTGCAAGACTATAGGACAAAAATATCCAGATCACCATTGTTCAAAATGCCATGGTGAAGACAATAAATAGATACCCGAAGTTCAGCTGGAATGACAAAGACGTAAAGAAGACATAAAGAAGACGTCGACATAAAGGAAAAAATATATGTATATGTGTCTTTACTTTTTGTAAAGTTTTTTGTTTTTTATGTAAAAAGTCGTAAAGTAAATAGTAGTAAATAGTAAGAGTCAGTTACTATTTATAAATAGGAAAGGCCAAATACTGTACAAACAGTAAAAGGCAAATACTATTAATAAATAGTAAAGGTCATATTACTGTGTAAATAGTAGAGGTCAGTTACTGTTCATGAATAGTAAAGGTCATTAATGAATAGTAAATGTCATTCTTTTGTAAAGGCATTCTTTTGTCTATAAATAAGAAGTGAAACGGAAGCCAAAGGCATCCGCATCCGTCCACACAACAATTTCCTCTCATTACTACTTCCGCAAATCCCCAACCCTCAAATTTTCCTTTAACTGCACTTATTATGCTTTTCTCTATAGGGTGAATTATTCTATCATCTGCTAAATATATTTCTATTGGTGTATCTATTCCTTCTCTGAAACATGCTTTTATTAGTATTTCTGTTCCTCCTAGGTGTACGTATTTTATTGGATTCTTAGCTTTTATTTCTTGGATTTCCTTATTTATTATCTTTTTATTTATTATGGGTATTTTAGCTTTTCTCAACCAATTTATTTTACTTCTATCACATAAAACATTTTCATGGAGAGAAATATCCATGTAGATTTTCTCTCTGACATCGTTCATTTACTTAATGCTCGACTCCCATATCTTTTGGGAAAAAAATGAATCTGAAGAACACTTTGAACATTTTCACGGGTAGTGTTGGATAAAGTATTCTCTACAATTTGGCTATGAAAACTACATCCTTTTGGCATTTCAATGTTATCAATTTCAAATGCTTCGTTGTGTAATGCACTTACCAAGTTCACATCTATATTTTTTGTCTATCCTATTTTCATGGATATATGTTTAGGACCGAATTTCTCATTTTCTTTCTCTGAATAGTTGTTTTACTCTTTTTCAACTATATATATAATTAAAATATATATAATTAATGAACTTTAGGCACACTTTGAAGATTTACAACAACTATTTTATTCGCTAAAATCCTTGGCTGTCTTCTAATGTATGTTCTCCACTTGCAAGGAAAAAACTAAAGCACTTACCAAGTTCATATCTACTTCTATTTTCGCCCCTATTTTCATGGATATACATTTACCTTCCCCTGTATGGATATATTACGTAAATTAATTTTATTCTATGACACTTTTAGTTATATGTACATTTACGCAAATATGGCTACACATACTTAAAGGAAGAAACATTATGATTTAATCAATATCATATGAAAAGAATAAGGACACCACTATCTTATGGAACATTTAATTAAAATGCATGATTACAACATCAAAATCCATTAGATGGTCCAACAAGATCCAGTATAGGAGTTTTTTTGGACTGAATTGTGCATACATAACAACACTGTCTTTAGTGTTTGGAATAATAAGTATGATAGTTTTGTCTCTGCCCAATGAAGGGGAGAGATGTTTTGTTTTTTGTGTTTATAGTTAAGGTTAAAGTGACGATCCAAATAAGAGACACTTGCTAAGACATCAGTTAATCCTTAACCAACTAGGCATCAGTCAATTTTTAATCTGAATAATTTGTTCATTCTCACATTTTTTTCATTAAGCCCTAAGGGATGTGCTTTTGAATTATAACAACTTTATTATATACACAACTAACAATAAGATACATAGTTATAACTATTTAAATTATGTAGAGACCTTATATAGGAGAAAATCTCTGGAGGTTGATGAATAAAATGTTTATACCACTTTTTAAAAATATAAAATAGAGTATGAAATAATAAAAGATTATAGTCACTGTTAACATAAAATTGATTAACAATTGTAAATAGAAAAAATGTGTATAAAACTACTTTTCCTATTAAAATATAAAGTTTACGAAGCCATCTCTTTTTTAATCTTTGAATAGATTTACTATCTTAGAAATCAAGTGTTAGGTGATGAAAAGCTAGAGAAAATCTAAAACAAAGAGTTAACGATAAATTAGATTAAGACTTAAAATCACTTTATTTTATTTTAGGATTAAAAGAATATTTAAAAATATATGAGGTCCTTTGTGATCGTTTAGTAAGTTTATATATAACACATAGTAAGGACCATCTATTAATGCCCACACTGAGGGGTCTCCAACTCGACGTGCAACTACGGTAACAATCAACACAGTATCACACTTTAGATGCCTCACTTCGGCTAGGCATTATATTAATATTTAAGCTGAATAAAACATGAAACATTAAAGATTAAATGAAGCTTAACATAATGCCTCAAAACTTGTAAAGAGGTTTCTAGCTCATTCAATTCATAGCACACGAAATCGTGCGTAGAAGAATGATGGACGGGGTGTCTTACATACCTTTCTCCGATGAACTTTTCTTTAGCCGATTTTCTATTTCAATGATCAGCCTTCAACCTCCTTAATCCAATGGTTTTATAGGCTAAAAACAAGCTTAATTTGTACCACAAAATGCAGCCCAAAATAACTAACCAAAGACAATCACAATAGCAAGAACAACACACAATAATATCAACAACATTTAGCCATTTTCTCAACAAGTTTTCACTAAGTTTTCAGGGAGACACAAGAGGAATATTTACCTTAGTTCTGCTGTAATTCTTACCCTCAATATGAAGTATAATTATGGCAAAATTAACAACCAAAAATCCTAAGGAAAATTAGCAAAACTCAGCTCACAAACAATCTATCAGCAGCTCATTTAGCTGCCAATTTCCAGCCTTTTGCTTTGCAATTTGAGAGGTTTAAAAGGGGCGAAATCTTTACCTTTTGTTGGGGATTTGTTCTTGGTCAAAAATAGGAGTAATTAACCTCAACTTCCTTCAAAAAATGCAGCAACCTTGCTGTCCAAAACGCAACAGAAGCAATTCACTAACACACCAAATACACCTCTAATTTCTAGCTTTTTACTCATGAATTCAAGCAAGTTTAGTAGTCACCTTTTATACTTTTGTATAATACCTAAAAAGAGGGAGCATATATGTGGCATAGTAATGCTTCACAAATGCAGGAAGTCACCATAACAACGCTGCCGAAAACGCAGCTACAAGGTGGCAACAACTTCACCATAAAGTTGCCTTCACTTCCATGGACTTTTGCTTGAGTTTTGATGGTGTTTTCTTGAGGAATTCTTCTTGGTTTCTTAGGCTTTGCATCTAGAAAAGAGAGAGGATTTCAGAGAGTAAGCAAGCACCTCATATCTGAAAATGTTGAAAATAATCTCATAACGCAAAAAATATAAAATATAAAGGTTTTTGGGCGGTGGCCACATCACTACCCGACAATTCCACCATAAAAAATCTATAACTTTTTACTCCGAACTCTAATTGATGAGCGGTTTGATATTCTGAAAACTAGATTCAAAGACCCTTAATTTGATAGGTCGTGGGGCTTCTAATTCATTATATTTTGGGAGATTTGTTCATTTAAAATTTAATCTTACTTATGAATTTCACATACTCTGTGCTTTTCCGCTCGTACATATTTCCCTTGTCATCTACGATCAATATACAACTCATACTTCTCTTAACATAGTATACAAACACCAATTAATCACCATAATTTTTTCTAGGTGTAACATTAAAGCACAAAATCGGGATCAAGGGAACCATATTATTCTGGTAGGGTAATTTAAGCTAAAAATGGGCTAAACAAAAATGTCCTATGATCCTTTTCTAACCAACCATCGTAAAACCTATATAAAGACTAACCGGGGAAGTTCTAGATCCTCTTTGCATGGTTAAACTAGGTATAGACCTCACTAACTCATGGTACATGTTTTGCAAAGATTCTACCAGTCCAGTTTATACATGAATAACAAGAAGTACTTATGCTAATACACTAAATAACACAAAAAAGATCCACAAAAATCATCCTTTGCAATCAACAAGTACATAGCTAACCATCAAAAAAATTTTAAACAGGGTCAATTTTTGAAAATATCAAAACTAGTGGAATTTATTACCTGAGTAATCCTAAGATACTTTCTAATTAAACTAGAACAACCTAAACATGCTGGTTCTACTTGATAGCATGACCGAGGGAAAAGAAATACGGCTAGAAAAATGCTTGGAAAAATCCAAAAAATTCCAAAAATACAAGTACACCCCTCCCCTTTTAAAAAGAATGCTGCATCCCCAAAGCATAGAAAGTAAAATAAAAGGAAGGGAACATATCTATAGTGAACTAAAAGCTCCTTTTATCCTGCGGAGGTGGTACCTCTACTACAGTCATGGCGTTGGGAAAAGAAACAGAGGCATGAAAAACCCTCGCACTCAATGGTGTATCAGTAGGGGGAACGATTACCCCCTTAGTAGTAGTAGTCGCTTCTACAACCTCTGGAATCACTGGGGCTGAATGTGGCTCACCCGAAGGGTCCTTTCCAATCGCAAGATCGGCATGGGCAGTGGTGGAGCTACCCGTTCCTCTTGTTCTCTCAAGCAGCTCCGATCTATGCTCATTGTGAATCTGCTGGCTCTCCAATGTCACTCGCTTGTGCTCTTTCTTTTCTTTCTTTCTCTTCTTCTTTAAGGTCTCGTCTCCATCATCCTCAGAGACCCTCTTTTTCCCTTTTTCATTCTCAGATCCTGTAGGCTCCCAATATGCCGCCAAATCAAGCTCCTCATCTATGCTAATGTCGAGGTTAGGAATAGTAGGGGCTGCTAGAATTGCCAACTACCATGGTGACAGCTCAACCACTTGGCTCTAAATAGCCCCCAACTCCTCATGAAGGCTGCAAGTGTCAGTCTTCTCAGATATGCGATCATTGAAGCGGCTCTGACAACTATCTAGCCTAGCGCATAGGACCTGTGCAACTGCCTCAATCTCAACTTTCACCAACGGCTTCACATTCTCCATCATAGACTTTACCCTCTTCTCAGCTACGGTCAGCCTCTTAGCCATCTTTTGGAGAAATTCCAGAGACACTAGCATGTACCCGGCAGGAGTCTGGCTTGAAAGGCCCATAGGTAGTGCGGCATACGTAGTGGGAGTTGCCTTTAAATAACCAACGTCTGTAGCCGGTGACTTGTCCTTCTCCTGTGAGGTGGGTCATTCAGCTGCTCACCCCCAATTGTCTGGGGATCGGGACTGCGGTAGAAAGTCATGCCCAGTCTACTGCTAATTCTCAAACTCGCACTTCCTGACAAAGTATGAAGCGGTCGTTTTCAATAAAGAACCCAACTATGATGTTTGGGTTGAACCCATAGGAAATAGGGTAAGATCTAGACTAATACTAATAATTAAACTTGTTGGTGAGTTATCTCCAAATTGGGGATTTTAAAGAAAACAACATTAAAATAAGATAATATTCATGATTCAAATCAAGATTCGCAAATGACTAGGGTAAGTGTTCCCCATAGGTTCATAACTACTTCGGGTATACACACGTGATCAATCCCAACGCTTACTTATAGAACTGATAACTAGAGTTCATCTAAAGGACTAGTTCGTCCCTATTGGATGACTATGCTCAATCATTGGCTCAAATCTCATGAGTGATTTAAAATTAACCATTATCAATATGTTCCAAATTTAACTACCATGCAACCACAACTCAAGTTAATACAATTATCATAAAAACTAAGGCCTTGTTGTAATTCTTTTTTCCTTATCTCTACATCTCTAGGTTCAAGAAAGTAAAGAATTTGGGAAAATCCTAACTTTGTACACCATTATGAAATGTTTAAAGATAAAGAGAATACAATACCACCATTTAGCATTGATTTTGAATCACTTTTGTGTAACCCTATTTCGTTAATCCGCCATGGTTTCCACAATCCCTAGTTGTGGAGGTTTTAGCCTCTCATGGTTGGAAGATTACATTTTCATTCATAGAAAAACACATAAGTAAATACTTATAGCACCAAATTGAAAGAAAACCATATTTGAATATCAAATAAAAAACTCAAGAATAATGTAGGATGTCAAGAATTTGATCACAAGAATTGCTCCTCAAAACTTGATAAAAATTCACAAAAATTATTCTTCACACGGCTACTACTTCAGTTCTGTCCCCCTCTAACTAAAATAAAACATAAAAGCTATTTATGCAGATATTAGAAACCTTTTCCTAAGCTAACATGAAAATTTTCATATTTGGTGCCGACTATATCACGACTGGACGTATGATTCAGAGCAGGATTGTACGGGTCGTACCTGCTTCTCGTATTACCTTGGCTGTTGTAGATTTGGCTAAGTGTTGGTTGGATGGAATGACTCATACCTCAACCCTATGAGACATACAATACTTCCTTGGTTTGGCCCTAAGAACACTGACATCTTCGAATATTCTCCACGAGTGTTGTGGTATGACTCATACCTTATTCTTACGACTCATACTGTATGTTGTGTCTTATGTTCTACAAGGTCTTAAGGAATTTTCTGAAGTTCACCACAACTCATGTTACAGTTCATATGTCGATTCTACGATTCGTGAGTCCATCCATACCAAGAGTCCGCCTTTGTGCAATTTTCTCTGAACAATTCCATGACTCTAGTTACGGCTTGTACTGAGAGTCGTATGTTGCCTTCTTCTCACTTCAGCCTTCTGACATTCATCATGGTTCTCAGTACAGCTCGTACAATCAAGTTACAGCTCGTATTGAGACTTGTACATTAGCTGATTTTCTGCATTTTTAGGCTTCTTTTGCACATTTTTGCTCCAACACTTATTTTTCCTTAAATAAAAGCAAAAGTGTCTTATATCCATATAAACATGCCTAAGTCCATGCTATTTTCTCAGTGTTATACGTCGAAAGTGCTCTAAACTCTCAGTACATCAACACCCTTAACTTAAGACTTTTGCATGTCCTCAGGCAAAGAAAATAAGAACTAAACACGACACTTACCTAGAAAATAAACCTAGGATACTACATCTAATATCAAACAAAACTTGCACTATAAACTCAAAAAGCTCTTGATCCTTTTCCCATTAACCAAATCAGCACATGCACTACAAGAAATCCTAAAACATGATAAACAGGGATCAAGATATGTTATCCATCTATTAACAAATAATCGAGTCATCACCAATGCTTTTTACACACATCACTGGTAAAGTTAAACACGAACCATGTACCCTTACAACAAATAAAGTCCCCCACTCACATATATAGTAAAATATGAATGTCATGTCCCGAACATAGGCCTGGATCGAGACACGGGACAAGGAATCCCGAAAGGCTCCAAGTTGACCCATGGAATGAACATAACATCTAACTCAATAAGATAAATTGGAAGATCAATATAACTAACATGATGGAAGTCTAATCATAACATAAAATCAAAACTAGAATTTACATCATACATGACAAGCAGATTACTATGCAAAGTCTTAAAGCCTCTAACATATCTGATGGGTTGATGGGACAACACCCCCAACTAACCCGACAAGTCTGAAACTTAAGAAAGACATAACAACAACAAATACTGCATGTCCTCGGAGGATGAGCACTTACCGATGCTAGCTGGACATGTTCGAGTAGGAGAGCAAGGGCTAAGGATGTTGCTGAGAAAGATCCCTTGAACCTGTATCATTAGAGGATACAACATAGAGTATGCAATCATCACATGGAATGTACCGAGTATGCAAGCTAAGTAAAAAAGACAGTTAAAGTACATAAAAGTTCATAAGAGTAGGACAACATGATCGTAACATAAATATCATAATGCAAACATAAGGCTTATGGTTTTCAAAACATTCATAAATCATTCATAACCATAATCATAAGAGAAAAGCTTTATTAAACATGACTTGAGCCAAAATATATAATCATAACCATATATAAATCATGAGAACAGTGGGAGATTCTTATAACCGATATACCCTATATAAGTACACTTGGAGCCCAACCTGTAAACCCCTAGTCCGGAGGGTGTTCATACATTTCCAAGGGTGTAAATATGATAGAGGTGTGATATCACAACATGGAGGTCCCATCATGGCTACGTTGGTGCATAGTTGTGAGACTTGGCGTATGCTTGGACCCCCGGTCTACTTGGTGTTAAATACTACTCCCAAAACATATATAGTGCTCATGGGATAATATGCATGAGATTCATAGGCTAGTTAAAATTATGATAATCATAAGCATGCTTGAAATACGTGAACTAGCCATGAAAGTAAGGCCCGTGAGTCGGCCATAATCATAAATCCATAAATCATGAAGTTCATGCATACTTGTAAAACATGATATACTTGATATCACATAAACCCATGATAAGTATTTGAGATAAATCATATCATAAAGCATAAATCAAAGTTGGGAAAATCTAGATCAAGATCATAGAGAAATCATAACTTAACTTTTCATAAAAACATGCACAATTGGGCATAGTTTGTAGAAATTAAAATCCATAAGTTTATAATTCAAAATATTCATAAAATCTGCCCATGATTCATAAAATGTGCATTGATACATGAAGGAGATTAGCCCATAGATAGATCATAAGAATTGGGATAAAACCCCATAGAATTATCAGTAGAATTTCATGGATTAAAGAGGAATTGGGCATGGGTGTGAACAAATTCACTCATTCATAACCATACATACGTGAGAGATTTTGATTCTACAACTCCCTTGGTCTCCCAATGAAGAATTGATGAAAAACATGAAGAAATTAAGTTTAATCATCTCTTTAGACATCCAAGCTTGCAGGCATGAATATGAATAGCTTAGAATGAACTTATCTCTCTTAAAAACTCAGTATTCACAGCTTAAAACGATGTAGTTAAGGCCTTAGGATTACAGAAATTATAGAAAAGCCCTTACTAAATTCACAGAGAAAAACTGACTGCCAGTCCCAATGAGGGACTAGAAGAGTCGTTGCCACTGGGCCACAACTCGTGGTGATAGTCGTTAAGTACACTACTAGTTTTCCTCAAAGAGTCCCCACGAGGGACCTAACGATTCGTCACTGGTGAGTACAACTCGTGGTCACCTCTCATTACCTCCACTGCCCAAAACATTAAATCCATAACCAACTGCTGACCACGACTCACCTAACGAATTGTGGCATTGACCATGACACGTGGTGTCCAGTTGTGGGGTACCCTGTGGGATCTTCCTTCATCCTTCCAGTGCCCTTGACCACGGGTGACCTAACGGCTCGTGGGGCTGACCACGACTCGTGGTCATACCCATGGTCACCCTAACATGAAAATTTTAAAACAAGTGAAAGCTCCTTACCATGACTCACTTAACGACTCGTGGTCATCCTGACGGATCACAAGATGACTCATTCTGTGACCTGGTGCAGAAAATTTTAATTTCTCTATTTCAACTCCCGGGTCTAATCTGAGGGTTTCGGGGTATAACGATATCTCCCCTTGGGAAAATTCATCCCCAAATATTGAAAATAATACAGAAAAGTAGAGAAATGCAATCATCATATTCAAATACTGATCATATAAGCTGAAAACTAACAGAATGACTACCTCTGCACCAAACTATATAACTGAACTGAATTCATGAATCATACATACATACCTTTACATGAAAGAAATTGAGGTACATGAGCTGAACATGAAACTAAATAGAGTTTTAGGGTAAACACTAATATCTCAAGTTGAATTTAAGCTTGAAGGAAATAGATGTGGGTATGTAGCCATCATATCTGCTTCGGGTTCCCACGTAGCTCCCTCAACATGCTGATTCCTCCGTAAAACATTAACTGAAGCTACTTCTTTATTTCTTAGCCTTCAGATCTGACGATCTAGTATTTCCACCGGAACTCCTCATAACTAAGGCTATCTTTCACACCTATATTCTCCACCGAAACAACTAGAGCTAGAATCCCTAAACACTTCTTTAAGAGCATTACATGAAAAAAAGGATGAACGGAAGCTAATTCTAAGGGCAACTCCAATTCATATGCCACCTTGCCAACCCATTTCATAATTCGGTATGGGACAAAATAACGGGGACTGAGTTTTCCTTTCTTTCCGAACCTCATCACTCCTTTCATGGGAGACACCTATAGAAACAGCCAATCATCAACTTCGAATTCAAACTCCCTCCTTCTCATTTGGCATAGGACTTTTGGCAACTCTTAGTTGTCTTCAATCTGTCCCATATGAGTTGAACTTTCTCCATGGCCTCATAGACTGAATCTGGACCTATCATCGCAACTTCACCGGCTTCAAACCAACCAATAGGTGATCTACACATTCACCATATATATCCATAAATGGAGCCATATGAATGCTGGAATGTTAACTGTTGTTATGCGCAAACTCAATGAGAGGAAAGTGCTCAGCCCAACAACCCTTGAAGTCAATCACGCATTCTCTCAACATGTCCTCAAGATTCTGGATAATCCACCCTGCCTGACCATCGGTTTGCGGATGAAATGCTGTACTGAGCTTGACTTGAGTACCAAGTCCCTTTTGAAACGATCTCCAAAACTAAGAGGTAAATTGAGTACTTTTGTCTGATATGATGGACAAAAGGACTCCATGCAAATGAACTTGCTCTTGAATGTATAGTTTGGAATAATCCTCTGCTGAATCAATGGTTTTGACCGGTAGAAAATGGGCGTCTTTTGTCAACCTATCCACGATCACCCAAATTGAGTCATATTATCGACGAGTGCAAGGCAACCCTTTGATGAAGTCCATATTGATCTCCTCCCATTTGCAAGTTGGGATACTGATATCTTAAAGCATACCTCTCAGTCTTTGATGTTCAACATTCACTTGCTGGCAATTTGGACACGCCACGAACTCCGCTATATCCTTCTTTATGTCATTCCACCAATAGACTTCCCGTAGGTCACAGTACATCTTGGTGGAACCTGGATGTATTGAGTATCTGGAACCGTGAGCCTCATGCAATATCCTATCTCTCAAATCATCAACATCTGGAACACACAAGCAACCCTGCTATCAAAGCACACCATCTCCCCCTTTGGAGAAGACCTCTACCTTCTGGTTCTGAACCGCTTCCTTCAACTTTTCCAAAATGGGATCCTCGTCTTGTCTTGCTTTCACATCAATCACCAAGGATGATTCTGACTCATTCTAAACTATAACACAATCATCGGTCGAGTCGACCAAATGAACTCCCCACCGTGCAAGCCGATGCACATCCTGCACCAGCTCCTTCTTCCCTTCACCTACATGGGACACACTTTCTATAGAAATACTACTAAGAGCGTCTGCTACTAGATTAGCCTTGCCCAGATGGTAAAGGACACTCATATCATAATCCTTGAGTAGCTTCAACCACCTCCTTTGACACATATTCAAGTCCTTCTAGGTAAACACATTTTGTAGGCTCTTGTTGTCCATAAACACATCTACATGTACCTTATACAGATAATGTCTCTAAATCTTCAAGGCAAATACTACTGCTTCCAACTAAAGATCATTGGTCGGGTAATTTCTTTCATGAACCTTCAGCTGCCTGGAAGTGTATGTTATCACTTTACCATGCTGCATCAATACACAACCAAGGATGATTCTAGAAGCATCATAATACACCACAAACGAATTGGTACACTCGGGTAGGGTTAATACCAGTGCTGAGTTGAGTTGAGTCTTCAACTCTTAGAAACCCCTCTCACAGGCATCCGACCATTGGAATTTCACTTTCTTTTGGATCAATTTGGTCAATGGTACTGCAATAGATGAAAACCCCTCAACAAATCTCCAATAATAACCAATTAAGCCTAAGAAGCTCCTGATATCCAAAGGATTCACTGGTAAAGGCTAATTCTTCACAGCTTCTATCTTTTGAGAGTCTACTTTTATACCCTCACTTGACACCACATGGCCCAAAAATGACACTGAGTTCAACCAAAACTCGCACTTTCTGAATTTAGCATATAATTGGCGATCCTTGAGAGTCTGTAGCACCACCCTCAAATGAGTGGCATGCTCCTCTTCGCTCCAAGAGTATATCAGGATGTCATCTATAAACACAACCATGAACATATCCAAGTATGGCTTCAACACCTTACTCATAAAATCTATAAAAGATGCAGGAGAATTTGTTATTCCAAAAGACATAACTACAAAATCGTAATGACTATGCCGAGCCCTGAAGGTTGTCTTCGAGATGTCACTCTCACGATCCTTGAGTTGATGGCATCTAGATTTGAGATCTATCTTCGAAAAGCACTTAGCACCCTAAATCTAGTCAAACAAATCATCAATCTTAGGGAGCGGATACCTATTCTTGATAGTGACCTTATTCAAATGCCAGTAATTAATGCATAGACGAAGAGAACCGTCTTTTGTTTGGAAAAAGAGAGTTGGTGCACCCCATGGGAATTTTCTTAGTTTGATGAAACCGTTTTCTAACAGGTCCTTCAACGGCTCCTTCAACTCCTTTAACTCGGATAGGGCCATTCTGTAAGGACATATTGGCTGTGTATTGGGAAGAAGGCCAATACAAAAATCAATCTCCTGCTCGGGAAGGATGACTAGTAAATCATCTGGGAAGACTTCGGGATACTCACATACTACTGGAACGAACTGGATAGTTGGGGTCTCAGACGTAGCATCCTTAACCCTAACTAAATGGTACACGCAACTCTTAAAGATCATCTTTCTGGCCTTAATGTAGGAAATGAAACGACCTACAGGCAAAGATGAACTACCCTTCCATTCTATGGCTAACTCACCCGAAAATTGGAACTCTACCATACGGGTTCTACAATTAACTGAGGCATAGCATGGAAACAACCAATCAATCCCGAGAATAACATCAAAATCAGTCATGGCTAACTTTACTAGATCTACTAAGGTGACTTGCTGAAGGACTGTTATAGGGAAACTTCTACACGCCCGCCTAGCTACAATTGAGTCATCCACTGGAGTAGAGACTGAGAAGGGTTCCAACAAGATCTCGGGACAAACTCCGAAACTTCTAGCCAAATAGGGCATCACAAAAGATAAGGTATCCCCCAGATCTAACAATTCATATACATGAAGATGATACTTGAAACATACCAGTGACTACATCCGAAAAAACCTCCTACTCCTAGCGAGATGCTAAGGCATAAAATCTGTTTTGGCACTGTCCTCCATCTGTACAAGTAGAAGCACCTTGCTGGAAGGGACGTGCCACCAGAGCTGCTGAACTAGTGGCTGGAGTACGGGCTCTACCATCACTTGATCTGGCTGAAGGGCAATCTCTGAGCTCGTGTCCATGACTCGTGACATCCCTCATTTGGTACACTGCCTCCCTCCTTTACATTAACCAGCCTTCTCCTCACGGCTCACCTAACGAGTCGTGAGGTTACTTGATGACTCGTCAGGTGGGCCGTCTTGCAACATTTCTGCTGTTTTCCAGATTTCCTGTTTTATGCCTCGCAATTGGATTTTGAGTTTCTGGGGGGTTACAAATATAAAGAATTCATTTTTTCCAAATTTAGAAAACCAACTACTGGATTTTCATCATGAAAATCCTCCTAATTACTCCAACTTTAGTTTATTTCTACTTTTAGTAAGCTCTAAATAACTATAAATAGCCCTACAAACATATCTTGGCTACTCAAATCTTTCTTTACATTTTAGAAACTCACTATATACATTGTTCAAACAAATTAATTAATGACTTCTTTTAGTAGAGCAATTAGCTCATTGTTTGCCTTGCCCTGCCTCCTCCTCCTCTTAGCTAACATAGAAGCTAGGAATCTAGAAAATGTTAATAATGTAGATTTTGTTAGAACAAGAGGTGCTCAATTTGTACTAAATGGATCACCTTTTCTATTCAATGGTTTCAACTCTTATTGGCTGATGCATGTTGCTTCTGACCCAACTAAGAGATACAAAGCCTCTGAGTTTCCATTTACTTCCCTTTCTACCACATTACACTGTCTCATCTTCCTCCTTTCTAAAAAAATCTTCCACACTAAGAATTGAGTAACTTTAGACCGTACTATGCAACCAAAAGTTTGCAAGACTAAGACACCAGATAAAGCTATGTGCTTTAACCTTCCATAAGCATAATTTAGGTTCTTCATGCAAAATCAATATGTTAAATTCTCTCTCCAATTAATATCAAAGCTTAACAAAGATCCTCCAAGGACAATATGGTAAAGTTTCTAAAAAAATACGTGACTAGTAACTCGTATATCTATTCAATAGTCCAATGTGAATTAGTTGCTAAGATAGATGTGCTAAGAAGCTAGACCCTGGAAAAAACTATACTATCCTTTGTTGGGAGGCACACATTAGTCAATAGTGTATTGGATAGAATTCCTACATATTTGATGTCACTTTTACCCATTCCTAGCTTTGATAAAAAGACAATGAGAAGTCAGTTTCTTTAGGAATGGAAATTTTGAAAGGAAAAGTTCCATTTTGGAAAGTGGCAGAATATTATAAAGGACAAGAAAGGTGGCATTCATGAATGAAGAACATTCACCCAAATACATAGCTTAGAGAGAAAACTTGAAAGGGATCAGATTTTAAATGCACAAATATCTCCTGATTCACTAGTCAGTTACCTAACTTTGACTAATTGTGTGTAACAAAAAAAGAATTTTCAGGTACTCCAGTTAGAACCAATTCATAACAAAAAGAAATGAAGTGCGGGAATTAAGACTCAAAAGCATCTATTTCTGCATCTTTGCCTTTTGCGACATCTTCCTTTCCCCAAGCACCCATGCTACTATAGGTAGCATATAAGATCTCTTAAAGCATAGCTGCTAAAAGGTCATAAGACGGTTGTTAGGTAATTTCACAAACTTGTTCTGAAATTACCCAAATTTATCACAGATATTAGGCTTTGGAAGAAGGCAAATACATCCAGGAAATTTGATGTTTATCCATTTGACTTTTTAAGTAAAGACTATTTCAACAAAGCATTGACCACACAAGACAATGAAAAAAAAATCTTTCCTCAGTCATGGGAAAGACTCAAGATTTCTCTTGGTATCCGAATAACGTTTACGCTCCTAATAATTTTAAGGAAAAGGAGGAGACTTGGGGGAAATAGGAGCAGCTAAAAGGTATGTTCAATAGGCCTTGAATACTTTGTGGGATCTTTAACACTACTAGACTTCGATCTGAAAAGAAGAAGGGAACCATAATAAAAAAATCAATGATAGATTTGTATTATTTCATTGACGATATGGGGCTAGTGGATTTGAATTTGATAGGAGGGAAACACACATGTAAAATTGGAGTGAACCATACAGATACAACTAGACTTCATAGATAATTAATATCTGAAGATTGGGATGTAAAATTCAAGATGATCAAGCAGTATATACTCTATACTACATAGAGTAAACTCAGATCACTCCCCACTATTACATCATTATGGGAATTGGGAAACATCAAAATCTTATTTCACGTTTGAGAATTGGTGGTTTGATGTTGAGGGATTTATTGATAGACTCAAAGATTGGTGGGACTGTTGTACAGGAAGATAATAATCGATTTTCAAGTTCAAATTCATTCAAATTCCACTTCAGTCCACACCCAATTCTACCATTATTTTAGGATTTGAAGTGCAAATAGCGAGTAGCAATGGTGCCTTACAACATTGCCTCTCAACTCACAAAATAATTCAAGCCCTTTATGTATCA
Source organism: Datura wrightii (assembly GCA_035772735.1). NCBI lineage: Eukaryota > Viridiplantae > Streptophyta > Magnoliopsida > Solanales > Solanaceae > Datura > Datura wrightii. The sequence goes on along the minus strand of JASDFA010000006.1, from coordinate 86,429,313 downwards.
TCCTATATATTATAGGTACTAATTTATCCTTTTCCTCTTACAATGCACATCAAAGCACACCACGTTATTACTCAGATGAAAAGTAGCAAATCAATCGCAATTCACCTAGAAACTAGAGTGACGCTACCTAACTTATAAACACTCATCTAGAATCTGAGATCACCATAATTCGAAATGAAGAGCAAATTAAAACTTCCAAACAAATTGGTAACAAGGTATTTTATCCACTAGGATTTCTCCTAAAAAGAGGGAAGAAAAGGAAACAAAAAGCATAAAGTCACATTTTACATCTCAATAAATAATCTTTTATTTAGTAATTCAAGGTAAGAGAGTGCATCACACATTCACGACTCAATTGGTAGATCTAGCATAGCAGGGCATACATTCTCGTTAGTTATCAATTATAGACATTGGAGTATGAGCTCATCATGTCAGAGAATAGATTTGATTATAACTAGTAAGACATTGAGTATGAAACTCAGTACACCATAACAAGATGCCATTAGAGATTTAGGTAAGAAATGCAATATAGAGATTGTTACATGACATTGACTAAAGAGATGACATTGTAATAACATCATTATAGAAAACACAAGAAATTCAATCTACTAACCTGTTAATAGTTCAATCTACTGATCACTTGAAGATGGTGGTAATGAAGGATGACCAAACACTGCACTTGCAAGTCGTTCATATTTACTCTCTAGCTCATCCATGCACTCACATTTATTCTCCATCTCATCCACGCCTCTTTTTAGTGATTCATTTCCTTTTTCACTTGCATTCAACTTATCTAACAATGCAACCTTTGAAGAGTTACCACCTTTCAACTCCTTAGCAGTTATCCCACCACCAAATCCAACTACCTGACTCTTACGTTGCGGCCCAAATCACTTTTCTACGATCTCAATATTTGTAACTGACGATTCAGATTGAACCAATTTTTGGATTTCAACCTATACAATATAAGAAAATATAAAATGGTACAGAAACATCAAGTTAAATGATGTAGAAAGAATTTATCAATAAACATATGTATTTTGCATTTGGTTCTAGTTCGACAAGTTTGTTATCCTTCTTACGAGTCTCGAAAAAGATAGTATCCATAGTTGGTGGCTTACCATCTTTACCTCCCTTCACATAAAAATAAATAGGTAAAAGAAATCATTTTAACAAGGAAGAGGCTTCTTAAAGAGTTTCAAGATGTACTTACCAATTCATAAATAACTTCTCTGATAGGCTTACTTCCCGTACGATGAGGCATTCTCAACTTAGACCTATTGATTGAGTTTCTTATACTTTTTTCCTATATTAACAACACAACTTCAAAATAATGGTTAGACCCTTAAAATAACATGTTAATAAATAGCAGCCTTACCTTAAACTTTTCACTTAAGAAATGCTCCTTAACCATCCATTTCCAATCACTCTTGTCTACCTCCTTTGGAACATGTTCTAGAGCATCACAGAATGGCTTTGACTTCATATTCTGATGCAGTGATCCTCTCGAATTATTCCATGACCTTCTCATATTCTGCAAGACATGTTCTTTTTGATCAATCATGTCGTCGCTATCAAGTTTATCCTGCAATATTTCACAAGTATCATTAAACCTCAAACTAAAAATTTCAAGCAAAGTAGAAATATATAATTTAACCAACAACTGTGTGCATCATTCAGATTGAATAAATTTAAGAAATTAATGCTTCAAATCCTTACAGTAACTGCATCCCACATGTGTTCTAACTTATCTTTTTTGATGTCCTTCCATGAGTGTACCCTCAATGGACACATATTACGATCACAAACTAATATACCCAAGTATCTCAAAAATGTGGTATAATGCTCGCCAACAACTCGATTCTGATAAAAAGTGACTCTCAATTTTTCTCCAGGTTTGAGTCGTGAAATAGTTTTACAAATGTTCTTTCCTCTCACTTTCTTTTCCTTTACAGATTCACGTGAACCTACAAATTAATTTAGTCAGACATAGAAAAGAGTTTTCATCACACTAACAACAAAAAATAACTATTTGAGATAATAAAATACTTATTTCATTTGTTTGAGTATCTTTCATCACTTCAACTTCTTGCGATTGGGGAACATCATCTTCAATTGTATCAAAACCAGGAGGTATAGAGATGCTTTTCTGTGCTGGCTCATTTTGGTAAGAAATTGATGCATTTAAAATTTTACTTTGGCCAATTGGATTTTTTGTCCAACACTTGCTCTTATGGAGCTCAAATATCTTAAGATTTTTCCTCATCCCTTTGCTAAGGCACCCGGTGGAATATAACCATGTTTATTTGTTTTCAAAGTAGATCCCATTTTAGAGTTTAGGCATTTCGACAGATTCATGTCAACCTAATACAAAAGGGGCAGAGTAATTGTTAGTGAATATACCTTACTTTTTTGTACCCATTATGCTATTAAATTAAAGAAATTTATCAAATCTAATGAAAGCATATCAACAATAATTCAATTTCAATTAAAAGAAAAGTGATGTGGTTTGCTAAGTTCTCTATAACTTCCTATATAATGACATCAAAAGTTAGGCCAGCTAAGAAATTTAGAACAAAATTGTAGGATACCCCATTGAAAATGATATTGTTAATATTAGAAGTGTTGAGCAATGTTCTAGGTTCATGTCCCCTTACCTAAATTCAATCACAGGCCACAATGTATAGACATACTATTTGGTAATTAGTTCAGTAGATGGTATGCAAATCCAACACGGATAACCAAGTAAAACCTGACTCAAAGTGAAGTGAGCCAGCTCCAGATGAATACTCCATTTGAAATTATCATATATAATAAAGGTGAGAAGTCTAGAGAACCGCCAACATCTATTGGGACTTAATGAGAAAAGCTTAAGCATGATCGTACATGAATAGAGGCACTAATGAACAACGTTTAAATATCTACATATAAAGTAAGATAAAGTGACTATTCATAAAAATTTAAACAAAAGAAACTTGAAAGGAAGCCATAGTAAAAAAATTTAAACAAAAGAAACTTGAAAAAACATATATATTAACTACTGAAGAAAATAAAGAATATTACGCTACTACAAATAAATAGTCTATCTATAAGCACCAATAAAAGAACCATGAACAAAATACTTGAAAATAGAAACCAAACATCAAAGAGTATTTACAATCCAACTCAGCACCATAGTATCAAAATGAGAACTTAGAAACCAAACATGAATACCCAGTGACCAAATAGGATATCCTTTAATTCAAATTATAGAGTGAAACTTGTGAAATCAATAAATTCCATCAATCCCATTAAGTTCTTCGTGTCTTGATAATTACTTCAACCAACTATCCACATCCAACTGCTTTCCAGATTCTCGGTAGCTACTCTAAATCATCCTCGTTTTCCCCAACATAAAAAGAATCACGAGGTTGAACCTTTCGTACAACATGCCAACCTTTATTTGAAAGATCGTTAGCATAAAACACCTATGATGCTTGGTTGGCCAATACAAAAGGCTCATCTGTTTTCAAAAATCGTTGTCGGTTAACACTTATAAAGCCATACTCATCTACTTTAATTCCCCTTTCATGGTTATACACATCAAACCATATACATGGAAACAACACCACTCTTCTTCCATCGGTAAATTATATTTCAAGAATCTCAGTTAACTCTCCATAGTAATCAATATTTTAATTCTCTTCATCTGTCTCACCAACTACAACCACCCCGCAATTTTGAGTCTTCAAACTCTTATCATGGTATTGCACGTGAAACCTATATCCATTAATAATGTAGCTTTTGAAACTTGTCATGTGTGGAAGAGGACCACGAGACAATGAGAGCAAATCTTTTATTTTCTTACTATCATCATGTTTGTGCAATTACGCGACCTATCAAAATCAAGTATATAGTTTAGCAAATACTATTCACAAATTGATTTCAAAAACAAAATTCTTGACTACTCACCTTATTTTTAACCAACTAACAAATTGTCTATTCCATTCGATATCTGAAATTTTTTTAGAGGTATCGACTGGAATTTGTGAAAATTCTCTGTGAAGAATTTGAAGTATAACATGACATATGGAAAAGGTTAAGGTTAATTATTTGAAAGATTTAGTACTTCCTCGAGAAATGGTAATAAATCTGGCACGTTTGATCCATCAGGTAATAAATCTTCCTTCAGCATCTTCAACAACATTGTAAATGATGCATTACTCTAGTGACCAATACTTTTAATATGAAACAATTTAACAAAGTAGAAAGTTTATAAGCTTTTGAACCTTTATACAATGGTTGCTCAAAATCATTTAAGAGATCGTAGAATCGCTTTGCTTCAAGATTTGGTTCCTCCTCAACAAAATAATCACCACCATTGTTCATATTGTCTCCATTGAAAGAGGGGTATAAGTCTCTTAAAATATCATGTATTTCATCCTCATCATCATCCTTTTCAAAGTCATTGTCGTCTACGAATTCAGAGTTTGATTGTGGCTCACCTAACCTCTCACCATAATGATACGAAAAGTATAACTCTGGATTATTCCATATACTAATAAATGTGACCTAACCATCTCACGAGTTCTTGAAGATCCATTACAACATTTGATGCACGAACAACGTATTTCTTGTGTTCCTCTCAATTTTGTAAAACCATAATCCAAAAAATTCTCAACCCCAAGTATGTAATCATTATCAAGTAGATCATGAATTTGTTGCATCCATTCCTTTTTAGGTGTCATAATCTTAAATTAGGAAAAATATATAAGAAATATATCAATATAACAACTGAATGTTAATTTTGAGTCAAAGAGCATGCATAATAGATAATTGATATTTCATCTCTCTTTTTAACTTTAATAATGCACTATCACACTCTAGGAATCTCTTGAAATACTCCATATTAGATTCAGGTCTTGAAAGTTACACCAAGAAACAAAACAATTGAGCATCAACATTACCTAGCACTTACAATAAGGCACACAGTTGCACAAACCAATTTGCAGCAAACAGATTTTTCTCATGTTAAGTTTGCATAGTTTACCTACCTTACCTCGTACATAGTTCATGAAACATAGGTGATATAAGTTAGAAGTACCATTTAACATTTTGCTTTATGTGATCACATACAAGCTTCTTTCATGTGTCATAACCAAAACTGGAGTTACCTTGGAAAACCTGTAGCAGAAAACTTTTAGCTACTGGAGTTAACTTGGAAAACTGCAGCTCTTATTTTCAAGTCTCAAGTGTTTTTGGGTTCTATAGATTGGCTTGTTTAATATATTTTTAGAAACAAGTTTAGTATTCAATTCTTAAATTATCCAAGCATGGTTCATAGGAGTATTTTCATTATAACTTTGTCTTAATGTATGTGCTTTATGTGATTAACTATTGTCACAACGTCACACCCCAGAGTGATGTATATTCTTCACCAACAATCAAGAATAGTGCATATCATACCAAAAATCCATTCTTGTTCCTTACAGTTTCTAGTTATTGTAATGCAATATATTCTGCAAATAGAAAATCTATAAAGTTTGAATGTAAATGCAGTTTGCTACAACTGAAATGACTTACCTTATCTTTCTTAGTTTTCGGCAATACCCGGCCCTCTAATAGATATTTCTCTACCCACTTCAATATAATGCAATGCTTAGAATGCACCCATGTACAGTTGAAAAAGTCTTATAGCCAGTAAATATTATAGTGTCAATTGTTATTGTTACTAAAGGCATTTTTAATTACTGCCAAAGACCTTTTTTTAGCATTGCTCATGCATGGTTTAATTGCAAGTTTCCAGCAATGCTAAAGTAGGGATGGAAAAAAGTACAACTTATAACTAAAATGACTGAATATGGGCACATATGAAAAAAATGTGGAAAATCAGAAGGATAGAGGGGAAGAGTATAGATGAGAATGTGTAAGAACATCTACAATAGATATGCATAGAACCTATTGAACTACTTAGGAAAAAGAACCTATTAAATTTTCATTCATTCAAATTTTCTTTTATATGTTATCGGGCATTTTCTGAAAGAGAGCTTTAGCAATAGATAAAAAGCTTACTTGAAAGTACCCTAAAGTAGATACTTTCGATAGAGCAAAGGTGATAAAGGTAATTGTTCTTGTTTTTTTATAAGCTGTCAGGACCTTATATTTCCAGCATTAAAACTCAAAACGTACATGATTTGGCCAAGTGATTGGGATGTAATACAGGAACTTCCTAACTACATACTCTTGGGCCTTCAATTGGGTGAAAAAACAAAATCCCGAGGCATTCGGCCAAGAGTAGTAGAGAATATTAAGAAAAAAGCTCCGGTTGAAAGAACCAATACCTGTCCATTGGTGGGAGAATAAATTTAATAAAGAACATTTAATATTCTTTGCCAACATAGATGATGTCTCTGTTTTCTATGCCGAAAAAGGTGGGGAGAGAGAATGTTGAAAAAGCAAAGGACAAATTTTGTATGAGAAGGAATCAAGGAAAAGAAGTTCTTTAATCAGGTGAAGTGGGAAACTATTGCAGGAAATAAAAAAAGAGGAAGGTCTGGGTATAGGAAATTTAAAGAATAATACTTGCTTTTTGTGGAAGAATATATGAAGTTTTTGGGAGGAGTACAAAAAACCCATACAGTTAAAGCTACAGGATGGCAAAAGTACTTTTCTGGTAAGATACATGCTCCTGATCTCTCCAGTTTTGCACAAAACAGCAGGGAAACAGTAGAGCAATGTAGAAGTAATTAAGGTTCGGTAGTGAAATTTAGAAGGAATTCTACTGATTGGGAAGTGGAGAATATATATGACTGAGTTTCTTCAAGACCAACTACTGGATATCAGCCTAACAAAGCTGACTCTCATTTGGAAATTGTAAGGCAGTGGAAAATTCTGTGTATTCAGCATGTAAGAGCTTGAATGCTTTGGGTAATAGGGATATTGTATTGACATAACAGGTGTTATGGTAAAACAATGCCCCTTTTAATGTAAAATGCTTTGTTCTACTGATGCACAAACCTATTCCATCCTAGTATAACCTGTCAAGGAGGTTTACACTTGTGTAATAGATGTCATCTATGTGAATAAGAATTGAAGACGTAAATCATCATCATCTTCACTGTCCCGTATCATTACAATTGTGGAATATGCCTTTTTTTTTTGTATCTTTGGTGGTCTATTTGGATATGGACAAAATCAAATGTGCCTTTGGAAACATATGGTCCAAAAGGAATCAGAGATGTTCTGATGGTGTATCAACTTCCATTCACTTTATGCATTTTAAATCTATTTAGTTGGCATAATCCTACCCCTGTAAGCTCCCAAGAGAGCCTTTTAGATTTTATAATCTCCCTATCCTTTTAACCTACAAAACTCTCTATATGGAGCTATTGTATTTTTCCTAGCGTCATTTACTTCTGGTTATCTTCATCAACTGGATGACATTAAAGAAAAGATCTTGAAGTCGAATGCATGGGAGCCAAATGCAAGAAATTTTTTTTTAAAAAAAAAATAGGTACTTGTTGCAGTTAAAACTCAATTCACCTTATTAAACAATTATCAGAAATTATCAAATTAACATTTCAAATAATAATTTTCCTACTTAACATAAATAACCACATTAGGGCGTACAACTGAGAAGAACATATGCCCACTGCACAAATGGTAAAATAGGGGGGAAAACCTATGAAAATGGGAAAATGAGGGGTTTCATAAAATAAATTCAAAGTTACAAGAACATCGACTTACCTTGAATTAAAGGAAATCCGAGAATTTGAGGGATGATATCAACCCCAACAAACTTGTAAAGAACAGGTGAAGCAGAGGTCGATTTTTGTTAAAATTAGCAGGAGTGTGTTCTATGATGAACAAAGAGACACACTAACTTCCTTTTAAATAAGATTCTGGAGGAGAGACATATGACTGTTTACTTCAACAAACCTGGAATTGGAGGAGCTGAGCGTTGTTATTTTCCATATTTTTCTAACAAAAACATAAATAAAAAGAGAGAATGATGCAAGAGGATAGACTTATGCTTATTTAATTCAACAAATTACCTGGAATTGGAGAGGATTTATGCAGATGTTTCTCACAAAATTGAAACAGATATGGGAGGTGGAGACTGGATGTTGAGAGTTCTATTTTTATGGGTGGGTGGTGAGACAAGCGTGGCCGACCAAATAAAGAGGGAAATTAAATAAGTAGTTCAACTTTTATTAATTACTAAGAACCGGATTTTAAATCTTTTAGCATCCGTATATTATTTCCTCGTTAATATTAAACTAAAATTTGGGTTTTAACAATCGAAAAAATTATTTCATCGCTATAAATACACTTTTAACGACCGAATTTATATCCCTTCGTTAAGTGTTGGTTAAAAATTAAATTTCTTGTAGTGATACTGAATATCCTCGAAGGATGAGGACTCACCAATGCTAGCTGGACAGGTTTGAGTGGGAAAGCATGGGCTAAGGATGCTGCTAAGAAAGATCCCTTGGACCTACATCATGAGATGATAAAATATAGAGTATGTGATTAGTACATGAAATGTACTAAGTATGCAAGATAAGTAAAACAAAAAGTTAAAATGCATAAAGGTTCATAAGAGTAGGACAACATGATCATAACATAAATATCGTAATTCGAACATAAGGCTCAAAGGTTTCAAAGCACTCATAAATCATTCATAATCATAAATATAAGAGAAAATATTTATTAAACATGATTTGAGCCAAAGTATTTAATCATTACCATACATAAATCATTAGGAACAGTGGGAGATTCTTATAACCGACATATCCCATATAAGCACACATGGAGCCTGACCTATAAACCCATAGTCAGGAGGGTGTTCGTACCTTGCTAAGGGTAGAACCATGAAAGAGGTGTGATATCACAACAGAGAGCCAATTCGGGAAAAGGGGACAGTATCATGGAGGTCCCATTTTGGCTATGTTGGCACTTAGTTCTAAGACTCGGGGTATGCTTGGACCCCGGTTCTACAAGGTGTTAAATACTACTCCCAAAACATATATAGTTCTCACAGGATAATATGCATGAGATTCATAGCCTAGTTATAGTCATGATAATCATAAGCATGCTTGAAATACGTGAACTAGCAATGAAAGTAAGGCCCGTGAGTCGATCATAATAAAAAATCTATAAATCATGAAGTTCATGCATACTTGTAAAACATGTATATACTTGATTTCTCATAAACCCATGATAAGTATTTGAGAGAAATCATATCATAAAGCATAAATCAATGTTGGGAAAATCTAGATCAGTATCATAGAGAAATCATCACTTAACTTTTCATAAAAACATGCACAATTGGGCATAGTTTGTAGAAATTTAAATCCATAAGTTTATAATTCAAAATAGTCATAAAATCTGCCCATGATTCATAAAATATGCATTGATACATGAAGGAGATTTACCCACAGATAGTTCATAAGGATTTCATAAGAAATGGGATAAAACCCCATAGAATTGTTAATGGAATTTCACGGATTAGAGAGGAATTGTGCATGGGTGTGAACAAATTCACTCATTCATAACCCTACACACCTGAGGGAATTTGATTCTACAACTCCCTTGACTACCCAATGAAGAATTGATGAAAAACATGAAGAAATTAAGTTTAATTACCTCTCTAGACTTCTAAGCTTGAATGCATGAATAGGAATAGCTTAGAATGAACTTACCCCTCTTAAAACTCACTATTCACAGTTTAAAACGATGTAGTTTAGGCCTTAGGATTATAGGAATTATGAAAAAGACCTTACTAAATTTGTAGAGAAAAACTGACTGCCATTCCCAATGAGGGACTGGACGAGTCGTTACCACTTGGCCATGACTCGTGGTCAGAGTCATTAAGTACACTGCCAGTTTTCCTCAAAGAGTCCCCACGAGGGACCTAATGATTCGTCACTGGTGAGCACAACTCGTGGTCACCTCTCGTTACCTCCACTGCCCAAAACATTAAATCCTTAACCAACTACTGACCACAACTCACCTAACGAATCATGGCATTGAACACGATTCGTGGTGTCTAGTCTAGGGTACACTGTAGGCTCTTCCTTCATCCTTAAACTGCCCTTGACCACAGGTGACCTAACGGATCATGGGCCTAACCACTACTCGTGGTCACACCCGTGGTTACCCCAACTTGAAAATTTCCAAACAAGTCAAAGCTTCTCGCCACGAGTCACTTAACGACTCGTGGTCATCCTGATGGGTCATAGGACGAGTCATTCTGTGACATGGTGCAAAAAGTCCTATTTTATCTGTTTCAACTCCAGGGTCTGATCATAGGTATTTTGTTGTATTAATGAAACATGGGACTGATCAAGAAAGACTCTCACTCTCACAAAGAAGTTCAAAATACTGCATATCAGATACCATAGGCTTGCCCTTATTTTCTCTACTTTGGTTTGTCAGATGGTTAGGCTAGGTTCACTATAAGGGTTGCTTTGGCTTGTAATGTAGGCTTCCAGGATGGGTATGGTAGATATGGAATCTTTTTAAGTGACTAAACCCTTCTTTGGCACTAGATACATGTGTCTCCATTTTTTTTCTTTTACTTATTCACCCTTTTTTTCCACTTTTTCACCCTTTTTATGCACTTGCATGAGTGTGGTGTGTTTCTTCAAGTTTTTCATGCATCATTAACTTTTTGAGATTTCTTTTTCAATTTTTCTTTTTTCACACCACACCTCATTTTTCACCTTTTTTCTTTTCTCTCCTCTTTTCACCTTTCAACTATTTATGCACCCTACACTAGCCACCCTCAACTTAGGCATCTTGCCTATGTTGAAGTTCACAATATCAAAGGATGAACCAGGGCCAAAACAGGTTCATTATAAAAATGGGTACGATTAATTTGTTAATCAAACAAATAGGGTCTATTTGAGGCGAAAAATCGGGATCAAGGGAATCATATCATTTTTGGTAGGGTAATTTACGCTAAAAATGGGCTAAACAAAAACGGGATCTGATCCTTTCATAACAAACCATCCTAAACCCTATGCAAAGACCAACGGGGGAAGTTTTAGATCTTCTACGCAGTATTGAACTAGGTATTAGACCTTACTCACTCATGGTGCATGACTTGCATTTACTCTACATGTCTGATTCATTCATTGCTTAACAAAACTATACATGATAATATAGTAAATGACAAAAAGATCTATAGAAATCATGCTTGCAATCACAAGTACACAACTAATACTCAAAAAATTTTAGACAGGATCAAATTTTTTACAAATCCAAAACTACTGAAATTTATTTTCTGAGTACTCCTAAGCAACTTTCTAATTAAACAAAAATCACAAACATAAAATCCTAAACATGCCGATTCTACTAAATAGCATGCCCGAGAGAAAAGAAATACAACAATGAAAATCCTCGAATGAAACAAAAACCCAAAAATGAAAAGTACACCCCCTCCCCTTATAAAAAACATGTTTCGTCCCTGAAGCATAGAATGTAAAAATAGAGGGAAGGGAACATACATGCGGCGCATTTAGCGTTATTATCATCCTATGGAGGATGCACCTCCACTCCAAACCGCCAGCGCACTCAATGGTGTATCAATAGGGGGAGTGGTTACCCCTCAATAGTTTCAGCTGTCTCTACGGCCTCTGGAATTGTCGGGGCTAAATGTGGCTCGCCCAAAGGGTTCCTGCCACTTGTAAGCTCTACCTGGGTTGTGGTGGAGCTAGATGCTCCTATGGCTCTCTCAGGTAGCTCTAACTGATGCACGTCATGATTCTTCTTACTCTCTAACCTTGCCCGCTTGCGCCCTCTTTTCTCTCTCTTCCTCTTCTTTTTCGTGGTCTCCCCTCCAATATCCTTGGAGACCCCTTTTTTCCCTTTTTCTTTCTATGCTCCTTTGGACTCATAGTAAACCATATCAAGCTCCTCATCAATATCAACATCGATGTCAATAAGGGTGGGGCTGGTATGATTGCCGGCTGCCGTGATGACAGCTCAGCCACTTGGCTCCGAAAAGTCCCCAACTCCTCATGGAGGCTACCCGTATCAGTCTTCTCGGCCATGCGCATATTGATTTTTCTCTCAAACCCATCTAATCTGGAACGTAGGGCCCGCATAACTGTCTCCATCTCATCCTTTACCCACGACTTCACATTCTCCATCATTAACTAGACCTTTTTCTCAACTACAGTCAGTCTCTTGGATAGCTTTTTGAGAAATTCCCGAGGCACTAGAATGTATCCCGCTGGAGTCTTCGGGAGGCTTATGGGTGGTGCGGTAGAGGTGCTAGAGACTACATCTGAATTTCCAGCATCTGTAGCCGATGTCTCACCAAAAGTGGGGGCATTCACCAGTGCACCCCTAACTGGCTGTGATAGTGGGACTGCGGTGGAAAGTTGGGCCTGACTTACCGGGTTCATCTCATCCTTGATCAGGCCAATGTCAGCAATCCGTTATCCTAAAATCAGGTGCTTCTCACCATGACACACCGTAATGCCTGCCTCTATGCATAATCTGAAAATGAGACTTAGGAATGGGATAGTAGTGCTCAATCCCATAGACAAATCTCGCATCTCCTCTGCAATGACCCTCGGGATATTGATAGGGTATATGACATGATACAGGCCACCAAAGCTGCTCTATTTGCAATAAAGGTACTGTCAGTAACCATTGTTGCCAACCGGCGGCACACTAACGTCCAACAGGCCTTTTCTATGAAATTTAAAGAATTCTTTGTGACCTACTTTCTTCTAGTTACCCACTCTGCATCTTCTTTTTCCTCAGCAATCATACCAGACAACTGTTGTATCTGCCTTCACCTCTCATCAAAGCTGAGCTTCTTGATCTATTCCAATGCTTCCACCCGATATTCATATTTTGGTGCAGCATGTGGTCGTATGAACTGGGGCCCATATAATATCCGAGCAATAGTGCGCTGGGATATATAAGAAAGGACGTTCTCCAATTTGGGTTGAGCTTTCAAATTCTACCCCTCTTTCGCCTTCTGCTCCATGGCTATCAAATAGTTAGTGTAGAACTCCCATACAATTTATGGAGAGTATGGGTCCGGGGCCCTAGCCATCCACTCAAATTCATAGAAGCTAAATATCCGCTTCATCTCCTCCACCTCGTTCAATGAATTTATGATGATCTGTGGCTCTTCTTGAATGCTCCGCCTAGGTTAGTTCTTGGCGGTGAGAGCAATTCCTTGTTCATATATCTCTTGAGCTCCTGGTACTCTCAACTGGATAGCGCCATTCTCCCTAGGAGGAGTTTGCTCCTCCACGGCATTTGGTGCCTCCTCCTCTGATCCGGCACCACTGTTTGCATCTCTCGATTGGGCATTCTCGGACCCTTCTTCTTCATTAGAGCCGCTTCTTGACTCTTGAGCTTTTTACTTTGCTTCCCCTTCAGACTGGGAGGCACCAGCAGATGTGGTAGTGGCCACCATGTCCTGGGCTTTGTCCTTTACCCTAGTGGTTCGGGTCCCATCAGTATCCAAACTACCAACCCTGTATTCCTCTAATGAACCACTAGGGGAGTTGCCCGCTTGATTGGATTTGAAGGTCTCATCTAGCAGTGTCCTCCGAGTAGTTGCCTTTGATGCTTTACGCTTCATCATCATTGTACCTATGGAGAAAATGGTTATGATTCCATATTCGAGAAAAATAAAGCTAAAACAAATTCCTATGTAGTTTATGACGGGTCAACAGTATGGGTCGTACCATGGATGTACAATTTGTACTAAGACCTGTAATATCTCAGGTCAATATTATGCCTCTGAGGTATGAATCTTACCATAAAGGTATAGTCCGTACCATGAGTCGTACGAGGATTCCCCTTGAAAACAATTGTTCAGTATTTTTCCATGACTCATGGTATGACCAGTAATTCGATTCCACATGTCGTAGGGGGAATTGTACTGTCACTTGTGGACTTGATCCTTTTAAGATTCTTGGTACGACTGTCAGGTACGACTTTTAGCAGTAAACCACGAGTCATAATAGGATCGTACCTCATGATTATTTAAAATTTGTCTTGGTACAGTCCGAATGAGCCATCCTATGAGTCGTTGTATGAAACGATGAGTCATAGGAAGGCTTGTGAAGCTTGTCCCTTCCTTATATTTTTGTTCAATTCACTGGGGGTTTCAGTTTAAGGTTGGGTACTCAAAATTCCCCAAGTCTAGGAATGCATTTAACAAGTTTTACAGCTACCCATTCCTCCTTTTTTTAAATCACGACACATAACATTAATTTTAACAATTCAATGCACAATTTTCACAAGTTAAAGCCCCTACCCAGTCGCACACAGCTTGTTTACATCCCTGGTCATTGTCATTTTTAAATTTTTCAGGCATTAAGCGGACTCTTAGGGGGTTTAGCCGGTTTGCATCAAGCATACAAGTTATATCTATCAATTTCAAAGAAATACACTTGCTTGAATGTTGATACTTTGACTGTCAATCAAGACTAGGGTTTGACTTGGGGTTTTCCATGTAATATGTACAAGAACTTATTCAACTGATTCTTGGTGATGAGTTGTGGGTGTGAGGGAGTTGTGAGTTTACGCTTTGAGAGCGTGGTAGAAGGGTACTGTCACGACCTGAGAGTACATCCGGATTGTAGACACGGGATAAGGAACCTCGAAAGGCTCCAAGTCGACCCATGGCATAATCATCGTATACACTTAACATAAGAAACATCTAACATCATAACCCAGTGAACGAAAATAACGAAAGCCTAATATGATCCATAAAGACAATTTATCAATGCGTTAAATACAACGCTGAAGCTGTCTACATAAGTCTGAAAGCCTTCTAACAAACTGATGAGTTGCTACAAGCCCCTAGCTAACTCCAAAAGTCTAAAAACTGAAAACATGATAAAATAAGAATATAAACCACGTTTTTGGAAGATGAGGACTCACTGCTAGAAGCTGGAAGAGAAAGAAGCGTATCTAGTCACGCAGCTAGATCTGGAGACCTAGATCTATATCATAAAACAATATAGCACAGGAGGCGTGCGGTTAGTACTTGGAATGTACTAAGCATGGGGATAACATAAACAACTAAATAAACAAATAAACATTAGGATTTAATCAAATACGTAAAAATAACTGCTTCAACATGTCAATACACATACTCTAGGATTCACATATACAAATATATATACATGGAACTCCTCTTTGAATCTCATTTATACAACATCTTAGAGCTCACACATAAGGGTCAAGTTCTGAACATTTAATAAGAGACAGATCTGAAAATTAGCATCAGATACTGCACTAAGTAAAGGGAGTCTCTCTCTATTGAGGAGGATCCCGACTGATGTTAGGGAGTCGCTGACTGTCAAAGGGAGCAAAGGATCCGATGTAGAGAGTCTCTGACTGGCTAGGGATGTTAGTTCCGACTGATAGAGGTGAAACACACATGACTAGTAGCAAGGGATGTGAGTCCCGATAGACTAGGGAAGTAATATTACTAACGAGGATTCCCTACTGACTAGGAAAATATTCTCACAAATGACAATCCGGACTGACTAGGGAAACATTCTTGCTAACGAGAATCCCGACTGACTAGCGTTACTCCAAACTGCCACAAATAGTTGGAGAAAGAACATTAACTGATTTTTCATCATACAACATTTGTATCAACAAGAAGGGGCTACTTTCTAATAATATCAATCGCCACGGTTGAAACATCATTCAAATGCATCATCCTTATAAACCACCTCTTCATGGAGTAAAATTTATAGCTATCTCAAGCATCTTACGCTAACGAGCATTCTACAAAGTCACATTATGCATATACTATCATCAAATTTCAAATTCCAAGTTCCTCTCATTCAACATGTAATATGAGATCATACCTAATTTATAAAATCCAACTCATACTCTATCAAGATACATGACTTCATTTATTTAGGTCCACAACATTCCACACACTTGTCATAATCGCTCCTTTGTGAACTCTTTAGCCACGGGCATTTTAGATTCCAAGATTTTTTTATAAAAAAAAATTTTATTAAGGAAAACAGTATAGAATACGCCCAATCTTCGTAGTTCAACAATGGAGATGAAATCTGTGATGGCACATAATTTACTTCAATTACTCCAGCTCATAATCCTACTCAATCCAACATTGTCATAATATCATAATTAAGTCATTAGGGTTAATTATGCAGTATTTCCACACTTCCATTCAATACTCAAATTGATTTAGGATGAACATAATACACATATAGATACTCAACCTAATTTTCACAATTTCATCATATCCATGCATGGATATGACAACCAAGCAAACAATAAGCTGAAAACCCATTTATTACTCAAGCCAATTCATGAAGAACATGCTACCATCATGCAACCGTAACATATATCCATATTCCAAAGCAACCCATTAATTAACATTCCAATTTATTCCATAATCGCAGTAAATATTAGCATTTAAGAACAAGGAATAAAGAAGAAATTACCCATTACTCAAACCCCAAAGCATGATACTCTAAATAAATTTAAAATCGAATTCTTATTGAAAACATTTTGAGGCACAAGGATGAAATAATATCCTTGTTGAAGTCCCGGATACCTGGTAGATGAAAATCTTGCTTGATTATATTCCTTGAAACTTGAAGAACACCTTGGTGAAACCCCTAGTAATTTTTTTTGAGGAAAGAAGGAGATTGAGAGAATAAGGGTTTAGGTCTAGAAGAACCCTTAAATACGTCCTCGACCAAACCCAAAATGACATCACTTAAGAACTGGGGCATAGGATTTTACCAAAATACCTTTGAGAAAAACATTAACATCTGGCCGAACGGGAACCCACAACTCACCTGATGAGTCATTGTGTCACCTAACAACTCGTTGGGTCCTCTCGTCAGGTCTACTGGAATTTCTCAACCTTCAGGCCATGACTAACATGACGACTCATCATGTCCTTCCGCAAGTACACTGGAAACCATTTTAAAACTAAAGCTCCAACCTCCCAACGACCGACATAATGAGTCGTTGCGAAGCTAGATGACTCTTCGGGTCGTCCGTTGCCACTGCCTCCTGACTTCCACCCCACGACAGCACATGACGACTTCTCGCATCCCACCACGAGTTGTTAAGTCCCCCGTCCTGAGATATTTTTGCCAGTTTTTATGCAGTTTTCTAATTGAACTCTCGGGTCTATTCTTAGGCCTTTTCGGGGTGTTACAATATCTCCCCATTGGGAACATTCTTCCTCGAATGTTGCCTGAACATACTAAAAATATAGAGACGAAGCAAATATCAAATTATCAACCAATCACATCTAACCATCAACGGAGTATCTGACTCCGGAGCACTCAGGTACACCAAACCTAATCGTTTGCATCTAACATATATATTATGACTCCAAGAAAGCTAAAGAACACGCAAACAACATACAACTAGACAAAACTTCCAAAAGAGTTTTTTTTTCACTTTTTGATCCAGCAGTAAACTGAAATAGATTGATTTTTCATTCTCAAATAACTTCTTGGTACTAAGATAGGATTCACAATATCTAATCTGACTGAGGGTAAGGATTTCATAAGCATGAATCATCACCGATGTCTAAAACTGAGCAAATACTTGAGATAATCCAACTCTACTTAGTCAACAAACAACTCCCAAAAACTGAGTTCGAGCTGAACATACTATTACACACAAATTAACACACATAACTGAATCATAACATGAAAATGGGCATACAGAACTCATAGAGAAAAACTGACACCACTTTTCTGAAGTGGTTACATCTAAACCTCGGGGAGTCTGCCTATAGGAATGGACATCACTTAACTCCAACCAAGATACAAGGGAGGTTATCTGAACTTAGTAGAGATCGACATGCTACAACTACTAAGGATGAAATCCCTTTCATGCGCATTCTTAAGCTCTAGCTTACTTCACACACTCATTATCTCCCCCTTAGCTTAAAGCCATCATTCTAAGTACCCCGAACCCTTCTTCAAGTCAGGTTAAGGTACTAACCCATAACTCCTCTTTCACTTCTAACCTTCACCACAGGCCTTATACTACAACTATTTACATCACACACCAATAATATTTTCCCACAATCACAACTGAACTTCTTATTCAATATAGAGGTGGCATCACATAGAGATTAGCACAAGATTCATAACATATCTGTGGCCACTACCGGTGCTTTGCCTTTATCCTGATGGGATGTTACTGCATAAGAGCGGTTATGAAGATGTCCGCCGCTTGAGTTAGAGGATGTACTCTGCTGAAAAGGGCGGGCTATAGGAGCTACTTAAGAGGCGGTCGAGGATTTGCTTTCACCCTGCTTAGTTGTCGCGCAATCTCGGTGCATATGGCCTGCCTTTCCGCACAAAAAACAAACATCTGAGCCGGCTATGCAAACTCCCAAGTGGTGCTTTCCATAGCTCAAACACAATGGGTACATGATATCCCTTACTCTAGTCTTGTACGGACTGCAGGCTGTCGAAGGTGCTGGGGCTGCTGATCTCTTATGATGGTGTGAGTGATATTCGGTACCCGACCTGTAATGGGAGGACTCTAAGTCTCTAATCCGGGCCCTCTTGTTCTTTCTCTCTTTTTCTTTTACCTGTTCTTCTTCCATTTTTGGAGCAAATACTACCAAGTGTGGGAAGTCTATGTCCCTGTGCAGCATGGCAGTCTTGCATTCCTTAACCAAGGAGTTTGACACACCATTCACAAACCGGCTTACTCGGGCCCGCTGGTCAGCTACCATCTCTGGCACAGACTTAGATAATCGAGTGAACTCCAACGCATACTCCCAGACCATCATATCATTTTTTATCAAATTAATGAACTCTGCCGCCTTTGCCTCCCTCAACTCCCGAGGGGAAAACCTATCTAGGAATGCGTCCATAAATTCCTCCCAACCTAAGGGACCCGCTTCAATTCCCCAACTGTCTCTCCATTGAAAATACCAGATGTAAGCAACTCCCTTTAACTGGTAGGAGGCTAAGTCCATGCTCTCTTTCCCCGTCACTCACATAATGTGCGTAATTTTTTGTATCTCCTCGAAAAACTCATATGGGTCCTCATCCACCTTTGATCCCAAGAACTCGGGTGGGTTCATCCGAAGAAAATCTCTTATCCTTGCCACTTCTTTATTTCCATGCTATGGTGCACGGGCTACCGCCTACCGATTAATCTAAGCTGTCGAGGCCTGTGCCAACATGTGGATGGCGGCTCGGAACTCATCATGAGCAATATGATCCTCCATTTGGTCTGCCTGGGTTGGTGGTACCTGCTGGCGACTGTTACCATTCCCTCTTCCATTCGCTCGTCGGGGCGGCATGATCTTTGCGCGCGTAAAGCATGAGTCAGGAGAGGAAATACTTAGAGTTTCATACTCTACGCATGATAAGAATCATGAAGGAAAGGGAACATTCCTGAAACATCTCATATACTCTTCGTCATAAGTGTGGCGCGCTTCACGCCCATGAAGAAGACTCTACGTAACGCGGCTTTCAGACTCCCTAAGACACTCTAAACCTTTGCTCTGATACCAAGTTTTTCATGACCCGAGAGTATAACCGGATCGTAGACACGAGACAAGAAACTCCGAAAGCCTCAAAGTCGACCCATGGCATAATCATCACATACACTTAACATAAGAAACATCTAACATCATAACCCAGCGAAACAAAATAATGAAAGTCTAGTATGATCCAAAAAGAAAATTTATCTTTTAAATACAACGCTGAATCTGTCTACATAAGTCTGAAAGCCTTTTAACAAATTGATGAGTTTCGAGGACAAGCCCCTAGCTAACTACAAAAGTCTTTAAACTTAAAACATGATAAAATAAGAATATAAACCACGTCCTAGGAAGATGAGGACTCACCGTTAGCAGTTGGAAGAGAAAGAAGCATATCTAGTAACGCAGCTAGATCTAGATACCTGGATCTATATCATGAAACGATATAGCACAAGAGGCTTTCAGTTAGTACTTGGAATGTACTGAGCATGCGGGATAACATAAACAACTAAGTAAACAAATATACGATTAGGATTTAATCAAATACATCAACATATCTGCTTCAACATGTCATTACACACACTCTAGGATTCAAATGTGAAAATATATATACATGGAACTCCTTTTTGAATCTCATTTATATAACATCTTAGAGCTCACGCATAAGGGTCAAGTTATGAACATTTAATAAAAGTCAGATCTGAAATTTAGCATCACATACTGCACTAAGTCATTACTGAAAACTAAGACTAATCATCATCTTGTTAAGGCATTATAATATGAAAATTGGGTCATGCCAGAATGAATCATATTGATATCATCGTAAAGGGGTCTCTCTCTATTGAGGAGGATCCCGACTGATGTTAGGGAGTCGCTGACTGTTAAAGGGAGCAAAGGCTCCGATATAGAGAGTTCCTGACTGGCTAAGGATGTTATTCCTGACTGAAAGAGGTGAAATACACATGCCTAGTAGCTAGGGATTTGAGTCCCGACAAAATAGGGAAATACTCTTATTAACGAGGATTCCCGACTGACTAGGGAAACATTCTCGCTAACAAGAATCCCGACTGACTAGGAAAATATTCTTGATAACGAGAATCCTGACTGACTAGGGAAACATTCTTGCTAATCAGAATTCCAACTGACTAACGTTACTCCAAACTACCACAACTAGCCAGAGACAAGAACAGTAACTGATTTTTCATCATAGAACATTCATATCAACAGGATGGGGCTACTTTCTAATAATATCAAGCCCAACAGTTGAAACATTATTCTCATGCATCATCCTCATGCTTCATCCTCATAAACCACCTCTTCATTGAGTCAAATTTAAAGCTATCTCAAGCATCTTACGCTAATGAGCATTCTAGAGAGTCACATTATGCATATACTATTGTGACATTCCGAATTCCAAGTTCCTATCATTCAACATGTAATATGAGATCATACCTGATTTATAAAATGCAACTCATACTCTATCAAGATACATGACTTCATTTACTTAGGTACACAACATTCCATACACTTGTCATAATCACTCCTTTGTGAACTCTCTAGCCATGGGTGTTTTAGATTACAAGATTTTTTTTCTATAAAAATAAATTTTAGTAAGGAAAACCTTTATAGAATCTGCCCAAGCTTCGTAGTTCAACAATGGAGATGAAATCTGTGATGGCAAATAATTTACTTCAATTACTCAAGCTCATAACTCTACTCAATCCAACATGGTCATCAATATCATAATTAAGTCATTAGGATTAATTATGCTGTATTTCCACACTTCCATTCAGTACTCAAATCGATTTAGGATGAACATACTACACACATACATACTCAACCTAATTTTCTAAATTTCATCATATTCATGCATGGCTACGACAACCAAGCGAACAATAAGCTAAAAACCCATTTATTACTCAAGCCAATTCATGAAGAACATGCTACCATCATGCAATCCTAACATATAATCCATATTCTAAAGCTACCCATTAATTAACATTCCAATTTATTCCATAATTGAGTAAATATTAGCATTTAAGAACAAGGAATAAAGAAGAAATTACCCATTACTCAAACCCCAAATCATGATACTCTAAATAGATTTCAAATCGAATTCTTATTGAAAAATTTTGAGGCACAAGGATGAAAGAATATCTTTGTTGAAGTCCCGCATACCTGGTCGATGAAATCATGCTTGATTATCTTCCTTCAAGCTTGAAGAACACCTTGGTGAAACCGCTAGGATTGTTTTAAGAAGAGAGGAGGAAAAAGGAGATTGAGAGCATGAGGGTTTAGGTCTAGAAGAACCCTTAAATACGTCCTCCACCATACCCAAAATGACATCACTTAAGAATTGGGGCATAGGATTTTACCAAAATAACCCTGAGAAAAACTTTAAAATCTGGCCGAACGGGAACCCATGACTCACCTGACGAGTCATTGTTTCACCTAAAGACTTGTTGGGTCCTCTCGTCAGGTCTACTAGAATTTCTCAACCTTCAGGCCGCGACCAACATGACGACTCTTCACCAAACTTGATGACTCATCATGTCCTTCCGTCAAGTACACTGGAAACCTTTTTAAAACCAAAGATCTTACCTCCCAACCACCAACATAACGAGTCATTGCCAAGCTAGATTACTCGTCGGGCCATCTATTGCCACTTCCTCTTGACTTCCACCCCAAGACAGCACACGACGACTCGTGGCATCCCACCACGAGTCATTTATTCCCCCATCCTTAGATATTTTTGCCAATTTTACTGTACTTTTCAAATTGAAATCTTGGGTCTATTCCTAGGCCTTTTCGGGGTGTTGCAGGTACGATTTGTTTGAGCTTTTATAGGTTATAGGGATGATTTTTTAAAATCTAGGCTGAGTAGCGTAAATTTAAAATTTTTGACCCATCACGACTCGTACAATGAGTCTTAGGAAGGTCCTACGACTCATCCCTTGGACCCATAACAGAGAGATTGAGAAACTTGTGGATCTACGAGCACATCTTACAACTTGTACCTTGAACCCGTAATAGATAGATTGAGAAACATACTTGTGGACCTACGAGCACATCTTATGACTCATACTCCATGCTTGATTTAACTTCGCACTGCAATGCAAGTCTCTTGACTGCTTAGACTTCGTTAAGAAACTCAAATTCATCTTTTATCACTGAGACAACTCTGCACTCCTTCGGCTGCTTCATTGACCAGCAGACGTTGAAGGTAACCTTTTCTATTGAGTTTGAACTTCAACTGGCTAGCCTCCACATCTATAAAGGCTCTCCTAGTGGCATGGAATGGTCTCCCTAAAATGATGGGGACCTCAAAATCAACCTCGTGGTCAGGGATCACGAAGTTTGCTGGGAATATGAATCTATAAACTTCGACAAGCACATCGAACAGGATGCCCACATGTTAACTCACAGTTCTATTGGCCATCAACAGTCTCATGGTAGTCGGTGTGGGGGCTCACAAGCACAACTTCTTAAACACAGCTAATGGTATCAAATCGATGCTTGCCCCCAAAACGTAGAGTGCCCATGCAACCTCAACATTGCCAATTGTGCATAGAATAGTAAAGGCACCTGGATCTTCCTTCTCCTAGAAAATACGTCATGAGGCTATAGCACTACAATGATGTACATTATTGACAGGCTCATAGCTCATGGACCTCTTTTTCGTCACAAGGTCCTTCATGAACTTCGCATATCCCGGCATCTGTTCCAATGCCTCGACCAATGCTGTGTTTACAAATAATTATTTAAGATTTGAAAAGAATTTATGAAATTTACCTTTCTCCACCTTCTTCTTCATTCTTTGGGACAATGGTGGAGGTGGTCGTGGAATATTCTTGTAAATTTGTGTGTCTTCTTGCTTTTCTTCTTGTTTAGCTTCATGCCTATTTTCAACATTTGGAACCTCAGTCAACTCAGCATCCTCATTATGTTCCTTCTCAGCAACATCTTTGTTATCTTTGATCATGCTTTATTTTTTCCATTCAACTACAACCGGCAGAGAGGGGTCAACCATGGTCTTTCCACTCCTAGCCATCACAGCCATGCAGTGCCCATCATTCTCTGGATTCTCGACTGTGTTGCTTGGTAGTGTCCCCTTTTGCCTAGGGTTCATATATGCTGATAGTTTCCCTAGCTGCTGTTAGATCTACTTGATAGCCATAACATTTGACTCCACTCTCTGACCCATGCTCGATATATCACTACGGATGTCTTTCAACTAATCATCTATAGATCTAACCTTTTTTATCATCTCATCCATCATGCTTTCTAACTTTGACTATCCATCCTCCCCCTCATGTGCATTAGGAGGCATGTACCATCCAATTCGATTGTTGTGGTAATCGTCATTCCTTCTCCAATCTGCCTCGCACTCACAACCTCAACTTCTATCTCTGTACCCATTCCTATTGTATTTGTCTCTATATTATTTCCAACCTCGGTTTCCAAAACCTTGGCTCCAAGTGTCTTGTCCTGACCGTTGGGCGTTGGCTCGAAAACCCACCACTTGGATGTCCAAGAAGCTTGCCTCCTCCTCAGAATCTCAGCAGTTCGGCCCTGGCTCTTGTCCCTATTTCCTAACTGCATTAACCTTTCTGGCTCCAGCTCCCATGATGTGCTTAGTAAGAAAATCCAATGATGTGCGCATATGAGCCAATTCTTGGTTAAGTTCTTCTTCTTTCCTTCGTTGGTCTGCAGTTAATCCAACAACATATTTACCAGCCGCTACTTTTGCTTCCTAGGTGTGTCATGTACTATTTGTCTTGGTTGCTCGATCTAGAATTATGGAAGATTTCGCTCAGGTGTGGCTCATTAAAGATCCTTCCGCAATTATGTCTATTACTGCTTTTGTACTGTTGTTCACTGATCTATAGAAAATCTCCAACAGACTATCATCATGAACTTTATGGTTTGGGCACTTGTTCAACTTCTTCTTGAACCTCAACTAGGTCTCATGAAGTGCCTTAATATTCAGTTGTCGCAAATTATAGATTTTGTCTTTAAGTTGCATCATCCTGGAGAGTGGATAGCATTTCTCTAGGAGAGCTTGCTTGAGCTCCCTCCAGTTGGTAATGGAGTCATTAGGAAACTCCGATAACCATAATGTGGCTTCCCCAGACAAGGAAAAGGGGAAGAGTCTTATCCATATGGCATCCTAACTGAATATGGGCAACCTGTACACCTTGCATATTCCCATAAAGTTCATCAGGTGCAGGTTGGAATCATCAGTTGTGTGACCACTTAACACCCCTATCCTATTCAATAACTAGATCATGGTTCTAGTGATATCAAATTTTGCCCCAGCAGGCAGTGGTGGTTCTACGATAGCTCCAGTCAACCCGACTTCATCAATGTCTAGGTCATCTTCATCTAAGAACTGAGGGACATATTTTTGGCCTCTGTTTCCCTTTTAATGTCAACCAGCATTAACAAGCTCATCTCGAGCATCCTCCGCATCCGTAAGTGCAGCTTGCCGAGCTAGCTTGAGTTTCTTAGCTTCTTCAGCTATATGGGCATCTCTTTGCTCTTAGTTTTCCATCTTTCGTAGTGTTCTTTTGAGTTTGTGACCCAATGGAATCAGGAGGTTTCCACTCTGATGAGTACTTGACATTCACCAAGAGATAGCCTGGGGATATCCAAAAATAAAAAGAAAACATAATTCAGGAAATGACAAGCAAAAGTCAAATACAAGCAATAAATCAAATCATAGTTGTATTCCCCGGCAACCGCGCCGCTTTTTGATACTGCTCGAACCCACATTTCCTACCAAAGTATGAAGCGGTCATTGTCAATAAAGAACCCAACTAAGAGATTGGGCTCGAACCCACAGGGAATAGGGTAATATCTAGACAAATGCCAGTAATTGAACTTGTTGGTGAGTTATCTCCAAATTGGGGGTTCTAAAGAAAACAAGACTAAAATAAGATTATATTCGTTATTTAAATCAAGATTCGCAAACAACTAGAGTAAGTGTTCCCTATGGGTTCAAAACTACTTCGGGTATACAGACGTGATCAATCTCAATGCTTACTTGTAGAACTGATAATTAGGGTTAGTCCAAACAACTGGTTCATCCTTATTGGATGATTATACTCAATCACCGGGTCATGTCTCATGAGCGATTTTAAATTAACCGTTATCAATATGTTCCAAATTTAACTATCCTGCTACCATAGCTCAAGTTAATGCAATGATCATAAAGATTAAGGCTTTGTTGTAATTCTCTTTTCCTAATCTCTACCTCTCTAGGTTAAATAAAGTAAAGAATTCGGGCAAGTCCTAATGTTGTAGACCATTAAGAAACATTTAAATATGAAGAAAATACAATACAAGCGTTTAGCATTGGTTTTTGAATCACTTTTGTGTAACCCTATTTCGTTAATCCATCATGCTTCCCACAATCCCTAGTTGTGGAGGTTTTAGCCTCTCATGGTTGTAAGATTACAATTTGTATTCATACACAAACACATAATTAAAAACTTTTAGCAATAATTGGAAGAAAATTAGATTTGAATATCAAAGAAAAATCTCAAGAACAATGTAGGAAATCAAGAATTTGATCCCAAGAATTGCTCCTCAAAACATGATAAAAATTCACAAAAATTAATATTCACATGCCTACTACTTTGGTTTTGTCCCACTCTAACTAAAATAAAACATAAAAGCTATTTATACAGACATACGAAACCTTTCCTAAGCTAACAGGGAATTTTCCATATCTGGTGCCGACTGTGTCATGACTGGACCTACAACCCTGAGCAGGATTGCACAGGTCATACCTGCTTCTAATACAACCTTTGATGCTAAATATTTTGCTAAGTGTTGGCAAGCTAGTTTGACTATACCTCAATCCTATGATTCGTACAATACTTCTGTGGTTTGGCCCTAAGAAATCTAACATCTTCTAAAATTCTCCACGAGTGTTGTGGTACGACTCGTACCTTCTTCCTATGACTCGTACTGTCTGTTGTATCTGAAGTTCTTCCAAGTATTGAAGAATCTTTTGAAGTTCGCCATGGCTCATGGTACAATCCTTATATTGATGCTACTATGCACCAAGAGTCTACCTTTGTGCAATTTTCTCTAAACAATTCCACGACTCCAGTTAGGGCTTGTACCATCTTGGTACGGCTTGTACTGAGAATTGTATGTTGCCTTCTTCTCACTTCAGCCTTCTGACTGTCATCACAATTCTCAGTACTACTCATACAATTAAGTTATGACTCGTATTGAGACTTGTACTTTGGCAATTTTCTACATTTTAGGCTTGTTTTGCACATTTTTCACCAAACATATCCATATAAACATACCTAAGTCCATGTTATTTTCTCAGTTTAAGCGTCGAAAGTGTTGTAAACTTACAACACATCACTTACCGGGTTCATTTCATCCTGGATTAAGCCAATATCTGCGATTTACTGTCCTCTAATCAATTACTCCTCACCACGATGCACCTTGATACCTGCCTCTATGCACAACCTGAATGTGAGACTTGGGAATGGAATGGTATTGCTCAATCCCTTATCCCGATCCCGGATCTCCTTAGAAATCATCCTCGGGATATTGATGGGGTATCTAGACATGATACACACCACCAATGCTGCTTTGTCTGCGCTAAGGGTATTTTCATTCACGGTCGGGACCAACCGGTGGCGAACTAATGTCCAACAGGATTTTTCTATGAAGTTTAGTGGAATTCTTTATGACTTGCTCTCTTCTAGTTAAACATTCTACTTCCTCCTTGTCCTCAGCAATAACCCTAGAGAACCACTGAATCTGCCTCTGCCTCTCATCAATGTCTAACTACTTGATCTTTTTCATGGTGTCCACCCGGTAATCATACTCCAGTGTAGTGTGTGGTGGTATGCATTTTGGCCTATATAACACCCCAGCAATAATGCACTCAGATATATCAACATTGTGGCCTAGTACCATGATGCTCTCCAATTTGGGTTGATCTTTCATTTTTTGTCCTTCCTTTGATTTTTGCTCCATGGTTGTCAAATAATTGGCATAGAAGTCCCATATGATCTCTGAATTGTATCGATTCGGGGTTCTATCCATCCAACCGAGCCCATAATAGTTGAATATCCATTTCATCACCTCCACCCAATGCATTGGTGAGGATCCGCGTCTCTTCTTGAATACTGCGCCTAGGTTTGTTCTTGGCGGTGAGAGAAATACCCTGTTCATAGATTTCCTGTGCTCCTAGTACTCTCCAATGAATGTTATGATTCTACCTAGGCGGAGCCTGCTCCTACTCGGCATTGGCTGCCTCCTCCTCAGATTAGGGCTCACTGTCTCCATCATAAGATTGGGCCTCCTCGAACCCCTCATCATCATTAGAGCAGCTTATGGACTCTTAGTCTCTTTCCTAAGCTCCCTCCTCAAACTGAGGAGCACCAAAAGATGTGGCAGTGGTTGCCTCGGCCTGGGCTTAGCTTTTGCTCTAGTGGTTCGGTTCCTATTAGTGTAAGATGTATTGAACCTGTATTCCTCCACTGAACCACTAGGTGTGTTTCTCGGTTGTTTTGATTCGGAGGTTTCATCTATCAATGCCCTCCGAGCAGTAGCTCTAGATGCTTTCTTTTTTAGAGTCATTGTACCTATGGAGAAAAAGGGTTATAATTACAAACGTGAGTAAAAGAAAGTAAGAAAAAATTCCTCTGTAATTTTTCATGGGTCTACAGTATGAATCGCACCTTAGAGGTACAATCAATACTGAGACTCGTAAGTCTCAGATCAAAGTTATGCCTCTGAGGTACGAGTCATACAACGAAGGTGCGATCAGTACCAAGAGTCGTATAAGGATTCACCTTTAAAACCAATGTTCTGTATTTTTCCATGACTCATGATAGAACCTGTAAGTCGATTCCATGAGTTGTAGGAAGGATCTTACTGTCACTTTTTGACTTAACAATTTTCAGAGTCTTGGTACAATTACCAGGCGACACGTAGCAGGATACTATGGGTTGTAGTAGGTTTTGTACCTCTTACTTTTTACATATTTGGCTTGAGATAGTCCTAATGAGCCATCCTACAAGTCTTAATGTGAAACCATGAGTCATTTGAAGGCTTGTGAAGCCTGTCCTTGCCTTATTTCCAAGTGAGTTTGCAGGTGAATTCAATTTTGTGTTGGATACTCAGAATTCCCAAGTCTAGTTCATGCATTCTTCACTTTCTTACAACTACTCATTCCTCCCCTTTTTATTCACAACCCATAACTCAAGTTTTAGCAGTTCATATCCATTTTTTAACATGTTCGAATCCTACCCAATCACACATTTAATTTACAGATCACTGGTCATTGTCCTTTTCTATTTTCCATGAATTTTGAGGACTCATAATGGTTGCATAAGTTCACATAAGCACATAGGTCTTTTACCCAATTCAAAGCATAAACACTTACTCGAATTTATTTGTAAACCTGGCTCAACTGACTGAGACACGGTGACTAGGGTTGGATTTCGAGTATAGCAATGTTAATCGATCAAAAATCTTTCTTAGTTGATTGTGACCTTGAGTTACGGGTGTGAGGGAGTCGTGAGTGTTTTCATGGGTTCAAGTTTTAGTGTGTGGGAGAAGGGTCCAACAAAATTGAAGTTTAAATAGCTTTTAGGGAAAATTTTAAAAATCCGGGCTGAGTCAGCTTACTTTAATCAATTTAACCCATCACCACTCATACTACAAGTCATAGAAATGCTCTACGACTCGTACCATGATGGTACGACCCATACTATGTCTCATAGGTCACTCTTAATTGGAGGTCCATGCCTTGCATAGTTCATAACTACACTGAGTACAACAACCCGTAAAATGAAGTTATGATTCATAGCACCGTCCCCTGAACTCATTCACTGAGATACATCTCTGCTTCTTATCACGACTCATACTACAGCCCATACAATCATTTTACGAGTTGTACTGAGACTCGTATTACCAATCTATTTTGTAACTATAATACCCCGGAAGCCCTAAGATCAGAGCTGGGAGTTTAGAATGGAGAAAAACTGGAAATCTGGCACCAGGTCATAGAACAAGTTGTTTTGTGACCTATATGGTAGACCATGAGCCGTGAGGTGACTCATGGTGGGGTTCAGGGAGTGAATTGGAAATTATGCGATTTGAGGTCCCCACGGCGTGACCACGAGTCATGGTCAGATCCCACAACTCGTTGAGTCAGTCATGGGCAAGGATTTTTGGGAAGGTGAAGGAGGCCTAGTAGTGTATCCTATAGAAGGTCCCCAAGAGTCGTGGTCAGTCACCACGATTCATGGGATGGGTCATGGTCAACATGTTGGATATAATTTGAAATGTAAGGTAGTGAAGGTGACAAGTGGTGACCAAGAGTCGTGGTCACTTGTAATGACTCGTGAGGTCCACTATGATGAGCCCCAAATGATCTATTAGACAGTGCACTCGACGACTGATGCCATGACTCATTCCCGTGGGAGACAACTCGCCAGTCCCTCATTGAGTATGATAGTCAGTTATTTCCTGTGAATTTAGTAAGGGCTTTTCTATAATGTCTATGATCCTAAGGCCAAAAATACGTCGTTTTAAGCTATGAATAGTGGTTTTTAAGAGGGGAAAATCTATTCTACGTCATTCTTATTCATGTATGCAAGAGTAAGAGTGTAGAGGGGTGATCAAGGATACTCCTTCAAGGTTCTTCTTCAAACCTTGGGCAATCAGAGAAGTGGTAGAATTAGGCCCTTTCAGGTATGTAGGGTTATGAATGGGTGAACCCATTCACACCCAAGCCCAATCTCTCTCTAAATCATGGAAATTCCTATGTTGATTCTATGGGGTTTAAAACCCAATAGATGAGATTTCTAATTTACTATATGGGTATGATTTAAATATGTTTCTACTATTGAATTATGATTCATGGGAAAGTTTTATGATGTTTTTAATTACAAATCATGTTTTAAAGCTTTATACATTATAATGCCCATCCATGAAAAATTCATGAAAGTTAATATTTATGATATATGTTCAAGTATGATGAGATATTATTGATGAAGAGCACGTTTTCAAGCTACCCATGTATATGATCATGTTTTAAAGTGAATTATATATTTTCAAGCATGTTTAAGTATTAACAAATCCCATATATTCAAGTATGATTTATGATTTCACGAATTAGCTTACAATATGGTCTTAGAGTTAAGAGTCCCACTTACATTCAGCTTGTGGTATGATTTGAGCCAAGGCTCCTTATGTATGATTCAAATTTATGTATTCATGATCATTCAGCTTCGTCAATTGACAATGGTCAGCTTCGTTGAAAAGCGATGGAGAGCATTTTTGGGAGTAGTGTCTAGCACCGAGTAGGCTAAGGGTCAGTCAACCTCATGCCTTAGTACTACGCACCAATGTAGGTATGATCAGATTACATTAGGGCCTCCTATGTAAGCTATCCCCTACCCCGATTGGACCACGAGCTTAATATCGATATCATCGTATCTTTCTTAGCCCTGGCAAGGTTATGGAGAGCTCTACCCACTTGAGTGTGATAGTTGGGACCACGTAAGCTCTATCATGGTATGTCAGTTATAAGATGAATCTCCCATTGTTCGTCACTATTTCAGTTATGCATGTTTATCATTCATCATATATATGTATGTATATATGCTCTAAAGTAGGTTTGACCCAA
The DNA here is from genome assembly GCA_035772735.1 of Datura wrightii. NCBI lineage: Eukaryota > Viridiplantae > Streptophyta > Magnoliopsida > Solanales > Solanaceae > Datura > Datura wrightii. Next base: position 86,398,153 of record JASDFA010000006.1, on the reverse strand, counting down.
TGTTCAACTTTAGTAAAGACTATCGTTTTTCAGCTTTGGGCCAATCGATTCAGTTATGATGTTATGCTTTGTTGAGATCATGATTTTAGAAAAATAGCACACAAGCCCTACTCTCAGATTCTTATTATGTTTATGTTTTATATTATGCATGATTTAAATTATTTTACTTATTTAAGTGGTTTTACTTACCTTTCATACTCCATGCATTCCACGTATTGACCGCATACTTTACATTGTATCATTTTATGATACAGGCCCCGACACTCAGACTCAGCCCCGTCCTTAGCCAGCCTTTTAGAGTTAGCATCCCACATATGTTGGTGAGTCTCATCTTTCGAGGACCATTCTTATTCAGTTTCTTTATGTACTTTCAGTTTTCATCTTTAGCGAGTTAGTTAGGGGCCTATCCCGTCAACTCATCAGACTTAGAGGCTTTTCAAACAAAAAGGATGTAATTAGCTTCAGATTCATGTGTATTTATGATGTTATGCTTCTTTCGGACTTCCGCTAAGTTTATCAGGATAATTTTTTAGCTTTTATTGATTAAGTTAGATATATGTTTGTAACGCCCGGAGTGTTTCTAGATCAAATTCCAGGGTCAAGGGAGGGAAAAGTAAAGCATAAAATGGAAATTTTGTAGGATGAGAAGGTGGCGACAGGTGACTTGACAAGTTATCTGGGCAAGCCACGACTCGTCGGGTTGGTCGTTGGGTGGGCTAGGTGTTTGGGAAAGGTCTCAGGCAGTGGAGGTGACGGGTGCAGGCAATGAGTCGTTGTGTGGGAGCACGACTCGTGAAGTGAGTCATTGGTGGAGTTTGGAATTTGGTGAACTTGGGGCAGTGGACTTGACGGCTCGGTCCCCATGAGTCGTTACCTGACCCAATGACTCGTGGAGTGCCTCGTGGGGCTTGGCAGGGTGACTTTTCCCTGCATTTTTTCGGTGGTATTTTTCGAAAATTCTATGCTCCTAACTTCTAGACCTCATCATTTTGAGTGCTATTTGGGACTTCTTTAAGAGTTCATTTAGCCTAAAACTGTCATTCTCTCAAGATATCCCTCAAAGCCCTTGTTCATCTTCTTCTCTCAAGATTCAAGGACCTCATAAAGGTTTTCCTGAAAGCTTCAAGACCAAGATAAAGTGGGGGATTCTTCGAAGTGGGTATGCGGGTTTTTCAACAAGGATATTCTTCCATCCTTGTGCCCCAAAATGATTTATCAAAATGCCCAATTTCAATTATTCTGGAAGAGCATGACCTAGGGTTTTTAAATTGATGGTTAATTCTTCTACTATTCTCTAAATTCCAAGACCTATCGTGATTATGAGTTCATCACGATGTAGAATAAGTGGGTTACCTTGAATTATGGGTTGGGTGATGAAAAATGTGGGGTTATATAATGTTCTTCATAAATGGATGGAAATTTTAATAAGGATTTATTATTGTTCACTCAATTATTTTAATTACTTGCACGGATGTTTAAATTATGTGAAGATTGTATGATTATCCCTAAGAACTTTAATGTGCCATTAATAGACATGTTGAGAAGAAATTAGAGTTTATGGGTTTGAATAATTGATATTAAAGAAAGTATATCTCTTATGTCTTCGATGGAGTTGATTGGGCATGAGGTAAATCCATGATAATGGTCTAATTAATGCCTCCTTCTCGTGAATAGGAGTAATCTCGAAAATGGATCTTACAAAATGAAGATGTATGCTTCTCCCATGATTTCGTTGAATATGTATGAGTTATAAGTCAAGTATATGGTTCCCGTAAACCTAGAATTGTAGGAGTCAATGTATGTGCGTTAAGGTACGAATCGGATCTATGGATCATGGATGACTCTATGATATATGCCAAATGGTATGAGTTTGGAGCCTAAATGTTTTGAATGTATTATGCTTGATGTGAATCTGAAGATGCTCGCTAATATAAGACCTTTATGGAAATATTGGTATGGCTCCATAACGATATGTATTATGATGATAAAGTATGAGAACGATATTTCAGAATATTGGGCTTGTTGTTAGTAGAAAGTAGCCCAGTCCTTTCGAAATGAATGTTGTATGACGGAAATTAGTAAATGCTCATGTCTCTGGTTAGCTGCAGTAGTTTAGTGTATATATGAATAGATGTTATATTAATAGCCTGCATGTTTTAGTCCGGACAAGGAACTTCCTTAATCGAGAACGTTTCCCTTAGCTAGTCAGTATGGAACACTCCTTAGTAGAGAACATGTTCCTTAGTCAGTCTGGAACACTCCTTAATTGAGAACGTGTTCCTTAGTTTTAAACACTCCTTAGTTTAGAATGTGTTCCTTTGTGTATATTGGAACACTCCCTAGTTGAGAATGTGTTCTATAGTAAGCCAGGGACTCTCCCTTGTAGGGAATGGCTCCCTTAGCTCACGTTATCGGTTAAATCAGTTGTGGTAGGAGGCGGTCTCAATATCAGTAGATGTTCAGCGTATGACCTTTATGAATGATTTCGATGATGTTTCCATGGGATGAGATCCAAAGGAAAGTTCCATATATGTGTATGTATAAGTGGCTCTAAAGAGGATTGATGCATGTTAAATCAGTTATGTTAATGTACTTCGCTATTTCCTTATTGTATACTTGTGTGTTTACTGATCTATTATATCCCGCGTGCTTAGTATATTCCAAGTACAACCTGCATGCCTTTTTGTGCTATATCATCTCATGATATAGATTCAGGTTTTCGGACTCAGCCTCATGGTTAGATACGCTCCATCCCTGTTCAACTGCTAGTGGAGAGTCCTCTTCTTCTAAGGGCATGATTTACGTGTACATTTTCATCATATTCAGTTTCAAATTTTAGGAGTTAGCTGGGGGTTTGTCCCAGCAACTCATCAATTTAGTAGAAGGCTTTCAGACTTGTCAAGATAGATTCAACGTTGTATCTTGTGTTGTTAAATTGTCTTTATGGTTTATATTAAATTCTTGATATTAGCTTTCGCTTATTCATGTTGTTAGTCATATCTGATGTTAAGTATATGCTCTGATTATGCCATGGGTCGACTTGGAGCCTTTCGGGGTTGCTTGTCCCGTGTTATAGCTAGGGTGTGAACTCGGGTCGTGACAAACTTGGTATAAAAGCAAAGGTTTAGAGTGTTCTAGGGTGTCTGAAAGTCGCATTATGTATGGTCTTCTTCATGGGTGTGAAGCGCGCCCCACTTATGATGAAGAGGCTATGAGACGTTTTAGGAATATTCACTTTTCTTCATGATCCTTATCGTGTGTAAAGCATGTAGCTCTAAATAGTTCCTTCCCCTGACTCATGCCTTACGCGTTCGCAGATAATGCTTCCCAGATGAGTGAATGGAAGAAGGAATGGAAATGGGTTCCAGCAAGCTCCACTAGTCCTGGCAAACCCAATAGATGATCATGTTACTCATGCCGAGTTCAGGGCAGCCTTTCAAATGTTAGCATTGGCCATGACAACTCAGATTAATCAGCAGGGATTAGTTCATATGCCCCAAAATGGGAACGCGCCAGCAGCTCGGGTAAGAGATTTCCTCATAATGAACCCACCCAAATTCCTTAGGTCGAAGGTGGATGAGGACCCACATGAGTTCATTGACGAGATCCTAAAGATCACCCAGGTCAAGGGAGTGAGTGGAGTGGAGCGCGTCGAGCTAGCTTCTTATCAGTTTAAGCGAGTTGCGCACATCTGGTTTAAGAAATGAAGGGACAGTAGAGTAGAGGGAGCAGGCCCTATTAGTTGGGGTGAGTTTCAGGCCACATTTTTGGAGCGATTCTTCTCTCGTGAGATGAGAGAGATCAAGGCAACTGAATTTGTGAATTTGAAGCAGGGTGTTATGACCGTTCAGGAATACTCCTTAGAGTTTACTCGAATGTCTAAGTATGTGCTAGAGCTTGTGGTTCATGAGCGGGCTCGAGTGAGCCGGTTTGTTCATGGAGTGGTGGACTACTTGGATAAAGATTGAAGGACCTACATGCTTCACCAGTATATGGATTTTCCTCAGATCGTCTTATACGCCCAACAGATGGAGGCGGTGCATTTTAGAGAGAAGGCAGTCAAGAGGCCTAGGACCGGAGATTTAGAGTTATCCTAGCAGAGGTCGAGTGGTGGACACCGCCCATGCTACCAAAAGATGTCATCGGCCCCTGCACCTTCGACAGTCAGTGTTCCGAGTACATCCAGGGTAAGAGAGATTACATATCTGTTATGTACCAGCTGTGGGAAGCACCATTTAGGGGAATGTATGGCTGACTTAGGTGCTTGTTTTTGGTGTGGCAAGTTGGGCCATAGGTACAGGTATTGTGCGGTAGCTAAGCGGGGTGAGAGTAGAGCCCCAGCCACCTCTTCAGTAGCTCGAGCAACCTGCCCATTTAAGCAAAGTACATCATTTAGCGCAGGTGGTGGCCTTTGTTAAAATCGCCCTTCCACCTCAGCAGCGCCTCAGGATTAGGGAAAGTCATCAGTAGTATCACAGGTATGTTGTAGATTGTTCCTGTTACCTTTGTATGTTGTTAAGCCCCGAACCCCCGTATTGAATAGATATTCAGGTATTGTTTGTTGAATGGAAGTGGTCGATCTCTGTTGTGATATAGTTGTTAGCATGAGGTTGTGGTGAAGTGTTGGAGGTAAGAGGGGGGGAATGGAGGCAAGTTAGTAGTGTGCAATCTAACCTTAAGGGAGCCTTAGTCAGATAGCTTGAAACTATTTGAGCCAGGAGGGATCTTGAGTTGCTAGTGGAGGAATTTCATCCTTTAGAAGTGCTTAGTAGCCTAGTAGGTGAAGATATCTCCTTTACGTGTTTACATTTGATGGTCATGGATGATTCGTGTTCAATAAGTCCTTTCCCTCAGTTAGAACAGATATCATAAATTCTAGCTTGGTATCAGGAAGTGGTTCGAGAATGAAGGCTTAGTCAGTAGTAGCTCGGTGCCAACTAGATGGGAGAGAATCCTTATCAGTGTTCTATTCAAACCCATGTCAGTTTCATGTCCTCAGTCCCTCTTATGTTGTAGCATGCAAGTACGATTTAGATGTTCAGTCCAAACATGTAATTGCATTCGGAGGTAGTCATTTTGTTAGTTTCCAGCTTGAATAATCAATAACGGGGTATGGTGAATTATATTTCTCTATTCCGTATGTTATTCCACATTCGAGGATGAATGTTTCCAAGGGGGAGATATTGTAACATCCTGAGTGTTTCTAGATCAGATTCCAGGCTTAAGGGGGAGAGAAGTAAATCAAAAAATGGAAATTTTGCAGGATGAGCAGGTGGCGACGGGCGACTTGACTTGTCGTTTGGGTAGGCCACGACTCATCAGGTTTGTTGTTGGGTGGGCTAGGTGTTTGGGCAAGGTCTCAGGAAATGGAGGTGACAGGTGCAGGCAACGAGTCGTCGTGTGGGAGCACGACTCATGAAGTGATTCGTTGGTGGAGTTGGGAATTTGGAGAACTTAGGGTAGTGGACTTGAAGGCTCGGTCCCCACGAGTCGTTACTAGACCCCACGACTTGTGGGGTGCCTCATGGGGCCAGGAAGGGTGACTTTTTCCTACATTTTTCCAAGGATGTTTTTGTGAAATCCTATGCTTCTAACTTCTAAACCTCATCGTTTTTAGTGCTATTTGGGACATTTTTAATGTTCTTTTAGCCTAAAACTTTCATTCTCTCAAGATATCTCTCAAAGCCCTTCTTCCTCTTCTCCTCTCAAGATTCGAGGACCTCACCAAGGTGTTCCTCACAATTTTAATATCAAGCTCAAGTGGGGGATTCTTCAAAGCAGGTATGCGGGTTTTTCAACAAGGATATTCTTCCATCCTTGTACCCCAAAATATTTTATCAAAATGCTCAATTTAAATTATTCTAGAAGAGCATGTCCTAGGGTTTTTAAATTGATGGTCAATTCTTCTACTATTCTCTAAATTCCAAGACCTATCATGATTTATGAGTGGATTATGATGTATAATAAGTGGGTTACCTTGAATTATTGGTTGGGTGATGAAAAATATGGGGTTATAGAATGTTCTTTATAAATGGATAGAAATTTTAATAGGCTTTATTATTGTGCACTCAATCATTGTAATTACTTGCACCCATGTTTAAATTATGTGAAGATGTATGATTATCACTATGAACTAGAATGTGCCATTTAATAGACATGTTCAAAAGAAATTAGAGTTTATAGGCTTGAATAATTGATATTAAAGCATGTATTTCTCTTATGTCTTCGATGGAGTTGATTGGGCATGAGGTAAATCCATAAAAATGGTCTAATTAATGCCTCCTTCTCATGAATTGGAGTAATCTCGAAAATGGGTCTTACGAAATGAAGATGTATGCTTCTCCCATGATCTCGCTGAATATATATGAGTTATGAGTCAAGTATATGGTTCCCATAAACCTAGAACTGTAGGAGTCAATGTATGTGATTTAAGGTATGAATCGGATCTATGGATCATGAATGACTCTATGATATATGCCGAATGGTATAAGTCCAGAACCTAAATGTTGTGAATGTATTATGCATGATGTGAATCTAAAGATGCTCACTAATGTAAGACCTTTGAGGAAATATTAATATGGCTCCATAACGATATGTATTATGATGATAAACTATGAGAATGATATTTCAGAATATTGGGCTTGTTGTTAGTAGAAAGTAGCCCCAGTCCTTTAAAAATGAATGTTGTATGACAGAAATTAGTAAATGATCATGTCTCTGGTTAACTGTAGTAGTTTTGTATATATATGAACAGATGTTATATAAATAGCCTACATATTTTAGTCCAGACAGGGATCTTCCTTATTCGAGAATATTTCCCTTGGTTAGTCAGTCTGGAACACTCCATAGTCGAGAACATGTTCCTTAGTCAGTCTGGAACACTCCTTAGTCGAGAACGTGTTCCTTAGTCAGTCTGGAACACTCCTTAGTTGATAATGTGTTCCTTTGTGCAGATTGGGACACTCCCTAGTTAAGAATGTGTCCCTTAGTAAGCCAGGGACTCTCCCTAGTAGAGAATGGCTCCCTTAGCTCATCTTATCGGTTAAATCAGTTGTGGTAGGAGGCAGTCTCAGTTATCAGTAGATGTTCAGTATATGACCTTTATGCATGATTTCAAAGATGTTTCCATGGGATGAGATCCAAAGGAAAGTTTCATAGATGTGTATGTATAAGTGGCTCTCAAGAGGATTGATGCATGTTAAATCAGTTATGTTAATGTACTTGGCTATTTCCTTATTGTATACTTTTGTGTTTACTTATCTATGATACCCCACATGCTTTGTACATTTCAAGTACTAACTGCACACCTTTTTGTGCTATATCGTCTCATGATATAGATTTAGGTTTCCGGACTCAGCCTTACGGTTAGATATGCTCCATCCCTATTCAACTGCTAGTGGAGAGTCCTCTTCTTCTGAGGGCATGGTTTACGTGTACATTTTCATCATATCCAGTTTTTAGATTTTAGGAGTTAGCTAGGGGTTTGTCCCCGCAACTCATCAGTTTAGTAGAAGGCTTTAATACTTGTCTTGACAGATTTAGTGTTGTATCTAGTGTTGTTAAACTGTCCTTATGGTTTATAGAAAATTTTTGATATTAGCTTTCACTTATTCATGTTGTTAGTCATATCTGATGTTAAGTGTATGCTATGATTATGCCATGGGTCGACTTGGAGCCTTTCGGGGTTCCTTGTCCCGTGTTACGGCTAGGGTGTGAACTCAGGTCGTGACAATGTTCATGCCAGGGTGGACTTAGAGTACCTCGGGGTTTCTTGTCCCATGTCTCGATCCAGGCCTATGTTTTTGTTTCTCCTGCACACTGGGCACACATAAGTCAATAAATATGGGTTGCCTCCCAAGAAGTTCTTGATTTAACATCGCGGTACGATGCAGGTGGTTTGGTTACTCAGAATTGACCAAACACCTAATGGATTGCCTTCTAAGAAGCACTTGATTTAACATTGTGGCAAGAAGCAAGTTTCTTGACTACTCATACTTTGTAAAGGAACTCAAAATCATCCTCGATCGCTGAGACCACTCTATACTCCTTTGATTACTTCATTGACCGGTAGACATTGAAGGTCACCTATTCTTTATTGAGTCTTAATTCTAACTTGCCAGCCTCCATATCTACTAAAGCCCTCCCAGTCGTAAGAAATGGTCGCCCCAAAATGATGGGGACCTCAAAATCAACCTCGCAATCAAGGATCACGAAGTCCACTGGGAATATGAATTTATCCACTTTAACAAGCACATCAAATTTGATCCCCACAGGCTTTTTAACAGTTTGGTCGACCAGCAGGAGTCACAGTATTGGTGTAGGGGCTCCCAAGCCCAGCTGCTTAACAAAGTAAAAGGCATCAGATTGATGCTTGCTCGCAAGTCGTAGAGTTCCCTCACGAACTCAACATCACAAATTGTATATGAAATGGTGAAGGCACCTAGATCCTCCTTCTTTTGAAGAAGGACGGTGAGGCTATAGCACTAGAATGATGCAAAGTCTTCATAGGGACATAGCTCACAGACCTTTTATTAGTAAAAAGGTCCTTCATAAACTTGGCATATCCCGGCATCTTCTCTAGTGCCTCGACCAATGGTATATTTACAGATAACTATTTTATCATTTACAGGAATTTCTGAAACTTACCATTCTTTGCCTTCTTCTTCATTCTTTGAGGGAATGGTGGCGGTGGTTGTGGGATAGCCTTATAAATCTGTGTGGGCCCTTGATTCTCTCGTTGTTCAGCCTTAGGTTCCTTCTCAACAAGTGGAGCCTCAGTCAAATAAGCATCCTCCTCATGCTCATGCTCAACAACCTCTTCCTCATCATCAATTATGCTTTTTTTCTTCCTTTGAAGCTCAACTACAACTGAAAGAGGGGGATCAACCATGGTATTTCAACTCCTAGTCATTAGAGCCACACAATGACCATCATTCTTCGTATTTTGGATTGTGTTACTGGGAGTGTACCCTTTTGCCTAGGGTTCATGGATGCTGACAGTTGACCCAACTACTATTCAATCTGCTTGATAGCCGTGGTATGTGACTCAAATCTCTAACCCATACTAGATATATCTTCATGGATGTCTTTCATCTAATCATATGTGGATCTAACTTTCTTTATCTTCTTAGCCATCATCTTCTCAAACTTTGACTGTCTAGCCTCCCCTGCATTTGCATTAGGAGGCACGTATAATCCTGCTCGATTGTTGCAGTAACCGTCATTCCTTCTCCATTCTCCCTCTCGCTCATGACCTCGGCTTCTGTCTTTTTATTATTGAGTTTTGTCAATGGACGATGTTGACCTTTATTGTAAAACGATGTAGAGCATATGCATGTTTTTGGGAGTAGTGTCTAGCACCGAGTAGGATAATGGATGATCACCCTATGCTTCAGAACTATGCGCCAACATAGGATGATACTATTATATATACTACTTTGGGACCTCCCATGTGAGCTTCCGCTGACCGAATGGGCCTTCAGTTTGTTCCTATTGTAATTGTCTCTGCATTAATTCTGACCTTGGTTTCAAGAACCTTGGCGCCAAGTGTCTTTTCTAGACCCTTGGCCGTTGACTCGAAAACCCACCACCTGGTTGTCCAAGACATTTGCCTCCTTTTCAAAATCTAAGTGCTCATGCCCTAGTTCCTGTCATTGTGCCGCCGCTGCATTAACTTTTCTTTCTCCAGTGCCCATGATATGCTTTATGAGCAGCTCCAATGATGTGTGCATATGGGTCAATTCCTGGTCATGTTCTTCCTCCTTCCTTCATTGGTCTGCAGTTGAACCAACAACATATGTTCCAATAGATGCTTCCTTTCCCAGGTGTGCCATGCTCTGTTTATTTTCGTCACTCTGTCTAGAATAGTGGCATCGTGTTCCTAGGTGTGGCTCATCAATGCTTCTCCCACCATTGTGTCAGCTACAATTTTAGTATTGTTATTTAGTGATCTATAGAAAATCTCCAACAAACTACCATAAGGAATTTTGTGGTTTGGGCACCTGGTTAACTTCTTCTTGAATCTAAACCAGATAACATGAAGTGCCTCAGTATTTAGTTGTCGGAAATTATATATTTCATCTTTAAGCTGCAGCATTCTGGAGGGTGGAAAGAATCTCTCTAGAAAAGCTTGTTTGAGCTCCCTCCAGTTGGTAAAGGAGTTGTTGGGCAACTTCAATAACCATAAAGTAGCGTCCCTAAACAGAAAGAAGGGGAAGAGTCTTAGCCTTATTGCATCCCGACTGACTCTTGGCAACCTGTACGCCTGCATATTCCAACAAATTTCATTAAGTGCAGGTTTGCATCATCAGCAGCGTGACGACTAAACACCCCCTTCATGTTCAACAATTGAATCATGGTGCTAGTAATGTCAAATTTTGACCCAGCAGGCAAAGGTGGTGGTACAATAGCTTCGGTTGACCCGACTTCATCAATGTCCGGGTCATCCTCATCAAAGAATTAAGGGGCATATCTCTGGCCTCTGTTTCCCCTTCCATGGTGACCGGAATTGACAACCTCATCTCGAGCATCATATTCTTCCTAAAGTGCAGTTTGCCGAGCTAGCTCGACTTTCCTAGCTTCTTTAGCAAGACGGGCATCTCCCTGCTCTTGGTTGTCCATCCTTCGCAGTGTTCTGAGATCCAAAGGAATCGGGGGGTTTCCACTCCATCGAGTACTTGGCATTCACCAAGTGACAACCTATGGGTGTCAAAAAACAAAAAGAAAAGATAAAATTAAGGAAATAACAACCAAAAGTTAAATACAAGCAATTAATCTAATCTTACTCGTATTCCCTGGCAACGGCGCCACTTTTTGATAATGCTCAAACTCACACTTCCTTGAAAGTATGAAGTGGATGTTGTCAATAAATAACCCAACAAAGAGGTTGGGGTCGAACCCACAGGGAAAAAGGTAAGATCTAGAATAATGCTAGTACTTAAATTTGTTGGTAAGTTACCTCCAAATTGGGGTGTTTAAAGAAAAGAATAATAATAAAACAATATCGTAATTGTGGTTGGCATCAAGATTTGCAAATAACTAGGGTGAGTGTTCCCCATGGGTTCATAAGTACTTCGGGTATACACATGTGATCAATCCCAATGCTTACTTATAGAACTAATAACTAGGGTTCATCCAAATGACTGATTCGCCCCTATTGGATGACTATACTAAATCATCGGTTCAGGTCTCATGAGCGATTTCAAACTAATAGTTATCAATATGTTCCAAATTAACTTTCCTGTTACCACAACTCAAGTCATACAATGACTATAAAAATCAAGGCTTCGTTGTAATGCTCTTTCCTAATCTCTACTTCTATAGGTATAAGAACATAAAGAATTCACGTAATTCCTAACGTTGTGCATCGTTAAGAAACGTTAAATATGAAGAGAATACAATACAAGCATTTAGAATTAGTTTTGAATCATTTTGTGTAACCCTATTTCGATAATTCACAATAGTTTCCACAACCCTAGTTGTGGAGATTTTCGCCTCTAATGATTGTAAGATTGTAATTAGTATTCATAGAAAAACACATAATTAAATACTTACAACAATAATTGTAAGAAACCCTGCTTTGAATATTGATGAACAAAATCAAGAATAATTGGTAAAACTAAGTGTTGATCCTAAGAATTTCTCTCCAAAACTTAATAATAATACACAAATAATACTTTTCTCAATGTAATCATACGTCTATTACTCTCTCTCCTACTAAAAAAACATAAAAGGTATTTATGCAGACATCAAAAACCTTTTCCTAAGCTAACAGGGAAATTTCCATATCTGGCACTGAATTATCTTATGATTGGTCATACAACCCGTAACAGGATTGTACAGGTTGTATCTAGCTCTCGTACATTACTTGGCTGCTGTAGAATTGGCTAAGTGTTGGCAAGTGGTACAACTAGTACCATGGTTCTACGAGTCGTACAACCATCCGTGGCTTGGCCCTAAGAACTTTGACATCTTCTGAATTTTTTCTACGAGTGTTGTGGTACACCTTGTACCTTGCTCTTATGACTCGTACTTGCTTGTTGCATCTAGAGTTCTACCAAGTCTTTAAGAATCACTAAAGCTCCCCATGGCTCATGGTACGGGTCGTAAGTAGATGTTACGATCCGTCGGTTTCACTTGTACCAAGAGACTGCTTGTGCTAATTTTCTTATGAATTTTTCTACAACTCCACTTACGGCTCATACTATCTTTATATGGCTTGTACTGAGAGTCGTACTCTGCCTTCATATCATTTCATCTTTCTGAGGTTTTCCACAAGTCTTAGTACGACTCGTGCAATTTAGGTATGTCTCGTACTGAAATTAATACTTGGTAGATTTTCTGCACTTTTATGCATCTTTTGCACATTTTTGCTCTAATACATATTTTCTTTGAAAACAAAATAAAAGCACCTCATATTCATATAAACATAACTATGTCCATGCTATTTTCTTAGTTTTAAGCATTGAAAGTGCAGTAAACTTACAATACATTAGTTTCCATTTTGAGGGACATGGGCCACCGCCAACTGGTTGAGCTGATGATGAAGGGCGTATTTATGCACTTCATAGACATATTTTTACCCGTACTATACTATGTTTTGAGAACAAGTTATGTGTCTTTGCATGAGATTATGTTATATATTTGTAAAAATGGATAATGCATGTGATTAGATGTTTTCAGGGCTAAAAGTGATGGATTTGAGTGTGTTTGAGACGTTTGGATTGAAGTTGAAGAAGAAAATATGCACTAAGCAAGATTAAAGAAAGAAAAAATAAATATAGTGCACTGCCACTGCTGCGCGAGGCACTGGCCTGCTGCACTACTAGATACACGACTTGGCCCTTGTGCTGCGCGATTCCATGCGCAAGGCGCCGGTCTCCCTGCATGACTGAGTGCGCAATACGGCACAGAATTTGTGCGATGACATACGCGAGCGCAGCCTTTCTAGTGCTACAGCAGGCGCAAGGCACCCTTCCACCTACGCACTGCAGCCCGCGATGCACCAAGGGGTTTCCAATGGACAAAATTTAACTCCTACTTCAACTAGGAAAAGGAACTTTCAGTCCCAAATCAAATCCGCAAAGGAACAAGAAAAGCATAAATCTACTACTATAAATACTCCTTTATTTTTATTTTTTTTCAGAGAAGTTTTAAGGTTTTTAATTTTTGAAGTTGTAAGTTTGAAAGTCTTCAAGGAGGATTAGAGTTTTCAATCTCAAGTTTTTAGATTAAAGTTTGGTGTCTTACGTTTTGAATTTTGAGGCGATTGTTGAATTGTTCTTCCGAAATTTTGCATTAATCAAGTGAAGGTTCTTCCAATCATTGTTGTAAGTATTAACTTTTAATTTTATTTATGAATTCTACTAATTTACTTATAAACATGATAGTCTAAAACCATCTCAACTAGGGTTGTGGGAACCGTGGTGAATTAACGAACTAGGGTTTGCACGATGTGATTCTAAACCAATACTAAACTCTTGTATTGTATTCTCTTCATGCTTAAATGTTTCTTAACGGTGTGCAATGTTAGGACATGCCCGAATTCTTTACTTTCTTGAGCTTAGAGAGGTAGAGATTAGGAAAAGGGAATTACAACAAAGCCTTGATCTTGATGATCGTTGTATTAACTTGAGTTGTGGTCGCAGGATAGTTAAATTTGGGACATAATGATAACGATTAATTTGCAATCGCTCATGAGTTCTGGCTTGGTGATTGAGGATAGTTATCCAATAGGGACTGGTCGGTCGTTTGGATAAACCTATGTTATCAGTTCTACAAGTAATGTATTGGGATAGATCACTAGTGTAAAACCCGAAGTAGTTATGGATCCATAGGGAACACTTGCCCTAGTTAATTGCATTAATTTGGAAAAAACCGTCAATTTCTCAACATTGTTACTTATTAATTTTACAAATCCCCCCTCTTAGAAATAATTGATTAAAAAGCTTAAGCAATAGTGTTCTTCTACATCCTTCTATATTCCCTATGGGATCGATGTTCGGTCTGTTTGGTATAACTACACGTAAGTGCACGTGGTCGAACAAGTAGTAAAGTGGCTCAAGTAAGCCAAGTATCGATCCCACAAGGAATGGACTAAGGTATCAATCTTATCAAGTGTCAATAAACTTTAACTCTAAAGTGCAGACAACAGTGTGAAGAAGATTTTGATATTTTGTTCCTAATTTTATACTAAGTCTAAAACGAATATACAATTTGAGTATGAACTATAAGTATGAGCATGCTGAGGCTAAAATGAACATGTAGAGAAATAAATTATCGGTACAATATGATTAATCTTTCCTCCCGTTGCTAGTCAAGAATTATTGCCTATGGATTAAAACTCTCGTATTTAACCCAACTTAAGAATCATGAACCTTCCACCTACATCTCTGTGATAAAAAGAAATTCATGTTCTAGCCATACAAAATCGATTCCTTAATTGACTAATACGACTTTCAGGTATATTTCAATCCTGAAGGTAAATCAATTCTCAATTTTTCCAAACTAAGAAAAGATCATATCCTATTAATTCACAACTTTCCAATTTCTTGCTCTTTCGAGTGAAACAGGACTTTTTAGATATACATTAACGTTGGCCACACATTAACGCAGTAAGAACAAGAATCAATAGAACAACCATGGAAGAAAAGATGAAAAACCAATTTATTGATAATTACATTTCAATACAAATGTTCTTAACCTCAGCAAGAAGGGAATTTGGCCACTCATTTGTGGATTAAACATCATTAAATGAGTGTTAATCATACAAGCAATTGAAATAAAGAAGAAGGAGATAGAGAAAAACCATGAGATTTTTGTCCCCTCAACTGCCTGTAACCCACGTTCTTGCTCCACCAAGTCAGAATTATTAAAAATGAACCTAACTATTCTATTTATACTAGTGGGAATTTTTCCTGAAATAACAAGCAACGTGTCACGGAGTGCATCGTGGAGCACTGCCTCTGTGACACGCCACCAACGCAGACCCTCACTGGAATCCGGTCATCCAAGTATTAAAACCCAACATGGCACGGTGTGCAACGCGGGGCTAGGCCAACGTGCCACGGCCCCAACGCGCACCTTCACTGGAATTTGGCATAATTTCAGCATCCAGGCAGAATGCATCCGCGATGGCAGCGTGACAGGGCTCCATCGCGGAGCCCCTTTAATTCGTGCTTTCCTTGTGCTTTTTTCCTTGCTAGCTTCTGAGTCCAATCCCGATTTCTCCCAACATGCATCTTAGCTTCATAAAATTATATTTTTCCTGCAGCACCATGCTAATCGTGTTGGTTAGTATAAATTCACATTTTATTACAATTCACATGAGAATGTACAAACATCGATAGATAAACAAGACAAAATGACACATTTGAGTATCACTTGGGCATATAAATCTGCCCAAGATCACTTACCCCACACTTAAATCCTTGTTCGTCCCCGAACAATAATCTTACACCTCATGCGATTGACATCCAATCCTGGCTCAACAATTCAAGCTACGGTTATACCGATTATTTAATATAGCAAATCATCAAGAAAACATGCATAGTCTTATCAATACAATGACCTTCAACACATTAAGACCTCCTAGACTCAACAATCGACTCTCGATATCGGCAAACTCATGCAAATCAACTGATCAAGATATCTGACATGAAATTCAATCTCTCGTCGAGTATGTGCCCTCACAACACAAGAGAATTTTCCCCTTTTTAATCACATGAACTCAAAGACATTACATGCAGGGGCATATAAACAAGATTTCGCTCTCTCTCCCAAAAGAATTCACATGCATCATGTCATGAACCATAGGCTTGCCTTTAGTGTATTACTCCACTAATATAAGGACGCGTGATGTAAGATCACGTAGGACTTAACAGGTTGTAGTGTAAGCTATGGAACTAGCAAATACTGGGCTAACCAATAATAACAACTAGCCTCCTTAAGCGCTTTTTCAATACATCCCATCAACCTTATGGGCATTGTTTCTTCCTTCATCCTCCCATTCTTGAAGTCTGTTTTTACTTTTTTGGTTTCCATATCTTTAAGCACATTCGACTTAATAACAAAGATTTGTTATATGTCTTCATTATATTTAATTTATAGCGAGTGCACCTTTGACCTTTTCTTTCCTTTCATCACTCTGTTTTTTCTTTTCTTTTCACCATTCTCACTCCTTGACACTGTGGGAAATTTTTTTTTCTTGAACGCTTAAGAGTTTTTGATCAAGTTCACGGATAATGAAAAGAAGGGGTTAAGCTCGGTTTACACCTTTTTGAAAAAAGAAAAAAAAATAGGCTAAAGGCTCAATGGGCGAACTAGGATGTACATTCAAGGTAGGTACGATAATGAAAAAAAACTTTCGTTTAAAGGAAAGAAATGCCTACATCCTTTTCTACAATACACATCCTTCATTTCATTTTGTACACACACCAGGCAAGTTCTACACTCTTCACAATAGCATGGAAGATACGAAACCTCACCACACACTCATTGTACATGCTCAACTCAAGACATATTCACAGACTCTTCAATCAACTAATTACAAGAATTCAAACATTAAGCCTCAATCACACCGAATCGAACTCTATGGCCTAGGTATCTCAACATATTTACAAAGTTTCATGCTTTCATACGAATCACCTTTGCATTTTAAATATCATGTACAACACGCAACCAGAATTTCACAACCATAAAGTAACGACACGTTTGGGATACAAACAAACAAAAGAAAAAAAATTAAAAAGAACAAAATAAATCTACTCCTATCGACTACATTTCCCTTAAGACGGTCTCATCCATCCATCATAGGGAACGGTCACTAATAATGACTTCGGTTCAATGGGACTATTCTCAGTAAAAGAACCAAGAACAAACGCCTAGAAACCCAAAAATAAAAAATCTCACGAAACATTTTAATCGATAATTTCGATAAAACAAAAATATTTACAAAACCAGCTAACAACATTCAACAACACACAACAACTTCACATTAATTACAATACAGATATACACACAAAAATCACAGGGTCACAAGTTTTTCCAAGCACAACAACAGAACAGAGATATTAACAACAACAACAACCAACACCTAACAACTCCCACCCTACACTTAAATCGAACACTGTCCCCAGTGTTCAAAAAATTCAGCATAGCACAAAAGTGGGTGGTGAAACTCCCTGATCAATCAAAGTATTCCACTTCTTCGTCAGGTGCCGCTGCCTCGTCTCCCATGTCTGAATCTCCCCCATCGTCATCATCTGACTCAACATCGGAGTCGTTGCGACGTGTCTCCTCATCTGTGGGGACATCATCATTAGTGGGCTCCACAAAAGATGGTCCCACTCGGCATAGAGCCCTGGCATTTTCGCCAAGAGGGTAGTCTAGCTCGAGCTGCCATAGCTCATCTTCTGTTGCTGGCCTCCCACCTATGCGCAGCTGGAGCATCTGCATCCCGAACATGTGGGCCATGTACTGATCATTCCGAGAATGTCACTCGGCTAGTGTGAGAACTGGCCCTTGAGTGGTGTCGGGTGCCTTAGTTTTGGTGACATCTAAGGCCCGCCTCTCCATATGTGGGATATAGTCAAGGGCCTCTTCCTTAATATCCAGGCCCCTCAGGAACGTGGTCAGTAAGCCACCAAACCTGTACCTGTTCCCTTGATGCAAACGGGCTCTCTTCATGGCGGAGATAATCACCGCCCCAACATTGATCTCCAGCCCTTTCATCAAGGCATAGACCAAGCACACACGATCTTGGGTGACATCTGTCATATGCACCCCTAGGATCAGGCAGGAACAAACAATCTTAAGCCATATCCTGGCTTCCCTGTTCATCTGTGAGTAGGGCAATGTCTGATGGTAGCCCCTCTCCTTATGCCTGCTCCACCGTGCTGTAGACCGGGCTCCACACAGAGTGCCTCTGATGTCCGCATATGATGGAGTGATATTCAGCTGCCGGAGTACATGGGAGTTTGTGTTCCGCACCCCCAAGATGGCATTAAGGTGATGGGGCTCAAAAGTGACTACCTGCACCCTAATATTCATGGTGTGACTTCTGAGTGTCGGGTACCAGTTGGCGTAGAACTCTCGAATCAGGTGCAGATTGCACTCCTTGGGCTCTTCAAAGATGAAGTTCAGCCCGGCTGCATCAATCCTGGGGAATTCTTGTGCCAACGGTTCCCTAGAAATGTGCTCCTCGAGGAAGTATTTGCTTTCCTTATGCTTTGCGTACCATTTCTTCCCTTCCTATGTCACCCATCGGGTTTCGTATTGCCGACGTTGGCTGCGCGAAACCACTGGTGCTGCTGGGACTACTGTTCCCAGACTGATTCTTTTCCTTCCGGCGCCCGATGTAGATGCGCCCTTCCCTCTATCTTGCCTGTTTGCCATTGTTTCTGTCAAACCAAACAGACAGTTCCAATGTTATTCAAATTAAACTTATCTTCGACTAAGGTTGGGTTAAGCTAGGACACCCTACACTTAGTCTTTGGCCATAATCACAACATTACAGCAAGACAATCCTCTTTTTCTAACTTTCAAAAGAAAATAAAAAAAACAATAACAAAAATGCCTTGTGCATTCAGAGGGTTTGACGGTATAAATTCCATGTACTACTCAGACTTCATACAGCTAATCCACTATTACCATCGATAACATTTCATCACATAGCACTTAGCGCAAATTTCTATCAACAAAACCGATGCAATTCCCCCAATTTATATGCAATTTCAACAATTTCATTATCCCGACAATCCGTCGCGCCTTTAGCATATTAACGTTAAGCACAACATAATTCACCTCACTCAACATGCACAAACCAACAAGAAATTCACATTTCAACTCAATTTTAACTTCTTCATATTCGAATTCTAACCCTAGCTACAATTTTACAAGATTTTCAATCACTCATGTATTTATCGAGTTCATATAATCACGACGATACTACGAACATCAATTAACAATAGCTTACATGAATTCAAGCTCAATTTACAATTAGGGCAAGTTTTCCTCACTTCCCATGCTCAAAATTGGAAAAATTAGACAAAAAATGAGATGAAGTTAACGAACATACCTTTAATTCGATGATATCAAAGAAACGTTGAAGAATTTTAGCTCCTAGGTCCGTGTCACGTTGGGGCAGAGGGGATTTTGGGTTGTTTGTCGTGGAGGGGAGTGAAAATCGGAAAAATTGGGTGTTTTCGGGGTTAAAAGGGAGGTTTTTCGCGCGGGTCACCCAGCGACCCGGTGTGACCCGCCGCGAATAACACTTCACCGTGTCACGAAGAGTAACGCGGAGCATGCCCTCCGTGACACAGAGCCATCGCGCAGGTATTCTGGAATTTTTCAAAAATTCCAGATTACACTTCAACGTGTCACGGAGGATAACGCGGAGCACTCCCTCCGTGACACGGAGCCATCGCGCAGGCTCACTGTTTTGCCACTTTTTATTATTTTTCTTACCTCGATTTTTCCTTTGCGATCCTTTGCATTTTTACCCTCCGTTCAACCTGAAATTCATCTCACAACAAGAAATTGGTTAGAATTTATAGGTTTCACATAAAATACAATTTTTTTTGTTTTTATTTTTATTTTTCTCATTTTTCTTTTCTTTTCTTTTTCTCTATAAACTCTATTCACATATTACAAAAATTTCACGGGTTGCCTCCCGTGCAGCGCCTGGTTTACCGTCACGGCTCGACGTCATTAAGCTCAGTCATCCTCTAGGGTGACGGATGTTTTCTCTCGACTACCGTCCTCACCCCAGTAATGCTTACATCGCTGCCCATTGACTAAGAACGTGGCACTTCGATCTTCTTGCCACAACTCTACTGCCCCGTGCGGGGTCATTCGCACTACCTCAAATGGCCCTGACCATTTGGACCGCAGTTTCCCCGAAAACAGCTTCAATCTTGAATTGAAGAGTAATACTTTCTACCCAGGCTCAAAAATACGATGCACCACATGCTTGTCATGCCACCTCTTTGTTTTTTCTTTGTAGTACTTCGCACTCTCATAAGCATGCCAATGAAACTCTTCAAGTTCGCTGAGTTGCATTAGCCTCTTCTTGCCCGCTAGCCCTAAGTCCATATTCAATTTCTTCACGGCCCAGAAGGCTCGGTGCTCTAGCTCCACTGGCAGATGATACGCCTTACCATAGATCAATCGATATGGAGAAGTTCCAATCGATGTCTTGTAAGTAGTTCTGTATGCCCACAACGCATCATCAAGTTTACTTGACCAATCATTACGTTGTGCATTTACTGTTTTCTGGAGAATCTGCTTCACTTCTCTATTCGACATCTCCACTTGCCCACTAGTTTGGGGGTGATATGTTGTTGTCACCTTGTGGCGCACCCCATACTTGACTAGTAGCTTCTTGAAACTTGCATTTACGAAATGAGCCCCTCCATCACTAATAATGGCTCGGGGTGTCCTGAACCTGGTGAGAATGTGTTGTTTCACAAATTTTGTTACCACCTTGTAGTCATTCCTGGGGCAAGCTATTGCTTCAACCTACTTTGATACATAATCAACGGCCACCAAGATGTAACGATTACCAAATGAAGGTGGGAACGGGCCCATGAAATCTATGCCCCATACATCAAAGGTCTCAACTTCCAGTACATTCTGCAGCGGCATCTCTTGCCTTCTACCAATTGTGCCTATACGGTGACATCTATCGCACATTTTAACGTATGCCATAGAGTCTCTAAATAGTGTAGGCCAAAAGAAACCTGACTGTAGAACCTTGTGCGCTGTCCGCTCGCCTCCGTGGTGCCCCCATACAACGAAGAGTGACAACTCCTCAACACCTCTGCAATTTGGCTCTCCGGGATGCATCTTCACATCACCTGATCCGGTCCCTGTTTAAATAAGTATGGCTCATCCCAAATAAAATACCGGCAATCATACCTGAATTTTTTTCTTTGCTGAACTGTAGCCACAGGTGGATAGACTCCACTCACTAGCAAGTTGACTATGTCTGCATACCAGGGAACTTCAGCTTCCCCTATTGCCAAGAGCTACTCATCCGGGAACTCCTCATTGATGTTATCACCTTCCTTCCATGCGACCGGTTTTCCAATCGCGATAAGTGATCTGCCACCTGATTTTCGCTCCCCTTTCTGTCCTTAATTTCGAGGTCGAACTCTTGCAACAACAGGATCCATCTGATCAGCCTGGGCTTTGCATCCTTCTTGTTAAACAGATACCGAATCGCTGCATGATCGGTATACACCACTACTCTTGAACCCACCAAATAGGACCTGAATTTATCAAATGCAAACACCAATGCTAGCATCTCCTTCTCTGTGACTGTATAATTACTTTGGGCAGTGTTTAGTGTTTTGCTTGCATAATGAATAGAATGAAAGATTCTATTTTTTCTCTTCCCAAATACAGCCCCCACAGCCAGATCACCTGCATCACACATCAATTCAAATGGTTGTTCCCAATCCGGAGAAATAAGGACAGGTGCTTCTATCAATTTCTGCTTCAACTCCTCGAATGCTTTAACACACTCATCATCCAACTCAAACTTCACCTCTTTTTCTAACAATTTGCATAGTGGTCTAGAAATTTTTGAGAAGTTTCTGATGAAACGTCTGTAGAACCCTGCATGCCCAAGAAAACTGCGAACACCTTTCACCGACACAGGTGGTGGTAACTTTTCAATAACCTCAATCTTAGCACGATCGACCTCCGGCCCCTTGCAAGACACTTTATGGCCAAGGAAGATACCTTCCTTGACTAAGAAATGGCATTTCTCCCAATTGAGTACAAGGTTGGATTCTTCGCAGCGAGCCAGCACCCTGTCAAGATTCTGCAAACAAGTAGCAAATGAATTACCGAAAACAGAAAAATCATCCATAAATACCTCAACAAAATCCTCCACCATGTCGTGGAAAATAGCTATCATGCATCTCTGGAATGTGGCGGGTGCATTGCATAACCCAAATGGCATCCGCCTAAAATCATACGTCCCATAAGGACAGGTAAAAGTAGTATTCTCCTGATCCTCCGGTGCTATGGCTATTTGGTTATAGCCAGAGTACCCATCAAGGAAACAATAATATTCTTGTCCAGCCAACCTGTCTAATATCTGATCAATGAATGGGATAGGATAATGATCTTTCCTTGTGGCTTTATTGAGCTTTCTATAGTGCATGCAAATCCGCCAGCCTGTGACGGTTCGTGTAGGAATCAACTCATTTTTTTCATTGGTGACCACGGTCATCCCTCCTTTCTTTGGAATGCACTGAACAGGGATTACCCATTCACTGTTCGAGATAGGGTAGACCACACCTGCATCAAGCCACTTAATTATTTCTTTCCTAACCACATCCTTCACTGCTGAACTTAACCTTCGCTGAGGCTGAACAGTTGGCTTTGCTCTTGTCTCCATGAAGATCCTGTGTGTGCAAAAAGATGGATTGATACCCTGAATATCTGACATTTGCCAGCCCATTGCTTTCTTCCTTTTTCTGAGGACACCCAATGCTTCCTTCTCCTGTGCCTCCGTCAATTCTGCGGAGATGATGACCGACAAAGTCTCATCTTCCCCCAAAAAGACATATTTTAAATGGGGAGGCAATTCTTTCAATTCCAGCTTTGGTGCTTCCTCAACAGATGGTTGACGTGGCCGATTCGCGTGTCCGCAAGTGTACGGGTCGTGCAAGTAATATAGTGGCTCTTTTTAAGAACCGGATTGTCGAACCCACAGGGACTGGACCCATTCCTCTAACTATCCATTTCTATTATGATCTTAAATACCTCAAGTATTGGTTATAGACATTTTCGATTGAGATTAATTAAGTCTAAGTTTGGGTCAACGAAATCTTCTAAAATTACCGTAGGAGCAACATAGAGTTAAAACCAATTAATCATGCGATCCTACGATTTGCAATGGGTTAAGCATGGAACTATCAATTGTTATTTCACATAATTAGAATTGCATGTTTATGGTCTTTCGAGCTTCTAAACACGGCAATCTAGCCTCACTGCATCATTGTGAGCGAGGAGTTTAATTTTCTAGTCGCGGGCAATCAATTATGTTGTGGTTTACGGGGAAACGATTAGGGACTTTCGTGCGTCTAACCATTTAACTCAACTTAGCCTCACAACTACTTCTTCGAGTGGTGATGTGACATCCCAAGTTGGTCTTTCATAACCCCCGTGTGTCAACCAAGCAAGGTGTGAGGTATATTTCTATCCTAACACAATATCTCTCCCTAGAGACAAACATGCTCCTTACATTCTCATGTCCTGACCTAGGTAATGCTTTCTCAAGCTATTACTCAAGCTAACAAATATGCTTTCATGGTTATCAATCATAAAAACAACCAACAATCCAGAATGCAAGACGAAAACAACAATCAATAACTTAATTCCAAAACAATTTCATAAAAGCACAATCATAATTCATGGCTTCAACCCTAGAGGAAGGGTTCTTGCCATTCATGTTTGTAAAACTACAATTAACTAATACTAAACTAACATACTTACATGAATTTGGTAGATGAGAAGGGAATTTGATAAACCCTAGATTAGTTCTCCCACTTCTCCCTTCACTCCTAGGTAGTTTTCCAGAATAAAATCGTGACCAAATGATTTTAGGAGCTAAGGGTCCTATTTATAGTAAATGGAAAACGTGCATAATTTAGCCTGAAATGGAACGGCTCCGTGTCACGGAGTGTATCGCGGAGCACTGCCTCCGTGACACGGAGGCAACACGAAAGCTCTCTGGAAAGTGCCTCCGGAAACCAAGCTGCCGAGGGTCACCGCGCTGGCCAATGTGACACGCTGCTCATGCAGCGCGTTGGCATGTTGCTGGCGCGCAGCTGGCCTAGCGTGGCACGGTGCTGGCGCGCTAGTTTACTGCCTGCTGCTGCCGTTTGCTGCCTTCTCTCGTGCACTTGGCAAGGGCGTGGCACGGCGCTGAGCGCGCTAGTTTACTGCCTGCTGCTGCCGTTTGCTGCCTTCTCTCGTGCACTTGGCAAGGGCGTGGCATGCTGCCTGGCGCGGCCAGCCTTGCCAAGGCATGCTCCTTGCCGACTTTCGCCAGTAGCTTCCACTCCATTCCTTGTTATTCATCAACTTGTGAATTAGTTCCTCAAATGCATTATTAACCTACAAAACATGGACTAATCATGTTGGTTAGCACATATATTCACATTTATATAAAATCACATGAAAGTATGTAAAATAACTTAGATAAACAAGACTACATTAAGGTATAAAGCGTATCTCGGGCATGCTATTTTGCCCGTGATCAATGGTTTCGGCAATGGTTCAAGAGACCTCATTAGAGACTGAAATTCCTGTTTCCTGGGATGCCTTTGTGACTCATTCAGCATTTATACCACCTCATAAGCATCTCTATCTCCGAAATGATTGGAGTTCATCAACACTCGTTTCAGTGGGTCTTGAGATTCAACAATCTGACGAATTTCTTCTTGATCAAACACACTGATTGCTGAAAGCTCCTCATGTATGGCCGACAACTTCATGGCATTAAATACATCAAATACCTCAACTTTGTCGTGTTCCCGCATGCCCTGCCGCTACATCAATAAGTGATTTCCCGACCGCCAAGAAAGGACGTCCCAAAATAAATGGGACTTTCGCGACTAGCTCAAAATACAGCACGACGAAGTCTACCGGGAAGATAAGGGAGCCCACTTGCACCAGCACGTCTTCCACAATGCCATAAGGTCTGGCTAAGGAATGATCCGCTAGTTGCAATATCACTGTTGTTGGTCTAGGACTCCCTAGCCCCAACTTCTTGAATACCGATATCGGCATCAAGTTAATGCTCACTCCAAAATCACATAATCCACGAGCTCAGATACTCTACCCAATTGTAATTTGAATTTTAAAGCTCTCAGGGTCCTTGAGCTTTGTGGGCAACCTATTTTGTATCCGTGAAGTGCACTCCTCCGTAAGTGCCACCATGGCGTACTCAATCAACCTGCTTTTGTTTGCCACGATGTCCTTGATATATTTCGCATACTTTGGCACTCCCTGCAAAACATCAACAAGAGGTAAATTAATGTGTACCTGCTACAGCACCTCCATGAACTTTTTGAAACATGCTTCCACCTTATGTTTCCTTAGTCTTTGAGGGAACGAGGGTGGTGGTCTTTCTGGTTCAGCTTTCTTCTCCTTCCCCCTATCATCATTATGCTCCCTCTCCTTCTCCACTGCTCCCGACTGCTGTGGTGGTCTTTCTGGTTCCACCTCCTTGAGTTGCAAACCACTCCTCGTGGTCACTGCATTTACTTGCTTGGGGTTGGGGTCAGTGTCACTTGGAAGTCCTCCTCTTGGCCTGGTGTTTTGAGCTCCAGCAAATTGCCCAAACTGGTACTCCAGCGACTTTGTAGCTAACTAATTGTTCTTTACATCGGCTGCCAATTTCACGTAATCAGCCTGCAATTGAGCTTGGTTAGCTATCATTTTCTTGAACATCTCCTCAATGCTGGGTGATGGTGGTGGAGGAGGTGCATTGTTGCTTTTGTATTGTGACTGATAGTTCTGCTGCCCTCCTTGATTTCTCTGCGCCCCCTGACTCGAACTTTTCCCTTGATGGTTGTTGCTACCCCAAGAGAAATTCGAGTAATTCCTCCAGTTGGAATTGTAGTTGTTGCCATACTGTAGGTGGTTATTTCTCTGTACATTACCAACAAAGTTCAACGGATCTGGATTTGCTCTGCAACACTCAGCTGAGTGTTCATTACTCCCGCACACATCACACCAAATTTGCTGCACTACATTCACTGGGGCTTGAGACTGGTTCATGCTCATGTTACTGAAGTGGGTGTTGAGTTGATTCTGCTGTAAAACCATCCACTTCTAGGACTCCTGCTGCTTTCCTTGTTCCTCCTCTTGACAAATTCGCATTCCACTCCGGATTCCCCTATGAAATACGATTTAACAAGGTATACAGCTCCTCATAAGTCTTCTCTAATGCTTGTCCCCCAGCTACTGAGTCTAGCAAGATTTTTGTGTGGGGTTCCAAACCCTCTATGAAAGTATGCACCAGCACATCATTGGATTGGTGATGATGAGGACAATCCCGCAACATAGATTTGAATCTCTCCCAGGCCTGATACAGATTCTCTCCCTCTCTCTGTTTAAAACATAGAATTTGACTCTAAGTCTTGCTGTTTTACCGGATTGAAAGAACCGTATCAAGAATTTCTTTGCAAGATCATCCCATGTGGTGATGGAATTAGGTGGCTCAACTTTCAACCACCTCTTAGCTTCTCCCAAAAGTGAAAATGGGAACAATGTAAGCCTGACATAATTTGATGACACTCCAGTGGGGATGTACGTGTCACTTACCTCCAAAAAATTTTGGAGATGTTGCTGTGGATCCTCTTGAGGGAGACCTGTGAACTGCCCGCTGGTGTGAAACAATTGCACCATGTTCTGTTTAAGCTCGAACCTCCCTCCTGGCTCAGGTTTTTGGATGCTAGATGTGACATTGTTAGCATGTGGGATTGCCACCTCGCGAACCGTCCTAGCTGCCATTTCCTCGGGCACTAACATTGCCCTTACAACTGGTGGATTCTATTGTTGCTCCAGGATTATTTGTCTGAGCAACTGCAGCTTTTTCTCTAGAGCTTCTCTCCATTGACGATGGAATTGTCTTTCCGACTCTAAAGATGAGTCCACCAGCTCCTTATCTCTTGCCAGTGTTCAATAGAAATTAGTGTCTGCAAAATACAGGATAAGACCAAGTTGTCAACACTAAGAAGAAATAGTAAACTAACACTTAAGAAAATTTTACCAATTGCTAGTCCCCGGCAACGGCGCCAAAAACTTGTTCGGTCTGTTTGGTATAACTACACGCAAGTGCACGTGGTCGAACAAGTAGTAAAGTGGCTCAAGTAAGCCAAGTATCGATCCCACAGGGAATGGACTAAGGTATCAATCTAATCAAGTGTCAATAAACTTTAACTCTAAACTGCAGACAACAGTGTGAAGAAGATTTTGATATTTTGTTCCTAATTTTATACTAAGTCTAAAACGAATATACAATTTGAGTATGAACTATAAGTATGAGCATGCTGAGGCTAAAATGAACATGTAGAGAAATAAATTATCGGTACAATTTGATTAATCTTTCCTCCGGTTGCTAGTCAAGAATTATTGCCTATGGATTAAAACTCTCGTATTTAACCCAACTTAAGAATCATGAACCTTCCACCTACATCTCTGTGATAAAAAGAAATTCATGTTCTAGCCATAGAAAATCGATTCCTTAATTGACTAATACGACTTTCAGGTATATCTCTATCGTGAAGGTAAATCAATTCTCAATTTTCCCAAACTAAGAAAAGATCATATCCTATTAATTCACAACTTTCCAATTTCTTGCTCTCTCGAGTGAAACAGGACTTTTTAGATATACATTAACGTTGGCCACACATTAATGCAGTAAGAACAAGAATCAATAGAACAACCATGGAAGAAAAGATGAAAAACCAATTTATCGATAATTACATTTCAATACAAATGTTCTTAACCTTAGCAAGAAGGGAATTTAGCCACTCATTTGTGGATTAAACATCATTAAATGAGTGTTAATCATACAAGCAATTGAAATAAAGAAGAAGGAGATAGAGAAAAACCCTGAGATTTTTGTCCCCGCAACAGCCTGTAACCCACGTTCTTGCTCCACCAAGTCAGAAATATTAAAAATGAACCTAACTGTTCTATTTATACTAGTGGGAATTTTTCCCGAAATAACAAGCAACGTGTCACGGAGTGCATCGCGGAGCACTGCCTCTGTGACACGCCACCAACGCGGATCCTCACTAGAATCCGGTCATCCAAGTATTAAAACCCAACGTGGCACGGCGTGCAACGCGGGGCTAGGCCAACGTGCCACAGCCCCAATGCGCACCTTTACTGGAATTTGGCATAATTTCAGCATCCAGGCAGAATGCATCCGCGATGGCAGCGTGACACGGCTCCATCGCGGAGCCCCTTTAATTCGTGCTTTCCTTGTGCTTTTTTCCTTGCTAGCTTCTGAGTCCAATCCCGATTTCTCCCAACATGCATCTTAGCTTCGTAAAATTACATTTTTCCTACAACACCACGCTAATCATGTTGGTTAGTATAAATTCACATTTTATTATAATTCACATGAGAATGTACAAACATCGATAGATAAACAAGATAAAATAACACATTTGAGTATCACTTGGGCATATAAATCTGCCCAAGATCAATCGACCCAACCTCTAGTTGGGTTCTTTATTGACAACGTGCGCTTCATACTTCGATAGGAGTTATGGTTTGAGCGTTATCAAAAAGTGGCGCCGTTGCTGGGTAATAAGGTTTAGGATTAGATTAATTGCTTGTGTTTAACTTTTAGTCTTTATTTCCTCTTTTTTGTTTTTCTTTTATTTTCTGACATGTCACAGGGTGTCGTGGTAAAACAAGCGACCAAGATGTGACCACAGTTTCAACACATATCTTGATGAAGTCTGAGTAATCAAGATACATGTGTCGTGTTGTGGTGTTAAGTCAGGAACTACTTGACAGGTAACCCAAGATAAATTGTTTGCTTTTATGTGTTTGTTCATGTGTGCAGGTGATGACTCATAATTTTCAACAAAACAATTTGAGCCTGAAATACATAGATGGAGGAAACTGTTCTTACCCCCACAAACAACGAGGAGTAGAGGCCTAGGGAGATCTTCTTGCATTCTATTACTTTATGCTTATTTGTTTTAGCACTGGGGACAGTGTAACTAATGAAGTGTGGGGTTGGAGAAGTGAACTTTATATTACCATGGACTCCTTAATTGCTAAATTTGCACATGGTAGGCATAGTTTTTTTTGGGATTTATGATTTGTCATGCATTCTTGTAGGTTTGTAGTTTTTTTTAGTTTTATTTTATTTTAGGTTCCTCTGATTTTTATTTTTGGTACTTTTCCGATGGATGGTCCCTTAGAACCCACTAGAGAGCCTAGATTTTTTATTTTTTAGTCATTGAGTCATGACTTTGCCTGATGATGGATGGATGACAACCGTCTTAAGGGTAAATTAGTCAATAGGAAGAATAAGAACTTGGATCCTACGAATTCTAGGTGCTTCACTTTAGCTATTATTTAGACTTTATTCAATTCACTCAAAAATGCATGAAAAAGGTAGAAACACTTATTCTTTTGGGAACTTGACTGTTGGGCTTGAAAAAAAATGGGCTTAATTATGTTATGCATGCAATATGATTATATGTGTTTATGGGATCTTGATTTCCATTGTTAAACCATCTTGTGCCAATGTGTGAGTAATTATTTTTGATATACTCCATGCTTGTAAATTAATGTCTAGAACTTGTTCGGTGTGTGTGCAAAGCGAAATATGAATGGTGGATTTAGGAAGTGATATAGGCGTTTCTTTGATAGCTCTAATTTTATCCTATTTTACCTACCTTGACTGTAATTATCCTAGTTAGCCATGTTGATCTTAGCCTATTCTTTTGATAGCCATATTATAAGCTTGAATCCCTTTTTGTTGTGTTGAATTATATTTGATCCAAATGACTCCTAGAACACTTTAATAAAAAAAATTGTATGAAAGGAGCATAATTCGAGAAGTGAAGGGAAAAGCTAAAGAGTTTAGTGAATTAGAAGAAAAGAAAAAGGTAAAATTTTGCTAAATAATGAGGGTGATTGTTAATGGGAAAACTAAAAGAAGAAAGAGCTTTGAAAAATTGAAGATGAAAAAAATGTGTGAATGAGCTCAATGATTAAAAGAAAAAATTTGCACTAGTCACCTAAGTTGAAAATTTTAAAAATAAAAGGAGGTATAAGGAGATAATTTGGAAATTGAAGAATGAGTTAAAAATCAAAGTGTTGTGAAGTATTAAAGTTCTTAGGGAGCTTAGTCACTATCTTGGCCAAATAGTTCCTACCTATCCCTTCCTAATTGATCGTTGATTCATAATTCTATATTAGAAGAGTATTACACTAAGGGCAAGCCTATGGGTCGTTGTTTGCATATATGTTGAGTTCTTTCGGAGAGTGAGAAGAAATTGTTTTATTTATGCCCATGTTTATATTGACTTGTATCTTGTGTGTGAAAGGGAATCTCTCCAAATTGTGGGGGCACAATGGTAAGACTTTGGTAAATCTTGATTGATAAGTTACATATGAATCATTTTGGCCCAAAATATGTCTTGATGAGTTAATTTTCAAAAGTTAAGTGATTTCGAACTTTGACATTCTAATGTTGATCCTATATGCATGCGAGTGAATTATTTGAGCTTCATTGATTTATCTCATGATCCTAAGTGCAAGTAGACCTGTTCATAAGATGAATTTTGTACTTAAATGTGAGAAGGGAAGTAGTAGATTGTTCGAGGATGAACAATAGTTTAAGTGTGGGGTGTCGATGAAGGGCGTATTTAGGCACTTCATTGACATATTTTTACCTGTACTTTACTATTTTTTGAGAAGAAATTATGTGTGTTTGAATGAGATTATGTTGTATATTTGTAAAAGCGGCTAATGCATGTGATTAGATATTTTTAGGGATAAAAGTGATGGATTTGGGTGTGTTTGAGATGTTTTGATTGATGTTGAAGAAGAAGGAATGCACTAAGCAAGATTAAAGAAAGAAAAAAAAATTGCATTGCCACTGCTGCGCAACCAGATGTGCGAGGCACTGTCCTTGCTGCGCTACTAGATGCGCAACGCAGCCCTTGTGCTATGCAATTCCACGCACGAGGCGCCGGTCTCCCTGCGCGATTGAGTGGGCGATGCGGCGCAGACACTGTGCGATGGCATGCGTGAGGCGCAACATTTCCAATGCTACAGCAGGCGTGAGGCGCCCTTCCACCTGCACGATGCAGAGCGAAACACAACAAGGGGTTTCCAACGTCCAAAATTCAACTCCTACTTCAACCAAGAAAAGGAACTTTCAATCCCAAATAAAATCCGTAAAAGAACAAGAAAAGCATAAATCTACTACTATAAATACTCTTTTATTTTTATTTTTTTAGAGAAGTTTTAAGGTTTTTAAGTTTTAAAGTTGCAAGTTTGAAAGTCTTCAAGGAGGATTAGAGTTTTAAGTCTTAAGTTTTTAGATACATGTTTGGTGTCTTACGTTTTGAATTTTGAGACGATTGTTGAATTGTTCTTCCGAAATTTTGCATTAATCAAGTGAAGGTTCTTCCAATCATTGTCGTAAGTATTAATTTTTTCTTTTATTTATGAATTCTATTAAATTACATATAAACTTGGTGGGCTAAAACCACCACAACTAAGGTTGTGGGAACAATGGTGAATTAACGAACTAGGGTTTGCAGGACTGATTCTAAACCAATACTAAATACTTGTATTCTATTCTCTTCATGCTTAAATATTTCTTAATGATGTGCAACATTAGGACATGCCTGGATTCTTTACTTTCTTGAGCCTAGAGAGGTAGATATTAGGAAAACAGAATTGCAACAAAGCTTACCCCATAATTTTTTAGTAGATGCTCCCACTTATATTTGATCTTGTGGTATTTTCTGATATAAAGCTTCACAAATGCATGAATTCATAATTGAGATGTATGTTATCATTGAGCTTTGTTTTCATACGATGTCGGTTCTATGCAAGATTCCATTATTGAGCTTTGTCAAATGACAATGTTCAACTTCGTTTCATACAATGTTGAGTTTATGCATGATTTCGTTGTTGAGCTTCGTTATATACGATATAGAGCATTGCATGTTTTTGGGAGAAGAGTCTAGCACCGAGCGGCATAAGGGTCTATCACCCTATGCCCCAGAACTACGCGGCAATGCATGTTGATACTATTATATTATTAGGACATCCCTTGTGAGCTATCCCTGGCCCAAATGGTCCATGATCTTGATATCACTATCATGGTAACGTCCTTCCGTAGAAAGGTGCTGGATGGCTCTGCCCACTTGAATGTGATAGTCGGGGCAACGGAAGCTCTATCGTGGTATGTTGGTTAAGTGACGAGTTTCCCATTGTCTACATGATTCAAATTTGCATATTCATTACTCATGATTATTACTTCAAGCATGCATGTTCTAAAAGTGAGGTTTGACTCATTATTCAGCTTTTCTATAAATATCATATTTCAGCTTTGAGTCATTCGAGTCAGTTATGATGTTATGAAGCTCTACATGGTCATATATGAAAAGATTATGATTTCAGAATGAGTGCATGTAGTTCTTTCCTCTTAGATTTGAAAGCTTATGATATGTTAGGAAATGTTTTAAATGACTTACTTTACTTAAGCAGTTTTACTTACCTAGCATACTCGGTACTTTCCACGTACTGACTGTATACTTTTATGTTGTATCATTTCATGATATAGCATCCTGCTCTCAGGTTCATCCCCGCTCTTATTCAGCTTATCGGTGTTAGCATTTGCTTGTTGGTGAGTCCTCATCTTTTGAGGGCTAGACTTTCAGTTTTTCTTATGTATTTCAGTTTAAGAATTTTTGACGTAGTTGGGGGTCTTGTCCCATTAACTCTTCATGTTTATAGGCTTTTCAGACTTATGTATGTATTCAGTTTAGGATGATGTATTCTGATGTTATGGTTGAGTTGGACTTCTGCTAAGTTTATTCTACTGATCCTTCTTGTTGTTGATTGAGTTAGATGTATGCTTATGCCATGGGTCGACTTGGGGTCTCTCGGGGTCCCTTGTCCCGTGTCGCGATCAAGGCCCCGCTCGGGTCGTGGCAAACTTGGTATAGCCATAGACTTGAAGTGTCCTAGGGTGTCTGAAACCTGTGTTAAGTGGAGTCTTTTTCATGTGTGTGAAGCGTGCCACACTTATGACGAAGAGGCTAAAAGATATTTAGGAAATGTTCCCTTCTTTTATGATCTATGTCATGTGATGAAAAGTCTTTCTATCCTTCTAATTCATGCTAATCGTGATTGCAGAATCATGGCTCCCCGAAGAATGATGGAAGGAGGAATGAAGGTAGTGAGGGCCTTGAGAATGGAAATGGTTATGGGCATCAGCCAGCCCTATAAGTTTAGAAGCCTCAGGCACCGGAGCCAACCACTCATGCTGAGCTACGGGCTGCTATTTAGATGTTTGCGTAGGCCTTGACCGCTCAGTTCAATCAGTAGGCCGTTACGCATGTTCCGCAAAATGGTAATGTAGCGGTGGCTCGAGTCAGGGTGTTCTTGAGGATGAACCCGCCAGAGTTCTTGGGGTCCAAGGTAGATGAGGACCCGCATGATATCATTGATGAGCTTGTCAAGATCACCCAGGTTATAGGGGTGAGTAGTTTTAAGTGCACAGAGTAGGCCTGCTACTAGTTGAAGGGGTGGCGCATATCTGGTTTCGCTAATGGAAGGATAGAGGGGTCGTAGGAGCGGGTCCTATCATGTGCAAGGAGTTTCAGGTTGCATTCCTAGATCAGTTCTTCTCCCAGGAGATGAGGTAGCTAAAGGCAGCTGAGTTTGTAAACTTGAAGTAGGGAAGGATGACAGTGCAAGAGTATTCCCTCTAGTTCACTCGCCTATCAAAATATGCCCCAGAGTTAGTGGCTGACCAGAGAGCGTAGGTGAGCAGGTTCGTACATGGTATAGTAGGGTATTTGGACAAGGAGTGCCGATTTTCTATGCTTCAATAGGATATGGACTTCACTTTTAAAGTGTTGTACGCCCAACAGATGGAGGCGGCACATTCGAGAGAGAGAGGGAGGCCAAGAGGGCCAGGACCGAGGATCACAAATTCACTCAGCAGAGGTTCGGCGGTGGACATCGACAGCAGACTCACCAGAAATCATCAATCTAGGCGTCTTCAGCATTGAGTGTGCCATCCAGTCCTAGATATGATCAGAGAGGGCGAGCATCAGGCTCGAGGGGTCAGAGCAGCATACCTACATATTATAGCATCCCAGCTTGTCGTAGATATGGTCGGGGGAACACCGGCCAGTGCTTGGTGGGTTCAGGTGCTTGTTTCAGGTGTGGGTAGCCCAAACACATGCTTCGATATTGTCCAGCTGCGAGGCAAGATCAAGTTGGGGATCGAGGCCCAACTTCTAGTTTAGCAGCCCCTCCCGTACGCTGAGCACATCAGGGGGCATCTACTAGAACAGCTGGTGGTCAGCGCCAGAACAGATTCTATGCTTTAGCTTCCCGTTAGGAGTAGGACGTCTCCCCGAATGTGGTTACTGGTATGTTGCGCGTTTTCCATATTGATGTTTATGCTTTGTTAGATCAAGGGGCTACCTTGTCTTTTGTGACACCATATGTGGCCAGTAGCTTTGAAGTCAGTCCCGATGTTTTTTCAGAACCCTTCTCAATTTCAACTCTAGTAGGTTGCTCAGTTATAGCTAGACAGGTATATAGAGGTTGCCCAGTATCAGTCCTTAATAAGGTCACCTCAGAAAACTTGATAGAGTTAGCCATGACCAATTTTGATGTCATTCTCCGCATGGATTTACTATTTCCATGCTATGCTTTAGACAATTGTAGAACGCGGGCAGTAGAGTTCAGATTTCCGGGTGAGCCATCCTTAGAATGGAAGGGTAGTTCAGTTGTGCGTGTAGGTCGGTTCATTTCCTATCTTAAGGCCAGAAAGATGATTTCTAAGTGTTGCATGTACCATCTAGTTAGGGTTAAGGATGTCAAGTCTGAAATCCTGACTATTGAGTTAGTTCCAGTAGTACGTGAGTATCCAGAGGTCTTTCTTAATGATTATCCAGGTGTCCCTCCCTAGCGGGAGATTGATTTCGATATAGATCTTCCCGACATACAGCCTATATCTATTCCGCCCTATAGAAAGGCTCCAGCAGAGCTAAAAGAGTTGAAGGATCAGTTGAAGGACTTGTTATATAAGGGATTTATTAGGCCAAGTAAGTCTCCATGGGGTGCACCAGTGTAATTTGTCTGGAAGAAGGATGGTTCGCTTCTGATGTGCATTAACTATCGGCAGTTAAACAAGGTCACCATCAAGAACAAGTATCCTTTTCCCAGGATCGATGATTTGTTCGATCAGCTTCAAGGTGCCAAGTGTTTCTCCAAGATTGATATCAAATCCGGGTATCACCAGCTCAGGGTTCGGGAGAGCGACTTCCCAAAAACCGCTTTCAAGACTCGGTATGGTGACTATGAATTTGTTGTTATGTCTTTTGGACTAACCAATGCCGCTGCAGCTTTTATAGATCTAATGAATAGGGTGTTCAAGGCATATTTGGACATGTTCATGATTGTGTTCATTGATGACATCCTTATATACTTTCAGAGCGAGGAGGAGCATGTCGTTCACTTGAGAATAGTGCTCCAGACAATCAAGGATCATCAGTTGTATGCAAAGTTCAACAAGTGTGAATTTTTGTTGGACATCATGGCATTTTTAGGCCATGTGGTATAGAGTGAGGGCATAAGGGTGAATTATTAGAAAATCAAGACGGTGAAGAATTGGCCCAGATCGGTGAACCCATCACATATCAGGAGCTTTTTGGGCTTAGCGGGTTACTATTGGAGATTCTTTGAGGGCTTAGCAGGTTACTATCGGAGCTTTGTCCATAGATGATGTTGCGCTTTGTTATATACAATGTAGAGCATTGAATATTTTTGGGAGAAGATTCTAGCACCGAGCGGGCTACGGGTCGATCATCCTATGCCTCAGAACTACGTGACAATGTAGGTTGATACTATTATATTATTGGGACCTCCCTTGTGAGCTATCCCAGCCCAAATGGCCTAAGAGCTTGATATTGATATCATGGTAGCATCCTTAGCCCTGTCAAGGTTCTGGACAGCTCTACCCACTTGAGTGTGATAGTCGGGATCACGTAAGCTCTATCGTGGTATGTCAGTTAACTGACGAGTCTTCCATTGTCTACATGATTTAGATTTGCATATTCATTGCTCATGATTATTACTTTAAGCATGCATATTCTAAAAGTAAGGTTTGACTAATTGTTTAGCTTTTCTGTAAATGTCATGTTTCATCTTTGAGTCATTTGAGTCAGTTATGATATTATGAAGCTACGCATGATCATATTACGAAAAGATTATGATTTCAGAATGAGTGCATGTAGTTCTTTCCTCTAAGATTTGAAAACATATGATATATTATTAAATGTTTTAAATGATTTACTTTTCTTAAGTAGTTTTACTTATCTTACATACTCGGTACATTTGACGTACTGACCGCATAATTTCTATGTTGTATCATTTCATGATACAGGACCCAACACTCAGGTTCAGCCCCATTCTTAATCAGCTTATCGGTGTTAGCATTTGCTTGTTGGTGAGTCCTCATCTTTCGAGGGATATTCTATTAGTTTTTCTTATGTATTTCAGTTTTAATATTGTTGAGTTAGTTGGGGTCTTATCCCATCAACTCGTCATGTTTAGAGGCTTTTTCAGACTTATGTATATATTCAGCTTCGGATGATGTATTCTGATGTTATGGTTGAGTTAGACTTCCGCTAAGTTTATTATGTTTATCCTTTTGGTTGTTGATTGAGTTAGATGTATGCTTATACCATGAGTGGACTTGGGGTATCTCGAGGTCCCTTGTCCCATGTCGTGATCTGGGCCCCGCTCGGGTCGTGACACCAAAGGAATTCAGCGTAGTCTCAGCACTAGAGGATGAATATGATTCACTTGACGAATTATGAGTAGTCAAGAGAGTTGCGCCATGCCGCGATGTCAAATCAGGTGCTTCTTGGGATGCAAACAAAGTGGTGGCTTGGTGAACTCTGAGTAACCGAGCCACCTGCATCATGCTGCTATGTTAAATTAAGTGCTTCTTGGGAGGCAACCCAAGTTATTGAACTAATGTGTGCTCAGTGTGTAGGGAAAACAAAAATAGGAGGCTAAAAAACTACTGAAACAGCAGCTGCTACGGCTCTCAGTACGACTCATGATGGCATCCTATGAGTCGTAGCAATAGTTGTGGTGAGGTTCAAAGAAGTTATTCAAAACATTGATGTGTTGTGGGTTTGCAGCACATTCGACGCTCAAAACATAGAAAATAGCATAGAATTAGGTGTATTTATGTGGATATGAGGTACTTTTCCTTTTTTTACAGGACAAACAGGTGTTGGAACTGAAAATTGCCAAAGATAGCTTAAAAAGTGCAAAATGGGCAAAAAGTGCAGACCACAGTACAGATCATAGAAATGATCTAAAAGTCGTACTGATGGCCGTGAGAAGTTACTGAAATTTAATGCTGAGCAGATGTGACCAAGGAGTCCCAGTACGATTAGTAGCAGGCTTTTACGAGTCGTGGTGAGGAAGTCATGGTGAAATCCAGAAGAATTACATTTGAGTCTGACTCCTTCTACAAGAAGTAGGTATGACCCGTGAGACGAAGGTATGAGTCATACCATTCTGGTAGTGATGAACTTCAGAAAAACATCAAAATCTCTGATTCAAAGTACAGGAGCTTAGTACGAGGTGTGAGTCGATGGTACGAGTCGTACCCAGATCCAGTACTTAGCTAGAATTTAGCTAGTTGAGAATGTACGAGATAAAGCTACGAATTGTAAGAGCATGCTACGGATCGTAGGTCGAGTCGTGGCACTGGCGGCGTCAGATATGGAAATTCACCTTGTTTGCTTAGGAAAAGGATTCTTGTGTCTATTTAACTATATTTTAGGTTTCATTTTTATGGGGACGTCAGTTTTGATAAAAAATAGAGAGGAGAAACCTTGAGAAAGAGATGATTGAGTTGGTCTTAACTTGTGATCAACCCGTTCTTGAATTCTTGTTGTTCTTACTACTTGTTTTTCAATATTTTGTGGAGTAATCGAAGGAAGTGTTTTTCTCAATCATTGTTGTAAGTATTGTTGTATGTCTTTAATCATGAATGCAATTCACATCCTTGCAACTATGAGAGGCTAAAACCTCCCTAGCTAGGATTGTGGGAACCATGGTGGATTAACAAGCTAGGGTTACACAAAGTGATCTTAAAACCAATACAAACACTTATATTGTATTCTCTTCATCTTTAACGATTCTGAACGATGCGCAACGTTAGGAAGTTCCCGAATTCTTTGCTTTCTTTGGTCGAAGAGGTAGAGATTAGGAGAAGAGAATTACAACAGAGCCTTGATCTTGATGATCATTGTATTATCTTAAGATGTGGTCGCAGGATAGTTAAATCTAGAACTTAGTGATAACAAATAGTTTTAAACCACTCATAAGCCTTGGTCGAGTGATTAAGTATAGTCATTCAATAGGGACTGGTCGGTCATTTTAATGAACCTAAGTTATCAGTTGTATAAGCAAGTATTGGTGATAATCACGAGTGTATACCCGAAGTAGTTATGAACCCATAGGGAACGCAAACCCTAGTTATCCTTTGATATTGATTTAACATCAAAATTTTGATATTTATTTTGACTATTGATTTCTTTTAGAATCCCCCTATTTTGAAGTAACTACCTTACAAGTTCAATTACCGACTACAATCCAGTCTCTGTATTCCCTGTGGGATCGACCCCAACCTCTAGTTGGGTTCTTTAGTGACAACGTCTGCTTCTAACTTCAGTAAGAGGTTTGGTTTGAGCTTTATCAAAAAGTGGCGTCGTTGCGGGGGAATACGGCTGAAACTAGGTTATTAGCTTCTAATAAACTTTTTGGCAGTTATTTCTTAAATTACATTTATTTTTGTGTTTTTGATACCCACCGACTGTTCTCCGGTGAATGCCAAGCACTTGGAGTAGAGGAGAACCTCTTGTTCCATTAAATCCAGAAATCGAGAGGGCACTGCGTAACATGGAAAACCATGAGCAAAGAGAGGCCCGCATAACTGAAGAAGCTAGGCAAGCCGAGCTAGCTCGGCAAGCTACACTACAACATGTGGAAGATGAGAGAGAGGAAGTGGTAAATGTTGGTTGACAAGGTAGGGGCAACAGAGCTCATAGATTCGCCCTTAAGTACTCTGACAATGATGATGACCTAGATATTGATGAAGTCAGGTCAACCGGAGCAATTGTGTCACCACCACTGCCTGCTGGGGCAAAATTCAACATTACAAGCACCATGACTCAATTACTAAATATGAAAGGGGTTTTTAGTGGTCACTAAGCGGATGAGGCCAACCTGCACCTAATGAACTTTGTAGGCATATGCAAGGCGTACAGGTTGCCCGTTGTAAGCCGGGATGCAATACGGCTCAGACTCTTCATTTTTCTCTATCTGGGAAACCTACTTTGTGGTTATCAAAAATGCCCAACGACTCCATAACCAACTAAAGGGAGCTTAAACAAGACTTTTTGGAGAGATTCTTTCCCCCGTTCAGCATGTTACAGCTAAAAGATGAGATCTATAATTTTCGACAGATGAAGACTGAGGTACTTCATGAAACTTGGTTGAGATTAAAAAAGAAGTTTACTAAGTGCACCAACCACAAAATTCCATATGATAGCTTGTTTAAAATCTTTTACAAGTCTCTAAAAAATAGTACCAGGGTTGTTGCAAACACAGTAGCTGGAGGAGCATTGATGAGTCACACGTGGGAGCAAGCTGCTACCATTCTTGATAGGGTGACTAAGATAAACAGGGTCTGGCATATGAGGGAGGTTGATGCAGTGGCAGGCACAAGGGTCAATGCAAGTACAAAAAACTGTCCTACGACCACCACCACCATTCCCTCAAAGGATGAAGAAGAAGGTGGAAAATGGTAAGTTCCACAAATTCCTTTCAATGCTTAAGAAGCTGTCTGTGAACATACCTTTGGTTGAAGTTTTTGAGCAGATGCCAGGATATGAAAAGTTTATGAAGGACCTGGTAACAAAGAAAAGGTTTGTGAGCTATGAGGCTATTAAAAATGTGCATCACTGCAGTGCCATAGCTACAAGGGTCCTAGCACAGAAAAGGAGGACCCAGGTGCTTTCACTATACAATACATGATTGGCAATGTTGAGTTCGCAAGGGCACTCTATGATCTGGGAGCTAGCATTAATTTGATGCCCTTGGCTGTATTAAAGAAGTTAGGGTTGGGAACTCCTACATCGACCAACATGCGGCTACTGATGACCGACAGAACAGTTAAGAAGCCGATGGGGATCCTGATCGATGTACTTGTTAAGGTAGATAAATTTATATTCCCAACAGACTTCGTGATTTTGGATTGCGAGGTTGATTATGAGGTCTACATCATTTTGGGGCGACCATTCCTTGCGACCAGGGGAGCTCTAGTAGATGTAAAAGCTGGCCTGTTGTAGTTCAGGCTAAATCAAGAAGAGGTCACATTCAACATCTGCAAGACAATGAAGCAACCCAAGGAATTTAGTGTGATCTCAGCACTGGAGGATGAGTATGAATCACTTGACAAATTCTGAGTAGTCAAGAGAGTCACGTCGTGCCGTGATCCTAAATCGGGCGCTGCATGGGAGGCAACCCATTAAAGGTGAAGTCTGAGTAGCCCAGGTATGTTCTCTTCCCTATGATATTCTAGATGAAGCTTTGGGGATGAAGCTAACTTTAAAAAGAAAAAGGAGAGGGGGTGTACTTGTGATTTTTAGGATTTTTGTTCGTCTGAGGGTTTTCCTTGCCGTGTTTCTTTTGCCTCAGACATTCTATCTAGTAGAACCTGCATGTATAGGATTTTTATTTCTAGTTTGTAATTTTTGATTAATTAGAAAGTAGCTCAGGAGTACTTAGCCAAGAAAATTTCACTAGTTTTGTTTTTTGCAGAATAATTGACCTTATCACCCTGTTTAAAAATTTTCTGATACAGTAGCTATGTATTTGTGACAACATGCACGATTGTTGTGGATATTTGGATGTCATTTATTTTATCAGCATTAGTAATTTTGTTAATACATGTATAAACCAGTCAGGTGAGGTGAAATAGTTCAGGTACCATGTGTGAGTGAGGTATATTAGTCAGTTTGGTATTGTGGTGTTGATCTAGAACTTGCCTGGTTGGTATCTGCATAGGCTAAGGATGGTTGATTAGGATATGATCAAAGGCCATTGTTTGTTTAGCTCACTTTTAGCCTATATTTCCCTAACAAAAGTGGCATGAATCCTTTGATCCCAAGTTTGAGCCTTAATAGGCCATGTTTCTTTGATTTACTGATTAACCGTACCAATTTTTTTGTAATGAGCCTGTTTTCGCCCTGGTCCTTCCATGAATATTGTGAACCTCAACATAAGCAAAATGCTTAAGATAAGGGTGGCTAAAGTGGGGGTGCATAAAACTTGGGATTGAAAGAAAGGAAAAGAAAAGAAAAGAAAGAAATGGTGGAATATGAGTGTGGTGAGATGAAAAGAAAAAGATGAAAATAAATAAATAAATATGTTGTAAATGTTGAAAAATAGAGCTTAATTTTGAAAAAAGATGAAAAGAGAAAACTCACCACACCCATGCAAAAGTGAATAAAAAGGGAGAAAAAGGGAAAAGGGGGAATGAAAGATAAAAGGGTGAATTGGGTGAATGGTGTAGCCAATGTTTGTAGTGCCATGGAAGGAATAGTCACTTATAAAATCTTCCATCTTTATCATGTCCAGCCCCGAGGCTGTATTACAAGCCATGCCAATTCCTATAGTGATCCTAACTCGACCATCTGATGAACTAAAGCAGAGAAAATACGGGCAAGCCTATGGTATCTGACCCAAAATACTCGTAACTTCTTTTAGAGAGTGAGCACCTTACTTGTTTAGTCC
Source organism: Datura wrightii (assembly GCA_035772735.1). Taxonomy (NCBI): domain Eukaryota; kingdom Viridiplantae; phylum Streptophyta; class Magnoliopsida; order Solanales; family Solanaceae; genus Datura; species Datura wrightii. The sequence continues at coordinate 86,356,513 of JASDFA010000006.1, read as the reverse complement.
CATATCATTTTGACATATCACATTTGAGTGGGGACTTCATTTGTGTGAGGGTACATGGATTATGCTTTTTTTTACTGTTGGTCTATGTGAAAAACATTGGTGATGACTTGAATGCCTGGTGATAGCTAGATGACATGTTTTATTCCCTTATTATGATGTTTTGAGGTCGCTTGTAATGCACTAGCTAATGTGGTTCCATGAGAAAGGGTCAATAGAGTTTTTATAGAAAGTGCAGGTTTGTTTGAGTATTAGCTGTAGTATTTTAAGTCTATTTTATAGTTGAGCGTCATGTCATGATTTTTGTTTTCTTTGCCTGAGGACATGCAAAAGGCTTAAGTTGAGGGTGTTGATGTGTTGTGGGTTTGCAGCACATTTAATGCTCAAAACTTAGAAAATAGTATGAAATTAGGTGTATTTATATGGATATGAGGTAATTTTCCTTTTGTTACAGGATGAACAGGTGTTGGAACTGAAAATTGCCAAAGATAGCTTAAAAAGTGCAAAATGTGCAAAAAGTGCAGACCACAGTACAGATCGTAGGAAGGACCTATGAGTCGTACTGATCACCGTGCGAAGTTACTGAAATTTAAGGCTGAGCAAATGTGACCCACGATTCCTAGTACGATTGGAAGCAGGCTTTTACGAGTCGTGATGAGGAAGTTGTGGTAAAATCTAGAAGAATTACATTTGAGTCTGACTCCTACTACGAGAAGTAAGTACGACCCGTGAGACGAAGGTACGAGTCGTACCATTTTGGTCGTGATGAACTTTAGAAAAACTTCAAAATATCTGATTCAAAGTACACGAGCTCAGTACGAGGCGTGAGTCGATGGTACGAGTCATACCCAGATCCCACACTTATCCAGAATTTAGCCAGTTGAGATTGTACGAAAGGAAGCTACGGATCGTAGGTCGAGTCATAGCATTGACAATGACATATATTGAAATTCTCCCTGTTTGTTTAGGCAAAGGATTCTTGTGTCTGTATAAATATATTTTAGGTTTTATTTTTATGGGGACGTCAGTTTTGATAAAATTAGAGAGTAGAAACCTTGAGAAAGAGAGCATTGAGTTGGTCTTAACTTGTGATCAACCCGTTCTTGAATTGTTGTTGTTCTTACTACTTGTTTTTCAAGATTTTGCTGAGTAATCGAAGTAAGTGTTTCTATCAATCATTATTGTAAGTATTGTTCTATGTCTTTCATCATGAATGCAATTCACAACCTTGCAACTATGAGAGCCTAAAACCTCCATAGCTAGGGTTGTGGGAACCATGGTGGATTAACAAGCTAGGGTTACACAAAGTGATCTTAAAACCAATACAAACCCATATATTGTATTCTCTTTATATTTAATAATTCTTAACGGTGCGCAAGTTAGGAAGTGCCTGAATTCTTTACTTGCTTTGGTCGAAGAGGTAGAGATAAGGAAAAGAGAATTACAACAGAGCCTTGATCTTAATGATCATTGTATTAACTTGAGCTGTGGTCGCAGGATAGTTAAATCTGGAACATAGTTATAACGGATAGTTTGAAACCGTTCATGAGACTTGGTTGAGTGATTGAGTATAGTCTTTCAATAGGGACTGTTTTGTCATTTGAATGAATCTAAGTTATCAGTTCTACAAGCAAGTATTGGTGATAATCACGAGTGTATACCCGAAGTAGTTATGAACCCATGGGGAACAAAAACCCTAGTTATCCTTTGATGTTGATTTAACATCAAAATTTTGATATTTATTTTGACTATTGATTTCTTTTAGAATCCCCCTATTTTTAAGTAACTACATTACAAGTTCAATTACCGGCTATAATCCAATCTCCCTATTCCCAATTTGATCGACCCGAACCTCTAGTTGGGTTCTTTATTGACAACGTTCACTTCTCACTTTAGTAAGAGGTGTGGTTTGAGCCTTATCAAGCATCAACCTACGAGTCATCATACGAATCGTACCCACATTGTATGAGTCGTAGAATGCACTCATAGGTCCCCAGGTAAGTTTTTTAATTTTCTGAAGCACGGGTCTAGGGGACGAGTCATGGGGTCTTCCTACGACTCGTGGTACAAGTCGTGACAGTTAAAAACTCTAATATTACCCGACTCGACGTAGATTTTTAAATCTGCCGTCTTACCTATTTAAACTTCATACCAAAACCGACCCTTCTCCCATGCAAACAAAACAAACCTACGAGCCCTATCTCCCAAACACTCTAACCTGTAACTCAAAAGCTAAAGAAGAATCAGGCAATTTCTTGCTCAACCGAAGTTCCTCTCAACCCACAATTGTGATTTTTCAGTCGAAGGAAGAAGCAACAAGTAAGTAGTGCATTGAATATTGAAAATTTTTAGCTCACTTGAAGCTTCCACTGTCGGAAGCCCTGGGAGTATTGAATTTGTTTGAAAATTTTCAATACCACAATGGTCAAGGATGAAACTAAACCATGAATGACTGGAAAACACCATATCTTTTTTCATTGGTGGTTTAAGCCTGTAAATTTAAATTCTTTTATTTTTGGGTTACATGTTATAATTAAATAAGGGAGGGATGAGTAGTGTTTAAGTGATGAATAACATGCCTAGACCTGGGGGAATTTGAGTACCCAAATTGTAAAAAACAGAATCCCTGTAAACAAACAAAAAAATTGATTAAGGCCTGAAAGTGGTATGAAGCACAGTACGAATCGTAGTTTTTCATGACGATTCATACTTAGAATTCGTACCAAAGAACTAAACAAGGTTGCACTGAAAAGTCTTTCCTGTAACTCGTGGAATCGACCTACGGGTCATACCACGAGTCGTGGAAAATTACAGAAAATACCATAACTATTCCTCATCAGATGACTTAGGGTATGAGTTGTACATTCATGGTATGAATCGTACTTGTGAGCCATAACATACATCAAGGTTTTTCTGGGTCTTCATATGAGTCGTGCTGTCTTGGTACGACTCGTATTGTTGACCCGTGATGAGAATCTGAAACTTTCTTTTCTAATTCTTCTTTCTCAAATATGGAATTCTAACTCTTTTTCTACAGGTAAAATGACACAGAAGCGGAAGGCATCCAAAGAAATAGCCCAGAGAATATTTATTGATGAAACATCTGAGACTGAGGCTGGGCAAGCAGGAAACTCCCCTAGTGGTTCGGTTGAGGACCACCAAATAGACATTTCAGATACAGAAGGAACTAGAACCACTAGGATGAATACAAGAGCACAAGATGAAGCAGCCACTGCCACATCTTCCCAAGCTCCCCAGTCTGAGGAGGGAGCTAGACGAGATAATAAGGAGTCAGAAAACAACTCAAATGCAGAAGAAGGGTACAATGAAGCAAGTGGCAGCGATGAATCAGAGGAGGAGTTCTCGGTGCTTTGGTATGGGGTAAAAACCGACACGCAAGTGCACGTGGTCAAACAAGTAATAAAGTGGCTAAGTAAGCCAAGTATCGATCCAAGGAGACTCTGGATAAGTAAAATTGCTTAAGTATACTATATTCTAGTTTACTTCTAATTATGCTGACAACAACGTAACCAAAAGTTAAATAATTTTTTGTTTATAAATTATATACTAAAACTATTAACAAATATCTACGTTGAATTGAAACTATGGATATGAGCATGCCAAGGTTAAGAACAAGTAATGAATTCGATAGTAATCATAATTCGGTTATTCTTCTCTTCATGTTGCTAGCCAAGAACATTAGCCTAGAGATTAAAACTCTCGTATTTAATCTCACTTTAGAATCATAAACCATTCGTCTACATTTCTGTGATCAAATGCAATTTATGACCTAGCAATACAATTCCGGTTCCTAAATTGACTAATACGGCTTTCAAATATATTTCTATCAGGAAAGCACATCAAAACCCAATTTTCCCAAATCAAGTTAAGAACAATACCCTATTAATTCACAACTTTCCAATTTCTTGCTCTCTCGAGTGAAATTGGACTTTTTAGATGTACATTAATGTTGGCCACACACTAATGCAGTAAGAACAAGAATTAATAGAACAACATGAAAGAAGAAGATGAAAAACCATATAATTCACAATCAAAATTCAATACACATGTTCAAAACCTTAGCAAGAAAGAGAATTAGCCACTCATTTGTGGATTGATCATCCTCAAATGAGTGTAAATCATACGTACAATTGATTGAAAGAAGAAAGAAAGAGAGAAAAACCCTTAGCTTTTTCGTCCCTCAACTGCTCCTAACCCACGTCCTTGCTCCACCAAGTCCTCATTCTGAAAAATAAACCTAAGTGTGCTATTTATATTAGTAGGAATTTTTCCCGGATTAACAAGCAACGTGTCACGGAGTGCATCGCGGAGCACGGCCTCCGTGACACGCTACGAACGCGGAGGCTCTCTGGAAAATCACCCGAAATCGGCCCAGGCAGCACCTTGCCGCGTTGGCAACGTGTCACGCTGCCTGCGCAGCTCGTTGTAGCCCCATGGTCGCGGAGTCCACCTGTCGTGGCACGTTGCCAACGCGTAGGTGGGCTGTTTTGAGCGGCCTGCCTGCCGTGGCACCTTGTCGACGCGCCAGTGGGCTGTTTTGTGCCTCTTCCTTGCTGACGTTCGCGTGTTAATTCCGTTTCCAAGCTTCTACTTCACCAACTCATGGATTAGTTACTCAAACATCATCAAAACCTACAAAACAAAGGCTAATCATGTTGGTTAGCACATATCTCCACATTATATAAAATTACATGAAAATGTATACAATAACTTAGATAAACAAGACTAATTGAAGTAACAAAGAGTATCTCGGGCATATATTTTTGCCCGTTATCACAACCCCACACTTAAAGCCTTGTTCGTCCTCGAACAACCTTTTACATATCATGCAAATGGAGACTCCTACATAACTAATTTATCAAGATAATTCAGGTTACGGCTATAATGATTACGTAAGATACAAGCTAAAAATAGAGCATGCCTGATTTGATCATTGAAATGAAGTACAACCATGTTAAGACTTCTTAACCTCAAGAATCGACTCTCACTTTTAGCAAACTCATGCAAATCATCTGATTAAGAAATCCCACATGAAATATATCCTTCTTTCAACATGTGCCCCTCACGGAAAGAGAGTTACCCAATCACACGCAAAAACAATTTTTTACATCCCAACATGTGTGGGTACATGAATAGAATTACGCTCACTCTCACAAAGAATTCACATGCATTATGTAATGACCCATAAGCTTGCCCTTAGTGTTTTATTCCACTAATATAAGGATGTGTGAATGTAAGATCAAGTAGGACTTTTTAGGTTGTAATGTAACTCAGGTGCGGGTAGGTACTATTATGATCAGTAATAGTGACTATCTTTCCTAAGCGCTTTTAATACATCACGCCTTCATTACAAACTTTCCTTCCCTCACTTCACCTTTTTTCTCCTTTTAGTTTTCTTTTTCCTCTTTTGTTCCCCCATTTCTTTCGACACTTTTAGCTTATTAGTAAGGAGTACTTAAGCAATATGTTTCATTCATTCCTTTTCTTACTCCCTACTAATAACCAACCATTTTCACACAAATGCACCTTTTTCCTTTTCTCAACTATTTACAACTTGCTATTTTTCCTTCTTTTCCATTCTTCTCACTCCTTTAACCTTTCGGATTTTTCCTTTAAGCGCTTCGGAGCTTTGGTTCAATTGCAAGGCTAATGAAAGAAAAAGGATTAAGCTTATGTTGCAGCTGTCAAAGAATAGGCTCAAGGCTCAATGGGGTTAACTAGGATTAATTTTTCAAGGTAGGTATAATGAGGGATAAAAAGTTGGTTCATTCAAAGAAATGCCTATATCATTTCCTCCAATTCACATCCTTCATTTCGTTTTATAAACACACCAGGCAAGTTCTAGACAATCCACAATAGCACGGAATACTCAAAAACCTTACACTCATGGCACATGCTCAAATCAAGACACAATCAGTAGACTCTTACTCAGCTAATCACAAGAATTCAGAATTAAGCTTCCATCATATTGAGTCAAATTCAAGAGCCTAAATGTCTCAAACAAAGTTATACACTTGCATGCTTCAACACTGAACATACTTGCATCTTACAATCACGTATAGCACATAACAAGAACATCAAGCACCAATTAGTTATGGTTTCAAAAACCATCCTACTGACTAATTTTCCTCAAGACAGTCGTCATCCATCCATCGTCAGAAACAGTCCCTAACTATGACTAAAAACACTATATACAGACAAAGGAAAGAAAGAAAAAGAAAAAAAATAAAAAATTTTTATTCTCCGGTTCAAAGACCTCCCTTCGGAAAAGAACCGAAAAGAAAAACCAACGGGTGATGAAGTCATGCTTAATCCACAAAAATTTTTCAAATTTTTCAAATTTTCTCACCAACTTTTTCACAAGCATTACATTCACCAAAATCGTTAAGCACAGAAAATTCTGAAATTTCCCTTGAAATTTTCCTCACCCCACACTTAAATCATGATATGTCCTCATAGCATCAAATTAAAATTTACAAAGGGTGAGAAATACTCCCTGAGGCCTTTAGGCTTAGCTAACAGCATGCGTTTCTTCAACTTTGCACAAGTGGGTGGTCAACCCCACACTTTTTCTCTTCCATGCTTGTTAGCTTCCTCCTCCACGGGTACTCAGACTTCCCCTCCATCTGCGCTTAACTTTCCACCAAAACAACACAAGATGAAAATAAACAAAAATTAACTCAATTGCAAGAAATTAAAATGGTACCTGTGGTACCCTTGGGTTGCCTCCCAAGCAGCGCCTAATTTTACGTCGCGGCACGACGTACCAAGTTTCACCACTTTTTCCTCCACCTTGAGGATATGAATCTCACCCCTAATTTCTTTTCTAATTTCCTCTTATGCTCTAGGGGTGGTGGTGAAAAATTGTAAGGACCAAGCAGTAGATGTTTTCTTTTGAACCTATTGGCCCCTATGTAAGCGAAGTCATTTTGTCTCTCTGAGTTAGCAAATTTCAGAATATATGGGGCTTGGTCCTCCTCTAGACATTTCTCTATAAACTTGGAAGACTCTATTTCTATGTTGTCAACCAAACTTAACGTCAAAAAATGCGTAGAGTGTGGTCCAATACACCTCAACTCTGAAATTGCTTTGTGCTTGACTTCCTTACTTGTGTACACCTTTTCAACATCGACATCTATTTCTCCATTAAGGTCAAATGGGAGATATTCTTTTTCTTCTTCCATGAATGGAATTTCTATAGGTATGAGCTGATCACGGAGACACTCAAGAGATTCTAATTGTGGGGCTTCATCCAAAAATTCACCCTTGTATTCCTCTTGTAGTTCCTCTTGAATATCGGCTAAAACTGTCACCTGCAAATTATCACAAGCTTCAGCCTCAGCACACATCTCTGTGAGTTTGACGCTCATCCTGCTTACAACCTCTGCATTCTCCTTTTGCTGAATTATCAATTCTGCCACCGACTCCTTCATTGCTTCTGATTGCTCCAGGAGTTGTTTCATCATGTCCTCTATTTGAACTTGGCATCCCAAGTCCTCATTTTCAACATGCCTATATTCAGCAAAAACAATAAAAGGATCATAGTAGGGGCTTGGGGGAGGGAAATATGCCTTTGGACAATCACCCCAATGGCCATATTGACACCCACATATATTTCACGTGTTACAGTTTTGCCACAAGTGGGGTCCTCCACAATTCATGCAAGATTCGCCGAAATATGCGTATCCACCATTTATATTCCAAGATGTCATGTCAATGAGGGTATCCGAAAGAGAGAAAAATTAAAATGAACAAAGAATTAAAACAAATACTAAGATCAAGTTGTCAACACTTAAGAAAATAAAACAAAAAATACAGTAAATTTACACTTAACACAATTTCACAAATCGCCTAGCCTCCCCGGCAGCGGCTCCAAAAACTTGCTCGGTGCTTTGGTATGGGGTAAAAACCGACACGCAAGTGCACGTGGTCAAACAAGTAATAAAGTGGCTAAGTAAGCCAAGTATCGATCCAAGGAGACTCTGGATAAGTAAAATTGCTTAAGTATACTATATTCTAGTTTGCTTCTAATTATGCTGACAACAACGTAACCAAAAGTTAAATAATTTTTTGTTTATAAATTATATACTAAAACTATTAACAAATATCTACGTTGAATTGAAACTATGGATATGAGCATGCCAAGGTTAAGAACAAGTAATGAATTCGATAGTAATCATAATTCGGTTATTCTTCTCTTCATGTTGCTAGCCAAGAACATTAGCCTAGAGATTAAAACTCTCGTATTTAATCTCACTTTAGAATCATAAACCATTCATCTACATTTCTGTGATCAAATGCAATTTATGACCTAGCAATACAATTCCGGTTCCTAAATTGACTAATACGGCTTTCAAGTATATTTCTATCAGGAAAGCACATCAAAACCCAATTTTCCCAAATCAAGTTAAGAACAATACCCTATTAATTCACAACTTTCCAATTTCTTGCTCTCTCGAGTGAAATTGGACTTTTTAGATGTACATTAATGTTGGCCACACACTAATGCAGTAAGAACAAGAATTAATAGAACAACATGAAAGAAGAAGATGAAAAACCATATAATTCACAATCAAAATTCAATACACATGTTCAAAACCTTAGCAAGGAAGAGAATTAGCCACTCATTTGTGGATTGATCATCCTCAAATGAGTGTAAATCATACGTACAATTGATTGAAAGAAGAAAGAAAGAGAGAAAAACCCTTAGCTTTTTCCTCCCTCAACTGCTCCTAACCCACGTCCTTGCTCCACCAAGTCCTCATTCTGAAAAATAAACCTAAGTGTGCTATTTATATTAGTAGGAATCTTTCCCGGATTAACAAGCAACGTGTCACGGAGTGCATCACGGAGCACGGCCTCTATGACACGCTACGAACGCGGAGGCTCTCTGGAAAATCACCCGAAATCGGCCCAGGCAGCACCTTGCCGCGTTGGCAACGTGTCACGCTGCCTGGGCAGCGCGTTGTAGCCCCATGGTCGTGGAGTCCACCTGCCGTGGCACGTTGCCAACGCGCAGGTGGGCTGTTTTGAGCGGCCTGCCTGCCGTGGCACCTTGTCGACGCGCCGGTGGGCTGTTTTGTGCCTCTTCCTTGCTGACGTTCGCGTGTTAATTCCGTTTCCAAGCTTCTACTTCACCAACTCATGGATTAGTTACTCAAACATCATCAAAACCTAAAAAACAAAGGCTAATCATGTTGGTTAGCACATATCTCCACATTATATAAAATTACATGAAAATGTATACAATAACTTAGATAAACAAGACTAATTGAAGTAATAAAGAGTATCTCGGGCATATATTTTTGCCCGTTATCAAGGAGGCCCCAAATGCTGCATAAAAACAGACCCCACCCAGAGAGAATCGCATAGTTCATGGGAGAGTGCCGAAAGCGAGAGAAATATATGTGCAGGGCATCTCTCTCAACGCCAAAAACAAGCCGAGAAGGAGCATTCAGGAAGAACCATGGATCCTCACTAACTCCCTGAATGAAGTGGAGGAGGTAAAGCGGATCTTCAGCTTCAATGGTTTCGAGTGGATGGCAACGACTCCAGCCCAATATACAACAGAAATAGTCTAGGAGTTCTATGCCAATTACTTGGCTACCATGGAGCAAAAGGCGAAGGAGGGGCAGAAAATAAAAGACAGGACCCGACTCGAGAGTGTGTTGGTCTGAGGAAGAAGAGGAAGAAATAGAGGAGAGAACGTAAGCGGTCCAGAGCGGAGAGCATGCAGACTCATGATGCAGATATGTCAGAGCTGCAGGAGTGAGCTAGAGGAACAAGAAGCTCCACCATCCCTCAGCCTGATTCATCCCCGATTCACACTGAGGCCATTGAAGCGGCTGAGACTACTGAGGAGGTAACAACTCCCCCCGTTGATACTTCAAGGAGTGCACCGTCCACCGCTAGTGCCACGGTTACAGTGGAGGTACCTCCTCCATAGGGTGAAGTCTGAGTAGCCCCAGGTATATTCCCTTCCCTAGGATATTCTATCTCATGCTTCGGGGACGAAGCTAAACTTTTAAAAAGGGGAGGGGGTGTACTTGTTATTTTTTGATTTTTGATACGTCCGATGGTTTTGGTTCCCGTGTTTCTCTTCCCTCGGACATGCTATCTAGTAGAACCAGCACATTTAGGATTTTTATTTTTTATTTTTAGTTTGTGATTTTTGTTTAATTAGAAAATAACTTAGGAGTACTCAGCTAATAAAAATGCACGAGTTTTGATGTTTGAAAAAAATTAACCCTGTTTTAAATTTTTTGATGCATTAGCTATGTATGTGTGACTACATGCATGATTTCTATGGATCTTTTGATGTCATCTAGTTTATTAACATGAATAGTCTTGTTAAACCATGCGTAAACCAGACAGGTGAGGTGAATATAATTCATGTGCCACGAGAGAGGGAGGTGAAGTACTTAGTTCAGTATTGTGTAAAAGATCTAGAACTTGTCTGGTTGGTCTTTGCATAGGCTAAGGATGGTTGGTTGGGATATGATCATAGGCTTTTTTTTAGCTCACTTTTAGCCTATATAACCCTATAAAAGTCACATTAATCCCTTGATCCTAGTTTTGAGCCTTAATTGACCCATTTTTTTCTTTGATTAACCAATGAACCGTACCCATTTGTTTATAACGAACCTTTTTTGGTCATAGTCCTTACTTGGATATCGTGAAACTCAACATAGGCAAAATGCCTAATTTAAGGGTGGCTAGAGTAGGGGTGTGTAAATGGTGGGAATGAGAAAAAGGGAAAGAAAAGAGATAAAGGTGAAAATAAGGTGTGGTGTGGTGAAAATAAAAGAGATGAAAACTATTGAGAATCTTGAAAAGAAATTCCAAAAGAAAATTAAAATGATGAAAAGTTGAAAATACACCACACCCATGCAAATATATATAAAACATGTGAAAAATGAAGAAAAAGAATGAAAGGATAAAGGATGAAGTAGGTGAAAGGTGAAGCCTACGTATGTAGTGCCAAGGAAGGTTTAGTCACTTAAAAATCTCTTATCTTTATCATGTTCCAGTCCTAAGCCTACATTACAAGTCATATCAAGTCCTATAGTGATCCTAATTTGACCATCCAACAAACCGAAGCAGAGAAAATAAGGGCAAGCCTATGGTATCTGATACATGGTACTTGGAACTTCTTTGTGAGGATGAGCATTTTATTTATCTAGTCCCATACATATTTGATGTTATATCTATGAGTGCGGACTTTATTTGTTGTGAGGGTACATGGACTATGTTTACTTTTACTGTTGGTCTGTGTGAAAAACATTGGTGATGACTTGATTTTCTGTTGATATCTAGATGACATGTATTGATCCTTATTTATTATGTTTTGAGGTCGCTTGTAATATACTAGCTGATGTTGGTTTATGGAAAAGGGTCAGAACTTGTTGTATGAAAAGTGCAAATTTTGTTTAAGTATCGGCTGTAGTATCTTAGGGTTATTTTCTAGTTGAGCATCGTATTTTAGTTTTTCTTTTCTTTACCTAAGGACATACAAAAGTCTTAAGTTGAGGGTGTTGATTTATTGTAGATTTACAATACTTTCGAAGCTCAAAACTGACTAAATTATCATGGACTTAGGTGTGCTTATATGGATATGAGGTACTTTTTTGTGTTTTCAGGTAAACTTAGGTGTTGGAACAAGATTGTGCAAAAGAAGCTTAAAAGAGCAAAAAATGAAGTCAAAACTGAGAGTCTCAATACGAGTCATACACTAATGGTACAAATCATACCAAGACTCGTGGAAATGTTCAGAAGAATGAGTTGAGAAAGAAGCAACCCACGACTCACAGTACGGGCCGTATGATTGCTGTACGAGTCATAAATCTAAGTCATGGAAAGATTAAGAAAAATTGCACAAAAGCCTATTCTGAGTATGGATGACTACAGTACAAGTCGTGATGGCAAGGTATGAGTAGTACCAAGGCACTCGTGACAAACTTTAGAAAAATTCAGAGTCTTCAGATTTAAACCTCGGAAGCACAATATGACTCATAGTAAGATGGTATGAGTCGTACCAAAGCACCAACACTTAATCAGATATTCAGCAAGAAACAGGCTTACGGATGGAAGGTACGACCCATACAAGCCTGTCACGGGTCGTAGGTCTAATCGTGGGAGGAGCGGCAGTAGATATGGAAGTTTACCCTGTTAGATTAGGAAAAGGATTTTTTATGTCTGTATAAATGTTTTATTTTCATAAGAGAGAAGGAGAGCAGTAATTAGGAGCAATTAGAATTGATTAGCATGAAATTAAGGAGATATAGACGTGGGAATTGAGTTGTTCAACTTGTGATCAACCTTTTCTTGATCTTCATATTGTTCTTAAAGATTTTGCTGATTAATTCAAGGAAGTTTTTCTCTCAATCATAATTGTAAGTATTGATTTATGTCTTTAATTATACAAACAAATCACAATCTTGCAACTATGAGAGGCTAAAACCTCCATAGCTGGGGTTGTGGGAACCATGGTAGATTAACAAGTTAGGGTTACATAAAAGTGATTCGAAACCAATGCAAAACACTTATATTGTATTGTCTTCATGCTTAAACAATTCTTAATGGTGTACAACGTTAGGACATGCCTGAATTCTTTACTTGCTTAGCTCTAAGAGGTAGAGATTAGAAAAAGAGAATTACAAAAAAGCCTTGATCTTAATGATCATTGTATTAACTTGAGCTGTGGTTGCAGGATAGCTAAATTTGGGACATATTGATAACGGTTAAATTGTAGTCCCTCATGAGACCTGGTCAGGTGATTGAGTATAGTCATTCAAGAGGGAATGGTCAGTCATTTGAATGAATGTTAGTTATCAGTTCTACAAGTAAGCATTGATGATCATCACATATGTATACCCAAAGTCGTTATGAATTCATGGGGAACACAAAACCCTAGTTAACTTTAAATCTTGATTTCACCCATAATTTCAACTTTGTTTCTAATTACTATTTTATTTCTTTAAAACCCCCAGTTTGGAGCAAATGCCTAACAAGTTCACTTATTGGCTTTTATCCAGCAGTTCCCTATTCCCTGTAGGTTTGATCCCAATCTCTTAGTTGGATTTTTTATTGACAATGTCTGCTTCATACTTCGATAGGAGGTATGGTTTGAGTGTAATCAGTTCTCTTTATGTGGTAGGAGTTCCTAAATACACAAAGTAGAGGTTCCTAGTAGAGCTTAGCTATGTAAAGGGTACCTTATCTTTCAAATATTTTGGAATTCCCTTACCAGGAAGGAAACTCAGTGTTAGCCACTACTTATAACTCATTGAAAAAATCATAGCTAGAATTACCTATTGGTTAGGTAAATTGTTTTCCTGTGCTGGGAGAGTGCAACTTATCAAACCTATCCTCTTTGAAATGCAAGCATACCGGACACAGATATTTCTAATTTCAAAGAAAGTAATTAAGGTCATTGAACAAGATTGCAGAACATTTGCGTGAACAGGTCCATTACTACTTCTAGAAAGGCACTTGTTTCCTAGGACAACATCTACAAACTTGTGGCAGCAGGATACCTAAATGTTATCAACCAATGTTTGTGGAACAAGGCAGCAATATTGAAGCAACTATGGGATATTGCTAGAAAGAATAACAAGCTTATAGATCCTATGGGTGCATAACTATTACATCAAAAAAAAACCATTGGAAACTATTATTATACCTTAGAATGCTTCTTGGGTGGTAAGGAAGATAATGGAGTCTAAGGAGTTGATATTGCAAGGACAAACTAGGAGGAATGTAGTGTAGAGTATTAAGGCAGGTCCCAAGTTCTCTATCCAAAATATATATCTTAGTATAATCCTTAGTATCCTAGAGTAAATGGAAATGCTTAGTACTACAAAAAGGTATTCACCCTAGATAAAGATTTATCCTTTGACTAGCTGTGCAATAAAGGCTTGCAATTGTTGATAGGCTCTTGAAGTTTGGCATTCATGTCCCACTTGACTGTTCTTCCTGTGCAGGTCCTATGGAGACATTCCATCATCTTTTTTTGAATGTCTTGTTACTAAAGAACTATGACATAGATTAATTATATGGATAGGACATCATATAGGAGTCCAGTAATGGAAAGAAGAATAGCAATTTCACTGGCTAAGAATAAGTCAAGAACAATTGAAATTACTTGTTGTGTATTTTCCATGTTGATTGCAGTGGTCTGAAGAGAAAGAAGTTCCATTAGATTTTAGCATCAAAGAACCAATTCAGAGCAGATATTGAAGAAAATTGTGCAGCACATTAATATCTAAGGCAACATAAGACCAAGTTGGAGGAACATGTTACAACTACTAAACAATTATCCTTAGTTGAACTGTATAGGACTGTATGCATTGGTTGTATTATTGCTTTATTAGTTTCTATAGCTTTAGGCTCAGTGTGTTAGGGAGGAGAAGATAGTCAAATTCTACATAGTATTTAACTTTAAGAGCTTCTTTTCTCAGGGTAATGATGTATTATCCATCATTCGTCAACATATTTCATCATGCTCTCAATCAGTCATCCCATATTATTGATCACAAGTACACATTTATTATCACAATTGCACTTTCAGTTCATGAATAATATTCACAACTTAATCAATTTAGAGTTCATTCAAGCAATATAGTTACACCATCATACTTTATATCACAATCACTTTCCAATGATCATTCAAGCATATTCATCAGTTCTCAATTCATGTAAGACATTAGTAATAGTCCAATTTTCCGTAAATGCACAATATAATTAAATGGAGATGTAGTTAATTAGATTTACACGTAAAGGTATTAATACATTTATATTTATATTTATATATACCAATATCGTAGTCTGCTCTCAATTATTTATTGGTTCAACCTCATGAGACTTCATTATTCGGGGATAGTACTCATCAATATCCCAACTAACATCTTACCCCTATTTTGGGATAGAACTACTCATGGTAAATTCTCTATCTCTATAATAGTTATTAAAATCATTACAAATTTCATAGTCACGCGATATTCAAGTTCTTTCAACTCGATTTTAACTAAACAGTTCGATATTATGATTCCATGCTAGTATCCATTTTATCACATACAATAACCAATAATGTACAATTTGGAATTCACAACCAGTAATATACCGTTAAGAATATACCATCTAGAATATATAGTCCAAAATATACTATTAAGAATCTATCTTCAAGAATCTACCCATTCAGTAGTTACAACATAATATTTATCACCTCTTTTTTTCTTATTATTCGGGTTATTTCCTCCATCCTTAACAAATATTTCACTATGATCTTATACAAGTCATCTTCAACATCCGATATCTGTGTTCACGCACCAATTGTACATCAATTGTGCACACGTGTACGAGTTACTAATTGGAGTGTAACATAAAGGTAAGCTATAACCTACTTGGGTGCCATGCTACTTCCAAGAAATGATGGAGTTGCGTTCTTGGTTCTAGCTTTTGTGTTCTTCTAGAGAATCGTCGGAAGGATGACAAGATCTTTGCCCTTCTCTAGCCACCGTTTTCTTTATCTTGATAGAATAATCAAACTTTCGTTATTGGGCATTTTTAATTATTAATACTTGTTACCATAGGATTTGGGTCTTAAAAGTAGAAAAATTATAGAGTTTTGGCTTGCATCCTCTGCTGGATCGATGGTTGTTGCATAATGCTTCCACTATGGCAAAGAAGTGCTCACACTAGCAGCCTTGTTGCCTTGGCCCACTAAAATTTAACTCAGCCCTTTAAATTATTAACAAATTTTTTTTATATTCAATGATATAATTTAGACCCGCAAAAATTTTAAAATATGTCAATATCGTCAAGACTTTCTAATAACATGGTGGGTCATTACACTTGAAGTAGTAAGAAGCAATCATGCATAGCCTTATCTACAATAGAAGATGAATACGTAGCACTTTCAATATTTGTGCAAGAAGCGATTTAGTTTAAAGATTTTCTAGTACACATGGGCATGGATAATAACACTATTGAGCCAGTAACTATCAATTGTGATAGCCAAGCTGTAATAACCTACGCAAAGGATCCTAACTACCATAAAAATATATATTATTATGCAAATAGAGTTGAATGTGAAATACATATCAACACATCAAATGATACTAGCTCCCTTAACAAAACTCATTGCATGTGATGCTTATGAAACACATTTGAAGTCATTGGGTTTATGTAGATGCTAATATATTTATATTTATTTTTCTCAATCATGTTCATGTAAAATTTACATTATTCAAGTTAATGTCATTTATGTGTAATTATCCTTACTTGTTGATTCATATACATATAATATTTTTTGATGTATAGTAACAAATTTTTAGTATAAGAAGTATGTCAGACAAATAAAAAGATTAGCCTATTTGTACAAACAATCACCTCTATTAGGCATATAAAGATGAGACAATTATAAACTAATTATTGTTAGAAGTAATGATAATAGAGCTGAAGGTTTATAATGTAAATGTTATTTGTTCTTTATGTTTAATCATATGTGATTAAAATGAGTTAGTCTATTAATGTTAGGTGTGAGTTTTTTTTTTTTTTTTGAATAGAATGATTGAGTAGATTTATAAACTCAAAGTTACACATAAGTTATCTAAACTTTCATCTGCACAATATTTAATTTTAAGAGATATACACTTCATGAATATTGTGATACACGTTTCGTATCATATATGCATATGATGACTCATAATGGCAACACAAGTTTAAATCTCTACTTGTTATCGTGTGAAACCCAAAAAATTATAAGTAATTTTTCACCTAGTACTCTCATTACTTTGATCAGTAGCTATTTTTCTTCTGGTTCTTTCATGACTTTGATAAGTTTCTTGACATTAAATTTATGTTTGCTATCTTAGCATGTTGCCAAGAGATCAGGTTTGATTCTATTGTTGAATTGATGATTTCATATTTTGATCAAAGTCTCAAATATTTTCAAGGAAAAGTGTTTTTTAACTGGTTGCCTTTTTAAAGAAAAGAAACAATACTTATAGGATAAAAGTTCTTGAAAAAGAAAAGTGTTCATTAAGTAATAGTTATTAATAAGTTCATAAAGTTTACAAATAAAATGAATCTTTCAAGAATCTAAAACATAAAAAGTAAATCAAGAAGGAAATTATAAATCCATAATTAATTTACTTTGGAAATCAAAAAACTTTTATCAGATGAATTATTTTAAACTTAATAAAACTATTAATTCTAACATTATATAGGGTAGAGAGTTAATTAAATTCTTTCTCTTAGTTGGGTCTCCATAATTAACTTTTTGAACGAACTCTTAAACTTGTTCAGTGTTCAACGAACACTCTACAGACACAAGCACGCACGTCTGTTTGACTGACGTAAGGTGCCAATTAAGCATTTCCAAATTTTGTATTTCAATGAGGAAAAGGCAACACAACTTTTTATGTCTTTAAAATCATAGTAATATTACCTATTTATCTTTTTAGAAAAAGAAAAAAAAGGCTATCCAGCTTTATGTTAGATTTGTTCTTATAATAATGATATATACGAAAAAGGAAGAAAAAAAAAGATGATCCATTAAAGATTAAATAGTGTTGCTGATAATACATTGGTTAATTAATTGAGAAAGATAGCCTAATCTAATCTTTAGTTCTTCATGATTCTAAATCTTCCCCAATCTCATTCTATTCGAGAGAGAGAGAAAAGAAAAAAGAAACCAATAGAGAACAACAAAACGAAAAGGAGATATGGAAGGAATAGAAGAAGATGATAAGATAAGGGCTCAATTTTCAATTTTCGTATATTGCAAAAACTTAATGATATCTTGTTTGTAAGTCACTCCCTCTTATCATTTAATTGTAGATTTTTAAAAAATAATTAATAATTCTTTTTTTAAAATGATATTCCTTTTTTTTATTTTTACTTGTTCACTATATTAAAAATAAATTTTATTTTTTTATTCAACTTCAAAAAATTTAAATACAATTTATCACTTTTTAAATTTATTCTTATTACTAATTATAGCCATTTTAAAATATTATATTTATTATATTATAATAAAAATATTATTTCTTATTTAATTCTCCTTATATATCTTGAATTAATACTAAATAACTAAAATTTGAGGAAAGAAGTAATCGTTTAAAGTTAAATTTGTTGGATAAAACATAAATTATAAAGGACCGGAGGGAGTAGTAATAATAATTTTATCCAATCTCACATATTAGTTATATGGTATGAATCTACAAATTATTTGATCTTATTTATTACCTTCTCTTTTTGCAAATTTGTCCTCTCTTTCATTTATTTAATATTTTTTTCAAGAGCTCAATTTCTGGACAGAGGAGTTAGGCATTGATGCCAATATGTATATTTATCAAATATTATAATTATATAAAAGAGAATACAAACTTTAATCTCGATAGCATTATGAAAGTCAATTGAAAGAGATAATAAAATTAGTCGATAAAAATATAATATGTTTAAATTTAATTCAATTATTAATTTATTTATTTATTAGCTTAGCGCAATTCATTTTATGCCATAAAAAATTAAGCGATTATGTAGTTTAAATTAACTCATGAGAATTGTTGTTAAAATATTTTTGAAAATAATTTTTTTATATATTATATATAATGATAATAAAGAAAAAATAATTTTATTAAATACTAAAAGAGAAAAAAAATTCATTTTTACTTTTTCTAGATTTTAATAAAGCATTGGCATACCCGCCACTATGGATATTAAATTTTTGCATTAATCTCTTTTAGATGTAACTTACATCATTAGGATCTCCATTTCCTTTTATGTTATGTTTATTCTGAAATTCGTATAGTTAAATTTGTAGGGGGTCAAAAATAGACATTACGATTTAATCCTGTTTCAGGTCTGATTTACCAATTGTTTGGTTGACAATAGGTAACGAAAAATAGATAGAATACTACGTGTATAAGCTAAGTAAAGTAAAGAAAGCAAATCTTGGCATTTTCAGAGTGGTCACAAGCGAGCCCGAGAACAACTACTCATATTCCATACAACATGGGAAGAAAAAAAATGCATGGAGCCTAGAAAAATAGTATATTGATAATGTTTTGGCTTGAGAGAATTCGAGTCAGGAGGATCCCTTTACAAGTGAGGAGAGCTGACTATGTATTTTCACGACCCGAACATAGGCCCACATCGAGAGACGGGACAAGAAACCCCGAGGGACTCCAAATCAACCCATGGCATGAACGTACATCTAACTCAATCACGAAAATGATAGATCAACATGAAAAACTTAGCGGAAGTATAAAATAAGCATAACATCAGAAATACACACGAATCTGAAGTTGATTACATTCTTTTGTCTGAAAAGCTTCTAAGTCTGATGAGTTGATGGGACATACCCTAACTAACTCGCTAAAGCTAAAAACTGAAAATACTCAATCATAACTGAAATAAATAAGGACCCTCGACAGATGAGGACTCACCAACAAGGACTGGTGCTAACTCCGAAAGCTGGCTAGTGGTGGGACTGAGTCTGATGATTGGAGTTTGTATCATGAAATGATACAACATAGACTATGCGGTCAGTACGTGGCATGTACCGAATATGCAAGGTAAGTAAAACAGCTTAAATAAGTAAAATCAGTTAAAACATGCATAATATAAAAACATAACCAAAATAAGAATCTGATAGTAGGGCTTGCATGCTATTTTTCTAAAATCATGATCTCAACATAATATAACATTATAACTGAATCGATTGACCCAAAGCTGAAATCTGATAGTAATAACTAAAACTAAACATCGGGTCAAACTTGCTTTAAAAAATATATAGATATATATGTCATGAATGAGATCAACATACATAAATGAAATCATGAGGAACAATAGGAGGCTCATCTTTTAACCGACATACCACGATAGAGCTTATATGGTCCTAACTATCACACTCAAGTAGGTATAGCCATCCAAAGCCTTGCCAAGGCTAAGGACGATACCATGATATCAATATCAAGCTGAAGGCCCCTTGGGGAAGGGGATAACTCATATAGTTGGTCCCAATATAATCTGATCATACCTACGTTGGTGCGTAGTTCTGAGGCGTAGGGTTGACTGAACCTTAACCTACTCCGTGATAGACACTACTCCCAAAAATATACATATGCTCTCTATCATTTTCCAATGAAGCTGACCATTGTCTATTGACGAAGCTGAATAATCACGAATACATATAAATCTGAATCATACATGAGGAGCCTTGGCTCAAATCATACTGCAAGCTGAGTAAAATTGGGAGTCTAGACTCCAAAACCATGTGGTAAGCTAATTTAATATGAATCATAAATCATACTTGAACATATGGGCTTGCCCAATACTTTAATATGCTTTAAATTAACTTGATTCACTTTGAAAACATGAACATAGCACGGGTAGATTGAAAATATGCTTTTCTCATCAAAATCTATCATACATGAACATACTTCATAAATATCATCTTCTCATAAGCTTTCATGAATGGGTATCAAAATTTTAAAAACCAGTAAACATGATTAGTAATTGAAAACATGATAAAACTTTCCCATAAATCATAATTCATCAATTAAACCATACTTAGATCATACCCATGACATTCACTTAGAGAATTCATGGATTGGGTTAAAACCCCATAGAATCAACTCATAGATTTTCATGAATTAGAGAGGGATTGGACATGGGTGTGAACGAATTCACAAATTCATAATCCTACATACATGAAATGGACTGATTTTACCACTTCATGATTTCCCGATGAAGAATAAAAGGAAACTTGAAGGAAAATGAGCTTCATCACCTCTCTAACTCTCTAACTTTGCATTCATGAGTAAGAATGACCTAAAATTAACTTACCCCTCTTAAAACTCATCAGTCATAGCTTAAAACGATGTAGTTTAGGTCATAGGATCATAGAAATTACAAAAAAGCCCTTACTAAATTCGCAGAAAATAACTGACTGCTAGTCTCCACGAGGGACTGGACGAATCGTTACCAAGGACCACAACTCGTGGCATCAGTCTTCGAGTGCACTATCCAATAATTCACTTGGGGCTCGTCACAGGGGACCCTATGAGTCGTTACTGGTGACCACGACTTGTGGTCACCACTCATCACCTTCACTGCCCAAATTCTCAAATCATCAACAACCGGTTGGCCACGGCTCATCCCACGAATGGTGGTGTCCAACCACGACTCGTGGTGATCAACCGTAGGGTACACTGCCACTTCTTCATCATCTTCTAAAAATCCTTTCCCATGATTGACTCAACGAGTCGTGGGGACTGACCACGAGTCGTGGTCAGGTTTGTGGGGACTTTAAAATCTAAAATTTCCACTCAAGTTCTTACCTCACCACGAGTCTCTTCACAACTCGTGGCCTACCCCACTGGTCACAAAATAACTCGTTCTGTTACCTGGTGCCATATTTCCAGTTTCTCTCTTTCAACTCCCAGGTTTGATCTTCGGGCTTTTGGGGTATTACAATATCTCCTCCTTGGTAAAATTCATCCTCGAATGTTGGAAAACATACAGAAAAGTAGGGAAATGCAATCATCATATTAAACTACTGATCATTTAAGCTGAAAACTGATGGAATGACTACCTCCGAATTGAACTACATGGCTGAATTAAATTCACGAACCAAACATACATGGTTTGACATAAAAGAAACTTGGGCACATGAACTAAACATGAGAACTAAATAGAGTATTGGGCCTATACCGATACCTCAAGCTGGAACTGAGCTGGTAGAGAGTAAATGTGGGTATCTAGCCATCATGTCCGCTTCGGCTTCCCACGTAGCTCCCTCGACATGCTGATTCCTCCATAAAACTTTAACTGAAGCTACTTCCTTGTTTCTTAGCCTTCGAACCTGATGATCCAGTATTTCCACAGGAACCTCTTCATAACTAAGGTTGTGTTTCACACAGACACTGTCTATCGGGACAACTAGAGCTGGACCACCCAAACACTTCTTTAAGAGCTACACATGTAAAACAAGATGCACGGAAGATAATTCTAAAGGCAACTCCAATTCATATGCCACCTTTCCAACCTGCTTCATAATCTGATAGGGGCCAACATAATGAGGACTGAGTTTTTATTTCTTTCCAAATCTCATTACTCCCTTCATAGGAGACACCTTTAGAAACACCCAATCATCATCTTTAAACTCAAGTTCTCTTATCCTCACATCGGCATAGGACTTTTAGCGACTTTGAGCTATTTTCAAACTGTCCCGTATGAGCTAAACCTTCTCCATAGCCTCAGGATTGATTCTGGTCCTATCACTGCAGCTTCACCAACTTCAAATAAACTTATAGGCGATCTATATCTCCACCCATAGAGAGCCTCAAATGGAGCAATCTAAATGCTGGAATTGTAGCTGTTATTGTATGCATATTCGATAACAGGCAAATGATCATCAAAACTACCCTTGAAATCTATCAGCATGCCCTCAACATGTCCGCAGTTTGAATTGTTCACTCCGCTTGACCATTTATCTGCGAGTGAAATGTTGTACCGAGCTTAACTTGAGTACCAAGTCCTTTTTGAAACGACCTCTAAAACTGAGAGGTAAATTGGGTACCTTTTGTCTGGTATAATTGACAAGGGTACTTTATGCAATCGAAATAGCTCTCCGATGTATAGTTTGGCATAATCCTCCGCCAAATCCGTGGTTTTGACTAATAGAATATGAGTGGATTTGGTTAACCTGTCTACCACAACCCAAATGGAGTCATATTGCCGACGAGTGCAAGGAAACCCTATGGTGAAGCCCATATTGATTTCCTCCCACTTTCAAGTAGGAATACTGATATCTTGGAGCATACCTCCTGGTCTTTCGTGCTCAACCTTCACCTGCTGCTAGTTCGAACACTTAGCCATAAATTCTGCTATGTCCTTCTTCATGCCATTCCACCAATAGACTTCCCAAAGCTCATAGTACATCTTGGTGGCACCTGGATTTATAGAATACCCAGATCCATGAGCCTCTTTAAATATCCTGTTCCTTAAATCATCAACATCTGAAACACATAAGAGACTCTAGTATCGAAGCACACCATCTCACCCTTTAGGGAAGACCTCTACCTTCTGATTTTGAATGGCTTCCTTTATGTTTACCGAAATAGGGTCCTCATCTTGTCTAGATTTTACATTTTCCACCAAGGATGATTCTAATCCCTTCTGAATAATAACACCGCCATCGGTCGAGTCAACCAACCGAACTCCCAACCTTGCAAGCCTATGCACATCCTTCACCAGCTCTTTCCTCCCCTCATCCACATGGGACACACTCTTCATAGAGATTCTACTAAGTTTGTTTGCCACTACATTAGCCTTGCCCGTATGGTAAAGGACACTAATTTCATAATCCTTAAGTAGTTCTAACCACCCTATTGTCGAAGATAGAGATCCTTCTAGGTAGACACATATTGCAAACTCTAGTGATTCATAAACACATCTACATGGACTCCGTACAAAAAGTGTCTCCATATTTTCAAGGCAAATACCACCGCTTCCAATTCGAGATCATGAGTCGGGTAGTTCTCTTCATCAACTTTCAGCTGTCTAGAAGCATAAGCTATAACTTTTCCATGCTACATCAATACAAACCCAAGTACAATCCTTGAAGAATCATAATACATCACGAACCCATCGGTACCCTCGGGTAAGGTCAGCACCGGTGCTGAGGTGAGTCGAGTCTTCAACTCTTGGAAGCTCTTCTCACAAGCCTCCAACCACTGAAACGTTACCTTCTTCTGGGTTAGTTTAGTCAATGATGCTGCAATAGATGAAAACCCCTCAATGATTCTTCGATAGTAACTAGCTAAGTCCAAAAAAACTTCTGATATCTGAAGGATTCATTGATCTGGGCCAATTCTTCACCACTTTATCTTCTGAGAGTCTACTTGTACACCCTCACTAGATACCACATCACCCAAGAATGCCACGAAATTTAACCAAAACTCACGTTTACTGAATTTTGCATATAATTGATA
Organism: Datura wrightii; assembly: GCA_035772735.1. Classification (NCBI taxonomy): domain Eukaryota; kingdom Viridiplantae; phylum Streptophyta; class Magnoliopsida; order Solanales; family Solanaceae; genus Datura; species Datura wrightii. The sequence continues at coordinate 86,332,493 of JASDFA010000006.1, read as the reverse complement.
ATACTTCAGTGTCTGCAACACCACCCTAAGATGAGCGGCATGCTCCTCCTCACTCTGAGAGTATATAAGGATGTCATCAATAAACTTACTCAAGAACATATCCAAGTGTGGCTTGAACACCATGTTCATCAAAGTCCATAAAAGTTTCAGGAGCATTTATTAGTCCAAAAGACATAACTACAAACTAATAATGATCATACTGCATCCTAAAGACTGTCTTCGGGATATCACTCTCCAGAACCCTGAGTTGATATGTTACATCCCGTAAATTCTTGACATTTAGATGGCTTATTCGCATGTTGGTTATGAGTTTTAGAATGCCATATGTGCTAGAAAAAGAGCTCGAGGAGAGACCGGACAAGCGCCAAGTCGGAGCAAGGCAAATACGACTTATAAATAGCATTCGACAAATGCGACTTAAGGGCCCCAAGTATATAAGCCCCCACTTCGGTTTTTAAGTGATACTTATCAATATTTCCAGTGAGTAAACCAAAGAACAGTAGAGAAACAGAGAGGATGAAGGTTTCCATTAAAATTCCTTCCGTTTACGCTGTTAAACACGCTCCAAACTCAAATTAACTTCGGGTAGCGAAGTATAAAGCTGCAGTGAGCATTCCTACGGAGTTAGTTTCGTGAAATTCGGCCGACGAATCATTGTCATACCGAACTAAGGTAAGTGGAATTGCTCCAAATTATTGTCAATATACTCCTAGCCCTAAAGTGAATATTTCTCCCTTCTGGACATCCAAGAAATAGCGAGTTTTTGGCTGTTTTTTGATAAGTCAAAGTTTGGACAGTATATATATTAAAAGTAGCGTTTTCTTCCAGAATATTGATGAATTTAGTTTTATTTGCTATGTATATGAATGCAGTTGGAAGAAATAGCTAGATATTGGCAGAATTATGCCAGTTAGTCAAGAAGTCGGCAACTAAGGTATGTAAAGCCAGTTTCTTCGGCAAGATAGTAATTCTAGTATAGTAAAATAGAATAAATTCCAGAAGAATGTTTCAAAGCCGAGTATTATGCCTAGTGTGAATTCAGTAAGCATGCTTGAATAATTATTATGTCATATTCAGAATAAAAGTAAGTAAATTAGTATTAGACAGCGAGATATTATTCCAGACTCAGTATAACTCTGTATAAGATTCAGTATAATTCAGCAAGGGATTAAGAATGGAATATCAGAAAATGGACATTATTATCAGATTTAATATATATGTTATATGTGATTATTGTTGTTTGTAGAGACCTGATTGTTCTATGTTGGGCACCTTTAGAGCTTCCTTGCCGTCCCAAGGTTAATAGCATTGTCGACTCGCCCGCCAGAGGGTGAGGATACGTCACTCCAAGGAGTGGCATGTCGTCCGCCAGAGGACGAAGATGGGATGCAACATTCCCCATAGCAGGCTGATCAGCATTATAACATACCCCTGTCGAGCGCTTGCGCCCAGGGCACAGATTATAGATTACAGATCACAGATCTCAGATTACAGTTTACAGGAGTCCTCAGGATTCAGATATAGCTATAGTCAGGGGCCCAGAGAGCCTAAGTTGCATACACAAGGGGCCGGAGGGATTCTCATAGTTACTAGATGGGTGGAGTGAATGGTTATTTTTTGATGGCGACCCGGGAAGGGGTATATAGATTGCATGTTGATTGGTACCTTCCTGCTTATGGGGGCTGGTATAGGTTGTTGTATGCTATATGTGTTATTTATTAAATTGATGGATAGCAGGACGCCGCATTGACAGGTATGATTCTCACCTTCTCTCCAGTACAGTTAAGCTTAGTTTAGATTTTGCCATCTCGTCTCGGATAGTCTTATCCATCTTCGGTTATTTAGTAACTATCAGTATTACTGTCTATTTTCAGTTATGTTTAGTTATTGCTTTGCATACTCGGTACTAGTGGTACTGACGCCCGTTTGGGGGCGCTGCATTACTTGCCTGCAGGTACTCGTAGACGAGGAGCCGATCCCTCGTAATTCCAGCAAGCACACAAAGTCATCCGCTCCTGTCATCCGGAGCTTGACATCTAGAGGCTTATTCCTTTTCTTTTGTTGTACAGTATGGGTAGGTCGGGGCCCTGTCCCGACCATCTTATCAGTATTCTTAGAGGCTTGCAGATTGTATATTCCATGTGGTTAGTTGTACCGGTCGTGTGAGGCCGAGTCTATGTTTTAGTTTGTTCATGATGGCCGTGTGGGGCCTTATTTAGTTAATAGTTGGTGACCTTGCCGGTCACAGAGTAATTAGCATTGATTCAGTGTTTCAGTGAAACTAGTCAGCATGGTGGTCTTGTTGGCCCGCATAGGTTCCTTTATACTACTATTGTTCTGGTTAGCTGTTGTTGTCTTACAAGTGGCTATAGGCCTAGTCGGCCGGAGGCTGTATTTACAGCCGTTATATAGCCCGTTGGTTCCATGAACCCAGTGTTAGAGCCAGCCTGGCACAAGAAGTGCTTAAGCTCAGTAGTCCAGTAGTCCAGGTCTTAGTAGGGCACTAGGTGCCAGTCATGCCTCCCAACATGGGGCATGACATGATGGTACCCGGATCTGAGATCTATCATCGAAAAGCACTTGGCACCCTTAAGCCGGTAAAACACATAGTCAATCTTGGGTAGAGGATACCTGTTCTTCATGGTGACCTTGTTCAATTGCCGATAATCAATACACATACATAGAGAGCCTTCTTTATTGCAGATAGAGAGAAATGGTGCACCCTATAGAGATTTTCTAGGTCTGATGAAACCCTTATCTAACAGGTCCTTCAACTGTTCCTTCAACACTTTTAGCTCGGCTAGAGCCATTCTATAGGGTGGAATAGATATAGGTTGCATATCGGGAAGGTCAATACCAAAATGAATCTCCCGCTTGGGAAGGATTGCTAGAAAATCATCTGGAAAGACCTTTGGGAACTCACTTACTACCGGGACTAACTAGATAGTCGGGGTCTCAGACTCCATATCCTTAACCCCAACTAGATGGTATACACAACCTTTGGAGATCATCTCTTTGTCCTTAAGATAAGAAATGAAATGACTTACAGGCATAGTTGAACTACCCTTCCACTCTATGACTGGCTCACCCGAAAATTTGAGCTCTACTACTTGGGTTCTACAATTAACGGAGGAAAAATATGGAAATAGCCAATCCATGTCAAGGATAATACCAAAATCGATCATGATTAACTCTACTAGATCTGCTGAGGTGATTTTCTGAAGGACTGTGACCAGACAACTTCTATACACCCGTCTAGCTACAGCTGAATCACCCACTGGAATAGAGACTGAGAAGGGTTCTGAAAAGATTTTTGCACTGACTCTGAAACTACTAGACACAAAAGCTGACACAAAAGACAAGGTAGCCCCTAGATCTAACAAAGCATATACATCAAGTTGGAAAAATCGCAACATACAAGTGACTACATCCGGGGAGACCTCTTGCTCCTGGCGAGATGCTAAGGCATAGAACCTATTTTTGCGCTGACTACCACCTGTGTTAGTAGATGCCCCCTGCTGTGCTGGGCATGCGGGTGGAGCTGCTGAACTAAAAGCAAGGCCTCGGCCCCTATCATGGCCTGTCAGCTACTGGGCAGTCTCTACGCATATGTCTGGGCTTCCCGCACCGAAGAAAGCACCTATTCCTGCAAAACATTGACCTTTGTGCCTCCAACCACACCGGTCATAAATTGGAATACTGGAATCAGCGAGCCTACTGCTCTGACTCCTAGTGCCTGATGCTTGCCCTATATGGTTGTGCCTAGGTTTGTATGGCGCACTCATCGCTGAAGATGCTGGGGATGAAGATCTCTAGAGGGTTTACTGTCGGTGCTCACCACCTGGTCTCGATTGAGAGAATCTGTAACCATCGGTCCTGGCCCTCTTGTACTCTCTCTCCCTCATATGCGCCGCCTATATCTGATGGGCGTATAATACTATTGTTATACCCTGGAAGCCGAAAGATCAGACTCGAGAGTTGAAATAGAGAAAAGTTTAAAATTTGCATCAAGACACAAAACGGGTCGTGAGGTGACTCGTGAGAGCAACCCATGACTCTTGATGTGACTCGTGGTGAGGCTCAGGAGATGAGTTGAAATTTGGGAATTTGGATCTCCACCGATGAGACCATGAATCGTGGTCAGGCCCCACGACTCATTTGGTCAATCGTGGGAAGTGATGATTAAGAAGGAAAGGGAAGAAGGCAGTGTACCTAACGGAAGGACCCATGAATCGTGGTCATTCACCACAATACGTGTTGAGGGTCGTGAGTAGCATGATGAAGCAAAATAAAAATCCTAGGTAGTGTATGTGACGAGTGGTGACCATGACTCGTGGTCACCAGTAACAGATCGTTTAGTTACCCATGACGAGCCTAGATGACTCGATAAGCAGTGCACTTGACGGACGATGCTACGAGTCATGGCCAGTGGTGACGAGTCGTCATGTCCCTCGTGGGGACTGACTGACAATTATTTCTACGAATTTAGAAAGGGATTTTCCGTAATTCCTAAGATATTTAGGCCTCAACTATGTCGTTTTTTGTTATGAATGATGACTTTTAAGAGGGTTAAGTTCATTTTAGGGCATTTTCATTCATGCATTGTAGAGTGATAGTCTAGAGAGGTGATCAAGGCAAATCCTTCAAGGATCTTTTCAATTTCTTCTTGGGCATTCAATGAAGTGTAAGAATCAGCTATAACCAGGTATATAGGGTTATGAATGGTGAATCCTCTCACACCCAATCCCAATCCCTCTCTAAAGCATGGATTTCTTATGTCAAATCTATGGAGTTTTAACCCAATGCATGAAATTCCTAATTTTGTACATGGGTATGATATAAATATGTTTCTACTATTGAATTATCAATCATAGGCAAGTTTTATATTATTTTTAATTAAAAATCATGTTTCAAGTTTTATCTATTAAAAATCCCATTGATGAGAAGCTAATGAAAGATGAGATTTGTGATGAATGTTTCATTATGATGAAAAGCATGTTTTCAAACTACCCATGTTTGTAATTATGTTTTCAAAGTGAATTGAGTATTTTCAATCATGTGATTGTCTTAGTCAATGCCCACATGTTGAACTATGATTTATGAGTTTTCCAAATTAAGCTTACCACATGGTTTTGGAGCGAAGACTCCCAAATATCATGCAGCTTGTTGTATGTTTTGAGTTAAAGCTTCTCATATGCATGATTTCAGATTTGAGATGTATTTGCTTATTGAGCTTTGTCAATAGACGATGTTGAGCTTCGTTGAAAAATGATGGAGAGCATATACATATTTTTGGGAGTAGTGTCTAGAACCGAGTAGGCTAAGGGTTGATCACCCTATGCCTCAGAATTATGCGCCAACATAGGTTTATACTTATATATATGTATTACTTCGGGACCTCACTTGTGAGCTATCCCCTGCCCTATGCCACGAGCTTGATATCGATATCATGGTATCATCCTTAGCCCATGCAAGCCTTTGGACGACTCTACCCACTTGATTATGATAGTTGGGACCACTTAAGCTCTATCATGGTATGTCGGTTAAAAGACGAGTCTTCCATTATTCCTCATGATTTCAGTTATGCATGTTCATCATTCATGAGATTTATATATCTATACCTATTCTAAAGCAGGTTTGACTCAATATTAAGGTTTACTCATTTCTATCAGATTTTAGCTTTGAGTCAATCAATTCAGTTATGATGTTATGTTATGTTATGATGAGATCATGATTTCAGAAAGAATGCATGCAAGCCCTATTCTTAGATTCTTATGGTTTATTTTTTGCATTATGAATGTTCTTAAATGATTTTACTTATCTAAGCGGTTTTACTTACCTTTCATACTCGATACAGTCAATTATAGACTGCATACACTATGTTGTATCATTTCATGATATAGGACAGGCACTCAAACTCAACCCCGTTCATAGCCAGTCTTCAGAGATAGCATCTTACGCTTTTTGGTGATTCCTCATCTCTCGAGGACCATGCTTATTCAGATTTCTCTATGTAGTTTCGCTTTCAAACTTTATTGAGTTAGTTTAGGTCTTTTCCCACCAACTCATCATGTTTAAAGGCTTTTTAGACAAAGGATGTATTCAACTTCAGATTATGTATTCAGATGTTATGTTTATTTTAGAATTTCACTAAGATTATCGTGGTGACTCTTCAGTCTTATTTGTTGAGTTAGATGTATGTTCATGCCATGGGTTGACTTGGAGTCTCTCGGGCCTCCTTGTCCCGTGTTGTAATTCAGGCCTCCGTTCGGGTCGTGACTAACTTGGTATCAGAGTCATAGGTTTGAAGTGTCCTAGAGAGTTTGAAAGCCACGTTAAGTAGAGTCTTTTTCATGCGTGTGAAGTGCACCACACTTATTATGAATGATCTACAAGACATTTAGAAAATGTTCCCATCTTTCATGATCTGTGTTATGCGATAAAATGTCTCCCTGTCCTTCTAATTCATGTTATTCACAATTGCAGAATTATGGTTCCCCGAAGAGTAAATTATAGAAGAAATGGGAATGGAGACGACCACGAGGATTGCTAGGGAGACGGGCAACAACAGGTCCCACATGTCTAGGAGTACTATGTACCAGAGCCAGTTGCCCATGCTGAGTTTCGGGCAGCTATTCAGATGCTAGCGCAGGCCTTGACCACTCAAGACAATCAGCAGGTAGTTGCACATAACTCCTAAAATGGAAATGCGGCAATGGCTCGAGTCAGGTGTTTCTTGAGGATGAACTCGCTAGAGTTCCTTAGGTCGAAAGTAGATGAGGAACCGCATGAGTTTATAGATGAGATTGTGAAGTTCACCCAAGTCATGGGGGTGAATGGAGTTGAGTGTGCGTTGCTTTCCTTGTATCAGTTAAAAGGGTTTGCACACATCTGGTTTTGCCAGTGGAAATATAGTAGGACCACGGGAACAGGCCCTGTCAATTCGGAGGAGTTTCATACTGGTTTCCTAGATCAGTTCTTCCCTCGTGAGATGAGGGAGCTGAAGGCAGCCAAGTTCTTGAATCTTAAGCAAGGGAGAATGATGGTGTAGGAGTATTCCCTTGAGTTCACTCGCCTATAAAAGTACGCCCTAGAGTTAATGGATGATCAAAGGGCGTAGGTGAGCAAGTTTGTTCACGGCATGGAGGACTATTTGGACAAGGATTATAGGACTGCTATGCTTAACTAGGATTTGGATTTCCCTCGGATAATATTGTAAGCCCAACAGATGGAGGCTGCACATATGAGAAAGAGGGAGGCCAAGAGGACCAGGATTGATAGTCACAGATTCTCACAACTGAGGTCAAGTGGTGGGCACCGGCAGCAGACCCACCAGAGATCTTCAGCCCTAGCATCTTCAGCATTGAGTGTGCCATCCAGGCCTAGGCACGATCAGAGGGGGTGAGCATCAGACTTTAGGAGTCAGAGCAGCAGACCTACAGATTCTAGTATTCCAGCTTCCAACAGATGTGGTTGGGGGCACACGGGCCAGTGCTTAGCAGGTATAGGTGCTTGTTTCAGGTGTAGGTAGCTCAGACACATGCTCAGAGACTACCTAGCAACGAGACAGGGCCATGATGGAGGTCGAGGCCCAGCTTCTAGTTCAATAGCCCCACCTGCATGCTCAGCACATCAGGGGGCATCTGTCAGCACAGGTGGCGGTCACCGCCAAAACAGATTCTATTCCATAGAATCTCTCCAGGAGTAGGAGGTCTCCCCCGATATAGTCACTAGTATGTTACGAGTTTTCCATCTCGTATACTTTGTTAGATTTGGGGGCTACCTTGTCTTTAGTGACCCTTATGTGGCCAGTAGCTTTGGAGTTAGTCCCGAAGTCTTGTCATAACCCTTCTTAGTTTCTACTCCAGTAAGTGAGTCAATTGTAGCTAGATAGGTGTACAAAAGTTTTCCGGTCTCAGTCCTCCAGAAAGTCACCTCAGCAGATTTGATACAGTTAGCCATGATTGATTTTGATGTTATCCTCGACATGGATTGGCTATTTGTATGTCATGCCTCAGTTAATTATAGAACCCGGATAGTAGATTTCAGATTTTCGAGTGAGCCAATCTTATAATGGATGGGTAGTTCAGCTGAGCCTGTAGGTCATTTCATTTCCTAACTTAAGGACAGAAAGATGATCTCTAAAGGTTGTGCATACCACCTAGTTAGGGTTGAGGATGCGACGTACGAGACCTAGACTATCCAGTCTATCCCAGCAGTATGTGAGTATCGAGAGGTCTTTCTTGATGATCTACTGGGATCCCCTCCTGAGTGGGAGATTGATTTTGGTATCAGGCTTCTTCCCGTAATGCAACCTATATCTATTTCTGCTTATAGAATGGCTACAACTATGCTAAAGGAGTTGAATGAGCAGTTGAAGGAACTGTAGATAAGGGTTTCATTAGAGCAAGCAAGTTCCCATGGGGTGCACCAGTTCTCTTTGTCCGAAAGAAAGATGGTTCTCTTGGCATGTGTTTTGATTATCGGTGATTGAACAAGGTCACCATCAAGAACAGTTATCTTCTACAAAAGATTGATGATTTATTCGACCAGCTTCAGGGTACCAAGTATTTCTCGAAGATAGATCTTAGATCCGGGTACCATCAGCTTAGAGTTTGGGAGAGCGACATCCCATAGACAGTCTTTAGGACGCGATATGACATTATGAGTTTGTAGTTATGTATTTTGGACTAACAAATGCTCCTGCAGCTTTAATGTACTTGATTAATAGGGTGTTCAAGCCAGACATGGATATGTTCGTGATTGTGTTTATTGACATCCATAGGAGCATACTGCTCATTTGAGGGTAGTGCTATAGACTCTCAAGGATCACCAATTATATTCCAAATTCAGCAAGTGTGAGTTTTGGTTGAACTCAGTGGCGTTTTTGGTCCATGTGGTATCAAGCGAAGGCATAAAAGTGGACTCTAAAAAATTTGAAGCGGTGAAGAATTGGCCTAGATCGGTTAATCCTTCAAACATTCAGAGTTTCTTGGGTTTAGCTGGGTACTATCAACGATTCGTAGAAGGTTTTTCATCTATTGCAGCACCCTTGACCAAATTGACCTAGAAGAAGGTGAAATTCCAATGGTCGGAGGCTTGTGAGAAGAGCTTCCAAGAGTTAAAGACACAACTTACTTCATCACTGGTGTTAACTCTACTCGAGGGCACCGATGGGTTCATGGTGTATTGTGATGTTTCAAGGATCGAACTTGGGTGTATGTTGATGTAGCAAGGCAAGGTTATAGCATATGCTTCCAGACAGCTAAATGTTTATGAGAAGAATTACCCGACCCATGGACTTGAATTAGCCGCGATGGTATTCGCATTGATGATATGACAACATTATTTGTATGGGGTTCATGTGGATGTGTGTACGGACCATAAGAGTTTACAATATGTGTTTTCCCAAAAGGATCTCAACCTTCGGCAAAGGAGATGGTTGGAGCTACTCAAGGATTATGAAATGAGTGTGCTTCACAATCTGGGTAAGGCCAATGTAGTAGCGTACGCACTTAGTAGACTATCTATGGAGAGTGTGTCTGATGTGGATGAGGGGAAGAAGGAGCTGGTGAAAGATGTGCATCGACTTGCAAGGTTGTGAGTTAGGTCGCTTGACTCGACCAATGGTGGTGTTATTGTTTAGAACGGATCAGAATCGTCCTTGGTAACTGATGTAAAAGCTAGACAAGACAAGGACTCGATTTTGGTAAAGTTAAAGGAAGTCATTTAGAATCAGAAGGTAGAGGTCTTCTCCAAAAAGGGAGATGGTGTGCTTCCACACCAGGGTTGCTTATGTGTTCCTGATGTTGATGAATTGAGGAGCCAGATGTTGCACAACGCTCATGGATCTAGGTATTCTATCTATCTAGGTGCCACCAAGATGTACCATGACTTACGGGAAGTTTATTGGTGGAATGGAATGAAGAAGGACATAGCAAAATTTGTAGCTAAGTTTCCAAACTGTCAGCAAGTAAAGGTTGAACACTAGAGACTAGGAGGCGTGCTTCAGGATATCAGTATTCCTACTTGGAAGTGGGAAGAAATTAATATGGACTTCATCACAGGCTTACCTTGTACTCATCGACAATGTGATTCCATTTGGGTTGTGGTAAATAAGTTGACCAAGGCCGCTTATTTTCTACCGGTCTAAACCACGGATTCGGCGGAGTATTATGACAAACTATATATCTGAGATCTAGTTCGATTGGATGGAGTTCCCTTGTCCATTATATCAGACAGAGGTACCCAATTTACCTCTCAATATTGGAGTTTATTTCAAAAAGGACTAGGTACTCAAGTTAAGCTCAGCACAACATTTCACCCGCAAATGGATGGTCAAGCGGAGCGGACAATTCAAACTCTTGAGGACATGTGGAGAGCATGCTTGATTGATTTCAAAAGTAGTTGGGATGATCATTTGCCTCTTATCGAGTTTGCATACAATAACAACTACCATTCTAATATTCAGATGGCTCCGTTTGAGGCTCTCTATGGGCGGAGATGCAGGTCGCCTATTGGTTGGTTTGAAGTTGGTAAAGCTGCGATGATAGGAATAGTTTCAGTCCAGGAGGATTTGGAGAAGGTTCACCTTATATGGGACGGGTTGAAAATAGCTCAAAGTCGCAAAAAGTGCTATGCGGATGTGAGAAGGAGGGAATTATAATTCAAGGTGAATGATTGGGTGTTTCTAAAAGTATCTCCCATGAAGGGAGTGATGCGGTTTGGAAAGAAACAAAAACTCATTCCTAGTAATATTGGCCCTCACTGGATTGTAAAACGGGTTGGCAAGTTAGCATATGAATTGGAGTTTCCCTCAGAATTAGCTTCTGTGTATCTTGTTTTCCATGTATTGCTCTTAGAGAAGTGTTTGGGTGATCCAGCTCTAGTTATCCCGGTGGACAATGTTGGTGTGAAAGACAGCGTCAGTTATGAGGAGGTTTAAGTGGAAATACTAGATCGTCAAGTTCGAAGGCTAAGGAACAAGGAAATAACTTCATTGAAAGTTTTATGGAGGAATCAACACGTTGAGGGAGCTACTTGGGAAGCCGAAGGGGATATGATAATGGCTAGATACCCATATTTATTCTCTACCGGCTCAATTCCAGCTTGAGGTATCAGTTTTGACCTAAAACTCTATTTAGTTTTCATGTTCAGTTCATGTGCCCAAGTTTCTTTTATATATATGACTGTATACGTGATTCATGAATTTAGCTCAGATATGTAGCTTGAATTGAAGATAATCATTTCGTGTGTTTTCAAGTTAAATTATCAGTATTTGAATACGATAATTGCATTTCTCTAATTTTCTATATGTTTTCCAACATTCAAGGATGAATGTTCCTAAGGGGTAGATATTGTTATACCCCGGAAGCGCAAAGATAAAACCCGAGAGTTGAAATGGAGAAAAGTTTAAAACTGGCATCAGGACTTAGAATGGGTCATGCGGTGACCCGTGAGACCAGCCCACGTGTCGTCATGTGAGTCGTGGTGAGGCTTTGGAAATGAGTAGGAATTTGGGAATTTGGATCCCCATGGATGAGACCATGAGTCGTGGTCAGGCCCCATGACTCATTAGGTCAGTTGTGGGAAGTGATGATTAAGAAGGAAAGGGAAAAAGGAAGTGTACCTAACGGAAGGACCCCACGAGTCATGGGAAGGATCATGAGCAGCATGATGAAGAAAAATAAAAATCTCAGGCAGTGTATATGACGAGTGGTGACCACGACTCATGGACTAGCAACAAATCATTGAGTCACACGTGACGAGCCCAGATGACTTAATAAGCAGTGTACTTGACGGATGACGCCACGAGTCGTGGCCAGTGGTGACGAGTCGTCATATCCCTCATGGGGACTGACTAGCAGTTATTTTTTCTAATTTAGTAAGGGCATTTTGATAATTTCTAAGTTTCTAAGGCCTAAACTACATCGTTTTTAGTTATGAATGATGACTTTTCAGAGGGTTAAGTTCATTTTAGGACATTTTTATTCAAGAATGCAAGAGCGATAGTCTAGAGAGGTGATCAAGGAAAATCCTTCAAGGATCTCTTCAATTTCTTCTTTGGCATTCAAGGAAGTGTAAGAATAAGCTATAATAAGGTATGTAGGGTTATGAATGGTGAATCCTTTCACACCCATGCCCAATCCCCCTCTAAATCATGAATTTCCTATGCCAAATCTATGGGGTTTTAACCCAATGCATGAAATTCCTAATTTTCTACATGGGTATGTTCTAAATATGTTTCTACTATTGAATTATGAATCATGGGAAAGTTTTATATTATTTTCAATTAAAAATCATGTTTCAAGTTTTATGAATTAAAATGCCCATTGATGAGATGCTCATGAAAGATGATATTTCTGATGAATGTATGATTATGATGAAAAGCGTGGTTTTAAGCTATCCATGTTTATAATCATGTTTTCAAAGTGAATTGAGTATTTCAAGCATGTGAAAGAATTGGGCAATGTCCACATGTTAAAGTATGATTTATGAGTTTCCTGAATTAAGCTTATCACATGGTTTTGGAGTGAAGACTCCCAATTATCTTTCGACTTGTGATATTTTTTGAGCTAAAAATTCTCATATCCATGGATTCAGATTTGAGATGTATTTAGTTATGGAGCTTCGTCAATAGATAATGTTGAGTTTCGTTGAAAAACGATTGAGTGACCCAAGAATAAATTGCAATAGGTTGATGAATTCTAGGCTTGATTCACTCCCTAACTTCCTCTACCTTGCATGGATGAAAGAATGGAGTGAAATCTGAGCTTAATCCCTTTAAATTTCCCTATTCATAACCCAAAATGTCATTGTTTAGGCATTAGGATCTTAGGAATTTACGTAAAAGCCCTTACTAATTTGCAGGAAAATAACTGTCAGGGGCCCTAACGAGTGACCTAATGACTCATTGCCAGTCCTCACGATCCGTCACCTTGCCCGTTAATTACACTATCTGAACTGGTCATTGGAACCTCTAATGGACGACATAACAATTTGTTACCCGTGGCCACGAGTCGTGGCCACCACTTGTCATGTTCACTGCCTCCTTAGAACTATTTTATTAAAATTCCTCCCGACGACTCACACCAGGACTCGTTGCCTGACATGACGAGTCGTGGTCTCCTTCTGTTAAGTTCACTGGTTGACCTCTACTATTTTTCATACACCTTCTCCCCACGACTGTCCTAACGACTTGTGGTGTGTGACCACGAGTCATTCCTATGTCGTGGGGACTCCTTATCCTCTGACTTTCTACTCTTCCCTAGCCTTCCCCATGAGCCACGTGACAACTCATTGGCTGGTATCATGAGTTGTTCAACGACTCGTTCTGTGCCTGCAACTGGAATTTTCAATTTTCCCCCGTTTCAACTCCTGGGGTCCGACCTTTATGTTCTCGGGGTATAACATTCATAAATCTCATCTTTTCATAAGCTTTCATGAATGGGCATCAAATTTGAAAAACTAGTAGACATGATTAGTAATTGAAAACATGATAAAACTTGCCCATCAATAATAATTCATCAATTAAAATATATTTAGATCATACCCATGACATAGACTTAGAGAATTAATGCATTAGGTTAAAACCCCAAAGAGTCAACTCATATATTTTCATGAATTAGAGAGGATTGGGCATGGGTGTAAACAAATTCACCCATTCATAACCCTACATCCCGAAGATGGACTTATTTTACCACTTCTTGATTGCCTAACGAAGAATTAAAGGAAACTTAAAGGAAAATGAGATTGATCACCTCTCTAACTCTCTAACTTTGCATGCATGAGTTAGCATGTCCTAAAATGCACTTACCCCTGTTAAAACTATCATGACCCAAACGTACACCCGGATCATAGATACGGGACAAGGAGCCCCGAGAGACCCCAAGTCGACCCATAGAATGAACATACATCTAATTCAGTCACATGAGTGGAAGACCTAATATAAAAGAACGTAATCATACTATAGACAAAGGAAAAACAAGTATAAGACTTATACAATATGGCTGGATACAATTTGTAGTCTTATAAGCCTCTAATCATGAAGGACGGGTTGATGGAACAACTCCCCAACTAACCGAACATCTAGAAATTGAAATAAAAATATAGAGTATGAACATATAGTCCTCGGAACATGAGGACTCACCAAGGGCGCTGAGATCAGATCTGAAACTATCTACGGGTGAGGATGAGCCTGAGAACTGGGACCTATATCATGAAACGATACGACATAGAAAGTATGTAGTCAGTAAGTGAAATGTATCGAGTATGCAAGGTAAGTAAAATGGACGTTTAAAAAATATATGAAGATCATAAATGATCTTAAGAGTGGGACTTCATGCTCGTATCGTAAATCATAATAACATATCATATGACTCTAGGTTTTCAAAACATTCGATAAAATAATCATAATCATAATAGAAGAGCTTTACTTAACAATACTTGAGCCAACATACATAATTATAATATGCATAAATCGTGAGGAACTGTGGGAGATTCTCTTAACCAACATACCCCATATGAGCACACATGAAGTCCGACTTGTGACCCTAGTCGGGAGGGTGTCATACCTTGCCAAGGGTAGAACCACGAAAGTGTGATATAACCATGAAAAGGGGCCATTTGGGCCAGGGAATAACATGAAAGGGTCCCAACATACCTACGGTGGCATGTAGTTCATGAGATCGGGGGCTTAACCTGAGCCCCGAACCTACTCGGTGTTCAAGACTACTCTCAAAAAATATATAGTTCTCATAGTAATATATACATGAGTTCATGGGCTAGTTAAATCATGATAATCGTAGACATTCTTGAACATATGTGAACTAGCCATGACATGAGGCCTGTGAGCTGACCCAAACATGATTCGTAATTAGTAAAATTCATACATACGTGTAGATCATGGATATAGAATGAATCGCATAAGATCTTAATAGATAACATAATAAATTCGTAATTTAAATCATAATTTATGCTGGGCTTGTTAAGAACATCAATGGAGAAATAGATCATAAATCGATTCATCATAGGGGCATGCATAATTAAGATTAATTGCTTAGAAAATTCAAAAGCAACAATATTATAATCAATTTAAATCTCAAAAGATGATCAAAATTCGTAGATTACGATAAGATTTCAAAATTCCAAAACCCATAATTAAATCATTAAGTAAAATCATATAGTAGTGGCATGAGTGTGAAGAATTCACCCATTGATGGCCTTACATACCTAGGACCACTAGTTCTTAGCCTCTCTTGATTGCCCAAGAATGAAATTGGAAGAATTGAACCGAAGAGCCTAGAATATCATTTGTTTTCTTCTCAATATTGTTGCTTGAAAGAATGAAAACTTTGAATGGATCATTCTCCTAAAAATCCACCTTTCATAAGATAAAACGACATGCTTTAGGGTCTTATAACGTGAAAAATTCGAGAATACCCTTATTGAACCTACCATGAAAACTGGTCGGATTGAATCAACAGACAGAAACAATGGGTCGTTAGAGCTAACAACGACCCGTTCTATAACTCATTGTTTGCACCGTCGAAGCTTACTTCTAGAATTGACCAACGGACAGACATAACGACTTGTCCTCTAAAACAATAACCCATTACATTGTCCGTCGCTTACTCACCACAGAAACTGAACCCACTTACCACGAGCCTCACCATGACTTGTGGTTCGTTCCAATGAGTTGTGGTCTCAACCCGTCACTTACACTAGAAATTAATGCACCATAACCACAAGTAGTAACAATGACTCGTTGCAACCCACAACGAGTTGTTGGAAGGCCCATTGTATGCCACCTGTTGAACCAAACCTTTTCCAACGCCTGCTTACAACGGATCATTGTCTCCAAGAACGAGATGTGGTATCATCCGTTGTCTACACTGCCACCCAACTTTCCCTATTGAACGACTCATTACAATGAATCGTGGTTTGATACCACGAGTCGTCCCTTGGCTCATCCTGAGCAAATTTTCCCTAATTTCTGCAGTTTTCAACTTTTCACTTTTGGGTCTACTCCTACCTCTTACGGGATATTACAAAAACTCATCATTCATAGCTTAAAAAGATGTAGTTTAGGCCTTAGGATCATAGAAATTACTAAAAAGCCCTTATTAAATTAGCATAAAATAACTAACTGCTAATCCCCACGAGGGACTGGATGAATCGTCACCAAGGACCACAACTCGTGGAATCAGTTTTTTAGTGCACTATCTAATAATTCACATGGGACTCTTTATGGGGTAACCTTGATGTTGCCCAAATTATACCTCGCAATTGAGATATAAAGCGGTCGATGTCATCTATAGAACCCAACTGTAGGTTGGGGTCGATCCCATAGGGAATATAGAAAGAACTTGAGTTAATGTGAATAGCTGTTACTATCGAATTACTTATTTCCTAAGGAGGAAAGAAATAAAATAATAAAAAAAAGTAACACTATCGAATGCTTCGATAATTGTTGGTTTGTATTCAATTAACAAATTTGACAAGGATTGTGTTCCCCAAGATTTCATAACCACAAGGCTTTTACACTAGTGATCTATTCCGGTATTTAACATGCAATATCAGTAAGTTAGGTTCACCTAAATGGTTGGTCCCCTATCTAGATGATTATCACAACGCAACTTGGTTCGTATACGGGTGTATGCTTACTTAACCCTTACCCTTAATGTCGGATTAGCTATCCCTGGACAAGTTCAAGCTATTAGATGAGAGTTGATTGTCTCAAATCTATGTTGTTGATTCCTTTTACCATTCACCACCTCCTTGGTCCTATAAGTAAGAATAAGTAAAGCCCTAACATTTGCAACCGTCAAGAATCAATTAAAATAAAGGAAAAAACAATACATGCATTAAACCCCATTCAAGAATCACTAAGTATTTCACCTATGTGTGTTAATTCATCTTGGTTCCCACAACCCTAGTTATGGATGTAGCTACTCGTGCTTGAAATATCTCAATCACAAAAAATAAAATAAATCATAATGCAACGTACAAATTATTGTAGAAGAAAACAAGTAAATTGAATAAAACTCCAAACTTGATGAATAAGTTCCAATGTTGCTTTTAATCCTCAAATTGAAGAAAAAAATTATAAACCTTGTTTCTTGACCCAAGAATAATCGTACAACACCAAAATCCTACGGGAAAAATAGTAATAATAAATTGTGTGTTGAAATAAACCTAAATAATGCATTTGTAGTTCCAATAATACCTTTTCCTAACTACAACTGGAAACCAGGTCGTCAGTGGTCATGGGCTTGGTAACGATTCGTTAGAACCTTTGACGACTCGTGCCTTGCGAAAATCAGTCGTCCTCAGCATCCAACCCAGTTATGGCAACGGGTCACCTAACCACTCGTTGTGCCTGGGCATGAGTTGTTAGGCCCCTCATGGTCTAACTCCTTCAAATTTCTAGTGTACCATACGGTTGGTTTCAGTGATCTGCCAACGAGTCGTTTAGTCAACTAATGACTTGTTATGTCTTCCGTCATTTCCATTGCTTACTTCTTCAATAATTTCTCTCCCAGTTTTCACGACTGACTTCACGACTCGTTACTAGATGTAATGAGTCATTCCCTGAACCAGTTAGGTACACTGTTTTTGCATCTTCAAAACTCAACCTTTGCCTACGACTTTAACAGCTAATCGTGCTACGTGCCAATGACTCATTAAGTGCCTGGCAGCCTCCAGTCCAGTTTATTTAAGCAATAATTTCCCCATTTTACTTCTGAACATATTTTCCTACAATATTAAATATAAAACACATTATACCTATATAAACATACCCGGAATGTGCATAGTTTCTTTATTCTAAGCATTGAAAGTGCCGTAAAATCATGGAACATCAACACCCTCAACATAGAACTTTTTCATGTCCTCAAGAAAAAACAAAATAAAATAAACTAAACTAAACTACTTCGATGCTTCAATCGAAAGAACTCTAGGAAACTTATAGCAGTCACATTTATTCATCAAATCAAATTTTCTAACCCCTCCTTCATCATATCAACTCAAATTACAATGCATATGCAAAATTTTCAACCATGACACAAAGGAATGAAAACATGGAAAAACACTGTCATTTGCAACCACACACATAAATCTATAACACTAACCCAGACAATTTGCAGACAATCATTTTGACCAAATGCTCTCACCACAAAGAAATCCCATCCCCACACATGTGTATATAATTAATTCAATATATTTCTCTTGGTACAGGAAAGATTCACTCGCTCTCACAAATAAATTCTAACTGCGTACATGCAATACCATAGGCTTGGCTTTACTTTCAATACCTCGATTTTCAAACAAACAACCAGGATCACTATAGGACTTTCTAGGCTTGTAATGTAGGCTCGAGCTTGGGCATGGTACATGTGGAATTAGTAGCTTAACCCTCCTTGGCACTACACACATCTTGACTCCACTTTTCACCTTTTTTCCCTATTTTCTCCCCTTTTTCCTTTACTTTCTTCTTCTTTTATTTGCATTTGCAACTATGGATGCAGTTTTTCTTTATTCAAGCATTCATTAGTGTCACATTTTTGTTTTCTTTTCTTTTCTTGCGCTTTGAAAACAATTTTTTTATTTCTTTCTTTTCATTATGCATACCGCATCCGCTCTTTCCTTTTTCATTACCTAATTTTCATTCCACCCGACTCTTCTTAATCACCCCTATAATAGCCACCCTCAACTTAGGCGATTTGCCTGAGTTGAGGTTCACAATTTCCAAGGAGGGACTAGGGCAAAAATAGGTTCATTCTTAATAAAAGCAGGAAGGTGAATTTGTGTAAACAAAAATAAAGATCGATTTAAGCTCAAACATTTGGATTAAAGGATTTTTATTCTCTTTTGGTAGGTCTTTAAAGCTAAAGTGGGCTCATAAATTAAAAAATGACCTATGATCCTTTCCTAGTTTCCAATCCTCTATCTCGGTACAATTGACCATGCAAGTTCTAGATGACACACACAACCAAATTTAGCTATTAAACCTCACTCACACATAGCACAAGTCAACATCATCACTTCTACTAACTGCTAGTTCAGGTACAACCATACAATGGTAAACATGTTCACATTTTCAATGCCATGCAAAGATTCACAAAGGTCATACTTATCTACTTTAGCATACACATAAAATTTTTTTAGGAGGGGTATCAAATTCTCAGTTCAACAAAAATCAATAATTTAAGCTCTTGATTGCCTTATGTTCACCTGACTTTCTTCCAACTGACACAAACAAACACAAAAAACACAAAACCCTAAACGTGTTGGTTCTGCTAAATAAGGAACACTCGAGGGAAAAGATATCAGGCAAGAAAAACCCTTGGGTTATGTTCAGCAAAAGACATATACAGGTATCCCTCCCCACAACCATCAAGAAAAGCATGCGTTGTCCTTAACACATATATATATATATACTCATATATATATATATATATACAAAACAAGGGAAATAGGGAACATACCTGTGTGACCTAGGTGTCAACTACCTGGTCAGTGGAGGGTCTAGATACTCCTCCAATGTTATCTCCAACATTACCAACTTGACCCGGTGCATTTTCAGATCCAACGGAGCTCGTCCCTTCTCCACAATCTCTTGCTACCTCAGTCTCATCTCTCTATCAAGCCTCCTCTCTAGATATATGCAGCGCTCTCTCCATCTCACTCCGCTCTCATTTTTGCTGATGGAGATGAGAAGCATTTCTTCAAAGCTCGCTTCCTCACGAGGCCTCTTTCCCTTATTATGTGCCACCAACTCCTCAGTAATAAAATAAAAAATTGGTGGTAGCTCTTCTTCAAATTCATCATCTATCATCGAAAGCACTGGTGGAGGTACTACAGCTACCTATCGTGACGCCAAATCCCGCACCTCGGCTCTAAGCGTTCCTAGCTCTGCAAATAATTTGGCCAATTCAGGTGTCTATAATTGTGCAAGGCATTAAACCATTCATCTCTCGAAAACATCCAACTATCAATGCACAGAACTGGATAGTGCCTCCAAATCCTTTGTCACCCAAGGCTTTACCTGTTCCATCAGAATGTTAACCTGTAGAGCCGTGTGTGCCTGCTTCTTTTTGGCCTTAGCTAGCCGCCTAGCCATATCAACTAAAAACTCCTGAGAAATCATAACTAAGCTGGCTGTAGTGGCTCATGGCGGAGCAACTGGTGGTCTAGGTGCTCTGCGGTGGATGATGACTCAGGAATATCAGCAGGTGTAGAGGTGTCCGCTGCATCTGTAGCCTCAGGCTGGCTACCTGTCTCTCTACCCTCAATGGGCTCTGCCGCCAACTTAGTAAACTGGGTGGCATCAGTTTACATACCGCTGCCAAATGCCTCTACTAATATAGTCGTTCCAGCTGATGTAACTGCCTGATTCCTTTCCCTCGATATCCGGTTTGTGTCATCTCGAATCAACTCGATATCTGATATCTTCTGTACCACTATTCTCTGATCAATTGGTGAAAGCTCTGGCACTTTTGACTCCTGACAGAGTCTATCAATCAAACAGGGGAAGGGAATTGTAGTACCCTCATTGATTTCCCGCTATCTAATCTCCTCAGCAATGTACCGCGGGAAATTGATGGCGTATCCCTCCATAGTGCTGGCTACCAATACCGCTCTGTTAGGTGAGAGGATGTTACGATCGCTGGTTGGTACCAGCCTATGCCGCACCAGGGACCACCAAAATTTAGCCTGAAAGTTGAGTGTGGCCTCCTTTATCAGATACTCTGTGTCGTACAACCGTTCAACCAGCGAAACTCTAGTTGCAATGATCTGAGATGGCCAAGTATATTGTCTGATACGCTCTTGACTATTCAGCTTTTTGGTCTTCACTTTCTTTAACTCGAATGCCCTGTGGTCGAACTCAGCTATGTTCATCGGAGCATGATAATCTAGTTAATATAGAAGCCTGGAGATGGTCTCCTCGAATATATCTACGGGAGTCTCTTGAACCAACACCTGCATCAAGGTAGGCCTCTTTTTCTAGTCCTGGCCCCTTAATGCCAAATGTTGTAGTGTGGTTGCGTAGGCCGCATAGAATTCTCGGACAAAGCATGGGATATAGCTTCTTGATGGCTCGGTCAACCACCCGAACCTATACTTGTCGATCATAGCTTTCAGCTCTGGAATGTCCTTCAACCTCGTAGTGACCAGCCTCGGCTCCTCGGATATACACCTCTTTGGATTTCCTTTATCATTAGGAGCAATATCTCTGTTGTATATGGCCCTCATACCATGAACACACCATCTCCGCACGTTCCTTAGTTGATCATTTGATGTGTTCGAGGTCTCGGTCAATTCATCATCGGAGTCCCCTTGTTGAGCATGTGACTCGTCAGCTATCTCTGTGTTTTACCTAGTTGAGGGGGCCTCAAGAGAAAGTGCAGCTATAGCCCTAGCATTATCATCAGTGCAGCTGGGAGGATCCATCGCAAGTGAAGTAGGAGCATTGACCAGGGCTGTCGGATTTGAAGTTTGTTGAGCCCTAGCCCTGGTTTATCTCTTCACTAACTGCTCCTCTGATTTGTCATATTCTTCCTCCGACCTACTTGATTCTTCAGAGGAGGATGGCTCATCATGAAGTCTATGGTATGAAGGTTGATTGTGCTCAGGTACTTGTTTCTTTGCTTGACCTTTCCTTGGTGTACCTCTCGAAGCCATTGTACCTGTGGAAACGTTGTTAGTATATGAAATGAGATGACACAAAAACATTTTTAAACTGCTGCTCTATGGTCCTGATGAGTGATTGGCAACGACTCGTGAAGGCCCTCATTATCTCAAACCATCCTTTCTTCATGTTGGGCCAGTGTACTTGATGACTGGTCCCAATGAGTTGTTACCAAAGGCAATTAGTCATTAGGTCAGTCGTTAGGTACACAATCTTTTTGATTGAATTTTCCACTCAGGATGAGCTAAACAACGAGTCATTTGGTGATCTAACGACTCGTGATGTAGCTCATACTCAAGAATTTCTATTTACCTACACATTCATCTTCGTCCACTTCCTATTGTTCAATTCCACAAACACAGAACTTAAATTTCTCAAACAAACCCATGTAAATACAATCGCGATGTATTTTTTTAATCTTCCTTGGGTTCATTATCATCATGAAGCAAAGATTGAGACAAGTACGACAATAATTTAGACAATTGCAAGTTCACTCAAAGTATGGGTCATCAACAAAAACTATTACTTAAATGCAACAACACTCAAAATTAAGGGGGAAAAATTCACTCACGAGATGCTTGATCGAAGATGGGAGTGCGATCCTGTTTGCATGGTTACTGTTGTGAGTGCAATGTTGAGGGGTTGTTTCGATGTGGTTGAGAGATGAATAAGAGGGAATTTTGCAGTTGTAATGCTTCTTGGTTCAAACTCAATTGGAAATTTTGAATAATAAAAGAAATGGGTTTAACATAATATAAGCTAAAATTTCACCCTAATTGTGGCATGGGTCGTGTCGAATTACACTGACTTAAAACACCTGACGACCCATGTAACGATTCGTTAAGTGTTTAAACAAATTGTTTTTTCCTTCGTGCAGTGACTAGAGTTCAAAAAGCTTACCTGGGACCTAACAAGTCAAGCAATGACTCGTGGTGTCACCCAACGAGTCGTGCCCTGAGTCGTGGTCCTTGGACTATTGTAGCTACATGACAGGTCACTTAACGACTCGTTTGGTCTCCCAACGATTCATTGAGTGAGTCGTTATCACCCTTCTCCATTTGATTCTGCCTTTGATCCAGTGAACATGATGGAGGACCTCACGATTGGTTTCTAGGAGGAGACGAATAGTTAAGTCAACCGGTTCTCCCTTGTTTTCTATGATTGTCTTCATGATTGGACTGAATGAGTCATCAGGTTAAACTATGTCTCGTTCTGTGACATTTTGCACCAGAACTGAAGTTCCAAATTTTGGTTCCAACTTAAAATTTTCCATCTTAATTACCTGCACCCATTAACAAATGTAAACACTAAATTTTTCTTACAATTACAACTTGGGTTGCCTCCCAAGAAGCGCTTGGTTTAACGTCGCGGCACGATGTGGGTGTTTTGACTACTTAGACTTCACCAAAACACATCCATAGGTTTCCTCCAATGCAGCACTTGAATTAACATCACGGCATAATGCAAGTCTCTTGACTACTCAGAATTCGTCAAGTATTCGTATTTCTCCTGCAGTGGTGAGACCATGTCAAATTCCCTTGCTTGCTTCATGGTCCGACAAAAGTTAAAGGTGACCTCTTTTTTGTTTAACCTGAATTTTAACTGGCCTGCCTCAACATCTATTAGGGCCCTATCGGATGCAAGGAATGGTCACCCCAAAATGATGGGGACCTTAGAATCCACTTCGCAGTCTAGAATCACGAAGTTTGTTGGGAATATAAATTTATCCACCTTGAAAAGCACATCAAATAGGATCCCCAACGGCTTTTTAATGGTTCTATCAGCCATCAGTAGCCGCATCGTAGTCAGTGTGGGGGCTCCCAAGCCAAACTTTTAAACAGTGCTAGCGGCATCAAATTTATGCCAACCAGGTCACAAAGCGCCCTTGAAAACTCGACATCCCCAATGGTTAAAGGTATAGTAAAAACACCTAGGTCTTCCTTATTTTGAGCTAGGACCCATGTAGTTATGGCACCATGTCACGACCCAAACGTACACCCAGATCGTAGACACGAGACGAGGAGCTCCGAGAGACCCCAAGTCGACCCATGGAATGAGCATACATCTAATTCAATCACAGGAAAGGAAGACTTAACATAGAGAAGGTAATCATAACATAACATGAGGGAAAATAGTAAAATACTGATACAATACGGCAGAATATGACTTTTAGTCTGATAAGCCTCTAAACATGAAAGGCAGATTGATGGAACAACTCTCCAACTAATCCAACATCCAGAAACTGAAGGAATAATATAGAGTGCGAATATGTCACCCTCGGAACATGAGGACTCACCAAATACACAGAGCAATTCCAAGTCTATCTACAGGTGAGGATGCACCTGAGAACTGGGACCTGTATCATGAGACGATACAACATATATATAGAAAGTACGCGGTCAGTACGTGGAATGTACTGAGTAGTAAAGGTAAGTAAACGGACATATAAAACATGTATAAAACTCAGAAGTGATCATAAGAGTAGGACAACATGCTCATAACATAATTATCATAATATAACATAAGGCTCAAGGTTTTCGAAATATTCATAACGTAAACATTGTCATAATCATAATAGAAGTGCCTTGTATAACATAACTTGAGCCGACATTCATAATCTTAAACATGCATAAATCATGAGGAACAGTGGGAGATTCATTTAACCGACATACTCCATATGAGCACACATGAAGCTCGACTTGTAACCCTAATCAGGAGGGTGTTCGTACCTTTCCAAGGGTAGAAACCATGAAGGGCGTGATCACACATGAAAAGGGACAATTCGACAAGGGACAAACATGAAAGGTATCCCATCATACCTGCGGTGGTACGTAGTTCATGAGATCTGGGGCTTAACATGGGCTCCGAACCTACGCGGTGTTCGATACTACTCCCAAAACATATATAGTGCTTATAATAATACATACATGAGTTCATAGGCTAGCCAAATAATGGTAATCATAAACATGCTTGATCATATGTGAACTAGCCATGACTTGAGGCCCGTGAGTCGGCAAAAAACATAATTCATGATTGATAAAATTCATGCATACTTGTAGATCATGCCTATAGCTTGAAATTCATAAGTTCATAATAGATAACCAAATAAATTCATAAATAAATTCATATTTCATGTTGGGCTTATCAAAAATATCAATGGATCATAAATCGGTTTATCATGGACATGCATAAACAATTTTAAAATGATTAGAAATTCAAAACCAGCCATGCTAATATCAATTTAGAGCTCAAAGGATGATCAAAATCAGATGTTAATGATAGGGTTTCAAAATCACAAGATCCATAATTAAATAATTTAATTTTATACAAATCAAATAAAAAACCCCATGTGTTTTTGATAATTTATAAGTAAAATCATTGAGTAGGAGCATGGGTGTGGAAAAATCTACCCATTGAAGACCTTACATACCTAGGCTTATGAACTCCTAACCCTCCTTAAAAGCCCAAGCATGAACTTGAAGGAATTTAGGTGAAAAGCTTGAAATCTCCTCTTGAATCCCCTCTCAATGTTCTAGCACGCATGAATGGGAGTTCAGAATAGGCCGTCCTCTTAAAACCCAGCTTTCCTAAGCCAAAACAACGTAGTTTAGGGCTTTATATAGTGAAAAGTCAAAATACCCTTAATAAACCTGCCCTAAAAACTAGCCAGATGGAACCCACGAGTGGTACCAATGGGTCGTAGGAACAAACAACGACCCATCGTGTTCTTTGTTGAATGGGCTGCTGAGTGACCTAGTCTCGGATCCAAGAAACTGGTTGACATGACGACCCGTGCCTTCAACCCACGACTCGTTATACCATCCGTTGTTTGCTTGTCACAAAAACTAAACCCCCTACCACGAGCCTCACCACAACTCGTGGTTCTATCCAACAAGTCGTGGTCTCAACCCGTTACCCGTACTAGAAATTCTTACCCTCCAAGAACGACCACAACAAATGACCCATGGATTCTTCTAACGGGTCATTGAGTCTCCCGTTGTTTACACTGCTGCCCAGCCTGACCCTAACCACGACTACAAAGGACGGCCCGTTGTATCCCACAATGGGTCGTCATACCTCTCGTTGTCTCCACTGCCACCATCCTTTCCCTAACCAATGACAACATACAACGACTCGTGGTTTGATACCACGAGTCGTTCTTTGGTCCGTTCTGTGATGTTTTTACCAGTTTTCTGCACTTTTAAAATTCAACTCCCGGGTATATTCTTAGACCTTCCTATGGTATTACAATATCTCCCCCTTGGAAACATTCGTCCTCGAATGTAGGTAACAAGAAGCAAACAGAAACATATAATTATCATACTCAAATTATGACTATTTTAACCGAAATTTTAACGGAGTGACTACCTCCTAATCAAACCACATAGCTGAACTGATCTCATGCTTCGCATACAAACTCATATGCATGAAAGAAACTTGAACACATGAACTGAACATGAAAACTAAATGGGATCATAGAGTATAACTGATACCTCAAGTCGGATATCTCGCCATCATATTCGCTTCGGCTTCCCACGTAGCTCCCTAAACATGTTGATTTCTCCATAGAACCTTAACTGATGCTACTTCCTTGTTTCTCAATCTGCAAACCTGAGGATCTAAGATTTCAGCGGGAATTTCTTCATAACTGAGACTTTCTTTTACCCCAATGCTGTCTACTAGGACTACCAAGGATGGATCACCCAAAAACATTTTCAAAAGCAACACATGGAAGATGAGATGAACTGAAGATAACTCCGATGGCAAGCCCAACTTATACGCCACCTTACCAACTCTCCTCATAACCCGTTAGGGACCAGCATAGCGACGACTACGTTTCCCTCTCTTTCCAAACCACATGACTCCCTTCATGGGAGATACCTTTAGAAATACCCAGTCATCCACATTAAACTCCAAATCCCTTCTCCTCACATCAGCATACGATTTCTGCTGACTCTGATCAGGTTTTAATCGGTTTCTTATCAACTGGACCTTTACCATGGCCTCATGAATCGAATCAGATCCTATCATGGCTGCCTCACCAACCTCAAACCATCCGATGGGCGATCTACACCTTCTCTCGTAAAGAGACTCGAACAGTGCCATCTGGATACTAGAGTGATAGTTATTATTATAAGAAAAGTCGATTAAGGGAAAATGATCATCCCAACTACCTTTGAAATCCATAACACATGCCCTCATCATATCTTCGAGGGTCTGTTCATTCTGCTTGGCCATCCATTTGCGGATAGAATGCTATGTTGAGCTTAATCTGAGTCCAAAGTCCCTTTTGAAAAGACCGCCAGAATTGGGAGGTAAACTGAGTACCTCGGTCTAAAATAATAGACAAGGGCACTCCATTAAGTTGAACCAACTTCCGAATATACAACTTGGCATAATCATCTACTGAATCTGTGGTCTTGATTGGTAGGAAGTGTGCAGCCTTTGTTAACCTGTCTACCACTACCCAAATGGAACCATAGTGCCGCCGAGTATGAGGTAGGCCTGTAATAAAATCCATATTAATCTCTTCCCACTTCCAAGTGGGAATACTAATATCCTGTAGTACACCTCCCTACCTCTGGTGCTCGACCTTCACCTGTTGACAGTTTGGACACTTGGCTACGAACTTTGCGATATACTTCTTCGTGGATCCCGAATGGATTTCCCTCAAGTCCCAATACATCTTCGCGGATCCCGAATGGATGGAATATCTAGTACTATGTGCCTCATGCAATATATGCAAGGTAAAGTAAAACAGACATTTCAAACATGTATAAAACTCATAAGTGATCATAAGAGTAGGACAACATGCTCATAACATAATTATTTTTATATAACATAAGGCTCAAGGTTTTCGAAATATTCGAAACATAAACATAGTCATAATCATAATAGAAGAGCCTTACTTAACATAACATGAGACAGCATTCATAACCATAAACATGCATAAACCATGAGGAACAGTGGGAGATTCTGTTTACTGACATACTCCATATGAGCGCACATGAAGCCCGACTTGGAATCCTAGTCGGGAGGGTGTTCGTACCATGCTAAGGGTAGGAACCATGAAGGGCATGATTACACTTGAAAATGGCCAATTGGGCTAGGGAAAAACATCAAAGGGGTCCCATCATACCTACAGTGGCACGTAGTTCATGAGATTTGGGGCTTAACATGGGCCCTGAACCTACTCAGTGTTCGATACTACTCCCAAAACATATATAGTGCTCATAATAATACATACATAAGTTCATGGGCTAGCCAAAACATGATAATCATAAACATACTCGAACATACGTAAACTAGACATGACTTGAGGCCCATGGGTCGGCCAAAGACATAATTCATGATTGATAAAATTCATGCATACTTATAGATCATGCATATAACTTGAAAGTCATATGTTCATAATAGATAACAAAATAAATTCATATATCATGTTGGGCATCTCAAAAACATCAATGGATCATAAATTCGTTTATCATGGGCAAGGATAATAGGTTTTAAAATTATTATAAATTCGAAACCAGCCATACTAATAAAAATTTAGAGCTCAAAGGATGATCAAAATCAGTAGGTAATGATAGGGTTTCAAAATCACAAGACCCATAATTAAATCATTTAATTTCATACAAATCAAATACAAAACCCCGTGAGTTTTTGATAATTTATAAGTAAAATCATTGAGTAGGAGCATGGGTGAGGAAGAATCAACCCATTGAAGACCTTACATGCCTGATTTTATCAACTCCTAACCCTTCTTAAAAGCCTAAGAATGAATTTGAAGGAATTGAGGTGAAAAGTTTGAAATCTCCTCTTTAATCACCTCTCAAGGGTCTTGCATGCATGAAAGGGAGTTCATAATAGGTCATCCTCTTAAATCCTAGATTTTCCCAAGACAAAAAATGTAGTTTAGGACCTTATATCGTGAAAAAGTCAAAAATACCCTTAATGAACCTGCCTTGAAAAGTGGCCGGATGGAACCCTCAAGTGGTACCAATGGGTCGTGGGAACCACCAATGACCCGTCGTGTCCCTAGTTGAATGGGTTGCTGAGTGACCTATTCTCGAATTGAAACAACGGGTTAATAGGACGACTCGTGCCTTCAACCAACGATTGTTATACCATCCGTTGTTTGCTCATCACAAAAACTGAACCCCGTACCACGAGCCTCACCACAACTCGTGGTTCCATCCAACGAGTCGTTGTATCAACCAGTCACCCACACTGGAATTTCTTACCCTCCAACAATAACCACAAACCAATCACCTATGGTTTCTCCTAATGGGGTTTTGAGTCTCTCGTTTTTTACACTGCTGCCCAGCCTGATCCTAACCACGAATGCAAAGGACGGCCCATTGTATCCCACAATGGGTCGTCATACCTCTTGTTGTCTCCACTGCCACCATCCTTTCCCCAACCAATGACTCATGGTTTGATACCATGAGTCACTCTATGATGTTTTTGCCAGTTTTTTGCACTTTGCAAATTCAACTCCCGAGTCTATTCATAGGCTTTCTCGGGGTATTACACACCACAGTGGTGCAAATTATTGGCAGGTTTAAAACTTACAGTACTTTTCCTGGTGAAGAGGTCCTTCATAAATTTAGTATCGTTGCGCATTTGCTCAAGTGCCTCGATTAATGGGATGTTCACTGACAATTGCTTTAGCATAGATATAAATTTGTGATACTTCCCATCTTCGGCCTTCTTTTTCAAACACTGTGGATAAGTAGGAGGAGGTTTAGGGATCAATGTAAACTTTTGTTGTGCCTCCCTCTCCTTCTTATGGGCAGCTCCTTACTCTTTTGCATTACTGGGAGTAGTCTTTGCATCTGAACTCCAACCAAAGTTGGGTTTTCAAAATTTGCTACACTATCATCATTCATCTAGATGGGATTTTCTGACTCTTTAATTACAGCTGGCCTACGAGGATTAACTGTCGCCTTCCCACTCATTGTACTGATCGTCTTGCTATGACTGTCATTTTTAGGATTCTGCACTGTGTTGTTGGGTAGTGTGCCTTTCTGCCTCTGATTCATTGCAACAGACGTCTGACTCATCTGCTGCTCAATCTGCTTAATGGCCACAACATTGACTCCACCTTTTGATTTAAACAAGAAATATCAGTGCGAAGCTCTTCAAAATGGCTGTCTGTTGTCTCTATCTACTTAAGTACTTTAGAAAACATGTCTTTGACCCTTGAACCATTTGACTCGGGCTCAGGGTTCCTTGGAGGAACATACAAACTTCTTCTATCATTCTTGTACTCATCACGCTTCTTCCAGTCTCCACTATCTATGTACTAACCTCGGTTGTAATTGTTGTCCTTGTAAAAGTTCCGACCTTGGTTCCATTGACCTTGACTCCAAGAGTCCTGGTTAGACCCTTGGGTGTTGGTCCTGAAACCTGCCCTCTGATCATTGAGATAGTTAGCTTCTTTTCAGACTCAGATTCACATCTATTATTTCAGGGCAAGGCCCTGAGAACCCACATCATTAACTTTCTCAGCTCCAGCTCCCATCAGATTCCTAGAAAGCAACCTTATAGTTGTTTTAATCTCAACAATATCTTGATCACGCTCCTTATCTTTTCTTCTCTATTCTGCAGACATACCAACCGCATAAGAACCAACCGGAATCTCTGACTCTCTAGTGTGCCAAGCTCAGTTGGTTTTGGTGATCCTGTCAAGTAGCTCAGCAGTCTTTGCATAAGTGTGGCTCATAAACGTTCCGCCAGAGATGGTGTCAGCCACAACCTTGGTGTTTGAATTCAGAGATCTATAGAAGATCTCCAATAATATATCATTTAGAATCCTGTGATTTGGCACCCTTTTGAGCTTCTTGTTGAAACGCAACCAGGTCTTGTGAAGTGCCTCTAAATTTAGTTTTCTGAAGTTATATATTTCATCTTTCAACTGCAACGCTTTGGATGGGGGAAGAATCTTTCAAGAAAATCTCTCTTAAGTTCCCCCAAGTAGTGATGGAATCATTTGGCAACTCAGCCAGCCACATCGTTGCTTCACTCCCTAGTGAGAAAGGAAATAACCTCAGTCCGGTTACGTCTTGGCTCACTCCTGGTTGTTTGTATGCCTTACATATACCCATGAAATATGTCAAGTGAGCATGGGTATCATCAGATGCATGACCCCCAAATATTCCCATCATGTTGAGATGTTGGATCATTACACTGGTACTATCAAACTTTGTCCAAAGTAGGCAAAGGGGGAGGGACTATAGCTCCAGTGGCACAGGTTTCGTCTATATCAGCATCATCCTCTTCCTCAAAATACCTGTGTGTTTGTTGTTCTGTACCTCTATGTTGTGTAGCTCACACTGCTTCTACAGCTACACGTTGCTCTTCAGCAACTCCACGATTTCCTGCTCTTAGATGTTGGCCATTGTTCTTAGGTTTCTTAACGTCTGCTCAAGTTCGTGATCAATTGGAACCAGGGTATTTTCTTGGCTCCTAGTATCGGGCATGCACAAACCTAAGACCTGTTAAGCAAAGAAAAACAGGAAAAGAAAAATAAAAAAAGAAATAAGAACCAATAGTAAAGAAAACACAATTAATAAATGCCTTAGCCGTATTCCCCGACAACGACGCCAAAATTTGATGTCGCCTAAATTACACCTCGCAATTGAGATATAAAGCGGTTGATTTTAGATATAGAACCCAACTGTAGGTTGTGGTCGATCCCATAGGGAATATGGAAAGAACTTGAGTTAATGCGAATAGCTGTTACTATCGAATTACTTATTTCCTAAGGGGGAAAGAAATAAAATATTAAACAAAAGTAACACTACCGAATGCTTAGATAAATGTTGGTTTGTATTCAATTAACAAATTTGACTAGGATTGTGTTCCTTAAGATTTCATAACCGCAAGGCTTTTACACTAGTGATCTATTCCGATCTTTAACATGCAATATCAGTAAGTTAGGTTCACCCAAATGGTTGGTCCGCTATCTAGATGATTATCACCATGCAACTTGGTCCGTATACGAGTGTATGCTTACTTAACCCTTACCCTTAATATCAGATTAGCTATCCCCAGACAAGTTAAAGCTATTAGATGAGAGTTGATAGCCTCAAATCTTCGTTGTTAATCCCTTTTCCCATTCACTATCTCCTTGGTCCTGTAAGAAAGAATAAGGCAAGCACTAACGTTTGCAACCGTCAAGAATCAATTAAAATGAAGGAAAAAACAATACATGCATTAAACCCCATTCAAGAATCACTAAGTGTTTCACCTAGTGTGTTAATTCATCTTGGTTCCCACAACCCTTGTTATGGTTTTAGCTACTCATGCTTGTAATATCACAATCACAAAATATAAAATAAATGATAATTGCAACATACAAATTATCGTAGAAGAAAACCAAGTAAATTGAATAAAACTCTAGACTTGATGAATAAGTTCCAATGTTGCTTTTAATCCTCTAATTGAAGAACAAAATTGCAAACCTTGTTTCTTGACCCAAGACTAATCGTACAACACAAAAATCCTACGTGAAAAATAGTAATAATAAAGTGTGTGTCCAAAATAAACCTAAATAATGTATTTATAGTTCCAATAAAACCTTTTCCTAACTAAAACATGAAACCAGGTCGTCAGTGGTCACGGGCTTGATAACGATTTGTTAGAACCTTTAATGGGTCGTGCCTTTCCAAAATCAACCGTCCTCAGCATCCAACTCAGTTATGGAAACGGATCACCTAACGCCTCGTTGTGCCTAGGAACGAGTCGTTAGGCCTCTCATGGTCAGACCTCCTTAGATTTCCAATGCACCCTACGAGTGGCTGCTGCGGTCTCCTAACGAGTTATTTGATCAGACAACGACTTGTTACTTCGTCGGTCAACTTCACTGGCTACTTCTTCATTAAGTCCTCTCCCATATTTCATGACTGACTTCACGACTCTCTACCAGTTGTTCCCTCAATCCGTTAGGTACACTATTTTTGCATCTTCAAAGCTCAACCTTTGCCTATGACTTCAGCAATGAGTCATGCTACATGCCAACAACTCGTTAAGTGCCTGGAAGCCTCCTGTCCAGTCTTTTAAGCATTAATTTGCCCATTTCACTTCAGAACCTATTTTCCTGCCACATTAAACATAAAACACATCATACCTATATAAACATACCAGGAATGTGCATAGTTTTTCTTTTTTAAGAATTGAAAGTGCCGTTAAATTACAACCCATCAACCCTATGAGTCGTTACTGGTGACCACGACTCGTGGTCACTACTCGTCACCTTCATTGCCCAAATTCTCAGAGCATCAGGAACTGGCAGGCCACGTCTCATCGCACATCTCATGGTGTCCGACCACGACTCATGGTGATCAATTGTAGGGTACAATGCCACTTATTCTTCACCTTCCAAAAATCCTTGCCCACGACTAACTCAATCAGTCATGGGGACTGACCACGACTCATGGCCAGGTCCAAGGGAACTTCAAATGTCACACCCCACCTTGGCGGACATGACTGACACCTAATGCCATACTGGAATCTGGGCTGACCTTGCTGGGCATGGGCACCTCTTGTACCTACCGCTGACTCATATTCAAGAAAATAAACTGCTATATCTCGGCTGTAAACACAACCTCTGGCCAACAAGGTCATACAACACCTGTAAAAGAAAACAGCAAACCCAACAAACATGCATCAATAGGGAACCTATGTGGGCCGACATGACCACCATGCTGTCTAGTTATAATAGAAAGAAAGATAAGCAGCTATACATGGCCCCACACGGCCAAAAATAGCTAACTAACTGGATACTATAGTACGCAAGACTTTAAGAATATTAATAGTGGTCGGGACAAGGCCTCAGCTAACCCAAATAGTATATATACGAAAGATTGTAACCTCTACAATGTGGTAACTCCGAATGAAAGGATCTGGTCATACTACTGACTCTGAACTACTCCTACTAGGATTCTAAACTCTGTCAGTCTAAACCTACAGGAATGTAATACAGCACCCCATAGTTGGGAGTCATTACAATATGTACTGAATATGTAATACAATCATAAAAGCTGAGTAGAAGCTGTTAAAGACTGAAAGTAAGTAGAAAGAAGGGGAAGAAAGATTAACCTATAAGCTTGCTTATTCATAAACTGCATCTAGAAAAACACTACACATACATGAGCTAAAAATTGTGATTACACAATCATAAGCTATAACTAGCAGGCCAGAATACAAATAAGAACCTAACTTGGCCCCCTTAAGCCTAGAAGGTACAAGCAACACAGTAATAACCTACCGGGACCTCCATAAGCCCTGGCAAGTACACTTCAATGTACATACCCCTATCAAGGTTTCTATGACTCTACTAGTCCTATAGCCAACCTACCTGTCCCCTGGGTCTGCAACTGAACCCTCTTGGCTCATGATCTGTAGTTGTGTCTACGTTCGATGAACTCCTGATAACTGCACCCTGGGCACTAGGCTCGACGAGGGTGTGATACTGATACGACATAAGATAATAGTCCAGCCATGAAATGAACTTAAATATGGCTCTTGAGCCTCTGCATCGTCCCTTGGGATGGCACATCGCTCCTTGGAGCAACGTCATATAGCCCCTTGTGGGAGATGACACAACTAGTAACCCTAGGGTGGTCACGAGAGGCTTCTAGGTGAGGAAAATCCCAACCGATGAGCTATACTGAGGTCTTAAACCAGCCACTCAAAAGGCGTATATCGCCTTTTGATCCTAACGTGACCGCTAGTCACCCTTACAATAATATGTGTAGTTTCTAGCAGGCACACCCCCATGCACCTATATCTGATTAAAAGATCCTGATAGTGATCATAATCACTAATGGTCTAAGCCGAATAAGGCGAGATCTAGAGTGACCTAATAATACTCTGAATTTCCTTCTCAGAAAATTATAACTCATAAGCAACTTTAGGGTTGCAGACTACCAAATACTTAGTTTCTTTACTTAGAATGATTGTACGACTGCTACTGACCGGACATGCTTTTGGGCGGTTGGCCCCTAACCCTCAACAGGTAGTCTACTAAAATTTTTAGCCTGAGGGTGATACTATTCTAATATGGTTCAACCCTCTAGACCTTAACTTAGTCTACTCAGATCTTATATGACTCTTATGGACGATTCCTAACCTTGTAGGTAAATTTACATGGACTTAGCCACTCACAAAAACCTGTACCTTAGTATCTTATAGAAGCAGGCTAGGGCGTTGGCCCCGATGCTTTCTGCTAGTAAGGTCCCCTTCCTTTGGGTACCCATGAGTCTATCTGACCTAAACAACTGGGATGGCTTCCTGAACGACCTGTATGATGAGTACTAAGTCAACTTGAACTAATAGTCACTGGTAGCAACTAACTACATGGCAGGCTATCACTCAGTTTACTAGACAACCCTAGTCCCACTTACTCTAAAGTATAACCATCCTATCAAAATTTCTAGCCCTGGGGCGTGAGGGTACGCTAATAGCCTCTAGGCGTAATTCACTGGCAATACAGACGCCAAACTGGTAGCTATATCGCCTAGAAGAACCTATGTTGATCAACTCACTAACTCAGGCCCAATAACTATCCACGAACTTCTAAAATCTAGGCCTGACAATAGAGTATCCAATTCTACTAACACAATGGGCTGAAGAATAGAGCAGTTCCTACGATGCCTTTGGCATGTGTCACACTTAACATGTTCTTTCCTAACAAGGGATACTGCAATTAAATCTTTATATGTTTTCTAGCACTAGCCACAACATATGGAATCATAATCTACTGATAGTAGCTAATAATGACATACCCGATCCTTATATACTAGACACAGCTAATTACGACATATAGGATCACTGTCTACGTTAAAAACATGTGT
Source organism: Datura wrightii (assembly GCA_035772735.1). Classification (NCBI taxonomy): domain Eukaryota; kingdom Viridiplantae; phylum Streptophyta; class Magnoliopsida; order Solanales; family Solanaceae; genus Datura; species Datura wrightii. The sequence goes on along the minus strand of JASDFA010000006.1, from coordinate 86,296,940 downwards.
CGTATCATTATACGATGAAAATAACTTGCCGAAGGAATAAACCTTAACATACCTTCATTTGGAGAACCCCAGACTATGAAAAATTCATAATAAAACCATAGAGACATACTACCTCCGAGCAGCCCTCAAACCAGCTACACAAAGCTAGCTGGCCCATTTTGAATCAACCATTGAAACAGGGAATAACAACGATAACCATAACACAAACTAGTTGGTAGATTGGATGTTTTAAGGGTGAAACCAAGATCGAATAGTTAACGTAACATCAAAGGATTTTTTTTCTAGTAATTCTATCTTCCACGGGAATATATGAGTGTAGATATACTACAGCTCTTACACGTCCTTACTACTAAAAGAAATGGAGTAGAAAGTTATGCTATTCTATGTATGGATACTATATATATCAGAAGGGTGGGTTATTTATATTATTTAACTAATAAGTAACCATCAGTAATGGATGAGTAATGAAATCATTTGATGCACCTAATTCCTCCCCTTTCACGTGGGGGTGGAGGTGTCAATTCTCTAATTGGAGTTATCCCATTATATTGGGGTGGGGCCCACATGACATTATTTATTCGAGTTTTGCGTAAGCTCGTGATAAAACAGGCATAACTTTTTATTCTGAACTCTAATTTATGAGGGATTTACTTCAAAAAATTTAACATATATCATAGTTGAAAAAGTTTCATAAATATGGAGGCATAAAATAAATTTTATCAAATTCAAATTTAATCTGATTTCCTCGAATGTGTGGGGTATTGCATCAAAACACAAAATCTCCACTTAAGTCCTATACCTCACCACGAGTCTCTTCACGACTCATGGTCTACCCCATGGGTCACAGAATGAATCGTTTTGTGACCTGGTGCCAGATTTCCAATTTTCTCCGTTTCAACTCCCGAGTATTATCTTTAGGCTTTACGGGTATTACATTTATAAGGTAATAGTTCAAGTATTTGGCTAATTGAAAAATTCCACTAGATCCCTAAAGTATGAAATCTTATCTTCTTGTGCCACTGTCAAATCTGTCGGAAGGTGCCAGCTAATATTCCTAGGACACTCAATTTCGTACGAGCTCTCTTGCATACTTAAGAAGCCTGACACTCTTGTTCCACATTTTTCCGTTTTTTACGTCATTGTTGGCGTTGACTTCCTGGTTCTTATCCTGTATGAGACGACATCTCCGCCATCATTTTCTTGGGGAGAGTCTCTTGAGGTTCTATGCTTTTGTCATCTCAGTATGTTGTGTTGGACTGGCTGTTGATGCCACATGTTCTCAATTCCACTTTCCCCCATGCAGATAGTTACTATGCTACGTGAAGGTAAGGGCATATGACTCTAAAAAGCTGAAAAACAAATACTTTTCAAATCCTTTAAGCGGGAACTTGATGTGACAACCTTGTTACTGTGTGCCCTGACCCATTTCTTTTAATTTCGGTGGACACGTGTAATCCTTGTAAGCTTTCCATATAGAATTATCCTCATGTTTATGCTTTTCCCCTTATTCATTTGACGAGATCTTTTTCTTCCTACTTTATTTTTCTTTTTGTCTTCCTGGTTTCAACATCCATTCCTCTTAACCATTTCATTATCTTTAAAAAGAAAAAATCTTCCTTTTATAACCATATCTTCATATGTCGCTACTACTTTAGATGTCAAAGTTGCCACTGCAGACACTGAGACCAACGTGCAAACTCTATTGCTCCTGTTTTCAATGATTCCATATTTTATGCTTCTTTTGAGGATTGTTTTTTAGTCCATTAGTAGTGGATCCTGAGGAGGTTGGATCCTTAGTCAACTCGGTGATCTACTGGAAGTTCAAGTTTTAGAATAATTGAACTTGTCACTACATTAAGGATGACACTCTGCCCTCGAGAATCCATTCTGTCGTTTTCTACATTTCTGCAGTTTGAAGGGGACATTCTGAGGCTCAAAATTAATTGCAGTTGGTTTGTGACATAGTTACTCAATTATGTTCGGGTAGTAGTCTAACTTGTAGTATTCAAAACTTTTTCTTCAGTGATGCCCCGATGGGGCATATGCCCAAGTGCAGGTTCTAACCCTCAAAATATTTATCAGGGATACCCTATACCACACACCTTATCTTGAATATGTCCTCCCCCTACTTCCTTCTCTTCTAGCTGAATCTATTTGGGGGGAGGCAGTCTGACTAGTGGAGTCCTCCTCTATGGATTCCCCTGAAGAAATGTAAATTTGGTGCCCAGTAGATCGGACACTGGCTTGCTCCGTTGAGGACTCAAAAGCGGTGCCCTGTGAAGGTATGCCTACTAATGCCAACCTGGCAAATAAAGTGGGTGACAAGGCTGGAGCTAAGAGTGTGGGTGACAAGGCTGGAGCTAATCTAGCGGCCCCTCTAGTAGTTGGGGGCTAATAATCATCCTTATCCTCATCTCGGTGTTAGGACCTCTTTGGCTCTGTGGCTTTCCACCCTTTAGTGCTGCACGTTTTGGTGCCATTTTTTGTGATCAAGAATTAAACGTTAAGCATAATGGTATTGAATAACTTAGACATAGAAGAACATAATTCAAATGGTAGGGGAAAAGACAGTCCACATCTTGAAGATGCAGACCGCATTTTGTACTTTATTTCAAAAGCCTCAGTCCAGTGTCACTGTCTTAATTGATGGAACATACTATGGCCCGTCTTTTAGAAATATGGTCCACATCTTGAGACATCAACTGAGTAAGGGGTACTGACACTGCTGTTTGAAATAAGGGAGCATAATGTAGTCTATATTTTCAAAAGATGATCCATTCTTTTAGATTCACAGGGGAATTTCAATATTTAGCAATATTTTATCATTTTAAAGCATAATATTCATTTGACAGGCAAGATATGGTCGTCTTTCACATGGACAGACCATTCTTAACACAATATCAATCTCATTTAAACATTACCCCATTTAATTTCATGCTAAGTACTCGTTATCCCCCCATTCAAGTTTCAAGTAATGGTATTCAACAATCCAAAAGAAAAACACAACAATAGAAGCTTAAAATTGAGCACCATACCTAGGTTTTAAAGGAAACTCATGTTGTATGTGCACAGTGGAGATGCTTAATTGCGGTTGAATGAAGCCCTAGGTGATCAAGAAAATAATGCTAGAATAAATGAGATGATGTGTCTGTGAAAAATGATGAAATGCAAGTGCTAAGAGCTTCAAATATCAAGAATGGCAGGATTTCATTGATGAGGAGTAAGGGAAAAGAAGGAAAAATGAGGGAATAGGGTGAAGGTTCCCCATTTAAAAACCCTTAAATAAAATTGGGGCATTGGGTCAGGTTAAAGATTTAATGGGCGGTTGTGTTTTTGAATAGACGACCTATTTCTACACACTTATAGACCTAAAATGACCCAGAGGGATTAATTCATTAAACACAAAAAATGGTCCAGAAGATGGACTATCTTCTCAATTTGCGGTCTGCATACCGGACTGCCAACTGGCTTTAGCCAAAACAGAGGACTGCTATACCTGGCCTCCAAGGGACGGTATGAGTAATTGCTTGCATCCTGAAGATGCAACCATCTTTTCAACCATCTTTAGGAGGCTGTAGTTTCCTTTTTCTACCTCGTTCAATTTTATCCACTATCTTTAGATCAAACCTGCATTCGTCAATATATATTAGTGCTAAAACCCTTGGGTTACCTCACAAGAAGTGCTTCATTTAATATCACGGTACGACATAGATACTACATGGTGAAGTGCCTGATTTAACATTGTGTCACAATGCAAGATACCTGAATCAACATAATGGTGAGTCGCCTTTAAGACTGGACTTCCTCACCCATTTTCTTCCTTTGGAATAGTTAAAATACTATGTCACCCATTTGCGTTTTGCTTTCTTCTTCTTGGGTGTCACTTTGGCTCCACAGTTTTCTTGCTCTTTTTCATCGTCAACATCCCAAATCTCCTTATCAACCATAGCTATGCATTTGCAGCTCTCAGGCAACTCATGCCCTCTTCTGGCCTTGAAAGTCATGGATTCATCTTTGACATGGAACATGATCTCGTATTTTTTAAGTCCATCAAAGCTCTACCTATGGCTAAGAAAGATTAACCAAGTATGATTGGTTGTCAAAGTCTTCTCCACAATCTAACACTACAAAGCCAGCCGAAAGTATGAACGTTCCGAACTTCTCTGGAACATCCTCAACCGCCTCTACTGGATTTTTGATTGAATTGTTGGCCAATTGGAGTCCAGTAGAGATGGGCTTTAACATGGCCAGCCTCGATAACTTGTAAATGGGTAGGGGAATCAAGTTAGTACTTGCCCCATTTTCACACAATGCTCTCAAGTAGTCATGTGCAAAGTTTTTTAAGGTATGGTAAATTCACCTAGATCCCTTTTTTCTCTACAAGCGTGCCAACAATGATGAAACTATCTTGGTGTGTAGTTGGGATCACCTCTCTCTCACTCAGCCTCTTCTTTATCAATAACTCCTTGAGTTATTTAGAAAACCCCGGCATCTCCTTGATATCATCAATAAAGAAAACCCAAAGTGTTTCTTCGTTTAACGTCTTAATGTGTTTAACAATTTTGGCATCTAGCGCTTGTTTAGCCAGCCTTTTAGGAACAAGAGGAGTAGGTGGAGGATAAGACTTTACAAAATCAACTAAACTCTACTTAGCCATCTCTTTACCCTTGAGACTTACAATAACTTTTTCTACTGCCACATCAACAAGTGGCTTCATCAACCCATTATCAACTACCACTTCAACCGATGGCTTCGTCAAACTCTCTTCAACACCCTTACCATCACCATCAACACCATTTTCAACAACATCACCATAAGCATCATCAATAATAGGTTTCACAATCTTGTCACTTCTAGTGAGAATAGCCATACAAGGAGTACTGGAGGCACCAATGTGCCCTTTCGGGTTGGCAACCGTGTCACTAGAGAGACACCCCTTTTAATTGGGGTTGTTCTCTCTTGAGAGATCTCTCACTTGTTGCTCCAATTTCTGATAGATGTTGTATGGGAGAAAACAATTTCTATCAAGCATTATAAGCATGCATCAGACCTCTCTTGGTTTGGGAGCACATTCTCCAAAATGCTTTCAATTTTGGAGCCCCCTTGTTCTTTAGAAGGTCCATCCCTCCTATTTTACGAACTAGAAGAAGGACCCATCAGTTGGACATAAGGGTTCGAGCTCTTGTTCTTATAATTACCATTATTATGTCACCCTTGATATAGGAAGCCATAGTCTTTTAGAGGATAGTAATGACCTTGAACTTACATGTAATGCCCTGGAATCCCTAAGATCAAACCTGGGGGTTGAAATGCAGAAAACTGAAAATTCTGCACTAGATCACAGAACGGGTAATTACTGGAGTCGTGGGGATGACCAAGAGTCGTTAAGTGACCCGTGGCAAGGTCATGGTCTTATGTTTTTGAATTAGTGATTTGAAGAAACCACGGGCATGACAATGAGTCGTGGTCAGACCCCACGACTCGTTGAGTTAGCCGTGGTCAAGACTAGTCAAGGGTCAATGGGTTTTGGACAATGTAGACCACGAGAGGTGACCACGAGTTGTGGTTACCAATTATGACCCATTAGGTCCGTTGTGGAGACCTTTTTAGGGAAAATGGCAGTACACTCGACGATTGGAGGGCACGAGTCATGGTCCAAGGTGACAACTAGTCCAGTCCCTCGTCGGGACTAGCAGACAGTTTTTTCCTGCGAATTTAGTAAGAGATTTTTCATAATTTGAATAATCCTATGGTATAATCTATATCGTTTTAAGCAATGAATAGTGAATATTAAGAGGAGTAAATTCATTTTAGGAATCAAAGCTAGAGAGCTAGGAAGGTGATCAAGGCTAATTCTTCAAGGTTTTCCATCCAATTCTTCCTTGGGAAATCAAAGAAGTTATAGAATCAAATCTCTTCAGGTATGTAGGGTTATGAATGGGTTATTTCATTCACACCCATGCCCAATCCCTCTCTAATTCATGAAAATCTGTAAGTTGATTCTATGGCGTTTTAACCCAATACATGAATTCTCTAAGTAAGTGTCATGGGTATGATCTAAGTATGTTTTAATTGATGAATTATGATTTATGGGCATGTTTTATCATGTTTCAAATTACTAATCATGTTTACTAGTTTTCCAAATTTTGATGCCCATTCATGAAAGCTTATGAGAAGATGTGATTTATGAAGTATGTTCATGTATGATGGATTTTGATGAGAAAAACATGTTTTCAATCTACCCATGCTATGTTAATGTTTTCAATGTGAGTCAAGTTAATTTCAAGCATGTTAAAGTATTGGGCAAGCCCATATGTTCAAGTATGATTTATGATTCATGTTAAATTAGCTTACCACATGGTTTTGGAGTCTAGACTCCCAAATTTACTCAGCTTGTGGTATGGTTTGAGCCAAGGCTCCTCATGTATGATTCAGATTTATATGTATTCATGATTATTCATCTTCGTCAATAGCCGATGGTCAGCTTCGTTGAAAAATGAGGGAGAGCATATGCATGTTTTTGTGAGTAGCGTCTTGCACCGAGAAGGCTAAGGGTCAGTCAACCCTACGGCTCAGAACTATGTGCCAATGTAGGTATGATCAGATTATATTGGGACCTCCTATGTGAGCTATCTCCTGCCCCAAGGGGCCTTCAGCTTGATATCTGTATAACAATATTGTCCTTAGCCATGGAAAGGCTTTGGACGGATCTACCTACTTGAGTGTGATAGCTGAGACTACGTAAGATCTATTGTTGTATGTCGGTTAAAAGACGAGTCTCCCATTGTTTCTCATGATTTCAGTTATGCATGTTGATCATTCATGACATATATATCTATATATGTTTTAAAGCAGGTTTAACCATAGCTTTACTTATGACTATCAGATTTCAGCTTTGCGTCAATCGATTCAGTTATGATATTATGTTATGTTGAGATCATGATTTCAGAAAAATAACATGCAAGCCCTACTCTCAGATTCTTATTTTTTTTATGTTTTTATATTATGCATGTTTTAAATGATTTTACTTATTTAAGTGGTTTTACTCACCTTGCATACTCGGTATATTCCACGTACTGACCGCATACTCTATGCTATATCGTTTTATGATACAAACCCCGCTCTTCAGACTCAGCCCCATCTTTGGCCAGTTCTGGAGCTAGCATCCAGTCTTTGTTGGTGAGTCCTCATCTCCCGAGGACCATTCTCTATCAGTTATTTTTATGTATTCAGTTTCATACTTAGAGAGTTAGTTGGGGTCTTATCCAATCAACTCATCAGTATTAGAGGCTTTTCAGATAATAGATTGTATTAAGATTCAGATTCGTGTGTATTTCTGATACGCTATGTTTATCATGTTGATCTTTTGTTTTAATGATTGAGTTAGATGTTATGTTTACGCCATGGGCCGACTAGGAGTCCCTCAGAATTCCTTGTCCCGTGTCTCGATCCGGGCCTATGTTCATGTTGTGACTTATAGTTGAGCTTTCCATTGACTTGGGTATGAAGAAGAAGGGGATGGAATTGATGTTGTTGTTGGCAATGAGGCCTTTCATACCTTCTAGATGTGTTGCTAACGTAGTTAGCAACTTCTATATCATTGGAGGTGGTATGGTTGGTATTGAAATGTAGGATGAAGATGTCCATGCCCATATTGTGGTCCACTCGGAGCTTCATCCACAACATGTACCTTCTTGACCTCTGAATCGATCAATGTTTTGGTCAATCGGGCAAGATTCGTAGCAATAGCAGCCATCATCTCATCATGCTCTTGGTTCTCCTTCACCAAATGAGATAATGAAGGAGTACCTACATTCAGGCCTCAACTTTGGTCTCCACCATGCCATGCTTTGTTATTCTATGTATTCCGGTCAGTATAATGGCAATTCGGTTGTATTTTTGTCCATAAAACAAGCCCCAACCTCATTATTGGCCATGGATTAAGTCAAAGGGTCCAAACTAGCATAGAATTTCTCAAGAAAAATGTGATCGGAGAACCCACGGGTGGATTCCCTCATTATGTATTGCTTGAACCGCTCCTATGCCTTAAATAGTTGTTCTCCCGGAAGCTGCATGAAATAGAAAATTTTATCCCTTTGTTCAACTTTCTTGCTAGGTGGGAACTATTTCTTCAAGAACATGTTGACAAGCTCTATCCACATGTGAATGGAGTTTGGAGGCAAATGGTGCAACCATTCCCTTTCTTGTCCTACCAATGAGTATTTGAATACTGTAAGGCGGATGGCGTCATCAAAGACAGTGTTTTGCTTATGAAGGTTGCACATCTCCAGAAAATTTTTTGATGTTGATGTGGGTTATTGTCCGTCGAATTGTGGAATTGGACTTCTGCTTTCAGCATGGTATAGATGTTACTATCAATCATAAATTATTTAGCATTGACCCTTAGTGGCACAATTGCAAAAGCATAGTCAACCTCATCGTTGACCTCCGCAAACACATTGTCCACCCTCCGAGGTAAAGCCATTCTTACACCTGTTTCACAATCACAATAAAACAAGTGAGATAGAGTAATGTTCAATGAAACAAACCAAAATTCAAATTTCAAGATAGGACCTAATCCTAATGTCCCTAACAATGGTGCCAAATTAACGACATTGCCCTTGATCCACCTCAACTAGTATGTGTGTACGCGGTCGATATAGTACAATCACCCATGTTTAAGACTAGGTATCATATCACAGAGACTTTGATTAGGAAATTCCTATTAAATAATTCAAGTTTGATTTATAAGTTGAGTAACTACTTCAATTAGTGGTAAATAGTATGATTAACTAAGGTCAAAGATGAGTTGCATTTCAATAAGGAGAAAATTCTAGGAAAATGTCCGCAATTTGGGTTGATTCTCCTAAATAACTCAAAAGGGATAATTGACAATGGGCGTTTGGTGAATATGCAAACAATTAACTTAGGCAAACACTAGTTGTCTTTCAACAATCCAATGGTGTCAATCTAAATCAATTTTGTAAAATAGATGAGAACTGTATTCTACCTGATTGCAATTTGCTAATTGAATTCCTCCTATGTCTAGGTGAATCCATTAGACAAGGGTTAGAGCCTTGGGTAATTTCTGATTGATGCTACTCAAACCTTAATTAGCTCTCTCAAGCATAACAAAGGCAATTGGGCATGATTGGATGACTTTTATCACTAATCTCACTTTACAAAGCCCTGATCAATTAAATATTCTCAAGTGCATAATCAATTTCACCCAATTGAGATTATTAGGATTTTCAAGACCATTGGATCCACAACTCTAGATCTACTTTTAGTTACCCATAGAAGGAGAAGAAGAGAAAAGCAAGTAATTAGACATAATCACTTACAAAGCAATAAAAGAATAGAGAAAACTTGAATTGAGAAATTAAATCATCGATTCTTCAATGAGTATCCTTAGTAGAAGCAAAATATAAAAAATCTATGAAGGAACTATGAGAATTAAAATTGTCTTAAAAAATAACAAAAAGGACTATTTATATGACGTCCCTAAAACCCCAATTTAATTCAAAATCGGAGGGCTTCCCAGCTTTCTTGGGGCTAAATTCTAGTCCCAAAACATGCATATTTCTCATATTCATAAACATATAATATACTTTATATTACATGGGCTAGTTAGAAATCATGAAAATCACAAATATACTTGACATATGTGAAGTAGCCATGAAAATGACGTCGTTGATTCGACGATGAATTGAGTAAAGCATCATCACTTGAGAAACATAGGTTCGTAAAAAATTCTTGTAGAAAACATGTAATCCTAATCATAAAACATGGATTGAATCATAAGAGAGTTGAATTCATACATGATCGTGAGAGATTACATCAAAATTTTGTCTAACCCTAAAATTTCCACAAAACATGATTGGAGACTTGAATTCATGATATTGATTTGAAATTGGGCATGATGGTGGATAAAATTACCTATTTATAACCCTACATACATGGGCTTGAAGAGATCTTTCTAGGGTTTGAAACTAAAGAAAATTGGAGAAAAATGAGGACCCTGATTGCTTGAGAGCTTTAAAGGATTGGACCTTCAACTTCAGATGTTTTGAAGAGATTTAGGGTTAGGAATGAATAAGACCCCTTAATACACTCTTTAAGGAGTTATAAACGACTTAGTTTAAGGAGTTAAGTACATAAGAAGTATGAAAATTCCCTTAATGAATCAGTTGAGAAATTCACCCCGGCAGTCATTACGGGTCAGCTAACGACCTGTTAGTAGACTAGATGGGTCGTTAGCGCAACATATTACTACTGAAGAATATTTTGATTTCTCTTATCTTTACTAATGCCTCTTCCTAACGATTCTTCTTCACACTTAATGGATCACTCCTCCTGTTGTTAAGACTCTCTGAATCCCAAATTTTCTCCAACTTTTAGCACCTAATGAGTCACTTAAGGACCTATCAAATGTCCCAATGGTTCAATTGAAGGATCATTCTATGTACTGGTGTAGATTCTTCTTTTTTCTCTGTTTCATGCCCTAGTTCTGATCTTAGGATCTTTTGGAGCGTTACATTATCTCCCGCTTGGGAACATTAATCTTCAAATGGAGACTAAGCATATTGGAAGTATAGGGAGTGAATTCCAACCTAAAACTGATTGTCTATACTGAAAACTAACGGAGTAGCTGACTCCGAACTGAAAGACATGAATGAACTGAATTCATGAAACATGCATGCATACAAGAAAATTATAGTAACTGAGAGACATGAACTTCACATGAAACTGAATAGAGTACCAAGAAGGAAACGAGTACCTCATGCTAGAACTGAGCCAGGAGGGAAAACATGTGAGTATCTTGCCATTATATCTACTTCAGCTTCCCACATAGCTTCCTCAACTAGTTGATTTCTCCATAAAACCTTTACCAAAACTACCTCCTAATATCTCAACCTTAAAACCTGATAGTCAAGGATCTTAACCAGAACCTCCTCATTGGTAAAGCTAACTTTCACCACAATTCTCTCCACTGGTACGACCAAGGCTGGATCACCAAGGCACATCTTCAGTAAAGATACATTGGAAACTAGATAAACTAAAGCTAACACTGCAGAAAACTCTAACTTACAAACCACCTTGCCACCCCTTCTCAAAATCCTGTAAGGACAAACATATCGGGGACTAAGTTTCCTCTTCTTGCCAAGCCTCATAACTCTCTTCATGGGTAACACCTTTAGAAACACCCAATCATCGACCTCAAACTCAAGCTATCCGCTTCTAACATTGACATATGACTTATGACGACTCTGAGTTGTTTTTAGGCTTTCTCAGGTAAGCTAAACTTTTTGCATTACCTCATGAACTGAATTGGTCCTACTAGCGTAGCCTTACCTACCTCGAACCACCCAAAAGGTGATCTATATCTTTACCCATAAAGAGCCTCAAAAGGAGCCATCTGAATGCTAGAGTGATAACTGTTATTATAAGAAAACTCAATAAGAGGCAAGTGATCATCCCAACTACCCCAGGCTCTCAACATGTACTTAAAAGTTGAATGGTCAGCTAGTCCTGACATCAGTCTGTGGGTGAAAACCTGTGCTAAGCTTCACCTAGTACCAAGGCCCTTCTAAAATGGCCTCCAAAACTGAGAGGTGAACTGAGTACCCCTATATGAGATAATAGACAACAGAAGTCCATGCAACTAAACTAACTCGTGAATGGAAGGCCTAGCATAATCCTCACTGAGTCGATTGATAACGCTTAAATTACACCTATGAAGAAGTATAATGTGGACGTTGCGAATAAAGATCCCAAGTAAAGTTGGGGTCGATCCCATCGAGAATATGGTCATGACATAGACTAATGCTAGTATTTATGCTTTTACTTTAATTATTTCCTATGGGGGGTTAAAAAAGAAATTATCAAGTTACAAAGTTGTGAAATGGTGTTGTGATCAAATTTATGCAATTAACTAGGGAAGTTTTCCCCATGGATTCATAACTTTGTCAGATTCTTACACTCGTGATCTATCCCAATACTTAGCCTGTAGAACTGATTAAATATGTTCATCCAAATGACTAATTCATCCCTAATAAGTGGCTATCCTCTATCACCAAGTTAGGTCTCACGAGTGATTTCACTTTAGCCTTTATAAACAATTTTAAATTATAACTTTCTTGTGACTAGAGCTTAATTTATTCAATGAAACTTAAGTTCAATGCTTTGTTGTTCTTCTCATTCCTAATCTCTACTTCTCGTAGAACCACGAATGACTCCAAGATAACCCATAGCAGATACATAGAATGTTAAGATCCTTAGCAATAACAAATGAATAATGAACATGTAATAAGCAGAAGTCTGCGTATCATAAGGACAAAAGATTAAACATAAAACAACAACACTGAACTGTCTATACATGATTGTCTGGAAATCCTCTACTACTATGATGAGCTGATGAGACAATATCCCTAATTAGCTCACTAAATATGAAACTGAAAGTCACTATAAAAACATAAAGCTTCTAACGTCCTTAGAGAACAAGGACTTACCCAAGCGGGAATAGAGCTAGACTGATCGGGAGCAAGATACCGACTGAACTAAGATGGATCAGCTGAACCCATACCACGAAATAAGATAGAATAAAGTGTCACGCCCCACCTTGGGAGGCACGATTGGAACCTAGTCTCATACAGGGATCTGAATTGACCTGGCTGGGCTCAGGCACCTCTGATGCCTACTAGTGAGTCAATTCAAGAAAACACACTGCTATATCTTGGCTAGGCCGATAAGGCCACTTGTATGGGAAACCAGCTAATAAACAAAAAGGTAATAAAGAGATCCTATGCGGGCCGACAAGACCACCATGCATTGTAGTTATACAAGAAATAAAAATAGGTATCTCTATTGGGCCCCACACGACCAACATGTAAAATAAGACATACATAGGCCACACACAACCAACAACAACCAACTAATTGATGACCATAGTCAGCAAGCCTCTAAGAATACATATAGTTGTTGGGATAAGGCCCCAGCCTACCCAAATATTATACAAATAAAAGATGGTATCCTTTACGACCTAGTAACTCCGAATGAAAGGAGCTAGCCAAACTGCTGACTTCAAATAGCTGCTAGGAGATCTCACAATTTGTCTGTTTGAACCTTCAAGCAAGTAATGCAGTGCCCCATAGTTGTGTGTCAGTACAATATGTATCAAATATGTAAGGCAGTAAATAATTTGAATAGACACTGATAGAGAACTGAAAGTGAATAACAAGTAGGGGCACAAATTAACCTGTAAGCTTGCTTATTCATAACCTGCATCTAGTGATGAGCTAAGACTATACAATCACATATTCATAAGCTATAACTAGCAGATAAGAATACAAACAAGAACCAAAACCTGGCCCATATAAGCCTGGAAGGTACAAGAAATACAGAAATAACCTACCAGAGCCCTAATAAGACCTGACAAATATAATGCAATCTATATACCCTTATCTAGGTTCTATGATTCTACGGGTGCTATAGCCAACGTACCTGGCTTTTGGGTCCACATCTGAGCATGCTGGACTCCTATAACTGTGTTTGAGCCTTTTAGGCTCCTATAACTGCACCTTGCACACCAGGCTCGATGAGGGTCAATGATGGTGATATGATATAATATAATAGTCCAGCCATGGAATGGATTGTAATATGGCCCTTGAGCCTTAGCATCATACCTTGGGACGACATATAGCTCCTTGGAGCAACATCATACAGCCCCGTAGGAAACATAATATAGCCCCGTAGATAATGACACAGTTAGTAACCCTGAAGTTGTGGATGGAAGCCTATCCTAGGTGAGGATAACCACATCTAACTATTAATGAAGTCCTCCCCGTAGGGTATCTACTGATCTATATGAATTGTATCAACTCAAATGGTGTCCTAAGCTATTAGTATGACACACACTAGGTCAACTGGAAAACTAACAGTCAATGACAATAGCTTACTTTATAGCAGGCTGACCCTCAACTCACTAGGCAACTCTAGTGCCACTGACTCTAGGGTGAGACCATTCTATCCAAATTCTGTCCCTAGAGGCGTCAAGGTATGCCAATGTCCTCTGGGCGAGTTTTTCTAACAATATAGGCTCCAAACTGGAAGTTATAACGCCTAGCTTCGCCTATGTTGTTCCACTTACTGACTATGGCCCCATAACTATCCAAGAGCTTCCAAGTCCTAGTACTGGCACTAAAACATCCAATTCTACTAACATAGTGAACAAAAGAATAGGGGAGTTTCTATGACGCTTCCAGTGTGAGTCACACTTAACATATTCTTTCCCGACAAGGGATACTGCGATATATTCTTTATACATTTTCTAGCAGCTAACCACAACATATGCAATCGTAATTTACTAATAGCAGCTAATCACAACATACCTAATCCTTATATACTAGTAGCAGCTAATTACAACATATAAGATCATTATCTACGTTCAAAACATAGGTCGTATTACTATACAACGAGAATAACTTGCCGAAAGAATAAGCCTTAACATATAACAGACGTCAATTCTCGTTTAACTAGTGAGTATCAACTTGCAATCGGTAGTTCCTTCCAACTATAACCTTTATGCTGAGAGATTAGGACTAATTTCTATACTAAATTCAGCAAATACCGATAATTTCAATAATAGTAGTAACTATAATTTAATTTCGAATAACTCATCCAAAAACCTATAATTTCTTGAGATTCCAAAAGGATGAAATGCTTACCTAATAGCTGTGATTGTTTAGAATTCAATTTGTAGTAATTCTGACAACTTTTACTCAGCGGAGTTCTGGTATGCCGAGCAAATTTTTGAGAAATAACTCTGTAGTAATGCTTCGCATATGCCTAGAACTCGTTACCGACATTAATTTGTGTTTTGATGGCATTTTGTAGCGTAATCGGACAAAATATCAACAAAAGTTGCATGTTCTCTCTACTTCCAGTTTTGGAAGAACGTGGGAAACAACAGTTGAGTTGAAGAAAATTCTAGGGTTCTTTCTCTTATCTTTTTTCTAAATTTCAATTGTTTTCATGATTAAAACTTGTTTGGAGATGTTTAATCAACAAATGAGTGGCTAGATTACCTCATTCTGAGGCTGAGGCTAATTGCATCATTGTATAATTTCATATTATTTTCAGCTGAATTTTCTTCTCATATGAATAGTTGTTCTTCTATTCTTGATTTTTGTTGTTTTAATGTTTGGCCAGCATTAAGATAAATTTATAATCCTAATTTTATTCTGAAAGGAAAATTATTAGGGTAGAACTTGGAATAGGAGAATATGTTCTTATCTTTGCTATAAATTGAAGGTAAGATTCGTGTGCAGGATAGAAATATGCCTACAACTTTATATTCTATTAACAAGGGGAACAAATTTTTACTAGCCCTCGGATGAGCTATTGTATCACAGAAATGTGTAGTTGAAGGGTTCATAACTGGGTAATTGGATAGAGGTTCGAGAGACCATAGTCAGACTCTAATCTTTCCCAACCATCAACCTGAAAGAGAAGGTAGCTGCAGAATAATACAAGTTATACATGATTTCACATCATGCCTTAACCTTAGACTGCTCTTGCTATTGTTTTAATCAACATTGTTAGATTCATTTAGTATTACTTTATAAATTTCTAGTTATCAAACTCTTAATTCATTGTATTATTTACTTACTTGCATAGAGTAATTGTGAATACTAAAATAGGAAAAATCACTAAGTTATAGTCCCTATGGGTTCGATGTTTGGCTTGAAAGAGCCACTATATTACTTGTATGACCACGTGTACTTGCATGCGTTTGGGCGACAACAAGTTTTTGGCGCCGTTGCCGGGGAATGGCGAAATTAGTGAAATTTTTTTTGTGAGTTTTAGTTTTTGCAAGTTTTGTGCAAATGTTGACAACTTGATCTTAGCTGCTACCCTTGCAGGTACAGAGCAATTTCTGAACACTGGCAAGGAATAAGGAATTGGTGGACTCATTTTTAGAGCTTGAAAGACAGTTTCATTTACAAAGGAGAGAAGCTCTAGAAAGGACGTTGCAGTTGTTACAGAGGGAAATTCTGGAACAACAATAGCATCCACCAGTTGGGCAGGCAAAGTTAGTGCCTGAAGTGATGGCAGCAAGACCAGTACGTGAGGTGGAAATCCAACACGCGAATAATGTGACCTCTAGCATCCACAGGCCAGAGCCAGAAGGTAGATTTGAGCTAAAACAGAACATGGTGTAGCTTTTGCATACTAGCAGATAATTCACAGGTCTCCCTCATGAAGACCCACAACAACACCTACAAAATTTTCTAGAGATCAATGACACGTATATACCCACAGGGGTATCATTAGATTATGTGAGGCGTACATTGTTCCCATTTTCCTTGCTGGGGGAAGAGAAGAGGTGGTTAAAGGAAGAACCACCCAACTCTATTACCACATGGGATGATCTGACAAAGAAATTCTTAATCAGGTTCTTTCCTTCGAGGAAGATGTCAAGGCTTTGAAGTCAGATTGTAGGTCTCAGACAGAGAGATGGTGAGAACTGATCTTGGGCAGATTTATATGCCCAAGTGATACTCAAACGTATCATTTTCGCCTTGTTTATTGTACAATGTGTATACATTTTCATGTAATTGGTAATAAAATGTGAATTTATACTAACCAACATGATTAGCATTGTTTTGTAGGTAAAATGTGATTTTGAGGAGCTAAAAAGCATGTTGGAACAATATCGGAGTTGGACTTGGATTCGAGCACGAAAAAGGCAGTGGACTGCACCAATTAAAGGGGCTCCGCGATAGAGCCGTGCCACGCTACCATCACGGAGGCATTCTGCCTGGAGGATGAAGAATTAGTCAAATTCCAGTGGAGCCTCGCGACAGCTCCGTGGCACGGAGGCAAGCCTCCGCGTTGCATGCCGTGCCATGTTGAAGCTTTATTCCCGGACCCTAAATTTCCACAGAGTTTCCGCGTCCACGCCGTGTCACGGAGGCAGTGCTCCGCGATGCACTCCGTGACACGTTTCTTGTTATTCCGGGAAAAATACCCATTAGTATAAATAGAACACTTAGGCTTATTTTTAATTAATTCAGACTTGGTGGGGCAAGGACGTGGGTTACAGGTAGTTGAGGGACGAAAAAGCTCAGGGTTTTTCTCTCCTTCTTTCTTCTTTCAATCAATTGTTTGTATGATTAACACTTGTTTTAGGATGATTAATCCACAAATGAGTGGCTAATTTCCTTCCTTGCTAAGGTTATGAACAATGGTGATGAATTTTGATTATTGAATTATATGGTTTTTCATCTTCTTCTTCCATGTTGTTCTATTAATTCTTGTTTCTACTGCATTGGTGTGTGGCCGACATTAATGTACATCTAAAAATTCTGAGTTCACTCGAGAGAGCACGAAATTGGAAAGTTGTGAATTAATAGGGTATTGTTCTTAACTTGATTTGGGAAAATTGAGTTTTGATGTGCTTTCCTGATAGAAATATACTTGAAAGCCGTATTAGTCAATTTAGGAACCGGAATTGTATTGCTAGGTCATAAATTGCATTTGATCACAGAAATGTAGACGGATGGTTTATGATTCTTAAGTGAGATTAATTACGAGAGTTTTAATCTCTAGGCTAATGTTCTTGGCTAGCAACAGGAAGAGAAGATTAACCAAATTATGATTATAATCAAGTTCATTACTTGTTCTTAACCTTGGCATGCTCATATCCGTAGTTTTAATTCAAAGTAGATATTTGTTAATAGTTTTAGTATATAATTTATAAACAAATTAATTAACTTTTGGTCACTTTGTTGTCAGCATATATAGAAGTAAGATAGAATATAGTATACTTGAGCAATTTTTACTTATCCAGAGTCTCCTTGGTTCGATAGTTGGCTTACTTAAGCCACTTACTACTTGTTTGACCACGTGCAGTTGCGTGTCAGTTTTTAACCATATAGCAAACACCCGAACAAGTTTTTGGCGCCGTTGCCGGGGAGACTAGGCAATTGGTCAAATTGTATTAAGTGTAAATTTACTATATTTTTATTTTATTTTCCTAAGTGTTGACAACTTGGTCTTAGCCTGTATTTTGCAGACTTGATTTCTGTGAACACTGGCAAGAGACAAAGAGCTGGTGGAATCTTATATAGAGCCTGAACGTATATTTCATAGTAAACGCAGAGAAGCTCTACAAAAGAAGCTGCAGTTGCTCAGACAGACTATTATGGAGCAACAAAATCCACCGGTTGTGAGGGCAGTGTTAGTGCCCGAAGAAGCAGCAGCAAGGCCGGTTCGCGAGGTGGCAATCCCACATGCCAACAATGTACATTCAAGTATCCGCAAACCAGAGCCTGGAGGGAGATTTGAACTCAAGCAGAATATGGTGCAACTGTTGCACACAAGCGGGCAATTTACCGGTCTCCCTCATGAAGACCCCCAACAACATCTCCAAAACTTTTTGGAGATAAGTGACACTTATATACCCGCTGGAGTGTCACCTGATTATGTTCGGCTCACACTATTTCCGTTCTCATTACTTGGTGAAGCCAAGAGGTGGTTAAAAGCTGAGCCACCAAATTCTATCTCAACGTGGGATGATCTAGCACGAAAGTTTTTGATAAGATTTTTTCCCTCTGGTAAAACAGCCAGACTTAGAAGTCAAATTCTAAGTTTCAAACAGAGGGAGGGAGAAAATTTGTATCAAGCCTGGGAAAGATTTAAATCCATGTTGCCGGACTGTCCTCATCATCATCAGTCCAATGAGGTGTTGGTGCACACATTTATTGAGGGTTTGGAACCCCATACTAAAATTTTGCTAGACTCAGCAGCTGGAGGGCAAGCGCTGGAAAAGACTTATGAGGAGCTGTACACTTTGCTAAACCGGATTTCACAGGGCAATCCAGAATGGAATGCTGATTCATCACGAGGTGGAGCAAGGAAAGCAGCAGGAGTGCTTGAAGTGGATGGATTTACAGCTATCGCTGCACAGATAGCTGCCTTACAGAATCAGTTGAACAACTACTTCAGCAACATGAATTTGAACCAGCCTTCAGCTTCAGTCAATGCGGTCCAGCAAATGTGGTGTGAAGTGTGTGGTAGCAGTGAGCACTCAGCTGAGTGCTGTGGAGCAAATCCTGATTCTGTTAACTTTGTGGGCAATGCACAAATAAATCAGCAGCAGTTTGGTAGTGGCTACAACTCAAATTGGAGGAACCATCCAAATTATTCATGGGGTAGCAACAACCAACAAGGCCAAAGTTCGGGTCAGGGTATGCAAAGGAATCAAGGAGGGCAACAGAACTACCAATCTCAATTCAGAAATCACAATGCCCCTCCACCACCATCACCTAGCATTGAGGAGATGTTCAAGACTATGATCGCTAATCAGGTGCAATTGCAGGCTGACTATGTTAAATTGACAGCCGAAGTGAAAAATAATCAATTTGCGACCAAGGCTCTTGAGTATCAATTTGGGCAATTTGCTAGTGCCCAAAACACAAGGCCCAGAGGAGGATTGCCTAGCGACACGGATCCAAATCCGAAGCAGGTAAATGCAGTGACCACAAGGAGTGGTTTGCAGCTGAAGGAGGTGGAACCAGAAAGACCACCTCAAAAGTCAGGAGCAGCAGATGTTCAGGGAGAGCAAACTTCGGATAGGAGGAAGACCAAAGAAGCAGAATCAGAAAGACCTCCACCCCCGTTCCCTCAACGACTCAAGAAACACAAGGAGGAGGCGTGTTTCAAGAAATTTATGGAGGTGCTTAAACAGGTACATGTTAATTTACCTCTTGTTGATGTCTTGTAGGGAGTGCCAAAATATGCCAAATATATTAAAGACATCGTGGCCAACAAAAGTCATTTGACCGAGTATGCCACGGTAGCTTTGACAGAGGAATGCACTTCCCGGATCCAAAATAGACTGCCTACGAAGCTAAAAGACCCTGGAAGTTTTACTATCTAGCTTACTATTGGGCAGAGTATCCGAGCTCGTGGATTGTGTGATTTGGGGGCGAGCATAAATCTGATGCCATCTTCGGTATTCAGAAAGTTGGGTCTAGGGAGTCCTAGACCTACAACCGTAATCTTGCAGTTGGCAGACAGATCCTTAGCTAGGCCGGATGGCATTGTTGAGGATGTGCTTGTGCAAGTAGGGTCTTTAATTTTCCTGGTAGATTTTATTGTTCTGGATTTTGAACCAGACTCGGAAGTCCCATTTATTTTGGGAGGACCCTTCTTGGCAACCGGGAAAGCATTAATCGACGTGGCTGCGGGTCAACTTAAAATGCGAGCACATGACAAGGTAGAGGTGTTCGATGTGTACAAAGTACCCAAGCTCCCGATGGTGAATGAAGAACTCTCGGTGATCAATGTAATTGATCATGGGAATGCTAAACAAATGAATGATTCCCGAGAGTTGATGGGAAGACCACCGGGCAGAGATGTAAGCACTACTGGGGGGAGGACAATGATTGTGAGAAATCATCCATCACCCTAGTGGACAATTGAGCATAAAGGACGTCGAGCCGCGATGGTAAACCAGGCGCTGCACGGGAGGCAACCCGTGAAAAATATTTTTTTTCTTTTATTTTGTAAAGTGTAAATAGATTTTATTTTATTTTTCTTTTTCTTGATTGAGTACAAAATTTTTGTTTTAGTTAGTATTATTTTATTTTAGTTTGTGAAATCTATTAATCTAACCAAGTTTGTTTAGTGAAATGATTTTCAGGTGAAACGGAGAAAAATGTGCACGGAATCGTGAAGGAAAAGGTGAGGTATGAAAAAAATTAATAAAATGCAGAGACAGTGAACCACGGCGATGGCTCCGTGTCACGGAGGAGGACCTCCGCGTTACCCTTCGTGACACGTTGAAGTGTAAACTGGAATTTTCAAAAATTCCAGAGGGCTATCGCGATGGCTCCGTGTCACGGAGGTGGTGCACCGCGATGCACTCCGTGACACGTTGCCCTATAATTTCTGACGGGTCACACCGGATTGCCGGGTGACCCGCGTGTTTTCTTCATTTTAAACCCCCGATTTCCCCCTTTTTCCCTCATTTTTACACTTCTCCGCGACCAAACGTCCCAAAACCCCTCTCCCACCAATGTTCCACGGCTTAAGGCAACAATTTACCGAGTTTTCTTCGATTATTCAACTACAAGGTATGTTTTCCGATTCCCTCTCAAGTTTTTGTCGATTCTCTTTGATTTTAAGCATGGGAGGTGAACTAAATCACCCCAAGTCGAAATTTAGCATGAATTTGAGTTATTCCTTGATTGATAACTGTTCGAATTGTTGTAATGATCATTTGAACTTGTCGATTGCATGAATGATTCGAATTTGCTTGCGAAATTCAATTCTATGGCTTGGTTGTTGAAATCGAAATTGGTAACTTGTTAAATTTGTGAAATATATTCCGGGTTGTATGTATTGAATGAGATAAGTCATTGTAGAATATTGTTTGAATGTAATAGACGACGAATTCTCGGGTTTTTGGGAAAATGCTGAAAATTGTTCAAATTGGGTTAATTATATAGGTTCATATGTATATAGAATTTTTGTTGTTGTTTTTGTTTTGTTGTTTTCCTTTGCTAAGTGCGATGGTTGAATTGCTAGCGATGGTAGTGATTGGGATTAGCTGTATGAAGTCTGAGTAGTACGCTAAAGTTATACCGTCAAATTTTTCTTTGCGAACGCACTAAGTATAAATTGTATAGTTGTTTGTTTTTGGTGTAAATAAAGTGATTCTTGCCGTAGTATCGTAACCGTAGCTAAGGCCTAAGTGTGGGGTAAACTTGGTTAACCCGACCTTAGCGGAAGTTAATATTCATTTAGCTTGACATTGTGCTTGTTTATTTGTGTTGACAGGTACAATGGCAAGTCGGCAGGATAAGGGTAAGGGTGCATCTACTTCAGGCACCGGGAGAAAAAGACTTAGGTTGGGCACAGCAGTCCCAGCTGCACCAGCAGTTCCACGCGGCCAACGCCGCCAATACGGAACGAGGTGGGTAACCGATGAGGGGAAGAAGTGGTACACCAAACACAAGGAGAATAAATATTTCCCCGAGGAGCATATTGCACGGGAACCACTAGCACAGGAGTTCCCCCGCATAGTGCAAAGGATCGAGGCAGCTGAGCTCAGCTTCATATTTCAGGAGCCCAAGGAATGCAACCTACATCTAGTCCGGGAGTTCTATGCAAATTGGAACCCGGCAATCAGAAGCCACACAATCAAGATCAGAGGGCAGATTGTCACTCTGGAACCCCAGCAATTAAATGCCATCATTGGAGCGCGGGACACAGACGCCCACGTTCTCCGCCAGCTAAACATCACCCCACCATATGCTGATATCAGACGCACATTGTGTGGGGCTTGATCCACAGCCAGATGGAGCAAACATAAAGAAAAGGGTTACCACCAGACTCTGCCGTATTCTCAAATGAACAGGGAGGCCAGAATCTGGCTGAAGATAGTTTGTTCGTGCCTAATCCCGGGGGTGCACATGACTGATGTGACCCGGGACCGTGTCTGCCTGGTGTATGCCCTGATGAAAGGGCTGGAGATTAATGTTGGGGCGGTCATCATATCCGCCATGAAGAGAGCCCGACTACACCAGGGCCACAGGTATGGGTTCGGGAGACTTATCACCACCTTTCTCCGGGGCCTTGACGTTGAGGAAGAGGCTTTGGATTACATCCCGCAGTTGGAGCGGAGGGCCCTTGACGTGACCAGAACTAAGGCCCCCGACACCATACACGGGCCAGTACTGATGCTTGGCGAGCGACATGCTCGTGACGACCAGTACATGGCACGGATGTTTGGAATGCAAATGCTCCAGCTTCGGATTGGTGGGAGACCAGCCACGGAGGAGGAGTTATGGAAGCTCGAGCTGGATTACCCATTTGGTGAAAACGCCAGGGCTCTATGCCGAGTGGGGCCAGCCTTTGTAGAGCTCACTGACGATGATGTCCCCACGGACGAGGAGACACGTCGGGAGGACTCCGATGTGAAGTCCGATGACGACGATGGAGGTGACTCGGACATGGGTGATGAGGCAGCAGCACCGGATGAAGAAGTCGAATATTTTGACTGGTCAGGGAGTTTGACAACCCAAAAATTTGGTGATTTTTAATTTTTGTGAACACTGGGGACAATGTTCGATTTAAGTGTGGGGTGGGGAGTAGTTAGGTGCTGGGGCTGGGCTGGTGTGCTTGTATGCTTTCCTCTGCTTTGTTTTGTATGTATGTTTCCCTTTGTTTGTGAATCGCAAACTGGTCTGTATCTGTACATATTTGTGGTAATTGATGTGTGTTGTGTGAAATGTTGTGGTTGCCAGCTAAGTCTTTAAAAATTTTTTGTAAATATTTTCTTCATTTAATTTTTTTCTCTATCGAATTGATCGATATTTTTAAAATTTTGCGAAAATATTTTGTACATATTAAAATATTTTGTAAATATTTTTCCATCGAAATGATCGATGTTTTGCAAAATTTTTCAATTTTTATTTTTGGGTTTCTCGGAGTTTGTTTTCGGTTCTTTTATAGAGAATAGTCCCATTGAACCGACGTCATAGTTAGTGACCGTACCCTATGATGGATGGATGACGACCGTCTTAAGGGAAATGTAGTCGGTAGGAGTAGTAATTTTAATTTGTTTTCAGTTTTTTTCTTTGGTGGATTGCATCACGGAACCTGTAGTTACTATATGGTTGTGAAATGTTGGTTGCGTGTTGTAACTGATATTCAAAATGCAAAAGTGATTCGTATGAAAGCATGCAATTTTGTAAATATGTTGAGATACCTAGGCTGTAGAGTTCGATTCGGTGTGATTGAGGCTTAATTTTTGAATTCATGTAATTAGCTAATTAAAGAGTCTGTGAATGCATCTTGAGTCGAGCATGTGCACGAAGTGTGAAGTGAGGTATTGTTATTCCATGCTATTGTGAAGTGTCTAGAACTTGCCTGGTGTGTGTACAAAACGAAATGAAGGAGGTGTAGTGTTGGAAAGGATGTAGGCATTTCTTTCTTAACCGAGAGTTTCTATTTTTTTCTTGTCATACTCTCCTTTTTATGTGATTGTATACCCTAGTCAGCCCGTTGAGCCTTTAGCCTATTATTTCTTTCTTTTGCCCAAAAATTGTATAAACTGAGCTTAATTCTTTCTTTTCATTAGCCGTAAAGTCTATACAAAACTCTTAAGCGCTTAAGAAGAACAAAAAAAAATTTCCCAAAGTGTCAAAGAGTGAGAATGGTGAAAAGAAAAAGAAAAGCAGAGTGAGGAAAGAAAAGAGAAGGGTGAAGGTGCACTTGCTATAATTAAATGATAATGAAGGTGCATGAAAAACCTTTGTTTTTGTGTCAAGTGTGCTTGATGAAATGGGCCAGACGAAAGTAAATCATCATGAATGTGACGATGGAAAAAAGAAAAGAGAGAAACAATGTCTATACATTAATGGGAATGTGTTGAAAAGGCGCTTAAGGATGCTAGTGACTATTATTGGCTAATCCAAAATATACTAGTTCCATAGCTTCCATTACAACCCATTAAAGTCCTATGTGATCTTACATTGCATTTCTTTATATTAGTGGAGTGATACACTAAGGGCAAGCTTATGGGTCATGACATGATGCATGTGAATTCTTTTGGGAGAGAGAGTGAAATTAATTTTTACATGCCCCTACTTGAATGTTTGTGCGTCACATGAACAAAAAGGGGAAGATTCTCTTGAGTTGTGAGGGCACATGCTTGATGAAAGATTGATTTTCGTGTCGGATATCTTGATTAGCTGATTTGCATGAGTTTGCCGATATCGAGGGTCGATTCTTAAAGTCTAGGAAGTCTTAATGTATTAAAGGTCATTGCATTGTAAGACCATGCATGTTTTCTTGATGATTTACAATATTGAATGATCGGTATGACCGTAGTGTAAATTGTCGCACCATAGTGGCGAAGGTTGGGATGTAATTTGCATGAATTGTGTATTTGTTGTTCGAGGACGAACAAGGATTTAAGTGTGGGGTAAGTGATCTTGGGCAGATTTATATGCCCAAGTGATACTCAAACGTATCATTTTCGCCTTGTTTATTGTGCAATGTGTATACATTTTCATGTAATTGGTAATAAAATGTGAATTTATACTAACCAACATGATTAGCATTGTTTTGTAGGTAAAATGTGATTTTGAGGAGCTAAAAAGCATGTTGGAACAATATCAGAGTTGGACTTGGATTCGAGCACGAAAAAGGCAGTGGACTGCACCAATTAAAGGGGCTCCGCGATAGAGCCGTGCCACGCTACCATCACGGAGGCATTCTGCCTGGAGGATGAAGAATTAGTCAAATTCCAGTGGAGCCTCGCGACAGCTCCGTGGCACGGAGGCAAGCCTCCGCGTTGCATGCCGTGCCATGTTGAAGCTTTATTCCCGGACCCTAAATTTCCACAGAGTTTCCGCGTCCACGCCGTGTCACGGAGGCAGTGCTCCGCGATGCACTCCGTGACACGTTTCTTGTTATTCCGGGAAAAATACCCATTAGTATAAATAGAACACTTAGGCTTATTTTTAATTAATTCAGACTTGGTGGAGCAAGGACGTGGGTTACAGGCAGTTGAGGGACGAAAAAGCTCAGGGTTTTTCTCTCCTTCTTTCTTCTTTCAATCAATTGTTTGTATGATTAACACTTGTTTTAGGATGATTAATCCACAAATGAGTGGCTAATTTCCTTCCTTGCTGAGGTTATGAACAATGGTGATGAATTTTGATTATTGAATTATATGGTTTTTCATCTTCTTCTTCCATGTTGTTCTATTACTTCTTGTTTCTACTGCATTGGTGTGTGGCCGACATTAATGTACATCTAAAAAGTCCGATTTCAGTCGAGAGAGCACGAAATTGGAAAGTTGTGAATTAATAGGGTATTGTTCTTAACTTGATTTAGGAAAATTGGGTTTTGATGTGCTTTCCTGATAGAAATATACTTGAAAGCCGTATTAGTCAATTTAGGAACCGGAATTGTATTGCTAGGTCATAAATTGCATTTGATCACAGAAATGTAGACGGATGGTTTATGATTCTTAAGTGAGATTAAATACGAGAGTTTTAATCTCTAGGCTAATGTTCTTGGCTAGCAACAGGAAGAGAAGATTAACCAAATTATGATTATAATCAAGTTCATTACTTGTTCTTAACCTTGGCATGCTCATATCCATAGTTTCAATTCAAAGTAGATATTTGTTAATAGTTTTAGTATATAATTTATAAACAAATTAATTAACTTTTGGTCACTTTGTTGTCAGCATATATAGAAGTAAGATAGAATATAGTATACTTGAGCAATTTTTACTTATCCAGAGTCTCCTTGGTTCGATACTTGGCTTACTTAAGCCACTTACTACTTGTTTGACCACGTGCACTTGCGTGTCGGTTTTTAACCATATAGCAAACACCCGAACAAGAACCTATATCAAGCACGGGAGAGGTTCAAATCAATGCTGAGAGATTGTCCTCACCACCACTAGTCAAATGATGTGTTGGTGCATACTTTTATAGAAGGCTTGTAACCTCGTACCAAAATCCTGTTAGACTCTGCAGTTGGTGGGCAAGCTTTGGAAAAGATGTATGAGGAGTTGTATACACTATTCAACAATATTTCACAAGGCAACCCGGAATGGAATACGGACACAACCCGAGGTATGGTGAAGAAAGCAGCAAGTGTCTTGGAGGTAGATGGACTCACAACTATTGTTGCACAGATAGATGCATTACAAAATTAGATTAACACTCATTTTAGTACATGAGCTTGGGGCAGCCACAAGCTCTAGTCAATGCACTCCAACAAGTTCCATGAGTGTTCGGGAATACGTCTTGCAGTTTGATTCTTTGGCCTGGTATGCACCAGCCTCTGTTGATACCATGGCATCCAGAGTACACTGCTTCATCATCGGGTGTGATCCAGAATATGTTGAGACTTGTATTACGTCTACACTGCAAGAGGACATGGATATTTCCCGAGTTCAGGCATTAACCTAGAGTATTGAGGGCATCAGGAAGCGGCAGCGGGAGATTAGGAGGACCAGTCAGGAACAGCGCCACAGGGATAGGCCAGTTGAGTTACAGAGGGAGGCTCGGGGAGGACCTCGGCCACGATTGTTAGATAGGCCGCCCAGACCCCGCCTTCACCACAGCCGTAGAGGGGCATATTGTGTGAAGTTTGTGGTAGCAGTGAGCACTCAGCTGATACATGTGGTGCTAATCCAGACTCAGTTTACTTTGTTGGGAATGCGCAAAAGAGACAATCAGGAGAAAACATGAGATGTCGTTGCACAACATCTTGGAAGTTGAGGTGTTCGATGTGTGGGGGATAGATATCATGGGGCCCTTTCCACTGTCGTTCGCTAATGAATATATTCTGGTAGCGGTTGATTATGTTTCAAAATGGGTTGAGGCCGCAACTTTTCCCACTAATGATGCGAAGGTAGTGTCCAAGTTTGTGAAGAAGTAGAATTTTACTAGGTTTGGAACCCCACAAGATATTATCAGCGATGGAGGTTCACACTTTGTTAATACCTGGTTTCGAAATTTATTGGCTAAATATGGACTTCGGCATAAGGTGGCTACAACATATCACCCTCAAACTAGCGGAGCAGGTAGAAGTGTCAAACAGGGAAGCCAAGTAGATTCTACAGAAAACTGTGAATGCTCAATGAAAGGATTGGGCAAGCAAATTAGATGATGCTTTGTGGGCGTATAGGACTACTTATAAGATTCCAATTAGGACTTCACCTTATTGATTAGTTTATGGGAAGGCTTGTCACTTTCTTGTGGAGCTTGAACATCAGGCATACTGAGTCGTGCGTAAGCTGAACATGGATTCTGAGTTAGCTAGGAAAAAGCGGTTGTTGCAATTGTGTGAGCTGGATGAGTGTCGTTGGCAGGCATATGAGAGTGATAAGTTGTAAAAATAAACAAAATAAGAGGTGGCATGAAAAGAATATTGTTCCTCGAATCTTTGAGCCTGGACAGATGGTGTTGCTATTCAACTCCAGGTTGAAATTATTCCCCGGGAAGCTGAGATCTAAGTGGTCTGGACCATTTGAGGTAGCGAGGATGACCCCGTACCGGGCGGTTGAGTTGTAGCAGGAAGAAAAGTGCCACATTCTTGGTTAATGGTCAGAGGTGTAAGCATTACTGGGGTGAGGGCGTAAATTGAGAGAAGACGTCTATCACCTTATTTTATGAATGAAGGTGAGTTGGGTCATGCCGCGATGGTAAATCAACCACTGCAAAGGAGGTAACACGTGAATGTAATGTAATAGTTAGGATTTGGTTTTGAGAAAAAAAAAGAAAAACAAATTGTGCCACGACCAAAATTACGGTGCTAGGTGGAGACAACCCACTGTTTTCTAACTCCTTGGTATTTTTAGATGATTTTCAGGATGTTATAGAGATAAAACAGAGTTTAAGGACGGACTTGGAAAGGTAACTGTTGGGGAAAATAAGGCTCAAAGCAGTGAGCCTGCGCGTTCGCTCCGTGTCACGGAGCTCAGCCTACGTGTTAGGCTCCGTGCCACAGAGGGATAATAAACTACCCAGCACAAAGAAGTAGTGGGCTTGCACGATGGCCCCGTGGCATGGAGCTAATGCTCCGTGTTATCCTCTGTGCCATGTTAAGGTGTATTTTGTGACGGGTTCACTTAAATAACTGGGTCGACTCGTCCAAAATCCTTTCCTTTTAACCCCAAAATCAACATTTCAGCGCCATTTTTCTCATTCCCTCCGTGACAAAACCCCATTCCCCCTCCCCTCATAGCGTGCCACGACTCTACCTTGAAGAATCATCCCTTCCTCTTCACAACTAAGATTCAGAAGTAAGTTTTTTTTCTCCTCCCTCTTCTCTCATGTAATTTCTTACCAAGAACATGTGGGTAAGTAAAGGTAAACCGTATGTCATGTGCAATAGGTGAAAACAAGTTTTGTTGGGAAATTGTGATATTACATGATGATATTTGATTTTTGCACTTGGTAATAGCATGTTTTCTTGACTTTGGCATATAAATTAGGGGTGCTTGAAGGGTTTAGGGAAGATAAAAGAAAAAGGGGATTGAAAAACACTAATTGGGAATTCATGTTTTGGCTCCTGAATTAGTTTCGCAACAAGTATTTGGCTGTGCACATTAGGAGAGGATAGCACTGTTGGGCTGTAACATGGGAATTGTTCATTGTAGGGTAAATGTGGTTATTAACAAAATCGTAAGGTCTTATTGCAAGTTCCCAACTGCTTGAAGTCTGAGTAAAGCGGTAGTAGCTTCATGTTAATGTGTGTATCCTGAGTCTGAGTTAGTTAAGTGTGTGAAATCTGAGTAGTACAAGATAATTTCCAAGTCTAATGTTTCAAATCCAATGTGCCTTTAGTGAAAATTCTATATGATGTTGTGTTTTCTTTATCTTGTCAAAGTGGTGATCATGATTAATTATGGGTGTAACTAGTCATTGATGTAAAGAAGGGGAAGTCTGAGTAACCGATGACTATGACAAGTGAAACCACGCTAGCAACTAAGTGTGGGATAACTAACCGAAGCTCTTCCTTAGTGTTGGCTGGCCATGTCAATTACTGACGAATTTGGTCTATGGTTTGGCTGAACAGGAACAATATCGGCTAGACAGGACAAGGGAAAAGGTGTCTCAACCTCTGGCATAGGCCGAAAAAGGCACCGATTGGGCACAGCTGTGCCAGCAGCTCCACCAGTTCCGAGGGGCTAAAAAGGCGGTTTGGTACTAGATGGGTGGTGGATGAAGGTAAAACGTGGTATGGAAATCATAAGGAGTAAAAATACTTTTCCGGAGAGAAAATTGACTGGGATAGTTTGGCACAAGAGTTCCCCTAGATACTGTACAGGATACACACCTTGTGCATGGACTTCATCTTTAATGCGCCCAAGGAGTGAAATTTACACATGGTGCAGGAATTCTACACGAATTGGGACCACACTTTTCACAGCCACACAATCAAGATCCAGGGGAAGATTGTTCCCTTTGAGGCATATCACATAAATGCCATCTTGGGGACACATGACACAGACCCACATCTACTCCACCAGTTGAACATCACCCCACCATATGTTTATATCCGACACACATTATGCGGCAAACAATCAACAGCAAGGTGGAGACACCACAAAGAGAAAGGGTACCACGAATTGTTACCCTATTCACAAATGAACAGGGAGGCCAGAGTGTGGTTAAAGACTGTCTGCACTTGCCTCATTCCCCGGGTGCATATGACTGATGTCACCCAAGACAAGATCTGCCTGGTATATGCCTTGATGAAAACCTTGGAGATTAATATTGGGGCGGTGATCATATCAACCATGAAAAAGGCCAAGCTTCATAAGGGGCATCGGTATGGGTTTGGCGGTCTACTCACCACTTATCTCAAAATCCATGACATTTAAGAGGTGGCTCTAGACTACTGACCGAGGGTAGAACGACGCGTTGTGGATGTGACCAAGACTAAGGCGCCAGACACCACATACGGGCCAGTTCTCATATTAGCCGAGCGACACGCTCGAGATGAAAGCTATGCAGCCCGGATGTTTGTATTACAAATGCTATAGTTGTGCATTGGGGGACGGCACGCAACAGAGGATGAGCTGTGGAAAGTGGACAAGGACTACCCGATGAACGATCAAGCCAGAGCCATGTATAGGATTGGCCCAACATTTTTGTAGAGCCTGTGGATGATGATGTACACACCGATAAGGAGAGGCGCCAAGAGGACTCAAAAATTGAGTTAGGTGAAGATGAGGGAGATGACTCGGACCTTGGTGATGAGGCCTTTTCACCGAATGAGGAAATTGAACCAATTAATTGATCAGGCAGTCTTTGCCACCCCAACTTTATTTTTACATTAATTTGTTGCAAGCACTGAGGACAATGCTCAGTTTAAGTGTGGGGTGGTTATTTTGTGTCTATTTATTTGTGTGGTTCTATGACTGTGGCATGTATAAACTGGTAACAATTAGACTCTATGGCATGTAATTTGTGGTTAGGAATAAGATATGGTACTCGGACTATAATAGCTAGTAAGCTCTGTTCCTAGGGTGTTCTGTTGCTTGTGATTATTTTTCATGTTAATTTTTTGTGATTATTTTTCATGCTTTGGGTTTCTCGGCTTTTGTTTTCGGTGCTTTTCCCAAGGATAGCCCTTTGAACCGAATAGGAATTTTTTTGGTCATAAATAAAGACTGTTCCCTCTGATGGATGGATGACGACCGTCTTAAGGGAATTTAGTCACATTTAGGAAATAAGAAATAAAACCATCACTATTGGGATAAAGCACATGATTTGGTTAGATGCTAGACTTCATGGAATATGCATTTGGACAAGAAAATGGTGAGGAGAAAATGGAAGGATCACATAGGCCGTAGTGTTTAACTCTAAATTGCAAAATTGTAGGCTTAATTGTGCTTGTCACTCAATATGGATGAATTCATGAAAGGAGTCTAAGCTAACCAAAGGTGAGCCTCTATGCCATGTGCGATGAGAACTAGTTATATTTCTTGCAAACTAACGTCTAGAATTTTCCTTGCATGTACAAAAAGCTGGATGTGTCATTAAGCTTATCGGATATGATTAAGGCACTTCTCTATGAACGAGTTAGTTGACCCATCTCATTCATTGTCCCTAACTTTGATGATTGTCCCTAGTGATCCCCGTTTGAGCCTTTAAACCTAATTTTAATCGAACAACCTCATTAACGAGCCTTACCCCATTTGTTCAAATGACTTCAATTTCTCTTTGATCCAAATAGATCCTATTGCGCTTTCTAGAGACAATATTTCAAAGGAGGAAGAGTAAAAGGGGGAGCAAGGGCTGTGTGTACTTCTTTTGTTAGTCATAAGCTATATATATACATGAATATATATATATATATATATACTTATACAAATGTGTATATATAGTAAATTGATGAGTTTAAGCCAAGGGTACACACTCTATACATCTA
Organism: Datura wrightii; assembly: GCA_035772735.1. Classification (NCBI taxonomy): domain Eukaryota; kingdom Viridiplantae; phylum Streptophyta; class Magnoliopsida; order Solanales; family Solanaceae; genus Datura; species Datura wrightii. The sequence goes on along the minus strand of JASDFA010000006.1, from coordinate 86,264,957 downwards.
TAAGGACACTTTGAAATGAGGTAGAGTGAATGTGAAATAAGTAAGGTGCGGGAAATCAAAAGGTGTAATTGTCTTAAAGTGCAAAAGGATAAGAATCACTACAACCTAAATAATCCTGTTACACCCCGTAGAATTCCCGGCACTTAGATGACCTATTCGCACATTGGTTAAGTATATTTGAAGGCCATACGTGCTAGGGAAAGGCCCGGGAAAAGATCGGACGAGAAACCCGTCGAAACCATCGCGGGAGGAGCCAGGCAGAGCCCCTCCGCGATGGCAGCGTGTCATGGAGGTGAGGCCTCCGTGATGGCTCCGTGACACGTTGCCCAGGTTCAGGCCCAAGTATATAAGCCCCCACTTCAGTTTAAAATCATTCACCACTTGAAAACAATTCCAGAACACGCAGTAAACAGAGAAAAACGAAGGAAAATTATATATTTCCGTCCGATTACGCTGCCAAACGCTGCCCAAACTCAAATTAAATCCAGATACCCGAGTATTTAGCAGCAGAGAGCATTTCTACAGAATTAGTTTCGCGAAGTACGGCCGACGAATCGGCGAGCCACCGAACTAAAGTAAGTAGAATTGCTCTAAATTAATGTCTATGTGTTCCTAGCTAAGAAGTGAATACTTCTCCCTTCTGGGCCGCTGAAAAATAGCGAGGTTTTGACCGTCTTTCGATAAGCCTAAGTTTAGGCTATAAACTATATCGAAAGTAACGTTGCTCTTTACAATACAGCTGTATTTAGTATTAATTGACGTATTTATGAATGCAGTTGGGAGAAAATAGTTGAAGTACCGGCCGAGCCCCGTCCGACGGACGAATAATTCAAAGACAAGGTATGTAAAGTTAGTTTCCTTCGGCAAGTTAAGTAATATCAGTGTAGTGTAATAAATTACAGACCAGTAGAATGTTCAGGAGTCGAATATTGTGTTATTATGAATGTTGGTGCGAGGTGAGAAATATTGGGTTGTAATGTATATGAAACCTATCAGTATGATACAGATTCTAACGCAAGTATTAGAGATTGCCCAGTATACTCAGTATGTAATGTGATATGCCATGTCAGGATATGGTTGTATTCAGTTGAAACCCCGTACAGTAATGCAATACCCGTAAAGCACTTCAGAAATAGAATAGCAGACTAAAATGAAATTCAGAAAGCATGTCAGGATTAGTAAATCATGTTACTATAGAAAGTCAGTATACAACGTAGTTTAGCAGAAATATTATATTCGTATATACATATATAGTACTTCCAGCCTCAGCATGTATTAAGTATGTACTTATTTCTATCACTAGTCCAGCATATAGTGTATACAGAAACTTAGTAAACAGTAGAGTTTTCAGTAGAAACATTATCTTATATAGCATTTGCCCAGTACAGCCGGCAGGAAACTATATTCAAATTTATATATCTTTACCTGCCTCAGCACGTATTAAATACGTATAGATTACTGTCATTAGCCCAGCATGTAATATATATGATACTTTACCCCTATTAGCTTCAGCATGTGAGATACACAGACAGTATTACCAGTTGAGACCGTTGTATTGTTTGGGGTTGGATTACCTAGCATCCATGACCGCCCAGGGTTAATAGCTGTATCGACTCGTCCACCAGAGGACGAGGATACGTCACTCTACGGAGTGGCATGCCGTCCCGCCAGGGGACGAAGATGGGATGCCAGTTTTTCCCCATATTTGTGCCTTGATCGGCCCTTACACACCCCAGTCGAGCGGATACGCCCAGGTGCAGATTCAGGAGTCCTCCGGACTCAGATGCAGTTATAGTCAGGGGCTCAGCGAGCCCAAGTGCATACCCTGGGACCAGCAGGATGCTTACAACCACTATAGGAGATGGGATGACCGGGGTAGGGGTATAGATTCTGTGCTGGTTGTACCTCCCGGCTTATGGGGGCCGGGTAAGGTTTGTGTGTGCTATGTTATGTTATTTCATGTTATGTCATGTTATGTTAGCTAAAGGTAGATCAGCAGTAGCACGATACGTTCCAGGTACAACTCTTATCCCTTCCAGTAAAGATTGAGAGGAGGTAGGGTTTACATTATCAGATAGATAAGTTATTCCTTCTACTTCAGCTTCATCAGTCATATTATTGCTTCCAGGTGTTGTTTTCAGTTATGTTATTTCAGTTGCTTTACATACCCAGTACCAGCGGTACTAACGCCCGGTGGGGCGCTGCATTACTTGCCTGCAGGTACTCTTAGACGAGCAGGCGATTTTACGTGACTTCCTGTCAGCGGTTGAGTATTCAGCTCCTGTCATCCGGAGACTGAATTTCTAGAGGTGTAGTTCAGTTCCTTTTGTTGTACAGTACGGGTAGGTCGGGGCCCTGTCCCGATCATTTCTATTATTCTTCTTAGAGGCTTGCAGTCTGTATATATTCCCTGTGGTCAGATGAGTCGGTCGTGTGAGGCCGTGCAGTTGTATAGTTGCCTTTACTCTTTCTTTCTTTTGTAATGGCCGTGCGGGGCCATAGTTTGCCAGTAGTGGTGACCTTGCCGGCCATGTAGCTTTTCAGTATATTATGTTTGAGTTACAAATAACTAGACAGCATGGTGGCCTTGTCGGCCCGCAAACGTTCCCCTGAATTGACATATTTCTGGTCAGCTGTTAGTACAGGTACAAGAGGCTATAGTCCAATAGGCCGGGGGCTGTGTTTACAGCCGTTATATAGCCCTTTGTTTCCAGAAATATGAGTTAGAGCCAGCCAGGCACCAGATGTGCCCAGGCTTAACGGTCCAGCAAGTCAGGTCCTAGTAGGGCACCAGGTGCCAGTCGTACCCCCCAAGGTGGGGTGTGACAAACTTGGTATCAGAGCAGGTCGTATCCTAGGGAGTCTGCAAGCCGTGCTAAGCAGAGTCTTGTCCATGGATGTGTTGTGCACCACATACTATTGGTAGGAGGCTGCAAGGCATGATAGGATGGTTGTCTTTTATTATGATTCAGTCGTGCTATAGAGCGGTACAGTATAGGGTTGATTCCCTAAAATCTTACCATATTCTTTGGTTACAGATAATGTCAGACCAGCACCATCCTATTACAGGTTGGAACTTAGACATTGCAGCAGGAGAAGGCACCGGTAGGATGCCTCCCCCTCATTTGGAGACAGCCCGATCAGAGGGCACTACAGAGGCATCATCCCAGCCTCCTCAGCAGTCTCCACCACGTCAGGAGCCACTTGGGGCGACATTACCTTCAGCAGATTGACTCCTTCTGACCAGGAGGTTAGGAGTGCTGTAGTTCTATTAGCACAGATGATGGCTGCTCAGCGTCAGCCAATGCCATCTATAGTTGCAGAATCATCAGGAGGGCACGGTAGTTCGAGGGTCCGAGAGTTTTTAGCCCTGAATCCCCCACAGTTCACAGGCACGGACCGAACAGAGGACCCCCAGGATTTTCTGGATCAGATGTAGAGAATCTTCAGGGTTATGCATGCCACGTCTACCAAGTCAGTTGAGTTGGCCGCATTCCGGTTACGGGATATTGTGGTGTTATGGTACGAAAGCTGGGAGAGGTCCCGAGGGAGAGATGTTTCCCCTCCCACCTGGCCCAGCTTTTCAGGAGCCTTTCTGGATCATTATTTGCCGCGGGAGATTCGACAGGCCCGGGTAGACCAGTTCCTACATCTAGAACAGGGGGCCATGAGTGTTCGGGAATATTCCTTGCAGTTTGATTCCTTAGCCCGATATGCACCGGCCTTCGTTGATACCATGGCATCCAGAGTGCATCCCTTCATTACGGGATTGAATCCAGAATATGTTGAGATTTGCACTACAGCCACACTGCGAGAGGACATGGATATTGCTCGCATTCAGGCATTTGCTCAGAATATTGAGGGCATCAGACAGCGGCAACGAGAGGTCAGAAGGGTTAATCAGGAACAGCGTCGCCGGGATAGGCCAGTTGAATTACAGGGAGAGGCCCGGGGAGGACCCACGCCCCGATTGTCAGACAGGCCGCCCAGGCCCCCGCCTCCACCACAGTCACAGGGGGGTAGATTCAGCCGCAGGGGGCAGTCAGGGACTGGTAAAGGCCCGCAGATGGCAGATTCACCATCACAGAGGAGGGCAGAGTAGAGTAGGTATACCCTACCACTTTGCCCTATATGCAATCGACGCCATCCTGGAGCATGCAGATATGGCTCCACCGCATGTTATATTTGTGGCCAAGAAGGCCATTTGATGAAAGATTGCCCAGCCAGAGGTCAAGAGGACCGCGATAGACAGGATAGGACATCAGCAGGGTCACGAGCCACAGCATCCTCGACTGGGCGCAGGCCCCCAGTTTCAGCAGGCAGGGGTCGGGGCAGATCAGGGGCCTCCAGTACAGGTGCGGGTCCAAGCCGCACATATGCCTTACCAGGGAGGCAAGATTCAGAAGCATCGCGTGATGTCGTGATAGGTATGCTAACTATTTGCTCACACCCTGCTTATGTGTTAATTGATCCAGGGTCTACTTTGTCCTATATTACTCCATTTGTGGCACGGAAGTTTAGTATTGTACCAGAATCACTACAACAGCCTTTCTTAGTATCTACGCCCGTCGGTGACTCTATCACAGCTAGTCGAATCTACCACGGGTGTACAGTAGAGATTGTTGACCGTCAGACCACAGTAGATCTGGTCGAGTTAGAAATGATAGACTTCGATGCCATAATGGGTATGGACTGGTAGTGCCATGCTTTGCCAATGTTGAATGTCGGACCAAAACGGTCCGATTCCACTTCCCGGGGGAAGCAGTACGGGAGTGGAAGGGCAGCACCGTGACGCCAAAAGGTAGGTTTATTTCCTACCTTCAGGCGAGAAAGTTGATATCTAAGGGGTGCATTTACCATCTTGTCAGAGTTCAGGATGTCCAAGCAGAATCTCCGACACTCCAGTCTGTCCCAGTGGTAAATGAATTCCCAGATGTATTTCCTGATGAGTTACCTAGTATTCCCCCAGAAAGGGAAATAGACTTTGCTATCGACTTGTTACCAGGAACTCAGCCAATATCAATACCTCCTTATCGTATGGCTCCTGCAGAACTCAGAGAATTAAAGGAGCAGTTGAAAGACTTGTTAGATAAAGGTTTTATCAGGCCGAGTACTTCTCCGTGGGGTGCGCCAGTCTTGTTTGTGAGAAAGAAAGATGGCTCGCTCCGAATGTGCATAGATTATCGGTAGCTAAACAAAGTTACAGTAAAGAACAAGTATCCGCTTCCCAGAATTGATGACTTATTTGATCAGCTACAGGGGGCCAGATACTATTCTAAGATTGACTTGCGGTCCGGATATCACCAGGTCCGAGTACGTGAGAGGGACATTCCTAAGACAACATTCAGGACCCGATATGGGCATTTTGAATTTCTGGTTATGTCCTTCGGGCTAACGAATGCCCCAGCAGTTTTTATGGACCTGATGAACAGTATTTTCTGACCTTTCCTGGACTTGTTCGTGATAGTACTCATTGATGATATTCTGGTGTATTCACGCTCTGAAGCAGATCACCGGACTCATTTGCGGACAGTGCTCTAGATTCTCAGGGACCGCCAGTTGTATGCTAAATTTTTGAAATGTGAATTCTGGCTTAACTCAGTAGCCTTTTTAGGGCATATTGTCTCAGACGCTGGTATACAGGTAGACAAGCAGAAGATAGAAGCAGTTAAGTCATGGCCTAGGCCTACGACCCCGACTGAAGTTCATAGCTTCCTGGGGTTGGCAGGGTATTATTGGAGGATTGTTGAGGGATTCTCAACCATTGCAGCACCTTTAACTAAATTGACACAGAAAGCAGTAAAGTTTCAGTGGACGGAGGCATGCGAGCAGAGTTCCAGGAACTGAAAGACAGATTAACCTCCGCCCCAGTATTAGCTTTGCCAGAAGGCACAGAAGAGTATTTAGTTTATTGCGACGCGTCAGGTGTCGGGATGGGCTGTTTGTTGATGCAGCATGGTAGAGTAATTGCATATGCTTCCAGACAGCTGAGGAAACACGAAAAGAATTACCCTACCCATGACCTGGAATTGGCCGCAGTAATTCATGCCTTGAAGATGTGGAGGCATTATCTGTACAGCGTCCATGTTGATATATACACAGATCATAAGAGTTTACAGTATATTTTTACTCAGAGGGAGCTGAATCTGCGGTAACGCCACTGGTTGGAGCTGCTGAAAGATTATGACGTGAATATTCTATACCACCCTGGAAAAGCTAATGTTGTAGCAGATGCCCTGAGCCGAAAGTCAATGGGGAGTTTGGCATATTTACGGCCTGAGAAACGGAAGTTAGCCAGGGAAATTCATCAGTTAGCTGATCTAGCCGTACGAGTAAGGGAAACAGAAAATAATGGAGCATTAATTCAGAATTCTGCAGTGTCATCGTTAATTACAGAAGTAAAAGAACGGCAGTATGAGGATCCCGATTTAGTCCAGCTCAGAGATAGAGTTCAGAAGGGTAAGGAGCCAGATTTTCAGATCACCGAAGATAATGTGCTACGTTGTAAGGGCCGCCTCTGTGTCCCAAATATTTCAGGACTTCGTGGGCAGATCATGCATGAGGTACACCACGCTCGCTATTCCCTTCACCCAGGGGCGACGAAAATGTACCACGACATCAGAGACATCTATTGGTGGCTAGGTATGAAAGCTGAGATAGCTGAATTTGTATCTAGGTGTGCTAATTGTCAGCAGGTGAAAGCAGAGCATCAGAAACCGGGTGGTTTGACTCAAGAGATAATGATACCTATGTGGAAATGGGAAGTAATAAACATGGATTTTGTAACAGGGTTACCCTGTACTAGACGTAGAAATGATTCCATTTGGGTAATAGTTGACAGACTGACAAAATCAGCTCATTTCCTGCCAGTAAGGGCTACCTTCTCAGCTAAGGATTATGCCGAATTATATATCAGAGAAGTAGTTAGATTGCATGGGGTGCCGGTATCTATCATTTCAGACAGGGGAGCACAGTTTACAGCTAGATTCTGGCAGTCGTTTCAGAAAGGTTTGGGGACGCAAATTAATTTGAGCACAGCATTTCATCCTCAGACAGACGGGCAGGCTGAACGTACGATCCAGACGCTCGAAGATATGCTACGAGCGTGTGTGTTAGATTTTGGGGGTAACTGGGATGAACATCTGTCGTTAATCGAATTCGCTTATAATAACAGCTACCATTCAGCTATTCAGATGGCGCCTTTCGAGGCATTATACGGGCGAAAATGTAGATCGCCGGTGGACTGGTTTGAAATAGGAGAATCAGCATTAGTTGGCCCAGACATTGTTCGGCAGTCCGAGGAAAAGATAAAGCTTATCCGAGAGCGTTTACTGACCGCTCAGAGCCGCCAGAAGTCATATGCAGATAGGCGACGCAGAAATCTAGAATTTTTGGTGAACGACTGGGTATATCTGAAAGTGTCCCCGATGAAAGGGGTAATGAGGTTTGGCAAGAAAGGCAAGCTTAGCCTAAGATTCATTGGGCCGTATCAGATTCGGCGGAGAATAGGCCGCGTGGCATACGAGTTAAACTTGCCTCCAGAGTTAGCGTCGGTTCACCCAGTATTCCATGTTTCTATGTTAAGGAAGTTCATAGGGGACCCTTCTACAGTAGTTCCAGTTCAGGATGTTCAGGTCACAGAGGAGTTAGCCTATGAAGAGGTTCCCGTAGCTATCTTAGACAGACAGATTCGCAGGCTGAGGACTAAAGATGTTGCATCTGTCAAAGTATTATGGCGTAACAGAAATCAGGAGGAAATGACGTGGGAGGCTGAAGAAGATATGAAAATCAGATACCCTCACCTATTTCAGGCCTAGTCAAATGACAGGTATGTCTGTATCATTACTTATACAGTATCTTATGATTGTGCGTTTATAAATGATAAAGAAGAGGTGACATTTAGTTGTCCAGTGAATCTTAGAATATTGTGTGCAGTGCCTGTGTTGGACTTTTCTGCATTTCAGGTTTTTGCGATAGTCCATATTACAGGGGAAACTCTGCCAAAATTTTTCCAGAAAAGTAAAGTAAGTAGTCCTCTAGATAACAGTGTACATTCGAGGACGAATGTTCTTAAGGGGGGGGGGGGAGAATGTTACACCCCGTAGAATTCCCGGCACTTAGATGACCTATTCGCACATTGGTTAAGTATATTTGAAGGCCATACGTGCTAGGGAAAGGCTCGGGAAAAGATCGGACGAGAAACCCGTCGAAACCATCGCGGGAGGAGCCAAGCAGAGCCCCTCCGCGATGGCTCGGTGACACGTTGCCCAGGTTCAGGCCCAAGTATATAAGCCCCCACTTCGGTTTAAAATCATTCACCACTTGAAAACAATTCCAGAACACGCAGTAAACAGAGAAAAATGAAGGAAAATTATATAATTCCGTCCGATTACGCTGCCAAATGCTGCCCAAACTCAAATTAATCCCAGATACCCGAGTATTTAGCAGCAGAGAGCATTTCTAAGGAAATAGTTTCGCGAAGTACGGCCGACGAATCAGCGAGCCACCGAACTAAAGTAAGTAGAATTGGTCTAAATTAATGTCTATGTGTTCCTAGCTGAGAAGTGAATACTTCTCCCTTCTGGGCCGCTGAAAAATAGCGAGTTTTTGACCGTCTTTCGATAAGCCTAAGTTTAGGCTATAAACTATATCGAAAGTAACGTTGCTCTTTACAATACAGCTGTATTTAGTATTAATTGACGTATTTATGAATGCAGTTGGGAGAAAATAGTTGAAGTACCGGCCGAGCCCCGTCCGACGGACGAATAATTCAAAGACAAGGTATGTAAAGTTAGTTTCCTTCGGCAAGTTAAGTAATATCAGTGTAGTGTAATAAATTACGGACCAGTAGAATGTTCAGGAGTCGAATATTGCGTTATTATGAATGTTGGTGCGAGGTGAGAAATATTTGCCCAGTACAGCCGGCAGGAGACTATATTCATATTTATATATCTTTACCTGCCTCAGCACGTATTAAATACGTACAGATTACTGTCATTAGCCCAACATGTAATATATATGATACTTTACCCCTATTAGCTTCAGCATGTGAGATACACAGACAATATTACCAGTTGAGACCGTTGTATTGTTTGGGGTTGGATTACCTAGCATCCATGACCGCCCAGGGTTAATAGCTGTATCGACTCGTCCACCAGAGGACGAGGATACGTCACTCTACAGAGTGGGATGCCGTCCTGCCAGGGGACGAAGATGGGATGCCAGTTTTTCCCCATATTTGTGCTTTGATCGGCCCTTATACACCCCAGTCTAGCGGATACGCCCGGGTGCAGATTCAGGAGTCCTCCGGACTCAGATGCAGTTATAGTCAGGGGCTCAGCGAGCCCAAGTGCATACCCTGGGACCGGCAGGATGCTTACAGCCACTATAGGAGATGGGATGACCGGGGTAGGGGTATAGATTCTGTGCTGGTTGTACCTCCCGGCTTATGGGGGCCGGGTAAGGTTTGTGTGTGCTATGTTATGTTATTTCATGTTATGTCATGTTATGTTAGCTAAAGGTAGATCAGCAGTAGCACGATACGTTCCAGGTACGACTCTTATCCCTTCCAGTAAAGATTGAGAGGAGGTAGGGTTTACATTATCAGATAGATAAGTTATTCCTTCTACTTCAGCTTCATCAGTCATATTATTGCTTCCAGGTGTTGTTTTCAGTTATGTTATTTCAGTTGCTTTACATACCCAGTACCAGCAGTACTGACGCCCGGTGGGGCGCTGCATTACTTGCCTGCAGGTACTCTTAGACGAGCAGGCGATTCTACGTGACTTCCTGTCAGCGGTTGAGTATTCAGCTCCTGTCATCCGGAGACTGAATTTCTAGAGGTGTAGTTTAGTTCCTTTTGTTGTACAGTACGGGTAGGTCGGGGCCCTGTCCCTATCATTTCTATTATTCTTCTTAGAGGCTTGCAGTCTGTATATATTCCCTGTGGTCAGATGAGCCGGTCGTGTGAGGCCGTGCAGTTGTATAGTTGCCTTTACTCTTTCTTTCTTTTGTAATGGTCGTGCGGGGCCATAGTTTGCCTGTAGTGGTGACCTTGCCGGTCACGTAGCTTTTCAGTATGTTATGTTTGAGTTATAGATAACTAGACAGCATGGTGGCCTTGTCGGCCCGCATAGGTTCCCCTAAATTGACATATTTCTTGTCAGCTGTTAGTATAGGTACAGGAGGCTATAGGCCAATAGGCTGGGGGCTGTGTTTACAGCCGTTATATAGCCCTTTGTTTCCAGAAATATGAGTTAGAGCCAGCCAGGCACCAGATGTGCCCAGGCTTAACGGTCCAGCAAGTCAGGTCCTAGTAGTGCACCAAGTGCCAGTCGTACCCCCAAGGTGGGGTGTGACAAATTCTACCAGTCCCTTAGCCGACATTACAACCCGGAAAAAGCCCTTTTGATCCTACAAGTGATGTTATGCTTGGTTGAGTAGTACACTGTAGGCAAATTCGTGATGCATTAGATTTGCTTGAAATAGTCTTTGGAGTGTGAGCGATTCAGTTATATAATGTGCTTCATTGTGATTATCTTGATTTCATGGCAGTAGGAACATTGTACATAAGTGAGGGCACATAATGGTGAACTTCTGCTTAAGCTAATACTTCACTATTATGATTCAGACATGTTGGCCAAATTATCGGTTGAAAAGTTATTCATTAGGGATTGTGTGATTATGCTCATGAAAATGGTTAGTGAAGACCATGCTTGATAAAGTTAATTGTACTCAATGATTAAAGTGTTTAACACAACTAGGTGTGAGTTACTTTGGTCCTCTAATGACGGTAATGTTGTTGAAATCATGTCAAGGATACTAAAAGCTTGTTTGAGGACGAACAAGGTTATAAGTGTGGGATGGTGATCTTTGGCGTATTTATACGACCAAACTCCGTATTTTCAACTCTTCGGGAGTCTAGTTAAGGACAATATTGATGTATTCACACATGTTTTGAGTTAATTATGGTTGTGTTTCTTTTTCAGATTAATAATTGTGTTGTGACTATTTGCAGGTTGATAAGACAAAGATGTCAGCGGGAAGTGCGAGTTAAACTCCGAATGGGAGTATGGAAATGTTTGGAGAGCGTTAATATTGAGTTGAAGTTTACTACCGTGTCATGTTAAGGATTGTTGGCGTTGAACAACGTGCCACAATGCATGGGTAGAGGAAAAAAATTTTGGAATTCGGAAGGCGCAAAACGGTGAGACTACGCGATGGCCCCGTGTCACGGAGTTAAAGCTCCGCGTTAGCTTCCATTCCACGGAGAAATGAATTCCAGCCTCGCCCCATTTCTAGTGAAGGTCCGCGATAGCTCCGTGTCACAAAGCTAATTCACTGCGATGAGCTACGTGCCACAGAGCTAGTTTATCACTATGAAATTTTACACCTGTATAAATAGAAAACTTAGGCTTTTATTTTGCATTATCTGACATTTTGGGAAGAACGTGGGAAACAACAGTTGAGTTGAAGAAAATTCTAGGGTTCTTTCTCTTATCTTTTCTTCTAAATTTCAATTATTTTCATGATTAAAACTTGTTTGGAGATGTTTAATCAACAAATGAGTGGATAGATGACCTCATTCTGAGGTTGAGGCTAATTGCATAATTGTATAATTTCATATTAATTTCAGTTGTATTTTCTTCTCTAATGAATGGTTGTTCTTCTATTCTTGATTTTTGTTGTTTTGATACTTGGCCAGCATTAAGATAAATTTATAATCATAATTTGACTCTGAAAGGAAAATTATTAGGGTGGAACTTGGAATAGGGGAATATGTTATCTTTGCTGTAAATACAAGGTAAAATTCCTATGCAAGATAGAAATATACCTGCAATGTCATATTTTGTTAATATGGGGAACAAATTTTGACTAGCCCTAGGACGAGTTATTACATCATAGAAATGTGTATATGTAGGGTTCATAATTGGGTAATTGGCTAGAGGTTCGAGAGACCATAGTCAGACTCTAATCTTTCCCAACCATCAACCTGAAAGAGAAGGTAGCTGAAGAATACTACAAGTTATACATGATTGCATATCATGCCTTAACCTTAGACTGTTCTTGCTATTATTTTAATCAACATTCTTAGGTTCATTTAGTATTACTTTATAAATTGCTAGTTATCAAACTCTTAATTCATTGTGTTATTTACATACTTGCATAGAGTAGTTGTGAATACTAAAATAGAAAAAATCACTAAGTTATAGTCCCCGTGGGTTCGATATCCAGCTTGAAAGAGCCACTATATTACTTGTACGACCATGTGCACTTGCGTTCGTTTGGGTGACAACATGCCTAGGTCAAGATGGCACATACAACGCTGAAGATGCTAGGGCTGAAGATTTCTAGAAGGTCTACTGTCGGTGCCCACCTTCTGACCTTGGCTGAGAGAATCTATAACTATCAATCCTGTCCCTCTTGGCCTCTCTCTCCCTCATATGCTCTGCCTCCATCTGTTGGGCGTACAAGACTATTCAAGGGAAACCCATATCCTAATGGAGCATAGCGGTGCTACAATCCTTGTCTAAATAATCTGCCATCTTCTCACTCGCGCCGTCTGATCAACCACTAACTCTGGGGCATACTTTGACAAAAGACTCCAGGGCATACTCCTGCACCATCCTCTTCCCCTTCTTAAGATTCATGAACTCAGCCACTTTCAACTCTCTCATCTCACGAGGGAAAAACCGATCCAGTAAGGCAACTTGGAAATCCTCCTAGGTGGTAGGGCCTGCTCTGGCTGCCCTACTATCTTTCCACTATTGAAACCAGATGTGTACGACCCCCTTCAGCTGATATGATGCCAAATCATCACACTTAACTCCATTCAGCCCCATGACCTGGGTGACCTTTACAATCTCGTCGATAAAATCATGTGTATCCTCGTCCACCTTAGAACCAAGAAACTCTGGCGGGTTCATCCTCAAGAAATCTCTGACTCGAGCTGCTGCTATGTTCCCATTTTGTAGAACATGTGCCACTGCCTACTGGTTGACCTAAGCAGTAAAGTCCTGCGCTAGCATCTGAATAATTGCCCTAAATTCAGCATGTGCAACCGGCTCCGGTGCATGGTGCTCCTGGACTGGTGGGGCTTGTTAATGTCCGTCTCCATTGTCATCCTTGTGGATGTTTCTATTCATATTCCTCCTACCCTTAACTCTACAAGGAGCCATGATTCTGCAATCGCGAATAACACAAGTTAGAAGGATAGGAAAGTAGTTCATCGCATGATATAGATCATGAAAAAAGAGAACATTTTCTCAACGTCTCAAAGCCTCTTCATCATAAGTGTGGCGCGCTTCACACACATAAAAAAGACTCTACCCAACGTGGCTTTCTGACACCCTAGGACACTTCAAACCTATTGCTCTAATACTAAGTTTGTCGCGACCCGAACATAGGCCCAAATCGAGAGACAGGACAAGGAACCCCGAGGGACTCTAAGTCGATCCATGGCATGAACATACCTCCAACTCAATCATGAAAATGATACATCAACATGATAAACATAGAAAAAGTCTGAAATAAGCATAACATCATAAATACACACGAATCTTAAGAAGATTAGATTCTATGTTTGAAAATCCTCTAATACTAATGAGTTGATGGGACAAGACCCTACCTAACTCTCTAAGTATGATATTGAGTACATAAGGAAAACTGATAAAGCATGGTTCTCGGGAGATGAGGACTCACCACCAGGTAGGGGAAGCTAACTTTGAAAGGTTGGCTATAGACGAGGCTGAGTCTAAGTACTAGGGCCTGTATCATGAAACGATACAACATAGAGTACGCGGTCAGTACATGGAATGTACTGATTATGCAAGGTAAGTAAAACCGCTTAAGTAAGTAAAATGATTTAAAGGACGCATAATATAAAAACATAAGCAAAATGAGAATGAGAGTAGGGTTGACATGCTATTTTTCTGAAATCATAATTTCAACATAACATAATATCATAATTGAATCGATTGATACAAAGATGAAATATGATAGTCATAAGTAATGCTGAACATTGGGCCAAACCTTCTTCAGAACATATATATATCATGAATGATAAACATAAATAACTGAAATCACGAGGAACAAAGGGAGACTTGTCTTTTTAACCGACATACCACGATACTGCTTATGTGGTACCAACTATCACACTTATGTGGGTAGAGTCGTCCAAAGCCTTGCCAGGTCTAGGGACAATACCATGATATCGATATCAAGCTCGGGTCCAATTCAGGATAGGGAATAGCTCACAAGGGAGGTCCAAAGTATATATAAGATATGTATAACCCACGTTGGTGCATAGTTCTAAAGCATAGGGTAATCGACCGTTAGGCTACTCGATGCTAGACACTACTCCCAAAACATCCATATGTTCTCCATCCTTTTTCAATGAAGCTTTCCATCGTCTATTTACAAAGCTCAATAATCAAATACATCTCAAATCAGAAATCATATATGAGAAGCTTTAGCTCAAACCATACCACAAGCTGAAAATAATTGGAAGTCTTCACTCCAAAACCATGTGGTAAGCTTAATTTGGGAAATCACAAATCATACTTTAACATGTGGGCATTTCCCAATACTTCAACATGCTTGAAAATACTCAATTCACTCAAAAACATGATTATTAATATGGGTAACTTGAAAACATGCTTTTCATCAATAATATCTTATCATACTTGAACATTCATCATAAATCTCAACTTTCATGCATTTCTCATAGATGGGAATTTTGATTTAAAAACCTTGAAACATGTTTTTAAAGGAAAATGATGTAAAACATGCCCATGATTCTTAATTCAATAGCAAAAACACATTTAGATCATACCCATGTAGTATATCAGAAATCTCATGCATTGGGTTAAAACCCCATAGAATCGACATAGGAATTTCCATGATTTAGAGATAGATTGGGCATGGGTGTGAAACAATTCACCCATTCATAACCCTACATACCTGAAGCGATTCAATTCAACAACTTCTCTACTTGATCAAGGAAGAATTGGATGGAAAACCTTAAAGAATTAGCCTTGATGACCTCTCTAACTCTCTAACTTTGCATGCATGAGTAAGAATGGCCTAAGATGAAGTTACCCCTCTTAAAACTCATCTTTCATAGCTTAAAACGACATAGTTTAGGCCTTAAGATCATAGGAATTATGGAAAAACCCTTACTAAATTTGGAGAAAATAACTGACTGCTAGTCCCTACTAGGGACTGGGCAACTTGTTACTCAAGACCAAGACTCGTGGCATAATCGTCGAGTGCACTATCCAATAATTCATCTGGGACTCATCTTGGGGGATCTCACGAGACGTTACTGGTGACCACGACTCGTGGTCACCACTCGTCACCTTCGCTGCCTAAGATTCCAAATCATTTCAACATGTTGACCACGATTCATCCCATGAATCATGGTGACTGACCACAACTCATGGTTAGGTCTATGGGGACTTCAAAAATCCAAACTTAAACTCACACCCTTAACCTCACCACAAGTCTCCTCACGACTCGTGGTCTACCCTACGAGTCACAAAATGACTTGTTCCAGTGACCTGGTGCAACATTTCCAATTTTCTCCATTTCAACTCTCGGGTTTGATTTTCGGACTTTCGAGATATCACAACCTCTAATTCTTAACCTTCGCCTATTGTCAATTCGGGCAACTAGCCGAAAACTCTACAATGTTCTGTCACGCCCCAGAACAAGGGTAGGGTGCAACTGGCACTCGATTCATAGTCGATCGAGAAGCCGGCTATATCGCATCTATAAATGTAACACTAAGGCTGACCAAGCCACCTGTCACAACCAACCAAGATAAATACTGGGCCAATAATGCCTTGACAATTATAAATATGCAACCTGGAAAGTCGACAAGCCTACAATAAAGCTAAGCAAGGCAATGAACAATAGATAAGACTACACAACCCACACTACTATACAAACTAGTCCACATCAGCCTCTACAGAGTAAACAAACTGAAATGCACGGGACAGGGCCCTGGCCTAACCATGTTGGACACAAAACTGAAAATAGTCTAAACTAGGATATGGCTCCTGGAAGAGAGGAGCATACCACTATTCTTCTGAAGTCTGGTTCCTACTATGTCCGATGATCTGAGCCTCGGCCTGTACCTGCAGCACGATTGCAGGAAGGGTCCCAAGATGAAGGGACGTCAATACTAATAAAATGTACTGGTATATAAGGCTGAAAATTGTAAACATGTAAGATAAAAATGATAACTAGGACAGAAATAAGGAGTACTAACAACCCAAAATTCTAAAAACAGAAACCTGACAATAACTCATTATTGAAGTGTAAACGCAACCATATAATGCACAACAAAGACTATAACTGACATGCCAGCAAACAGCCGACCATAAAATTTATATACAATCCATCCAGCCGGTGTACCACACCGGGGTAAAAATAAAAATGCCTCCAGCCGGTGTAACATATCGGGGTAAAAATAAAAATGCCTCCAGCCGTTGTACCATACTGAGGTAAACTCCATCTAGCCGGTGTACCACACCAGGGTAAAATAATAAGACCTCCAGCCAGTGTACCACACCGGGGTAAAATCAATAAAGCTTAGACAAAATCATAAATGGAGCTGATATGGCTTATACTGGACGAGCTCAATACATACAACATAGAAATGACGAATACTAAACATGTGGCCTTCATAGGCCTCCTTCGTAATGCATAACTGAAACTGAGTACATATAACATGTAAAGCTAGAAAATAGAACTTAAATGCATGTATTAATAAACTTGTATAAATCATAAGGAACTATGGATAACCTAAGAGTTTCAACAAAATATATAGATTGTCTCCAAGGGACATTAGAGCTCAGAAACTCGCTAGTTTGTCGTTCGGCTTAAGGGAAAGGGATTATGAAATATCCCCTTGGCCTGACATATTTCATGACATACACATATGATAAATGGCAACCATAACCAGGTAATCCTAATTCGGTAAGCTCGTTTACCCTCAATAGCTTGCGATGTCTTTACGTGGCTTAAAATCGTTTACACGTCCTCATCTCGTCTCTTTCACCAATTTCAGTTAGAAACCAGACCTTTACACACATTTAACATCACATATATATACACATGACATATAGTAAGGACCAGATAACAATGCCCACACTGAGGGGTGTCCAACTCCATGTACAACTACGACAACAATCAACACAATATCACACTTTAGGTGTCTCACGTCGGCTAGGCATAATCTTAACCTTAATCCTCAATAAAACATGGGACGTTAAAGCTTAAATGAAGCTTAACATACTGCATCAATACTTTTAAATAGGTTTCTGTGTCATTTGATTCATAACACACGAATCGTGTTTAAAAGAATGATAGAGGGGGTGCCTTACATACCTTTCTCCGATGATCTTTTCTCTAGCCGATTTCCTATCTCAATGATCAGCCTTCAACCTCGTTAATCCAGTGGTTTTATAGGAAAACAACAAGATTAATCTATATCAAAAAAATGCAGCCAACATAACTAATCAGAGGCAGTAAAAATAGCAACAACAACACACGGCAACATCAACAACATTTAGCCATTTTCTCAACTAATTTTCACTAACTTTTGAGGGAGAAAAAAGAGGATATTTTACCTTAGTTTTTCTGTGATTATACCCCTCAATATGAAGTATAATTCCAGCAAATTAAACAGACAAAAAGCCTAGGGAAAACGAGCAAAACTCAGCTAACAAACAGTCCACCGGCAGCTCACTTAGCTGCCAATTTCCAGATTTTCGCTCTGCAATTTGAGAGGTTTAAAAGGGGCAAAATCCTTACCTTTTCTCCTGATTTAAGCACCTACTCAAAGATGGATATTTAAGAAGTCCAAATAGATTTTGAAACGCAGAAAAACTTCTTCAAAACCTTGCCAAAACGAGCTCCAAGACCGCCCCTAACATACATGGCAAGGTAATCTCAACTTGTGATTTTCTTGAACTTTGCTTGATGTTCCTCCTTGATTTTATTTGTCTTAGCTTGATGGAATTGAGAGAGAAATGGAATCCTTAGCAAGATGGTCGATTTAGATTTAGCTAGAAATGTTTTCTACTAGTGAAAAATCATATTTTAAGTAAATAGGGCGATGGAGGCGCTAGGGCATCATGCCGCGTCACTGCTCGCGATGGTTCGGTAAAATGCCCATAACTTCTTACTCCTAACTCCAATTGACAAGAGGTGTGATGTTATGAAACCTAGACTCAAAGACCTTTAATCTGATAGGTTGTGGGGCTTCTACTTCATTATATATTTAGAGATATGGTCATTTAAATTTGACCCTTACTTATGAACTTCACACACTCTTTAGTATTTTTTTTGATCGTACACATTTCCCTTGTCACCTACGACCAATATACAAACCGTACTTTCCCTAACCTAGCATAAAATATCAAATAATCACGAAAATTTTTTTGGGGTGTTATATTCTCCCCCTCTTAGGAACATTCATCCCTGAATGAAAATTAATTTCACTTAATATGCATCAATATAGATACTCAGTAACTTAAGTATCAAACACATACCTTAACATCATGTCGACATCGTAAATAGGTGACGATATTTATTCTTCATTTCCTCCTCAACCTCCCAAGTGACTTCCTCGATGTTATTACTTCGCCATAATACTTTAACTGAGGAGACTTCTTTGGTTCGAAGTTTCCTGACTTGTCGGTCAATAATAGAAACTGGAACCTCGGTGTAGGTCATCTGCTCAAAAATTCGGACATCATCGATATGCATAACATGAGTTGGGTCTCCTATACACTTTCGTAACATCGATACATGAAATACTGGGTGGACTGCCGCAAACTCTGGTGGCAACTCCAACTCAATGCCACTTTTCCTATCATGCGGATAACTCTCTAGGGCCCAACATATCAAGGACTCAGCTTGCCTTTCGGCCAAATCGCATAACACATTTCATAGGTGACACTTTCAGGACGACCCAATCAATAACAACAAACTCCAGCGCTCGACAGTGTACATCTGCATAAAACTTCTGCCTGCTCTGGCTGTCTTAAGTTGATCTCTAATAAGTTTCACCTTGTCAAAAGCTTACAGCACTAAGTCTGGCCCCAATAACTCCTCCTCACTGAGTTCAAACCAGCCCACTGGTGACCTGCATTTTCTCCCATATAAAGCTTCATATGGAGCCATCTGAATAGTTGCTTGATAGTTGTTATTATAAGCAAAATCAATCAAGTAAACATGATCATCCCAGCTTCCGCCAAAATCTGAAACATAGGCACACAACATGTCTTCAAGCGTTTTAATGGTGTGTTCAGCCTGTCCGTCTGTCTGAGGATGAAATGTCGTACTGAGGCTTACCTGAGTGCCCAGGCCTTTTTGGAATGACTTCCAGAAGTTTACTGTGAGCTAAGCACCTCTGTCAGAAATATTGGACAAGGGGATGCCATGTAGGCAAACTATCTCTCGTATATAAAGCCTAGCATAATCCTCTGCAGCATATGTGGTCTTAACTAGCAAGAAGTGAGCTGATTTAGTTAATCTATCAACTATTACCCTGATAGAATCATGCTTCCTACTCGTTCTAGGAAATCCTGTAGTAAAATCCATATTAATCACCTCCCACGTCCAGGATGGAATTTCTATATCCTACACCAAACCTCCAGGCCTTTGGTGCTCAACCTTTACCTGTTGGCAATTGGGACACTGAGTCACAAGACCGGTGATGTCCTTTTTCATGCGATTCCACCAATATAGCTTCCTCAGGTCATGATAAATCTTTGTGTCACATGGGTGCACTGAATATCAAGAATAATGAGCTTCATTCATAATTTGTTCCCATAGTTCACCCACATTAGGTACACATAGACGGCCCTAGTATCTAAGAACTCCATCGGGTCCACAATCAAATAGGCTCTGATTCTGTTGTGGTATATTGTCTCTCTGTAAGACTAACTCTGCATCATCATATTGTCGTTGCTTAACTTCCGCTACCAAGGACGATTCTACTATGTTTTTGACAATAACACCCCCAATTTCGGCATCTAGTAACCAAATCTGTAAGTTAGCCAATTGTTGTAGAGCCTTCATCATTTCAATCCTGTCAACCTGAATATGACTCAAGCTACCCATAGACTTGTGACTTAGAGCATCAACTACAACATTTCCTTTTCTCGGATGATACAGAATGCTAACTCATAATCATTCACCAATTCTAACCAGCTTCTCTAGCGTAAATTAAACTCCTTCTGCTAAAACAAATACTACAGGCTCTTGTAATCTGTCAAGATATCAACATGTACTTCGTATAAGTAATGGCGCCAAATCTTCAATGTAAATACCACCGCGGCCAACTCAGGATCTGGGTAGGATAATTTTTCTCGTGCTTCCTCAACTGTCTAGAGGTATAAGCAATGACCTTGTCGTATTGCATCAAAACACAACCTAGCCCAACTCTCAAAGCATCACAATAGACCACATAACCTTCGACACCCTCTGGAAGAGTTAGGAGAGGTGTTGAAGTCAGCCTATCCTTCAATTCATTAAAACCTCGCTCACATGCCTCTATCCACAGAAACTTAGCTGCTTTATGAGTCAACTTTGTCAATGGTGCAGCAATAGTAGAGAAACCTTCCATAAATTGGCCATAATAACCTGCTAACCCCAGAAAGCTGCGAACCTCTGTAGGATTCAAGGGTATGGGCCAAGTCTTTACTGCCTCTATCTTCAGACTTTCCACTCTTATACTTTCATATGTAATTAAATTACCAAGGAAAGCCACAGATGTTAGCCAAAACTCATATTTAGAAAATTTAGCATATGACCTATGCTCCTGTAGAGTCTGTAATATTGCTCTCAAATGACCTGCATACTCGGCCTCGGATCGCGAGTAAATCAAAATATCATCAATGAATACGATCACAAATACATCAAGAAAAGGCCTAAACACCCGATTCATCAGGTCCATAAAAGGTACTGGGGCATTAGTAAGACCAAATGACATCACTAAGAACTCATAATGGCAATATCTAGTCCTGAAGGCAGTCCTGGGGATATCAACTTCCCTAACCCGTAACTAATGGTACTCGAACCTCAAATCAATCTTTGAGAAGCATCTAGCCCCCTGTAACTGATCAAATAGGTCATCAATCCTAGGAAGTGGGTACTTATTCTTAATCGTAACCTTATTTAGCTGCCTATAGTTGATACACATTCTTAATGACCTGTCTTTCTTTCGCACAAAGAGCACTGGTGCACCCCAAGGCGACACTAGGTCGAATGAATCCCTTCTCGAGCAGATCTTTCAACTGCTCCTTTAATTCCATTAGCTCTGATGGAGCCATTCTGTAAGGAGGGATCGATATAGGCTGAGTACCTGGAAGTATATCAATAGAAAAATCTATCTCTCTTTCAAGAGGAATTCCAGGCAAATCCTCTGGAAAGACCTCAGGGAACTCATTTACAATAGGAATTGACTGGAGAGTCGTAGGCTCACATTACAAGTTTCTTACCCAAACCAAGTGAGAAATACAACCCTTGGATATCATCTTCTGAGCCTTAAGGTATGAAATAAACTTACCTTTAGGCATAGCAGCATCACCTTGCCATTCCCGGACTGGCTCGCCGGGAAAATTGAATCTGACAGCTCTGCAATCAACATTAGTATAACACGCCACCAACCAATCAAAACCCAAAATGACATAAAAATCAACCATTTCAAGCTCAACTAGATCAGCTAAGGTTGATCTATCACATACCAATACTATGCAGTTTCGGTAAACTCGTCTAGCTAACACAGGTTCGCCAATTGGCGTAGAAACAACAAATGGTATAGATAATAACTAAGGGACTGTCTCAAACTGACTCGCAACCAATGGTGTTACATAAGAGAGTGTAGAACCAGGATCAAGTAAGACATATATTGCACAAGAATAAATAATCAAAGTACCTGTAACAACAATAGGTGAGGCTTCCTGGCCCTGTCGACCGCCCAAAGCATAAAATCGATTCTGGGTTGCCCCAGAACTAGAAGCCTCTCTCCCTCTGCCTCTGCCACCGCCTGTTGCTAGCTGAGGATCAGGTCTGGGAGGTCGAACGGAGGATGACGAAGCAATCACTTATCGCGCCTAATCCGCCTCGACCCTATCTAAACAATCCCTCCTAAAGTGCCCTGGCTTCCCACAACGATAACATACATTCTGCCCCTGACGACACTGACCTCAATGAGATTTCCCACACTAGGGACAAGGCGGCAAGGGTGGTCGCCTCTGCTTGACCCACTTCTGTCGTCGAGAGCTAGATGGAGCTTGGCCTTAGTCCCTTCTCTATTCCTGAAACTGAGGTGGGGCACTCCTTATTGGCCTAACTGACTGCCTGGATGACTGAGCCCCTGGTTCACCCTGTGGCCCTCTGTAAGGACCCACAGTCCTAGCTCTCTTTCGTTGCTCCTGCTATCTTTGAGTATCCCGTAAGTGATGAACCAAATCCCCTACCCTCTGGGCGAAAGCTTGAATTCGTGAAATGTCCATATGCTCCTGCCCCCAAGCAATCTCGAGCTATATGAAGCCCCAACCCTAACACGAACCGATGAACTTTATCCTCCATCGTCTGAACCATGTGAGGAGCATACCTGGCAAGAGAATTAAACCAATGAAAATACTCACGCACACTCATACTTCCTTGCTCTAGGTGCAAAAACTGCTCAGCTCGAGCTTGTCAAAGCTCCTAGGGTAGATAGTGGTGCATAAAGGCCTCGAAGAACTCTTCCCACTAAGCTGGTGGTGCATCAACTCCTCTGGATCGAGCCCAAGCCTCATACCATAATATGGCCAAATCACGTAGTCTGAAGGCCACCAACTCTGCTTCCTCAGTCGTTGTAGCTCGCATCACCTTTAACACCCTATAAGTCTAAACGGTAAAGTCCTGAGGATCCTCGCTCGGGTCTGATCCGGTGAATATAGGAGGGCTCAAACTCAAGAATGCGCGGGCCCTGGAACTCTCAGTTGTTTGGCCTCTATGTCTCTCCATCGCCTCCAATCGCCGCTCTTAACCTGCGGCTGTACGAGCGATCAGCTGAATACCTCCCTCAAGACCCTGTCCTTCTGGAACAATTGGAGGTACCACAGGTGTGGAAGGGTCTGCCACTCTACTACCCTTAAGTACTGTTGGTGTGGGAGGAGATGTAGGTCTATTTGCCATTTCTCTGGTCGGTGCGGGAGGAACTGGAACTGAGTACATACAACATGTAAAGCCAGAAAATAGAACTTAAATGCATGTATTAATACACTTGTATAAATCATAAGGAACTATGGGTAACCTAAGAGTTTCAAGAAAATTTATAGATCGTCTCCAAGGGACATTAAAGCTCAGAAACTCGCTAGCTTGTCGTTCGGCTTAAGGGAAAGGGATTATGAAATCTCCCCTTGGCCTGACATATTTCATAAGATACACATAAGATAAAGGACAACCATAAATAGGTAATCCTAATTCGGTAAGCTCGTTTACCCTCAATAGCTTGCGACGTCTTTACGTGGCTGAAAATCGTTTACACGTCCTCATCTCGGCTCTTTCACCAATTTGAGAGGTTTAAAAGGGGCGAAATCCTCACCTTTTCTCTTGATTCCAATACCTACTCAAAGATGGATATATAGGCAGTCCAACTAGATTTTCAAAAATGCAGAAAAACTGCTTCAAAACCTTGCCAAAACGAGCTCCAAAACAGCCCCTAACATACATGGCAAGGTAATCTCAACTTATCTTGTGATTTTCTTTTACTTTGCTTGATGTTCCTACTTGATTTTCTTTGTCCTAGCTGCTGGAATTTAGAGATATATGGAATCCTTAGAAAGCTGATCAATTTAGATTTAGCTAAAAATGTTTTCTACAAGTGAAAAATAAGATTTTAAGTAAATAGGGCGGTGGAGGCGCTAGGGCGTCATGTCGCGTCACCGCTCGCAATTGTTCGGTAAAATGCCCATAACTTCTTACGCCGAACTCCGATTGACAAAAGGTTCTATGTTATGAAAACTAGACTCAAATACCTTTACTTTGATAGGTCGTGGGTCTGCTAATTCATTATATATTGGGAGATATGGTCGTTTAAAGTTTACCCTTACCTATGAACTTCACATACTCTTTAGTTTTTTTTTATCGTACACATTTCCCTTGTCACCTACGACCAATATACAACCCGTACTTTCCCTAACCTAGCATAACACATAAAATAATCACCAAAATTTTTTCCGAGTGTTATATGTTCTTCTTCTTCCCATTCCACCAATAGACCTTCTGTATGTCACAGTACATCTTGGTGGAACATCGATTGATAAATATCAAGATATATGAGCCTCTCTCAACATCTACTCTCTCAGGTAATCCATATCTTTAATACACAATTGGCCCTAATATTGGAGTACCCAATCTCTCCCTTGGGAGAAAACATCCGCTTTCTGATTCCGAATAACTTCCTTTAACTTCACTAAGATAGGATCTTCATCTTACCTTGACTTAACTTCTGTTACCAGTGAAGATTCCGACCCATTCTAAATAATAACACCAACATCCGCTAAATCAGTAAGGAGAATCCCCAAGCGTGCAAGCCTATTGACATCTTTCACCAATTCCTTACTCTCATCCTCTATATGGCACACACACTTCATGGACAACGTGCTAAGAGCGTCAACCACTATATTGGCCTTGCCCAAGTGGTAAGGACACTCATGTCATAGTCTTTGAGAAGATCAAGCCATCTCCTTTAACGCAAATTCATCTCCTTTTGAGTAAACACTTATTGAAGGCTGTTGTGATTTGTGAACATATCCACATGCACCCCATACAAATCGTGCTTCCGGATCTTCAAGGTAAACACCACCACTACTAACTCAAGGTCATGTTTTGGGTAATTCAACTCATGAGTCTTAAGCTTTCTTGAGGTTTAAGCAATGAACTTCTCATTCTGCATCAACACACACCCAAGGCCATTGCTAGAAGCATCACAATAAACCATAAAGCCATTCGTGCTTTCTAGCAAGGTCAAAACTGGAGATGAAATGATTTCATTCTTTAGCTCTTGAAAACTCTTCTCACAAGCATCAAATCATTGAAATTTATCCTTCTTATGGGTCAACTTAGTCAAAGGTGCAGTAATGGATGAAAAACCTACTACAAACCTCCGTTAGTAGATTGCTAGGCCAAAACTTCTCCTGATGTCAATATGGCGATGGGTCTAGGCCAGTTCTTCACCACCTCTATCTTGTGAGAGTCTACCTGAACACCCTCATTAGATGCTACACGGCCAAGATATGCCACCACTACAGCCAAAATTCACACTGCTAAACTTAGAAAATAACTGACAGTCCTTAAGCATCTGCAACACAATCCTCAAATTAGCGGCATGCTCCTTATCGCTCTGAGAATACACAAGGATGTCTTCTATGAAGACAATGCTGACCATATACATGTACCGCTTGAACATCCAGTAAACAAATCCATAAAAGCTTCAAGGTCATTCATTAGTCTGAAAGACATAACTACAAATTCATAGTGACCATACCAAGTCCTGAAGGCCTCTTTGGAATGTAACTCTCTCTAACCCTAAGCTTGTGATAGCTAGATCTAAGGTTTATCTTCAAAAAGTAATTGGCACCCTGATGGTGGTCAAATAAGTCGTCAATCCTAGGGAGGGATACTTATTCTTGATTGTGACCTTATTCAACTAGTGATAATCAATGAACATCCTGAGAGAACCATCGTACTTTCTCCCTAAGAGAACTAGACGTATTACTCTTGATGAAAACCTTATCCAAGAGATCTTTCAACTACTCCTTCAACTCCATTAGCTAAACTGGAGACATTCTATAAGGAGGAATGGATATGGTTTGTGTATCAGGGAGAAGGTCGATATTAAAGTTATTCTCCCACTCAGGAGGGACTCCTAGTAGATCATCTATACATACTTCCTAATACTCATATACGAGTGGGATTAGCTGAAGAGTCAGGGTTTCAGACTTAGAATCCTTAACCCAATCTAAATGGTAAATAAAAACCTTGGAGATCATCTTCCTAGAATTAAGATAGGAAACAAAGTGACCTACAAGCACTATTGAAATACCCTTCCATTATAAGACTGGCTCACCCAGAAATTGAAACTCTACTGACTAGGTTCTACAATTCACTAAAGCATATCAAACACACAACTAATCCATATTGAAAATAACATCAAAATATGTCATGTCTAACTCTACTAAATCGGCTGAGGTGGCTTTCTAAAGAATTGTGATAGGACAATTTTTATATACCCATTAAGCTATAACTGACTAACCCACCGGAGTAGAGACTAAGAAGGGTTTGATAGAATTTTGGGATTCTCAGTGAAACTGATAGCAAGATAGGGAGTCACAAAAGATAATGTGGCCCCTAAGTCTAGCAATGCATAAATATGAAGATGGAATATTCATAATATACCCGTGATGATATTTGGTAAGCTCTCCTGCTCCTGGCGTGAGAAAAGGGCATAGAACTGGTTCAAAGGCTGACCACCATCGGCACTAGATGATGCGCCCTGTTAGGATGGTGAGCTGTTAGAGCTACTAAAGTGGTGGCTAGGGCAGGACCTCTATCATCACCTTATCTGGCTGATGGGTAAACCGTAAGTCTGTGTCCAGGCTTCCCACCCACAACAAGCATCCAAGGCCAACAAGCACTCTCCTAGGTAGGTCTTACCACACTTTCTGCAAGTTGGAAAGGGAACTCTCCTGACATACTTCTTTGACCCCTAGAGCTTGATGCTCTACCACTCTGATCATCTCTGGGTCCAGAGGGTACACTGGCAGATGATGGAGCTGGGGATGATGACCTCTTGTGGGACTTTAGGCGATGTACACCACTGGACCTCTGCTAAGAATACCCAAAGCCCTTGCCCTCTTGGCCTCTCTCTCCCACTCCTTCATCTACTCCTCTATCTTCTAAGCATAAATCATCAATCGAGATATATCCTTGTCACTAATAAACATGCTTCCCTTCACTCTATAGCTAGAAAATTTGCAACCCCTAATACAAAATTTCTCATACGAGCTGTGGACTCAGCAACCATCTTCGAAGCATACTTGGATAACTGGGTGAACCTCAAGTCCTGCCCCTGAATAGTTATGTCATTTTATTTTAAATTGATGAACTATGCTACCTTTACTTCCCTCAATGCTCAGGGACAGAACCTCTCCAATAATGATGTAACAAACTCATCCTATCCAATAGGAGCTGCACCTACTCCACTATTATCCTTCCACTATTAGAACCAAATGTGAGCTACCCCCATTAGTTGATAGGAGGCCAAATGTCCACTCTGCTCTCTCGAAACTCCAATAATATGGGTAATCTTCTGGATCTCCTCAATGAACTCATTGGATTCTCGTCCATCTTAGAACCCTGAAACTTTGGAGAGTTCATCCTAGTGAAGTCTCGCACTCTAGTAGCCACAACATTTTCATTAGTGTTCACATGGGCAATAGCCTATTAGTTGACTTTGGCTGTCATAGCCTGTTCCAACATCTGAAAAGAATCCTTGAACTCAGCATGAGTCACCTGCTCATTCAAAGGGTACGCTGGAGCTTGTGGGGCTAGCAGCGCTTGCTGATAGCCATCTCCATTGCTGTTATACCCCAGAAGCTCAAAGATTGGACCCAAGAGTTGAAATGGAAAAATTGTGAAATTGATGTTGCAGGCACAGGACGAGTGGTGGAAAGACTCATGAGAAGATGCCACGAGTCGTCAGATGGCTTGTGTAGAGGCCTGCGGGAAATGAAGAATTGAGGTTCCCACAAGGGAGAGAACAACTCGTGGTCAGCCACCACGAGTCTTCATGTCAATCGTGGGGTGATGTTGGAATTAAATTGGAAGAAGTAACCAGTGTACGTAACGGATGGGATCCTACGAATCGTGCCCAGTCCCAAGGACTCGTGAGGTGAGTCGTGATCAAGAAAAATGGTTTTTCATGAATGTTATGGCAGTGTATGTGACCACGAGTCGTGGCCACAGGGGATGAGTCATTAAG
The DNA here is from genome assembly GCA_035772735.1 of Datura wrightii. Classification (NCBI taxonomy): domain Eukaryota; kingdom Viridiplantae; phylum Streptophyta; class Magnoliopsida; order Solanales; family Solanaceae; genus Datura; species Datura wrightii. The sequence goes on along the minus strand of JASDFA010000006.1, from coordinate 86,236,906 downwards.
TCATTTGTTACGAGCCCAAGGAGACATGTCATCATGTCTACTTGACGAGCAACCTAACGGATTGTTGGCCCTGGTAACGAGTCGTCAAGTCGTCCATTAGGACCCCCCTAGCAGTGTTTTCCTGCGAATTCAATAAGGGTATTTTCGTATTTCCTAAGTTCCTATGACCTATACTACATCGTTTAAGAATCATTTTACAAGGTTTTAAGAGGGGAAAACCTATTCTAAGCTAGTTCATTTCATGCATGCAAACTTGAGAGCTTGAAGGGAAGATTTAGAACAAGTTTTGAAGGTTTCCATTGGAATCTCATCTTGGAAATTATAGAAGTGTTAAAATCATCACTCCCAGGTATGTAAGAATATGAATGGGTATCTTCTTCCAAACCCATGCCCAATTCCTATAAAAATGTGATAAATTGTCTATAATCAAGTATGGGGTTTTACCCAATTGCATGGTTTTTCATACTTTATGCATGAGTATGATAAGATTGTATTTATATTGATGAATTATGAAGCTTGGGAGGATTCTAAATTATTTTTCCTTATAAAATTTGTTTTCCATATTTTGAATCTAAAACGTCCATGGATGATGAGTTCATAAAAGAAGTGATTTTATGACAAACGTGTGATGATGATGAGGTTGACGATGAAAAGCATGTTTCTAAAACTACCCATGATCTATGTGGTTGTTTTCAAAATGAATTAATTAGATCCAAGTATGATAAATCTTTTGGTGATGCCCACATGTTGATGTAAAGTGATGATTTCCCGACATATGCTTACCACATTGTTTGAAGTGAAATTTCCCAATTTTTATTATAAATTCTAGCTTGTGGTATATTGAGTTTATATTTCTATGTGTAGCTTACCACTTGATTTGGAGTAGATGCTCCCACCTATTATTGAGCTTGTGCTATATTTCGAAATAAATCTTCTCATATGCATGATTTCATAATTGAGATGTAGGTCATTATTGAGCTTTGTCAATAGACAATATTGAGCTTCATATCCATATGATGTCTAGTCTATGCATGATTTCATTATGAGCTTTGTCAATAGACAATGTAGAGCTTCATTTCATACGATGTTGAGTTATGCATGATTTCATGTTGACCTTTGTCAATAGACGATGTTAAGCTTTGTTATATACGATGTAGAGCATTGCATGTTTTGGGAGAAAAGTCTAGCACCAGCGGATTAAGGGTCGATTACCCTATGCCCCAGAACTACATGACAACGTAGGTTGATACTATTATATTATTGGGACCTCCCTTGTGAGGTATTCTCGGCCCGATTGGCCCTTCAGCTTGATATCGACATCATGGTATCGTCAATCTCCCTATCAAGGTTATGGATGGCTCTATCCATTTGAGTGTGATAGTTGGGACCACGTAATCTCTATCATGGTATATTGGTTAAATGACGAGTCTCCCACTGTCTAAATCATTCAGATTGCATATTCATCACTCATGATAATTATACTATGCGTGCATGTTCAAAAAGTATGGTTTGACTCATTCTTAAGCTTTTGATATAAATGTATGTTTCAGCTTTAAGTCATTCGAATCAGTCATGATGTTCTAAAGCTATGCCTATTCATGTTATGATAAGAGTACGATTTCAGAATGAATGCATGTAGCCTTCTACTTACACTTAAAAGCTTATGATATGTTATGAAATGTTTTAAATGATTTATTTTACTTAAGCGATTTTACTTGCCTTGCATACTCGGTACATTCCATGTACTAACCGTATACTTTCTATGCTGCATTGTTTCATGATGCAGGATCTAATTTCCAAGTTCAGCCCCATTCGTAATCACTTATCAGAGTTAGCACCTACATGAGTGGTGAGTCCTTATCTTTCGAGGACTAGACTATCAGTTTCATGTCGTATTTCAGTTTCATGTTTTGTGGAGTTAGTTCAGGTCTTGTCCCATCAACTCATCTAGACTAGAGGCTTTCAGACTTATGTATGTATAGCTTCGAATATTATTCTGATGTGCCATTGTATGAGACTTCCGCTAAAGTTATAATTATGTTTCTTCAAGTTATTTAAATGAGTTAGTTGAATTCTTATGCCATGGGTCGACTTGGGGTATCTGGGGGTCCCTTGTCCCATGACTACGATCCAGGCCTCCGTTCAGGGTATGACAAACTTGGTATCAGAGCCATAGGTTTGAAGTGTACTAGGGAGTATGAAAGTCGCGTTAGGTAGAGACTTTTTCATGGGTGTGAAGCACACCACACTTATGATGAAGAGGCTACTAGACATTATAGGAAATGCTTCCTTCTTTCATGATCTATGTCGTGTGATGGAAAGCCTTTCTATACTCCTAATTCCTGCTATTTGTGATTATAGAATCATGGATCCTAAAAGGATGAATGGAAGGAGGAATGGAGGTGGTGAACGCCACTATAAGGGAAACAGTCATGAGCATAAGCTAGCCCCACCAGTTCAAGAGCCTCAGGCACCGGAGCCAGCCGCTTATGCTGAGTTCCGAGCTGCAATTTAGATGCTGAGACAGGCCTTGAACGCTCAAGTCAATCGGCAGGCCTTTGCACATATTCCTCAAAACGGTAATGCGGCAACCGCTAGAGTCCGAGACTTAGCGGTCAATCGGCAGGCCTTTGCACATGTTCCTCAAAATGGTAATACGGCTGCGGCTAGAGTTTGAGACTTCTTGACGATGAACCTGCTGGAGTTCTTGGGTTCCATGGTAGATGAGGACCCGCATGACTTCATTGATGATTGTCAAGATCACCCAGGTTATGGGGGTGAGCAGTGTTGACTGCGCAGAGTGTACCTCCTACAAGTTGAAGGGGGTTGCGCATATTTGGTTCCACCAGTGGAAGGACTGCAGGGTCGCTAGAGCAGGCCCGGTCACATGGGAGAAGTTTCATGTTGCATTCCTCTATCGCTTCTTCCCTCGAGAGATGAGGGAGTTGAATGCAGCTGAGTTTCTGAATCTAAAGAAAGGATGACTGTTCAGGAGTACGCCCTTGAGTTAACCCACCTATCTATGTATGACTCGGAGTTAGTGACCGACCAGTGGGTGTGGGTGAGCAGATTTGTGCATGGTATAGCAAGATTTTCGATCAAGGACTGCGGGACAGCTATGCTCCACCAGGACATGGACTTCCCTCGCATAGTTTTGTACGCCCAGCAGATGGAGGTGGCACAATCGAGTGAAAGGTAGGCCAAGAGGGCTAGGACTAAGGACCACAAATTTACTCAACAGAGGTGCACTGATGGGCATCGACAGTAGAGCCATCAGAGATCGTCAGCCCCAGCATCATCTGCCATGAGTGTGCCATCTAGGCCCCGACATGATCAAAGAGGGTGAGCATTAGGCTCGAGGGGTCATAGCAGTAGAACCACAGACTCCAGCATTCGAGCTGGTCGCAGGTGCGGCTGAGAGCACACAAGCCAGTGTTTGGCAGGGTTAGGAGTGTGTTTTGGATGTGGGAAGCCGGGACATATGCTAGAGATTCTCCCATTGCGAGACAGGATCAAGTTGGGGCCGAGGCCCAACATCTAGTTCAGCAGTCCCTCCCCCCGCATAGCACATCAGGGGGCATCTACTAGCACAGCTGGCAGAGAGCGCTAGAATAGATTCTATGCCTTAGCCATTCGCTAGGAGTAGGATGCCTCACCAGATGTAGTCACCAATATGTTGAGATTCATTCAAGTTGATGTATATGCATTGCTATATCCAGGGGCTACCCTATCTTTTGTGACACCTTATGTAGCCAGTAGCTTCGGAGTCAGTCCCGATGTTTTTTCAGAGCCCTTCTCAGTTTCTACTCTAGTAGCTGACTCGGTTATAGCTCGACGGGTATATAGAGATTGCCCAGTCTCAGTTCTTCATAAGTTCACCTCAGCAGACTTGATAGAGTTAGCCATGACCGATTTCAATGTTATTTTTGGCATGAATTGGCTATTTGCATGCTTTACTTCAGTTAATTGTAGGACCCAGTCAGTAGAGTTCAGATTTTCGGGTGAGCTTGTCTTAGAATGGGAGGGTAGTTAAGCTATGCTTGTAGGTCGATATATTTCCTACCTTAAGGCCAGAAAGATGATCTCTAAGGGTTTTTCGTACCATATAGTTAGGGTTAAGGATGTGGAGTCTGAGGCCCTGACCATCCAGTCCATACCAGTAGTACGTGAATATCCAGAGTTTTTTTTTGATGATTTTCTAGGTGTCCCTCCCGAGTGGGAGATCGACTTCGGTATAGATCTTCTTCCCAACACGCAACCTATATCTATTCTGCCCTACTAAATGGCTCCAATCGAGCTGAAAGAGTTGAAGGATTAGTTGAAAGACTTGTTAGATAAGGGCTTTATAAGGACGAATAAGTCTCCATGGGGCACACCGGTATAATTTGTTTGAAAGAAGGAAGGTTCCCTTCGCATGTGTATTGACATTGGTAGTTGAACAAGGTTACCGACAAGAACAGGTACCCCTTACCCAGGATCAGTGATTTGTTTGACCATCTTCAGGGTGCCAAGTGTTTCTCCAAGATTGATCTCAGATCCAGGTATCACCAGCTCAGGGTTCGGGAGAGTGACATCCCAAAAATCGCATTCAGGACTCCGTATGGTCACTACGAATTTGTTGTTATGTATTTTGGACTGACCAATGCCCCTGCAGCTTTTGTGGATATAATGAATAGGGTGTTCAAGGCATATTTAGACATTTTCGTGATTATGTTCATTGATGACATCCTTAGATACTCTCGGAGTGAGGAGGAGCATGCCGCTTACTTGAGAATAGTGCTTCAGACCTTCAAGGACCATCAATTGTATTCAAAATTCAGCAAATGCGAGTTTTGGTTGGATTCTGTGGCATTTCTAGACCATGTAGTGTCAAGAGAGGATATAAAATAGATTCTCAAAAGATTGAGGCAGTAAAGAATTGGCCCAGACCCGTGAATACATCAGATATCAAGAGATTTTTAGGCTTAGCGAGTTACTATCGGTGATTCATTGAGGGTTTTTCATCCATTACAGCCACATTAACTAGGTTGACTTAGAAAAAAAGGTGAAGTTCCAACAGTCGGAGGATTACAAGAAAAGCTTCCAAGAGTTGAAGGCTCGACTCATTTCAGCACCAGTATTGACCCTACCTGAGGGTACCGATGGTTTTGTGGTGTATTGTGATTCTTTGCGAGTCAGACTCAGGTCTGTGTTGATGCAGCATAGGAAAGTGATAACTTATGCCTCGATAAAGTTGAAGGTTAATGAAAAGAATTACCCGACCCGCGATCTAGAGTTGGTGGAGGTGGTGTTTGCATTGAAGATATGGCGGAATTATTTGTATGGGGTCCACGTGGATGTATTCACGGATCTCAAGAGCTTGCAATATGTGTTTACGCGAAAAGACCTCAATCTTCGTCAAAAGAGGTGGTTGGAGCTACTTGAGGACTATGATACAAGTGTTATTTACCACCCAGGTAAGGCTAATATGGTAGCAGACGCACTTGGTAGACTCTCTATGGAGAGTGTGTCCTAGTTGGATGAGGGAAAGAAAGAGCTGGTAAAGGATGTCCATCAACTTGCGAGGTTGGGAGTTAGATTGGTAGACTCGACCGATGGCGGTGTTGTTATGCAAAACGGATCAGAATCGTCCTTGGTGGGGGATGTGAAGGCCAGGCAAGATGAGGATCCAATTCTAGTAGAGCTCAAGGAACCCGCTGGAAGTCAAAAGGTGAAGGTCTTCTCCCAAGGGGGAGATGGGGTGCTGCAGTACCAGGGCTGTCTATGTGTTCCAGATGTTGATGATTTGAGGAACTGGATATTGCTTGAGGCACATGGATCCAGGTACTCTATCCATCCGGGTGCCACAAAGATTTATCATGACTTGTGGGATATATATTTTATTAGCAAGGCATGAAGAAGGATATTGCAGAACTCGTAGCTAAGTGCCCGAACTGTTAGCAAGTGAAAGCTAAGCATCAAAGGTTGGGAGGCGTACTTCAAGATAGCTGCATTCCCACATGGAAGTGGGAAGAGATTAATATGGATTTCATTACAAGCCTACCTCGTACTCGCCGACACTATGTTTCTATTTGGGTGGTGGTCGACAGGTTGACCAAGGCTGCACAGTTTCTACCGGTCAAAACCATAGATTCAACGGGTGATTATGCAAAATTTTACATTCGGGAGTTGGTTCAACTTCATGGAGTGACATTTTCTATTATTTCAGATTGAGGTACTCAGTTTACCTCCCAATTCTAGTGTTCTTTTCAAAAGGGACTTGGGACTCAAATTAAGATCGGTACAACCTTTCATCCGCAAACAGACGTCCATGCGGAACGGACAATTCAGACCCTCGAGGATATGTTGAGGGCATGTGTGATGGATTTCAAAGGTTGTTTGGATGACCACACACCCTTGATCGAGTTTGCTTATAACAACAACTATCACTCTAACATCCAGATGGCACTGTTCGAGGCTCTCTATAGGAGGTGTAGATCGCCCATCAGATGGTTTGAGGTTGGGGAAGCCATTGTGATAGTGCCTAATTCGGTTCATAAGGCCATGGCAAAGGTTCAGATGATAAGGGACAAGTTGAAAACTGCTCAGAGTCGTCAAAAGTCATATGCTTATGTAAGAAGAAGGGATTTGGAGTTTGATTTGGATGATTGGGTATTTCTAAAGGTATCTCCCATGAAGGGAGTCATGCGGTTCGGAAAGAAAGAAAAACTTAATACGCGCTATATTGGTCCCTACCGGGTTATGAGAAGAGTTGGTAAGGTAGCGTATGAGTTGGACTTGCCATCAGAGTTATCTTCGGTTTATCCCCTCTTTCATGTATTGCTCTTGGAAAAGTGCTTGGGTGATCCAACTTTAGTAGTCCCAGTGGAAAGCATTGGTGTGGGAGATAGCCTCAATTATGAGAAAACTCTAGTTGCAATCTTGGATCGTCAGGTTCAGTGGCTGAGGAGCAAAGAAGTAGCTTCAATGAAGGTGTTGTGGAGAAACCACCATGTTGAGGGAGCTATGTGAGAAGCCGAAGCGGCTATGATGGCCAAAAAACCCCACCTGTTCCCTACCGGCTTAGTTTCAGTTTGAGGTATCAGTTTTTGCCCTAATTATCTAATTAGTTTCCATGTTCAGTTCATGTGCGGAAGTTTGAATCATGTTATGAAAAATGTATTGATCTTGGGCAGATTTATATGCCCAAGTGATACTCAAACGTATCATTTTCGCCTTGTTTATCTAGCAATGTGTATACAATTTCATGTAATTGGTAATAAAATGTGAATTTATACTAACCAACATGATTAGCATTGTTTTGTAGGTAAAATGTGATTTTGAGGAGCTAAAATGCATGTTGGAACAATATCGGTGTTAGACTTGGATTCGAGCACGAAAAAGGCATTGGACTGCACCAATTAAAGGGGCTCCGCGATGGAGCCGTGTCACGCTACCATCGCGGAGGCATTCTGCCTGGAGGGTGAATAATTAGTCAAATTCCAGTGGAGCCTCGCGACAGCTCCGTGGCACGGTGGCAAGCCTCCGCGTTGCATGCCGTGCCACGTTGAAGCTTTATTCCCGGACCCCAAATTTCCAGTGAGGGTCCGCATCCACGCCGTGTCACGGAGGCAGTGCTCCGCTAAATGCACTCCGTGACACGTTGCTTGTTATTCCGGGAAAAATTCCCATTAGCATAAATAGAACACTAAAATGTATTTTTCATAATACAGACTTGGTGGAGCAAGGACATGGGTTACAGGCAGTTGAGGGACGAAAAATTCAGGGTTTTTTCTCTCTTTCTTTCTTCTTTAACTCAATTGTTTGTATGATTAACACTTGTTTTAGGATGATTAATCCACAAATGAGTGGCTAATTCCCTTCCTTGCTGAGGTTATGAACATTTGTGATGAATTTTGATTATTAAATTATATGGTTTTTCATCTTCTTCTTCCATGTTGTTCTATTAATTCTTGTTTCTACTGCATTGGTGTGTGGCCGACATTAATGTATATCTAAAAAGTCCGATTTCACTCGAGAGAGCACGAAATTGGAAAGTTGTGAATTAATAGGGTATTGTTCTTAACTTGATTTGGGAAAATTGAGTTTCGATGTGCTTTCCTGATAGAAATATACTTGAAAGCCGTATTAGTCAATTTAGGAACCGGAATTGTACTGCTAGGTCATGAATTGCATTTGATCACAGAAATGTAGACGGATGGTTTATGATTCTTAAGTGAGATTAAATACGAGAGTTTTAATCTCTTGGCTAATGTTCTTGGCTAGAAACTGGAAGCGAAAGATTAACCAATTATGATTATAATCAAGTTCATTACATGTTCTTAACCTTGGCATGCTCATATCCATAGTTTAAATTCAAAGTAAATAATTGTTAGTAGTTTTAGTACATAATTTATAAAACAACTTTTCAATTGTTGGTTACGTTGTTGTTAGCATCTTTAGAAGTGAGATAGAATATAGTATACTTAAGCAATTTTTACTTATCCAGAGTCTCCTTGGATCGATACTTGGCTTACTTAAGCCACTTACTACTTGTTTGACCACGTGCACTTGCGTGTCATTTTTTAACACCCAACAAAGGACCCGAGCAAGTTTTTGGTGCCGTTGCCGGGGAGACTAGGCAATTGGTGAAATTGTATTAAGTGTAAATTTACTGTATTTTTATTTTATTTTCTTAAGTGTTGACAACTTGGTCTTAGCCTGTATTTTGCAGACTTGATTTCTGTGAACACTAGCAAGAGACAAAGAGCTGGTGGAATCTTATATAGAGCCTGAACGTATATTTCATAGTAAACGCAGAGAAGCTCTATAAAAGAAGCTGCAGTTGCTCAGACAGACTATGATGGAGCAACAAAATCCATCGGTTGTGACCCGAGCAAGTTTTTGGCGCCGTTGCCGGGGAGACTAGGCAATTGGTGAAATTGTATTAAGTGTAAATTTACTGTATTTTTATTTTATTTTCTTAAGTGTTGACAACTTGGTCTTAGCCTGTATTTTGCAGACTTGATTTCTGTGAACACTGGCAAGAGACAAAGAACTGGTGGAATCTTATATAGAGCCTGAACGTATATTTCATAGTAAACGCAGAGAAGCTCTATAAAAAAAGCTGCAGTTGCTCAGACAGACTATTATGGAGCAACAAAATCCACCGGTTGTGAGGGCAGTGTTAGTCCCCGAAGAAGCAGCAGCAAGGCCGGTTCGCGAGGTGGCAATCCCACATGCCAACAATGTAACATCCAGTATCCGCAAACCAGAGCCTGGAGGGAGATTTGAACTCAAGCAAAATATGGTGCAACTGTTGCACACAAGCGGGCAATTTACCGGTCTCCCTCATGAAGACCCACAACAACATCTCCAAAACTTTTTGGAGATAAGTGACACTTATATACCCGCTGGAGTGTCACCTGATTATGTTCGGCTCACATTATTTCCGTTCTCATTACTTGGTGAAGCCAAGAGGTGGTTAAAAGCTGAGCCACCAAATTCTATTTCAACGTGGGATAATCTAGCACGGAAGTTCTTGATAAGATTTTTTCCCTCTGGTAAAACAGCCAGACTTAGAAGTCAAATTCTAAGTTTCAAACAGAGGGAGGGAGAAAATTTGTATCAAGACTGGGAAAGATTTAAATCCATGTTGCGGGACTGTCCTCATCATCATCAGTCCAATGAGGTGTTGGTGCACACATTTATTGACGGTTTGGAACCCCATACTAAAATTTTGCTAGATTCAGTAGCTGGAGGGCAACCGCTGGAAAAGACTTATGAGGAGCTGTACACTTTGCTAAACCGGATTTCACAGGGCAATCCAGAATGGAATGCTGATTCATCACGAGGTGGAGCAAGGAAAGCAGCAGGAGTGCTTGAAGTGGATGGATTTACAGCTATCGCTGCACAGATAGCTGCCTTGCAGAATCAATTGAACAACCACTTCAGCAACATGAATTTGAAGCAGCCTTCAGCTTCAGTTAATGCGGTCCAGCAAATGTGGTGTGAAGTGTGTGGAAGCAGTGAGCACTCAGCTGAGTGCTGTGGAGCAAATCCTGATTCTGTTAACTTTGTGGGCAATGCACAAAGAAATCAGCAGCAGTATGGTAGCGGCTACAACTCAAATTGGAGGAACCATCCAAATTTTTCATGGGGTAGCAACAACCAACAAGGCCAAAGTTCGGGTCAGGGTATGCAAACAAATCAAGGAGGGCAACAGAACTACCAATATCAATTCAGAAATCATAATGCCCCTCCTCCACCACCATCACCTAGCATTGAGGAAATGTTCAAGACCATGATCGCTAATCAGGCGCAATTACAGGCTAACTATGTTAAATTGGCAGACGAAGTGAAAAATAATCAATTAGCGACCAAGGCTCTTGAGTATCAATTTGGGCAATTTGCTAGTGCCCAAAACACAAGGCCCAGAGGAGGACTGCCTAGCGACACGGATCCTAATCCGAAGCAGGTAAATGCAGTGACCACAAGGAGTGGTTTGCAACTGAAGGAGGTGGAACCAGAAAGACCACCTCAAAAGTCAGGAGCAGCAGAAGTTAAGGGGGAGCAAAGTGCGGAAAGGGGGAAGACCAAAGAAGCTGAATCAGAAAGACCTCCACCCCCGTTCCCTCAACGACTCAAGAAACACAAGGAGGAGGCGTGTTTCAAGAAATTCATGGAGGTGCTTAAACAGGTACATGTTAACTTACCTCTTGTTGATGTCTTGCAGGGAGTGCCTAAATATGCCAAATACATTAAAGACATCGTGACCAACAAAAGTCGTTTGACTGAGTATGCCACGGTAGCTTTGACGGAGGAGTGCACTTCCCAGATCCAAAATAGACTGCCCACGAAGCTAAAAGACCCTGGAAGTTTTACTATCCAGCTTACTATTGGGCAGAGCATTCGAGCTCGTGGATTGAGTGACTTGGGGGCGAGCATAAATCTGATGCCATCTTCGGTATTCAGAAAGTTGGGTCTAGGGAGTCCTAGACCTACAACCATAATCTTGCAGTTGGCGGATCGATCCTTAGCTAGGCCGGATGGCATTGTTGAGGATGTGCTTGTGCAAGTAGGCTCCCTAATTTTCCCGGTAGGTTTTATTGTTCTGGATTTTGAACCAGACGCGGAAGTCCCATTTATTTTGGGATGACCCTTCTTGGCAACCGGGAAAGCATTAATCGATGTAGCTGCGGGTCAACTTACAATGCGAGCACATGACAAGGTAGAGGCGTTCGATGTGTACAAAGCACCCAAGCTCCCGATGGTGAATGAAGAACTCTCGGTGATCAATGTAATTGATCATGGGAATGCTAAACAAATGGATGATTCCCGAGAGTTGATGGGAAGACCACCGGATAAGGGTGAGCACTACTGGGGGGAGGAAAATGATCGTGAGAAATTATCCATCACCCTAGCGGACAATTGAGCATAAAGGACATCGAGCCGCGACGGTAAACCAGGCGCTGCACGGGAGGCAACCCGTGAAAATTTTCTTTCTTTCATTTTGTAAAGTGTAAATAGATTTTTCTTTTTCTTTTTCTTGATTTAGTACAAATTTTTGCGTTTTAGTTAGTATTATTTTTTTTTAGTTAGGTGAAACCTATTAATCTAACCAATTTTGTTTAGTGAGATGATTTTCAGGTTAAACAGAGAAAAATGTGTACTGAATCATGAAGGAAAAGGCGAGGTATGAAAAAATTAATAAAATGCAGAGACAGTGAGCTGGGGCGATAGCTCCGTGTCACGGAGGAGGACCTCCGCGTTACCCTCCGTGACACATTGAGGTTTAATCTGGAACTTTTTAAAATTCAAGTAAACTATCGCGATGGCTCCGTGTCACGGAGGCAGTGCACCGCGATGCACTCCGTGACACGTTGCCATATAAATTGTGACGGGTCACACCGGGTTGCCGGGTGACCCGCGTGTTTTCTTCATTTTAAACCCCCGATTTTGCCCCTTTTTCCCTCATTTTTACATTTCTCCGTGAACAAACACCCAAAATTCCCTTGCCCATCAACGTGCCACGGTATAAAGCAAAGAATTATCAAGTTTTCTTCGGTTCTTCAACTCCGAGGTATGTTTTCCGATTATCTCTCAAGTTTTTGTCTATTTCATTCGAATTTAAGCATGGGAGGTGAACTAAATCACCCTAAGTTGAAATTTAGCATGAATTTGAGTTATTCCTTGATTGATAAGTGTTCGGAATGCTGTAATGAGCGTTTGAACTTGTCGATTGCGTGAATGATTCGAATTTGATTGCGAAATTCAATTCTAGGGCTTGATGTTGGAATCGAAATTGGTAACTTGGTAAATTTGTGAATAATATGCCTGGTTGTATGTATTGAACGAGATAAGTCATTGTAGAATATTGTTTGAATGTTAATAGACGACGAATTCTCGGGTTTTTGGGAAAATGTTGAAAATTGTTCAAATTGGGTTGATTTTATAGGTTCGTGTGTATATAGAATTTTTGTTGTTGTTTTTGTTTCATTGTTTTTAGTTGCTAAGTGTGATGGTTGAATTGCTAGCGATGGTAGTGATTGGGATTAGCTGTATGAAGTCTGAGTAGTACGCTAAAGTTATACCGTCGAATTTTTCTTTGTGAACGCACTAAGCATGAATTGTATAGTTGTTTGTTTTTGGTGTAAATAAAGTTATTCTTGCCGTAGTATTGTAACTGTAACTAAGGACTAAGTGTGGGGTAAACTTAGCTGAACCCGACCTTAGCCGAAGTTAATATTCATTTAGCTTGACATTGCGCTTGTTAATTTGTGTTGACAGGTAAAATGGCAAGTAGGCAGGATAAGGGTAAAGCTGCATCAACTTCAGGCACCGGGAGGAAAAGACTTAGGTTGGGCACAACAGTCCCAGCTGCACCAGCAGTTCCACGCGGCCAGCACCGCCAATATGGAATTAGATGGATAACTGATGAAGGGAAGAAGTGGTACACCAAACACAAGGAGAATAAATACTTCCCCGAGGAGCATATTGCACGGGAACCATTAGCACAGGAGTTCCCCCGCATAGTGCAAAGGATCGAGGCAGCTGGGCTCAGCTTCATATTTCAGGAGCCCAAGGAATGCAACCTACATCTAGTCCGGGAGTTCTATGCAAATTGGAACCCGGCAATCAGAAGCCACACAATCAAGATCAGAGGGCAGATAGTCACGCTGGAACCCCAGCAGCTAAATGCCATCATCGGAGCGCGGGACACAGACGCCCACGTTCTCCGCCAGCTGAACATCACCCCACCATTTGCCGATATCAGACGCACACTGTGTGGGGCTCGATCCACAGCCAGATGGTGTAGCCATAAGAAAATGGGTTACCACCAGACTCTGCCGTATTCTCAAATGAACAGGGAGGCTAGAATATGGCTGAAGATAGTCTGTTTGTGCCTAATGCCGGGGGTGCACATGACTGATGTGACCCAGGACCGTGTGTGCCTGGTGTATGCCTTGGTGAAAGGGCTGGAGATTAATGTTGGGGCGGTCATCATATCCGCCATGAAGAGAGCCCGACTACACTAGGGCCACAGGTATGGGTTCGGGGGACTAATCACCACCTTTCTCCATGGCCTCGACGTTGTGGAAGAGGCTTTGGATTACATCCCGCAGTTGGAGCGGAGGGCCCTTGATGTGACCAAAACTAAGGCCCCCGACACCACACACGGGCCAGTGCTGACGCTTGGTGAGCGACATGCTCATGACGACCAGTACATGGCACGGATGTTTGGTATGCAAATGCTCCAGCTTCAGATCGGTGGGAGACCAGCCACGGAGGAGGAGCTATGGCAGCTCGAGCTGGATTACCCATTTGGCGAAAACGCCAGGGCTCTATGCCGGGTGGAGCCAGCCTTTGTAGAGCCGACAGATGATGACGTCCCCACGGATGAGGAGACACGTCGGGAGGACTCCAATGTGGAGTCCGATGACGACGATGTGGAGTCCGATGACGACGATGGAGGTGACTCGGACATGGGCGATGAGGCAGTAACACCTGATGAAGAAGTTGAATATTTTGATTAATCAGGGAGTTCCACCACCCAATTTTTGTGATTTTTAATTTTTGTGAACATTGGGGACAGTGTTCAATTTAAGTGTGGGGTGGGGAGTAGTTAGGTGCTGGGGCTGGGCTGGTTTGCTTGTATGCCTTCCTCTATATTTTTATATGTATGTTTCCCTGTGTTTGTGAATTGCAAACTGTTCTGTATCTGTACATATTTGTGGTATTGATGTGTGTTGTGGAATGTTATTGTTGCCAGCTAAGTCTGTAAATATTTTCTTAATTTTTTTTCTCTATCGAAATGATCGATATTTTTAAAATTTTGCAAAAATATTTTGTAAATAATTTTTCCATCGAAATGATCGGTGTGTTGCAAAATTTTTCAATTTTTATTTTTTTGGGTTTCTCAGAGTTTGTTTTCGATTATTTTACCGAGAATAGTCCCATTGAACCGACGTCACAGTTAGTGACCGTTCCCTATGATGGATGGATGACGACCGTCTTAAGGGAAATGTAGTCGGTAGGAGTAGTTATTTTAATTTATTTTCAGTTTTTTTTCTTTGGTGGATTGCATCACGGAACCTGTAGTTACAATATGGTTGTGAAATGTTGGTTGCGTGTTGTAACTGATATTCAAAATGTAAAAGTGATTCATATGAAAGCATGCAATTTTGTAAATATGTTGAGATACCTAGGCTGTAGAATTTGATTCGGTGTGATTGAGGCTTAATTTTGAATTCATGTAATTGGCTAATTAAAGAGTCTGTGAATGCATATTGAATCGAGCATGTGCATAAAGTGTGAACTGAGGTATTGTTATTCCATGCTATTGTGAAGTGTCTAGAACTTGCCTGGTGTGTGTACAAATCGAAATGAAGGAGGTGTAGTGTTGGAAAGGATGTAGGCATTTCTTTGTTCTAACCGAGAGTTTCTAGTTTTTTTCTTGTCATACTCCCTTTTTATGTGATTGTATACCCTAGTCAGCCCGTTGAGCCTTTAGCCTATTATTTCTTTCTTTTGTCCAAAAAGCTTAAACTGAGCTTAATTCTTTATTTTCATTAGTCGTAAAGTCTATACAAAACTCTTAAGCGCTTAAGAAAAGAAAATAATTTTCCCAAAGTGTCAAAGAGTGAGAATGGTGAAAAGAAAAAGAAAAGCAGAGTGAGGAAAGAAAAGAAAAAGGTTGAGGGTGCACTTGCTATAATTAAATGATAATGAAGGTGCATGAAAAACCTTTGTCTTCATGTCAAGTGTGCTTGATGAAATGGGCCATACGAAAGTAAACCATCATAAATGGGATGATGAAAAAAAAAAAGAAAGGAGAGAAACAATGTCTATGAGTTGATGGGAATGTGTTGAAAAGGCGCTTAAGGATGCTAGTGACTATTATTGGCTAATCCAATATATACTAGTTCCATAGCTTCCATTACAACCCATTAAAGTCCTACGTGATCTTACATGGCATTTCTTTATATTAGTGGAGTAATACACTAAGGGCAAGCTTATGGGTCATGACATGATGCATGTGAATTCTTTTGGGAGAGAGAGTGAAATTAATTTTTACATGCCCCTACTTGAATGTTGGTGTGTCACATGAGCATAAAGGGGAAGATTCTCTTGAGTTGTGAGGGCACATGCTTGATGAAAGATTGATTTTCGTGTCGGATATCTCGATTAGCTGATTTGCATGAGTTTGCCGATATCGAGAGTCAATTCTTAAAGTCTAGGAAGTTTTGATGTATTAAAGGTCATTGCATTGTTAAGACCATGCATGTTTTCTTGATGATTTGCAATATTGAATGATCGGTATGACCGTAGCTTATATTGTCGCACCATAGTGGCTAAGGTTGGGATGTAATTTGCATGAATTGTGTGTTTGTTGTTCGAGGACGAACAAGGATTTAAGTGTGGGGTAAGTGATCTTGGGCAGATTTATATGCCCAAGTGATACTCAAACGTATCATTTTCGCCTTGTTTATCTAGCAATGTGTATACAATTTCATGTAATTGGTAATAAAATGTGAATTTATACTAACCAACATGATTAGCATTGTTTTGTAGGTAAAATGTGATTTTGAGGAGTTAAAATGCATGTTGGAACAATATCAGAGTTGGACTTGGATTCGAGCACGAAAAAGGCATTGGACTGCACCAATTAAAGGGGCTCCGCGATGGAGCCGTGTCACGCTACCATCGCTGAGGCATTCTGCCTGGAGGGTGAATAATTAGTCAAATTGCAGTGGAGCCTCGCGACAGCTCCGTGGAACGGTGGCAAGCCTCCGCGTTGCATGCCGTGCCACGTTGAAGCTTTATTCCCGGACCCCAAATTTCCAGTGAGGGTCCGCGTCCACGCCGTGTCATGGAGGCAGTGCTCCGTGACACGTTGCTTGTTATTCCGGGAAAAATTCCCATTAGTATAAATAGAACACTTAAATGTATTTTTCATAATTCAGACTTGGTGGAGCAAGGACGTGGGTGACAGGCAGTTGAGGGACGAAAAATTCAGGGTTTTTTCTCTCTTTCTTTCTTCTTTAACTCAATTGTTTGTATGATTAACACTTGTTTTAGGATGATTAATCCACAAATGAGTGGCTAATTCCCTTCCTTGCTGAGGTTATGAACATTTGTGATGAATTTTGATTATTAAATTATATGGTTTTTCATCTTCTTCTTCCATGTTGTTCTATTAATTCTTGTTTCTACTGCATTGGTGTGTGGCTGACATTAATGTATATCTAAAAAGTCCGATTTCACTCGAGAGAGCACGAAATTGGAAAGTTGTGAATTAATAGGGTATTGTTCTTAACTTGATTTGGAAAAATTGAGTTTTGATGTGCTTTCCTGATAGAAATATACTTGAAAGCCGTATTAGTCGATTTAGGAACCAGAATTGTACTGCTAGGTCATGAATTGCATTTGATCACAGAAATGTAGACGGATGGTTTATGATTCTTAAGTGAGATTAAATACGTGAGTTTTAATCTCTTGGCTAATGTTCTTCGCTAGCAACTGAAAGCGAAAGATTAACCAATTATGATTATAATCAAGTTCATTACATGTTCTTAACCTTGGCATGCTCATATCCATAGTTTAAATTCAAAGTAAATAATTGTTATTAGTTTTAGTACATAATTTATAAAACAACTTTTCAATTGTTGGTTACGTCGTTGTTAGCATCTTTAGAAGTGAGATAGAATATAGTATACTTAAGCAATTTTTACTTATCCAGAGTCTCCTTGGATCGATACTTGGCTTACTTAAGCCACTTACTACTTGTTTGACCATGTGCACTTGCGTGTCGGTTTTTAACACCCAACAAAGCACCCGAGCATGTATGTGATGTCTAAATTCAGTTAAGCTATATAGTTCTTTTTGGAGGTAGTCTTTCCGTTGCATGTTTCTGAGTTTTCTGTGTGTTTCTAACATTCGAGGACTAATGTACCCAAGGGGGACATATTGTTATACACTTGAAGCTCAAAGATCAGACCAGGGGGTTGAAACGGGAAAATTCTGAAATTGATGTCGTAGGCACAGGAGGAGTCGTGGGACGACTCGTAAGGTGACCCCATGAGTCATCAGGTGGCTCATGGGGAGGCCTGGGGGAAATTAAGATTTAGGGTACCCACAAGGGAGAGAATGACTCGTGGTTAGCCACCACGAGTCGCCATGTCACTCGTGGGGTGATGCTGGAATTATATTGGAAGAAGTAACAAGTGTACCTAACAGATGGGACCCCACGAGTCGTGGCCAGTCCCAACAACTCATGAAGTGAGTCATGATCAAGAAAAATGGTTTTTCATGAATGTTAAGGCAGTGTACCTGATGGGAGGTTACCACGAGTCGTGGCCACGGGGGATGAGCCGTTAAGTCATCCGTTACGAGCCCCAATAGACATGTCATCCAGTGTACTTGACGAGAAACCTAATGGATCGTTGGCCCTGGTAACGAGTCGTCAGGTCGTCCGTTAGCACCCTCCCCCCCCCCCCCCAGCAGTGTGTTCCTGCGAATTAAGTAAGGTTCTTTTTGTAATTCCTAAGTTCCTAAGACCTATACTAGATCATTTAAGACTCGTTTTACAGGGTTTTAAGAGGTGAAAACCTATTCTAAGCTACTTCATTCGATGCATGCAAACTTGAGAGCTTGAAAGGGAGGATTTAGAGAATGTTTTGAAGGTTTCCATTGGAATCTCATCTGGGCAATTAGAGAAGTGTTAAATCATCCCTCCTAGGTATTTAAGACTATGAGTGGGTGTCTTATTCCACACCCATGCCTAATTCCTATCAAAATTTGATAAATTGTCTATGATCAAGTATGGGGTTTTATCCAATTGCATGATTCTTCAATCTTTATGCATGGGTATGGTTAGATTGTGTTTATATTTATGAATTATGAAGCTTGGGTGGATTTTAAATAATTTTTCCTTATAAAAATTGTTTTCCAAATTTTGAATCTAAAATGCCCATGGATTAAGAGTTCATAAAAGAAGTGATTTATGACAAACGTGTGATGATGATGAGGTTGACGATGAAAAGCACGTTTCTAAAACTACCCATGATCTATTTTGTTGTTTCCAAAATTAATTAATTAGATCCAAGTATGATAAAGCTTTGGATGATGCCCACACGTCGATTTAAAGTGATGATTTTCCCGACATAAGCTTACCACATTGTTTCAAGAGAAATTTTCCCATTTTTATTATAAATTCTAGCCTGTGGTATGTTGAGTAAATATTTCTATACATATCTTACCACATGATTTGGAGTATATGTTCCCACCTATGATTGAGCTTGTGGTATTTTTTGAGATAAAGCTTCTCATATGCATGATTTCATAATTGAGATGTAAGTCATTATTTAGCTTTGTCAATAGACAATGTTTAGCTTCATATCCATATGATATCTAGTCTATCAATAGACAATGTTTAGCTTCATATCCATATGATATCTAGTCTATTCATGATTTCATTATGAGCTTTGTCAATAGACAATGTTGAGCTTCATTTCATACGATGTTGAGTTATGCATGATTTCATGTTAAGTTTTGTCAATAGACGATGTTGAGCTTCGTTATATATGATGTACATCATTGCATGTTTTTGGAGAAGAATCTAGCACTGAGTGGGTTAAGGATCGATTACCCTATGCCCCAGAACTACGCGCTAACGTAGGTTGATACTATTATATTATTGGGACCTCCCTTGTGAGCTAGCACTGACCTAATTGGCCCTTCAACTTGATATTGATATCATGGTATCGTCCATCGCCCTAGCAATGTTTTGGACGGCTATACCCATTCGAGTGTGATAGTTGGGACCACGTAAGCTCTATCGTGGTATATCGGTTAAGTGACGAGTCTCCCACTGTGTAAATCATTCATATTGACTATTCATCACTCATCATAATTAGCTTATGCATGCATGTTAAAAAGTATGGTTTGACTCATTTTTAAGCTTTTGATATAAATGTGTGTTTCAGCTTTGAGTCATTTGAGTCAGTCATGATGTTCTAAAGCTATTCCTGTTCATGTTATGATAAGAGTACAATTTCAAAATGAATGCATGTAGTCATCTACTTACACAAAAAGCTTATGATATGTTATAAAATGTTTTCAATGATTTATTTTACTTAAGAGGTTTTACTTACCTTGCACACTCGGTCCATTCCACGTACAGACCACATACTTTCTATGTTGCATCATTTCATGATGCAGGATCCATTTCCCAAGTTCAGCCCCGTTCGTAATCGCTTATCAGAGTTAGCACCTGCATGAGTGGTGAGTCCTCATCTTTCGAGGACTAGATTTTAAGTTTCATATCGTATTTCAGTTTCATGTTTTGTGGAGTTAGTTGGGGTCTTGTCCCATCAAATCATCTAGTCTAGAGGCTTTCGGACTTATGTATGTATAGCTTCGGATATTATTCTGATGTGCCATTGTATGAGACATCCGCTGAGTTTATAATTATGTTTCTTCATGTTATTTAAATGTGTTAGTTGAATGCTTATTCCATGAGTCGACTTGGGGTCACTCGGCATCCTTTGTCCCGTGTCTATGATCCGGTCCTTCGATCGGGTCGTGAAAATTTCCATTCCCATGACCATTGTTGTTTTCATTTCTTCTTCCATTAGATCTTGGGGGAGGCATTTTCTGCAAACACGTATAGCACTAGTTAGAGGGATAGAGAGAGTTGAAATTCCTCGCATGACATAGATCATGAAAGAAGGGAATTTTCCTAAAGTATTTCGTAGCCTCTTTGTCATAAGTGTGGCACACTTCAAACACATAAAAAAGACTCTACTTAACGCATTTTTCAGACACCCTAGTACACACCTAAAACTGTTGCTCTGATGTGAAGTTTGTTATGATCTAGGGTCCCAGCTCCGATCATGACAAAATAAATGAACTCATCAATTCATGTCACGGAGAAGATATTTTTGTATGTAATAAAAAGATGGTCATTCTCCTATGAAAGATACAATTGAAAATATAGATAAAGAAAGACTTTTCTTCTTCCATCTCAATTTTTATCTTCCATCTTGAACATTAGTTTATTATTATACAATTTCTTTTCCAATTTTTTTTTCTTATTCACTTTAATAAAGTGAGAGACAATTGTAACACACACACCCTTCAACACATATATGATTATGTTAATATCGATGAATGTACTTAAGCTCCAGGTTATGAGGTGATATTTGGGTATAGAGTTTATATTTTCAAATGCATATAAGTGTTAAGTTGAAGCTTAAGGATAAAGGTTTGGAAATGGGATAAAATAACGAAGGTGCTTTCTTGACTTATTAATGTTTATGACGACAAGTAGGTGCATCACCTATATATGCCAAATGAACCACGTTACGAGGATCAATTTAGAGAAGCAACTGCATGAGTTATTTGACCTAATTATAACCCACATGAAGCTTAAAGTTTGCTCAAAAAATTACTCCAAAAGCTATCCAAAAATGAATACAAATGCAGCCACCAGCATTGACCAAATTGTGGCTCAAATTATGGACAAAAAGAATCCACCAAACATAGACCATTAGAGACCCGAATAAAGCCAATATTGGCCCAATATTTTTGACCCATTTTGACCCAAATTTGGGGTCCAAAACCAACATACAAAGCCGACCAAAAGGGGACCCCTTATAAGGACGAACTTATGGATAAATATCAACATTTTTACACTTAAGAAAAATTTGAGAAGTATCAAGAATTCTCTCCTTTCTTTTAGCAACCCCTTTTCTCCTCAAGAGCTCTTGAAATTTTCAGCTTTCTCCAAGCTTAAGGTAAGTTAAAATACTTATAATTTTAGCACTAATTTAATATATATATATATATATATATATATATATAAACCTAAGAGAACATGTGGTGAGAAGTTGAGGAAGTATAGAAGCTCCTTTCCCCAAGATAAACTACCAAAATAGTGTGAAATTTTAAGAAGTTTTCTCTTCTCCTTTTAGTGTATATGTGAAGGATAGTTAGGCTTTTCAATAGTACAAGAAAAATATTACAAAAACATACCTTTAAGTGTATCAAATACTCTTTCAAATATCTTTTATTTGTGTGGAAGTTCGAGTGGAGAAATCTTATTATAATATTGTTAAGAACTCACCAGACGATGATCAAATGGAGTGAGTTCAATATGTTGTTGTGGTGTTTCGGGTGTAATGCATTGTGTAGGGATTTTTGTGTATTTTCAATGGTTGGGGACATTATTTTATTGTGAAGATATGTTGTGGTGAAATATAGGAGGAGAGTGTGACGATACACCATCAAAGTTACGCTAATATATACAATATGTCCCCAAGTTGTTTGTCTACTATTTTAATGATGTTAAGTCGTGTTCAAGGGCTAAAATCAGCATTATTATGCACTATATTTTAGATTAACTTAATAAAGGAATTTACAAGTCTATCTAGGCGTCATCATTGAATGAAACAATGTATTTTAGGATTTCTCATTTCTTTATCGGCATTAATCTAGAAGTGGAAGTTCTTTTTAGTGAGTTTACTTTTTTATTGTAATCCCTAATTAAGCTTTAGTGAGTATAAAATAAAATTTTAGCAGGTAAAGTCCTTATTCATATTCATTGATTAAGTTGAGTTCCAACGGATACCCTATCAATTCAAGTCCAAAGAACCTAGCTAAGAAGAGTTTTATAACTAGTGGAAGTGGCTATAAAAGCCAATCTTTTTAATAATACTCTTTTTTCATGAGTTAGGTGCATCAAGATGCTACTTCCATATTGACGCATTATATGTGACCTGAGTTAGTGTGCAACGAGGCGCTACTTTCATATTAAGACACTATATGTGCATGAGTTATATGTTTTAATATGCACCAAGGTGCTACTGCCATATTGAGGCCATTATAAATATATATATTATATATATATATATATATAACATAGTGAGACAAGGCGCAATTAGTACAAAACATGTGATACAGTGCAATTTGAGGCATGTGTAGAGTTTTTTAAGAGTAAAAGAGATAAAAGCTTAGTGAATCTCACAGAGTTTAGTTTCTAGGTTTTTATATTATATGTTGCTCTCATTTACTTTTCGTAGCTTACCAAAATAATATTTATACCTTACATACCAGTACTTTCTTTCATACTGACGTCCCTATTTCTTTAGAGATGCTATTTCTATTCTTATAGGACCAGATAGAGACCCAAACAGACCTCTCCAATAGGAGTTGCAGTGTTTAGTTGTTATGGTAAGCTCCAATTCTTCTTAGAGCTTAACAATTAGAGGTACAACTTTAGTTTTGAGTATTCTATAGTAGATGGATACGTCGGGACTCTTTCCTATCATATGCCAGTCAGACTACTCTTAGAGGCTTGTAGACAATTGTAAGAGTTTTTAGTATGTCTTTTATGGCCTTGGCCTTCTGTTTAGTTTTTGTACAATTTATAGCCTTGTCAGCTTGTTGTTCAGTCTCTAAGGTGCTTGCAACTTGTCAGTCTTATATATACATTTTTTGAGTTTTTTAGTTTATTCATACTTATATTGTAGTTGTATTATCATGGCAGCCTAGTGTCACGATAGGAACATAAGCCCGGATCAAGTTACGGAACCTAGAACCATAAATGGCTCTAATTCGACCCATGGAATGATCATGAAAACTAAAGCTCAACATAAATAAAGTGGAAGATTGAATCATAAATTAGAGAAAGATTGAATAATAGAACATTTAAACAATAAAAATCTCAAAACACAAAATCTGAAGCTTGATATACAAACTATGTCTGAAAAGCCTCTAACGTACTGATAAGTTGATGGGACAACACCCCCAACTAGATCACTAGAAGTCTAAAACTGAAAATGACAACAACTAATCTATCTAATGATCCTCGAAGGATTAGGACTAACAAACAAGCTATTTGGACTGAACTCTAGAAACTGGCTAGCAACGGGCGGAGTTGTTACACCACGTAAGTCGTCATTTGTTAATTGATTCCTGTGTATATATGTTGAGATTTTTGGAGTACGATGCATGTGGTACAAGGCTCAAGGTATGACCATACGAGCATGTTTTTGATCAAGTAGGAGTCTATGGCCAGAGGCAGGGCATATAAGGCGTCGGGCCAGCACGTCATGCTCATATGTTAGTGCGATGTGCGGCGCACCATGCCCCCCTGCTCACTGCCTCAAATTATGTATAAACTCCTTCAAGTTTAAATGAATCATTCAAATAATTTCCCAAAATAGATGAGCGGAAGTGAGCGACCATTTCTTAAGATTTTCGCTGAATTACGCAGTTAAACTTCGTTCAATTGCAAATTTGTCTTGGATAATGAGTTTCGGGCCTACGAAGAACATATATACGGAGTTATTTCTTGACATATAGGTCAGATTATCGGAGTCCCACCAAGTAGAAGTTGTAGAAATCATTTTAAAATCGAGTCCTAGGCGGCTAAAAGCGATAAGTAAGTCTTTCTACCTTCTAGTGTTATTAACTATTTACTAGTGTTGAAAATAGCTTTATTCTCCCAACATAAGGGCCGAAATTTGGAGGCATTACCTGCTTTAAGTTGGAACTATTTGGGTGAATAAAAATCGACAATTGAGGTATGTTAAGGCTAAACTCTTCGTCAAGTTATCCTCGTTGCATAGTTAATAGGACCTATGCCTTTATAAGGAAGTTGCGAGCATGTATATTTTGGTTAGCTGCTACAGGTAGATTCGAGACTGCAGTACAGTACTCCTATCAGGATTGACCCCACATAATATGACCTTCTGTTAACCAACCTTAGGGTTGCTAACTGTATCATTGCCGATGTGGATACAAATTGAACATAGGAGCTATATGATCTTTGAAAGGACAATATTTAGGTGTATAAGGCCATATCGAAGTCCATTAACTTATGTGTTTCTCTTATGCCATAACGTAATCACTAACCCTCAATCGAGCCTCATGAGCCCATTGTGCAGTTACAAAAGCCCAGAGGGCTTAGTTTAGACCCAGAGGCTAGGTAGGTTGGCTATAGTTACCTGTGGAATCATAATGGCTTGGTCGGGGTATATATATTGAATTGTATGTTTTGGGGCTTGTGGGGGCCCAAGACAATTATTCTATGTTGATTGTACCTCACAGGCTTATGAGGTCAGGTTAGGTTCTCGTTTGAATAATTACTTAGCAGTTATACTTCAGACTCTGAAACTATTAAGGTTAAACTCTTATCGTTCTTATTGATTACTTACATTTCTTTTATCAGCTTATATATAACTTTTAATACTGCCTTACATATTTAGGTACATATTGTACTAATTCCCACCTATGGGGTGTTGCATACTAGCTTGCAGGTATGCACAGATGAGTTTTAGGACCTCCTTTGTAGTCATCCAAGAATAGTAGATAAGTCAACTCCTTTTCTTCAGAGTTATAAGTTAGAAAGGTTTGCTAATTTTGTTGTACAACTTTTGGGTAGGTCAAGGCCCTGTCCCGACCATTATCCCACTCTTAGAGGCTTGCAGACTACAATTCTTAGTTAGGTGGTTATTGTAGGCCGTGTGGGTCCTATATATGTTATGTTTTCTATGTTGGTCGTGTGGGGCCTAACTTAGCTATAGGTTAGTAGCCTTGTCAGCTGTAGATTATATATAACTGCATATCTTCCTCGTTTTATGATTTAAATAGCACAGTGTTCTTATTAGACTGCATAGGATCCTCTGATTATCATGATTGCTGGGTTAGCTGTCTTATGCAGGTTGTATGTCGCGTCCTTTTCGGCCCGAGGCTATGCTTACAACCGAGATATAGTTGTTTGTTTTCTTGATTTTGAGTTGCTTGCAGGTAGCAGTCATGAATATGCCCAGCTAGGTCAGCCCCAGTTCCAATATGGCACTAGGTGCCAGTCTTGCCTCCCAAGGTGGGGCATGAAAAACTTGGTATCAAAGCAACATCGTATCCTAGGGAGTATGCAAGCCGTGTCTAGTAGAGTCTTGTTTATGGATGTGTTGTGCACCACATTCTTTAGGCAAGAGGCTACGAGGCATGATAGCGTGGTTACCCTTCTTTCTCAAATCGTGCTATAGAGCTAAGTTGTGTAGGGTTGAATCCCTAAGCTTATACTATTCTATTTATCTACAGAAAAAATGTATAAGGAATGACAGACTACTATTGATCGGGAGTTGGATACCGCGACAGGAGAGGGAACTAGCAAAGTGCTACAGCCAGTGATGGCCCAACCTGAGGGCGAGAGGGAGACATCATCTCGATCTTCGGGGAAATTTTCCTCAACAACATGAGCCCCCCAAGGCAGCAGATACATCACCCCACCCCCAGTCATCCCTATACCATCAGATCAGGAGGTTTGGAGTATGTCTTATATGTCGGCATAGATGATGGACACTCAGCGCAGCCAGTGGCACCAGTTGTTGTTGAATCTACTCGAGGACCCAAAAGTACGAGGGTTCGTCAGCTTCTTTCCCTGAGTCCATCGGAGTTTACGGGGACAGGCCACTAAGAGGATCCTCAAGACATCCTAGATCAGTTTCAACGGATATTCAAGGTGATGCATGCTACGTCCGCAGAGTCAGTCAAGTTAGCAGTGTTCTAGCTACGAGATATAGCAGTTCTATGGTGCGAGAGTTGGGAGAGGTCTAAAGGCAGAGATGTACCCCCCACCTACTTGGTCCAGTATTTCAGCGGCTTTCATAGATCACTATTTTACTCAAGAGATCGACAGGCCTGGGTGGATCAGTTCTTACACCTGGAGCAGGGCAGATGAGAATTCGAGAGTACGCGATGAGTTTTGACTCTTTGGAAAGATATGCGCCATCATTAGTGGATACAATGCCATCTAGGGTACACCGAGTTATTATAGGGCTTGTTCGAGAGTATGTGGAAACTTGTATTATGGCTACCTTACAGGAGGATATGGACATTTCGTGCATCTAGGATTTTTCAAAGAATATAGAAGGGATTAGGTAGCGTTAGCATGAAGTAGAGAGAGTGAATCAGGAGCAGTGCTGGAGGGCCAGGCATACTGACATGCAGGCAGAATTTAAGGGCGAGCCAAGGCTGCTTATATCCGCCTTCAGTTCAATAGCAGCAGGGTGGTAGGTTAGATTGTCATGTATAGTCAGGTCCCAATGAGAGTTCATGAGTGTCGGGCTCCCAACAGCAGAGGGTTTCAAATCAGAGCATACTCATGGTACCACACTGTAGAATCTACAGTCGACAAAATTTTGGTAGGTGTAGATACGGCTCTACTTATTTCTATACTTGTGGGCAAGAGGTCATATGATGAGGGACTGTCCAACTAGAGATTAGGGGGATCGGGATCAGCAGAACAGGTCCTCAACGGGATCATATGCTCTAGCACCTTCGATAGGTGTAGGCCCTCTGCTCCAGTCGGACGAGGTCGAGGTAGAATAGGGGCATCCAGTTCTAGGAGTGGTCCAGATCGCACTTACGCCTTACAGGGCGATAGCAGTCAGAGTCGTCACCAGATGTTATGACAGTTATGGTAGATGTTTGCTTTTACCCGGTTTATGCTTTGATAGATCCAGGTTCTACCTTGTCTTATGTTACTTCGCCAGTGGCACCAAAGATGGTATAACACCAGAATTGCTTCATAGACCATTTTCTGTATCCACACCCATGGGTGACTCTATTATTGCTAAGAGGATCTATTGGGACTGTACAATAGAGGTTGTTGGTTGCCAGATTTTAGCAGACTTAGTGGAGCTAGAGATAATTGATTTTGATGTAATTATTGGCATGGATTGGCTAGCGCCATGTTATGCCAATGTGAAGTGTTTGACAAAGACTGTCTGATTTCACTTCCCTGGGGAGGTAGTGTGAGAATGAAGAGGCAATGAAGCTACTCCAAAAGGTAGGTTCATATATTATCTTCGGGCAAGGCAGCTAATAACGAAGGGATATATTTACCATATTTTTAGGGTTCAGAATACACAAGTAGAATCCCTGGCTCTTTGGTCTATTCCTGTGGTCAGTGAATTTTTTGATGAGCTTCCTGGTATTCCCCCAGAATGTGAGATTGATTTCTCTGTCGACATTCCATTAGGTACACAACCCATATCTATCCCTCCATACAGGATGGCTCATGCCGAGCTGAAGGAACTGAAAGAATAGTTGAAATATTTATGAGATAAGGGCTTTATCAGGCTCAGTGCTTCATCATAGGGTGCACTAGTTTCATTTGTAAGAAAGAAGGATGGCTCCCTACGAGTGTGTATAGATTATCGGTAGTTGAATAAAGTTACAAGTAAGATTAAATATCCCCTTCCAAGGATAGTTCATTTGTTTGATCAGCTACAAGGGGAGAAATGTTTCTCCAAAATCAACTTGAGGTCAGGATACCACCAGGTGCAAGTATTGGAGAAATATATTCCGAAGATAGCTTTCAAGACCAAGTATGGTCATTTTGAGTTCTTGGTCATGTTCTTCGGATTGACGAATGCCCCAATGGTGTTCATGGATTTGATGAGCAACATCTTCAAGCTATATTTTGGTCTATTTGTGATAGTGTTTATTGATGATATTCTAGTATATTCACGCTAAGAAGATAAACATAGAGATCACTTATGGTTAGTACAACAGGTCCTCAGGGATTACAAGTTGTATGCAAAATTCTCTAAGTTCGAGTTTTGGTTAAACTCTGTAGCTTTGATGGGCCTTATTGTGTCAGATATGGGTATTCAGGTTGACTCACAAAAAATAGAAGTTGCAAAGACTTGGCCCGCACCAACGACTCCAATGGAGGTACGCAGCTTTTTGGGGTATTATAGGAGGTTCATAGAGGGATTCTCTGCCCTATCATTATAACTTAGAAGGCAACCATGTTTCAGTGGACCAAGGCTTGTGAGTAGAGTATTCAGGGGTTGAAGGTCGGATTAACATTTGCACCAGTGTTGTCCCTACCAGAGGGTTCAGATGGTTATGTGGTATACTTGATGCTTTAGGCCTGGGGTAAGGGTGTATTGTGATGCAACACCGCAAGGTAATTTCCTATGCTTCGAGGCAATTGAGGAAGCACGAAAAGAATTTCCCCATTCATTCTCTGAAGATTTGGAGACATTTTACTTGTATCCTATGCATGTGGATATCTTTACTGATCATAAAATCCTCTAATATATTTTCATGCACAAAGAGTTTAAGTTGCGAAAATGCCATTGGCTAGAGTTGCTGAAAGACTATGATGTGAATATCTTATATTACCCAAGGAAGGCTAATATTGTAGTCAATGCCCTTAGCTGCAGATCCATTGGCAGCCTAGCATATTTGAGGCTAGAGTAGTGGGAAATGGCTCAAGAGCTACACGAGTTAGCCAATCTAGCAGTCCTGGTAACAGATTCAGAGGATAGTGGGGTCGTGATTCAACATACAATAATGTTATGTATAGTCGTAGAGGTGAAGGAATGATAGTACGAGGATCCTAGCCTAGTGTAGCTCATAGACAAGGTTCAGCAGGGGAACTATCAGCCTTTGTGTTAATAGGAGATGGTGTCTTGGGATTTAGAGGTCGACTTTGTGTTCTGGATATGGCAGGGCTTCGCCAGCAAATCATGGCAGAGGTACATTATTCCCGTTACTCTCTACACCAAGGTTCGATAAAGATGTACCATGATATAAAGGAGATATATTGGTGGCCTTGAATGATAAAACATATAGTTGAGTTTGTAGTTCAATGTCCTTATTGCCAGCAGGTAAAAGCTGAACAACAGAATCCTGATGGGCTAACTCAGGAGATAGCCCTACCTGTGTAGAATTGGGAAAAAATTAACATGGATCTGGTTACAGGGTTACCTCGCACCAGGCATAAATTTGTCTCCATTTGGGTCACTGTCGACAGGTTGACGAAATCAGCCCATTTCTTGCTAGTCAGGTGTCACGACTCGAACGGAGGCCTTGATCACAACACGGGACAAGGAGTCCTGAGAGACTCCAAGTAAACCCATGGCATGAACACACATCTCACTCAATTGATAAAATTGAAGAATCAACATGATAAGCTTAGTAGAAGTCCAAATTAAACATAACAACAAAATACACAATCTGAAGCTGACTACATCCTTTATCTGAAAAGCCTCTAAACATGACGAGTTGATGAGACAAGACACCAACTAACTCAATAAAACTAAAACTAAAAATAGATGGAGGAAATTTGAATAAGTCTAGTCCTCGGGAGATGAGGACTCACCAACAATGTAAGATGCTTACTCTAAAGAATGACTATACACGGGGCTGAGCCTGAGAGCCGAGTCCTGTATCAAGAAATGATACAACATAGAGTATGTGGTTAGTACGTGGAACGTACCGAGTATGCAAGGTAAGTAAAACTGCTTAAATAATTAAATCACTTTAAAACATGCATAATGTAAAACATAAAAATTAAGAATCTAAGAGTAGGGCTTGCATGAATTCTTTCTGAAATCATGATCTCATCAAAACATAACATAACATCATAACTAGACCGACTGACTCAAAGATGAAATCTGATAATTGTTCGGGGTTCTGTGGAAACTACACGCAAGTGCACGTGGTCGAAAAAGTAGTAAAATGGCTTAAGTAAGACAAGTATCGATCCCATAGGGACTGAACTAAGGTAATAATCAACTTAAGTATTAATGAACTATAATCCTTAAAAATGCAGACAAAAATTTAAATAGGATGTTGAGAGTTTAGTTTCCCAATTTATACGAATCTAAGACAAAATTATAAAGTGAGTCTGAACTATAGTAATGAGCATGCTGAGGCTAAAACGAACATGCAGGGAAGTAATTTGTCGATACAATTCATTTAATCTTTCCTTCGGTTGCTAGTCAAGAATTATTGCCTATGGATTGAAACTTTCGTAGCTGACCCAACTTAAGAATCATGAACCTTCAACGTACATTTCTGTGATAAAAGAATTTCATCTTCTAGCAATACAAAACCGATTCCTTAATTGACTAATACGACTTTCAGATATATTTCTATTTTGAATGCAAATCAATTCTCAAAAACTAAGAAGATATCATACCAACCAATTCACAACTTTCAAATTTGTTTTCTTTTAAGAATCAAAAGTGCATTTTTTAGATATACATTAACATTGGCCAAACATTAATGCAGTAAGAACAAGAATTAATAGAACAACCATTGAAGAAAAGATGAAAACTAAATTGATCAACAATTACATTCCACTACAATTGTTCTTAACCTCAACAATAAGTGAATTTAGCCACTCATTTGTGGATTAAACATTATAAAATGAGTATAAATCATACAAACAATTGAGATAAAAGAGAAAGAGATAGAGAAGAACCCTAGAATTTTCGTCCCCTAAACTGCTTGTAACCCACGTTCTTGCTCAACCAAGTCAGAATCATTAAAAATAAACCTAAGTGTGCCATTTATACTGGTAGGAATTTTTCACAGAATAACAAGAAACGTGGCACGGAGTGTATCACGGAGCACTCCCTCTGTGCCACAGTGCAAACGCGGACCCTCACTGGAATCAAGTTCCTCAGTAGTTTCTCCTTGGCGTGCCACGACTTGTAACGCGGAGCCAGGCCAACGTGCCACGGCGCAGTCACGAACCTTTACTGGAAGTTGATGTCCCAGGTCAATGTCCCCAACGTGCCACGACTGATATCGCGTGGCATTGCCTCCGTGTCATGGAGGCAACACGGATCTTCACTGGAATTTGCCAAACTAAATCATCCGAGGTAGAATGCCTCCGCGATGGTAACGTGACATGGCTCCATCGCGGAGCCCTTATTTTTGCTGCTCTTCCTTGACCTTTTCCACTCCTCGCTTCCAAGTCCATTATCGATCTTTACCAACATGTATCTTATCTTCCTAAAATTACATTTTACCTGCAAAACAACACTAATCATGTTGGTTAGTATAAATTCACATTTTAACTACAAATCACATGAGAATGCATACATAACGATAGATAAACAAGACGAAATGAAGATTTTGAGCATCACTTGGGCATATAATTCTTCCCAAGATCACTTACCCCACACTTAAGACCTTGTTCGTCCTCAAACAACACTCATACATCTCATGCAATTGATCCCCATGCATAGCTACTTTGGCTCAATAATTCAAGCTACGGCTATATCGATTATTTAATATAGCAAATCATCAAGAAAACATGCATAGTCCCATCAATACCATGACATTCACCACATTAAGACATCCTAAGCTCAAGAATCGACTCTCAATCTAGGCAAACTCATACAAATCAACTGATCAAGACATCTGACACGAAATTCAATCTCTCGTCAAGCATGTGCCCTCACAACACAAGAGAAATTTCCCCCTTTTCAATCATATGATTTCCAAAGCATTACCTGTAGGGGTATATGAACATGATTTCGCTCTCTCTCCCAAAGAATTCACATGCATTATGTTTTGAACCATAAGCTTGCCTCTAGTGTATTACTCCACTAATATAAGGACGCGTGATGTAAGATCACGTAGGACTTAACGGGTTGTAATGTAAGCTAAGGAACTAGTAAATACTGGGCTAACCAATAATAACTAGCTTCCTTAAGCGCTTTTCAATACATCCCACCATCATTATGGGCATTGTTTCTTCCTTCATCCTCTTATTCTTGAATTTTTTTCTTTATTTTTGTTCCCATTCCTTTAAGCACACTCGACTTAATAACAAAGATTAATTATACATCTTTATTTTCTTTAATTTTAGCAAGTGCACCCATGACCTTTTCTTTACTTTCACCACTTCCGCTTTTCCTTCCTTTTCACAAATCTCACTCCTTGACATTGTGGGAAAATTATTTTTCTTGAGCGCTTAAGAGTTTTTGATCAAATTCACGGCTAATGAAAAGAAGGGATTAAGCTCGGTTTCTACCTCTTCAAAGAAAGAAAAAAAAAGGCTAGAGGCTCAATGGGGCTAACTAGGATGTACATTCAAGGTAGGTATGATAAGGAAAAAAAACTTTCGATTTAATCAAAGAAATGCCTACATCCTTTCCTACAATACACATCCTTCATTTTGTTTCGCACACACACCAGGCAAGTTCTAGACACTTCACAATAGCATGGAATAATCGAAACCTCACCTCACACTGCTTGTACATGCTCAACTCAAGACTTATTCACAAACTCTTCAATCAGATAATTACAAGAATTCAATATTAAGCCTCAATCACACCGAACCGAACTCTATGGCCTAGGCATCTCAACATGTTTACACATTTGCATGCTTTCATATGAATCATCTTTGCATCTCAATATCATGTACAACACACAACAAGAATTCCAAACCATGAAGTAGCGACACGTTTGGGAAACAAACAAAAGAAAGAAAATAAAAGAAAGAAAAAACTACTCCTATCGACTACATTTCCCTTAAGATGGTCGTCATCCATCCATTATAGGGAACGTTCACTATTTACAACTTTGGTTCAATGGGACTATTCTCGGTAAAAGCACCGAAAATAAAGGCCGAGAAACCCAATCATAAGAAAATTCAACAAAAAATTTAAAAATATCGATAATGTCGATAGAAAACAAAAATATTTACAAAAAAATATTTACACAACCAACCAATAAACAACAGCTCACACAACCACAACAGCTTGCATTCATTACAACACCACTTAATTACAAAGCACATCACAAAGGGTCACAGGGTCACATTTTTTTCACAAGCACGACAACACAAAACATAAACAAAAACAAAAAAAACAACGAAACATCCAGCACCTAACTACTCCCACCCCACACTTAAACCGAACACTGTCCCTAGTATTCACAAAATTCAACATATCATAAAGGTGGGTGGTGAAACTCCCTAATCAATCGAAGTATTCCACTTCTTCATCAGGTGTCGTAGCCTCGTCTCCCATATCTGAATTGCCCCCGCTGTCCTCATCTGAATAAACATCTGATTCCTCACGCAGGTCTCCTCATCAGCGGGGACATCATAATCTACAAGCTCCACAAAATCTTTCCCCACTCGGCATAGAGCCCGGGCATTCTCGCCAAAAGAGTAATCTAGCTCGAGCTGCCATAGCTCATCTTCTGTTGCTGTCCTCCCGCCTATGCGCAACTGCAGCATGTGCATCTCGTACATGCGGGCAATATATTGATCATCCCGAGCATGTCGCTCGGCTAGTGTGAGAATTGGCCCGTGAGTAGTGTCAGGTGCCTTGGTTTTTGTGACATCCAGGGCACGCCTATCCATTTGCGGGATGTAGTCCAGGGCCTCTTCCTCAATATCATGGACCCTCAGGAACGTGGTTAGCAAACCACCGAACCCGTACCTATGCCTTTGATGGAGTCGGGCTCTCTTCATGGCGGAGATGATCACCGCCCCAACATTTATCTCAAGCCCTTTCATCAGGGCATATACCAACACACTCGATCCCGGGTGACATCTGTCGTGTGCACCCACGTCAAGCAGGAACACACAATTTTAAGTCAAATCCTAGCTTCCCTATTCATTTGAGAGTAAGGCAGTGTCTGATGGTAGCCCCTCTCCTTGTGCCTGCTCCACCGTGCTGTTGAATGGGCTCCACACAGAGTGCGTCTGATGTCCCCATAAGGTGGAGTTATGTTCAGCTGCCGGAGTACATGGGCGTCTGTGTCCCGTGCCCCCAATATAGCATTCAGAAGATGGGTCTCAAACGTGATAACCTGCCCTCTTATTTTGACGGTGTGACTGCGGAGGGTCAGGTTCCAGTTGGCATAGAACTCCCGAATCAGATGGAGATTGCATTCCTTGGGCTCTTCGAAGATGAAGTTCAGCCCGGCATTGTCAATCCGGTATACGATTCTGGGGAATTTCTGTCCCAGCGGCTCCCTTGCATTGTGCTCCTCTGGGAAGTATTTGGTCTCTTTGTGTTTTTCATACCATTTCTTCCCTTCATCTGTCACCCATCGGGTTCCGTATTGTCGGCGTTGGCCTCGCAGAACCGCTGGTGCTGCTGGAACTGTTGTTCCCAATTGGATTCTTTTTTTTTGCCGGCGCTCGATTTAGATTCGCCCTTTCCTTTGTCTTGCCTACCTGACATTGTTCCTGTACCATCGAACAGACAATCCCAATGTTATTCAAGTCAAACATAGCTTCAACTAAGGTTGGGTTGAGTTAGGCCACCCCACACTTAGTCTTTAGCCACAATTAAAATAATTCGGCAAGACAATCATGCTTTCCCAATTCTTATCAATCAAATTGCTTAGCGCATTAAGATAAGTCGATGGAATAATTACTATGTACTACTCAGACTTCGTACAACGACTAACAATATCCCCATCGATTCAATTACATCACATAGCACTTAGCCAAAATTTTTGTTCTCAACAACCTATGCAATTCACCAATTTCATTTTTCCGACAATTCCCTTGTATAGTTAGCATATTCATCTATATTCACAACATCATTCACATCACCCAACATGCACAACCAAAATTCTTTCACATTTTCCACCAAATTTAGTTTCTTCCTATTCAAATTATAACCCTAGCTACCAATTCCGCAAAAATTCAATCAAACATGCATTCATCGAGTTCACATACTCACAACGATACTATGAACATCAATCAATCAAAATTTAAGTGAATTCAAACTTAATTTACACTTAGGGAAAGGTTTACTCACCTCACATGCTCAAAAATTGAAAATTTAAGCAAAAATTGAGGTTAAGTTCAAGAACATACCTTTAATCCGATGAAATCGAAGAAAAGTTGAAGAAAACTCATGCCTAATCCGTTTCACGTTGGGGGAGGAGGGAATTTGGGGAGTTGGTCGTGGAAGGAATGGGAAATAAGGAAAAAATGAGGGGATTTCGGGGTTTAAAGGGTGTTTGTCGTGCTCGCCGAGTAACCCGACGTGAAATACACCTCAACGTGTCACAGAGGGTAACGCGGAGCACACCCTCCGTGACACGGAGCCATCATGCCCCTGTTCTGGAATTTTTTAAAAATTCTGGAATAGGCATCAACGTGTCACGGAGGTTAATGCGGAGGCCCTCCTCCGTGACACAAAGCCAACGCATAGGCTCACTATAATGCAATTTTTTTATTTTTCTCACCTCGATTTTTCTCCTTTGTAATTCTTTGCATTTTTGCCCTCCGTTCCACCTGAAAATCATCTCACAACAAGAAATTGGTTAGAATTCATAGGTTTCAACGCAACAATAATTTTTTTTCTATTTATTTATTTTTTCTTTTTCTCTTTTTATTCACTATTCTATTCATCTATTACAACAATTTCACGGGTTGCCTCCCGTGCAACACCTGGTTTACCATCGCGGCTCGACGTCATTGACACTCAATCATCCTCTAGAGTGATAGACATCTTCTCACGAATAACGTCCTCACCCCGGTAATGCTTACAACGTTGCCCTTTAACCAAGAACGTGGCACTTCGATCTTCTTGCCACAACTCCAGTTTTGGTGCTTCCTTAATCGATGGTTTCGGCAATGGTACTAGAAACCTCATTAACGACTGAAAGTCATGCTTCCCGAGATACCATTGTGGTTCATTAAACATTTTCACCCTCTCATAAGTATCTCTATCTCCGAAATGATCGGAGCTCACCAATGCTCTTCCCAATGGATCTCGAGATTCAACAATCGAAAGATTTCTACTTGATTTAGAACATTGATTGCTGAAAGCTCCTCATACATGGTTGGAAGCTTTGTGACCTTATATACATCAAATACCTCCACTTTGTCATGCGCCCACATGGTTAGCTGCCCTGCAGCTACATCAATCAAAGCTCTCCCGGTTGCCAAGAAAGGACGTCCCAAAATAAAGAGGACTTCCGCATCCGGCTCAAAATCCAGAACAATAAAATCTATCGGGAAGATAAGGGTGCCGACTTGCACCAACACGTCCTCCACAATACCATCTGGTCTGGCTAAAGAATGGTTTGCTAACTGCAAGATCACCATAGTTGGTCTAGGACTGCCCAGCCCCAACTTCTTGAACACCGATGTCGGCATCAAGTTAATACTCGCTCCCAAATCGCATAATCCATGAGCTCAGATACTTTGCCCAATTGTGATTTGAATTGTAAAGCTCCCAGGGTCCTTGAGCTTTGTTGGCAACCTGTTCTGTATCCGGGAAGTGCACTCCTCAGTAAGCGCCACCGTAGCATACTCCATCAATCTTCTTTTGTTAGCTATGATGTCCTTGATATACTTTGCATACTTCGGCACTCCCTGCAAAACATCAACCAGAGGTAAATTAATGTGTACCTGTTTAAGCACCTCCATGAACTTTTTGAAACAAGCTTCCTCCTTGTGTTTCTTTAATCTTTAAGGGAACGGGAGTGGTGGTCTTTCTGCTTCAACTGCCTTCTCCTTCCCCCTCTCATCATCCTATTCCCTTTCTTTCTCTACTGCTCCTGACTGCTGAGGCGGTCTTTCTGGTTCCACCTCCTTGAGTTGTAAACCACTCCTTGTGGTCACTGCATTTACTTGCTTGGGATTTGGGTCAGTGTCACTTCGTAGTCCTCCTCTTGGCCTGGTGTTTTGAGCTCCAGCTAGTTGTCCAAACTGGTACTCCAACGCCTTTGTAGCTAACTGATTGTTCTTTACATCTGCTGCCAATTTCACATAATCAGCCTGCAATTGAGCTTGGTTAGCTATCATTGTTTTAAACATTTCCTCAATGCTGGTGGTTGGGGGAGGAGGTCCATTGTGTCCTCTATATTGAGTCTGATAATTCTGCTGCCCTCTTTGATTTCTCTGCGCGCCCTGATTCGAACTCTTTGATTTCAGATAATACCTAAGAAGATTAGAGGGAATATTATGTTTAGAAAAAAATCATAAAATGAATTCAAACCCATCAGGTAAAGATCGTAGATATGAGTTACTTATCCTATATATGATAAAAATCTTAGTTCAGATATTAAAAGAAATAACAGAACTCAATGAAATCATAAAATTAATGAACCAAGAATGGACGGAGATGACTATAGAAGAAATTAGAAAATTAGATAAAGATTCAGATTAGCAATGATAAACTACGAATATATGGAATATTGGTTAGAAATTATAGAAGAAATAAGATTAACAACAATTTTATTAGAAACTAATATAAGAGATTATATGAGAAATAGAAACCTAGAACACTTAGAATATGCACTAGAAAATATAAAAGAAATACAGAGATTAGAGCCATTAAAAATCGAATATTATAATAAAATGTTTACACAGGATTAATGAATAAAGAACTACAGAAGCCAAAGAAAGGACATATTCAGAAAAAAGTTAAAAAATTAAAGAATCAATTAAAAATACTATATCCCGAATATAAGCAATTAAGCTCAAATAAAACAAACAACATTAGACTTGAATACTTAATAGACCTAATTTCAAAAACAGAATATAACTATATAAAATATCTAAAAAAGCAAAAATGAAAAACAATATCGATAACAACGAAGAATACAGACAACAACTACTTAATAAAATAAATGAAATAACAAATGAAATTAAATTTAGAAAGGAAAGATTAAGTTACAACATAGTTGCAGGAGTATGTCATATATCAATAAAAACACAAAGAAAAGAAATATTTTATTTAGAAATTCAACTACAAAACCTAGAATATAAACTACAACACGGACTTCCATGAACAAAGAAGAATATGCTTTAGAAGAAGAAAAATATATGAGTCAAAAAGGACTAGAGATAAAAATTGTACACTCAAATTTAGGACGAAGATTTAAAAAGATAGGAGACCAACTATATTTAATGTTAGAAAAAGAATCAGCAAAATTAGAAGATAGCTTAACAACAATGGTAAGAATTAATAAAGAAAATGAAGAAATAGACAGGAAAAAGGAAATAGAAAAAATTAAAAAACAAGCTCAAATAGAAGTTCAGCAAATTAAAGAAGAAAAAGATACAAGAATCCAAGAACTAGAAAAAGAATTAGAAAAACTTAAACAATTATATGAAGCAAAATTAAAAGCCAGAGAAAAGCAACGTGAGGAATTAAAACTCACAGAAGAAATAGAAAAATTTAAAACATTACTAGAAGAAACAAGTACATTAGAAGACCAACCTAGGACAGGAATAGATGAAATAAATGAGCAAAATAACGAAAATTCAGAAGAAGATTTAGATCAATATTCAGAGACTTCGGAAACCTATACTAATCTAATAGAAAAGGAAAATAACATAGAAATTAATGTAGAAGATGTAGATGAAAAGCCTAGTACATCAGGAACTAAAAGCCCAAAAAGGCTAGATACAAGCCCAATTTATTATACTTACGAAAGAGAAAATAGAAATAAAACATTGTGGGATAAAAGATTAAATAGAAACTGGACACCTAGACAAAACATAGAACAATATAACTTCTTAGATCTAGATTGTGTAGCAGATACAAATAAAACAATCCAATTATGGATAGGATATATTTCAAAACAACTAATAGATAATAAAATATTAATAGCAGATTCCCCTGGATACATAGAAAGAACGCTTATAGGAACAACGAAAATATGATTACAAAACTTATCAATAGAAAGTTTAGAAACACTAAGAAATAATAAGAAAATTAATAACGAACCAGCGACAACATCTATAGATATACTAAATAAATATGAAATGGCAATAAGAAACGAATTTAGTAGTATGACTACCGAAATAGATGAACGACAGAAAGATAAAGAACTAAATAGGAACCTAATGAATAAATTAAGTATATGTAAAATGAGTTATATAGATGAATATACATGTGCATTTAAAGAATATTATTATAAAGGATTATATACAAATGAAGAAAGTAGAGAAATAAGAAAACTATACTATGCAAAATTACCGGAACCATTTAGCTCAAAAGTAACTAAAGAATGGCAAGAATCAGGACTAGTAGATACACTAGGATCTAGAGTAAAGTTCTTACAAAAATGGCTTACAGAGTTATGTGAAAAACATAAAGAAGATATGAAAATGGAAAAAATATTAGTAAAAAACTTAGCATGTTGTACAACTAGAACAACACCACAATTCGGATGCACAAATAAATATAAATATAAGAAAAGAATCAAAAAATACAGACCATTTAGAACAAAAAACAAGTATAAAAAACCAAGAAAAAGATATTATATAAAAAATTATAAACAAAAAAGACCTCATAGAACTAAGAAAAACATAACAGAATGTAAATGCTACAACTGTGGCAAATTAGGACATTTAGCTAGAGATTGTAAAGTACCTAGGAACATAACTAAAAAACAAGTATCAGAAGTAATAATAGAAAATGAAGAATACAAACAAATAGAATACATAGACTACAATTTAAACAGTGATGATAGCATATACGAACTAACAGAATATGAGATGACAGATAGTGAAAATGAGATAAGAGAATACGAAACAGATAATGACTGAGACAGATATAAGAATTATAAGTAAAGAAGAATACCAAGATAGTGAAAGTACAGAGCAAAAAATAATATTCGATAATAATATGTTTGAACAAATAAAAGGAAAAGAATTAGACCTAAGCATAGATAAAATACTAGAAGTACCCAAACTAAGGAATTTCTTTAAAATAAGACAAGAAGAATATTATGTAGTAAGCCAAAAGGAACACATAATAGATTGTAAATATACTCAAGGTAAAGCTAAAATACCCATAATAAATAAAAAGATAATAAACAAAGAAATCCAAGAAATAAAAGCTAAAAATCTGATAAAATACGTACATTTAGGAGGAACAGAAATACTTATAAAAGCATGTTTTAGAGAAGAAATAGATACTCCAATTGAAATATATTTAGCAGATGATAGAATAATTCACCCAATAGAAAAAGTATAATAAGTGCAGTTAAAGGAAACCTAATATACCAAAAATTTAAATTTATAATAAGCGCAAATTATCCAGTAGAATTGGACGACAAAAATATAGATAAATCACTAGTACTATACTGGAAAATGTCAGGAATAGAGCTAGCACCAGGCAGTAAAATATTTACAGCTAGATGCAAAAACTTATACGTACTAACAACAAAACATAAGATAATGGCTAGAAATAAAATTCAAAGAATT
This sequence comes from Datura wrightii, assembly GCA_035772735.1. NCBI lineage: Eukaryota > Viridiplantae > Streptophyta > Magnoliopsida > Solanales > Solanaceae > Datura > Datura wrightii. The sequence goes on along the minus strand of JASDFA010000006.1, from coordinate 86,196,402 downwards.
AAGATAGAAAATCCTTTTGATAAAATAGTTACTATCATTGATAATAATGATTACAGTTACAAAGAAATAGACATCGAAGAAGATTTAGAAATAGTAAAAGAAAGATTAAGCACATCAAAAAGAAAAAACTATGATACGCCATCATCGTCTAGGAATAGTACCTCAAAGAGAATAGATTATGAAATACAACCAAGATTATTAGAACAAAGAATGAATGAAATACAACCTTATCAATATTATATAACAGGAATATTAAATCAACGAAAGTATTTAATAAAAATTGATACAGGACAAACCGAAAGCTATATCACAAGAGAATTAGTAAAAGAAGAAGAAATTAATAAGAACGAAAATATAAATACAGAATTACCCGGAATATTAACAAACATAGAACAAAGCACAGAACAAGAATTAATTATTGGAGGAATACCAATAAAAATAAAATTCAAAATATATCAAGGAAAAGATAATATTACTTTAGGAATAAAATGGCTGGAAACAGTAAAACCTTATAATATAGATGAAAAACAACTAATAATACATTACGAAAATAAATAGATAATCACTAAAAGAACTTTAATATGAAATAAATGGCAAAAATCTATATATTAGCAAAAATTATAGTAGAAGGATACTATAATAGATACTAACACCTATGATAGATACAGGAGCAGGAGCAAATATATGTAAGTATAACTGCTTGCCAGATAGTAAATGGGAAAAACTAAAAACACCATTAATAGTTACTGGATTTAATAATGAAGGAAGTATGATAACACATAAAGCCAAAAATACAAAAGTACAAATATGGGATAAAATATTAATAATAGAAGAAATGTATAATTATGAATTCACTAATAAAGACATACTGTTAGGAATGCCTTTTCTGGAAAAACTATACCCACATACCATAACAAAAACGCATTGGTGGTTTACTACCCCATGTAACAAGAAAATAGGAGCAAAAAGAGTTAATAACAAGGTAAGAAAAGATACGCCATGGATAATAGGAAGTGAAAAATTACCCAAAAATTAGAAAATATAGCACCAAGTGATAATAAAATAGAAATTATAATATTCGCAATAGACAAAATACAAGCAATACAAAATAAATTAAATTCATTATATAGTGAAAATCCATTACAAGGATGGGAAAAACATAAAACAAAGGTAAAAATCGAGCTAATAGATAAAAATAGTATAGTAACACAGAAACCATTGAGATATAATTTTGAAGACCAAAAAGAATTCCAAATGCATATAAAAGAATTATTAGAAAATAATTATATACAAGAAAGTAATAGTAAACATAATAGCCCAGCATTTATAGTAAATAACCATAATGAACAAAAAAAAGGTAAAAGTAGAATGGTAATAGATTATAGAAATTTAAATGCAATAACTAAAACATATAACTATCCAATACCAAACAAAATACTAAAAGTAAGACAAATACAAGGATATAATTATTTTAGTAAATTTGACTGTAAATCAGGATTTTACCACCTAAAGCTAGAAGAAGAATCAAAACAACTGACAGCATTTACTGTACCACAAGGATTTTACGAATGGAATGTACTACCTTTTGGATACAAAAATGCACCAGGTAGATACCAACATTTTATGGATAACTACTTTAATTAACTAAAAAATTGTATAGTATACATAGATGACATATTACTTTATTCAAAAACGGAGGAAGAACATATAAGATTATTAGAAAAATTTATACACATAGTAGAAATATCAGGGATAAGCTTAAGCAAAAAGAAAGCTGAAATATTGAAAAATCAAATAGAATTCTTAGGGATACAAATAGATAAAAATGGAATAAAAATGCAAACGCATATAGTACAGAAAATAATAAATTCTAAAGAATTACTAGATACTAAGAAAAAATTACAATCCTTTTTAGGATTAGTCAACCAAGTACGAGAATACGTACCGAAACTAGCAGAAAACTTAAAACCGTTACAAAGAAAATTAAAAAAGGATATAGAATACCATTTTGATGAAAAAGATAGAAATCATATAAAGAAAATAAAAGATATGTGCAAAAATCTACCAAAACTATATTTTCCAGATGAAAGCAGACAATTTAATTATATAGTAGAATCAGATTCCAGTAATCATAGTTATGGAGGAGTATTGAAATATAAATATGAAAACGAAAAGATAGAACACCATTGCAGATACTACTCAGGGTCACATACAGAATCACAGATAAAATGGGAGATAAACAGAAAAGAATTATTTGCTTTATATAAATGTTTATTGGCATTCGAACCATATATTGTTTATAACAAATTTATTGTCAGAACAGATAACACACAAGTAAAATGGTGGATAACTAGAAAAGTACAAGATTCGGTAACAACGAAGGAAATAAGGAGATTGGTTTTAAATATATTAAACTTTTCATTTACAATTGAGATCATCAAAACTGAGAAAAATACAATTGCAGATTATATCTCAAGATACAAAAACTGAAGAAGGAAGAATGGAGCAGATACTCGGACTCCTAACTACACTTTGTAAAAAAGTGGAAAGTATGGAGGAAGAGATACAACAGCTGAAAAGCAAAACTAGTAGTCAGCAGCATGACTCTAAAAATGCGGAGCTACGTCGATTGGAAGACGTAAAAAATCCAGAGCTAAAAGGTGACGTTGGGAAACACCTAAAAACCCAATCTAACAATCCATCTAGTGCAGCTGCAGGTACCTCAAAACCTACAGGAGAAAGAAGAGATATTATCAGAAAATAGCTATTCGACAAACCATTTACTCCAAAAAGAAATATACCAACAGCTCCCACACCACAAACTACCACCTACAGGGAAAGCCTGAACCAAGTTAAATAGACGTATAACCACATAGCCAACAGGTATATACAAAACATCCATAGAATTCAAACCTTCCTAAACAAAAACCCAAAATCTACCAATATAAACAACCCAGCTGAAGACTATATAACCCAGCACCTCCAAGGATACAATAAGCTAATAGCACAACCCAAAACAAACGCCAACCTAGTAAAAACCTGTTACGATTACGGACTACTTAGTACCGTATATACGGCAATAGGAGATGAGATAACAACTATACCCGAAATACATAAAGCATTCACAATATACAAGAGAATAACCAAAGGAACCTTTTTCTATATAAAAATATACTCAGCACCTGCGGAAATACTATATGACGAGATAAAACCAATAATACAAGTTGTAAAGATAGGCCTGACAAAGGAAATGATAATTCCTGAGAAGATAGAACAACAGGACGACATATCGCATGAAGAGATACCCGAGTTCTATTCGAACAAAAGAATAATAGGACTCGCTACAATACTAAACGAACTAGCCAACAATTACTTAAACGGAAATTCGATCTGGAGCTAGTACTCGAGAGACCAAACAATCATATATGCTAATTCAAAGGAGTATAAAGAAGCAGATATGGAGGAATTAAGACAGTGGATAATTAGTCTACTAAAACCGGAGAACTACCCACAACAAGAGCCATACGGAAGAATTATATCTCTCCAGCATTATTGACAAGATACTGCAAAGTTATTGGTCAAAAATATCCAGACCACCATTGCTCAAAGTGCCATGGTGAAGATGATAACCAGATACCAGACGTACAGCTGGAATGAGATAAGGACGAAAAAGAAAAAGCAGCGGCTCAGATAGAAGAAAATGACATACCGGAAGATCATATAAAGAAAGCAGCAGATATGTTTTTAAAGTTTTTTTGTTTTGTTATGAAAAGAGTCGTCCGAAATAATGGACAGACAAAGTTTTTTTTTTGTACAAAAAGTCTAAAAGAAAATAGTAAAGGGCGGCTACTTTAGCAGAAAAGTCGCAAAGTAAATAGTAAAGGTGTCGGCCAACTATTATAGTAGGGGTCATTCATGAACAGGAAGAGCCAATTGTAAAAAAGTCATTTGTAAATTTTGTCTATAAATAGAAACTCAGACGGAAGCCAAAGGCATCCGCATTTCACACATTCTCTCTCTATTTTCAATTCCGCAAACCCCAAAACCCCCAATTGGTATCAGAGCCATAACATAAAATAAAACAATCTACCCAGAAAATATTCAGCTATGGAGAAATCTAGCAACGATGCATATCTACAAACTGAGGTATGGAAATTCATAAATATGAATAGCTAAACTGCTATATTCCTTATAATCTTCAAGCTCATATTGCTGAAGTGGGTGTTGAGTTAATTTTGCAGCGCAGCTATCTGTGCAGCGATAGCTGTAAAACCATCCACTTCCAAGACTCTTGCCGCTTTCCTTGTTCCTCCTCTAGAAGAGTCCGCATTCCACTCTGGATTTCCCTACGAAATACAATTTAACAAAGTATACAGCTCCTCATAAGTCTTTTCTAATGCTTGTCCCCCAGCCACTAAGTCTAGAAAAAAAATTTTGTGGGGTTCCAAACCCTCTATGAAAGTATGCACCAGCACATCATTGGACTGGTGATGGTGAGGACAATCCCTTAGCAATGATTTGAACCTTTCCCAAGCTTGATACAGATTCTCCCCCTCTCTTTGTTTAAAACATAGAATCTGACTTCTAAGTATTGTTGTTTTCTTGTATGGAAAGAACCGTATCAAAAATTTTCTTGCAAGATCATCCCAAGTGGTGATAGAATTAGGTGGCTCAGCTTTTAACCACCTCTTTGCTTCTCCCAATAATGAAAATGGGAATAATGTAAGCCTTATGTAATCAGATGATACTCCATCGGGGATGTAAGTGTCACTTATCTCCAAAAAGTTTTGGAGATGTTGTTGTGGATCTTCGTGAGGGAGACTTGTGAATTGCCCACTAGTGTGCAGCAATTGCACCATATTCTGTTTCATCTCAAACCTCCCTCCTGGCTCAGGTTTGCGAATACTTGATGTAACATTGTTAGCATATGGGATTGCCACTTCGCGAACCGACCTAGCTGCCATTTCCTCAGGCACTAACACTGCCCTAACAAGTGGTGGATTCTGCTGTTGCTCCAGGATTGTCTGTCTGAGCAACTGTAGCTTTCTCTCTAGAGCTTCCCTTCTTTGACGATGGAATTGTCTTTCCAGCTCTAAGTATGAATCCACCAACTCCTTGTCTCTTGCCAGTGTTCAACAGAATTTAATATCTGCAAAAGACAGGCTAAGATCAAGTTGTAAGCACTTATATAGAAATTGTAAACTAACACTAAGAAAACAATTTTACCAATTGCCAGTCCCCGGCAATGGCGCCAAAAACTTGTTCGGGGTTATGTGGCAACTACACGCTAGTGCACGTGGTCGAACAAGTAGTAAAATGGCTTAAGTAAGCCAAGTATCGATCCCACAAGGACTGAACTAAGGTAATAATCAACTTAAGTGTTAATGAACTCTAATCTTTCAAAATGCAGACAACAATTTAAATAGGATGTTGAGAGTTTAGTTTCCCAATTTATACGAATCTATGACAAAATTATAAAGTGAGTCTGAACTATAGTAATGAGCATACTGAGGCTAAAACGAACATGCAGGGAAGTAATTTGTCGATACAATTCAGTTAATCTTTCCTTCAGTTTCTAGTCAAGAATTATTGCTTATGGATTGAAACTTTCGTATCCTACCCAACCTAAAAATCATGAACCTTCAACCTACATTTCTGTGATAAAAGAATTTCATGTTCTAGCCATACAAAACCAATTCCTTAATTGACAATACGACTTTCAGATATATTTCTATTCTGAATGTAAATCAATTCTCAATTTTTGCAAACTAAGAAGACATCATATCCTACCAATTCACAACTTTCCAATTTCTTTTCTTTTCAAAATCAAAAGTGGATTTTCTAGATATACATTAACATTGGCCAAACATTAATGCAATAAGAACAAGAATTGATAGAACAACCATTGAAGAAAAGATGAAAACTAAATTGATCAACAATTACATTCCACTACAATTGTTCTTAACCTCAGCAAGAACTGAATTTAGCGACTCATTTGTGGATTAAACATCATCAAATGAGTATAAATCATACAAACAATTGAGATAAAAGAGAAAGAGATAAAGAAGAACCCTAGAATTTTTGTCCCCTCAATTTCCTGTAACCCACATTCTTGCTCAACCAAGTCAAAATCATTAAAAATAAATCTAAGTGTGTTATTTATACTTGTGGGAATTTTTTCCGGAATAACAAGCAACGTGGCACGGAGTGTATCGCGGAGCACTCCCTCCATGCCATGGTGCAAACGAGGACCCTCACTGGAATCAGTTCCTCAACAATTTCTCCTTGGCCTGCCACGGCCTGCAACGCGGAGCCAGGCCAACGTGCCATGACGCAGTCATGAACTTTTACTAGAAGTTGCTGTCCAGGTCAATGTCCCCAACGTGCCATGGCTTGTATCGCGTGGCACACGGAGGCAACGCGGACCTTCACTTGAATTTTCCAAACTAAATCATCCGAGGCAGAATGCCTCCGCGATGGCAGCGTGACATGGCTCCATCGCGGAGCCCTTATTTTTGCTGCTCTTCCTTGACCTTTTCCACTGCTCGCTTCCAAGTCCATTCCCGATCTTTACCAACATGTATCTTTGCTTCCTAAAATTACATTTTACCTGCAAAACAACACTAATTATGTTGGTTAGTATAAATTCACATTTTAACTACAAATCACATGAGAATGCACACATAATGATAGATAAACAAGACGAAATGAAGCATTGAGCATCACTTGGGCATATAATTCTGCCCAAGATCAATAATCATGAGTAAAACTGAACATTGAGTCAAACCTACTTTAGAATGTGTATGGATATATAAATCTCATGGATAATGAACATGCATTTCTGAAATCATGAGGAACAATGGGAGACTCGTCTTTTAACCAATATACCATGATACAGCTTACATGGTCCCAACTATAACACTCAAGTGGGTAGAGCCGTTCAAAGCCTTGTCAGGGCTAGGGACGATACCATGATATCGATATCAAGCTCGTGTCCCAATCGGGGCAGGGGATAACTCACAAGGGAGGTCCCCAAGTAATATGTATAAGTATAAACCTACATTGGTGCATAGTTCAGAGGAATAGGGTGATCGACCCTTAGCCTACTCGGTGCTAGACACTACTCCCAAAAATATGAATATGCTCTACATCGATTTTCAACAAAGCTTACAATCGTCAATTGAGGAAGCTCAATAATCAAATACATCTCAAATATTAAATCATGCGTACAAGAAACTTTAACTCAAACCATACCATAAGCTAAAAGATAATTGGGATTCTTCACTCTAAGACCATGTGATAAGCTTTATTCCAGAAATCATAAATCATACTTGAACATGTGGGCATTTTCCAATACTTTCACATGCTTGAAAATACTCAATTCACATCGAAAGCATCATTATAAACATGGGTAGCTTTAAAACATACTTTTTCGTCATAATATCTCATTATAATCAGACATTCATCTCAAATCTCTTCTTCCATGAAATTCTCATCAATTGGGCTTTTTAATTCATAAAGCATGAAAATTGATTTTTATTGAAAACAATATAAAACTTTCCCATGATTCATAATTCAATAGTAGAAACATATTTACATCATACCCATGTAGAGAAATTAAGAATTTCATGCATTGGGTTAAAACCTCATAGATTGGATATTGGAAATTTATAATTTAGAGTGGGATTGAGCATGGATGTAAAAAGATTCACCCATTCATAACCCTACATACCTGATTGAAGTGGATTCTTACACTTCTTTGATTGCCCAAGAGGAATTGAAGAAAATTTGAAGAAGAATAAGCTTGTTCACCCTCTCTAACCTTTTTCCTTTGCATGCATGAATGTAAATGGCATAAAATGAACTTAACTCCTTTAAAATTCATCCTTCATAACACAAAACGACATAGTTTAGGCCTTAGGATCTTAGGAATTACGGAAATGTTCTTATTAAAATCACAGCAAAAAACTGCCAGTCAGTCCCCACGAGGGACCTAATGACTCGTCACCTTGGTCCACGACTCGTGGCATCATCTGTCGAGTATACTGCTTCTCAAGTCTTCTGGGCTCGTCACGGGTGGCTTATCGACTCATCACTAGGTGACCACGACTCGTGTTCACCACTCGTCATGAATACTGCCTAGGATATTTATCTTTCTTCATCCTACAGCTCCCGACCCTCCCCAAAAATCATGGTGACGGACCACGATTCATGGGGTCCTTCCATTAGGTACATTGTCTTCATCTTTCTCTTTTCTCAATCACCACTCCCCAAGACTAACCTAACGAGTCGTGGGGCCTGACCACGACTCGTGATCACGTACATGGGGATCCCACTTCCCAATTTAATACTCATCATCTGGGCCTCACCAGGAGTCACATCACGACTCAAGGGCTGCTCCCACGGGTCACCTCACGACCCATTCCGATGCCTGGAGCCAGTTTTAAGTTTTTCTCCATTTCAACTCTCGGGTTTGATCTTTGGGCTTCTTGGATATCACAATACCTCCCCCTTGGGAACATTCATCCTTGAATGTTGGAAAACATAAAGAAAAGCAGAGAAATGCAATCATCATATTCAAATACTAATCATTTAAACTGAAAACTAATGGAATGACTGTCTCCGATTCAAACTACATAGATGAACTGAATTCATGAATCATACGTACATCCATATACATAATATAAACTTGGGCACATGAACGGAACATGAAAACTTAATAGAGTTTTAGGGCAAAACGGATACCTCAAACTGGAACTGAGTCAGTAGAGAGTAAATGTGGGTATTTAGCCATCATATTTGCTTCGGCTTCTCATATAGCTCCCTCGACATGTTTATTCCTCCATTATAATTTATTGAAGCTACTTCCTTGTTCATTAGCCTTCGAACCTGATGTCCAGTATTACTATCGGAACCTCCTCAAAACTAAGGCTGTCTTTCACGCCAACACTGTCCACCGGGACAACTAAAGCTGGATCACCCAAACACTTCTTTAAGAGCGAAACATGGAATATAGGATGAGCAGAAGCTAATTCTAAAGGCAACTCCAATTCATATGCCACCTTGCCAATCCGTTTCACAATTTGGTAGGGGCCAGCATAGTGAGGGCTGAGTTTTCCTCTCTTTCTAAACCGTATCACTCCCTTCATGGGAGATATCTTCATAAACACCCAATTATCTACCTCGAGTTCTAATTCTCTCCTTCTCACATCGGGATAGGAATTTTGGCGACTGTGAGTTATTTTCAACCTGTCCCATATGAGTTCATCCTTCTCCATAACCTCATGCACTGCATCTTGCCCTCTCATCGCCACTTCACCATCTTTGAACCAACCAATGGGTGACCTATATCTCCACCCATAGAGAGATCGAACAATGCCATATGAATACTGGAACGATAGTTGTTATTGTAAACAAACTCGATAAGAGAAAAATGATCATCCCAACTACACTTGAAGTCAATCACGCGTGCTCACAACTTGTCTTCGAGAGTCTGAATTGGTCGCTCCACTTGACCATCCGTTTGTGGGTGAAACATTATGCTGAGATTAACCTGAGTACTAAGTCCTTTTTGAAATGACCTCCCAAACTGAGAGGTAAATTGGGAACCTCTGTCTGATATGATTGACAAGGGCACTTTATGCAACCAAACTAGCTCCTGGATATATTGTTTGTCATAGTCCTCCACCGAATCTATGGTTTTGACCGGTAGGAAATAGGTGGCCTTAGTCAACCTGTCTACCACATCCCAAATAGAGTCATATTGTCGGCGAGTGCGAGGCAAACCTGTGATGTAGTCCATATTGATTTCACCCTACTTCCAAGTAGGAATACTGATATTCTGAAGCACACCTCCCAGTGTCTGATGGTCAACCTATACTTGCTCAAAGTTTGGACACTTTGCCACGAATTCTGCGATATCCTTCTTCATGCCATTCCACCAATAGACACGGTACATCTTGGTGGCACCGGGATGGATAGAATACCTGGATCCATGTGCCTTGTGCAACATTCGGCTACTCTAATCATCAACATCCGGAACACATAGGCGACCCTGGACCGAAGAACACCATCTTCCCCTTTGTAGAAGAACTCTACCTTCTGATTTTGAACGACTTCCTTTAACTTTTCAAAAATTAGGTCCTCATCTTATTAAGCTTTTACATTAGTCACAAGGACGATTCTGATCCGTTATGAACAACAACACCGCCATCAGTCGAGTCAACCAACCTAACTCCCAACCTTGCGAGTCAATGCACATCCTTCACCAGCTCCTTCTTCACCTCATTCACATGATACACACTCTCCATAGAGAGTCTACTAAGTGCGTCCGTGAATACATTAGCCTTACCCGAACGGTAAAGGACACTCATATCGTAGTCCTTGAGTAGCTCCAACCACCTCCTTTGCCGAAGATTAAGATCCTTCTGCATGAACACATATTGTAAGCTCTTATGGTCTATAAACACATCCATGTGGACCCTGTACAAGTAATGTCTCCATATCTTCAATGTGAATACCACCGTAGCCAATTCAAGATCATGAGTCGGGTAATTCATCTCGTGAATTTAAAGTTGTCTAGAGGTATATGCTATAACTTTCCCGTTCTACATCAATACAAACCCAAGTCCGATCCTTGAATCATCAAAATACACCACCAACCCATCGGTACCCCTAGTAGAGTTAACACCAGTGTTGAAGTAAGTCAAGTCTTCAATGCTTGGAAGCTCTTATCATAAGCCTCCGACCATTGGAATTTCACCTTCTTTTGGGTCAATTTGGTCAAAGATGCTGCAATCGATTGGAAGACCCCAACAAATCTCCGATAATAGCCAGCTAAACCCAAGAAAAGGATTCACCAGTCTAGGCCAATGCTTCACCATTTCTATTTTCGGAGAATCCGCCTTTATACCCTCACTTGATACCACATGGCTCAAAAATGCCACAAAGTTCAACCAAAACACATACTTGTTGAATCTATATATCTATATAAAGGAGGGACTTAGGCCTGCCTACATGTCATACCTCACATTCTAGGAATTTCATTTATCTTTTTTCCTGTATTTTGTCCTTTCTTTTTTCCAGTCTGTTCATTAAAATTAAAAAAAAAAAGATAACCCAACAGTCACGTTTATTCATCCAGATAGTTGACGTCTCTTCCTCTAATAACTTCTGCCGAAAGTACTCGCTTCCTCCCCCTCTTTCTTATTCTCCCTCTCTGTATCTTCTTTCGCGTCTTTCCCTCTCTCATCTTAAAAAGAGTGAGAGATAAGTTGATACATCAAATTCTTGGGGATTGTTGATCAAAATGAAATTTTTTCCAATCCCTTTTACATCAATGGAGGAATATTAGTGCAGTAAAAAGAAGTTGAAACAAACTTGGATGTAACATTGAGTTTATTTTATGGATTACTGCTGCAACAGAGGATAAGAGACAAGGATTATTCTTCCCGATTAGGGATTTTGTCCAAATTTATTCCTCGCCACCGAGGTAAATCTTCTCTTTTACCTTTTTACGATTTTTGGCTTTTCTTATATGTTTAGTTGATGTTTCATTTATCTTCTTCCAATTCCTTCTATATCAATGGAGGAATACATAGTGCAATAGAAAAAAGTTGAAACCAAACTTGGCTGTAATATTGAATTTATTTTAGGAATTACTACCTCAACAAAGGATAAGGGATAAGGATTATTCTTCACGATTAAGGATTCTGCACAAATTTACTCTTCATCCCCAAGGTAAATCTTCTCTTTTCTCCTTTTACAATTTTTAGTTTCTCCTTTAATATTAGTTGATGTTCCATGTATCTTTAAATTTATATTCTCAAATTCATGGTTGATTTGGGTTTATAACATACTAAAAATGCATTGTTTGGTTAATTTGTTGCCTATTTATGAGATTAATTTAATCTTTTAAAAAAATATAAAATTTACATTCTTACACTTGAAGGATTTTATTAACACGTCTTATGTTTGAATTTTAGGAAAATAAGACGCGAAGATTTGACATACAAAAGTTTTAGGTTCTTCCACCCTTCTGTTTCTGGTAGACTGCAACCACACAATGAGTTGGAGTCCTTTAGGAGTTTGGATAGTCCTAACAATAATTATTTAAGAATAAGGAGTGTTTCTTTTGAGTTTTGTCAAGGTACTTACACTTAGAATAATTAGATGCTTAAAATAGTTTTATGATAAGTTCTACACTTTTTTATAAGGATAAGAATATGAGTCTCTCCCTTTATAATTAATGAGATATTATATACTGGGCAATACTTCCAAACCACTATCATAATAAATATAATAATTATTTATTATCTATCATCGGAATAACAATAATATTTGGTTATCAATCTTATTCCTTGAAATGAATCTTGGCTATAACATTAAATTTATTTTAGAAATTATTATCTCAATAGAGGATAAGGGACAATGATTATTATTCTCTTTTATCTTTTTGCGATTTTTAGTTTCTTTTGGTTAATTTGTTTCCAATTTATGAGATTAGTCTAATCATTAAAAAAATATACAAAAAATATATTCTTACACTTGATGAATTTTAGTAACACCTCTTCTGTTGGAATATAAGGAAAATAAGACGCAATGTTTTGACATACAAATATTTCAGGTTTTTCCATCATCTTGTTTCTGCTAGACTGCAACCGCACAATGAGTTGGTGTCCTTTAGGAGTTTGGACATTCTTAATAATAAATATGTATTTAAGAATAAGAAGTGTTTCTTTTGAGTTTTGTCAAGGTACTTATAATTAGAATAATTAGAAGTTTAAAACAGTTTCATGATAAGTTTTACACTTTTTTATAAGGATAAGAACATGAGTCTCTCCTTTGAAAGTTAATGAGATATTTCATACTGGCCAATGTTTACCTACTACTTTCATAATAAATATAATAATTGTTTTATCATCTATCATCTCAAAGACAGTCAGACTTGGTTATCAATCTTATTCAATGAAACGAATCTTTGTTGTAACATTGACTTTAATTTAGAAATTATTACCACAAAAGGATTATTCTTCTCGAATAGGGATTCTATCCAAATTTTACCACAAAAGGATTATTCTTCTCGAATAGGGATTCTATCCAAATTTACTCCTTGTGCACCAAGGTAAATCTTCTTTTTTTCCATTTTTATGATTTTTAGTTTTTTTTAAAATGTTGATTTGATGTTTCATGTATCTTTAAAATTATATTCTCGAATTCTACTACATTTAGGTTTATTACATAATAAAAATGCATCTTTTTGTTAATTTTCTGCCTATTTATCATATTCATTTAATCTTTCACGAAATATACAAAAATTACATTCTTACACTTGAAGGGTTTAAGTAAAACATGTTCTGTTGGATTTTAGGAAAATAAGACGCAAAGTTTTGACATACAGAAGTTTCAAGTTCTTCTGCCCTTCTGTTTCTACTAGACTGCAACAACATAATGAGTTGGTTCCCTTTAGGAGTTGGGACAGTCCTAACAATAATTATGTATTTAAGAATAAGAGGGAATGTTTCTTTTGAGTTTTGTCAAGGTCCTTAGAATTAGAATAATTAGATGCTTAAAACAGTTTCAGCATAAGTTCTACACTTTCTTTTAATGGTAAGAACATGAGTCTCTCCCCCAGAAACTAATGAGATATTGCATACCTGCCACTACTTACCAATCACTTTCATAATAAATATAATAATTATTTCTACTGTCTATCATTAAAAGATAGACAAACTTGGTTATCAATTTTATTCCATATAATATTTGTTGGTAATTATATAGCATGTAACCTTTGGTTTACCCTTGAAAAGAACAGGCTAGTGCATTGAGATCCCACTATAAGTGTGTTCAGGGGAAAGGTCAGATCAAATTGGGTCTTATTTATGCAACATTACTTTACATTATTGTAAAAGGTTGTTTCATAACTTTAACCTGTAACCTAGTCATACGACGACAACCTTTATAGTTGCGCCAAGACTCGCCCAATGTTGGCTTAAATTTAAAAACCAAAATAAATTTTTAAATTTTAAGAACACAACAAATTTTTATATAAGCAAGTAAAGTTTTTTCATACAACTTTGAGTCGCCTTTATTTTCAAAAATGAATAAAAAGGAGTAAGAACGAAAAATTTTACGGTTTTATCCCATTTTGATACATTAACGGGATGATAAAAATTCATAACATTCTCTGCACTTGCATCTCTTCTTATTTTGATCAGCTGCACAAAATAAAATGAACTGTGAAATCAAATACTTATGGTATTATATTTGACCTATCACTCATTATTATACGAAAGAATTTTTTTTTTCTCCTCTTATTAGAAAAGCAACAAAAATAAGCTAAGTCATTTTGTTCTTAACTGTTCTATTTTTAAAAAAATCAGAAACCACTTCTACTAATCCTAAAAATTACGTCTCTTCCTCTAATTTCTCAAAAACTTATTAATTTCAAAATACTAAATACTCTATATAACTCTCTATGTATTTGTGTAGTTGATCTTCAATTGGACTTACCATAGAAGGAAAAGAATAATAATTTTGTGTGAACTTTGTCACCGCAGTTATTTATATATGAGATGTCATGTCCTTAAACTTTGATGTTGAACAACACACATACAACACAGAAGTTCTAACCTTGCTTTAAAGGAGTCACGTGAACTATACGAGGTAATATTTTTATTGAAAATATTATCTAGAGTGAACTCTTGATATTTTCTTATATCATTGGTCGCCAAGTTCTTCCTACACATTTGCATTAAAATATTACTAGTAGTTCAATTTTGATTTTCTCCTTGATGTGTGGATTCAAGATAACTTGAGGCTGACATTTGTGTTGGAAAAAAGATTTACATACATCAATAACATGTTTTACCCTTGAAATGAATATGTCACTGAATTGTTATGTTGCTTCTCTTTTAAAGAGGTTCTGAATGACCAACCAAAATTAGTATTCAGCATTGAAGTTGTTCCCTTGAGTTATGGCTAATAGCACTTACCGATTCATTAGCTTAAACTTGAGTAAATCTTGGATTTTTTGTAGTTTTTTAAAATGGAGAAGCTATAAAGTTCTTCTTTTAATCTTCTAAAAAATTGAAAATTGCATGTGGTGTACTTTCTATATCATTTTTTATCCCTATAAGAAAATTTTAGTTGTTAGTATTATTAAGTTCATGGAGATGAGATCTCCGTTGTATTTCTATACTTCAACCTACTTAAGTTGTGTCAATGTTGTATTTGTATAACTTTCTGGTATTCTTAACATTTGAAGAGCAAAAATAATTTTTTTAACCAAAAATCAAGCAATTTTTTATTGAATTTTCATATTGTATTTAATTTTACAAAGTTTTCCAGTGATCAAGTTACAGACAACATTCATAAGGGTCACAGAGCTATTCAACAAATTACATTTAAAATATAAGAGAATTTTTATTTGTTTCATTATTTCACCAAGGTATTGAAATATGTTAATAATAGGTATTGAAATTTGTTAATAATCTTTATTGATTTTATTTAATCATACTTTATACCTCTCATAAATTGAGTTAATTTGATTTGTAAAAGGTAAAGACAAAATCTCCAATCTAAGACTATAGAGGGGCAAAAGGATTAAAGAAGATCTTAAACTACAAGAAAACAAGGAAAAAGAAGAAACCTACGATGATTTTCAAAATTTTTAATCGGGGTTCAATTCTCTTCTTCCTTTTGCTTCTACAACCGACTTGTAAAAGTTCTATGTCCTTTATCCGTCTATTTTGGTGATTTTTTGAAAAATTATCTTCTTTTCTTGTATTGAGCTAAATTTTTGAACCTTCAGTTGTTGATTTAGTGAGTTTGATAAATTTTTAATATTTTTAGATCTGACCTATACATATAAAATTGCTTTTGTTGAATTTTATTTTTGGAAGAGACAAATTCTAATTTGTTTAAAGGTTGGATATTTTTAATCATCTATATGACTTCACTACTGCAGTCTGCAGGAGTCATATTTCTATTACTATAGCTAGCAATTATTTATATAAACTTTTGAACAATAAGAAGCCTGTCAAAGGTATAATAAGAGATCTTGCCTATTACTATCTAACTTTTTTTTACCACGGACATGAACATAGAAGCAAATATTCCTTATGAAATATAACTACATAAAATATGTATAGCTAAGTTCCATCCAAAAAAATCACAATGGAATGATTTTTCCTTCTTATTTTGGACTAGTGGTCGTTCCTCCTATAATTCTATGTATATGTGTATTGTTGCATGCATTAGTCTACAGTTTCTGGGTTATCTAATTTTTTTCTATAATGATTTGTATTATTTTTTTGGTTTAATGGTGGTAGGATATACATTGAAGGTCAATGTCATTTATTAGACCTGTGGATTGATATCTGAAGTATATGCTAATTGAGTATTTGCGCTGAGTTTTCGCTACTCAAATTGCTGAAAATACAATCGAAATTTTCTTTAAAGATCTACACAGATATCTCTTGAAGATAAATTCAAATTCGGTATGCCTATGGTAAAAACCTAAAGACCTTAAAAACCTTATCAGCCTTTGATATGCTTAATGAACCATGATAAGAAGACGAGAAGTAACAAACTTTTGACATGGCTTCAAGGATGTTGTGTTGGACCACCTATTTAGGAACATGACTGGAGTGAAACTTCTATTATCCTAAGACATATCAAGCCATAAAAATACAACATAATTGAATCCAGGTATAGTATATAGTAGACGCTAGCTATGCACATAATCTTGAAAAGGGTAAACCACATTACGTCTCAGAGTAAACCATTTCTTTCAAGTTGTTAAGACGGATACTCATATTGTAGTTCTTTTTTTATTGGTTCAAACATTTATGCATTTGAAACTTTCAACTTGTAAGTGTCATTTAACATGTCATAAACGGAACTTATATAAATTAAAAGTGTTCGGTTGTTAGCCCATTTCATTTGTATGTAAATTTGATTTTGATTTACTACACAATAAATTCTTTGCTCGCATTCTGCAAAAAAATGTGGATAGATTTTCAAGTTAAATTGCAAGTTGTAAATGTTTCTTAAAGTAGTAGATGTGTATTTCTGGACAAATATTGGAATAAAAGTATAGTTTTAAATTGAACTCTATCACATTGGTACCCTGATTTATTATAAAGCACCTAAGGAACATATTAATTTATTGAAATTTTTTTTCCCTTCAAGTATATATAATTAGTTGATTTTTGTGCAATCATGACATATACTCCCTTTTATTTTTTATTTTAATAATTTTTTAGGCCATTTAAATGGGTGAACATTTAAATGATATATGTAATGCAAAAAGGAGGGGTTGATTCTCTACAAAGAAATATCAAGTTAAAACTAGAATATCTATTCACCTTTTTTTCCACCTTTTTATTGTTCCTTTTACCAATAATTATTTATTTATTAAAAAAATTTAATTTTCATGTTGACATATACTTGATTCTTCAAAAATTTCAAATATTAATACTTCCAAAAAACAAAAGGCTAAATAATAAAATAAAATGAAATATGATTGATTCAAGGATGAATGATAATATGTTACTATCATTTTCTTTTTCTCAATTAACGTTTGTTACTATGTAATTTCATATGTAAGGTATATATTATTGTAGTTCTAAAGGCTGATAGATTTTCTTAATATTGTAGATATCGTATTTTTATGGGTGATACTATAAAAAGAGAAAGTGTTGGTGCTAATTGAAAGAAATAAATTTATATTTTTCATTTATTTAATTTATAAAGTTATTTTGCATGCATATTTATTGTTTAATCTATTTGTTTTACTTTGATTTATTTATAAAAGTATTATTTCATAATGTTAGTGGTTTCAATGACTGCGCGAAGCGCAAATACTTTTACTAGTTTAGCATATAATTGGCGATCCTTGAGAGTCTTTAGCACCACTCTCAAATGAGCAGCATTCTCCTCCTTGATCCGAGAGTGTATCAAGATGTCACCAATAAGAATAATAATGAACATATCCAAGTATGGCTTGAACACCCTATTCATCAAGTCCATAAAAGTTGCAGGAGCATTCGTTAGTCCAAAAGACCTAACTACAAACTCATAATGACCATACTACATCCTGAAGGCTATCTTCGGGATATCGCTCTCCTGAACTCTGAGCTGATGGTACCCGAATCTGAGATCTATCTTCAAAAAGCACTTGGCACCTTGAATTTGGTCAAGTAATTACCTGTTCTTGATGGTGACCTTGTTCTATTGCCGGTAATCAATACATATACAAAGAGAACCATCTTTCTTTCAGACTAAGAGAACTGATGCACCCCATTAGGACTTGCTCGGTCTAATGAAACCCTTATCCAATAAGTCCTTCAACTGTTATTTCAACTCCTTTAGCTCGGCTGGAGACATTTAGTAGGGAGGAATGGATATAGGCTACGTGTCGAGAAGGTCAATACCAAAATCAGTCTCCCGCTCAGGAGGAATTCCCGATATATCATCAGGAAAGACCTCTAGATACTAACATACTACTGGAACTAACTGGATAGTCGGGGTCTCGAATGTCGCATCCTTAACCCTAACTAGGTTGTACACACAACCTTTAGAAATCATCTTTCTAGCCTTAAGGTAGGAAATGAAACATCCTATAGGAACAACTGAACTACCCTTCCACTCTAAGACTAGCTCACCTAAATATTTGAACTCTACTGCCCAGGTTCTGCAATTACCTGAGGCATAACATGAAAATAGCCAATCAATGTCGAGGATAACATCAAAAAGGGTCATGGCTAACTCTATCAAAATATCCTGAGATGACTTTCTAGAGTACTGAGACGAGGCAACCTCTATAAACCCGTCTAGCTACAACGGACTCACCTACTGGAGTAGCAACTGAGAAGGGTTATGATAGGACTACGGGACTAACTACGAAGCTACTGGCCACATAAGGTGTCACAAAAGACAAGGTAGCCTCGGATCTAACAAAGCATACACATCAAGATGGAACACTCATAACATACTAGTGACTACATCAAGGGAGACCTCCTACTCTTGGCGGGATGCTAGGACATAGAATTTGTTTTAGCGCTTACCGCCTCCTGTGTTGGTAGATGCCCCCTAATGTGTTGAGTGTGCGAGTGGAGCTACTAAACTAGAAGTTGGGCCTCAACCCCCATCATGATCCTGTCTCGCTACTAGCCAATCTTTGAGCATGTGTCTGGGCTTCCCACACCCAAAACAAGCACCTGTACCTGCTATGTACGGGCCCGTGTTCCCCTGACCACATCTGCGGCAAGCTGGAATACTAGAATCTACGGGTCTGCTGCTCTAACCCCTAGAGACTGATGCTCACACCCTCTGATCATGCCTAGGCCTGGATGGAGCACTCAATGCTAAAGATGTCGAGGCTGAAGATCTATGGTGGGTCTACAGTCGGTGCCCACCACTAGACCTCGGCTTAGAAAATCCATAACTATCAGTCCTGGCCCTCTTGGCCTCTCTCTCCCTCAATTGTGTTTCCTCCATCTGATAGTCTTACAAGACTATCCGAGGGAAATCCATATCTTGATGGAGCATTGCAGTCCTACAATCCTTGTCCAAATAGCCCGCCAAACCATGAACGAACCTGCTCACCCGCGCCATCTGATTAGCCACTAACTTTAGGGCGTATTTCAATAGGTGAGTGAACTCGAGGGCATACTCCTACACTTTCATCCTCCTTTTCTTCAGATTTACAAACTCAGCTGCCTTCAACTCCCTTATCTCGTGAGGGAAGAACTGATCTAAGAATGCACCATGGAACTCTTCCCATGTGCCCGCGCCTGCTCCGGTGGTCCTACTATCTTTCCATTCGATGAAACCAGATGTGTGCTACCCCTTTTAGCTGATACGAGGCCAGCTCTGCACACTCGACTCCATTCATCCCCATTACTTGGGTGATCTTCACAATCTCATCTATGAACTCATGCGGGTCCTCATCTACTTTTGACTCGAGGAACTCTGGCGGGTTCATTCTTAAGAAATCCCTGACTTGAGCCGCCGCCGCATTGCCATTTTGTGGGATATGTGAAACTGCCTGCTAATTGACCTGAGCGGTCAAGGCCTATGCGAGCATCTGAATAGCTACCCGAAACTCAGCATGGGCAATCGATTTCAGTGCATAGTGTTCCTAGACTAGCGGGGCCAGCTAGTTCCTGTTTCTATTTCCATCCTTATGGCCTTCTCCATTTCCATTCCTTCTACCATTTACTATTCAGGAAGCCATGATTCTGTAATCGCGAATAACACGAATTAGAAGGATAGGGAGACTCTGACATAGATCTTGAAAGAAGGGAACATTTCATAAATGTTTCATAGCCTCTTCATGATAAGTGTGGTGCACTTTAAACCCATGGAAAAGACTCTACATAATGCGCATTTCAGACACCCTAGGACATTTCAAATTGTAATACCCAAGAAAGGCCTAAGAATAGACCCGAGAGTTGAATTCGAAAAATGTAGAAAACTGGCAAAAACATCACAGAATGGGCGACTCAATGACTCGTGGTTGGATACCATGAGTTGTCGTAAGATATTGTGGTATGGGAGTTCAGGGAGGCAGTGGTGACAACGAAGGGTGTAATAACTCATTGTCAGGAACAATTAGTCCTTGTTACCCATCGTTGGAAGGACTAAACTTAGGCTGATGGTTAAACGACGAGGAATCCCACGATTCGTGGTGAGGAGAAACGGCCTATTGTTTCAAGTCATTATTTGTGGTTTGAGAATTTCAGTGTGTACAACAGATGATGACTACGACTCTTTGGAAGCCACCACAAGTCATGATGAGGCTCATGGAAAGGGAAGTCTTAATGGTCAAGGGGTTGATACCATGAGTCGTGGTATTGGGAAACGACCCGTTGGATGGGTCGTTGGTCCGTCCGGAGCAGTTTTCAAGGGAAATTTTATTTAGGGTATTTTAAACTTTTTCATGATTTGAGACCCTAAACTACATCGTTTTGTGTGTTTCTCTAAGTGTGTTAAGATGGGTTAAGTCCCTAATGCATGCCCATTCCCATGCAAGATCTTTAGAGAGGTTTTAGGGACATTCAAGGTCTTCTTCCCTAAGTTTCTTTCAATTTCTTTATGGGTATTCAAGGAACGTCGAATCAATCCATTCCCAGGTATGAAGGGTTTTAGAATGGGTGAAATCCTTTTACACTCCAAATTTCAATTTAAATCATGAATTCTGATCTTGGGCAGATTTATATGCCCAAGTGATACTCAAAAGTATCATTTTCGCCTTGTTTATCTATCAATGTGTATACATTTTCATGTAATAGGCAATAAAATGCGAATTTATACTAACCAACATGATTAGCATTGTTTTGCAGGTAAAATGTGATTTCGGGAAGCTAAAATGCATGTTGGATGATATCGGAGTTGGACTTGGATGCGAGCAAGGGAAAAGGCATTGGACAGCATGAAATAAAGGGGCTCTGCGATGGAGCCGTGCCACATTGCCATTGCAGAGCCATTCTGCCTGGATGGGGAAAATTCACCCAAATTCTAGTGGAGGTCCGCGTTTGCTCCGTGGCACGAAGCCAGTGCTCCGCGATGCACGCCGTGCCACGTTGAGCCTGAATTCCCGAACCCCCAGTTCCAGTGAGGGTCCGCGTTCATGGCATGTCACGGAGGCAGTGCTCCGCGATGCACTCTGTGACACGTTGTTCATTATTCCGGGAAAAATTCCCAGCAGTATAAATAGAACACTTAAGTTCATTTTTCAGAATTCTTACTTGGTGGAGCAAGGACGTGGGTTACAGGCAGTTGAGGGACGAAAAGTTCAGGGTTTTTTCTCTCTTTCTTTCTTCTTTAATTCAATTGCTTGTATGATTAGCACTCATTTTAAGATGTTTAATCCACAAATGAGTGGCTAATTCCTCTCTTTGCTAAGGTTATGAACAATTGTGATGAAATTTGATTATTGATTCTATGGTTTTCATCTTTTCTTCCATGCTGTTCTATTAATTCTTGTTCTTACTGCATTGGTGTGTGGCCTACATTAATGAACATCTAAAAAGTCCGGTTTCACTCGAGAGAGCACGAAATTGGAAAGTTGTGAATTAATAGGATATGTTCTTTACTTGATTTGGGAAAATTGGGTCTTGATTTGCTTTCAGGATAGAAATATACCTGAAAGTCGTATTAGTCAATTTAGGAACCGGAATCGTATGGCTAGGACATGAATTGCATTTGATCACAGAAATGTAGACGGATGGTTCATGATTCTTAAGTGAGGTTAAATACGAGAGTTTGAATCTCTTGGCAAATGTTCTAGGCTAGCAACAGGAAGAAATGATTAACAAATTTATGATGATAATCAATTTCATTACATGTTCGTTTAACCTCAGTATGCTCTTATTCATAGTTCAGATTCAAAGTAGATAATTGTTCTTAGTTTTAGTATAAAAATTTATAAAACAAACTATCAACCTTTTGGTTACATTGGTGTCTGCATTTTCAGAAGTAAATTATAGTATACTTGAGCAAATTGCACTTAATCCAAGTCTCTGTGGGATCGATACTTGGCTTACTAAAGCCACTTACTACTTGTTCGACCACATGCACTTGCGTGTTGTTTTGTATACCCACAAACACCCGAACAAGTTTTTGGCGCCGTTGTCGGGGACTTGGAAATTGGTGAATTTGTTTTAAGTGTTAATTTACTGTATTTTTTTTATTTTTCTTAAGTGTTGACAACTTGGTCTTAGCCTGTATTTTGCAGACTTAATTGCTGTGAACATTGGCAAGAGACAAGGAGCTGGTGGAATCTTATATAGAGCCCGAAAGAATATTTCACAGTAAACAAAGAGAAGCGCTACAAACAAAGCTGCAGTTGCTCAGACAGACGATCATGGAGCAACAACAGAATCCACCGGTAGTAAGGGCAGTGTTAGTGCCCGAAGAAGCAGCAGCACGGCCGGTTCGCGAGGTGGCAATCCCACATGTCAATAATGTTACATCAAGTATCCGTAAACCAGAGCCTGGAGGGAGATTTGAGCTCAAACAAAATATGGTGCAGTTGTTGCACACAAGCAGGCAATTTACAGATCTCCCTCATGAAGATCCACAATAGCATCTCCAAAATTTTTTAGAGATAAGTGACACTTACATACCCGCTGGAGTGTCACCAGACTATGTCTGGCTTACATTATTTCCATTCTCATTACTAGGAGAAGCCAAGAGGTGGTTGAAAGCTGAGCCACCAAATTCTATTTCTACGTGGGATGATCTTGCACGGTAATTCTTGATAAGGTTTTTTCCCTTTGGTAAAATAGCAAGACTTAGAAGTCAAATTCTAAGTTTCAAACAGAGGGAGGGAGAAAATTTATATCAAGCCTGGGAGAGATTTAAATCCATGTTGCGGGACTGTCCTCATCATCATCAGTCCAATGATGTGCTGGTGCACACATTTATTGAGGGTTTGGAACCCCACACCAAAATATTGCTAGACTCAGCAGCTGGAGGGCAAGCGCTGGAGAAGACTTATGAGGAGCTGTATACCTTGTTGAACCGAATTTCACAGGGCAATCCAGAATGGAATGTTGATTCATCACGAGGTGGGACAAGGAAAGCAGCAGGAGTGCTTGAAGTGGATGGGTTTACAGCTATCGTTGCACAGATAGCTGCATTGCAAAATCAACTTAACAACCACTTCAGCAACATGACATTGAACCAGTCTCCAGCTACAGTTAATGCAGTACAGCAGATGTGTTGTGAAGTGTGTGGAAGCAATGAGCACTCAGCTGAGTGTTTTGGAGCCAATCCTGACTCGGTAAACTTTGTGGGTAATGCACATAGAAATCACCAACAGTATGGTAGTAGCTACAATTCAAATTGGATGAATCATCTTAATTTCTCATGGGGTAGCAACAACCATCAAGGCCAAAGTTCGGGTCAGGGTGTGCAAAGGAACCAAGGAGGGCAACAGAACTACCAAGCTCAATTCAGAAACAATAATGCACCTCCTCCACCACCATCACCCAGCATTGAGGAGATGTTCAAGACCATGATAGCTAACCAAGCTCAATTGCAGGCTGACTATGTGAAATTGGCAGCCGAAGTGAAAAACAATCAGTTAGCTACCAAGGCACTTGAGTATCAATTTGGGCAATTTGCTAGTGCCCAAAATACAAGGCCTAGAGGAGGACTGCTGAGCAACACGGATCCCAATCCCAAGCAGGTAAATGCAGTGACCACAAGGAGTGGTTTGCAGCTGAAAGAGGTGGAACCAGAAAGACCACCTCAACATTCGGGAGCAGTAGAAGTCGGGAGGGAGCAAAGTTTTGAAAGGGGGAAAACCAAAGAAGCTGAATCAGAAAGACCTCCACCCCCGTTCCCTCAACGACTCAAGAAACACAAGGAGGAGGCGTGTTTCAAGAAATTCATGGAGGTGCTTAAACAGGTACATGTTAATTTACCTCTTGTTGATGTCTTGTAGGGAGTGCCTAAATATGCCAAGTACATAAAGGACATCGTGGCCAACAAAAGTCGGTTGACTGAGTATGTCACGGTGGCTCTAACGGAGGAGTGCACTTCCCGGATTCAAAACAGACTGCCCACAAAGCTAAAAGACATGGGAGTTTTACTATCTAGCTTACTATTGGGGAGAGCATCCGAGCTCGTGGATTGTGTGTCTTGGGAGCGAGCATAAATTTGATGCCGTCTTCGGTATTCAGAAAGTTGGGTCTAGGGAGTCCTAGACCCACAACGGTAATCTTGCAGTTGGCGGATCGATCCTTAGCCAGACCAGATGGCATTGTTGAGGACGTTCTGGTGCAAGTTGGCTCCCTAATTTTCCCGGTAGATTTTGTCATGCTGAACTTTGAACCAGACGCGGAAGTCCCATTTATTTTGGGGCGTCCCTTCTTGGCAACTGGGAAAGCACTAATCGACGTAGCTGCGGGGCAGTTAACAATGCAAGCACACGACAAAATAGAGGTATTTGATGTGTTAAAAGCCATGAAGCTGCCAGCTATACATGAGGAGCTCTCAGCAATCAATGTGGTTGAGAATGAAGAAATTCGTCAGATTGTTGAATCTCAAGAACCATATGAAAGAGCGTTGACACACCCCGATCATTTTGGAGATAGAGAGGCATGTGGAATGGTCCAAATGTTGAATGGAGCACAGAATCAGCCTAGGAGACAGGAATTTCAATCATTGATGAGATCTCTAGAGCCTTTGCCGAAACCATCCGTTGAGGAGGCACCGAAGCTGGAGCTGAAAGAATTGCCTCCCCATTTAAAATATATCTTTTTGGGGGAGGGTGAGACATTACCAGTTATTATCTCTGCAGACTTGACGGAGGCACAGGAGAAGGCAGCATTGGGTGTCCTCAGAAAGAGGAAGAAAGCAATGGGTTGGCAGATGACAGACATTCAGGGTATCAACCCAGCTTTCTGTACACAGGAGCCAAACCAACCGTTCAGCCGCAATGGAGACTTAATCCAACAATGAAGGATGTTGTGAGGAAAGAAATAATCAAGTGGCTTGATGCAGGTGTGGTCTACCCAATTTCAGACAGTGAATGGGTCAGCCCCGTTCAGTGTGTTCCAAAGAAAGGGGGGATGACTGTAGTTACCAACGAGAAAAATGAGTTGATCCCTACATGAACCATCACAGGCTGGCGGATTTGCATGGATTACAGAAAGTTGAATGAAGCCACGAGGAAAGATCATTACCCCATCCCTTTTATTGATCAAATATTAGATAGGTTGGTGGGACAGGAATATTATTGCTTCCTTGATGGGTACTCTTTTTATAACCAAATAGCCATAACTCCGGAGGATCAAGACAAGACCACTTTTACCTGTCCTTATGGGACATATGCTTTCAGGAGAATGCCGTTTGGGTTATGCAATGCACCTGCCACATTTCGGAGATGCATGATGGCTATTTTCCATGACACGGTGGAGGATTTTGTTGAGGTATTTATGGATGATTTTTCTGTTTTCGGTAATTCGTTTGCTACTTGTTTGCAGAATCTTGACAGGGTGCTGGCTCGCTGTGAGGAATCCAACCTTGTGTTAAACTGGGAGAAATGCCACTTCTTAGTGAAGGAGGGTATTATCCTTGGCCACAAAGTGTCTCAAAAGGGGTTGGAAGTCGATCATGCCAAGATCGAGGTTATCGAAATGTTGCCACCACCAGTGTCAGTGAAAGGTGTGCACAGTTTTCTTGGGCATGCAGGATTCTACAGATGATTCATCAAAAACTTTTCCAAAATCTCTAGACCATTATGCAGATTGCTAGAAAAAGAGGTGAAGTTTGAGTTGAATGATGAGTGTGTTAAAGCATTTGAAGAGTTGAAGTAGAAATTGATAGAAGCACCTATCCTCACTTCTCCGGACTGGGAGCAACCATTTGAGCTGATGTGTGATGCAGTGACGTGGCTGTGGGAGCCATATTGGGGCAAACAAAAATTAGAATCTTTCATTCTATTCATTATGCAAGTAAAACGTTGAATAAGGCTCAAAGCAATTACACAGTCACGGAGAAGGAAATGCTAGCCTTGGTGTTTGCATTTGACAAATTCAGGTCCTATTTGGTGGGTTCGAAAGTGGTTGTGTACACAGACCATGCAGCGATTCGGTACCTATTCAACAAGAAGGATGCTAAGTCGAGGTTGATTAGATGGATCTTATTACTGCAGGAGTTCGATCTCGAGATCAAGGACAGAAAGGGGAGCGAGAATCAGGTAGCAGATCACCTATCACGATTGGAAAGCCGGTCGCATGTGATGGAAAGTGATAACATAAATGAAGAGTTCCCAGATGAGCAACTCTTGGCAGTGGGGGAAGCTAAAGTTCCATGGTATGCAGACATAGTCAACTTGCTAGTGAGCGGAGTCTACCCACCTAAGGCAACAGACCAGCAAAGGAGGAAATTGAGGCATGATAGCCGGCACTTTGTTTGGGATGAACCATACTTATTCAAACAAGGACCAGATCAGGTAATGAGAAGATGCATCCTAGAGATTCAGATTGCAGAGGTGTTAAGGGGCTGTCATTTTTCATTTTATGGGGGTCATCACGGAGGCGAGAGAACAGCACACAAGGTTCTACAGTCAGGTTTCTTTTGGTCGACACTGTTCAGAGACTCTATGGCGTATGTCAAAATGTGTGATAGATGTCAGCGTATAGGATCAATTGGCAGAAGACAATAGATGCCGCTACAGAATATACTGGAGGTTGAGCCCTGTGATATATGGGGCATTGATTTCAAGGGCCCATTCCCACCGTCATTTGGTAATTGTTACATCTTGGTGGCTGTAGATTATGTATCAAAATGGGTGGAAGAAATAGCTTGCCCCAGGAATGACAACAAGGTAGTAACAAAGTTTGTGAAAAAACACATCCTCACCAGGTTCGGGACACCCCGAGCCAATATCAGTGATGGAGGGGCTCATTTTCTCAATGCAAGTTTCAAGAAGTTACTAGCCAAGTATGGGGTGCGCCATAAAGTCGCGACAGCATACCACCCCCAAACTAGTGGGCAAGTAGAGGTGTCAAATAGAGAAGTGAAGCAGATTCTTCAGAAAATGGTGAATACACAACGAAATGATTGGTCAAGCAAACTTGATGATGCGTTGTGGGCTTACAGAACTGCTTACAAGACACCGATTGGAACCTCACCATACCGACTGGTATATGGCAAAGCATGTCATCTTCCGGTGGAATTAGAGCACCGAGCCTTCTGGGCTGTCAGGAAGCTAAATATGGACTTAGAGCTGGCGGGCAAAAAGAGACTAATGCAGCTTAGTGAACTCGACGTGTTCCGCTGGCATGCCTATGAGAGTGCCAAGTATTACAAGGAAAGAACTAAAAGATGGCATGATAAGCATGTGGTGCATCGCATTTTCGAGCCGGGACAGAAAGTTTTGCTCTTAAATTCAAGATTGAAGTTGTTTCCAGGAAAGCTGAAGTCTAAATGGTCGGGACCATTTGAAGTGGTAAGAATGACCACGCACGGGGCGGTAGAATTGTGGCAAGAAGATCGGAGTGCCACGTTCTTAGTAAATGGCCAAAGGTGTAAGCACTATTGGGGGAGGACAGTGATCGAGAGAAATCTTCCATCACCCTAGCGGACAATTGAGCTTAAATGACGTCGAGCCGCGACGGTAAACCAGGCGCTGCACGGGAGGCAACCCGTGAAAATTTTTTTCTTTTTTTTTGTAAAGTGTAAATAGATTTTTCTTTTTCGTGATTGACTATGAAATTTTTCGTTTTAGTTAGTGTTTTTATTTTTAGTTAGGTGAAACCTATAATTCTAACCAATTTTGTATAGTGAGCTGAATTTCAGGTCAAACGGAGGAACATGTGCACAGAATCGCGAAGGAAAAGTCGAGGTATGAATTTTTTTTTAAAAAAAAGTGGAAAATAGTGAGCTGCGGCGATAGCTCCGTGTCACGGAGGAGGACCTTCGCGTTACCCTCCGTGACACGTTGAGGTATAACCCGGAAATTTTAAAATTTCCAGAATGGTATCGCGATGGCTCCGTGACACGGAGGCAGTGCACCGCGACGCACTTCGTGACACGTTGCCGTGTATATCGCGACGGGTCACACCGGGTTGCCGGGTGACCCGCGTATTTTTCTACCTTTTTAACCCCGGAAACCTCCCTTTTCCCCTCATTTTCCAATCCTTCCGCGACCAAACCCCCCAAAAACCATCCCCTATCAACGTAACATGGACTAAGGCAAGAAATTCACCGACTTTTCTTTGATTCTTCAACTTCAAGGTATGTTTTCCGATTCCCTCTCAATTTCTTGTCGATTTTCTTCGAAATTAAGCACGGGAGGTGAGCTAAATCGCCCTATGTAGTAATTAAGCATGAATTTGAGTTATTTGTTGTTGATAAATGTTCGGAATGTCGTTATGATTATTTGAACTTGTCGATTGCATAAATTATTCGAATTTGATTGATAAAATCAATTCTAGGGCTTGTTGTTGAATTTGAAGTTGGAAATGTGTTGAAATCATAAATTTTATGCCAGGGTGTATGTGTTGAATGAGATGAGTCGATGTACAAATTATTTGGATGTTAATAGATGACGGATTCTCGGGTTTGGGGGAAATGTTGAAATTTGTTCGAATTTGGTTGGTTGGATAGGTTCATGTGTATAAATTTTTGTTGTTATTTTTGTTTCTTTGTTTTTCTTTGCTAAGTGTGATGGCTAAAATGCTAGCGATGGTAGTCATTGCGATTAGCTATACGACGTCTGAGTAGTACGCAGAAGTTATACCGTCGAATTTTTCGAACGCACTAAGCATGATTGTATAGTTGGTTGTTTTGTGTAAATAAAGATATTCTTGTCGTATTGTTGTAACTGTAGCTAAGGACTAAGTGTGGGGTAACCTAGCGTAACCTGACCTTAATCGAAGTTAATATCTGTAAGCTTAACATTGATCTTGTTTACTTGGGTTGACAGGTGAAATGGAAAGCCGGCAAGATAAAGGAAAAGGCGCGTCAACTTTAGGCGCCGGAAGGAAACGAATCAGACTGGGCACAACAGTCCCAGCTGCACCAGCAGTTCCACGCGGCCAACACCGCCAATATGGAACAAGATGGGTGACCGATGAGGGGAAAAAGTGGTACGCCAAGCACAAAGAAAGCAAATATTTCCCCGAAGAGCACATAGCACGGGAACCATTGGCACAGGAGTTCCCCAGAATGGTTCACCAGATCGAGGCAGCGGGGCTCAAGTTCATCTTTGAAGAGCCCAAAGAATGCAATCTGCACTTGGTTCGGGAGTTCTATGTCAACTGGAACCCGACGATCAGGAGTCACACCATCAAGATCAAAGGGCAAATAGTCACTCTGGAGCCCCACCATCTCAATGCCATCATAGGAGCGCGGGACACAGACGCCCACGTTCTCCGACAGCTGAACATTACCCCACCGTATGCGGACATCAGACGCACATTGTGTGGGACCCGATCAACAGCTAGATGGAGCAGACACAAAGAGAGGGGCTACCACCAGACATTGCCCTATTCACAGATGAACAGGGATGCCTGAATCTGGCTGAAGATAGTCTGCTCATGCCTAATCCCGGGGGTACATATGACTGATGTAACCCGGGATCATGTATGCCTGGTGTACGCCCTGATGAAAGGGCTGGAGATCAATGTCGGGGCGGTTATTATATCCGCCATGAAGAGAGCCCGGTTGCACCAGGGGCACAGGTATGGTTTTGGTGGACTACTGACCACCTTTCTCAGGGGCCTCGATGTTGAGGAGGAGGTCCTCGATTATATCCCCCAGTTGGAGCGGCGGGCCTTAGATGTTACCAAAACTAAGGCTCCCGACACCACCCACGGGCCAGTGCTTACACTTGGTGAGCGACACGCTTATGATGACCCGTACATGGCACGGATATATGGGATGCAGATGCTCCAGCTAAGGATAGGTGGGAGGCCGGTGACGGAGGAGGAGCTATGGCAGCTCGAGCTAGACTACCCCTTTGGCGAAAATGCCAGGGCTCTATGCCGAGTGGGGCCAGCATTTGTAGAGCCCACAGATGATGACGTCCCCACAGACGAGGAGACGCGTCGGGAGGACTCCGATGTGGAGTCCGATGATGACGACGGAGGCGACTCGGACATGGGAGATGAAGCAGCAGCACCCGACGAAGAAGTGGAATATTTGACTGATTAGGGAGTTCCACCACCCGAATTTGTGCTAATTGAATTTTTGTGAACACTGGGACAGTGTTCGAGCTGAGTGTGGGGTGGGAGTAGTTAGGTGCTGGTCTGGGCTGTTTTGTTTGTATGCTCTCTTCTGTTAGCATGTATGTTGTGTGTCCCTGTGAGTGTGAATTTTCAAATTGTTCTGTATTTGTAAATATTTGTGAAATTGATGTGTGTTGCTGAATGGTTGCTAGCTGATTCTGATTCTGTACATATTTTTGTTATTTTGTTATCGAAATGATCGATTTTTTTTAAAAAAAATTTAAAATATTTTGTAAATAATTTTTCTATCGAAATGATCGATATTTTTGACATTTTTAATTTTGGGTTTCTTGGCGTTTGTTTTCGGTTCTTCTACCGAGAATGGTCCCATTGAACCGACGTCTTAAGTAGTGACCGTTCCCTATGATGGATGGATGACGACCGTCTTAAGGGAAATGTAGTCATTAGGAGTAGATTTTTTTTCAATTATTTTTCAGTTTTTTTTTTTTGGTGGATTGCATCCCGGAACCTGTAGTTACACTATGGTTGTGAAATTTTGGTTGCGTGTTGTACATGATAATCAAAATGCAAAGGTGATTTGTATGAAAGCATGCAAATTTTTAAATATGTTGAGATACCTAGGCTGTAGAGTGTTATTCAGTGTGATTGAGGCTTAATATTTCAATTCCTGTAATTAGCTGATTGAAGAGTCTGTGAATACATCTTGAATCGAGCATGTGCAAAGAGTGTGAAGTGAGGTGTTGATATTCCATGCTATTGTGAAGTGTCTAGAACTTGCCTGGTGTGTCTACAAAACGAAATGAAGGAGGTGTATTGTAGGAAAGGATGTAGGCATTTCTTTGTTTTAACCGAGAGTTTCTATGTTTTTTCCTTGGCATACCCCCCTTTCTGTGATTGTATACCCTAGTCAGCCCTTTGAGCCTTTAGCCTATTATTTCTTTCTTTTGTCCAAAAAGTGTAAACCGAGCTTAATTCCTTCTTTTCATTAGCCGTAAAGTCTATACAAAACTCTTAAGCGCTTAAGAAGAGAAAATCATTTTCCCAAAGTGTCAAAGAGTGAGAATGGTAAAAAGAAAAAGAAAGCAGAGTGAGGGAAGAAAAGAAAAGGTTGAAGGTGCACTTGTTAGAAATAAACGATAATGAAGGTGCATGAATAATCTTTGTTGATGTTTCAAGTGTGCTTACTGAAATGGGCCATACTAAAGTAAATCATCAAGAATAGGATGATGAAAAAAAAAAGAGAAACAATGTCCATGAGTTGATGGGATGTGTTGAAAAGGCGCTTAAGGATGCTAGTGGCTATTATTGGCTAATCCAATATTTACTAGTTCCATAGCTTCCATTACAACCCATTAAAGTCCTACTGATCTTACATTGCATTTCTTTATATTAGTGGAGTAATACACTAAGGGCAAGCTTATGGGTCATGACATGATGCATGTGAATTCTTTTGGGAGAGAGAGTGAAATTGTGTGTACATGCCCCTGCTTGAATGATTGTGTGTCACATGAGCAAAAAGGGGAAGATTCTCTTGAGTTGTGAGGGCACATGCTTGATGAATGATTGATTTTCGTGTCGGATATCTTGATTAGCTGATTTGCATGAGTTTGCCGATATCGAGAGTCGATTCTTAAAGTCTAGGAAGTCTTGATGTATTGAAGGTCATTGCATTGATAAGACCATGCATGGTTTCTTGATGATTTGCTGTATTGAATAATTGGTATAACTGTAGCTTAAATTGTCGAACCAAAGTAGCGAGGTTGGGATGTAAATTGCATGAATTGTATGTTTGTTGTTCGAGGATGAACAAGGATTTAAGTGTGGGGTAAGTGATCTTGGGCAGATTTATATGCCCAAGTGATACTCAAAAGTATCATTTTCGCCTTGTTTATCTATCAATGTGTATACATTCTCACGTAATAGTCAATAAAATGTGAATTTATACTAACCAACATGATTAGCATTGTTTTGCGGGTAAAATGTGATTTCGGGAAGCTAAAATGCATGTTGGATGATATCGGAGTTGGACTTGGATGCGAGCAAGGGAAAAGGCATTGGACAGCATGAAATAAAGGGGCTCCGCGATGGAGCCGTGTCACGCTGCCATCGCGGAGGCATTCTGCCTGGATGGGGAAAATTCACCCAAATTTCAGTGGAGGTCCGCGTTTGCTCCGTGGAACGAAGCCAGTGCTCCGCGATGCACGCCGTGCCACTTTGAGCCTGAATTCCCGGACCCCCAGTTCCAGTGAGGGTCCACGTTCATGGCGTGTCACGGAGGCAGTGCTCTGCGATGCACTCCGTGACACGTTGGTCATTATTCCAGGAAAAATTCCCAGCAGTATAAATAGAACACTTAAGTTCATTTTTCAGAATTCTGACTTGGTGGAGCAAGGACATGGGTTACAGGCAGTTGAGGGACGAAAAGTTCAGGGTTTTTTCTCTCTTTCTTTCTTCTTTAATTAAATTGCTTGTATGATTAACACTCATTTTAAGATGTTTAATCCACAAATGAGTGGCTAATTCCTCTCCTTGCTGAGGTTATGAACAATTGTGATGAAATTTGATTATTGATTCTATGGTTTTCATCTTTTCTTCCATGTTGTTCTATTAATTCTTGTTCTTACTGCATTGGTGTGTGGCCTACATTAATGTACATCTAAAAAGTCCGGTTTCACTCGAGAGAGCATGAAATTGGAAAATTGTGAATTAATAGGATATGTTATTTACTTGATTTGGGAAAATTGGGTCTTGATTTGCTTTCAGGATAGAAATATACCTGAAAGTCGTATTAGTCAATTTAGGAACCAGAATCGTATGGCTAGTACATGAATTGCATTTGATCACAGAAATGTAGACGGATGGTTCATGATTCTTAAGTGAGGTTAAATACCAGAGTTTTAATCTCTTGGGAAATGTTCTTGGCTAGCAACAGGAAGAAAAGAGTAACCAATTTATGATGATAATCAATTTCATTACATGTCCGTTTAACCTCAGCATGCTCTTATTCATAGTTCAGATTCAAAGTAGATAATTGTTCTTAGTTTTAGTATAAAAATTTATAAAACAAAATATCAACTTTTTGGTTACATTGTTGTCTGCATTTTCAGAAGTAAATTATAGTATACTTGAGCAAATTGCACTTAATTCAAGTCTCTGTGGGATCAATACTTGGCTTACTAAAGCCACTTACTACTTGTTCGACCACGTGCACCTGCGTGTTGTTTTGTATACCTACAAACACCCGAACAAATTCTCCTATTCAAATTCTATGGGGTTTTACCCAAATGAATGAAAATGAGATTTCACTTTATGGGTAGGATTTAATTGAGTTTTAATTATTGAATTATGAATGATGGGTACGTTTTATATTATTTTCTTTAAAAATCATTTTCATGCTTTTTAAATCAAAAATGCCCATTGATGAATGTTCATAAAGTTTATGATTTATGATGAATATTCAATATTTTAAGTTTATTTATAATGGAAAAGCATGAATTCAAGTTCCCATGTTTATGTGCATATTTTGATAGAATTGAGTATGTTAAAGTATTGGGCAATGCCCACTTATAGAAGAATGACTTACGATTTATGAAACGAATTACATGATTTATCGAATTATAATGTCGGCCGATGAAAAGGGCCTTTGATTCTTGGATAAACATGTTTTAAAGGGGATCAATGATGATAAATGTTATATTTTAGCCAATGAATCTCAACGCATGACGTTATTGATTTACGTATGAGCCTATATGCATGTTTTTGGGAGTCGTGTCTAGCACCGAGCAGCCCAGCGTTCAAAGGACTACGCTGGTGCCTCATAACCACATGCCACCGTTGGTTTCTAATGATATATTATATTGATAATGATTCCCTCAAATGTGATATCACGTCTAATGCACGACCCTCACCTAGCAAGCCAGGGTTGTCTCTGCCCACTTGAGTGAGATAGTTGGGGCATCATAAAAGGCTCTGCATGATGGTGTCGATTATGACGAGTCCTCCCATTATTCCGCATGTCCTGTGCATTCTTATGTTTATGGTATTGGATCAAGTAATATTTTGATAAATTTTACTTATGATTATAATAATGAATGATTTATGAACGATTTGGAAGTCTTGAGCCTTATGTTTTCTTACGAAGTTTATGATACAAGCATGATGTCCTTCTCCTATGCTTATTTATGTGTTTATTTTACTTTTAAATGTATGTTTTACTTACCTTGCATACTCGGTATATTAACATACTGACCACATACTTTCTATGTTGTATTGTTTCATGATACAGGGTTCGGATCCCAGGCTCATCCTCATGCTTAGTCCATCTCAGCTTACACTCTCAGCTAATTGGTGAGTCCTCATGTTCCGAGGACCATTTGACGGACTTTTATGTTATCTTGTGTTTTCAGTATTGTTCAGGTTAGTTGGGGATGTTGTCCCATCAACCCATCGGATGTAGTAGAGGCTTTCAGACAAGTATGTAGTACTTAGCCTATGTGTATGTCTAGTATTTTCTGATGTAATGCTATAGTTACGTTTCTGCTATGTTTTATGTTTAACATTCCATTTATTTAAATAGATTAGTTGTATGCACGTGCCATGGGTTGACTTGGGGTCTCCCGGGGTCCATTGTCCCGTGTCTACGATCCGGGTGTACGTTCGGATTGTGACACAAACATATTTCTCTGATACCAAATTTTTTATGACCCAAATAGAGGCCTGGATCACAACATGGGACAAGGAGCCCCGAGAGACACCAAGTCAACCCATGGAATGAACACACAACTAACTCAATTAATAATAATGAAGAATCAACATGATAAGCGTAGCGAAAGTCTAAATTAAACATAGCAACAGAATACACAATATGAAGTTGAATACATCTTTTGTCTGAAAAGCTTCTAAACATAACGAGTTGATGGGACAAGACCCCAACTAACTTAATAAAACTGAAACTAAACATACATGGAGGAAATTTGAATACGTCTAGTCCTCGGGAGATGAGGACTCACTAACAACGTAAGATACTAACTCTGAAGACTGACTATAAAGGGGACTGAGCCTAAGAGTTGGGTCCTGTATCAGAAATGATACAACATAGAGTCCTAAGCGGCTACAACTGATAAGTAAGTGTTTGTACCTTCTAAATTCTTTGAAAATTCATACGTTTTGGGCCAAATTGGACAAAGTCTGATTTGTAGTTAATGTACGTTAAAGGATATTGTTATCAGAAATTTCCTAGTGTTGAAAATTGATTTATTCTCTTAGCATAAGGTCTGAAACTTGGAGAAATTACCGGATTCAAGTTAAGGCTTTTGGGGTGAACGAAAATCGACAATTGAGATATGTTAAGGCAAACCTCTTCGACAAGTTATCCTTGTCGTATAGTTGATACAATCTATGCCTTCGTAAGTAAGTTGAGAGCATGTATACTGTTGTTAGCTTTCACAGGTAGATTCAAGACTACCATATATTAATCCTTTCGGGATTGGCCCCGTCTAATATTGCCTTCCGTTAACCAACCTCAGGGTTGCTAACTATATTATTGCCAATAGGGCTACAGATTGCTCAGAGAAGCTATGTGATGTCTAAAAGAACTACATTCAGGCCTATAAGTCCATATTGAATTCCATTCATGTATGGATTTCCCTTATTCCATAACGACATCACTGACCCTCAATCGAGCCTTATGGGCCCAAGGTGCAGTTATAGGAGCCCAGAGGGCTCAGATACAGTTACAAGAGCTCAGAGGGCTCAGTTGCAGACCTAGAGGTTAGCTGGGGTGGCTATAGTTACTTGTGGAATCATAATGTCCTGGTTAGGGGTATATAGATTGAACTATACTTTTTTGGGCTTATGGGGACCCAAGTAGGTTATTCTATGCTGATTGTACCTCCCAGGCTTATGGGGTCCAGGTTAGGTTCTTGTTTGATAATTACTTGCAAGCTATACTTCTGACTGTGAGGCTATGCAGGTTAAACTCTTATCCTTCTTATTTATTACTTACAGTTCTTTTATCAGCTTTTATTCAGCATTTATTACTTCCTTACATATTCGGTATATATTGTACTAACACCCATTTATAGGGAACTTCATACTTGCCTGCAGGTGCGGACAGACGAGTTTCAGGACCTCCTTAGTAGTCATCAAGGGTTAGCGGATCTGCCAGCTCCTTTTCTTCGAAGTTGTCAGTTAAAAAGGTTTGCTCATTTTGTTGTACAACGTTTTGGTAGGTCGGGGCCCTCCCAACAACTATTCCACTCTTAGAGGCTTGCAGACTATAGTTCCTAGTTAGTTGGTTGTTATTGGCCGTGTGTGGGCTATATATATTATGTTTTGTATGTTTTCCATGTGGGGCCTGGTTTAGCTATCGGTTAGCAGCCTTGTCAGCTATAGTTTATATATAACTGCCTGTCTTCCTCTTGTTATGACTTAAACAACCTGGTGGTCTTGTTGGCCCGCATAGGATCCTTCGATTATTGTGAATTCTAGGTTAGCTATGTTATGTAGGTTGTATGTTGCGGCCTAGTCGGACCGAGGCTGTGTTTATAGCTGAGAGATAGCTATTTGTTTTCTTGATTTTAAGTTGTTGGAGGGCACCAGACATGGATATTCCCATGTAGGTCAGCTTAGGTTCCAATATGGCACTAGGTACTAGTCATGCCTCCCAAGGTGGGCGTGATAGGAGTTTGAACGTCTGGGTCTGTATCATGAAACGATACATCATAGAGTATGAAGTCAATACTCGAAATATATTAAGTATGAAAGGTAAGTAAAGTAGGCTAAGTGGTAAAACTGAATCATGCATAGCTTAAATCAAAAAGATAATAAAATTCTAAGAGCAAAGGTTGTATGTTGATATCTGAAAACATGGGTAGACATAACTAAATAAGTACATATGGCTTGTCATATTTGAAATCACAGGTCATAGCTCGTAAACTAATCCTTGGATCAAATCTACTGAAAACATGATGTAATGTCTTGTAAAATTTGTATTACTGAAATTAGGAGGAATAATGGAAGACTCATCTTAACCGACAACCACCATGTATGAGCCCATGATGATTCCACGTCTTGCCCACATGGAGGAAAGCCATCCTAAGCCTTCCAGCATAGGATTAAGTAAGGTGTGATTCACGGTGGGCCCTTAGGCCAGGGGAAATGCTGTCTTGAGAGGCCCCAAAGTATACCTATGTTGGCGCGTAGATCATGAGACTAGGGAACCTTGAAACGCCTAGTCTACTCGGTGCTAGACACTACACCCAAAATATGTGTAATGCTCATATAATCATAGATCAAATGATAACATGAATATTAACATATGGGGAGTCTTGACTCCTAAACATGAGATAACTGAACTTATTATCCTTGGAATCATGAAATCTCTCTTAACTTGGGTGGGCTTGCCCAAATCTTAACATTATTATTGCATGAAATAGACATCATAAGTAAAATCATTAATACATTCATGGGTAATTTGTAAACATTCACATACGTTAGAAATTTCATCATACTTGGAAGCAAAAATCATAAGCTCAATTGTTCATGAAACATGCCTAATTGGGCGCCACATTCTTAAAATGTGAAATCATCAATTGTAATAAAAATAAGTATAAAACTTGCCCATGAATCTTAAAAAATCTTTTAAAACATGAAGAGAATCGACCCATGAATTAATCATAGAGAATTTCATAGAATTGGGTTAAGATCCCATAGAATCATACACTCGAATTCACGAACTTGAGATATGATTTGGGCATGAGAGTGAAGGAAAACTCTCATTCATGATCCTACATACCTGGGTAATCTGATTCTACACCCTTCCTTAAAAGCCCAAGAGATTTGGGGAAGAAATTGAAGAATTCTAGACTTGATCTCCTTTGGAATTCTCTAAACTTGCATGCATGGGGAGTGAATAGGTTAGAATAGGCTAAACCCTCTTAAAATCCTCCTAACTGAGCTTAAAACGACATAGTTTACGGCTTAGGAGCTTAGAAATTATGGAAATGCCATTATTAAATTTGTAGAAGCCACGACTCACACCACTACTCGTATCCTGATACCACGACACATGGGTTCCTTCCATTGTTGCCACTGCTTCATCCTTGAGTTTCTGGAGTTTTCCATGGATCCAACCAATAACTCGTAGGTTCTTCCTACAAGTCGTACTTTCGATCATCTAATCAATACTTGAAACCCACCTAACCTGCCATGATTCCTGACCTTGAGTCGTACCCCATCCTACGACTCGTGGTTTGCTCCGGTAGCTTACTAGTTCGACTCCTCCAACTTCAAACGACTGCCTACCAATGACCCGTCTTTTGCTACAATGGATCATACCTTTATCCATACCATCTAAACTGACCAGATCTATCTTTAATCAATGGCTCCATTCTACGACCCGTTGGTCATTACTACGACTCGTACCACGAGTCGTATGGGACAATTTTCAAACTTCTCTGCTGAACACCCTTTCAACTCCCGAATATATTCTTGGGCACTTTTCACGACCCAAATGTTGACCCGGATCATAACACGGGACAAGGAGCCCCGAGAGACTCTAGGTCGACCTATGGCATGAACATATATCTAACTCAATTTCAATAAAGTGGAATTATAGCATAACGACATAGAGGAAGCATAAACATAACATAACATGGTAAGTGGAACGTACTACATACATAACAGCTGAATACTATATATATTTTGAAAACCTCTAACACACCCGATGGGTTGATGGGACAACATCCCCAACTAACCCGGCAAGACTAGAAAACTGAACATGAAAAGATAAGTAATATCAAACCAGTCCTCGTAGAATGAGGACTCACCAAAGAGTTGAATGCTAAACTCCGAGATGAACTACTGAAGATGCTAGGTCTAAAGATCAGAGCTTGTATCATGAAATGACACATCATAGAGTATGCAATCAGTACACGAAATGTACCAAGGATGCAAGGTAAGTAAAAACAGTCATTTAAAATAATACATAAAAGCTCATAAGATATCATAAGAGTGGGACAACATGCTCATAACTTAAATATCATAAGATAATATAAAGCTCAAGGTTTTCAAATCATTCGTAATCCATTCATTACTATAGTCATAAGAGAAATCTATAAATCATCACTTGATCCAAAATAACATAAACATAATAATGCATAAAACACGCGGAACAACAAGAGATTCTTATAACTGACATACCCATTATGAGCACACATGGAGCCCAACCTGCAAATCCCTAGTCGGGAGGGTTTTCTTACCTTGCTAAGGGTAGAATCATGAAAGGCATAATATCACACATGAAAGGGGCCCATATGGGAAAAGGGGACAGTCTAAAGGGAGGTCAAATCATGTCCTACAGTGGCACGTAGTTCTGAGATTTGGGGCAAAACCTGGACCCCAAACCTACTCAGTGTTAAATACTATTTTCAAAACATATATAGTGCCTATAGTATAAAATGCATGAGATTCTTGGGATAGTTAAATCATGATAATCATAAGTATGCTTGTAAATACATGAACTAGCCATGAGAGTAAGACCCGTGAGTCAGCGAAAATCATAAATAGTAAGTCATGAGATTCATGCATACCTGTAAATCATGTATATGCTTATTAAGTCATAAATTCATAATGGGCATTTGGATTATTCCATATCATAACTCTTAAATCATGATGGGTTTATGAACATCCACAATAAAAGTAAAGACATGACTCGATTCATCATAGAACATGCATAATTAGGCATAATTTAATAGAAATTGAAATCAATAAATTTATAATCGAATTAGTGGTAAAATCTTATCATGATTCATAAAATATGATGTAAAGCATGAGAATTAATAACCCATGGAAAGAATATTAGAATTCCACAAGATTTAAGATAAAACCCCATAAGATTTTTAAACAAATCTTCATGAATTGGGGGAGATTGGGCATGGGTGTGACCGAAACACCCACTCATAACCCTAGAACCTGATTACAGCTGATTCTTACACATCCCTGATTGCCCAAGAAGAATTTGAGAAGAATTGGAAGGGCTAAGACTTGATCTCCTTTCTAACTTTCTAACTTGCATGCATGGGTTTTGAATAGGTTAGAATGACTCAACCTATCTTAGTACACTCTGAAAATTACTTAAAACGACATGGTATAGGAATTTAGAGTAATGGAATGAAAAGAATACCCTTATTAATTTCATAAAAAATAGCTGCTCGTTAGTCCCTAAGAGGGACCTAACTAGTCATTGCCACCTTGCACTAGTCGTTACCTCAGTCATTGGGTACACTGCCAAATTTCACCTGGAACTCGTAATGGGCCGTATCACGAGTCGTTATCGGTGATCACGACTCATGGTCACACTCGTTATCCCCACTTCCTCAACCCCCAATCTTTATCTTCCAGATGACCATGATCCACTTAACGAGTCGTGGTGTTTGACTACGATTCATGGAGTCTATCCGTTAGGTGCACCGCCTTTCACTTTTCCCCCTTCTTAATTCCCTTGGCCATGACTGACCTTACGTGTCGTGGGGCCTGGCCACGACTCATGGTCATAGTTTGTCACGATTCGAATGCAAACCCATATTGTAACATGGGACAAGGAGCCCCGAGAGACCCCAACTCGACCAATGACATAAGCATACATGTAACTCAATCAAGAAATTGAATAATCAACAATATACTCATAGCGGAAGTCTAACTTGAACATAACATCAGAATACAGAATCTAAAGCTGGATACATACATATGTATGAAAAGCCTCTAAACATGACGAGTTGATGGGACAAAACCCCAACTAACTAAACAAAACAGAAATTTAATTACACGTAAGTAATTTGAGTAGTCTAGTCCTCAAGAGATGAGGACTCACCAAATATGCAAATGCTAACTCTGACAAGCTGACTACAAGAGGGGCTGAACATGAGAGCCGGGTCCTGTATCATGAAATGATACAACATAGAGTATGTGGTTAGTACGTTGAATGTACCGAGTATGCAAGTAAGTAAAAATGGACATTTATATATAAAACTCATAAATGGTCATAAGAGAAGGAAAACATGCTCATAACATAAATAACGTAATATAACATAAGGCTCAAGGTTTTCAAACATTCATAATATAATCGTAATCATAATCATAATAGAAAATCTTTATTGAACATGACTTGAGCAAATATACATAATCATAAACATGCATAAATCATGAGGAATAGTGGGAGATTCTCATAATTGACATACCCCATATGAGCACACATGGAGCCCGACCTGTAACCCTAGTCGGGAGGGTGTTCGTACCTTTCCAAGGTAGAACCATGAAAGGCGTGATATCACCATGAAAAGGGCAACTTGGGACAGGGGACAATTACAATGGAGGTCCCACCATGATCTATGGTGGCACATAGTTCTGAGATTCAGGGCAGAACCTAGCCCTCGAACCTACTCGTTGTTAAATACTACTCCCAAAACATATATAGTGCTCATAGTATAATATGCATGAGATTTGTGGGCTATTTAAATCATGACAATCATAAACATGCTTGTGAAGTCATGGACTAGCCATAAAGTTAAGTCCCGTGAGTCAGCCAAAAACATAATTCGAAAATCATGGGATTCATACATACTTGTAGATCATGCATATACTTTGCAAATCCTTAAATCATAATGGGTATTTGAATAAATCCCTATTTCAAATCATAAATCATGATGGGTTTATGAATATCAACAATTTAAGTAAAGATCATGACTCGATTCATCATAGAACATGCATAATTAGGCTTAAGTTAGGAGAAATTGAAAATCAATAATTTTAATGTCAAAATAGTTGTAGAATCTGATCATAATTCAGAAAATTTAATATAAAACACAAAAGAAAATAACCCATTAATAGATCATTAGAATTCCACAAGATTTACGTCAAAACTCCATAAGATTTTTGACCAACTTGCATGAATTAAGAGTGATTGGACATGGGTATGAACGAAAACACCCATTAATAAACCTACATACTTGGGTAAGATCAATTCTCTCCACTCCTAGAATGCCCAAAGGGAAGTTGATGAAGAACACCTTGAACACTAGCTTGATCACCTCTAAACTTTTCTTACTTTGCATGCATGATAATGAATAGGTTAGGAGGGCTTAACCTATCTTAATACACTTCATAAAATAACATAAAACGATATTGTTTAGGCCTTAGAAACTTAGAAATTATGGAAAAACCCTTACTGGATTCGCAAAAAACAACTGCCAGGTGGTCCTAATGGAGAACCTAACGACTCGTTGCTATAGGTCACGACTCGTTGAGTCGATCATGAAGTACTCATCCTGGGCTTCAATGAAAACATACTCTACTTGACCACGACTCACCCCACAAATCATGGGTACTGACCACAACTCACGGGGTCCTCCTATTGAGTGCACTGCCTCCCTTCTTCTCTTCTCTTTCCTTACCCACCCCACGG
Organism: Datura wrightii; assembly: GCA_035772735.1. Lineage (NCBI taxonomy): Eukaryota > Viridiplantae > Streptophyta > Magnoliopsida > Solanales > Solanaceae > Datura > Datura wrightii. The sequence goes on along the minus strand of JASDFA010000006.1, from coordinate 86,153,226 downwards.
CTAACCTAACGACTCGTGAGGTAAGACCACGAGTCGTTGTCACGCCCATGGGGTCCTTTTTCTCAAACTTCCCAAACTCTCCACTAGCTTCCCCACGAGCCACACCACGACTAGTGGGTTGCACCAACGAGTCATCCCACGACTCGTCTATACCTGGTTCCAGTTTTTAAGATTTTCTCTGTTTCAACTCTCGGGTCTAATATTTGGACTTCTGGGGTATAACAGGTCATGCCTCTGATGGCCCCTCTTTCAATACTATACCACGAGTCACCTCACGGCTCGTGGTCTTCCCCCGCGGGTCACAAAATGACTCGTTTGTGACCTGGTGTAAAATTTTCAGTTTTCTTTGTTTCAACTCTCGGGTATGATCTTTGGGCTTCCGGGGTATAACATTATCTTCCCCTTAGGAACATTCATCCTAGAATATTGGAAAATATACAAAAAAATGGAGAAATGCAATCATCATGCTGAAATACTAATCATGTAAGCGAAAAATTGACAGAATGACTATCTCCGAATCAAACTACATGGCTGAACTAAATTCATGAATCATATACACATCCACATACATAAAAGAAACCAGGGAACATGAAAACTAAATAGGGTTTTAGGGAAAAACTTATACCTCAAGCTGGAACTGAGCTGGTAGGAAATAAATGTGGGTATCTAGTCATCAAGTCTGCTTCGGCATCCCACTTAGCTCCTTCAACATGCTGATTTCTCCATAAAACTTTGACTAAAGCTATATCCTTGTTCCTTAGCCTCCGAACCTGACGATCCAGTATCTCTACCGAAACCTCCTCATAAATAAGGTTGTCTTTCACACCAACACTATCCACCGAGACAACTAAGGCTGGATCACCTAAGCACTTCTTTAAGAGCGATGCATGGAATATAGGATGCATATAAGCTAATTTAGAGGGAAATTCCAATTCATATGCCACCTTGCCAACCCATTTCATAATCCAGTAGGGGCCAACATAACGGGGGATGATTTTTCCTTTCTTTCCAAACCGCATCACTCCCTTCATGGGCGACACCTTAAAAAACACCCAATCATCCACTTTGAACTCAAGCTCTGTCCTTCTCACATCGGTATAGAACATCTGACGACTTTGAACTGTTTTCAACCTATCCCGTATGAGTTGAACCTTCTCCATAGCCTCATGGATTGAATCTGGTTCTATCATCACAGCTTCACCAACTTCGAACCAACCAATGGGGAATCTACATCTCCGCCCATAGAGAGCCTAAAAGGGAGCCATCTAAATACTGGAATGGTAGCTGTTATTATATGCAACTCGATAAGAGGAAAATGATCATCCCAGCTACTCTTGAAGTCAATCACGCATGCTCTCAATACGTCTTTGATAGTCTGAATTCTCCACTCCGCTTGACCATTCGTTTGCGGGTGAAATGTTGTGCTGAGTTCAACTTGAGTACCAAGTCCTTTTTGAAATGACCTCTAAAAATGAGAGGTACATTGAGTTCCTTTGTCTAATATGAAGGAAAAGGGCACTCTATGCCATTGAAACAGCTCCCAAAAATGTAGTTCGGCATAATCCTCCGCTAGATCCATGGTTTTGACCAGTAAAAAATGAGCGGCCATGGTCAACCTATCTACTACAACCCAAATAGCATCATATTGTCGAAGAGTACGAGGCAACCCTATGATGAAGTCAATATTGATTTCTTCCCATTTACAAGTAGGAATATTGATATCCCAAAGCACACCTCCTTGTCTCTGGTGCTTGACCTTTACTTGCAGACAGTTTGGGCACTTAGCTACAAACTCCGCGATGTCCTTTTTCATGCTATTCCACCAATAGACTTCCCACAAGTCATGGTACATCTTGGTGGCACCTGCATGGATAGAATACGTAGATCTATGAGCCTCATGCTACATCTGTCTCCTCAAATCATCAACATCCGGAACACATAAGCGACCTTGGTACTGAAGCACACCATCTCCCCCTTTGGAGAAGACCTCTACCTTATACTTTTGAACGACTTTCTTCAACTTTACCAAAATAGGGTCTTCATCTTGTCTAGATTTGACATCCATCACCAAGGATGATTCTAATTCGTTCTGCACTATAACACCGCCATTGGTCGATTCAACCAACCTAACCCCCAACCTTGCGAGTCAATGTACATCCTTCACCAGCTTCTTTTTCTCCTCATCAACATGGGTCAAACTCTCCAGAAAGAGTCTACTAAGTGCGTCTACTACTACACTAGCCTTACCCGGATGGTATACCACACTCATATCTTAGTCCTTGTGTAAATCCAACTACCTCCTTTGTCGAAGAGTGAGATCCTTCTGTGTAAACACATATTGTAAGCTCTTATGGTCTGTAAACACATCCACGTGGACCTTGTACAAATAATATCGCCATATCTTCAAGGCGAATACTACGGTGGCCAACTCAATTTAAGTCGAATCTTCAAGTCTTGGAAACTCTTCTCACAAGCCTCAAACCATTGGAATTTCACCTTCTTTTTGGTTAGTTTGGTCAAAGGTGCTGAAATAGATGAGAAGCCTTCAACAAATCTCCGATAGTAGCCAACTAAACCCAAAAAGCTCCAGATATCGGAAGGATTCACCGGTATAGTCTAATTCCTAACCGCTTCTATTTTTTGAGAGTCCACCTATATGCCCTCACTTGATACCACATGGACCAAATATTCCACTAAGTTCAACCAAAACTCGCACTTGTTCAATTTATCATATCATTAGCGATCCTTGAGAGTCTGCAGCACCACCCTCAAATGAGCGGCATGCTCCTCCTCGCTCCGAGAGTATATCAAGATATCATCAATAAACATAATCATGAACATATAAGGGTATGCCTTGAACACCCAGTTTATCAAGTCCATAAAAGCTGCAGGAGCATTCGTTAGTCCAAAAGACATATATACAAACTTATAATGACCATACCGCATCCTGAAGGTTGTCTTCGAGATATCGCTCTCCCGAACTATGAGCTAATGGTACCTGGATCTAAGATCTATCTTCGAAAAACACTTGGAACCCTGAAGCTGGTCAAATAAATCATCAATCATGAGTAGAGGATACCTATTCTTGATGGTGATTTTTTTTAATTGCCGATAATCAATGGAAATCCGAAGGGAACCATCATTCTTTCAGACAAACAGAACTGGTGCACCCCATATAGACGCACTCCCAATTTGTCACCCCCATAACTTGGGTGATCTTTAGAATCTCATCGATGAATTCATGCAGGTACTCATCTACTTTTGACGCGAGGAACTCTGGCGGGTTCATTCTCAAGAAATCCTTGACTTAAGCTGCGGCTGTATTTCCATTTTGCAGAACATGCGCAACTACTTGCTGATTCACGTAGTGATTAAGGCCTACGCGAGCATTTGAATAGCTACCCTAAATTCAGCATGGGCAACCGGCTCTGGTGCATGGTGCTGCTGGACTAGTGGGTCCTGTTGGTGCCTGTTTCCATTGTCATCCTCATGGCCATCTCCATTTCCATTCCTCCGACCATTTACTCTACGGAGATCCATGATTTTGTAATCGCGAATTGCACGAATTAGAAGGATCGGGAGACATTTCATTGCACAACATAGATCATGAAAGAAAGGAACATTTCATAAAAGTCTCATAGCCTCTTCATCATAATTGTAGCGACTTAACACGGCTTTCAAACACCCTAGGACATTTCAAACCTATGGATCTGATACCAAGTTTGTCACGACCTGAACGTAGACCTGAATGGTAACATGGGATAAGCAGCCTCGAGAGACTCCAGGTCGACCCATGGCATACTAACTGAATATCAATAAACCAAAATACTTAGGATAACAACATAGCGGAAGCATAAACATAACATAACATGGTAAGTCAAACGTACTACATACATAACAATTGAATACTACATATAGTCTAAAAGCCACTAACACATTCGATGGGTTGATGGGACAACATCCCCAACTAACCTGACAAGTCTAGAAAAATGAACAAGAAAAGATAACTGATATCAAACTAGTCCTCAAAGAATGAGGACTAACCAAAGAGATGAATGCTATACTCCGAGATGAACTACTGACGGTGCTGGATCTGAAGATCGAAGCCTATATCAGGAAAAGATACAACATAAAATATGCGGTCAGTACGTGGAATTTACCGAGTATGCAAGGTATGTAAAAGCGAACATTTAAGATAATACATAAAAGCTCATAAGATATTATAAGATGGGACAACATGCTCATAACTTAAATATCATAAGATAACATAAGGCTGAAGGTTTTCAAATCATTTGTAATCCATTCATTACCATAGTCATAAGTGAACTCTATAATTCATCACTTGAGCCAAAATAATATAAACCTAATATTGCATAAAACATCTAGAACAATTGGAGATTCTTATAACTGACATACCCCATATGAGCACACATTGAGCCCGACCTATAAATCCTTAGTCGGGAGGGTGTTCGTACCTTGCCAAGGGTAGAACCATAAAGGAAGTGATATCACACATGAAAGGGGCCCATTTGGGCAAAGGGGACAGTCTCAAGGGAGGTCCCATCATGTCCTACAGTGGAACATAGTTCTGAAATTTGGGGCAAAACCTGAGCCCCATACCTACTCGGTGTTAAATACTACTCCCAAAACATATATAGTGATCATAGTATAAAATGGATGAGATTCATGGGCTAGTTAAATCATAATACTCATAAGCATTCTTGTAAATACGTGAACTAGCCATGGTAGTAAGGCCCATGAGTTGGCCAAAATCATAAATAGTAAGTCATGAGATTCATGCATACTTCTAAATCATGTATATTCTTATTAAATCATAAATTCATAATGGGCATTTGGATAATTCCATATCATAACTCTTAAATCATGATTGGTTTATGAACTTCCACAATAGAGGTTAAGATCGTAACTCGATTCATCATAGAACTGGCATAATTAGGCATAATTTAATAGAAATTAAAATCAATAAATTTATAATCAAATTAATTGTAAAATCTGATCATGATTCAATAAAACATGATGTAAATCATGAGAAATAATAACCCATGGAAGGATCATTAGAATTCCACAAGATTTAAGATAAACCCCCATAAGATTTTTAAACAAAACTTCGTGAATTAGGAGAGATTAGGCATGGGTTTGAATGAAAACACCCACTCATAACCCTACATTCAAGATTATAGCTGATTCATACACTTCTCTGATTGCCCAAGAAGAATTTGAGAAGAATTTGAAGGGCTAAGGCTTGATCCCCTCTCTACATTTCTAACTTGCATGCATGCGTTTTGAATAGGTTAGAATGACTTAACCTATATTAATACAGTCTAAAAATAACTTAAAACAACGCAGTATAGGACCTTAGAGCAAAGGAATGATGAGAATACCCTTAATAATTTCGCAGAAAATAACTAGTCGTCAGTCCCCACGAGGGACCTAACGAGTCGTTGCCACCTTACACTATTCGTTACCTCAGTCATTGGGTACACTGCTAAATTTCACCTGGAACTCGTAATGGCACATCCCACGAGTTGTTACCAATGATCACGACTCGTGGTCACCACTCGTTTTTCCTACTGCCTCAACCCCCAATCTTTATCTTCCTGATGACCATGATCTAATCAATGAGTCGTGGTGTCTGACCATGATTCGTGGGGTCTATCCGTTATGTGCACTACCTTTCACTTTTCCACCTTATTAATTCCATTGGCCAGGACTGACTTGAGGCCCCACGACTCGTGGTCATGCCCGTGATGACACCTTCATTAATACTTCTTTTAACTCAACTAAGTACTTCACCACGTGTCACCTAATGATTCTTGTTCCTCCCCCATGAGTCACAGAGCAAGTCGTTGTGTGACTTAGTGCAAAACTTTTAGTTTTCTCTGTTTTCAACTCTCGGGTCTAATCTTCGGTCTTTTGGGGTATAACAACACTACCGGGGTATTACAAAATGTTCCCCTTGGAAACATTCATCCTCAAATGTAGGTAAACGTACAGAATAATTGGGGAAAGAAACTGCCATCCTAAATACTGAACATCTAATGCTGAGAACTGATGAAGTAACTGACTCCGAACTGAAATACAAGAATAAACTTAATTAATGAATTACACATAAACAAGCACTGACTTAAATGAAACTGGGAGACATGAACTAGACATTAAGCTGAATAGAGTACTAAGGAGGAAGCTGGTAACTCAAGCAGACATTGAGCCGGAAGGGAAAAGATGTGGGTATTTATCCATCATGTCTGCTTCGGCTTCCCACATAGCTCCCTCAGCAAAATGATTTCTCCACAAACCTTTACTACAGCTACTTCTTCGTTCTTCAACTTTCGAGCCTGACAATCAATGATTTCCATCGGAACCACTTAAGAGCTAAGGCTATCATTCATATCTATGCTCTCTATCGGTACAACCAGAGCCAGTCACCAATGCACTTCTTCAAGAGCGATACACATAAGACTGGATGCACTGACGCTAACTCTGCGACAACTACAACTCATAGGCCACCTTGCCAATATGTCTCACAATCTTGTATTATAATACCCCGTAAGCCCTAAGATCAGATCTGAGGGTTGAAGTGGAGAAAATAGAAATTTCTGCACCAGATCATAGGACTAGTCAACCAATGACCCATTAGGTGCACCACGAGTCATTAGGTGACTCATGGTGTGAAGGGAGAGTTTGTTGGATTTTTGAAACTTGGGGCTGACCAAAAGAAAAGCCATGACTCGTGGTCAGGGTAACGAGTCATGGTGCCATCCGTGGTCAGGAGCTAGCTTGAAGATGGAAACTTTGGATTGTGAACCCAAGCCTCCTCACCATGAGTCGTCCCTCATGCAACGAGTTATGCAGTTCCACGTTGGGACTGACAGTGTGCTTTTTCCTGTGAACTTAGTAAGGGCTTTTCAGTAATATTTAAGTTCCTAAGAGCTAAACTACGTCTTTTGAAGCTTAGATAAGTGTGTTTTAAGAGGATTTATCTTATTCTAAACCTATCCCTCTCCATGCATGCAATCATATAAGTTTCTAAGGGTGATCAAGCTTAGAAAATTCATCAAGTCTTCCTCATTTTACTTTGGGCATTTAAGAGGGTTATGAAATCAAAAGTACCCAAGTATGTAGGGTTATGAATGGTTGTATCCATCCACACCCATGCCCAATCCCTTCTCAAATTCATGGAAATTCTCAGTTGATGAATCTATGGTGTTTTAACCCAACTTGTGAATTCTCTAAGTATGTATCATAGGTATAATCTATTTATGTTTGAAATATTTAATTATGATTCATGGGCATCTTTTATAATGTTTTCAATTACAAATTTGTTTTTTCAATGTCTTACATTATGATGTCCAATTATGAAAGTTCCTAAAAGGTTGAGATTATGACATATGTTTTCAATCATGATGAGATGTATATGATGAAAGTATGATTTCGAATTACCCATGTATGTATTCATGTTTATGACTATCAAAGTCTATTTTACATATGATTATGTTTGGGCAAGCCCATATGATCTAGAGTGTTTCATGATTTATCCTAATTTCATGTTATTGGCTTACCACAGGGATTTAGGAGTCTAAACTCCCACTCTTTTTAGCTTGTGGTATGGTTTGAGCCAAGGATCCTCATTTTATGCTTTTTGATTTTGTATATCATGTTATGATTCAGCTTCGTCACTAGATGATGGCTCTACTTCGTAAAAAAGTAATGGAGAGCATATGCACATTTTTGGGAGTAGTGTGTAGCACTGAGTAGGCCAAGGATCAATCAACCCAGTGCCTTAGAACTACACACCATCATAGGTATGATCACATATTCGGGACCTCCCTTGTGAGCTTCCCCTGCATCTATTCCCTCCCGAGTCAGTTACAACTTGAGGTATCAGTTTCCTCCCTAGTACTCTATTCTGTTTCATATATAGATCATGTGCTCCAGTTTCTTTCATGTCAATGCATGTATGTATGATTCATGAATTCAGTTCAGTCATGTATTTCCGTCCAGAGTCAATTAATCTGTCAGTTTTCAGCTCTAAATGTTCAGTATTTGATATGACAGTTGCATTTCTCAGCTTTTCAGTATGTTTATCCATGATCGAGGATGAATGTTCCCAAGGGGGAGATATTGTAATACTCCAAAAGCCCTAAGATCAGACGCGAGGATTGAAATAGAGAAAATAAGATATTTTTCACCTGGTCACAGGACGAGTCGTTTAGTGACTCGAGAGGTGCACCACGAGTCGTTAGATGACTCGTGGCGTGATGGGAGAGTTGGACATATTCTTGAAATTTTGGTATTACCACGAGACAAGCCATGACTCGTGGTAAGGTTAATGAGTCGTTGTGTCAGCCCTGGTCAGGAGCTGGCTTGAAGATGTAAATTTTAGGCAATGAACCCAACAACTCGTCACCACAAGTCGTCTAGTCCCTCGTTGGTACTGGTAGTGTGCTTTTTTCTTCAAATTTAGTAAGGGCCTTTCCATAATTTCTAAGTTCCTAAGACGTTAACTACGTCGTTTTAAGCTCAAATAAGTATGTTTTAAGAGGGTTTAGCTCATTCTAAGCCTATCCCTATCCATGAATGCAATTCTAGAAGTTTTTAAGGGTGATCAATCCTAGAAAATTCATCAAGTCTTCTTCATTTTCATTTGGGCATTCAAGAGGGTTGTGAAATCAGAAGTAACTACATATGGGGTTTTAACCTAACTTGTGAATTCTCTAAGTATCTATCGTGGGTATAATCTATTCATGTTTTTCATGTTGAATTATGATTCATGGGAATGTTTTATAATATTTTCAATTACAAATTTGCGTTTTCAAAGTCTTACAATTATGATGCCCAATTATGAAAGTTCATGAAAGGTTGAGATTATGACATATGTTTTCAAGTATGATGAGATCTATATGAAGAAAATATGATTTCTAGCTACCCATGTCTATATTAATGTTTTTGACTATCAAAGTCTATTTAAAGTATGTTTATGTTTGGGCAAGTCCATATGATCAAGTATGTTTCATGATTTATCTCAAATTCATGTTATTTGCTTACCACATGGATTTTGGAGTCTAGACTCCCACTCTTTTTAGCTTGTGCTATGATTTGAGCCAAGGATCCTCATGTTATGTTTTTACGTTTTGTATATCATGTCATGATTCAACTTCGTCAACGGATGATGGTTCGGCTTTGTTGAAAAATGATGAAGATCATATATATGTTTTTTGGAGTAGTGTCTAGCACCGAGAAGGCTAAGGGTCAGTCAACCCTATGCCTCAAAACTACACCCAAACGTAGCACAATCCTTAAATGAGCGGCATGCTCCTCCTCCGCCGCGAGAGTATATGAGAATGTCATCTATGAATATAATCACGAACGTGTCCAAATATGGCTTGAATACCCTGCTCATCAAATCCATAAAGTTGTAGGACCATTCGTTAGGCGAAAAGACATAACTACAAACTCATAGTGACCATACCGAGTCCTAAAGGCTGTTTTCGTGATGTCACTCTCCCTAACTCTGAGATAGTGATAACCAAACTTGAGGTCTATCTTTGAGAAGCCCTTACCACCCTAAAGATGGTCAAACAAATCAACAATCCTTGATAGGGGATAGTTGTTCTTGATTGTAACCTTATTCAACTGCCGATAGTGAATGCATATACGAACAGATCCATCATTCTTCCGCACAAAGAGAACTGGTGAACTCCATGGGAATTTTCTAGGTCTGATGAAACCCTTGTCTAAGAAATCCTTTAGCTGCTCTTTCAACTCCTTTAGCTCAACTGGAGCTACTTTGTAAGGAGGAATAGATAGAGGCTGCGTATCGGGAAAAAGGTCAATACCAAAGTCAGTCTCCCGCTCGTGAGGGACTCCGGGTAAATCATCTGGGAACACCTCCAGATACACACTATAGGAACTGACTGGAGAGTCGGGGTCTCAGACGTAGCATCCTTAACTCAAAGTAGATGGTAAACAAAACCCTTAGAGATCATCTTTCTAGCCTTAAGGTAGGAAATAAAGCGACCTACAAGCATAACTAAACTACTCTTACACTCTAAGACTGGCTCACCCGAAAATTGGAACTCTACCTCATGGTTTCTACAATTCATTGAGGCATAACATACATGTAACCAATCAATGCCTAAGATAACATAAAAATCTATCATGTCTAACTCTACTAGATCTACTGAGGTGACTTTCTGAAGGACTATGATAGGGTAATTTCTGTGTACCCGTTGAGCTATAACTGAGTCACCGACTAGAATAGAGATTGAGAAGGGTTTTGATAGGATTTTGAGACCGACTCCAAAACTATTAGAAACATAGGGAGTCAAAATTATAAGGTATCCCCTAGATCTAATAATGTATAAAAATCAACATGAAATACTCGTAACATACCAGTGACCATATCTGGGGAGACCTCCTACTTCTAACAAGACGAGAGAGCATAAAACTTGTTCTGACGCTTCCCACCACCTACACTAGTAGATGCACCCTGCTGAGCTGAGTGTGCTGGTGGAGCTGCTGAATTGGTGGTTGGGTCTTAACCTCTACCATGGCCTTGTTTAGCCGTTGAACAATCTCTAGGAAAATGACTGGGCTTCCTACACCCAAAACATGCACCTGACCTTCTAAGCACTCCCCAGGGTACCTCCTGCCACCCTTGTTGCAAACTGGAAGGCTAGGCTCTCCCGACCTACTTCCCTAACCTATGGAGTCTGATGTCCTTCCCCTTTGTTCATGATGAGATCTACTAGCTAATGATGGCACTAGAGTTGATGGCCTCTAATGAGAGTGCTAACGATGCCCGCCACTGGGCCTCTGCAAGGAATACTCAACACTACTCTTGTTGGCCCTCTTGGCCTTTCTCCTTATCCTTCATCTTATCCACCTCTATCTGTTGGTCGTATATGACTAATCGATAAAGGTCTAAGTTACGGTTCAACATCTTCATCCTACACTTACTTGACTAGTGAGTCGAACTCTCCATAAACAAATTTGTTCATTTGGTCCCTATGGTCTGCTACCATATCCGTTGCATACTTGGACAACCGGACAAACTCCAAGGCGTACTCTTAAAATGACATATCATTTTCCTTAAGATTAACGAACAACGCCACCTTTGCCTTCCTCAACTCCCTAGGGAAGAATTTGTCTAGGAAAGCTATCATGAACTCATCCCAACACATGGGAACTGTGCCCACTGCTCTACCGTCTCTTCACTGATTATACCAAATTTAAGCAACCCCCTTCAGCTGATAGGAGGCTAAGTCTGTGCTCTCTTCTCCCGTAACTCCATAATCTGGGTGATCTTTTGTCTCTCCTCTAGGAACTCATGTGGGTCCTCATGCAGTCTCAAACCAAGGAACTCATGGTTATTCATCCTGAGGAAATCTCAAACTCAAGCTACCACTGTGCTCCCATAATTTGGGCCATAGACCACCACCTACTGGTTCACCTTAGCGATCAAAGCCTTGGCAAAATTCTGGAAAGATACCCTAAACTCGGCATGAGAGACCTACTCGGGCATATGATCGCTAGGGCTCGTGGGGCTTGTTGGTGCACATATCCATTCCATTCTCATGGATATTTTTGTTTTCATTTCTTCTTTTGTTAACTCAGTAAGGAGGCATGAATCTACAAATGTGTATAGCACGAGTTAGAAGGATAAAGAGATACTTCATCGCACGACATATATCATGAAAGAAGGGAAATTTCCTAAAATGTTTCATAGCCTTGTCGTCATAAGTGTGGCGCGCTTGACACCTATGAAGAAGACTCTACATAACCGGCTTTCAGACACTATAGGTCGCACTGAACCTTTGCTCTGATACCAAGTTTTTCATAACCCGAACATAGACCCGGATCTAGACATGGAACCTAAAACCATAAATGGCTCTAAGTCAACCCATAGCATGAACATGTAAATGAAAGCTCAACATATGCGGAAGACTAAATCTTGAATTAGCAGAAGTCTAAATAATAGAACGTATAAACAACATAATTCTCAAAACACTCAATTTGAAGTTGAATACACAAACTATGTCTGAAAAGCCTTTAACATACTGACGAGCTGATGGGGAAACACCCCCAACTAGCTCACTAGAAGTCTGAAACTGCAAATGATAATAGTTTAACTATATAATGGTCCTCGATGGATAAGGACTCACCAACAAGTTGTCTAGACTGAACTCTGGAAACTAGCTAGCGACGGGATAGAGTCTGAACATCTGAGCATGTATCATGAAATGATACAACATAAAGTATGCGGTTAGTACATGGAATGTACTGAGTATGAAAGGTAAGTATAGAAACTAAATCATGCATAACATAAATCATAACATCATAAAACCTTGAGAGTAAAGGTTGCATGCTGATATATGAAAACATGAGTAGACATAATCGAACTAAGTACATATGGTTTGCCATATCTGAAATCACTAGTAAAAACTCGTAAACTAATTCTTGGATAAATCCTTCTGAAAACATGATATAATGTCTCATAAAATATGCATTTCTGAAAGTATGAGAATCAATGGGAGACTTTTGTTAAACGAAAACCACCATGTATGAGCTCATTATGATCCCACGTCTTGCCTACGTGGAGGAGAGCCATCCTAAGCCTTGGCAGGGTGAAGTACTAAGTAAAGTGTGATATCACAATGGGCCCTTGGGTCAGGGTAAACACTGTCTTAAGAGGCCCCAATGTATACCTACGTTGGCGCATAGTTCATGAGGCTGGGGAACCTTGGAACTCCTATACTACTCGGTACTAGACACTACTCGTAAAATAGGTATAATGCTCACATAATCGTAGATCAAAATATAACTTGAATATTAACATATAGGGAGTCTTGACTCAAACACATGAGATAACTGAACTTATTAGCCTTCGCTAAATCATGTAATCTCGATTAACTTGAGTGGGCTAGTCTGAATATTAACTTCATACTTTCATGAAATAGACATCATAGGTAAAATCAAAATATATCCATGGGTAATTTGTAGACATTCACATATGCTAGAAATTTCATCATACTTGGAAGCATAAATCATAAACTCAACTTTTTATGATACTTGCATAATTGGGCATCCTGTTATTAAACTTGAAATCATGAATTGTAATCAAAATAGGTATAAAACATGGCCATGAATCTTAAAACATCTTTTAAAACATGAAGGGAATCGACCCATTAATTAATCATGGAGAATTTCATAGAATTGGGTTAAGAACCCGTAGAATCATACACTTCATGAACTTGAGATGGGATTTGGGCATGAGAGAGAAAAGAAATTCTTATTTATGATCCTACAAACCTGGATAATCTAATTCTACATCCTTCCTTAAAAGCCCAAGAGATTGGGGAAGAACTTGAAGAATTCTAGACCTGATCTCTTTTGGAATTCTCTAAACTTGTATGCATGGGAAGGGAATAGGTTAGAATAATCTAAACCCTCTTCAACTCCTCCTAACTAAGCTTAAAATGACAAATATTTGGGCTAAGGAGCTTTGGAATTACAGAAATGCCCTTATTAAATTCACAAAAAAATTGTTCACTGCCGAAGTCACGACTCACAGCACGTGTCGTTCCTTAATACCATGACTCGTGGGTTCCTTTGGTTGTTGCCACTGCTTCATCCTTGAGTTTTTGGAATTTTCCACAAGTCCAATCTCATAGGTGTTTCCTACGAGTCATACTTTCGATCATCTGAGAAAGACCACGAGTCGTACCCCCATCCAACACCTCGTGGTTTGCTCCCGTAACTTATTAGTTCTCCTACAACATCAATCAACCACCTACCAATGACCCGTGGTTGGCTACAGCGGATTGTACCATGATTCGTACCATCTAAACTGATCAACTCTATAATTAAACAATGGCTCCATCCTGCGACCTATTGGTCATTCCTACAACTAGTACCATGAGTCGTCTTAAGACATTACAACTCCCGAGTCTAGTTTTGGGCACTACCGGGGTATTATACCTAGTCATCCCAGTTGCTATTTATGTTATAAGAGCTTCAGTGGCTAGCTCGATCAAGTGAGGCACTAAGTGTTAGTCACGCCTTCCCAGGTTCGGGTCATGACATGTTTGGCATTAGAGCACGTCTAGTCCTAAGATGTCTACAAGTAGTGTCTAATAGAGTCTTTCTTACGAGTGTTGTGCACCAAACTTATAATCAGGATGCTACAGGGCATTTAGGGATGTTATCTTTCTTCATTTATTAGAATCAGGCACGTAGAGTCGAGTTATAAGAATCTGAGTCTAATTTCTGCTTTATAATATTTCTATAGACATGCTTTTGATGAGGTGGAATACTGCTAGTCGACGAGCCAATGTAGATGTAGGAGAAGGCATTATTCATGCCCTGTCTACCCAGGGTATTGGGCATGAAGCTGGGTGAATCATTAGTAGTGTTGGCACATCCCGGTGTACTAGAGACAGAGGAAGCAGGATAGGATCCAGTAACCCAAGTCACCCATGTTCCACGCACTCCTAAAGATGCAATTAGAGAAGACCTAGTTCTTCCGGTTCCTCACTTGGCACAAAATTTTGGGATAGGGAGAAGGCAATCTAATTGCTAAAAAGGAAAATAATTGTAGTAATAAAAAATTGTTGGATCCTCTAATGGCTCTAAAAGTTCAAGAGTTCCAGAATTTGTTAGCCCGAATCCTACTATATTCACGGGTTATAATACTAAAGGGGACCCTCAAGAGTTTATAGATCAACTTCACAAGATACTTAGTGTCATGCATACCTCAGTGATAGAAATAATGGATATGGCATCTTTCATATTATGATATGTGGCTATTTTATGCTATGAGGCTTGGGAGAGATCCAGGAGATTAGATGCACCTCCGGCTGAATAGGAGGAATTTTCAGAAGCCTTTCTAGTCTAGTATCTTCCAAGAGAAGCTAGGAAAGCCAAAGTTAATATGTTTTTGATCCTCAGACAGGGTAGCATAAATGTTTGTGATATCAACTTTAACATATATACATATGTCATTCAGCATAACTCGTTGGTATCACCCAAATCCACATCCAATTAGGATTGTGTACACGGTCAACTGTAATATAATTACCTAACAAAGAGTTTGAATCGTATCCACGAGGAATTTTCATTGCTCAAGGCTACTAAGTAATGCAAATATGATTAGAGGCTTTAAGAACTACTTAAGTGAAGGGGTATCAAGAGAATTAAACTAAAAACGATAGGTCTAGATTGCAAAGGATTAAACCGGTAGGAGAAAATACTAGGGATTTATTTTCATATAGGATTGATCCCCTAAATCACTCAATTAGGTTCATCAAGCAAACAATCACTTAATCAATTACTTGTTGACTCTCAATACCAAACAATATTTATCTCTATCAATTCTTTTAAATTGATGAGAATTTCAATCAAAACATATTGTGATTTCCCAATTAGATTCACCAAATCTCTAAGTAAATCTACCAAACAAGGGTTATGCATTGGTCTTTGTTGATTAATGCTACCCAATCCCTAATTGGATCTTTAAAAAATAATTAGAGCAATATGATATGAATCGGTGTTTGCAACTAATAATTACAACATACAAATAAAATATCAATAAAATATTTAAAATCCCATTATCAATTCATCCTAGTTGAGATCAATAGGGTTCACAACCCCATTAGGTTCACAATCGTTGATAGGAATTTAGCTACTCATAAGTAACAAAGAAGTAGAAAGCATGAAATTAAGCATGATCAACATACACATCAATTAAAGAGAGAGAAATCCACGATATGAAATTGACCTTGAAATTGTCTTCAAAATAAAATGAGTACAAATGTCGCTCAAGCGCAGCAAGCACATGTGCTCATCAAGTAATACAGGACGGTGAAATCCCGATTATCAATCCCTCAGGCATTTGTCAGATTAATCCTTTAAAGTTAACACTTTATTCACTATTCAGAAAGAAACATATAAAATTTTGGAATGGTTTGGAGATTAAACTACTAAAACTTGAAATGTAAATTAACTAATGAACTAAAATTGTTGCAAATATGTTTTCACTTTATATGATGATGAAAACCTAAGGAAGTGGCACTTTCGCTTCAGGATGAGTTTTCACCACTTGAATATGCTAGACTAATTCTTCCTAAGGTTGCGAGTTGCAAGTTACTATCCCATTTCTTGCCACTCTCCCGAGCATCCAAAAACTATCTCATTAACCCTAACGCCTAATCCCTACGATCGTTGGAGAAACATGAAACGACGATTGTGGTTACATGTATATCAATAGAACAAGGTTGAAGGGTATATTCCAATACTCATCAACAACCTCTATCTTGAGCTCAGTCTAACAAGAGTCTTTGAATGTCTGTTCTATTCTTACTTTTAACCCTTTTAGTTTCCCCTCCCGAGTTCAACCAAAAGCCAATAGATTTTTTGAAAAGCTGATCAATCTAACGAATAAGAAATTAACATAAGTTAAGAATAACTAACCTTTTGTGAAGAATCAATACCATCATAAACAAACAATCAAACATCAACCATATGCTATGGCCAAAACCCTAGTATATGAGTTTAGCCGTTCATGTTAAAGAGGAAACCCAAAAATATACTCATTGTAACACCACAAAAGTTCTCTAGGTCAGACCCGAGGCTAACAAAAGAAAACAACAAGAAAATAGTACTAGAACCAAACAACAATCCTTAGTACATTTCGTTCTAGAGTCCAATGAGTCATTGGAAGTGCTCGTTATTTCATGACCAGAGAGTTGTCAGAAATTTGCCCAGAACCCACGAAGTGATTGTATGGACCGTGGCTTAATTGAACCGACATTATTTGTGATCGTTGAAGCTGATTAAGGGAACTTCAAAGGAAGAATGGGGGAAACCAATGGATAGACCAATGGTCCGTTGTTTGTTACCATGGCCCGTTGGATCGGTCGTTGGTTCTGTTAGTTTGTTGAAAATATCGGACAAAGTTTGGAACCCTTCCAAGTACATGGATAGACACGATGTTGGTGAATTTATGAATATAATGTGTTAAGATCAATTCCTAAGTATAAGAAGTGCATTGGATGCAAATTAAGGTCATAAGGAACCTCTAGCACAATTTTTAGTTGAGAGCCTCCTTACCGATTGAGTGTTTGTATAAGTTCTTATAACGGTAAACTTCAAACAAGCATAGCCCCCACATTACAACATGTTTTCGGATTATTCAGCATCTCAAATTGAAGCTCTTGATGTATTCTCTACGATTCATCCAACCTTGCATCAATTAGAGTCCGAAGTAAAAAGTTATGAGCTTTTTAGTGAAGCAACAACAGGCAACAACGAACCTCAGAATGGGCCGTTGTAGCAACCAACGACCCGTCCTGTTGGTCATTGGAACTGCCAGTTCCAGGTCTTTTTTTGGCAGTTTGGGGGTATTTTGGTAAACTCATATGCTTCTAACTCCTACGTTTTGGGCTTCCTTAAGGTCATATTAAAGGGATTAACCTAGCCTAAATTCTAACCCTCTCCAAAAGATCAATAGTTGGATTTTCTCTCAATAAAGGAGCTAGGGTTCTTCTTCAACCTCTTCAAATCTTCTTGGACTCTTCAAGGAAACTCAAGGGATCATCAACCTTGGTATGTGAGGCTATGAATGAGAGTTTCTTTCACACTCATGCTCAAAACTCTTCTCAATTTCCATGGATTTCAATTCTAGATTCAAGTTTCATGATCTACGGGGTTTATTTCAATTCTTATGAAATTCTCTATGATCTATAAATGGGTCAATTTATTTCATGCATTAAATTATGTTTTATGATCTATTGGCAGATTTTATGACTATTTTGAATATAAATTTATAGATTTGAATTTAAATCCAATTATGCCCAATTATGTATGACTTCATGAAAAGTCAAGTTATGATTTCGTTATGATCTTGATCTAAATTATACCAATTATGATTTTTACTTTATGATATGATTTCTCTCAAGCACTTATCATGAGAAAGTTTTACATTGTTTTCCATTAAAATCATGTTTCATGTTTTAAAATAAAAATGCCCATTTATGAAAAGTTCATTAAAGTTAAGATTTATGATAAATGTTCATGTATGATGATGTATTGATGATGAAAGACATGTTTTCAAGTAACCCATGTTTATAATCATGTTTTCAAGTGAGTTAAGTATTTTCAAGCATGTTAAAGTATTGGAAAATTCCCACATGTTCAAGAATAATTTTGATGTATGAAATGGATCTTATGATTTATCAATTTATGATGACCGACTAAAGGTCCTTTGATTCTTGGCTAATCATGTTTTAATGGGGATCAATGAATGATAAATGTTTATTTAGCCATGAATCTTAATGAATGATGTTATTGATTTATATATGAGCCTAATGTTCATGTTTTTGGGAGCCATGTCTAGCACTGAGCAACCCGGTGTTCAAAGGACTACGTCAATGTCTCATAACCACGTGCCACTATGGGTTTATAATGATACATTACAATGATAATGATCCCCTCTTTCATGATATCACATAATGCATGTCCCTTGCCTGGCAAGCCAGGGGCAACTTTTCCCACTTGAGTGAGATAGTCGGGCCATCATGAAAGGCTCTACCATGATTATGTCGGTTATGATGAGTCCTCCCATTGTTCCTCATGATTTATGCATGGTTATGTTTATGTTACGTTGGCTCAATTTATGTTTTATAAAATTTTCATTTACAATTATGATTATGATTGGTTTATGAATGTTTTGAAAATCTTGAGATGTTACATTATGATATTTATGATATGAGCATAATGTCATACTCTTTATGATCTTTTATGCATTTAAAATGTCTATTTTACTTACCTTACATACTCGGTATATTCCACATACTGACCGCATACTCTTTGCTATATCATTTTATGATTTAGACCCAGCACCGTCAATAGCTCGATCTTGGAGTTTTGCATCCAGTTCAGTGGTGAGTCCTCATCTCCCAAGGACAAGTTGATATTAGTTATCCTACATGTTTAGTTTTCCATACTTGTTGGGTTAGTTGAGGGTGTTGTCCCATCAACTCATCAGATATGTTAGAGGCTTTTAGATTATATGTAGTATTCAGCTATCATGTATGAAGTGTAGTTTGTTGTCTATGCTATGTCATGGTTATGATTCCACTATGTTATTATGCTGAATATTCCGCTTTATTTGATTGAGTTAGTTGCATTTTAATGCCATAGGTCAACTTGGAGTCTCTCGGGGCTCCTTGTCCCGTGTCGCGATCCGGGTCTATGTTTGGGTCGTGACACTCATCATTCGATGTAAAATGATAAGCAAAAAAAAGAAAAACCTAAGTACTTGTCTCTCCTCCCAAAAGGTACTTACAATGATCAATATGATCCCAAAATATGATGTACGGTATCTAACTAATGACCTAAATGTTATATTTATAAGAAAGGCCTCAAATGACCCCTTTTCCCTCAAGTATTTAACTTTAAAATCAGCAAAATCCGTCTCAGAGTAGATCTTGCGCGTCGCTCCAGGTTTTGCTCAATTTTTCTCTGAATTAATGTTTCAGGAGCCCCACACCAGCCAATGCACCAAGGTGTAGGCCAAATTTCTGAGCATCTAGATCCCTCTAGCAAGGCACACCACCCAAAGCTCTAGAGTGTTAGAAAAATTTCCCGAATCAGGGATGCTTCTAGCACACCACGTCACTCATCTCACCAACGTGTTGGTCAAATTTTCCTACAAAGTACGGGACTTGTAGCGCCACACCGCCCATAGAACCAATGCTTCTGCAGATTTCTTTGAAATTTAGGGGTTGGCATGCCACGCTAGCTATCTCAAGGGGCCATCTTTCGCAAACTCTTCTTTCTTCCAACCTTTGGTCATTTTTAAGTACTTTTTCCTTGGTTTCCTCCTCAAAACATCTAAAAACATTTGTTAGCTCAAAATATACACAGAAACATGATTTCATGCATTTCATAAGAATTATGAATTCAAAACAAGACAAAACATGGGTAAAAGCATGGCAAATGGGTAAAAGAATATGCCCAACATCAAGTACTCTCTAGCTAATCTATTCTCTGCTATAAAGTTCAGACTCAATTTATTCTAAAGCTCAACTCCAAGTTTAATTTAAATTTGGTAGGCCTAATTCATAGTTACAGACCATATCTTTAATTTATGATATGTATGTTGCACTGCATGTTGTTTTGATCTTTGTTTAGTCGGTTACCATTTTTTCATTTGTTGATCGCACTTGGGATTTACGGTCCGTATTTGCCACTCGTGGATTGCACTTTTATATTTTGTCAGCTCACTACTTTGAAAAGGGGCTTTATTTATGATCTGCACCTTGCATTTGTGGTCCGTATCTGCTCCCATATAATAGACTCTCAAGTTGTTGTCAAGACCTGAGCATGGACCCCAAATCGTAACACGGGACCAAGAACCACGAGTGACTCCAAGATAACACATGGCACATGAATAACATATTTAAGGGAATAATCTAAGAGGAACAATCATTAAACATAACATAAGGAATGAGCAGAAGTCTATAATATCATAAAAACACAAATTGAGTCAACAAACAACACAGCTAGATAACTATACGATGAGCTAAAGGGACCAAACTCAAACAAGATCCACTAAAGACTAAAACTAAAAATTATAAGAGAAGACATGTATCAAAACTGACGTCCCCAGATCATGAGGACTCACAAAACTACTGAAGCCGGACAAGATCGAATGTAGATCATGTTATATCTTGGTGACACCTGGATGGATAAAATATCGAGAGCTATGGGACTCCATCAATATCTGCACTCTCAAATAATCCACATCTGGAACACACAATTAGCCCTGATATCAAACTAAACCATCTCCTCCATGGGAGAAAACCTTGACTTTCTAATTCTGGACAGCTTCATTTAACTTCAGTAATATAGGATCCTCTTCTTGCCATGCCTTAACTTCCGCCACCAATGAAGATTATGCAATATTCTTGTCGTGACCCAAATGTAGGCCCAGATCGAAAAACGGGACAAGGAGCCCCGAGAGACTCCAAGTCGACCATGGCATGAACATACATCTAACTCAATCAAATAAAGCAGAATACTCAACATTAGAACATAACAGAAGCATAATCATGTCATAACATAGAAAATGAAATGCACTTCATACATGACAGCTGAATACTACATATAGTCTCAAACCCTCTAACATATCTCATGGGTTAATGGGAAAACACCCCCAACTAGACCGACAAGTCTGTAAAAGTGAATGTAAAGGATAACTAATATCAACTAGTCCTCAGGAGATGAGGACTCACCACTGAACTGGATGCTAACTCCGGGAATGAGCTAATGACAATGTTGGATCTGAAGGTTGGAGCCTGTACCATAAAACAATACAGCATAAAGTATGAGGCCAGTACGTGGAATGTATTGATTATGCAAGGTAAGTAAAATGGACATTTAAAATACATAAGAGTTCATAAGAGTAGGACAACATGCTCATAACATGTAAGATAAGGCTCAAGGTTTTCAAAACATTCATAAATCAGTCATAATCATAATAATAGGAGAAAAGCTTCGTTAAATGTGACTTGAGCCAAAATAATATGAACATAACCATGCATATATCATGAGGAATAATGGGAGGACTCGTCATAACCTACACCATCATGGTAGAGCCTTACATGATGCCCCAACTATCTCACTCAAGTGGGTAGAGTCATCCCAGGCTTGCTAGGCAAGGGACGTGCAGTATGTGATATCACGAAAGAGCGGATCTATTAACATTGTAATGTATCAATATGAACCTATGGTGGCGCATAGTTATGAGATACTGGCATAGTCCTTTGAAAGACGGGCTACTCGGTGCTAAACACTGCTCCAAAAAACATGCACATTAGGCTCGTATGTAAATCATAAACATCATTCATGAGATTCATGGCCAAATAAACATTAACATTGTTGATCCCCATTTGAATACATGCTTATCCATGAAATGGCCAACGTCGTGAATTGATCAATCATGAAGCCTATGCATACTTGTAAAACATGTATATACATAGTAATCATAAATTCATGATGAGAATATGAGTAAATCCATATTATAAATTATAAATCATGATGGGTTAAAGAACATGAACATACATGATTGGGCATAATTTTATAGAAATTTATATCAATAAATTTATAATTGAATTAGTTGTAAAATACGCTCATAATTTGTAATGCAAGATATGATAGATGAGATATATTAACCCATAGATAGATCATTAGGATTTCATAAGAATTTGGGATAAAACCCCATAAGATTTTCAAATATAATTTCATGAATTAGGAGAGATTGGACATGGGTGTGAACGAATTCACACACTCATAATGCTACATACCTGAGAGACTTGGATTCTATCACTCCCTTACTTGCCCAAGAGGAATTGAAGAATAACTGATGAAGAACCATGGGGTTTTATGCTTGATCACCCTCCACATTCTTGAACATTGCACGCATGAGTTTTGAATAGGATAGAATAACTTAACCTATCTTAATAGATCCTGAAAATAGCTTAAAACAACATAATATAGGACCCTAAGTCTTAAGAATGACGATAATATTCTTAATAAATTCGTAGTTAAAAACTGACTGCCAATCCCAACGAGGGACTGGACGAGCCTTTACCCAAGACCACAACTCGTGGCATCATTTGTTGAGTGCACTGTCCAATAATTCATCTGGGGCTCACCACGGGGGAGCCTATGAGTTGTTACTGGTGACCACGACTGGTGATCACCACTCGTCATCCTCACTGCCCAAATTATCAAACCATAAGAAACCGGCTGACCACGACCCATCCCACGATTCATGGTGTTCGACCATGACTTGTGTGGTCCAACCGTAGGGTACACTACAACTCAAATTTCTCCTTTCAATTTCCCTTGGCCGGGGATGACCACGAGTTGTGGGGTCTGACCATGACTGGTGTTTAATCTAGTGGTGTCTTCAAAACACCAACTCCAGAACTTAAGCCAGCTCCTCACCACATCTCCTAACGACTCGTGGTCACCCCTACGGGTCACAGAATGACTCGTTCTGTGACCTAGTGCAAATTTTCCAAGTTTCTCTATTTCAACTCCCGAGTCTGATCTTAGGACTTCCAGAGCATTACAATATCTCTCCCTTGGGAACATTCATCTTCGAACATTGAAAGCATACAGAAAAGCAGAAAAATGCAATCATCATATTAAAACACAGATCATTTAAAGCTGAAAACTAATGGAATGACTACCCGAACTGATCTACATAGCTGATCTGAATTCACAAACCATACATACATACTTTGACATAAACGAAACTTGGGCACATGAAAACTAAATAGAGTACTAGGGCAAGAACTGATACTTCAAACAGAAATTGAGCCGGAAGGAAATAGGTGTGGGTATATAGCCATCATATCCGCTTCGGCTTCCCACATAGCTCCCTCAACATGTTGATTCCACCATAATACCTTGACTTAACCTGCCTTTCATCGCTACACTCTCTACCGGAACCACCAATGATGGATCACCCAAAAACTTATTCAAGAGTGATACATGAAAAACAGGATGGATGAAATCTAATTCTGAGGCAGGCCTTATCAGTTGGGATGAGTTTCACGTCGCTTTTCTAGATCGGTTCTTCCCACGAGAGATGAGGTAACTGAAGGCGGCTGAGTTCGTGAATTTAAAATAGGAAAAAATGTCAGTGCAAGAATATGCCCTAGAGTTGTCTCCTCTGTCAAAGTACACCCCAGAGTTAGTGGTGGATCAGAGGGCGCGAGTGAGCAGGTTTGTCCATGGGGTGGCAGATTATCTGGACAAGGATTACAGGACCGCTATGCTACATCAAGATATGGATTTCCCTCAGATAGTCTTATACACCCAGTAGATGGAAACGGCGCATATGAGGGAGAGAGAGGCCAACAGGGCCAGGACAGACAACTATAGATTCTCTAAACTGAGAGAAGGCATTGGGCACTGCCATCAGTCCCACCATAGGTCCTTAGACCTAGCATCTACAGTGATGTGTGTGCCATGCAAAGTTAGGCACGACTAGAGTGGGCGAGCATCAAGATCTCAAGGTCACACCCAACCTTGGGAGGCATAACTGGCACCTAATGCCACACAAGACTCTGTGTTGAGCTGGCTGGACACATACACTTCTGGTGCATGCCAGCAGCACATAGCAGGAAACAACCGGCTATATCTCAACTGTAAAGATAGCCTCCAACCGACTAGGCCACAACGTATAACCTAAATAAGACAACTAACCAAGCAATCAGGATAATAAAAGGATCCTACGCGGGCTGACTAGACCACCATGCTGTCTAAGTCATAAAAAAGGGAAGGAAAGAAGTTCTATACAAACTGCAACCAACAACGCTGCTAACAAAGAGCTAAACTAGCCCCCACATGGCCAACTTACAAAGCATAACATATATAGGCCCTACACGACCAACAACACACAACTAGCTAGGAACTAAAGACCATAGTCTGCAAGTCTCCAAGAGTAAAATATTTGTAGGGCCCCAGCCTACTTAAAAATGATATAATAAAAGACAGGCAAAACTCGACTTTCTGACAACCCCAAATGAAAGGAGATGACCAATCTACTGACGCTGAATAACTGCTTAGGAGGTCTAAAAACCTGTCTGTCCAAACCTGTAGGCAAGTATGCAATGCCCCATGTGTGGGCATCAGTACAATATGTATCAAATATGTAATATAGTAATAAAAACTGAATAGAGGCTAATAAAAAAATGAAAGTAATCAGTGAGAAGGGGCAGAAGTTAACCTGAATGTTTTCATAACCATAGCTGCATCTACTGAACAAGAATATAGATAGGAACTTAAGCTATACATTTACACATTAATAAGTTATATCTACAATTCAAGTATACAAACACCTAACCTGGCCCTCATAAGATTGGACGGTACAGTCAACATAGAGATAACCTACCTGGGCCCCTATAAGCCCCGAGAAGTGCCAATCAGTCTATATACTCCTATTGGTACCCCTAAGGTCTTGTAAGCAACTACAACTATGTCTCAGGCACACCAGGCCCTAATGATGGTCAGTAATCCTATCTTGGCATAGAAGGAGCTCATAGGAGACTTCAGCATGGCCCCGAAGGCTTCACTTTTGTCCTTTCAAACAATTAATAGCTCCGTAAGTAATATAGTAGCTCCGTAAGCAATTCAAGCTCGTAGCTCCAAAAGAAGTCTATAGCTCTGTACATGATAGAAGTACCATAGCTCCGTAAGCAATTTATAGCCCCATAAGTGTCAACAACATCATAGCTATGTAAGCAATTTATAGCTCCATAAGTGGTTCGTGCATCTAGCAGCCTCTTAGCTATTCATAGCGAGAGGCAGTATGAAATACGATCTACCCCAACCAGGCATACTAAGCTACAATCTCAAATCTAGTCATTCAAAAGGAATACCTAGCCCTATTAGCCTAACAAAACCAATATTCGCCCTTAAAACAGTTTGTATAGTTGCTAACAAACACAACCCATGTGCCTATACCTGAGTAGAGGTCCTGGCAGTGATACAACCTCAGCCGTCTTAGACGGAAAAGGACGAGGTCTGGGTTGACCTAAGCGATACTCTGAAGGTCATGCTAGGACAATATCAGCTCATCACAAACAACAAGGTCATAAATGACCCTCTATAAAGTTCCTTTTCTTAGAACGACTATAAGGCTACTACTAACTGGACATGTTTCTGAGCAGTGAACCCTAACTTTCCACAGACAACTTACTATAATTCCTTGCCTGAAGGTAATACTTTGGTGATATGATTCTAGTTCCTTAGATATCAATTTGGTTTGTCCATAGAACATGTATCTCCCCCGAGCCATTCATAGTGTCACAGGCAAGTACATATGGATCTAGATCATTGCGGCAACATGTAGATGGGCATCTATAAGAGTAACCTGAGGTGTTGTCCCCACGTCTAATCACTAACAAGGTTCCCCCCTTAGGGTATCAGCAAGTCTATCAGACTTCTAACGACTAGGATGGTTTCCTGAGCAACCTATATGACAAAAGTTAGGTCTGTTGAAGCTAACAGTCACTGACAGTAGCTAATCATATGGAAAGCTATTGCTCAGTTCGTTAGGCAACTGTCACACCCCACCTTGGGAGGCATTACTAGCACCTGATGCCATATTAGGATCTGAACTAACCTAACTGGGAATATGCACTTTTCGTGCATGCCTACTCTTCAAACCAAGAAAACAATGAGCTATATATCTGCTGTAAATACAGCTTCTGGCCAACCAGGCCGCATAGCCACCCATAAAAAGAAAACAACTAACTACAACACACAATAAAAGGATTTTATGCGCGAGACCACCATGTTGTCTAGTTATAGTAAAATGCAAAAAGATAGTCATAACTATGTCATAGCCGACAAGGCTGCTAACTAAAAGCTAAACTAGGCAATACACGGCCATCACTCAAAATAAACATACATAGGCCCCACACGACCAACAACAACAACCAACAACTGAGAATTTGTAGCCTTCAAGCCTTTAAGAGTGGAATAATGGTCGGGACAGGGCCCCAACCTACCAATAAATTCTACAACAAAAGAACAAACCTTCTAGCTATCAACCCCGGAGAAAAGGAGCTCATTAGACTGCTGACTCAGGTGATGACTAGGGGGGTCCTGAACCGCGCCTATTCGCACCTGTAGGCAAGTAACTCAATGTCCCAAAGATGGGTGTCAGTACAATATGTAACGAATATGTAAGGAAGTAAAATAATAACTGAACAAAAGCTGATAAAGCTGAGGTAATCAAGGGGAAGGATAATAATTTAACTTGAGTAATCTCACAATCTGGAAAATATAACTAACAGGTATATGTACAAACAAGAACCTAACTGGGCCCGCTTAAGCCTGGAAGGTACAAACAACACAAAATAACCTACTTAGGCCCCCATAAGCCCTGACAAGTACAAACAATGCACACTCCTCCTATCTGGCTACTAAAGGTTCGTAAGTTACTATAACTCAGGAATACTCATCCTCTGAAGTTGTATCTGAGCCTGATAGGCTCCTATAGCTGTGTCTATGTCTGAGCCATCTAGGCTCTAGTAACTAGACCCCGTGCATTCGCTCATTTGAGGGTCATTGTGCCACTATGGCATAGAGGAGTCTGGGGGTAACTACACCTCAATACGGCCCTCACGGCCTCAATCTGGTCCCTTCGGACATCATGTTACTTCTACGAGCATATGGGTATCTCAATACGGCACTCACGGCCTCCTGGATATTGAATTGGACTGCTGTAGAGGGAGTCATGAATGGAAGTGTGGCTCCTGGATCTAGTAAGGCATACACGTCTAGATGAAAAAGGTGTAATATACCCATGACCACGTTAGGTTAGCTCTCCTAATCTTGACAAGAAGACAATGCATAAAAATGATTTTAGTGCTAGCCGCCATCCATACCTGAAGGGTCGGCCTGATGGAGCTACTGAAGTAGTGGATTGTGATCTCTCCTATCCTACTGACGGACATTTTTTAAGATGATGACCAATCTTTACACAAAAAAAACAACCCTCTCGACCCTGAAGACACTTTCTTGGATGGTTCTTGCTACACTTAGGGAAATCTGGGTAGCAATTTCTAGCGCTATAGCTCTAGGACTGAGAGCTAGATGCTCCACCTCTCCGATCCTTTCAAGACTGAAAAGTAGGGGTGCTAGCTAAAATGGGTGTTGGAGCCAGCTACTGCTGCTACTATGGGTGGCTACTACCGCCAAATCTCTGATGGTCATAATCTGGTTGGTCGGTTCTTGCCCATTTGCTCTCCTGCTCCAAATCTTTTAATTTTTCTGCCTCAATTTGCTGGGCATGAACTATGAGGCTTGAGAGATTGATGTCCTTGATAAGCATTGCTGTTCTGCACTCCTTCAGGTCCAAGTTCAAAACTCCATTCACAAACTTCAGCTTGCGAGCCCTTGGCTCGGCTACCATCTCTAGAGAATATTTAGACAATATGGTGAACTTTAGTGCATATTCTTCTACTGTCCTGTTGCCCTACTTCAAGTTCATGAATTCTGACACCTTTGCCTCCCTGAGCTCCCAGGGAAAGAATCTATTCAGGAAGGCTGTAGTGATCTCCTCCCATTCCACCGGTCCTACTCCTGCTGGTCTCTCTACCTTCCACTATTCATACCAGATTTGGGCTACCCATTTTAGCTAATAGGCAACCAAGTTGGCACTCTCCGAAGAACTATCACCCATGATTTGGGTGGTCATTCTAATCTCATCCATGAACTCCTATGGGTCCTCTCCCACCTTAGATCTGTGGATAACTAGAGGGTTCATCCTAGTGAATCCCAATCTCAGGCAAATGCGCTGGACCCATTGTTGTAGATTGGGACACCCTGCTGGTTCACCTGATTGGTAACTGTTTGTGCAAACAGCTGGATAGTTTCCCTGGAGATGGTGGGGTAGGTCAGTGAGTGTTACCGGCCCTTCTTCTGCTACCATATCGCAGAGGCATGATTCACTGAAATGAAATAGAGCACAAGTTAGGAGAACGACTCTAAAATTGAATTTCAATGCATGATAATGAGTATAAACCAAAGGGAGTTTTCCTAATAACATCTCGTATCCTCCCTATCATAAGTGTGACGTGCTTCACACCCATGAAAAGAACTGTACTCGATGTGGCTTTCAAACATCCGAGGATACTCTAAACCTAGTGCTCTGATACCAAGTTTGTTACGCCCCGAGTGTGAACACTGGATAGGACAAGGTACTTGGAGTCATAAGAAACCCCAAGTCAACCCATGGTCTATCATAACACTAGCATTCTAAATAAAATATAGCGGAAGCTTTAAAGAAATAATATAAAACATTTATGAAAACAAATCTGAAAGTTTGAAACCGTGTCTCTGTCTTAAAGCCAACTACAACTGATGAGTTACTAGAACAAGTCCCCAGCTAACTTCAAGTATAAATAAAAGAAAATAGAACTGAATGAAATTATCCTTTTCCTTGAAAAATGCGGACTTACCAATGGTGTATCTAAAATCTTCTGAGAGTGATCTGCTAATGAGGTAGTGACTGAGATCCTGTAGTTGTATCATAAAATGATACTGCACAAAAAGTATGCATCAATACTTTGAATGTACTGAGTAAGTGAGAGAAACCATACACAAGGAGTGAAATAATTGAACTGAAAACACATGCAATGACCAAGTGATAATGCTGCAACTGAATAACTGTAATAAATTGAGATGGTCTTAATAACCCTATCTGGTGGTCAAGGACATGCCCTAAATTTGAGATACTAACCTAAAATACTGTATTGAACTATTCTGCACTGACTAATCTGAGACTGAACTGAGCTGACTAGTGGGAGAGTCTATAACCAACTTATAACCACGTGAGCTAGACGTGTAGTCCAATGTATACACCCCATCAGTAGGACCCAATATACCTTGCTAGGGTATAAAGGCATAAACTGGGTGATCACAGGTATAGGACATAAGACCAATAAAATATATCCTATGGTGGACAAGTAGTTCTGAGAACATGGGTGTGTTGGAAGCCCGATTCGCTCAGTGCTAACTCCTACTCACACTGGATAGTCCTAGACTGACTGCTATGATGATAGATCAAACTTGGGGCCCAAAAATAAGTTAGGAGTACTTATCTAGAAGCACCTTGAGAGTTTTATCTAACTGGGTTCTAAGACTGGTCAGAGCTGCTTATGTAGAAGCATCGTAACTGTTTAAAG
This sequence comes from Datura wrightii, assembly GCA_035772735.1. Classification (NCBI taxonomy): domain Eukaryota; kingdom Viridiplantae; phylum Streptophyta; class Magnoliopsida; order Solanales; family Solanaceae; genus Datura; species Datura wrightii. Next base: position 86,123,431 of record JASDFA010000006.1, on the reverse strand, counting down.
AACAAACTGTAATCTGAAGCTGGGGTCCAAGGCTAGTCAAAGTTGCTTATCTAAAAGTGACATGACCGCCTAAAGAACCACTAAAATCTAACAGTGAGTCCAATTCTGATAAATGGGAGGCACCACTGGCACCTCAAACATTTTTGTAGTCAAACTAATCAACTAACATTTCTGACTAACATTAAGTATTCTAACATTTTGACTAAGACTAAACTGTCATAAATATGACTGAGTTTTCAATGCAAACTAAAAATATGGGAACCCCCAACACTAATAGAATCAAGCAATGTCGATAATTGAAAATTTATACAAGACACTAGTTTTTCTGCATTTAAGAGCTAGGGCTAGATTTTACTTTACAGGGACAAACAACAATATAGTCACAACTGGTGGGAAAATATCTAAAATTAACATAAATAATATTCCACGTGAATGAAACAAAGTCTGACATGAAATTTCTTCATATTCAAATGTTCCAGGGCTAGAACTGATAGAGAAGATAAAACAGAATTTTGGGGACATAAGGGATGAACTATTCCCTTGTTGAATTCCCACATACCTGGCTAAAAATTCTCCGGAGAAGGAATCTTGAATTGTTATGCAATTGATGAGGAACCCTAGTCCTAGCTTGAGAGTTCTTGAGAGGAAACTTACGATAGTTTTTCTAAAAATCTAAGTGGAAATAAGGGAAAATAGTTTAATCCCTCTAAATCTCTTTAAAATAATCCAAAAGGACGTAGTTTAGTGTTTAGGAGTTTTAAAAATTACGGGAAGACCCTTGGTTAACACACAGGGAAAACTGACTGCCAGTTCCCCATGAAGGACTCCATGGATCATGCCTAATGACCATGACTCGTGGTCACAACCGTCAAGTGGAGTGCCAACTTCCCTCTGTTGGTCTCCACGAGGGACACCACGACTCGTGGGTGTACCCAATGACTCATGGTGACCCACGCTTTGCCAACACATCCCAACTCTCGAGTCTTCAATTAGTTCTTGACCACAGATCACATCACGACTCATGGTATTGACCACGAATCGTGGTCACACACGTGGTCACCCCATTTTAAAATTTTTCTACCAAGTTCAAACTCCTCACCACGAATCACTTAACGACTCGTGGCCTACCCCACAGGTCACAAGATGACTCATTCGTGACCTGGTGCATAAAATCCTATTTTTCTCCATTCAACTCCCGGGACTGGTCTTAGGATTTTCGGGGCAATACAATTATACTTGAAATACATGATTATCCATGAGTAAGGGCCCATGACTTGGCCCATAGTCATAAATTCATAAATCATGAATAATATGCATACTTTTGAAAATACATATACTTGGTATTCATAATCCATAATGAGTACTTCACAGAAATCATATCAATAATCATAAATCATAATTTAGGGCTTAAGAAGATCAAGATCATAATGGAATCGTACCTTCACTATTCATCAACTTACATAATTGGGCATAATTCAATTATAATTTGAAACTATAAATTAATAATCAAAATAGTTATAAAATCTGCCATAGATCGTAAAACATGATTTGATACATGAAGGGAATTGACCCATAAATTGATCATAGAGAATTTTACAAAATTTGAATAAACCTATAAGATAATGAACTTAAATATAGAATTGAAATCCTTGATATTGAGAAGAATTTTGAGCTTGAAATTGAAAGGAACTCTCATTCATTGCCTCACATACCTGGGTAAATTGATTAACACCCCCTCTTGAAAGCCCAAAGGAAATTGGAGAAAACTTGGGAACTCCTCAAGCTTAATCTCCAAGAAAGAACTCTAACTTGAATGCATGGAATGGTAAGGATTAGGATAGGTTTAACACCCTTAAAACCCATTTAACTAAGCATAAAATGACATAGTTTAGGACCTTAGAGCTTAGAAATTATGAAAATACCCTTAATGGAAAGTCTGGAAATTTTGCATTGCCAGTGACCACTATCGATACCACACGTCATCCCTTGATACCACCGCTCGTGGTATCCACCCATTACTTCCTTCCTTTATTCTTTAGTTCTCTAGTCCTGTGACTAAGACTCAACAAAATGGGTCGTTACTTGACACACCGACCAACTGTGCCCTCCCGTCGTCACCACAGACTCCACACACATAACTTTTTGAGACTTCTACCACGAGTCCACCAATGACTCGTACCTCCAAAAAATGGGTCATTGGACCCATCCCTTGCCTCTGGGCTAATTATGCTGCACCTTCTCATGAGCACTTTCCACGACTTGTGGCTCCTCACAGCAAGTCATACCATGACTCGTGCCATCTAACCTAGCATCATAGAGACCAACAACGACCCTAATCCATGACCCACTAAATCAACCAATAGGTCGTCCTTAGACCCATTACCATAGAACCTCCTACTTTAGAACCTGACAAAGGGTGGCTCCCACGGGTCGTTAAATCCTCCAATGACTCCCACGACGAGTCATTCTGAGTAAAATCTTAGATTTCCTGCTGCTTCTCATTTCAAATTCCCATGTCTAGACTTCGGCACTTTTGAGATATTACAGATTGGTTGTCGGGCAAGGGCAGCAATGGGTTTACTGATTATGGAACTAGGCGGGTGTCCTTGGTGCCAAGTTGTTAATGTTACTGAGGAAAGGAAAATGTGGCTATGGAATGGCATAACCTTGGCAAAGGAAAACAGGCGACTGTGAGCTAAGGAAGACATTGGTAAGGAAATGGGCACCAAGGACCAGCTATGCGAAACGGCTGAGTCAGGCAGACGCACGAGGCAGGCACGAGATGGCATAATGCAAAGACTTAGTGTGTAGGCTTTGTAATAAGGTGGGAGATGGCACCAATGGTAGGCTGGCATGCATGCATGCCTGGAACCTGCCGGACGATTGCATAGTTTCTTGATTTATGGTTGTCTGTGGACTAGTGAACAGTGCAATTTGTAAGTTCAAAATTTGAAATGCTTATCAGTTGGGGATTTCAACTAATGTTTTGGTAGGAATTTTGTATGCATGTGATAGGCACGCCCCTCCCTTGTAGCTACCGATTTTTGCATTCTTAAATTTTGGTAGGTAGAATTTGGCTAAGGCATTGGATTTCATTATAAGCCTTCCAAATTCAGTGAGAATCATTTGTATCGGCGAGATAATAAAGGTTAGGATTTATTTATTTTTTTAAATCACTGTTTGGGTCTATTTTCTTCATTGTTCCTAAATTAGTCTAAGTCCCTTGACGGCTAAGCATGTGCATGAGGCTGAGTTGTGTTGTGTTGTGCGACTGCCGATCGGTGGTGAATGTGGAAAAAATCATCCTTGTTTCAGCTAGTATTAGAGAAAAATATGAACAGAGTCATCTAATCTTACCAAATGAGTATAAGGAGGAATTAAGATCCTTACCTATAAATAACAGAGTATATATTAATGGATATTATAATGGTAAATTTTTTTCGATTTTCTATCTAAGTACTAGACGTGTTTTGTCTGCTTCATACAAAAATAGGGCATATGTATTTTGTCTAATATATAGTTTCCTTTTGATTTTTTTGGTAGAAGTTGATGACTGTCGAGTCAAGTTGTTTACCGAATCGAGAGTCCACAATTAGCAAAGTTGTAAGCTACTTTTATTCCCTTGTCAAAAGGAATGCCGAATGATTACCTCTACCATGTGTTTTAATTTAATATTTAGTTCCAATATATCTGTCATGTTCCATGGAACTTTATCCTCCAAGTAGCTAGTTAGCCAGCAGTATAGAGTTAACCTCCTCAATAATCTTCCTGAAATGAATTTGAACACATATAAGTTAAACATCGACTATTGATATTTGCATTTTCATTTTTAGAAATATTTGTGGAAAAGGATAAAGGAAATTCCTACTAAATGAGGACTGCAACATCACTGAGCCAATAATAAACATTTGTATTTAATTGAATATTATCATATGAGACATCTTCCTCCTTGAATCAAGAGACCTGAATACTAAAGAGACAGTCCATTTCTCAGAGCAACTTCGTACCTCTAACAATCAGATCAACTAAGATAATATCATGTCATAGGGGAATATTACTATAGATAAACATTGCCTTTGCATTGATGAACAACCAAATGAAAATGATATAAAGATATGTTTTGTTACAGCCCGTCCATGCATCTCAATGAAAATTTGGTGCAATTAGTTAAGACTTGTGAGGTTTTATCAAGTGATATTGAAATTCTTAACATTCAGATTTGAATTTAATTTTTTGCTATCTTGCAGTGTCAATATTTCCCATGTTCTTCCAAATTACATCTTGTAACATCACTTGGCTCTCTTTCTCTCCCCATAATTATTACATGACTCCAATTCTTCTTAAGATAAATTCTTCCTTGTTCAAACTGCCAATACATATTCTACAGTTTTAGTGATACGATTATAGAAAGGTTTATTTAGATAGCCTGAGTGAGCTTTCTACCTAAGAAATTTTGTATAGCTAAATTCAATCTAAAAGACAATGGCAATACAAAATACTGGATACAGAGATATATGTAATACCATCCAAACTAATCTCTTTTTTCTTTTGATAAGAAAACGGGTTCTCTTTTGAATTCTAAAGAGACCAAATATATCAACATCATTCGTTATACACCCTTAAATATATCAAATATAAGAAAATCTATTGTCAAAGTTTATTTTAATAATCATATCAATGACTAATAGCACACGTATCTCTTTCAAAATAAGAAAATATATATATTAAATACAACTATCAATCATAAATCTTATAAGGCATAGCAGTTAAAAAAGGATAACACTCTTTTAAAACTAAACCATCATAACAAACACCACTAATTTCCTCTGATTAACCATGTTGATGCATCATCTTATGCAGAATTGTAATCCATTGAATCGTCTTTTAGTTTAATTGTGAACGAAGGTAATGATGACATGTGCCAAACATGCATTCTAATTTGCTAGACTATTGGAGACTTTTAATCTGTACTATCTTCTGTATCAACATTAGACCCATTAGTACATCAAAAAAATTTCAAAATAGGTGAAACATATTTGAAGATTATATCTAATAAGTAGTTGTACAAATTGGTCCACTATTTCAAGTTGAAACTTGCAATATGAAATTTGAAGTTCAAATAAATCTCCTCACTAGAAACTTCAACTGTGTTATCATGATCAAACACAATTTTATTTTCCAGTTATTCTATTAGAATTAAACTTCAAACAATATTTTTCTTACCACTCGTGAGGGTGTGCTCACGGGTACAATTTCCAACTCAACTGGACTTTTTTGGGAAAATAGGTGGACTTCTTAGCATTGTAATTTATCTTCTCAAAGCATCAAGACTTCAAATTAACACCGTATACACAAATTAATATGCATGAATATTGTAAGCTTTTCTCCGCTAACTTAAGAAGGTAATGTTTCATCATTCTACAATGTGTGCACTAGTTTAAATTTATTCCTTTCTCCACTTTCGACATTGTTGTTGCAAGGCTTTGCTTTGTATTATATGCATCATTCTCATCCATCTGTTCGGTAAGAGAGAAGCTTCTAATTAATTCTTTCGAGTAGAGAGAGAAGAGATTGTGAATACAAATGAATGACAAAATAATAAAAAGATGCAAACTTTATTGTTACAGATCATGGAGAGATCTAGAATATTTGATAGTGAAAATATATATTTTAAATACTAAAAAATTATAGTATGTTTGACGAAAATGAACAACACCAAGTAGGTTGGACATAATAATGTAGCTAAGAAAGAATTTGATTGACAATATTCAGGTTTAGGTTTAGAGGACATATGTATAAAAATTACAATAAAGATAAAGTTGAAGTTCAAATCAAAAGAAATTTTCCATAGGGATCTAAATACCTGTGAAAATCCATAATATCATTATGATGTAATGTCGAAAAAACTTTGTCACGCCCCAAGACTACATCCTGGATGTAGCACGATATTTGAAGTCACAAGTGACCCCAAGTCGACCCCTAGTCTATAATACACTAGTAATCTGAGTAAAACATGTACAATAGAAATTTTAAAGTGATAACATAAAAGAATTTTTATGAAATTTAAGATGAAACTTAAAACAATGAAATCTGAACATCTCTAGTCTGAAAGCCTTCTAACTGATGAGTCACTGGAACAAGCCCCAAGCTAACTCTAAGTCTAAATAAAAATTATAAACTAACTCTAAGAAAATGAAATAAGGCCCTCGAATGATGAGGGCTCACACTTCAACTACGGCTGAGGATCTAAATCGTGGTGGCTTACGCTGCTGAGTCTGGGAACCTGCAGCTGTATCATGAAACGATACAACATAAAAGTATGCGTCAATATACTTTGAATGTACTGTGTAAGTAGGAGAAATCATAACTGACTATAAAGTATGAACTGAAATAACATGCAATGACCAACAGGTAAGCTCAACTGAACTACTTATGTGAACTGAAATGGTCAAGATGACCTTGTGTGATGGTCAAATACATGCCCTAAGTCTAATAGGTTTGAGTCAGAAATACTGTACTGCACTGAGTTAAAATGATAGAACTGGAACCGAGCTGAGCTACTTATTCTGAACTGAACTGGACTAACTAGTGGGAGAGTCTCTAACTGACATATAACCACGTGAGCTAGACGTGGAGTTCGATGTATACACCCCACCGGTAGGACCCAATATACCATCCAAGGTATAAAGGCATGAACTGAGTGGTCATAAAAGTCTGGGGCCAATAAGGCGAAGTAATATTGTGACCTACACTGGAAACATAGCTATGGAAACCTGGGTGCGCTAGAACCCCGGCCTAAAAAACCTAAACTGAACAACTAGGCTAATAGCTTGAAACTGGGGTCCAAGACTAGTCAGGGACATATAACCGAAAGTACCCCTACAGTCTTATCGGACCAGATTTTGAAACTAGGTTCTAGACTGGCAAGAGCTGCTTATCTTGAAGCATTGTAACTGTCTAAGAACAAACTGTAAACTGAACTAGAGTCCTGGGGATGGCCAGAGCTATATATCTACAATGTCATGACCGCCTAATGGACCAATAAACTGGATTCTGAGTCTGATTCTGATAACTGGGAGGCACGACTGACACCTCGAGAAAAGACTGAAGTCATCCTGATCAGTTGACACTATTAATATAGTTCTGAAGAGGTTCTACATTCTATCTGAAGTAAACTACTAAACAGCTAAAAGAGAACTCAACTCATTCCAACAACACGGGAATTTCATAAGATATCGAAATTTAAAGAATTTAAAGGAATCACATCTAACAAAGCTAAATTTGTTCTCATCAATGGAATAATTACTCAACATATATTTATAATAATAATTATTAGGAAATTCATCCCAAAACATACTTCACAAACTAGACGGAATTTAATACGCAATAATATTTACTCAAGAATTTTGGGTTGTAAATTACTTTGGCAAGAACAACAACAATTTACTTAGGAACTGTTGAAGATCTTATGAACATTAAACATTGATATTATCCTAATTGAAATTAACAAAACCAACATGAAAATTTATTCATATTCGAAGAACTCAGGGCTAAACTGATAAGGAAAATATGGGAGATTTTGGGGGACACAAGGGAAGAACAATTCCCTTGTCGAATTCCCACATACCTGGCTGAAAATTCCCCGAAGAAGAAGACCTGAACTGCTGTGATGAGATAAAAACCTAAGTCTGCTAGAGAGTTTCTTAAGAGAACTTTCAATATGTTTTCGGAGAATAAATGTGAGAATGAGGGGAGGAACCGTCCAGACCCTCTAATAAGTCTGATTTTCCATTCAAAACGACGTGGTTTAAAGCTTAACAGAAAAGGAAATTACTAAATAACCTTTAGAAAATCGCTGGAAAAAATTTCCAGGTGACCCTAACGGGTTACCTAACGAGTTGTGGTGACTGACCACGACTTATGGTCACACCCGTTGAGTACACTGCCCCTGATTCCCCTCGTTAGGTGCACTGCCTAAAAGCTGACTAGGGCTGATAACGGGGAACATAACAAGTCATTACAAGTTGTGATCACCATCCGTCAAGTACACTGCTTGTCACTTCTCACTTCTAACTCCTCCTTCCCTCGACTGACATAGTGATTCATTAGATCTCACAATGACTCATTAGGTGGGTCATTTGAGATATTTTCTACGGATTTTTGGATTTTCTGATTTAAGTCCCGAATATAGTGTTTGAGTTTTCAAGGCATTACAATATCTCCCCCTTGTAAATATTTGTCCTCAAATGTTAGGAAACACACAGGAAAGCAGAGAATAACCATCAAAATTACAAATACTTTTCATTTAACTCCAAAAGTGACGGAACGACTATCTCCATTTAAAAATACATAACTGAACTGAATTCTCTTTTCATACATATATTCAAAAACATAAAAGAGACTTGAACACCTGAACTGAGTCATGAAACTAAATTTAGTTCTAGGGTCAAAACTAATATCTCAAGCTGTGCTAGAGCCGATAAAGAACAAATGCGGGATTTTGCCATCATATCTACTTCAGCCTCGCACATAGCTACTTCAACCTACTGATTTCTCCATAAAACCTTGATTGAAGATATCTCCTTGCTCCTTAGCTAACGAACTTGATGGTCAAGGATCATTTCATGACCCAAACGTACACCTGGATCGTAGAAACGGGACAAGGAGCACCGAGAGGCCGCAAGTCGACCAATGGCAAGAGCATGCATTCAATTCAATCACATAAGAGGAAGACATAACATATGGAATAGAATCATAGCATAGTATAAGGGAGAATCAGTACTAGACTTATACAATACGACAGAATACAACTTGTAGTCTGATAAGCCTCTAAACGTGATAGGAGGATTGATGGCACAACTCCCCAACTAATCCAGCATTCTGAAACTAAAAAGAATAAGGTATAGTTTGAACATATGGCCCTCAAAAGATGAGGACTCACCAATAAGCTGATAACTATCCCAGAAGCACTATTAAGGAGGATGAGCCTGAGAACCGGGACCTGTATCATAAAATGATACAACATAGAAAGTATGTGGTCAGTACGTGGAATGTACTGAGTATACACGGTAAGTAAAAATGTACATTTAAATCATATATGAAATTCATAAATTATCACAAGAGTAGGATGTCATGCTCGTATCGTAAATCATAATAACATGTCATATGACTCAATGTTTTCAAAACGTTCGTAACATAACATAATCATAATCATAACATGCATAAAGCATGAGGAATAGTGGGAGATTCTCTTAACCGACATACCCCGTATGAGCACACATGAAGCTGGACTTGTAACCCTAGTTGTAAGGGTGTTCGTACCTTGCCAAGGGTAGGAACCATGAAGGGCAAGATCACACATAAAAAGGGCCATTTGGGACAGGGACAAACATGAAAGGGTACCAACATACATACAGTGACACATAGTTCATGAGATCCGTGGCTTAACCTGAGGCCCCAGACTACTTGGAGTTCGATACTACACCCAAAACATATATTTGCTCATAATAATACATACATGAGTTCATGGGCTAGTTAAATCATGATAATCGTAAAAATGCTTGAACATACGTGAACTAGCCATGACTTGAGGCTCGTGGGTCGACCAAAAACATAATTCATGATTGATAAAATTCATATGTACTTGTAGATCATGCATGTAGCTTGAAATTAATAAGTTCATAGTAGATAATAGAATAAATTCATAATTCAAGTTGGGCTTATCAATACACCAATAGACCAATGGATCATAAATTGATTCATCATGGGGCATGTATAATCAAACTTAATTGTTTAGAAATTCAAAATCAACAATATTATAATCCATTTTAAATCCCCAAAGATGATCAAAATCAGTAGATTATGATAAGATTTCAAAATCACAAGACCCATAATTAAATCATTTAATTTTATACTAATCAATTACAAAACCCCATGAGTTTTTGATAATTTATAAGAAAAATCATAGAGTAGGAGCATGGGTGTGGAAGGAACCACCCATTGATGACCTTATATACCTGGAAACACTGATTCTTAATCTCCGTTGAAAGCCCAAGATGGAATTTAGAGAAATTGGGGAAGAACACCTGGAATCACCTTCTAGACTCCTCTTTATACTCTTGCATGCATGAATGAGGCTTAACATGGACTAATCCCCCTTAAAAGACCCTATTCAGACCTTAAAACGACATAGATTAGGCCTTAGGAATTTAGGATTTATGAAAACACTCTTACTAAAAATGCAGAAAAATAACTGCCAGGGGTCCTAACGAGTGACCTGACGACTCGTTGCCAGGGACCACGACTTGTGGCCTTGATCATCAGGTAAACTATCGTAATTCACCTAAGGGACCCCACAAATCGTGTCAGCTGACCACGACTCGTGGTCACCACCCGTTACCCCCACTGCCCAAAAATCCTGACCAACCATACACCCCGGCCCACGGGTGACCTCACGAGTCAAGAGGTCTAGCCATGACTCGTGGTCAAGCCCGTGGCTTCCTCCACCTGAGCCTGCCTGCCTTGCTGACCAAGAGTCACCTCAAGACTCATGGTCACTCCACATGACCTACGTCACAGGTCGTCTTGTGACCTGATGAAATTTCCAGTTTTTTCTCCATTTTGACTCCCGGGTCTGATCCTTGGGTTCCTGGGGTATAACAATATCTCCCCATTGGGAACATTCGTCCTTGAATGTTAGAAACATGCAGAAAACTCATAAACAAGCAATCGCCATATACAAATACTGATTATTTAAGCTGAAAACTGATGGATTGACTACCTCCAAAAAGAACTACATACTAAACTGTATTCAGACACCACATACATATGCCATATCATAAACAAACTTGTACGCATGAACGGAACATGAAAACTGATTAGAGGTTTAGGGAAAAAACTGATACCTCAAACTGATACTAAGCCGGTAGAGAATAGGTGTGGCTTTTTAGCCATCATATCCGCTTCAGCTTACCACGTAGCTCCTTCAACATGTTGATTTCACCACAATACTTTAACTGAAGCTACTTCTTTATTCCTTAGCTTACTGACTTGACGATCTAAGATTTTCACCAAAATTTCTTCATAGATGAGGTTATCCTTTACGCCAACGCTGTCCACTAGGATTACTAAAGCTGGATCACCCAAGCACTTATTCAAAAGTGACACATGAAATACAAGATGAACCGAAGATAACTCCGAGCAAGTCGAACTCATACACCACCTTACCAACTCTCCTCACAACCCGGTAGGGTCCAACATAGTGGGGACTGAGTTTTCCCTTCTTCCCAAACTGCATGACTCCCTTCATGGGAGATACCTTTTGAAATACCTAGTTGTCCACATCAAACTCAAAGTCTCCTCTCCTCACATCGGCATATGAATTCTGACGACTCTGAGCGGTTTCGAACCTGGACCCTTATCAACTTAACCTTCACCATTGCCTTATGAACCGAATCTGGCCCTATCATAGCTTCCTCACCAACCCAAACCATCCAATGGGAGATCTACACCTCCGCCCATAAAGGGCCTCGAACGGTGCCGTTCGAATACTAGAGTGATAACTGTTATTATAGGCAAACTTGATTACGGGTAAATGACCGTCCCAACTACCTTTAAAAGCCATAACACATTCCCTCAACATACCCTCAAGGTTTGGCCATCCGTTTGCGGATGGAAGGTCGTGCTGAGATTTACTTGAGTCACAAGTCCCTTCTGAAAGACCGCCAGAACTGGGAGGTAAACTGAGTACCTCGGTCTGATAAAATAGACATGTGCACTCCATGAAGTTGAACCAACTCCTGAATGTACAATTTGGCATAGTCATCCGCTTAATCCATGGTCTTGACCAGTAGAAAATGGGCATCCTTAGTTAACCTACCTACCACCACCCAAATGGAATCATAGTGTCGTCGAGTACGAGGTAGGCCTGTAATTAAATCCATATTAATCTCTTCCCACTTCCAAGTGGGGATGATAATATCCTGAAGTACGTCTCCCGGTCTCTGATGATCGATCTTCACTTACTGACAGTTAGGACATTTGGCTACGAACACTACGATATCCTTCTTCATACCATCCCACCAATAGATTTCCCGCAAGTCCCGGTACATCTTCGTTGATTCTCGGTGGATAGAATATCTGGTACCATGTGCTTCATGCAATATTCGAACCCTTAAATTATCGATGTTCAAAACACATAATCAACCTTGGTGTCATAGCACACCATCTCCCCCTTAGGATAAAACCTCCATCTTTTGACTCCGAACTGCTGACGTGCCCTTATTTGCGCCTCCGCAAGTGTACGGGTCGTGCAAGTAATATAGTGGCTCTTTTTAAGAACCGGAATGTCGAGCCCACGTGGACTAGACCCATTCCTCTAACTATCCATTACAAGTATGATCTTAAATACCGAAAATGTTAATTATAGAAGTTTTTGGGGGAGATTTTTGATTAAATCTAAATTTGGTCAATGAAATATTCTGAATGCACTCTAGGAGCAACATAGAGTTAAAACCAGATCATCATGCGATGCTACGATTTGCAATGGGTTAAGTATGCAACTATCGATTGTCGTTTCACATAATTAGAATTGCATGTTCATGGTCTATCGAGCCTCTAAATACGACAAACTAACCTCAATGCATCATTGTGAGCGAGGATGCTACTTCTAGTTCATGGGCAATTTATTATGTTGTGGTTTACGTGGAAATGATTAGGGACTTTCATGCGTCTAATCATTTAACTCAACTTAGCCTCACAACTACTTCTTCGAGTGGTGATGTGATAATCCTAAGTCGGTCTTTAAATACCCCCATTTTATCAACCAAGCAAGGTGTTAGGTATATTTCTATCCTAACACGAAATTATATCGTGAGATATAAACATGCTCCTCACATTCTCATGTTCTGACCTAGGTCACTGCTTTCTCAAGCCTATGCCCAAGCTAACGTATATGTTTTCATGGTGATCAATCATAAAGACAACCAACAATCCTGAATGCAAGGCGGAAACAACAATCAATAACATAATTCCAAAACAATATCATAGAATCACAATCATAATTCATGGCTTCAACCCTAGAGGAAGGGTTCTAGCCATTCATGTTCGTAAATCTGCAAGAAACTACAACTAAATTAACATACTTATAAGAATTTGGTAGATGAGAAGGGAATTTGACAAACCCTAGATGAGTTCTTCCACTTCTTCCTTCACTCCTAGGTAGTTTTCCAGAATAAAATCGTGACAAAGTGGTTTTAGGATCTAAGGGACCTATTTATAATAAATGAGAAACGTGCACAATTTAGCCTGTCGTGGAATGGCTCCGTGTCACGGAGTGTATCGCGGAGCACTGCCTACGTGACACGGAGGTAACACGGAGGCTCTCTGGAAATTGCCTCTGGATGCCAAAACTGTCGAGTGTCACCGCGCTGCCGGCGTAACACGCTGCTCATGCAGCGCGTTGGCAATCTTCTATTGCGCAGCTGGCTTGGCGTGGCACGGTGCTGGCGCGCTGGAGCCTGCTTGCTTGCCTGCCTGCTGCCTCTTCTCGCGTGCCTGGCATGGGCGTGGCATGGTGCTAGGCACGGCACACGCACATCGTGGCACGCTGCCTGGCGCGGCCAGCCTTGCCATGGCTTGCTCCTTGCCGATTTTCGCCAATTACTCCCGACTCCATTCCTCTACTTCACCAACTTATGAATTAGTTCCTCAAAATCATTGAATCCTACAAAACAAGAACTAATCATATTGGTTATCACATATATTCACATTTATATAAAATTACATGAAAATGTATAAAATAAATTAGATAAACAAGACTAAATTAAGGTATAAAGCATCACTCGGGCATGCTATTTTAGCCCGAGATCACAACCCCACACTTAAAGCCTTGTTTGTCCTCGAACAACCTTTTACATCTCATGCATATGGAGACTCACACATAGCTAATTTAGCAAAATAATTCAAGCTACGACTATAATGATTATTTAAGATGACAAGCAAACAATAGAGCATGCACGATTTAGTCATTGAAATGAAATACAACTCCACTAAGAGTTCTTAACCTCAAGAAGCGACTCTCAATCTTAGCAAACTCATGCAAATCAACTGATTAAGAAATCCCACATGAATTATATCTTTCATTCAACATGTGCCCTCATGGAACGAGAGTTACCCATTTTCACACGAAAAAATTTTTTAAATCACAACATGTGTGGGTACATGAATAGAATTACGCTCACTCTCAGAAAGAATTCACATGCATCATGTAATGACCCATAAGCTTGCCGTTAGTGTTTTATTCCACTAATTTAAGGATGTATGAATGTAAGATCAAGTAGGACTTTTTAGGTTGTAATGTAGCAAAGGGACGGGTAGGTACTATTAGGGCTAGTAATAGTGACTATCTTCCCTAAGCACTTTTAATACATCACGCCCTCATTACAAACTTCCCTTCATTTACTTTACCTCTTTCTCCTTTCAGGTTTCTTTTTCCTCTTTTGTTCCCCCTTTCTTTCGGCACTTTTGGCTTATTAGTAAGGAGTTCTATAAGTAACTTTTCATTAATTTATTTTCTTACTCCCTACTAATACTCAACCGTATTCAAACAGGTGCACCCTTGTTCTTTCTCAACTTTTACAACTGCCAATTTTCCTTCTTTTTCATTCTTCTCACTCCTTTACTCTTTCGGATTTTTCCTTTAAGCACTTAGAAGTTTTGGATCAAATTCAAGGCTAATGAAAGAAAAGGATTAAGCTTATGTTGCAGCTATAAAATATAGGCTCAAGGCTCAATAGGACTAACTAGGATTAATTATTCAAGGTAGGTAAAGTGAGGGATAACATTAAGGTTCATTCAAAGAAATGCCTAAATCATCTCCTACAGTCCACATGCTTCATTTCATTTTATAAACACACCAGGCAAGTTCAAGACACTCCACAATAGCACAGAATACTCAAAAACCTTACACTCATGGCACATGCTCAATTCCAGACACATTCAGCAGACTCTTACTCAGCTAATCACAAGAATTCAGAATTAAGCTTCAATCATATTGAGTCAAATTCAAGAGCCTAAGTATCTCACACAAAGTTATACACTTTCATGCTTCAACACTGAACATACTTGCATCTTACAATCATGTATAGCACATAACAAGAACATCAAGCATCGATTAGCTACGGTTTCAGAACCAAAACTTAATGACTAATTTTACTCAAGACGGCCGTCATCCATCCATCATCGGAAACAGTCCCTAACTATGACAAAAAACATTATATATAGACAAAGAAAATTTTTATTCTTCGGTTCAAAGACCACCCGTCGGAAAAGAACCGAAAAGAAAAATCAACGAGTGATGAATTCATGCTTGCTCATAAAAAATTTTCAAAATTTTCAAATTTCTCACAAATTCCTCACAAGCATTACATTCACCAAAAAATTTTGTTAAGCACAAAAATTTTTGAAATTTTTCTTACCCCACACTTAAATCATGCTATGTCCTCATAGAATCAAATTAAAATTTAAAGGATGAGAAATACTCCCTGAGCCTCTATCCCAAGCTAAAAGCATGCTTTTCTTCAAGTTCTCCTAGGTGGCTGTTTGATCCCACACTTCTTCTATTTCATGCTTTTGAGCTTCCTCCTTCTCAGTACTCAGACTTCCCTTCCATCTGTGCTTAACTTTCCACCAAAAACACAAACATAATGAAAACAACAAAATCAACACAAAATCAAATTAAACAAGTTGTACCTGAGGTACCCTTGGGTTGCCTCCCAAGCAGCGCCTAATTTTACGTCGCGACACGACGTGGAATGTCCGTTTAAGGACCTCCTCAGACCTGGGTTCTCTTTCGAGAACCATCTCCTTTTCTTTTGTTGTTTAGCGAAACAACCTCCACCCCATTCCTCTCTTCCTCCAACTTCTTCTCAATTTGAAGCCCTTTATCAGACTCGGGCTGAAAACTTGTCATTGCCTTTGGCCCTGCACCTGTGGAATCCTCCACCCCACACTCATCCTCAGACAACACACTAACCTAACAAAGGTTTCTGTAGTGTGCGGATGGGTTCATTTCTTGGTAAACGCGGAAGAGTTCTTCTTTATCTTCGACCTTCATTTTCAGGGTCCCTGCTCTCAAATCAATCACCGCTCCTCTGGTGGCCAAGAATGGCCGTCCCAAGATTATGGGTACCTAGTCATCAACCTGAAAATCTAGAACAATAAAATCAGCAGGTATAATAAACTTACCTACTTTGATGAGAAGGTCCTCTATTATTCCATCGGGTGTAACTCGCGACTTGTCAGCCAGCTGCAGCATCAACCTCGTCGGCCTCAATTTTCCTAATTCCAGGGTGTTGAATAAGGATAGGGGCATTAGGTTAACTGCTGCCCCTAAGTCACACAAAGCTCATAGCACCTCAACTTTACCAATTTGTATGGGGACGGTAAAACTCCCTAGGTCTTTTAGCTTCTTTGGCATTTTGCTCAATATCATGTGAATGCACTCCTCAGTCAGTGCTACAGTCTGGACGCCCACCAATCTAACTTTGTTTGCCATCACTTCCTTTAAGTATTTAGCATACTTGGGCATTCCCTTCAAGACATCAATAATAGACATCCGTTGGCATTGTTTCCAAAATTCTAATTCCTATGCACATTACCAACAAAATTGACTGATTTCGGATTGGCTCCACAAGATTCTACATTGTGCCTAGTATTACCGCAAATTTCACACCAACTAGGAGCTTGCTGAACTACATTGACCTGGCCCTGGTGTTGGTTCATACTCAGTTTATTAAACTAAATCATCATCTGATGTTGGAACGAGGCTAACCGTGATGCCAAGCCATTCATTCCATCAACCTCTATCAACCCCGATCTCTTTCCTGCCCCTCTCAATGACTCTCTGTGCCACTCTAGATTTCCCTATGCAATTCTGTTCAACAAAGTGTACAACTCATCATATGTCTTCTCCAAGGCTTGCCCACTCGATACAGAGTCTAGTAATATTTTTGTGTGTGGGTCTAGACTTTCCACAAAGGTATGGCCCAGCACTTCATTTGATTACTGGTGATGGGGATAGTCTCTCAACAATGACTTGAATCGTTCCCAATCCAAATATAAGTTCTCATCAGGCTTCTGCTTGAAACTAAGTATTTCACTTTGCAACTTTGTTGTTTTGCCTGAAGGAAAGAATCTGATAAGGAACTTCTTAGCCAAGTCATTCCAAAAAGTTATGGAGTTCGGTGGCTCAGCCTTCAGCCACTTTTTCGCCTCTCCCAACAATGAAAATAGGAAGAGGGTCAGTCGGATATAATCTGTGGACACGCTGGTGGGGACAAACGTGTCACTTATCTCAAGAAAGTTCTATAAGTGCTGTTGCGGGTCCTCATGTGCCATTCCAGTGAATTGACCATTGGAATGTAATAGCTGCACCATGTTCTATTTAAGCTCAAAGTTCCCTCCAGGCTCTGGTTTCCGGATACTAGAGTTCACATTAGTCGCTTGTGGGATTGCCACTTCGCGAACTAGTCGAGCTGCCATTGCTTCCGATGACAATTGTGCTTTTCCCGCGGGTGGTTGTTGTTGTACCTTTTCTTGAAGTCTCTTTAGCTTTTGCTCTAGAGCTACTCCCCTTTGCAAATGGATTTGACGTTCAGGTTCAAGCAAGGTTCCACAAGCTCTCTATTTTTAGCCAGCTCGGCAGGACAACCTGTCACCTGCAAATAATCAGACTAAGACCAAGTTTCTCAACACTTAAGGAAATTTAAAAATCACACAAAAACAGATAAATTATCAAAACTTCGCCAAGTTGATCTTGGGCAGATTTATATGCCCAAGTGATACTCAAACGTACCATTTTTACCTTGTTTGTTGTGCAATGTGTATATAATATCATGTATTTGGTAATAAAATGCGAATTTATACTAACCAACATGATTAGCATTTGTTTTGCAGGATAATGTGATTTTTAGGAGCAAAAATGCGTGTTGGACTTATGTCGGAGTTGGACTTGGATGCGAGCGTGGAAAAGACCTCGGATGGCACATTTTACACTGGCTCCGCGATGGCGCCGTGCCACGCTGCCATCGCGGTAGCACACTGCCTGGAGAGGAAATTAATTGGCAGATTCCAGTGAGGCATCGCGACAGCTCCGTGGCACGGAGATAGGGCTCCGCGATGGCCTCCGTGCCACGTTGAAGCCAATTATCCAGACCCTGAAATTTCCAGAGAGGGTCCGCGTCCACGCCATGTCACGGAGGCAGTGCTCCGCGTTGGCCTCCGTGACACGTTGCTTGTTATTCCGGGAAAAATTTCCCACTAGTATAAATAGCACACTTAGGTTATTTTTAAAGGGGTCTTCTTTTAGTTTTAGTTTTTTTAGCCTGAGTTCAGAAGTGGGAGCCGGAACGTGGTTTTGTGGCAGTTGAAGAATAGACAAGATAAGAGTTTTCTTCTCTTCCCTTCTTCTTTCCTTCAATTGTATGCATGATTCACACTCATTCTAGGATGATTAATCCAAGAATGAGTGGCTAATTCCTCTCTTGCTGAGGTTTTGAACTTGTGAAATGAATGTTGGTAATAATTGATATGGTTTCTTCTTCTTCTTGCATGTTGTTCTATTTATTCTTGTGCTTATTACATTCTTGATTGGCCACCATTAATGTATATCTAAAAAGTCCAATTTCACTCGAGAGAGCATGAAATTGGAAAGTTGTGAATTAATAGGGTATTGTTCTTAACTTGATTTGGGAAAATTGGGTTTTGATGTGCTTTCTTGATAGAAATATACTTGAAAGCCGTATTAGTCAATTTAGGAACCGGAATTGTAGTGTTAGGTCATAAATTGCATTTGATCACAGAAATGTAGACGAATGGTTTATGAAGCTAAAGTGAAATTAAATACGGAAGTTTTAATTTCTAGGCAAACGTTCTTGGCTAGCAATATAAAGAAGAAGATGACCAAATTATCATGATTATCAAGTTCATTACTCGTTCTTAACCTTGGCATTTGCATATCCATTGTCTAAACTCAACGTAAATAGTAGTTATTAATTTTAGTAGATAATTAGTTTAGAAACAAAACTTACTTAAATCTTGATTGGATTGTTGTTAACATAGTTAGAAATAGAATAGAGATATAGTAAACTAGGCAGTTTTGCATATCTAGAGCAGCCTCCTTGGATCGATACTTGGCTACTTAGCCACTTTATTACTTGTTTGACCACGTACACTTGCGTGTCGGTGTATAACATATACCGAGCAGCAGAGCGCCAACAAGTTTTTGGCGCCGTTGCCGGGGAGGCTAGGCGATTTGTAAAATTTTGTTTAGTGTAAATTTACTGTATTTATATTTTTATCTTCTTAAGTGTTAACAACTTGGTCTTAGCCTGTATTTTGCAGATTTTTATTTCTGTGAACACTGGCAAGGGACAAGGAGCTGGTGGAATCTTACTTAGAGCCAGAACGTGAATTGCATAGTCAACGTAGAGAAGCTCTTTGGAAGAAGCTGCAGTTGCTCAAACAGTCTATGATGGAGAAACCCAATCCACCAGTTGTGCGGGCAGTGTTAGTGCCCGAGGAAGTAGCAGCCAGGCCGGTTCACGAGGTGGCAATCCCACACGCTAATAATGTACATTCCAGCATCCGCAAACCAGAGCCTAGGGGGAGATTTGAGTTAAAGCAAAATATGGTGCAACTTTTGCACACGAGCGGGCAGTTTACCGGTCTCCCTCACGAAGATCCGCAACAACATCTCCAGAACTTTTTGGAGATAAGTGACACGTACATACCCGCTGGAGTGTCACCTGATTATGTTCGGCTCACCTTATTTCCATTTTCCTTACTTGGTGAAGCCAAGAGGTGGTTAAAAGCTGAACCACCCAACTCTATATCAACGTGGGATGATCTTGCAAGGAAGTTTTTGATCAGATTTTTCCCTTCAGGTAAAACAGCTAAACTTAGAAGTCAGATTCTAAGTTTTAAACAGAGGGAAGGAGAAAATCTTTATCAAGCCTGGGAAAGATTCATGTCCATGTTGAGGGACTGTCCCCATCATCATCAGTTAAACGAGGTGTTGGTCCACACTTTTATTGAGGGTTTGGAACCCCACACTAAAATTTTGTTAGACTCAGCAGCTGGAGGGCAAGCGCTGGAGAAGACTTATGAGGAGCTGTACACTTTGCTCAACCGAATTTCACAAGGCAATCCGGAATGGAATGCAGATTCTTCAAGAGGTGGAGAAAGGAAAGCAGCGGGAGTGCTTGAAGTGGATGGATTCACAGCTATCGCTGCACAGATAGCTGCTTTGCAAAATCAGTTAAACACTCACTTCAGCCCTATGAATTTGAACCAGCCTTCAGCCTCAGTTAATGCAGTCCAACAGATGTGGTGTGAAGTGTGTGGTAGTAGTGAGCATTCAGCTAAATGCTGTGGTGCAAATCCTGATTCTGTCAACTTTGTGGGCAATGCACAGAGGAATCAACAGCAGTTTGGTGGTGGCTACAACTCGAATTGGAGGAATCATCCGAATTTTTCGTGGGGTAGCAACAATCAACAAGGCCAAGGTTCAGGGCAGGGTATGCACAGAAACCAAGGAGGGCAACAAGGCTATCAGAATCAGTTCAGAAATCACAATGCCCCTCCTCCACCACCATCACCGACTATTGAGGAAATGTTCAAGACCATGATTGCCAACCAGGCACAATTGCAGGCTGACTATGTCAAATTGGCAGCTGAAGTAAAGAACAATCAATTGGCAACCAAGGCTCTTGAATATCAGTTTGGGCAATTTGCTAGTGCCCAAAATACTAGACCAAGGGGAGGACTACCTAGCGACACGGATCCCAATCCTAAGCAGGTAAATGCAGTGACCACGAGGAGTGGTTTACAATTAAAGGAGGTGGAACCTGAAAGACCGCCTCAGAAGTCAGGAGCAGCAGATGTTGAGGGAGAACAAACCTCAGATACGGGGAAGACCAAAGAAGCTGAACCAGCAAGGCCTCCACCCCCGTTCCCTCAACGACTTAAGAAACACAAGGAGGAGGCGTGTTTCTAGAAATTCATGGAGGTACTTAAACAGGTACATGTTAACTTACCTCTTGTTGATGTCTTGCAGGGTGTGCCGAAATATGCAAAGTATATCAAAGACATCGTGGCCAACAAAAGTGGCTTGACTGAGTATGCCACGGTGGCTTTAACAGAGGAATGCACATCCCGTATTCAGAACAGGTTGCCCACTAAACTGAAGGATCCTGGAAGTTTTACTATCCAGCTGACGATTGGGCAAAGTATCCGAGCTCGTGGGTTATGCGACTTGGGGGCAAGTATAAATTTGATGCCATCTTTGGTATTCAGAAAGTTAGGGCTAGGGAGTCCTAGACCTACAACAGTGATTTTGCAGCTAGCAGACAGGTCTTTAGCTAAGCCGGATGGCATTGTGGAGGATGTGCTAGTGCAGGTAGGCTCCCTCATTTTTCCGGTAGATTTCATTGTTCTGGATTTTGAGCCAGATGCAGAAGTCCCATTTATTTTGGGACGACCATTTTTGGCAACCGAAAAGGCATTGATCGATGTAGCTGCGGGTCAACTCAGGATGCGAGCACATGACAAGGTTGAGGTGTTCGACGTGTACAAGGCACCTAAGCTTCCGACTGTCTATAAGGAACTCTCGGTGATCAATGTGATTGATCATGGGAATGCAAATGGATTGAGTGATTCCCGAGAGTTACTAGGTAGGCCACCAGACAAGGTTGAGAACTACTGGGAAGATGACCATGATCGGGTCAAATCGTCCATCTCCCTAGTAGAAAATTGAGCGTAAAGGCTGTCGAGCCGCGACGTTAAACCAGGCGCTGCACGGGAGGCAACCCGTGAAAAATATTTTTCTTTCTTTTTCCTTAGTGTAAAGTTTTTCTTTTATTTTATTTTCTCTTCTTTTTCTTGACTAGGTTTAAATGTGCATTTTAATTAGTAATTTTTATTCTTTTAGTAGGGAATCTAGTCATTTAACCAATTTTTGTTTAGTGAGGTGATTTTCAGGTATATCGGAGGAAAAATACGTGGAATCGAGAAAACGAGGCGAGGTATGAAAAATAAAATTTGATAGTGAAACAGAGCACTGGCGCGTTGGCGCCGTGTCACGGAGGCAATGCTCCGCGTTGGCCTCCGTGACACGTTGAAGGCAAATCTGGATATTTTTTAAAAATTCCAGTAAGCCAACGCGTTGGCTCCGTGTCACGGAGGAGGGCCTCCGCGTTACCCTCCGTGACACGTTGCCCTTATCCCAGTGCCGGGTCACACCGGGTTTCCGGGTGACCCGCGTGTTTTCTTAATAAAAACCCCCGATTTCGCCCCTATTTTCCCCATTCCCTCTACCCTCCGCGACCAAACACCCATTCCCCTACCCCCAAGCTCCGTGCCACGTTAAGAGGAAAGGAAAACGTCAAGTCTTTATCGATTCTTCAATTCCAAGGTATGTTTTCATCGTCTATCTCAAAGTTTTGGCGATTTTTGTCAATTTTGAGCATGTGAGGTGAGATATATCACCCTAGGTAAAAATTAAACATGATGTGAATTATTTTGTGATTGATTATGTTCGGATTATTGTAGTTGACGTTTGAACTTATCGATTGATTGAATAATTCAATATTGATTGTCGAATTGAGTTCTAGGGCTTGGGTTGTTGGATTTTAACGTGGGTAACTTGATAGTTTGATGAAATTGATGCCAGGGTGTGTTTCAACCTTTTTCGGATGAGCTAAACTTTATACATTGCCTCATGAGCTGAGTCTGGCCCTATCAAGGTAGCTTCACCAACCTCGAACTACCCTATTGGCAATCTACACTTTCTTCCATATAATACTTCAAATGGGGCCATCTGAATGCTAGAGTGGTAACTGTTGTTGTATGCAAACTTGATAAGAGGCAAATGGTCATACCAATTCCCCTTAAAATCGATTGCACACGCTCTTAGCATATCTTCTAGAGTCTGAATAGTCCACTCAGCTTTCCCATCGATCTGCGGGTGGAACACTGTGCTGAGCTTGACTTGAGTGCCTAGTCCTTTTTGAAAGGATTTCCAAAAGTGTGAGGTGAACTGAGTTCCTCTGTGTGAAAAAATTGATAAAGGCACCCCATGGAGTCTGACTAACTCTCGAATGTAAAGTCTTACACAGTCCTCGGCTGATTCTATTATTTTAATTGGGAGGAAGTGACATGACTTAGTCATCCGGTCTACTACTACCCAAATCGAGTCATGCTGCCGACGAGTCCGGGGTAGTCCTGTAATAAAGTCCATATTTACCTCTTCCCACTTCCATGTGGGTATACTGATATCTTGAGTCTTGCCTCCTAGTCTTTGATGCTCCACCTTGAATTTTTGGCAGTTCGAGCACTTGTCTACGAATTCAGCAATATCTCTCTTCATGTTGTTCCACCAGTAAATATCCCCCAGATCGCGGTATATTTTTGTAGCACCATGGTGAATTGTGTATCTCGAGCTGTATGCCTCAGCCAGTATCTACTTCTCAACTCATCGACATTCGGTACATATAACCTTCCCTGATAATGGAGCACCCCATCTCCCTCTTGGGATAAAACTTCTATTTCTTTTCTTAGGACTGCTCTCTTAAGCTTAAGATGGGATCCTGATCTTGTCTGGGATTGACTTCAACTACTAAGGATGAATCTGACCCTCTTTGGATTACCACATGACCTTCGACTGAATCCACCAATTGCAACCCTAACCGGGCTAGTCTGTGAACATCTTTCGCTAACTCCCTCTTGCCTTTCTCAATGTGAGCCACACTTCCCATAGACCGTCTGCTTAGGGCTTCAGCCACCACATTGGCTTTACCGGTTGATACATCACACTCATGTCATAGTCCTTTAGTAGCTCCAACCACCGTCCCTAAGGTAGGTTTTGGTCCTTCTGGCTGAACACATGCTGAAGGCTCTTGTGATCTGTGAACACATCCACATGAGCCCCATAAAGGTAATGTCACCATATTTATATCGCGAATACCACCGTTGCCAACTCCAAGTCATGAATTGGACAATTCTTCTCCTGATCTTTGAGTTGTCTTGAGGCATAGGCTATCACTTTGCCCCGCTGCATCAGAACACAACCGAATCCAACTCTGGAAGCATCATAATAAACAACCAACCCATCTGATCCTTCTAGCAAGGTTAAAACCGGAGTGGTAGTGAGTCGAGTCTTCAACTCCTGAAAATTCTTCTCACACTAATCCGACCACTGAAATTTCACTTTCTTCTGAGTTAGCTTAGTCAGAGGAGATGCTATAGAGGAGAAACATTCCACAAATCATCGGTAATATCCATCTAAGCCTAGGAAACTCCTGATTTCAGTAAGAGAGGTGGGTTTGGGCCAATCTTTCACTGTTGTTATCTTGTGAGGATCTACTTGTATTCCTTCACTTGAAACCACATGACGTAAGAAAGTCACGGACTTTAACAAGAATTCGCACTTGCTGAACTTGGCGAACAACTAGCGGTCCTTGAGTGTCTGTAATGCTAACCTTAGGTGATTGGCATGCTCTTCCTCATTTCTGGAGTACACCAGAATGTCATCGATAAATACAATGACGGACATATCCAGGTACTGCTTAAAGACCCTATTCATCAAATCCATGAAGACTATTGGGGTATTTGTTAACTCGGAGGACATCACCACAAACTCGTAGTGACCATATCGAGTTCTGAATGCTATTTTCGATATGTCACACTCTTTAACCCTTATCTGATGGTACCCTGACCTGTGATCAATTTTGAGAAACAACTTTCTCCCTCAAGTTGGTCAAACAGGTCATTAATTCTAGGTAGGGGATATCTATTCTTGACTGTGACTTTGTTCAGCTGACAGTAATCTATACACATTCTGAGGGTACTGTCTTTCTTACGCATGATTACTATTGGAGCACCCCAAGGAGAGATGCTGGGTCTAATAAAACCCTTATCAAGAAGATCTTTCAGTTGCTCCTTCACCTCCTTAAGCTCAATTGGAGCCATTCTGTATGGAGGGATGGAGATGGGCTGAGTATCTAGAAGGAGATCTATCCCGAAATCTATTTCCCGCTCAGGGGGAACTCCGGAAAGATCCTCAGGAAAAAATTATCTTGGAAGTCGCTGACCACTGGAACTAATTGGATAGTTGGGGTCTCAGAGTTGGAGTCCTTGACCCAAACTAGATGATAGATACATCCCTTGGAGAGGAGTTTTTGGTCCTTAAGGTAGTAAATAAACCTACCCTTAGGCGTTGAACTGCTGCCCATTTATTCTAACACTGGTTCGTTTGGAAATTGGAACTTGACAACTCTAGTTCTACAATCAACTGAGGCATAGAAGGAATGTAACCAATCCATGGCAGGATAACTTTCAAAATCGACCATGTCTAACTCTACGAGGTCAGTTGGGATGACATTATTCGGGACTGAGACTGGGCAGTTTCTACACACCCAGCTGGCTCTAACTTACTCGCCAACTAGGGTGGAGACTAAGAATTGTTCTCAGAGGACCTCTGGACTAATGTTGAAATGGACTACTATATAGGGAGTCACGAATGAAAGAGTGTCTCCTACATCTAAGAGGGAATACACATCTAGATGGAAGAGACATAACATAACAGTAACTACGTCAGGTGAGCTTTCATACTCTTGATGGGAAGATTGAGCATAGAAATGATTTTGGTGCTGACCGCCATATATACCTAATGTGTTGGCCTATTGAGCTGGTCGGCCTGTTGGAGCTGATGAGGTTGTAGATTGAGATCTCCCTTGCCCTGTTGACGGGCACTCCCTGAGCCTGTACCCAAGCGGTGCACACCCAAAATAGCCCTCTCTTCCTTGAAGGCATTCTCCTGGGTTATTCCTTCCACACTTGGGGCAAGTTGGATACCTGTTTTTGGTACCGTGAGTTTGAGACTGAGAGCCAGACGCTCCACCCCTTGGGTCCCGACGGGACCGAAAGGTAGGGGCACTGGCTGAACTGGGTGTTGGGGCCCTTTTCTGCTATTGCTACTGCTGCTGCGGGCGGCTACCACCGCTAGACCTTTGATGGCCTAAATCATAATGGCCAGTCCTTGCCCATTTGTTCTTTCGCTCCATATCCTTCAGCTTTATGGCCTCAATTTGCTGGGCATAAATAATCAATCCAGAAAGGTCCATGTCCTTAATCAGCATCGCGGTCCTACACTCCTTAAGGACCAAATTTGATACTCCATTTACAAACTTCAGCATGCGAGCCCTTGGCTCGGCTACCATCTCTAGAGCATACTTAGACAACATAGTAAACTCCAGAGCATACTCCTCCATAGCTCTGTTGCCTTGTCGAAAATTCATAAAATCTGTCATCTTAGCCTCCCTCAGCTCCCGAGGGAAAATCCTGTCCAAGGAAGCCACTGGTCCTGCTCTCGCTGGCCACCCTTCTTTCCACTGGTCATGCCAGACTTGAGCTACCCCTTTCAACTAGAAGGAATCCAAGTCGGCACTCTCAGAGGGACTAACACCCATAATTCAGGTGATTTTTCTAATCTCTTATACAAACCCTTTTGGTTCCTCTCCCACCTTTGTTCCATGAAAATATGGAGGTCATCCAGGTAAAATTCTACACTTGAGTAGTTGCTGCAGACCTATTTGTGGATACCGAAACCACCGGCTGATTCACCTGATTGGTGATTGTCTAAGCGAGCAGCTGGATAGCCGCTCTAAACTCTGCAATGGACACTGTGTCATCTTGAGGGGTTGCTGGAGCTGGTGGGGCAGGTCTGTTGGTGTTGCCGATCCTTCTTCTGTTACCGCACCTAGAAGGCATGGATTCACTGATACGAAATAGAGTACGAGTTAGAAGGGTGTTTCTAGAAATGAACTTTAACGCACGATAAGGAGTATGAACAAAAGGGAGTTTTCCTAATAACATCTTGTAGCTTCCTCGTCATAAGTGTGGTGCGCTTCACACCCATGAAAAAGACTCTACTCAATGCATCTTTCAAACATTTTGAGGATACTCTAAACCTACGACTCTGATACCAAGTTTGTCACACCCCGAGACTACACCCTAGATGTAACACGGTACTTGAACTCACAACTGACCCCAAGTCAACCCCTTGTGTATCATACACTGGTAATCTGAGTAAAACATGCACATCAGAAATTTTGAAGTAATAACTAAAAGTATTTTTATGAAATTTAAGATGAAACTTAAAACATGAAATCTGAACAGCTGTAGTCTAAAAGCCTTCTAACTGATGAGTTACTAGGACAAGCCCCTAGCTAACTCTAAGTCTAAATAAAAACTGTAAACTAATTGTCAGAAAATGAAATAAGGCCCTCGAATGATGAGGACTCATACTTCAACCACGGCTGAGGATATGAAATCATGGCGGCTAACGCTGTTGAGTCTGGGAACCTGCAGTTGTATCATGAAATGATGCGGCATAAAAGTATACGTCAGTACTTTGAATGTCCTCGAACAACCTTTTACATCTCATGCATATGGAGACTCACACATAGCTAATTTAGCAAAATAATTCAAGCTACGACTATAATGATTATTTAAGATGACAAGCAAACAATAGAGCATGCACGATTTAGTCATTGAAATGAAATACAACTCCACTAAGAGTTCTTAACCTCAAGAAGCGACTCTCAATCTTAGCAAACTCATGCAAATCAACTGATTAAGAAATCCCACATGAATTATATCTTTCATTCAACATGTGCCCTCATGGAACGAGAGTTACCCATTTTCACACGAAAATTTTTTTTAAATCACAACATGTGTGGGTACATGAATAGAATTACGCTCACTCTCAGAAAGAATTCACATGCATCATGTAATGACCCATAAGCTTGCCGTTAGTGTTTTATTCCACTAATTTAAGGATGTATGAATGTAAGATCAAGTAGGACTTTTTAGGTTGTAATGTAGCAAAGGGACGGGTAGGTACTATTAGGGCTAGTAATAGTGACTATCTTCCCTAAGCACTTTTAATACATCACGCCCTCATTACAAACTTCCCTTCATTTACTTTACCTCTTTCTCCTTTCAGGTTTCTTTTTCCTCTTTTGTTCCCCCTTTCTTTCGGCACTTTTGGTTTATTAGTAAGGAGTTCTATAAGTAACTTTTCATTAATTTATTTTCTTACTCCCTACTAATACTCAACCGTATTCAAACAGGTGCACCCTTGTTCTTTCTCAACTTTTACAACTGCCAATTTTCCTTCTTTTTCATTCTTCTCACTCCTTTACTCTTTCGGATTTTTCCTTTAAGCACTTAGAAGTTTTGGATCAAATTCAAGGCTAATGAAAGAAAAGGATTAAGCTTATGTTGCAGCTATAAAATATAGGCTCAAGGCTCAATAGGACTAACTAGGATTAATTATTCAAGGTAGGTAAAGTGAGGGATAACATTAAGGTTCATTCAAAGAAATGCCTAAATCATCTCCTACAGTCCACATGCTTCATTTCATTTTATAAACACACCAGGCAAGTTCAAGACACTCCACAATAGCATAGAATACTCAAAAACCTTACACTCATGGCACATGCTCAATTCCAGACACATTCAGCAGACTCTTACTCAGCTAATCACAAGAATTCAGAATTAAGCTTCAATCATATTGAGTCAAATTCAAGAGCCTAAGTATCTCACACAAAGTTATACACTTTCATGCTTCAACACTGAACATACTTGCATCTTACAATCATGTATAGCACATAACAAGAACATCAAGCATCGATTAGCTACGGTTTCAGAACCAAAACTTAATGACTAATTTTACTCAAGACGGCCGTCATCCATCCATCATCGGAAACAGTCCCTAACTATGACAAAAAACATTATATATAGACAAAGAAAATTTTTATTCTTCGGTTCAAAGACCACCCGTCGGAAAAGAACCGAAAAGAAAAATCAACGAGTGATGAATTCATGCTTGCTCATAAAAAATTTTCAAAATTTTCAAATTTCTCACAAATTCCTCACAAGCATTACATTCACCAAAAAATTTTGTTAAGCACAAAAATTTTTGAAATTTTTCTTACCCCACACTTAAATCATGCTATGTCCTCATAGAATCAAATTAAAATTTAAAGGATGAGAAATACTCCCTGAGCCTCTATCCCAAGCTAAAAGCATGCTTTTCTTCAAGTTCTCCTAGGTGGCTGTTTGATCCCACACTTCTTCTATTTCATGCTTTTGAGCTTCCTCCTTCTCAGTACTCAGACTTCCCTTCCATCTGTGCTTAACTTTCCACCAAAAACACAAACATAATGAAAACAACAAAATCAACACAAAATCAAATTAAACAAGTTGTACCTGAGGTACCCTTGGGTTGCCTCCCAAGCAGCGCCTAATTTTACGTCGCGACACGACGTGGAATGTCCGTTTAAGGACCTCCTCAGACCTGGGTTCTCTTTCGAGAACCATCTCCTTTTCTTTTGTTGTTTAGCGAAACAACCTCCACCCCATTCCTCTCTTCCTCCAACTTCTTCTCAATTTGAAGCCCTTTATCAGACTCGGGCTGAAAACTTGTCATTGCCTTTGGCCCTGCACCTGTGGAATCCTCCACCCCACACTCATCCTCAGACAACACACTAACCTAACAAAGGTTTTTGTAGTGTGCGGATGGGTTCATTTCTTGGTAAACGCGGAAGAGTTCTTCTTTATCTTCGACCTTCATTTTCAGGGTCCCTGCTCTCAAATCAATCACCGCTCCTCTGGTGGCCAAGAATGGCCGTCCCAAGATTATGGGTACCTGGTCATCAACCTGAAAATCTAGAACAATAAAATCAGCAGGTATAATAAACTTACCTACTTTGATGAGAAGGTCCTCTATTATTCCATCGGGTGTAACTCGCGACTTGTCAGCCAGCTGCAGCATCAACCTCGTCGGCCTCAATTTTCCTAATTCCAGGGTGTTGAATAAGGATAGGGGCATTAGGTTAACTGCTGCCCCTAAGTCACACAAAGCTCATAGCACCTCAACTTTACCAATTTGTATGGGGACGGTAAAACTCCCTAGGTCTTTTAGCTTCTTTGGCATTTTGCTCAATATCATGTGAATGCACTCCTCAGTCAGTGCTACAGTCTGGACGCCCACCAATCTAACTTTGTTTGCCATCACTTCCTTCAAGTATTTAGCATACTTGGGCATTCCCTTCAAGACATCAATAATAGGCAAATTTATGTGAAGTTCTTTGAAACTCTCAAAGAACTTTTTGAAACATTCCTCCTCCTTGCTCTTCTTGAATTTTTGAGGGAATGGTGGTGGTGGTCTCTTTGCTGGCTGCAATGCAGGTTGCGAAGTGTTTTGCCTAGCACTCTTATTCGCTTCAGCGTCGGTGGATGGTCCTGGTCTAACCAACTCCGGCGGCACCTCCTTCCTCAGCTCTTAAGGCACTGCATCAGCTAATTGCTTTCCGCTTCTAAGACTGATGGCATTGATCTGCCGGGGGTTAGGATCTGCGTTGCTTGGTAATCCCCCCTGCGATCTCATGTTTTGAGCAGCTGCTATCTGACCCACTTGTTTTTCCAGATTACAGGTGGCTACTTGCTGATTCAGTAAGTCTGTTGCCATCCTTGCCTGATTTTCCGCTAACTGATTCTGGGTCTCCATAATTTTCTTTAGTGTTTCCTCAATGCTGCTGCGAACTTGCCCATCATTTTGCCTATTCTGCTGATACTTCTATTGTTGAGGGTGCTGATACCCTTTCTTTTGGTTTCCACCCCAAGAAAAATTCAGGTGGCCCTACCAATTTCCGTTGGCATTGTTTCCAAAATTCTAATTCCTATGCACATTACCAACAAAATTGACTGATTTCGGATTGGCTCCACAAGATTCTACATTGTGCCTAGTATTACCGCAAATTTCACACCAACTAGGAGCTTGCTGAACTACATTGACCTGGCCCTGGTGTTGGTTCATACTCAGTTTATTAAACTAAATCATCATCTGATGTTGGAACGAGGCTAACCGTGATGCCAAGCCATTCATTCCATCAACCTCTATCAACCCCGATCTCTTTCCTGCCCCTCTCAATGACTCTCTGTGCCACTCTAGATTTCCCTATGCAATTCTGTTCAACAAAGTGTACAACTCATCATATGTCTTCTCCAAGGCTTGCCCACTCGATACAGAGTCTAGTAATATTTTTGTGTGTGGGTCTAGACTTTCCACAAAGGTATGGCCCAGCACTTCATTTGATTACTGGTGATGGGGATAGTCTCTCAACAATGACTTGAATCGTTCCCAATCCAAATATAAGTTCTCATCAGGCTTCTGCTTGAAACTAAGTATTTCACTTTGCAACTTTGTTGTTTTGCCTGAAGGAAAGAATCTGATAAGGAACTTCTTAGCCAAGTCATTCCAAAAAGTTATGGAGTTCGGTGGCTCAGCCTTCAGCCACTTTTTCGCCTCTCCCAACAATGAAAATAGGAAGAGGGTCAGTCGGATATAATCTGTGGACACGCTGGTGGGGACAAACGTGTCACTTATCTCAAGAAAGTTCTATAAGTGCTGTTGCGGGTCCTCATGTGCCATTCCAGTGAATTGACCATTGGAATGTAATAGCTGCACCATGTTCTATTTAAGCTCAAAGTTCCCTCCAGGCTCTGGTTTCCGGATACTAGAGTTCACATTAGTCGCTTGTGGGATTGCCACTTCGCGAACTAGTCGAGCTGTCATTGCTTCCGATGACAATTGTGCTTTTCCCGCGGGTGGTTGTTGTTGTACCTTTTCTTGAAGTCTCTTTAGCTTTTGCTCTAGAGCTACTCCCCTTTGCAAATGGATTTGACGTTCAGGTTCAAGCAAGGTTCCACAAGCTCTCTATTTTTAGCCAGCTCGGCAGGACAACCTGTCACTTGCAAATAATCAGACTAAGACCAAGTTTCTCAACACTTAAGGAAATTTAAAAATCACACAAAAACAGATAAATTATCAAAACTTCGCCAAGTTGATCTTGGGCAGATTTATATGCCCAAGTGATACTCAAACGTACCATTTTTACCTTGTTTGTTGTGCAATGTGTATATAATATCATGTATTTGGTAATAAAATGCGAATTTATACTAACCAACATGATTAGCATTTGTTTTGCAGGATAATGTGATTTTTAGGAGCAAAAATGCGTGTTGGACTTATGTCGGAGTTGGACTTGGATGCGAGCGTGGAAAAGACCTCGGATGGCACATTTTACACTGGCTCCGCGATGGCGCCGTGCCACGCTGCCATCGCGGTAGCACACTGCCTGGAGAGGAAATTAATTGGCAGATTCCAGTGAGGCATCGCGACAGCTCCGTGGCACGGAGACAGGGCTCCGCGATGGCCTCCGTGCCACGTTGAAGCCAATTATCCAGACCCTGAAATTTCCAGAGAGGGACCGCGTCCACGCCATGTCACGGAGGCAGTGCTCCGCGTTGGCCTCCGTGACACGTTGCTTGTTATTCCGGGAAAAATTTCCCACTAGTATAAATAGCACACTTAGGTTATTTTTAAAGGGGTCTTCTTTTAGTTTTAGTTTTTTTAGCCTGAGTTCAGAAGTGGGAGCCGGAACGTGGTTTTGTGGCAGTTGAAGAATAGACAAGATAAGAGTTTTCTTCTCTTCCCTTCTTCTTTCCTTCAATTGTATGCATGATTCACACTCATTCTAGGATGATTAATCCAAGAATGAGTGGCTAATTCCTCTCTTGCTGAGGTTTTGAACTTGTGAAATGAATGTTGGTAATAATTGATATGGTTTCTTCTTCTTCTTGCATGTTGTTCTATTAATTCTTGTGCTTATTACATTCTTGATTGGCCACCATTAATGTATATCTAAAAAGTCCAATTTCACTCGAGAGAGCATGAAATTGGAAAGTTGTGAATTAATAGGGTATTGTTCTTAACTTGATTTGGGAAAATTGGGTTTTGATGTGCTTTCTTGATAGAAATATACTTGAAAGCCGTATTAGTCAATTTAGGAACCGGAATTATAGTGTTAGGTCATAAATTGCATTTGATCACAGAAATGTAGACGAATGGTTTATGAAGCTAAAGTGAAATTAAATACGGAAGTTTTAATTTCTAGGCAAACGTTCTTGGCTAGCAATATAAAGAAGAAGATGACCAAATTATCATGATTATCAAGTTCATTACTCGTTCTTAACCTTGGCATTTGCATATCCATTGTCTAAACTCAACGTAAATAGTAGTTATTAATTTTAGTAGATAATTAGTTTAGAAACAAAACTTACTTAAATCTTGATTGGATTGTTGTTAACATAGTTAGAAATAGAATAGAGATATAGTAAACTAGGCAGTTTTGCATATCTAGAGCAGCCTCCTTGGATCGATACTTGGCTACTTAGCCACTTTATTACTTGTTTGACCACGTACACTTGCGTGTCGGTGTATAACATATACCGAGCAGCAGAGCGCCAACAAGTTTTTGGCGCCGTTGCCGGGGAGGCTAGGCGATTTGTAAAATTTTGTTTAGTGTAAATTTACTGTATTTATATTTTTATCTTCTTAAGTGTTAACAACTTGGTCTTAGCCTGTATTTTGCAGATTTTTATTTCTGTGAACACTGGCAAGGGACAAGGAGCTGGTGGAATCTTACTTAGAGCCAGAACGTGAATTGCATAGTCAACGTAGAGAAGCTCTTTGGAAGAAGCTGCAGTAGCTCAAACAGTCTATGATGGAGCAACCCAATCCACCAGTTGTGCGGGCAGTGTTAGTGCCCGAGGAAGTAGCAGCCAGGCCGGTTCGCGAGGTGGCAATCCCACACGCTAATAATGTACATTCCAGCATCCGCAAACCAGAGCCTGGGGGGAGATTTGAGTTAAAGCAAAATATGGTGCAACTTTTGCACACGAGCGGGCAGTTTACCGGTCTCCCTCACGAAGATCCGCAACAACATCTCCAGAACTTTTTGGAGATAAGTGACACGTACATACCCGCTGGAGTGTCACCTGATTATGTTCGGCTCACCTTATTTCCATTTTCCTTACTTGGTGAAGCCAAGAGGTGGTTAAAAGCTGAACCACCCAACTCTATATCAACGTGGGATGATCTTGCAAGGAAGTTTTTGATCAGATTTTTCCCTTCAGGTAAAACAGCTAAACTTAGAAGTCAGATTCTAAGTTTTAAACAGAGGGAAGGAGAAAATCTTTATCAAGCCTGGGAAAGATTCAAGTCCATGTTGAGGGACTGTCCCCATCATCATCAGTTAAATGAGGTGTTGGTCCACACTTTTATTGAGGGTTTGGAACCCCACACTAAAATTTTGTTAGACTCAGCAGCTGGAGGGCAAGCGCTGGAGAAGACTTATGAGGAGCTGTACACTTTGCTCAACCGAATTTCACAAGGCAATCCGGAATGGAATGCAGATTCTTCAAGAGGTGGAGAAAGGAAAGCAGCGGGAGTGCTTGAAGTGGATGGATTCACAGCTATCGCTGCACAGATAGCTGCTTTGCAAAATCAGTTAAACACTCACTTCAGCCCTATGAATTTGAACCAGCCTTCAGCCTTAGTTAATGCAGTCCAACAGATGTGGTGTGAAGTGTGTGGTAGTAGTGAGCATTCAGCTAAATGCTGTGGTGCAAATCCTGATTCTGTCAACTTTGTGGGCAATGCACAGAGGAATCAACAGCAGTTTGGTGGTGGCTACAACTCGAATTGGAGGAATCATCCGAATTTTTCGTGGGGTAGCAACAATCAACAAGGCCAAGGTTCAGGGCAGGGTATGCACAGAAACCAAGGAGGGCAACAAGGCTATCAGAATCAGTTCAGAAATCACAATGCCCCTCCTCCACCACCATCACCGACTATTGAGGAAATGTTCAAGACCATGATTGCCAACCAGGCACAATTGCAGGCTGACTATGTCAAATTGGCAGCTGAAGTAAAGAACAATCAATTGGCAACCAAGGCTCTTGAATATCAGTTTGGGCAATTTGCTAGTGCCCAAAATACTAGACCAAGGGGAGGACTACCTAGCGACACGGATCCCAATCCTAAGCAGGTAAATGCAGTGACCACGAGGAGTGGTTTACAATTAAAGGAGGTGGAACCTGAAAGACCGCCTCAGAAGTCAGGAGCAGCAGATGTTGAGGGAGAACAAACCTCAGATACGGGGAAGACCAAAGAAGCTGAACCAGCAAGGCCTCCACCCCCGTTCCCTCAACGACTTAAGAAACACAAGGAGGAGGCGTGTTTCCAGAAATTCATGGAGGTACTTAAACAGGTACATGTTAACTTACCTCTTGTTGATGTCTTGCAGGGTGTGCCGAAATATGCAAAGTATATCAAAGACATCGTGGCCAACAAAAGTCGCTTGACTGAGTATGCCACGGTGGCTTTAACAGAGGAATGCACATCCCGTATTCAGAACAGGTTGCCCACTAAACTGAAGGATCCTGGAAGTTTTACTATCCAGCTGACGATTGGGCAAAGTATCCGAGCTCGTGGGTTATGCGACTTGGGGGCAAGTATAAATCTGATGCCATCTTTGGTATTCAGAAAGTTAGGGCTAGGGAGTCCTAGACCTACAACAGTGATTTTGCAGCTAGCAGACAGGTCTTTAGCTAAGCCGGATGGCATTGTGGAGGATGTGCTAGTGCAGGTAGGCTCCCTCATTTTTCCGGTAGATTTCATTGTTCTGGATTTTGAGCCAGATGCAGAAGTCCCATTTATTTTGGGACGACCATTTTTGGCAACCGAAAAGGCATTGATCGATGTAGCTGCGGGTCAACTCAGGATGCGAGCACATGACAAGGTTGAGGTGTTCGACGTGTACAAGGCACCTAAGCTTCCGACTGTCTATAAGGAACTCTCGGTGATCAACGTGATTGATCATGGGAATGCAAATGGATTGAGTGATTCCCGAGAGTTACTAGGTAGGCCACCAGACAAGGTTGAGAACTACTGGGAAGATGACCATGATCGGGTCAAATCGTCCATCTCCCTAGTAGAAAATTGAGCGTAAAGGCTGTCGAGCCGCGACGTTAAACCAGGCGCTGCACGGGAGGCAACCCGTGAAAAATATTTTTCTTTCTTTTTCCTTAGTGTAAAGTTTTTCTTTTATTTTATTTTCTCTTCTTTTTCTTGACTAGGTTTAAATGTGCATTTTAATTAGTAATTTTTATTCTTTTAGTAGGGAATCTAGTCATTTAACCAATTTTTGTTTAGTGAGGTGATTTTCAGGTATATCGGAGGAAAAATACGTGGAATCGAGAAAACGAGGCGAGGTATGAAAAATAAAATTTGATAGTGAAACAGAGCACTGGCGCGTTGGCGCCGTGTCACGGAGGCAATGCTCCGCGTTGGCCTCCGTGACACGTTGAAGGCAAATCTGGATATTTTTTAAAAATTCCAGTAAGCCAACGCGTTGGCTC
Source organism: Datura wrightii (assembly GCA_035772735.1). Taxonomy (NCBI): domain Eukaryota; kingdom Viridiplantae; phylum Streptophyta; class Magnoliopsida; order Solanales; family Solanaceae; genus Datura; species Datura wrightii. Next base: position 86,087,044 of record JASDFA010000006.1, on the reverse strand, counting down.
CGTGTCACGGAGGAGGGCCTCCGCGTTACCCTCCGTGACACGTTGCCCTTATCCCAGTGCCGGGTCACACCGGGTTTCCGGGTGACCCGCGTGTTTTCTTAATAAAAACCCCCGATTTCACCCCTATTTTCCCCATTCCCTCTACCCTCCGCGACCAAACACCCATTCCCCTACCCCCAAGCTCCGTGCCACGTTAAGAGGAAAGGAAAACGTCAAGTCTTTATCGATTCTTCAATTCCAAGGTATGTTTTCATCGTCTATCTCAAAGTTTTGGCGATTTTTGTCAATTTTGAGCATGTGAGGTGAGATATATCACCCTAGGTAAAAATTAAACATGATGTGAATTATTTTGTGATTGATTATGTTCGGATTATTGTAGTTGACGTTTGAACTTATCGATTGATTGAATAATTCAATATTGATTGTCGAATTGAGTTCTAGGGCTTGGGTTGTTGGATTTTAACGTGGGTAACTTGATAGTTTGATGAAATTGATGCCGGGGTGTGTTTATTATTGGAGATAAGTCGTGGTAAATATTGTATAATTGGTGAAAGACGACTAATTCTCGATTTTTAGTGGGACATTGCGTAATATGTGAATTGGTTGAATTGCTTAGATTAGTGTATATAAAATGTTTGTATTGTTGTTTCTATTTGGTTGTTGTTATTGTTGCTAAGTGCCATGGGTGAATAGCTGTCGATGGTAGGATTGGGTTAGCTGTATGAAGTGTGAGTAGTTCGCTAGCCGTTATGCTGTTGAATTTTTGTGAACGCGCTAAGCAATATGTTTATAGTGATTGTGCTTGGGGTGTAAATAGATCTATCCTTGCTAACATGTTGTAAATATTGTTAAAGACTAAGTGTGGGGTAAATTTTGTTTAACCCGACCTTAGCCAAAACTAACAAGTCTTTAGCTTAACGTTGTGCTTGTCTGTGTAAATTGACAGGTACAATGGCTAGCCGACAAGATAAAGGCAAGGGTGCTTCAACCTCAGGCACCGGCAGAAAGAGAATGAGATTGGGCACTGCTGTCCCAGCTGCACCTGCTGTTCCACGCGGTCAACACCGCCGATACGGAACACGATGGGTCACCGATGAAGGGAAGAAATGGTACGCAAAGCATACGGAGAACAAGTACTTCCCGGAGAAATATATTGCAAGGGAACCACTTGCACAGGAGTTCCCTCGCATCGTACAGAGGATTGAAGCAGCTGGGCTCAGCTTTATTTTTCAGGAGCCCACGGAGTGCAACCTTCACTTGGTCCGAGAATTTTATGCCAACTGGAACCCGGCCATCAGGAGCCATACTATTAAAATCAGAGGGCAGATTGTCACTTTGGAACCCCAGCAGCTGAATGCCATTGTTGGAGCGCGGGACACAGACGCCCACGTTCTCCGCCAGCTAAACATCACCCCACCGTACGCCGACATCAGACGTACGTTGTGCGGGGCTCGATCCACAGCCCGATGGAGCAGACACAAAGAGAGGGGTTATCACCAGACTCTGCCTTATTCGCAGATGAACAGGGAGGCCAGAATCTGGCTAAAAATTGTATGTTCGTGTTTGATCCCGGGAGTGCATATGACAGACGTGACCCGGGACCGTGTCTGCTTGGTGTATGCCCTTATGAAAGGGCTTGAGATTAATGTGGGGGCGGTTATAATATCCGCCATGAAGAGAGCCAGACTACACCAGGGCCACAGATACGGGTTTGGCGGACTCATCACCACCTTCCTCTGAGGCCTCGACGTTGAGGAAGAAGCTTTGGATTACATTCCGCAGTTGGAGCGGAGGGCCTTTGATGTGACAAAGACCAAGGCCCCCGACACTACACACGGACCTGTGCTGACTCTGGGCGAGCGACATGCTCGTGACGACCAGTATATGGCCCGTATGTTCGGCATGCAGATGCTGCAGCTACGGATAGGTGGGAGACCAGCCACAGAGGATGAATTATGGCAGCTGGAGCTGGACTACCCCTTTGGCTAGAACGCCAGAGCTTTATGCAAGGTGGGGCCAGCCTTGGTGGAGCCGACTGATGACGACGTCCCTACTGATGAGGAGACACGTCGTGAGGACTCTGATGTAGAGTCCGATGACGGCGATGGAGCTGATTCAGATATAGGCGACGAGGCCGCAACACCGGATGAGGAAGTCGAATATTTCGACTAAGCAGGGAGTTCCACCACCCAAAATTTTGTGCTTTGTATTGTTGTGAACACTGGGGACAGTGTTCGATTTAAGTGTGGGGTGGGGAGTAGTTAGGTGTTGGGTCATAGGCTCTAAACTTGCTGTATAATTTTTCGTTGACGTTATGTATGTCTGTGTTTTCCCTGTTGTTGTGAACTGATTTGTGATGTATGTGTATATATTTGTGTTGTGGCTAATGATGTGTGTTTTGAAAGGATGGTTGCCGTTGTAAATATTTTGTAAATTTTGTAAATATTTTTTTTTCTCTATCGATATGATCGATATTTTTCAAAATTTTTGCAAAAAGATTTTGCATGTATCAACATAGTTTGCAAATATTTTCTATCGAAATGATCGATGTGTTGCGAAAATTTTGAAGTTTTATTTTTGGGTTTCTCAGAGTTTGTTTTCGGTTCTTTTACCGAGAATAGTCCCATTGAACCGATGTCATAGTAGTGACCGTTCTCTATGATGGATGGATGACGACCGTCTTAAGGGAAATGTAGTCTCGATAGGAGTAGATGTTTTGTTTTTTTTCTTATTCGGTGGATTGCATCAATAAACTGGAGTTGCTTATGGTTGCTAAAATTTTGTTGCATGTTGTAATTGATGTTCGAAATGTGAAAATGATTCGTTTGAAAGCATGCAATTGTGTAAATATGTTGAGTTACCTAGGCTATAGAATTTGGTTCATTATGATTGAGGCTTAATCTTGAATTCATGTAATGGACTAACTAAAGAGTCTGTGAATGCGTCTTGATTCGAGCATGTGCATAAAGTGTGAGTGAGGTTTTGCTATTCCATGTCATTGTGAATTGTCTAGAACTTGCCTGGTGTGTATACAAAATGAAATGAAGGAGGTGTAGTGTTGGAAAGGATGTAGGCATTTCTTTGTTTTAACCGTTAGTTTCCATTTTTTTTCTTGTTAAATTCTACCTTTTTATATGTTGTACACCCTAGTCAGCCCGTTGAGCCTTTAGCCGATTTCTTTCTTTTGTCCAGAATTGTATGAACTAAGCTTTATTCCTTCTTTTCATTAGCCTTAAAGTCTATAAGAAACTCTTAAGCGGTTATAAAGAACAGAAAATTGTTTCCCAAAGCGTTAAAGAGTGAAAAGAGTGAAAAGAAAAAGAAAAGTAGAGTGAAGAAAGAAAAGATGATGTTGAAGAGGCACTAGTTGTAATTAAATGAAAGTGAGGGTACATGAAAACCCTCTGTTTTGTGTCAAGTGTGCCTGATGAAATGGGTTGTATGAAAGTAAACCAGCATGAATGGGAGAAAAAGAGAAAAGAGAGGAACAATGTCCATGAGTCGATGGGAATGAGTTGAAAAGGTGCTTAAGGATGCTAGCGACTGTTATTGGCTAATCCAATATATATACTAGATCCATAGCCCAGTTACAACCCATTTAAAAGTCCTATTTGATCCTACACTGCATTTCTTTATATTAGTGGAGTAATACACTAAGGGCAAGCCTATGGGTCATGACATGATGCATGTGAATTCTTTTGGGAGAGAGAGTGAAATTAATTTTTATATGCCCCTACTTGCATGTTTGTGTGCTGCACGAACAGAAAAGGGGAAGTTTCTCTCGAGTTGTGAGGGTACGTGCTTGATGAAAGATTGCTTTTCGTGTCGGATTTCTTGATTAGTTGATTTGCATGAGTTTGCCGATATCAAGAATCAATTCTTAAAAGTCTAGGAAGCCTCGATGTATTAAGGTCATTGTCTTGTATGACCAAGCATGTTTTCTTGATGATTTGCAAAAAATCAAATAATCGGTATGACCGTAACGTAAATGGTTGCACCATAGTGACAAAGGTTGAGATGTGATGTGCATGATTTGTGTATGTGTTGTTCGAGGACGAACAAGGATTTAAGTGTGGGGTAAGTGATCTTGGGCAGATTTATATGCCCAAGTGATACTCAAACGTACCATTTTTACCTTGTTTGTTGTGCAATGTGTATATAATATCATGTATTTGGTAATAAAATGCGAATTTATACTAACCAACATGATTAGCATTTGTTTTGCAGGATAATGTGATTTTTAGGAGCAAAAATGCGTGTTGGACTTATGTCGGAGTTGGACTTGGATGTGAGCGTGGAAAAGACCTCGGATGGCACATTTTACACTGGCTCCGCGATGGCGCCGTGCCACGCTGCCATCGCGGTAGCACACTGCCTAGAGAGGAAATTAATTGGCAGATTCCAGTGAGGCATCGCGACAGCTCCGTGGCACGGAGATAGGGCTCCGCGATGGCCTCCGTGCCACGTTGAAGCCAATTATCTGGACCCTGAAATTTCCAGAGAGGGTCCGCGTCCACGCCGTGTCACGGAGGCAGTGCTCCGCGTTGGCCTCCGTGACACGTTGCTTGTTATTCCGGGAAAAATTTCCCACTAGTATAAATAGCACACTTAGGTTATTTTTAGAGGGGTCTTCTTTTAGTTTTAGTTTTTTTAGCCTGAGTTCAGAAGTGGGAGCAGGAACGTGGTTTTGTGGCAGTTGAAGAATAGACAAGATAAGAGTTTTCTTCTCTTCCCTTCTTCTTTCCTTCAATTGTATGCATGATTCACACTCATTCTAGGATGATTAATCCAAGAATGAGTGGCTAATTCCTCTCTTGCTGAGGTTTTGAACTTGTGAAATGAATGTTGGTAATAATTGATATGGTTTCTTCTTCTTCTTGCATGTTGTTCTATTAATTCTTGTGCTTATTACATTCTTGATTGGCCACCATTAATGTATATCTAAAAAGTCCAATTTCACTCGAGAGAGCATGAAATTGGAAAGTTGTGAATTAATAGGGTATTGTTCTTAACTTGATTTGGGAAAATTGGGTTTTGATGTGCTTTCTTGATAGAAATATACTTGAAAGCCGTATTAGTCAATTTAGGAACCGGAATTGTAGTGTTAGGTCATAAATTGCATTTGATCACAGAAATGTAGACGAATGGTTTATGAAGCTAAAGTGAAATTAAATACGGAAGTTTTAATTTCTAGGCAAACGTTCTTGGCTAGCAATATAAAGAAGAAGATGACCAAATAATCATGATTATCAAGTTCATTACTCGTTCTTAACCTTGGCATGTGCATATCCATTGTTTAAACTCAACGTAAATAGTAGTTATTAATTTTAGTAGATAATTAGTTTAGAAACAAAACTTACTTAAATCTTGATTGGATTGTTGTTAACATAGTTAGAAATAGAATAGAGATATAGTAAACTAGGCAGTTTTGCATATCTAGAGCAGCCTCCTTGGATCGATACTTGGCTACTTAGCCACTTTATTACTTGTTTGACCACGTACACTTGCGTGTCGGTGTATAATATATACCGAGCAGTAGAGCGCGAACACAAGTCCCCAGCAACAGCGCCAAAAACTTGACGTGCCCTTATTCGCGCGTCCGCAATTGTACGGGTCGTGCAAGTAATATAGTGGCTCATTTTAAAAACCGGAATGTCGAACCCACAAGGACTGGACCCATTCCTCTAACTATCCATTACAAGTGTGATCTTAAAAATCGAAAAAGTTGGTTATAGAAGTTTTTGGGGGAGATTTTTAATTAAATCTAAATTTGGTCAATGAAGTATTCTGAATGCACTCTAGGAGCAACATAGAGTTAAAACCAGATCATCATGCGATGCTACAATTTGCAATGGGTTAAGTATGCAACTATCGATTGTCATTTCACATAATTAGAATTGCATGTTCATGGTCTTTCGAGCCTCTAAACATGAAAAACTAGCCTCACTGCATCATTGTGAGTAAGGATGCTACTTCTAGTTCGTGGGCAATCAATTATGTTGTGGTTTACGTGGAAATGATTAGGGACTTTCGTGCGTCTAATCATTTAACTCAACTTAGCCTCACAACTACTTCTTCGAGTGGTGATGTGATAATCCTAAGTCGATCTATAAATACCCCCGTTTTATCAACCAAGCAAGGTGTTAGGTATATTTCTATCCAAACACGAAATTATATCGTGAGATATAAACATGCTCCTCACATTCTCATGTTCTGACCTAGGTCACTGCTTTATCAAGCCTATGCCCAAGCTAACGTATATGTTTTCATGGTGAACAATCATAAATACAATAACAATCCAGAATGCAGGACGGAAACAACAATCAATAACTTAATTCCAAAACAATTTCATAGAATCACAATCATAATTCGTGGCTTCAACCCTAGAGAAAGGGTTCTAGCCATTCATGTTCGTAAAACTACAAGAAACTACAACTAAATTAACATACTTACAAGAATTTCGTAGATGTGAAGGGAATTTGACAAACCCTAGATGAGTTCTTCCACTTCTCCCTTCACTCCTAGATAGTTTTCTAGAATAAAATCATGACAAAGTGGTTTTAGGATCTAAGGGACCTATTTATAATAAATGAGAAACGTGCATAATTTAGCCTGTCGTGGAATGGCTCCATGTCATGGAGTGTATCGCGGAGCACTGCCTACGTGACACGGAGGTAATGCGGAGGCTCTCTGGAAATTTCCTCTGTATGCCAAAACTGTCGAGTGTCACCGCGCTGCCGGCGTGACGCGCTGCTCATGCAGCGCGTTGGCAATCTTCTGTCGCGCAGCTGGCCTGGCGTGGCATGGTGTTGGCGCGCTGGAGCCTGCCTGCCTGCTCCCTCTTCTCGCATGCCTAGCATGGCCATGGCACGGCGCTGGGCGCGGCACACACATAGCATGGCACGCTGCCTGGCGCGGCCATCCTTGCCATGGCTTGCTCCTTGCCGACTTCCGCGATTTGCTCCCGACTCCATTCCTCTGCTTCACCAACTTATGAATTAGTTCCTCAATATCATTGAAACCTACAAAACAAGAACTAATCATGTTGGTTAGCACATATATTCACATTTATATAAAATTACATGAAAATGTATAAAATAAATTAGATAAACAAGACTAAATTAAGGTATAAAGCATCACTCGGGCATGCTATTTTAGCCCGAGATCAACTGCTTCCTTCAGTTTCCTGAAGATCGAATCCTCACCTTGATTAGATTTGACATCAACCACTAAGGACGATTCTGACCATTTTTGCACAACGGTGCTGCCATCGTTTGAGTCAATCAATCTAACTCCCAATCTTGTGAGTCAGTTTACATACTTTACCGACTCCATCTTTCCCTCATCTACGTGGGACACGCTCTCCATAGAGAGCCTACTAAGTGCATCCGCCACCATATTAACCTTGCCTGGGTGGTAAAGAACACTCATATTGTAGTCCTTCAATAACTCCAACCACCTCCTTTGCCGAAGATTGAGATCCTTCTGCGTGAACAAATATTACAAGCTCTTGTGATCTGTGAACACATCCACATGGACCCCATACAAAAAATGCCTCCGTATCTTTAATGCAAACACCACCGCGGCCAACTCGAGATCATGGGTCGGGTAATTCCTTTCGTGAACCTTTAACTGTCGAGAGGCATATGCTATCATTTTCCCACGCTGCATCAACACATATCCCAGTCTGACTCTCGAAGCATCACAATATGCAACAAGGCCATCTGTACCCTCGGGTAAAGTTAACACTGGTGCTGAAGTGAGTTGGGTCTACAATTGCTGGAAGCTTTCCTCACAAGCCTCCGACCATTGGAACTTTACCTTCTTTCGAGTCAACTTCGTCAAAGGTGCCGCAATAGATGAGAAACCCTCAAAAAATCTCCGGTAGTAACCTGCTAGAAGAAACTTTGAATTTCTGAAGGATTCACCGATTTGAGCAAATTCTTCACCGCTTCGATTTTCTGGGAATCTACCTTAATACCCTCACCTGAAACCACCTGGCCTAGAAATACCACCGAGTCCAACCAAAACTCAAATTTACTGAAATTTTCATATAACTGATGATCCTTGAGCATCTAAAGCACTGTACGCAAGTGAGTAGCATGCTCTTCCTTGCTGCGGGAGTATATAAGGATATCATCGACGAACACGATCAAGAACATATCTAGATATGGCTTGAACACCCTATTCATCAGATCCATAAAGGTTACAGGAGAATTGGCTAGTTCAGATGACATATCTACAAACTCATAATGGCCAGACCGGGTTCTGAAGGCTTTCTTTGGGATATCACTCTCCCGGTCTCTGAGCTGGTGATACCAAGACCTGAGATCTATCTTCGAGAAACACCTGCCACCTTGGAGCTGGTCAAATAAATTATTGATCATGGGAAAGGGGTACATTTTCTTGACAGTAACCTTATTCAGCTATCGATAGTCTATTCACATTAGAAGGGACCCATCCTTCTTTCGAACAAAGAGAACCGATGCACCCCCATGGAGACTTGCTCGGTCTAATGAAACCCTTATCCAACAAGTCCTTCAACTGTTCCTTTAGCTTTTTTAGTTTGATTGGAGCCATCTTGTAAGGAGGAAGAGATATAGGCTGCATGTCTGGAAGAAGGTCTATACCAAAATCAATCTCCCACTCGAGAGGGACACCTGGAAAATCATCGGGGAATACCTCCGGATACTCACACACCACTAGAACTGACTGAATAGTCGGGGTCTCGGACTCTACATCCTTAACCCTAACTAGGTGGTACATGCAACCCTTAGAGATCATTTTCCTAGCCTTAAGGTCTGAAATAAACCGACCGGTTGGTACAACGGAATTACCCTTCTATTCCAAAACTGACTCACCTAGAAATCGAAATTCTACTGCATGGTTCCTATAATTAGTCGAAGCATAGCATGCAAAAAACCAATCCATACCCAAGATGATATCAAAGTCCATCGTGGCCAATTCTACTAGGTCCGTGGAGGTAACCTTATACAACACTATAATGGGGCAACCTCTATATACTCACCTAGACACAACTGATTCACTGACTGGAGTATATATAGAGAATGGTTCTAATAGAATTATGGGACTAACTCAAACGTACTAGCAATGTAAGGGGTCACAAAAGACAAGATAGCTCCTGGATTCAACAAAACAAAAGCAGCAATATGGATGACTTGCGACATACCGTGACAACATCTGGCGAAGCCTGCTACTCCTGGCGAGGGACTACGGAATAAAACCTGTTTTGGCGCTGACCGCCTGCTGAACTAGTGGAAGCACCCTGTTGTGGGGGTGGTACTGCTGGAGGGGTAGAACTGGCTGCAGGGCAATCTCTGATCCTATTTCCCGGTTTGCCACACCTGAAACAAGCATCTGCACTGACCAGGCACCTCCCAAGATGATTTTTACCGCATCTCGCACAAGCTGGGACAGTGCGCTCAACCTTCATGCTACCATGATCCCTCGAGCCTATAGCCTTGCTCCTCTGGTCTCTCTTGAAATGGAGTGTTGGACGATGATGGAGATGGAGCAATAGACCTGTTCTAGAACTGCTGACGTGGTCCACCCCCTAACCTGGCTTGAGGAACCCCGTAGCTGTTAGTTCTGGCTCTCTTGGCCTCTCTCTACATCCTATGGACTGAATCATCTGCTACGTATGCAATACAATACGGGGAAAGTCAATTTCCCGGTGAAGCATTGCGATGCGGCAATCTTTGTCCAAGTAATATGCTACTCCATGCACAAAGCGGCTCACCCGAGCCCGCTAACCTGCCACAAACTCTGGAGCATATTTAGATAACTGAGTGAACTCCAATGCATACTCTTGGACAGACATGCTACCTTGCTTCAAATTAACAAACTCGGCCCCCTTGAGCTCCCTTATCTCTCCAGGGAAAAATCGATCCATGAACGCAGTGTGAAACTCATCCCAACCTATCGGGCCTGCACCCGCCGCCCTGGCATCTCTCCATTTCTTAAACCATATATGTGCTACCCCCTTTAGCTGATAGGAGGTCAAGTCAACGCATTCCCCATTGTTCACACCCATGACTTGGGTGATTTTCAGAATCTCCTCTATAAATTAGTGTGAATCCTCATCCACCTTTGACCCCGTGAACTCCTGAGGGCTCATCCTCAAGAAATCTATCACCCTTTTTGCCACTGCATTCCTATTCTTAGAGAAATGTGCACCTTCTGATTCTAGACCTGGGTAGTAATGGCCTATGCCAGCATCTGAATCGCCGCCCTAAACTCATCATGGGCAGCAGGCTCTGGTATGTGCTCCATATTAACGGGTGGAGCTGGTTGATGCTCACTATCATGGGCACCCTCATGATCATTACCATTTCCATTTCTCTTGGTGTTTACTTGATGTGGAGGCATGATTCTGCAAACGCGAATAGTACGAATTAGAGGAGTAAAGGACGTTCATCGCACGACATAGAACATAAAAGAAGGTAACATTTCCTAAACGTCTAGTAGACTCTTCGTCATAAGTGTGGCACGCTTCACACCAATGAAAAAGACTCTACTTAACACGATGTTCAGACTCCCTAGGACACTTCAAAATCTATGGCTCTGATACCAAGTTTTTCATGACCCAAACATACACTAGGATCGTAGACACGGGACAAGGAGCCCCAAGAGACCCCAAGTCGACCCATGACATGAGCATGGATTCAATTCAATCACATAAGAGGAATACTTAACATATGGAATGTAATCATAGCATAGCATAAGGGAGAATCAGTACTAGACTTATAGAATACTGCGAAATACAAATTGTAGTCTGATAAGCCTCTAACCATGACAGGCGGATTGATGGGACAACTCCCCAACTAATCCAACATTTCTAATTTTAAAGGAATAACATAGAGTATGAACATATGGCCGTCAACACATGAAGACTCACCAATAAGCTGATAACGATCTCGGAAGCACTACTGAGGAGGATGAGCCTAACAACTGGGACCTATATCATAAAATGATACAACATAGAAAGTATGCAGTCAGTACGTGGAATGTACTGAGTATGCAAGGTGAGTAAAAATGGACATTTAAAACATATATGAAATTCATAAATTATCATAAGAGTAGGACGTCATGCTTGTCTCATAAATCATAATAACATATCATATGGCTCAAGGTTTTCAAAACTTTTGTAACATAACATAATCATAATTATAATAGAAGAGGTTTACTTAACTGGACTTGAGCCAACTTACTATAATCATAACATGCATAAATCATGAGGAATAGTAGGAGATTCTATTAACCGACATACCCCATATGAGAACACAAGAAGCCCGACTTGTAACCTTAGTCGGGAGGGTATTCGTACCTTGCCAAGGGTAGGAACCATGAAGGGCATTATCACACATGAAAAGGGCCATTTGGGTTAGGGACAAACATGAAAGGGTCCCAACATATCAACGGTGGCAAATAGTTCATGAGATCCGGGACTTAACCTGAGCCCCAGACCTAATCGATGTTCTATACTACTTTCAAAACATATATAGTGCTCATAATAATGCATACATGAGCTCATGGGATATTTAAATCATGATAATCATAAAAATGCTTGAACATACGTGAACTAGCCATGACTTGAGGCCCGCGGGTCAGCCAAAAACATAATTAATAATTGATAAAATTCATACATATTTTTAGATCATGCATGTATCTTGAAATTCTTAAGTTCATAGTAGATAACAGATTAAATTTATAAATAAATTCATAATTCATGTTGGGCTTATCAATACACCAATGGATCAATGGATCATAAATCTATTCATTATGGGGCATGCATAATCAAGCTTAATTGTTTTAGAAATTCAAAATCAACAATCCTATAATCTATTTTAAATCGCAAAAGATGATCAAAATCAGTAGATTATGATAAGATTTCAGAATCACAAGACCCATAAATAAATCATTTAATTTTATACAAATCAATTACAAAACTCCATGAATTTTTGATAATTTATATGTAAAATCATAGAGTAGGAGCATGGGTGTTGAAGGAACCACCCTTTGATGACCTTACATACCTGGAAGCACTGATTCTTAATCTCCCTTAAATGCCCAAGATGGAATTTAGAGAAATTGGGGAAGAACACCTTGAATCACCTTCGAGACTCCTCTCTATACTCTTGCATGCATGAATGAGGCTTAACATGGACTAATCCCCCTTAAAAGACCCTATTCAGACCTTAAAACGACATAGTTTAGGCCTTAGCAATTTAAGATTTATGAAAACACCCTTACTAAAAGCGCAGAAAAATAACTGTCAGGGGTCCCAACGAGTGACCTGATGACTCGTTTCTAGGGACCACGACACATGGCCTTGAGTCGTCAGGTACACTGCTATAATTCACCTTAGGAACCCTACGAATCATGGTGGCTAAGCATGACTCGTTGTCACCATTCATCACCCCCACTTCCAAAAAATCCTGAACAACCATACACCCCAGCCCATGGGTGACCTCACGAGTCTTGATGTCTACCCACGGCTCGAGGTCAAGCCCATGGCCTCCTTCATCTGAGCTTGCCATCATTTCTAACCACGACTCACCTCACGACTCGTGGTCACTCCCCACTACCTACCTCATGGGTTGTCCTGTGAACTAGTGTAAATTTCCAAGTTTTTCTCTGTTTTGACTCCCGAGTCTGATCCTTGGGTTCCCGGGGTATAACAGATCTTGACTGGTACTTCCTCATATGAGAGACTATCTTTTATTCCTACACTTTCCAATGGCACAACTGAGGTTGGATCTCCGATGCACTTCTTCAAAAGTGGCACATGGAAAACTAGGTGTACAACTGCTAGTTCTTATGGTAATTATAGCTCATATGCTACATTGATACGCCTCAAAATTCTATAAGGTCCCACATACCTCAGACTGAGCTTTCCCTTCTTTCCAAACCTCATCACCCCTTTCATGGGCGAGATTTTCAGGTAAACCCAGTCATCAACTGCAAACTCCAACTCTCTCCTCCGTACATCGGCATAAGATTTCTGACGGCTCTGGGCTATTTTCAACCTTTTTCGGATGAGCTAAACTTTATACATTGCCTCATGAGCTGAGTCTGGCCCTATCAAGGTAGCTTCACCAACCTCGAACTACCCTATTGGCAATCTACACTTTCTTCCATATAATACTTCAAATGGGGCCATCTGAATGCTAGAGTGGTAACTGTTGTTGTATGCAAACTTGATAAGAGGCAAATGGTCATACCAATTCCCCTTAAAATCGATTGCACACGCTCTTAGCATATCTTCTAGAGTCTGAATAGTCCACTCAGCTTTCCCATCGATCTGCGGGTGGAACACTGTGCTGAGCTTGACTTGAGTGCCTAGTCCTTTTTGAAAGGATTTCCAAAAGTGTGAGGTGAACTGAGTTCCTCTGTGTGAAAAAATTGATAAAGGCACCCCATGGAGTCTGACTAACTCTCGAATGTAAAGTCTTACACAGTCCTCGGCTGATTCTATTATTTTAATTGGGAGGAAGTGACATGACTTAGTCATCCGGTCTACTACTACCCAAATCGAGTCATGCTGCCGACGAGTCCGGGGTAGTCCTGTAATAAAGTCCATATTTACCTCTTCCCACTTCCATGTGGGTATACTGATATCTTGAGTCTTGCCTCCTAGTCTTTGATGCTCCACCTTGAATTTTTGGCAGTTCGAGCACTTGTCTACGAATTCAGCAATATCTCTCTTCATGTTGTTCCACCAGTAAATATCCCCCAGATCGCGGTACATTTTTGTAGCACCATGGTGAATTGTGTATCTCGAGCTGTATGCCTCAGCCAGTATCTACTTCTCAACTCATCGACATTCGGTACATATAACCTTCCCTGATAATGGAGCACCCCATCTCCCTCTTGGGATAAAACTTCTATTTCTTTTCTTAGGACTGCTCTCTTAAGCTTAAGATGGGATCCTGATCTTGTCTGGGATTGACTTCAACTACTAAGGATGAATCTGACCCTCTTTGGATTACCACATGACCTTCGACTGAATCCACCAATTGCAACCCTAACCGGGCTAGTCTGTGAACATCTTTCGCTAACTCCCTCTTGCCTTTCTCAATGTGAGCCACACTTCCCATAGACCGTCTGCTTAGGGCTTCAGCCACCACATTGGCTTTACCGGTTGATACATCACACTCATGTCATAGTCCTTTAGTAGCTCCAACCACCGTCCCTAAGGTAGGTTTTGGTCCTTCTGGCTGAACACATGCTGAAGGCTCTTGTGATCTGTGAACACATCCACATGAGCCCCATAAAGGTAATGTCACCATATTTATATCGCGAATACCACCGTTGCCAACTCCAAGTCATGAATTGGACAATTCTTCTCCTGATCTTTGAGTTGTCTTGAGGCATAGGCTATCACTTTGCCCCGCTGCATCAGAACACAACCGAATCCAACTCTGGAAGCATCATAATAAACAACCAACCCATCTGATCCTTCTAGCAAGGTTAAAACCGGAGTGGTAGTGAGTCGAGTCTTCAACTCCTGAAAATTCTTCTCACACTAATCCGACCACTGAAATTTCACTTTCTTCTGAGTTAGCTTAGTCAGAGGAGATGCTATAGAGGAGAAACATTCCACAAATCATCGGTAATATCCATCTAAGCCTAGGAAACTCCTGATTTCAGTAAGAGAGGTGGGTTTGGGCCAATCTTTCACTGCTGTTATCTTGTGAGGATCTACTTGTATTCCTTCACTTGAAACCACATGACGTAAGAAAGTCACGGACTTTAACAAGAATTCGCACTTGCTGAACTTGGCGAACAACTAGCGGTCCTTGAGTGTCTGTAATGCTAACCTTAGGTGATTGGCATGCTCTTCCTCATTTCTGGAGTACACCAGAATGTCATCGATAAATACAATGACGGACATATCCAGGTACTGCTTAAAGACCCTATTCATCAAATCCATGAAGACTATTGGGGTATTTGTTAACTCGGAGGACATCACCACAAACTCGTAGTGACCATATCGAGTTCTGATGCTATTTTCGATATGTCACACTCTTTAACCCTTATCTGATGGTACCCTGACCTGTGATCAATTTTGAGAAACAACTTTCTCCCTCAAGTTGGTCAAACAGGTCATTAATTCTAGGTAGGGGATATCTATTCTTGACTGTGACTTTGTTCAGCTGACAGTAATCTATACACATTCTGAGGGTACTGTCTTTCTTACGCATGATTACTATTGGAGCACCCCAAGGAGAGATGCTGGGTCTAATAAAACCCTTATCAAGAAGATCTTTCAGTTGCTCCTTCACCTCCTTAAGCTCAGTTGGAGCCATTCTGTATGGAGGGATGGAGATGGGCTGAGTATCTAGAAGGAGATCTATCCCGAAATCTATTTCCCGCTCAGGGGGAACTCCGGAAAGATCCTCAGGAAAAAATTATCTTGGAAGTCGCTGACCACTGGAACTAATTGGATAGTTGGGGTCTCAGAGTTGGAGTCCTTGACCCAAACTAGATGATAGATACATCCCTTGGAGAGGAGTTTTTGGTCCTTAAGGTAGTAAATAAACCTACCCTTAGGCGTTGAACTGCTGCCCATTTATTCTAACACTGGTTCGTTTGGAAATTGGAACTTGACAACTCTAGTTCTACAATCAACTGAGGCATAGAAGGAATGTAACCAATCCATGGCAGGATAACTTTCAAAATCGACCATGTCTAACTCTACGAGGTCAGTTGGGATGACATTATTCGGGACTGAGACTGGGCAGTTTCTACACACCCAGCTGGCTCTAACTTACTCGCCAACTAGGGTGGAGACTAAGAATTGTTCTCAGAGGACCTCTGGACTAATGTTGAAATGGACTACTATATAGGGAGTCACGAATGAAAGAGTGTCTCCTACATCTAAGAGGGAATACACATCTAGATGGAAGAGACATAACATAACAGTAACTACGTCAGGTGAGCTTTCATACTCTTGATGGGAAGATTGAGCATAGAAATGATTTTGGTGCTGACTGCCATATATACCTAATGTGTTGGCCTATTGAGCTGGTCGGCCTGTTGGAGCTGATGAGGTTGTAGATTGAGATCTCCCTTGCCCTGTTGACGGGCACTCCCTGAGCCTGTACCCAAGCGGTGCACACCCAAAATAGCCCTCTCTTCCTTGAAGGCATTCTCCTGGGTTATTCCTTCCACACTTGGGGCAAGTTGGATACCTGTTTTTGGTACCGTGAGTTTGAGACTGAGAGCCAGACGCTCCACCCCTTGGGTCCCGACGGGACCGAAAGGTAGGGGCACTGGCTGAACTGGGTGTTGGGGCCCTTTTCTGCTATTGCTACTACTGCTGCTGCTGCGGGCGGCTACCACCGCTAGACCTTTGATGGCCTAAATCATAATGGCCAGTCCTTGCCCATTTGTTCTTTCGCTCCATATCCTTCAGCTTTATGGCCTCAATTTGCTGGGCATAAATAATCAATCCAGAAAGGTCCATGTCCTTAATCAGCATCGCGGTCCTACACTCCTTAAGGACCAAATTTGATACTCCATTTACAAACTTCAGCATGCGAGCCCTTGGCTCGGCTACCATCTCTAGAGCATACTTAGACAACATAGTAAACTCCAGAGCATACTCCTCCATAGCTCTGTTGCCTTGTCGAAAATTCATAAAATCTGTCATCTTAGCCTCCCTCAGCTCCCGAGGGAAAATCCTGTCCAAGGAAGCCACTGGTCCTGCTCTCGCTGGCCACCCTTCTTTCCACTGGTCATTCCAGACTTGAGCTACCCCTTTCAACTAGAAGGAATCCAAGTCGGCACTCTCAGAGGGACTAACACCCATAATTCAGGTGATTTTTCTAATCTCTTATACAAACCCTTTTGGTTCCTCTCCCACCTTTGTTCCATGAAAATATGGAGGTCATCCAGGTAAAATTCTACACTTGAGTAGTTGCTGCAGACCTATTTGTGGATACCGA
Source organism: Datura wrightii (assembly GCA_035772735.1). Lineage (NCBI taxonomy): Eukaryota > Viridiplantae > Streptophyta > Magnoliopsida > Solanales > Solanaceae > Datura > Datura wrightii. The sequence continues at coordinate 86,070,071 of JASDFA010000006.1, read as the reverse complement.
AACCACCGGCTGATTCACCTGATTGGTGATTGTCTAAGCGAGCAGCTGGATAGCCACTCTAAACTCTGCAATGGACACTGTGTCATCTTGAGGGGTTGCTGGAGCTGGTGGGGCAGGTCTGTTGGTGTTGCCGATCCTTCTTCCGTTACCGCACCTAGAAGGCATGGATTCACTGATACGAAATAGAGTACGAGTTAGAAGGGTGTTTCTAGAAATGAACTTTAACGCACGATAAGGAGTATGAACAAAAGGGAGTTTTCCTAATAACATCTTGTAGCTTCCTCGTCATAAGTGTGGTGCGCTTCACACCCATGAAAAAGACTCTACTCAATGCATCTTTCAAACATTTTGAGGATACTCTAAACCTACGACTCTGATACCAAGTTTGTCACACCCCGAGACTACACCCTAGATGTAACACGGTACTTGAACTCACAACTGACCCCAAGTCAACCCCTTGTGTATCATACACTGGTAATCTGAGTAAAACATGCACATCAGAAATTTTGAAGTAATAACTAAAAGTATTTTTATGAAATTTAAGATGAAACTTAAAACATGAAATCTGAACAGCTGTAGTCTAAAAGCCTTCTAACTGATGAGTTACTAGGACAAGCCCCTAGCTAACTCTAAGTCTAAATAAAAACTGTAAACTAATTGTCAGAAAATGAAATAAGGCCCTCGAATGATGAGGACTCATACTTCAACCGCGGCTGAGGATATGAAATCATGGCGGCTAACGCTGTTGAGTCTGGGAACCTGCAGTTGTATCATGAAATGATGCAGCATAAAAGTATACGTCAGTACTTTGAATGTACTAAGTAAGTGAGAGAAATCATAACTTAATATAAACTCTGAACTGAAATGACACGCAATGACCAATAGGTAAGCTGAACTAAACTACTGATGTAAATTGAAATGGTCAAGATGACCCTGTCTGATGGTCAGAGACATGCCCTAATTCTGAGAGTTTTGAGTCTGAAATGCTATACTGCACTGAGTTAAACTGATAGAACTAGAACCGAACTAAGCTACATATTCTTAACTAAACTAGACTGACTAGTTGGAGAGTCTCTAACTGACATATAACCACGTGAGCTAGACGTGGATTTTGATGTATACACACCATTGGTAGGATCCAATATACCTTGTTAGGGTATAAAGGAATGAACTGGGTGATCACAAAAGTCTACGCCAATCAGGCCAAGTAATACTATGACATATACTGGCAATGTAGCTCTGGGAACCTAGTGCACTCGAACCCCGACCCCCTAAGTGCTAAGTCCTACTCCCACTGGAAAACCTAAATTAAACTACTAGGCTGATAGCCCGAAACTGGGGTCCAAGACTAGTCAGGGACATATAACTTAAAGTACCCTAAGAGTCTTATTGGATCAGATTCTGAAACAAGGTTCTAGACTAGTCAGAGATGCTTATCTAGAAGCGTCGTAACTGTCTAAGAACAAACTGTAAACTTAACTGGGGTTATGGAGATGGCCAGAGCTATATATCTAAAATTTCATGACCGCCTAGTGGACCAATAAACTAGATTCTGAGTCTAATTCTGATAACTGGGAGGCACCAATGACCCCTCGAGAAAAGACCAAAGTCAAACTTATCTGTTACACTTTCTGTAGAGTTCTGAAGAGGTTCTACATTCTATCTGAACAAAACTATAAAGCAGCTAAAAGAAAATTCAACTCATTCTAACAACACCGGTGATCTTGGGCAGATTTATATGCCCAAGTGATACTCAAACGTATCATTTTCGCCTTGTTTATCTAGAAATGTGTATACATTTTCATGTAATTGGTAATAAAATGTGAATTTATACTAACCAACATGATTAGCATTGTTTTGTAGGTAAAATGTGATTTCGGGAAGCTAAAATGCATGTTGGGTGATATCGGATTTGGACTTGGATGCGAGCAAGGGAAAAAGCATTGGACTGCACAAATTAAAGGAGCTCCGCGATGGAGCCGTGTCACGCTGCCATCGCGGAGGCATTCTGCCTGGAGGGTGAAAAATTCATCAATTCCAGTGGAGGCTCGCGACAGCTCCATGGCACGGTGGCTAGCCTCCGCATTGCACGCCGTTCCACGTTGGTGCTTTATTCCTGGACCCCTAATTTCTAGTGAGAGTCCGCGTTCACGCCGTGTCACGGAGGCAGTGCTCCGCGATGCACTCCGTGACACGTTGCTTGTTATTCCGGGAAAAATTTCCACTAGTATAAATAGAACACTTAGGTTCATTTTTCATAATTCAGACTTGGTGGAGCAAGGACGTGGGTTACAGGTAGTTGAGGGACGAAAAGTTCAGGGTTTTTTATCTCTTTGTTTCTTCTCTAATTCAATTGCTTGTATGATTAACAGTTGTTTTAGGACGATTAATCCACAAATGAGTGGCTAATTCCCTTCCTTGCTGAGGTTATGAACACTTGTGATGAATTTTGATTATTAATTATATGGTTTTTCATCTTTTTCTTCCATGTTGTTCTATTAATTCTTGTTCTTACTGCATTGGTGTGTGGCCTACATTAATGTATATTTAAAAAGTCCGATTTCACTCGAGAGAGCACAAAATTGGAAAGTTGTGAATTAATAGGATATTGTTCTTTACTTGATTTGGGAAAATTGAGTTTTGATGTGCTTTCCTGATAGAAATATACTTGAAAGTCGTATTAGTCAATTTAGGAACCGGAATTGTATTGCTAGGTCATGAATTGCATTTGATCACAGAAATGTAGACGGATGGTTTATGATTCTTAAGTGAGATTAAATACCAGAGTTTTAATCTCTTGGCTAATGTTCTTGGCTAGCAACTGGAAGAAAAGATTAACCAATGTATGATTATAATCAGTTTCATTACATGTTCTATAACCTCGGCATGCTCATATCTATAGTTTAAATTCAAAGTAGATAATTGTTAGTAGTTGTAGTATAAAATTTATAAAACAAATTATTCACTTTTTGGTTACGTTGTTGTCAGCATATTTAGAAGTTAAATATAGTATAGTATACTTAAGCAAACTTCACTTAATCCGAGTCTCTGAGGGATCGATACTTGGCTTACTAAAGCCACTTACTACTTGTTCGACCACGTGCACTTGTGTGTCGGTTTCCAGAAGGCTATCGCGATGGCTCCGTGTCACGGAGGCAGTGCACCGCGATGCACTCCGTGACACGTTGCCATATAAATTGTGATGGGTCACACCGGGTTGCCGGGTGACCCGCGTGTTTTCTACATTTTAAATCCCGATTTCTCCCTTTTTTCCATCATTCTCATTTTCCTCCGCGACCAAACATCCCAAAATCCCTCCCCCACCAACGTGCCACGGCTTAAGGAAACGAATTACCAAGTTTTCTTCACTTATTCAACGACAAGGTATGTTTTCCGATTCTCTCTCAAGTTTTTGTCGATTTTATTCAAAATTAAGCATGGGAGGTGAACTAAATCACCCTAAGTCGAAATTAAGCATGAATTCGAGTTATTTATTGATTGATAAAAGTTCGGAATGTTGTAATGATTGTTTGAACTTGTCGATTGCATGAATTATTCGAAGTTGATTGCGAAATTCAATTCTAGGGCTTGGTTGTTGAATTTGAAATTGGTAATGTGTTGAATTTGTGAATTCTATGCCGGGGTTTACTTGTTAAATGAGATGAATCGTTGTAAGAAGTGTTTGAATGTAATAGACGACGAATTCTCGGGTTTTGGGGGAAAATGTTGAAATTTGTTCGAATTTGGTTGTTTGTATAGGTTCATGTGTATAAAATTTTGTTGTTGTTTTGTTTCTTCGTTTTTTCTTGGCTAAGTGCGATGGTTGAAACGCTAGCGATGGTAGTGATTGGTATTAGCTGTACGAAGTCTGAGTAGTACGCAGAAGTTATACCGTTGAATTTTCGTTTGAACGCACTTAAGCATGAGTGTATGGCTGGTATTTTGGTGTAAATAAAGTTATTCTTGCCGTAGTATCGCAACTGTAGCTAAGGACTAAGTGTGGGGTAAACTTAGCGTAACCCGACCTTAGCCGAAGTTAATATTCATTTAGCTTAACATTGAGCTTGTTTACTTGTGTTGACAGGTAAAATGGCAAGCAGGCAAGATAAAGGTAAGGGTGCATCAACTTCAGGCACCGGAAGGAAAAGACTCAGACTGGGCACAGCAGTCCCAGCTGCACCAGCAGTTCCACGCGGCCAGCGCCGCCAATACGGAACGAGATGGGTGACTGATGAGGGGAAGAAGTGGAATGCTAAGCACAAAGAGAACAAATATTTCCCCGAGGAGCATATAGCACGGGAGCCATTAGCAGAGGAGTTCCCCCGAATAGTTCAACGGATCGAGGCTGCTGGGCTAAGTTTCATATTTCAGGAGCCCAAGGAATGCAACCTGCACTTGGTCCGGGAGTTCTATGCTAATTGGAACCCGGCAATCAGAAGCCACACCATCAAGATCAGAGGGCAGATAGTCACTCTGGAACCCCAACAGCTAAATGCCATCATAGGAGCGCGGGACATAGACGCCCACGTTCTCCGCCAGCTGAACATTACCCCACCGTATGCCGACATCAGACGCACACTGTGTGGGGATCGATCCACAGCTAGATGGAGCAGACATAAAGAAAGGGGCTACCACCAGACTCTGCCATATTCTCAAATGAACGGGGAAGCCCGAATCTGGCTGAAGATAGTCTTCTCGTGCCTAATCCCGGGGGTACACATGACTGATGTGACCCGGGACCCTGTTTGCCTGGTGTATGCCCTGATGAAAGGGCTGGAGATTAATGTTGGGGCGGTCATCATATCCACCATGAAGAGAGCCCGATTACACCAGGGCCACAGGTATGGGTTCGGTGGACTACTCACCACCTTTCTCCGGGGCCTCGACGTCAAGGAAGAGGTTTTGGATTATATCCCGCCGTTGGAGCGGCGGGCCTTGGATGTGACCAAAACTAAGGCCCCCGACACCACCCACGGGCCAGTGCTGATGCTTGGCGAGCGACATGCTCGTGATGACCAGTACATGGCGCGGATGTTTGGGATGCAAATGCTCCAGCTCAGGATCGGTGGGAGACCAGCCACGGAGGAGGAGCTATGGCACCTCGAGCTAGATTACCCATTTGGCGAAAACGCCAGGGCTCTATGCCGAGTGGGGCCATCCTTTATAGAGCCCACTAACGATGACGTCCCCACGGACGAGGAGACACGTCGGGATGACTCTGATGTGGAGTTCGATGACGACGACGGAGGCGACTCGGACATGGGAGATGAGACAACAGCACCTGATGAAGAAGTGGAATACTTTGACTGATCAGGGAGTTCCACCAGCCAATTTTGTGATTTTTAATTTTTGTGAACACTGGGGATGAATGTTCGGTTTAAGTGTGGGGTGGGGTGTAGTTAGGTGCTGGGCTGGGCTGGTTTGCTTGTATGCTTTACTCTGTATTTTTGTATGTATGTTTCCCTGTGTTTGTGAATTTTCAAATTGTTATGTATCTGAACATGTTTGTGGAATTGATTTGTGTTGTGGAATGTTGATGTTGCCAGCTAAGTCTGTAAAATTTTTGTAAATATTTTTGCTTATCGAAATGATCGATAATTTTACAATTTTACGAAAATATTTTGTTCATATTTAAAATATTTTGTAAATAATTTTTCCATCGAAATGATCGATGTTTTGCAAAATTTTTCAATTTTTATTTTTGGGTTTCTCGGCGTTTGTTTTCGGTTCTTTTACCGAGAATGGTCCCATTGAACCGACGTCATAGTTAGTGACCGTTCCCTATGATGGATGGATGACGACCGTCTTAAGAGAAATGTAGTCGGTAGGAGTAGTTATTTTAATTTATTTTCAGTTTTTTTCTTTCTTTGGTGGATTGCATCACGGAACCTGTAGTCACTATATGGTTGTGAAATGTTGGTTGCGTGTTGTACCTGATATTCAAAATGCAAAAGTGATTCATATGAAAGCATGCAATTTTGTAAATATGTTGAGATACCTAGGTTGTAGAGTTCGATTCGGTGTGATTGAGGCTTAATGTTTGAATTCATGTAATTAGCTGATTGAAGAGTCTGTGAATGCATCTTGAATCGAGCATGTGCATAAAGTGTGAAGTGAGGTATTGTTATTCCATGCTATTGTGAAGTGTCTAGAACTTGCCTGGTGTGTGTACAAAACGAAATGAAGGAGGTGTAGTGTTGGAAAGGATGTAGGCATTTCTTTGTTTTAACCGAGAGTTTCTAATTTTTTCTTGTCATACTTCCCCTTTATGTGATTATATACCCTAGTCAGCCCTTTGAGCCTTTAGCCTATTCTTTCTTTCTTTTGTCCAAAAAGTATAGACTGAGCTTAATTCTTTCTTTTCATTAGCCGTAAAGTCTATACAAAACTCTTAAGCGCTTAAGAAGAAAAAATAATTTTCCCAAAGTGTCAAAGAGTGAGAATGGTGAAAAGAAAAAGGAAAGTAGAGAGAGGGAAGAAAAGAAAAGGTTAAAGGTGCACTTTCTATAATTAAATGATAATGAAGGTGCATGAAAAACCTTTGTTATCGTGTCAAGTGTGCTTAATCAAATGGGCCATACTAAAGTAAATCATCAAGAATGGGATGATGAAAAAAAAAGAGAAAAGAGAGAAACAATGTCCATGAGTTGATGGGAATGTGTTGCAAAGGCGCTTAAGGATGCTAGTGGCTATTATTGGCTAATCCAATATATACTAGTTTCATAGCTTCCATTACAACCCATTAAAGTCCTGCGTGATCTTACATTGCATTTTTTTATATTAGTGGAGTAATACACTAAGGGCAACTTATGGGTCATGACATGATGCATGTGAATTCTTTTGGGAGAGAGAGTGAAATTAATTTTTACATGCCCCAACTTGAATGTTTGTGTGTCACATGAGCAAAAAGGGGGAAGATTCTCTTGAGTTGTGAGGGCACATGCTTGATGAAAGATTGATTTTCGTGTCGGATATCTTGATTAGCTGATTTGCATGAGTTTGCCGATATTGAGAGTCGATTCTTAAAGTTTAGGAAGTCGTAATGTATTGAAGGTCATTGCATTGTTAAGACCATGCATGTTTTCTTGATGATTCGCAATATTGAATGATCGGTATGACCGTAGCTCAAATTGTCGCACTATAGTGGCGAAGGTTGGGATGTAAATTGCATGAATTGTATGCTTGTTGTTCGAGGACGAACAAGACTTTAAGTGTGGGGTAAGTGATCTTGGGCAGATTTATATGCCCAAGTGATACTCAAACGTATCATTTTTGCCTTGTTTATCTAGCAATGTGTATTCATTTTCATGTAATTGGTAATAAAATGTGAATTTATACTAACCAACATGATTAGCATTGTTTTGTAGGTAAAATGTGATTTCGGGAAGCTAAAATGCATGTTGGATGATATCGGAGTTGGACTTGGATGCGAGCAACGGAAAAAGCATTGGACTGCACAAATTAAAGGGGCTCCATGATGGAGCCGTGTCATGTTGCCATCGCGGAGGCATTCTGCCCGGAGGGTGAAAAATTCATCAATTCCAGTGGAGGCTCGCGACAGCTCTGTGGCACGGTGGCTAGCCTCCGCGTTGCACGTCGTTCCACGTTGGTGCTTTATTCCCGGACCCCTAATTTCCAGTGAGGGTCCGCATTCACGCTGTGTCACGGAGGCAGTGCTCCGCGATGCACTCCGTGACACGTTGCTTGTTATTCCGGGAAAAATTCCCACTAGTATAAATAGAACACTTAGGTTCATTTTTCATAATTCAGACTTGGTGGAGCAAGGACGTGGGTTACAGGCAGTTGAGGGACGAAAAGTTCAGGGTTTTTTCTCTCTTTCTTTCTTGTCTAATTCAATTGTTTGTATGATTAACACTTGTTTTAGGATGATTAATCCACAACTGAGTGGCTAATTTCCTTCCTTTCTGAGGTTATGAACACTTGTGATGAATTTTGATTATTAATTATATGGTTTTTCATCTTTTTCTTCCATGTCGTTCTATTAATTCTTGTTCTTACTGCATTGGTGTGTGGCCTACATTAATGTATATCTAAAAAGTCCGATTTCACTCGAGAGAGCACGAAATTGGAAATTTGTGAATTAATAGGATATTGTTCTTTACTTGATTTGGGAAAATTGAGTTTTGATGTGCTTTCCTGATAGAAATATACTTGAAAGCCGTATTAGTCAATTTAGGATCCGGAATTGTATTGCTAGGTCATGAATTGCATTTGATCACAGAAATGTAGACGGATGGTTTATGATTCTTAAGTGAGATTAAATACCAGAGTTTTAATCTCTTGGCTAATGTTCTTGGCTAGCAACTGGAAGAAAAGATTAACCAATGTATGATTATAATCAGTTTCATTACATGTTCTATAACCTCGGCATGCTCATATCCATAGTTTAAATTCAAAGTAGATAATTGTTAGTAGTTGTAGTATAAAATTTATAAAACAAATTATTCACTTTTTGGTTACGTTTTTGTCAGCATATTTAGAACTTAAATATAGTATAGTATACTTAAGCAAACTTCACTTAATCCGTGTCTCTGAGGGATCGATACTTGGCTTACTAAAGCCACTTACTACTTGTTCGACCACGTGCACTTGCGTGTCGGTTTAGATACCCATATAACACCGACCGAACAACCGGAATTTCATAATATAGTGAAATTTAAAGAATTTAAAGGAATCTCATCCAACAAGGCTAAAATCGGTCTTATCAATGGAATAATTACTTAACATATATTTATAATAAGAATTACTAGGAAATTCATCCCAAAACATACTTCACAAACTAGACAGAATTTAATACGTAATAATCTTTACTCGAGAATGTTGGGCTGTAAATCACTTTCGCAAGAACAACAACAATTTACTTAGGAACTGATGAAGATCATATTAATATTAAATATGGATATTATCCCAATTGAAATTAATGAAACCAACATGAAAATTTATTCATATTCGAAGAAATCAGGGCTAAACTGATAGGGAAATTATGGGAGGATTTTGGGGGACACAAGGGAAGAATAATTCCCTTGTTGAATTCCCACATACCTGGCTGAAAATTCCTCCAAGAAGAATACCTGAACTGCTGTGATGAGAGAAAAGCCTAAGCCTACTAGAGAGTTTTTGGAGAGAACTTTCAATAAGTTTTCTAAGAATAAATGTGAGAATGATGGGAGGAATCGTCCAAATCCTCGAGTAAGTCTGATTTTACGTTCTAAACAACATGGTTTAAGGCTTAGGAGAATAGTAAATTACCAAATAGCCCTTAGAAAATCGCAGGGAAAAACTGCTAGGTTACCCTAATGGGCGACCTAACGAGTCGTGGTGATCACACCTATTGAGTACACTACCATTGATCCCCCTATAGGTCACCATGAGGGACCTAACGAGTAGTGGTCACTAAACACGACTCTTGGTCACCAGTCGTGGACCTCATTGCCTCTCTTCATAAGTTCTATACTAGGCTTGACCATGAGTCACAGAACGAGTCATTTCCACTGATGACGACTTGTGGTGATACTCGTTAGGTGCACTGCTTAACAACTGACTAGGGCTTATAATGGAGAACATGATGAGTCATTACAGGTGACAACGACTCGTGGTCACCATCTATCAATCACACTGAATCGAACTCTATGGCCTAGGTATCTCAACATATTTACAAAGTTGCATGCTTTCATATGAATCACCTTTGCATTTCAAATATCACGTACAACTCGCAAGCATAATTCCACAACCATAAAGCAACTACAGGTTTTGGGATGCAACCCACAAAAGTAAAACAACTGAAAAATAATTGAAAAATCTACTCCTAACGACTACATTTCCCTTAAGACGGTCGTCATCCATCCATCATAGGGAACGGTCACTAACTAGGACTTCGGTTCAATGGGACCATTCTCGGTAAAAGAACCAAAAAAAACTCCAAGAAACCTAAGAATTGAAAAAAAAAACATTAAAAATATCGATCGTTTCGATAACAAAAATATGTACAAAATCAGCTAGCAACATTCAGCAACACACCACAGTTTCACATATATTTACAATACAGAACAACAACTTACAGTCACAAATCACAGGGTCAGAAAATTTTCACAGACACAACAACAGATTAGGACATACATAACAGCACAACTAGCACCTAACTACTCCCACCCCACACTTATCTCGAACACTGTCCCTAGTGTTCACAAAAAATTAAAATAGCACAAAAACTGGGTGGTGGAACTCCCTGATCAATCAAAGTACTCCACTTCTTCATCAGGTGCTGCTGTTTTATCTCCCATGTCTGAATCACCCCCATCGTCATCATCGGACTCCACATTGGAGTCCTCCCAATGTGTCTCCTCATCCGTGGGGACATCATCATCCATGGGCTCTACAAATGCTGGCTCCACTCGGCATAGAGCCGTGGCGTTTTCGCCAAAAGGGTAGTCCAGCTCGAGCTGCCATAGCTCCTCCTCTGTTGCCGGCCTCCCGCCTATCCTCAGCTGGATCATCTGCATCCCATACATGCGAGCCATGTACTGATCATCACGAGCATGTCGCTCGCCTAGTGTAAGCACTGGCCCGTGGGTGGTGTCGGGTGCCTTAGTTTTAGTGACATCTAAGGACCGCCGCTCCATCTGCGGGATATAATCAAGGACCTCTTCCGCAACATCTAGGCCCCTCAGGAATGTGGTGAGTAGCCCACCAAATCCGTATCTGTGCCCCTGATGCAACCGGGCTCTCTTCATGGCGGAGATAATCACCACCCCCACGTTGATCTCCAGCCCTTTCATCAGGGCGTACACCAGGCATACACGATCCCGGGTTACATCCTTCATATGTACCCCCAGGATTAATAAGGAACAGACGATCTTTAGCCATATTTTGGCTTCCTTGTTCATCTTTGAATAGGGCAAAGTCTGTTGGTAGCCCCTCTCCTTGTGTCTGCTCCATCTAGTTGTCGATCGGGTCCCACACAAGGTGCGTCTGATGTCCGCATACGGTGGAGTGATGTTCAGCTATCGAAGCACGTGGGCGTCTGTGTCCCATGCCCCTATGATAGCATAGAGGTGGTGGGGCTCCAAGGTGACTATTTGCCCTCTGATTTTGATGGTGTGACTTCTGATAGTCGGGTTCCATTTGGCATAGAATTCCCAAATCAGGTGCAGGTTGCATTCCTTGGGCTCTTCGAAGATGAAATTAAGCCCGGCTGCCTCGATCCGGTGTACAATCCTAAGGAACTCTTGTGCCAACGGTTCCCGAGCTATGTGTTCCTCGGGGAAGTACTTGTTGTCCTTGTGCTTGGCATACCACTTCTTCCCCTCTTCGTTCACCCACCTGGTTCCGTATTGGCGGCATTGGCCGCGTGGAACCGCTGGTGCTGCTGGGACTGCTGTGCCCAGTCTGATTCGGTTTCTTCCGGCGCCAGATGTTGATGCACCTTTACCTTTTTCTTGCCTGCTTGCCATTTTACCTATCAACCCAAGTAGACAAGATCAATGTTAAGCCAAAGAATATTAACTTTAACTAAGGTTGGGTTAAGCTAACACACTTAGTCCTTAGCCAAAATTACAACATTCCGGCAAGATCATGCTTATTTACGCAAACAAACAACCAACTATACAACTATGCTTAGTGCATACAAAGAATTCGACGGTATATATTCTATGTACTACTTAGACTTCGTACAGCTAACCACAATCATTACCCTTGATAACATTTGATCTTATCACACTTAGCAAGGAAAAACAAAGAAATGAAAACAACTAGAATTTATCTACACGAACCTATACAACTCACCCAATTCTTGCAAATTTCAATATTCCCCTAACCCGAGAATCCATCGGTCTTTTAACATTATAACAATTAGAACATCAACTCATCTCACTCAACATGTACAACCCGGCATGAATTTCACATGTTCACTACATTTTTCCACTTCAAATTCAAAAACAAGCCCTAGATATGATTATACCAACAAAATTTGATTAAATTATGCAATTAATGAGTTCAAGCAATCACAATGATACTCCGAACATCCATCAACACTAATTCAATTGAATTCACGCTTACTTTCTACTTAGGGCAAACTTAGCTCACATCACATGCTCAATATCGAAGAAAATCGATAAGAAATGAGATGGAATCGAAGAACATACCTTGAAATTGAAGAATTGAAGAAAACTCAATGAATTTCTTGGCCTATTCCATGTCACGTTGAAGGGGGAGGGGTTTAAGGGAGTTTGGTCGCGGAGTGTGTGAGAAATAAAGAAAATTTGAGGGGGATTCAGGGTTTAAAAGTGGAAAAATCACGCGGGTCACCCGGCGACCTGGTGTGACCCGTCGCGGTATACACAGCAACGTGTCACGGAGTGCATCGCGGAGTACTGCCTCCGTGACACGGAGCTATCGCCCTAGCTCACTGTTTTACCACTTTTTCTTAATTTTCATACCTCGAATTTTCCTTTGCGATTCCTTGTATATTTTCCTCTGTTCGACCTGAAATTCATTCTACTACAAGAAATTGGTTAGAATTATAGGTTTCACTCAAAATAAAAATAAAAACAAAATTAAAAACTAAAAATTTTGTTCTTAATCAAGAAAAAAAGAAAAAGAAAAATCTATTCACAATTTACAAAGAAAAAAATTTTCCACGGGTTGCCTCCCGTGCAGCACCTGGTTTACCGTCGCGGCTCGACGTCATTCAGCTCAGTTGTCCTCTAGGGTGATGGACGTTTTTTCTCGAAAACCGTCCTCCCCCAAGTAGTGCTTACATCTCTGCCCATTGACTAAGAACGTGGCACTCCAATCTTCTTGCCACAACTCTACTGCCCCATGCGGGGTCATTCTCACCACTTCAAATGGCCCCTAACCATTTGGACCTCAGCTTTCCCGGAAACAACTTCAACCTTGAATTGAAGAGCAATACCTTCTGTCCTGGTTCAAAAATTCGTTGCACCACATGCTTGTCATGCCACCTTTTTGTTCTTTCCTTGTAGTACTTAGCGCTCTCATAAGCATGCCAGCGGAACTCTTCAAGTTCACTGAGTTGCATTAATCTCTTCTTGCCCGCTAGCTCCAAGTTCATATTCAATTTCCTCACTGCCCAGAAGGCTCGGTGCTCTAGCTCCACCAGCAGATGACACGCTTTTCCATAGACCAATCGGTATGGTGAGGTTCCAATCGGTGTCTTGTAAGCAGTTCTGTACACCCACAACGCATCATCAAGTTTGCTTGACCAATCATTCCGTTGTGTATTTACCGTTTTCTAAAGAATCTGCTTCACTTCTCTATTTGACACCTCTACTTGCCCACTTTTTGGGGGTGGTATGCTGTTGCCACCTTGTGGCACACCCCATACTTGGCTAGTAGTTTCATTAAACTTGCGTTGACAAAATGAGCCCCTCCATCACTGATAATGGCTCGGGGTGTCCCGAACCTAGTAAGAATATGTTTTTTCACAAATTTTGTTACCACCTTGTTGTCATTCCTGGGGCAAGCTATTGCTTCCACCCATTTTGATACACAATCTACAGCCACCAAGATGTAACGATTACCAAATGACGGTGGAAACGGGCCCATAAAATCTATGCCCCATACATCAAAGGTCTCTACTTCCAGTATATTCTGCAGCGACATCTATTGTCTTCTACCAATTGTTCCTGTACGCTGACATCTGTCACACATTTTGACGTATGCCATAGAGTCTCTGAACTGTGTAGGCCAAAAGAATCCTTACTATAGAACCTTGTGTGTTGTTCGCTCACCTCCATGGTGACCCCCAGACAACAAATAGTGACAGCTCCTCAACACCTCTGCAATCTGACTCTCCGGGATGCATCTTCTCATCACCTGATTCGGTCCCTATTTAAATAAGTATGGTTCATCCCAAATAAAATACCGGCAATCATGCCTCAATTTCCTTCTCTGTTGGTCTGTTGCCTCAGGTGGGTAGACTCCACTCACTAGAAAATTGACTATATCTGCGTACCAAGGAACTTCAGCTTCCCCTACTGCCAAGAGTTGCTCATCCGGGGACTCCTCATTGATGGTGTCACTTTCCATCACATGCGAACGGCTCTCCAATCGTGATAAGTGATCTGCCACCTGATTCTCACTCCCCTTTGTGTCCTTGATCTCAAGATCGAACTCTTGCAACAACAGGATCCATCTGATTAGTCTGGGCTTAGCATCCTTCTTATTAAATAGGTACCGAATCACTGCATGATCAGTGTACACCACTACTTTTGAACCCACCAAATAGGACCTGAATTTGTCAAATGCAAATACCAACGCTAGCATTTCTTTCTCTATGACTGTGTAATTGCTTTGGGCAGTATTCAGCATTTTGCTTGCATAATAAATATAATGAAAGATTTTATTTTTCCTTTGCCCCAACACAGCTCCCACAGCCACATCACTGGCATCACACATCAACTCAAATGGTTGTTCCCAATCCAGAGAAGTAAGGATAGGTGCTTCTATCAATTTCTGCTTCAACTCCTCGAATGCTTCCACACACTCATCATTTAACTCAAACTTTACCTCTTTTTCTAGCAATCTGCATAGTGGTCTAGCAATTTTGGAGAAGTTTCTGATGAACCGTCTGTAGAATCCTGCATGCCCAAGAAAACTGCGAACACCTTTCACTGACACAGGTGGTGGCAACTTCTCAATAACCTCGATCTTAGCACGATCGACTTCCAACCCCTTTTTAGACTCTTTGTGGCTAAGGACAATACCCTCCTTGACTAAGAAGTGACATTTCTCCCAGTTCAGTACAAGGTTGGATTCCTCACAGCGAGCCAGCACCCTGTCAAGATTCTACAAACAAGTAGCAAATGAATTACCGAAAATAGAAAAATCATCCATAAATACCTCAACAAAATCCTCCACCATGTCATGGAAAATAGCCATCATGCATCTCTGGAATGTGGCGGGTGCATTGCATAACCCAAATGGCATCCGCCTAAAAGCATATGTCCCATAAGGACAAGTAAAAGTAGTCTTCTCTTGGTCCTCTGGAGCTATGGCTATTTGGTTGTACCCAGAGTACCCATCAAGGAAGCAATAATATTCCTGTCCAGCCAACCTATCTAGTATTTGATCAATGAACGGGATGGGATAATGATCCTTCCTTGTGGCTTCATTCAGCTTTCTATAGTCCATGCAAATCCGCCAGCCTGTGACGGTTCGTGTAGGAATCAACTCATTTTTCTCATTGGTTACAACGGTCATCCCTCCTTTCTTTGGAACGCACTGAATGGGGCTGACCCATTCGCTGTCTGAGATCAGGTAGACCACACCTGCATCAAGCCACTTGATTATTTCATTCCTCACCACATCCTTCATTGCTGGATTTAGCCTTCGTTGCGGCTGAACGGTTGGTTTTGCTCCAGTCTCCATGAAAATCCTATGTGTGCAAAAAGCTTGATTTATACCCTGAATATCTGACATTTGCCAACCCATTGCTTTCTTCCTTTTACTGAGGACACCCAAAGCTTCTTTCTCCTGTGCCTCTGTCAATTCTGCGGAGATGATGACTGGTAACATTTTATTTTCCCCCAAAAAGACATATTTTAAATGGGGAGGCAATTCTTTCAATTCCAGCTTTGGTGCCTCCTCAATGGATGGTTTCGGCAAAGGTTCTAGGGACCTCATCAATGATTGGAATTCCTGTTTCCGTGGATGCCTTTGTGCCTCATTCAACATTTGGACCACCTCATAGGCGTCTTTATCTCCAAAATGATCGGAGTGCATCAACACTCTTTCCAGTGGGTCTTGAGATTCAACAATCTGATGAATTTCTTCAGGTTCAACCACACTAATTGCTGAAAGCTCCTCTTGTATTGCTGGTAGCTTCATGGATTTCAACACATCAAATACCTCAATCTTATCATGTGCTCGCATGGTTAGCTGCCCTGCAGCTACATCAATCAGTTCTTTCCCGGTCGCCAAGAAAGGACATCCCAAAATAAATGGGACTTCCGCGTCTGGTTCAAAATCCAGCACAACGAAATCTACCGGGAAGATCAGGGAGCCAACTTGCACCAAAACGTCCTCCACAATGCCATCAGGTCTGGCTAAGGACCGATCTGCCAATTGCAAGATCACTGTTGTGGGTCTAGGACTCCCTAGACCCAGCTTTTTGAATACCGATGATGGCATCAAATTAATTCTTGCTCCCAAATCACACAATCCACGAGCTCGGATACTCTGCCCCACACTAATCTATATAGTAAAGCTCCCAGGGTCTTTGAGCTTTGTGGGCAGTCGGTTTTGTATCCGGGAAGTGCACTCGTCCGTGAGAGCCACCATACCATACTCAGTCAATCGACTTTTGTTTGCCACAATGTCCTTTATATACCTGGCATATTTCGGCACTCCCTGCAAAACATCAACAAGAGGTAAGTTAATATGTACCTGTTTCAGCACCTCTATGAATTTCTTGAAACACGCCTCCTCCTTGTGTTTCTTTAATCATTGAGGGAACGGGGGTGGTGGTCTTTCTGATTTCTCTTCCTTAGTCTTCCCCCTCTCATCACTTTTCTCCCTCTCGACTTTTGCTGCTCCCGATTGTTTAGGTGGTCTTTCTGGTTCCACCTCTTTCAGCTGCAAACCACTCCTTGTGGTCACCGCATTCACCTGCTTGGGGTTGGGATCTGTGTCGCTCGGAAGTCCTCCTCTAGGTCTAGTGTTTTGGGCTCCAGCAAATTGCCCAAATTGATATTCAAGTGCCTTGGTAGCTAACTGGTTGTTTTTCACCTCGGCTGCCAATTTCACATAGTAAGCCTGCAATTGAGCTTGATTAGCTATCATTGTCTTGAACATATCCTCAATGCTGGGTGATGGTGGTGGAGGAGGTGCATTGTTGTTTCTGAATTGTGCTTGATAATTCTGCTGCCCTCCTTGGTTCCTTTGCACACCCTGACTCGAACTCTACCCCTGATGGTTATTGCTACCCCAGGAGAAATTCGGGTGATTCCTCCAATTGGAATTGTAGTTGTTGACATACTGTTGGTGTTTGTTCCTTTGTACATTTCCCACAAAGTTCACCGAGTCAGGATTTGCTCCACAATACTCAGCTGAGTGCTCACTGCTTCCGCACACTTCACACCAAATCTGTTGCACTGCATTAACTGGGGCTTGAGGCTGGTTCATTGTCATGTTACTGAAGTGGGTGTGGAGTTGATTCTGTAAAGCAGCTATCTGTGCAGCAATAGCTGTAAACCCATCCACTTCTAGAACTCCTGCTGCTTTCCTTGTCCCTCCTCTTGACGAATCAGCATTCCATTACGGATTGCCCTGCGAAAAACGGTTCGACAAGGTATACAGCTCCTCATAAGTTTTTTCCAGCGCTTGTCCCCCAGCTGCTGAATCTAGCAATATTTTTGTATGGGGTTCCAAACCCTCTATAAAAGTGTGCACCAACACATCATTCGACTGATGATGATGAGGACAATCCCACAACATGGACTTGAATCTCTCCCAAGCCTGATATAGATTCTCTACCTCTCTCTATTTGAAACTTAGAATTTGACTTCTAAGTCTTGCTGTTTTACCAGAGGGAAAAAATCGTATCAACAACTTCCTTGCAAGATCATCCCACGTAGAAATAGAATTAGGTGGCTCAGCTTTCAACCACCTCTTGGCTTCTCCCAATAGTGAAAATGGGGATATAAGTGTCACTTATCTCCAAAAAATTTTCGAGATGCTGCTGTGGATCTTCATGAGGGAGACCTGTAAACTGCCTGCTCGTGTACAGCAATTGCACCATGTTCTGCTTAAGTTCGAACCTTTCTCCTGGCTCAGGTTTGCGGAAGCTAGATGTGACATTATTAGCATGTGGGATTGCCACCTCGCGAACTGGCCGAGCTGCTACTCCTTCGGGCACTAACATTGCCCGTACTACCGGTGGATTCTATTGTTGCTCCATGATTGTCTGTCTGAGCAACTGCAGCTTTCTTTCTAGAGCTTCTCTCCGCTGACGATGAAATAATCTTTCTGGCTCCAAATACGAGTCCACCAGCTCCTTGTCTCTTGCCAGTGTTCAACAGTGATTAAATCTGCAAAATACAGGCTAAGACCAAGTTGTCAACACTAAGAAAATAAAAATATAGTAAATTAACACTTAAGACAAATTCACCAATTGCCAAGTCCCCGGCAACGGCACCAAAAACCTGTTCGGCTGTTTGTTGGGTATAAAACTACACGCAAGTGCACGTGGTCGAACAAGTAGTGAAGTAGCTCAAGTAAGCCAAGTATCGATCCCACAGGGACTGGGATAAGGTAACAATCTGCTCAAGTGTACTATATTTTAATTCTAACAATGAAGACAACTGTGTAACCAAGAGTTACATATTTTGGGTTCTAATTTTTATGCTAAGTTCTAAAACAAGTATCTAATGTGAGTCTGAACTATGAATGTGAGCAAACTAAGGTTAATCGAACATGTAAAGAAATTAATTATCGATATAATTTGGTTAACCTTTCCTCCGGTTTCTAGTCAAGAACTAATGCCAATGGATTAAAACTCTCGTATTTAACCCAACTTAAGAATCACGAACCGCCCACCTATATTTCTGTGATTAAACGAAATTCATGCTCTAGCCATACAAACCCGGTTCCTAAATTGACTAATACGACTTTTAGGTATATTTATATCCTGAAGGTAAATCAATTCTCAATTTTCCCAAACTAATAAAAGATCATATCCTATTGATTCACAACTTTCCAATTTCTTACTCTCTCGAGTGAAACCGAACTTTTTAGATATACATTAACATAGGCCACACATTAATGCAGTAAGAACAAAAATCAATAGAACAACCATGGAAGAAAAGATGAAAAACCAACTTAATCAACAATGACATTTCAATACAATTGTTCTTAACCTCAACGAGAAGAGGAATTAGCCACTCATTTGTGGATTAAACATCGTTAAATGAGTTTTAAACATACAAGCAATTGAATTCAAGGAGTGCATCGCGGAGCACTGCCTCCATGACACGCCACTGACACGGACGCTCACTGGAAACTGGGGGTCCAGGGAATAAGTCCCAACGTGGCATGGCGTGCAACACGGAGCCAGGCCATCGTGCCACGGACCCATCGCGAACCCTCACTGGAAATAGGTTGAAAATTCCCTCTCCATGCAGAAGGCCTCCGCGATGGCAGCGTGACACGGCTCCATCGCGGAGCCCCTTTATTTTGTTCTTTCAAATGTCTTGTCCCTTGCTCACATCCGAGTCCAACCCCGATATCTTCCAACATGCATTTTAGCTTCCCAAAATTACATTTTTCCTGTAAAACAATGCTAATCATGTTGGTTAGTATAAACTCACATTTTATTACCAATTACATGAGAATGTATAAACATTGATAGATAAACAAGGCTAAAATGACACCTTTGAGTATCACTTGGGCATATAAATTTGCCCAAGATCAGTGAACAGATGCCACGATCCGTTAGGTTATTCGTAGTTACCAGTTAATTAAAGACCTAAAGTATTTGGGCAGTGGTGGTAACGAGTGGTGACCACGAGTTGTGGTCACAAGTAATGGGTCGTTAGGCCCCTCATAGGGACCCCTCGAGGAAAAGTGGCAGTGGACTTCAAGAAAGCAGACAATGAGTCATTTCCTTGGTAACAGCTCGTCCAGTCCCTCGTGGGGACTGGTAGTCAGTTATTTTCTGTGAATTTAGTAAGGGCAGATCCATAATTTCTATTATCCTAAGGCCTAAACTATGTCATTTTAAGATATGAATAGAGATGTTTAAGAGTGGTAAGTTAATTCTAGGATATTCTTATACATGCATGCAAGAGTAAAGGTCTAGAGAGGTGATCAATCTCAATATCCTTCAAGTTTTATCAATTCTTCATTCAGCAATCAGAGAAATTATAGAATCGGATTCTCTCAGGTATGTAGGGTTATGAATGGGTGAATTTGTTCATACCCATGCCCAATCTCTCTCTAATTCATGAAATTCTATTGAGAATTCTCTGGGGTTTTATCCCAATTCTTATGAAATCCTTATGATCTATTTATGGGTTAATTCCTCTCATTTATAAATTCATATTTTACGAATCATTGGAAGATTTTAAAACTATTTAGATTTAAATTTTCTACAAAACTATGCCTAATAATATATGTTTCAAGATAAATCAAGTTATGATTCTACTTTGATTTTAATGTTCGTTAACCCATTATGATTTATGACTTATGATATGATTTCACTCAAATGCTAATCATGAATTTATGAATATCAAGTATATACATGTTTGGCAAGTATGCATGGACTTCATGATTTATGATTTATGATTTGGCCGACTCACGGGCATTACTTTATGGCTAGTTCACATATTTGAAGCATGCTTTTGATTATCATGATTTTTGCTAGCCTATGAATCTCATGTATATTACTCGATGAGTATTATATATCTTTTGGGAGTAGTATTTAATACCGAGTAGATTTGGGATCCAAGCATGACCCGAGTCTAAGAACTATGCGCCAACATAGGCACGATGGGACCTCTATGTTACTTTCCCCTTTGCGCAAATGGGCCCTTTGTTGTGATATCACACCTCTTTCATGGTTCTACCCTCGAAAAGGTATGAACGCCCTCCTGACCAAGGGTTACAGATTGGGCTCCATGTGTGCTCATATGGGGTATGTCAGTCAGAAGAAGCTCCCACTGTTCCTCATGATTTATTCATGATTATGCTTTATCTACTTTGGCTCAAGTCATGTTTAATAAAGCTTTCTCTTATTATTATTATTATGGATGATTTACAATGTTTTGAAAAACTTGATCCGTACATTTGCATTATGATGATTATGTTACGATCATGTCATCCTACTTTCATGAACTTTTATGTATTTTAAATATTCATTTTAATAACCTTGCATACTCAGTACCTTACACGTACTGACAACATTCTCTATGTTGTATCATTTCATGATGTAGGCTCCGTTCTTCAGACTCAGCCCCATCATTAGCCAGTTTCCGGAGTCAGCATCCAGTCTCTGTTGGTTAGTCCTCATCTCCCGGGACCATTTGTTATTAGATACCTTTGTACTTTCAGTTTTCAGACTTCTCGGGTTAGTTGGGGGTGTTGTCCTATCAATCCATCAGATATGTTAGAGGCTTTCATACTATACATAGTAATCAGCGTGTTATGTACTATGTGAATTCCGGTTTTGATATGATGTGTTGATTAAAATTTCATTACATTTATTATGTTAAGTCTTCCTCTTTATCTAATTGAGTTAGATGTATGTTCACGCCATGGGTCGACTTGGAGTCTCGATCCGAGCCTATTCTCGAGTCATGACAAACTTAGTATTTGAGTAATAGGTTTTGAAGTGTCCTAGGGTGTCTAAAATCCATATTAAGTAGAATCTTTTTCATGGGTGTGAAGCGCGCCACACTTATGACGAAGAGGCTACGAGACGTTTAGGAAATGTTCCCTTCTTTCATGATCTATGTAGTGTTGTGAAATGTCCCTCTATCTTTCTAATTTGATCTATTCGCATTTACAGAATCATGCCTCCCGTAGATTAAATGGCAGAAGGAATGGAAATGGAAATGGCCACGAGGAAGACAATGGAGATGGGCAGCAACAAGCCCCACCAGCCCATGAGCACCATGTACCAGAGCTGGTTGTCCATGCTATCAAAGTAGCCATTCAGACGCTAGTACAGGCCTTGACTGTTAAGGTCAACCAGCAGGCGGTAGAACATGTCCCGCAATACGGGAATGCACATCAGCGAGGGTTAGAGACTTTTTAAGGATGAACCCTCCCAAGTTCCTTGAATCGAGGGTGGATGAGGACCCAAATGATTTCATTAAGGAGATTTTGAAGATCACCCAGATTATGGGTGTGACTGGAGAGGAGTGTGTCGATTGGTCCTCATATAAGTTAAAGGGGGGCGTGCTCATTTGGTTCAAACAGTGGAAGGAGAGTAGGGCAGTCGGAGCATGCCCTATTAGTTGGGATGAGTTCCACAGTGCTTTCTTGATTGGTTCTTCCCTCGGGAGATGAGGGAGCTGAAGGCGGCCAAGTTCATGAATCTAAAACGGGGAAAATGACTGTGTAGGAATATACCTTAGAGTTCACTCGTTTGTAAAAGTACCCCCAGAGTTAGTGGTTGTTCAGAGGATGCGAGTGAGAAGGTTCGTACACGGGATAGCATACTCCTTAGTCAGGGATTACCGGATCTCGATGCTTCTCCAGGATATTGACTTTTCTTAGATTGTCCTTTACGCCCATCAGATGGAGGCGGTATAGATGAGTGAGCGATAAGTGACACCAAGAGGGCCAGGTCTAATAGAATCGGATTCTCCCAGTTGAGGACTAGTGGGCATCATCAGCAATCCCACCAAAGGTCTTTAGCTCTAGCACCATCATCAGCGAGTGTTCCATCTTGACCTGGGCGTGATTAGAGGGGTAGAGCATTAGGCTCGAGGAGCCAAGGGAATATTTCAGGAGATCGCACTTTTACAACCTATGCGAACTATGGAAAGAACCACCCAGGGAGGTGTTTAGTTGTGCTAGACTCTTCTTTCGGGTGTGGAATACCTGGACACAAGCTCAGAGATTTCCATTCAGTCAGATCCGGCGATGGTGGAACCCTTACTCCAACCTCTAGTTCAGCAGCTCCACCAACACGAGCCGCTTAGCAGGGGGCTTCTACTAGCACAAGTGGCGGACAGCGCAAACACAAATTGTATGCCCTATCATCCCGCTAGGAGTAGGAGGTCTCCTTGGACATAGTCACTTGTATGTTATGAGTTTTCCACCTTGATGTATATGCTTTGTTAGATCCAAGGGCTACCTTGTATTTTGTGACACCTTATGTTGCTAGTAGATTAGGAGTCAGTCCTAAAATCTTTTCAGAACCCTTCTCAGTTTCTACTCTAGTAGGTGATTCAATTGTAGCAAGACGGGTGTATACAAGTTTCCTAGTCAAGTCCTTCAGAAAGTCACCTCAGCAGATCTATTAGAGTTAGCCACGACCGATGTCGATGTTATCTTTAGCAAGGATTGGCTATTTTCATTCTATGCCTCAGTTAATTATAGAACCCGGGTAGTAGAGTTTAGATTTCTGGGTGATCCAGTCATAGAATGGAAGGGTAGTTCAGCTGTGCCTATAGGTCGTGTCATCTCCTGTCTTAAGGCCAGAAACATGATCTCCAAGGCTTGCGTGTACCATCTAGTTAGTGTTAAGGATGCTACATCTGAGACCCCAACTATCTAGTCAATTCTAGTAGTATGTGAGTATCCAGAAGTCTTCCCAGATGATCTATCGGGAATCCCTCCCGCACGGGAGATTGATTTTGGTATTAAACTTCTTCCTGATATGCAACCTATATCTATTCCTCCTTAAAAAATGGCTCCAACCGAGCTAAAGGTGTTGAAGGAGTAGTTGAAGGACCTTTTAGATAAGGGATTCATCAGACTGAGCAAATCCTCATGGGGTGCACCAGTTCTCTTTGACTGAAAAAAGGACGGTTCTCTACATATGTGTATTTATTATCGATATTTGAACAAGGTCACCATCAACAACAGGTATCCTCTTCCTAGGGTTGATGATTTATTTAACCAGTTTTAGGATGCCAAGTGCTTTTCAAAGAATGACCTTAGGTTCGGGTGCTATCAGCTTAGTGTTTGGGAGAATGACATCCCGAAGAAAGCTTTCAGGATGCAGTATGTCATTATGAGTTTATAGTTATGTCTTTTCGAGTAACGAATGCTCCTACAACTTTTATGGACTTGATGAATGGGGTGTTCAAGCCATACTTGGATTTGTTCGTGATTGTGTTTATTGATGACATCCTGATATACTCTCGGAGCGGGGAGGAGCATGTCGATCATTTGAGGATGGTATTACAGACTCTCAAGGATCGCTAATTATATGCTAAATTCAACAAGTGGGAATTGTGGTTGAACTCAGTGGCATTTTTTGGCCATATGCTGTCAAGTGAGGTCATAAAGGTTGACTCTCAGAAGATAGAAGCGGTAAAGAATTAGCCTACACCGGTGAATCTTTCCGATATCAGGAGTTTCTTAGGTTTAGCTAGTACTATCGGAGGTTCGTTAAGGGTTTTTCATCCATTGAAGTGCCATTGACCAAATTGACTCAAAAGAAAGTGAAATTCCAATGGTTGGATTATTGTGAGAGGAGCTTCCAAGAGTTGAAGACTTGACTCACCTCAGCGCTGGTGTTAACCCTACCTGAGGGCACCGATGGGTTTGTGGTGTATTGATGCTTCACGAATAAGCCTTGGTTGTGTATTGATGTAGCATGGTAAAGTGGTAGCATATGCTTCCAGATAGCTGAAAGTTCATGAGAAGAATTACCCGACCCATGATCTCGAATTGGCGACGGTGGTATTTTCCTTAAAGATATGGAGACAATAATGGTACGGGGTCCATGTAGATGTGTTTACGGACCACAAGAGCCTACAATATGTGTTTACTAGGAAGGATCTAAATCTGCGACAAAGAAGGTGGTTGGAGTTACTTAAGAATTATGATATAAGTGTCCTTTACTATCCGGGTAAGGACAACGTAGTAGCAAATGCACTTAGTAGACTCATTATGGAGAGTGTGTACCATGTGGATGAGGGGAGGAAGGAGCTGGTGAAGGATGTGCATTGGCTTGCAAGGTTGGGTGTTTGTTTGGTCGACTCGACCAATAGTGGTGTGATTGTTTAAAATAGATCAGAATCGTCCTTGGTGACTGATGTAAAAGCTAGACAAGACGAGGACCCTATTTTCGTAAAGTTAAAGGAAGTCATTCAGAATTAGAAGGTAGAGGTCGTCTCCAAAGGGGGAGATGGTATGCTTTGATATAGAGATTGCTTGTGTGTCTCGGAAGTTGATGATTTGAGAAATCAGATGTTGCATGAGGCTCACGGTTCCAAATATTCGATATATCCAGGTGCCACCAAGATGTACCGTGACCTACGGGAAGTCTATTGGTGGAATGGCATAAAGAAGGACATCGCAGAATTTGTAGCTAAGTGTCCAAATTGTCAACAAGTTAAAGTAGAGCATCAGAGACCCGGGGTGTACTTCAGGATATTATCATTCCTACTTGGAAGTGGGAGGACATCAATATGGACTTTATCAGATGATTACCCCGCACTAGTCGACAGTATGACTCCATTTGGGTGATCGTGGTCAGGTTGACCAAAGCCACTAATTTTCTATCGGTCAAAACCACTTATTCGATAGAGTATTATGACAAACTATACATTCGAGAGCTAGTGCGGTTTCATGGAGTGATCTTGTGCATCATATCAGACAGAGGTACCTAGTTTACCTCTTAGTTTTGGAGATCGTTTCAAAAAGGACTTGGTACTCAGGTTAATCTCAGTACAGCATTTCACCTGCAAATGGATGGTCAAGCGGAGCGGACGATTCATACTCTCGAAGTCATGTTAAGAGCATGTGTGATTGACTTCAAGGGTAGTTGGGATGACCATTTGCCTCTTGTTGAGTTTGTGTATTATAACATCACCATTCCAGCATTCAGATGGCTCCATTTGTGGCTCTCTATGGGCGGAGATATAGATTGCTTATTGGTTGGTTTGAAGTCGGTGAAGCTGCGATGATAGGACCAGATTCAGTCCATGAGGCCATGAAGAAGGTTCAGCTCATACGGGACAGGTTGAAAACAGCTCAAAGTTGCCAAAAGTACCATGCTAATGTGTGAAGGAGAGAACTTGAGTTCAAAGTTGATGATTGGGTGTTTATGAAGGTGTCTCCCATGAATGGAGTGATGAGGATTGGAAATAAAGAAAAACTCAGCCCTCTTTACGTTGGCCCATATCGGATTGTAAAGCAGGTTGGCAAGGTGGCATATGAATTGGAGTTGCCATCAGAATTAGCTGCTGTTCATTCTGTTTTTCATGTATCGTTCTTAAAGAAGTGTTTGGGGTATCCAACTCTAGTTGTTCCGGTGGACAGTGTCGATGTGAAAGACAACCTTAGTTATGAGGAGGTTCCGATGGAAATTTTGGATCCTCAGATTCGAAGGCTAATAAACAAGTTAGTAGATTCAGTTAAAGTTTTCTGGAGGAATCAACATGTTGAGGGAGCTACATGGGAAGCCAAATCAGATATAATGGCTAGATACCCATATTTATTCCCTACCGACTTAGTTCCAGCTTGAAGTATAGGTTTCTTCCCTATAACTCTATTCAGTTTCATGCTCAATTCATGTGCTTCAGTTTCTTTCACGTATATGGATGTATGTTCATGAATTCAGTTGAGTCATGTGGTTTAAATCGAAGTTAGTCATTTCGTTAGTTTTCAGCTTATATGATCTGTATTTGACTATGATGATTGCGTTTCTCTGCTTCTCTGTATGATTTTAACCATTCAAGGAGGAATATTCCTAAGAGGGAGATATTTTTATACCCCAAAAGCCCAAAGATCAAACCCGGGAGTTGAAACGGAAAAAACAGGATTTTCTGCACCAGGTCACAAAACGAGTCGTCCTGTGACCCGTCAGGTCAAGCACGAGTCGTTAATGAGGAGTTTGACTTGAGTTGAAAATTTTGGTTTTGAGTCCCCACGGTTATGACCACGAGTCGTGGTCAGCACCCACGACTCATTGAGTCAATCGTGGTCAAGGGCTAATGAAAGGTGAAGGTTGAGTTGGCAGTGTTCCCTATGAATGGACACAACGAGTTGTGGAAAGATGCCACGATCCGTTAGGTTTGTCGTGGTGATCAGTTGATTAAAGACCAGAGGTATTTTAGCAGTGGTGGTAAAGAGTATTGACCACGAGTCCTTATCACCAGTAATGGGTCGTTAGGTCCCCCGTGGGGACCCCTCGAGGAAAAGTGGCAGTGGACTTCACAACAGCAAATGATGACTCATTTTCTTGGTAACGAATCGTCCAGTCCCTCGTGGGGACTGACAGTCATTTATTTTCTGCAAATTTAGTATGAACTTATCCGTAATTCCTATGACCCTAAGGCCTAAACTACATTGTTTTAAGCTACGAATAGTGAAGTTTAAGAGGGGTAAGTTCATTCTAGGTTATTCTTATTCATGCATGTAAGAGTAAAGGCCTAAAGAGGTGATCAAGCTCAATTTCCTTTAAGTTTTCATCAATTCTTCCTTGGGCAATCAGAGAAATTATAGAATCAGATTCTCTCAGGTATGTAAGGTTATGAATGGGTGAATTTGTTCACACCTATGCCCAATCTCTCTCTAATTTATGAAATTCTATTGAGAATTCTATGGGTTTTATCCCAATTCTGATGAAATTTTTATGATCTATCTATGGGTTAATTATTCTCATGTATAAATTCATATTTTATGAATTATGGGAAAAATTTATAACTATTTAGATTTAAATTTTCTACAAATCATCTATGTTTCAAGTTAAATCAAGTTATGATTCTACTTCTATTTTAATGTTCGTTAAACCATTATAATTTATTACTTATGATAGGATTTTTCTTAAATGGTCATCATAAATTTATGAATATCAAGTATATACATGTTTTTCAAGTATGCATGGATCTCATGATTCATGATTTATCATTATGGCCGACTCACGGGCCTTACTTTCATGGCTAGTTCATATATTTCAAGCATGCTTATGATTATAATGATTTTAAACAGCCTATGAATCTCATGTATAATATTCTGTGAGCATTATATATGTTTTGGGTGTAGTATTAACACCGAGTAGATTCGGGGTCCAAGCATGCCTCGATTCTCAGAACTACGCACCAACGTAACCATAATAGGACCTCCATGTTTCTGTCCCCTTTGCCCAAATGGGCCCTTTGTTGTGATATCACATGTCATCACCCTGACGTAGACCCGGATCGTAACACGGGAAAAGGAACCCCTAGAGGCCCGAAGTCGACCCATGGAATAAACATACATCTAACATCATTCATTTTAAGAGGAAGACTAATCACAAGGCATAGTGGAAACGTAAAACTTAATCATAACATATCGTAACATAAGGAAATACCTAGACGTACATGCAAGCTGAGTACTACATACTATCTGAAAGCCTCTACTACATACAATGGGTTGATGGGACAACAACCCAACCTAACCCGGACAAGTACTGAAACATATAATAGCATGAATATCTGTCAAACGGTCCTCGGAACATGAGGACTCACCAATAAGTTTAAAGTTCACTCTGATATGATCTAGATATGAGGATGAGCCTGAGCCAAAACTTGTATCAAGACATTGCATCATAGATAGTATGTGGTCAGTATGTGGAATGTACCGAGTATACAAGATAAGTAAAACAAACATTTAAAAGGTGTGAAAGCTCATAAAACAGAATAAGAGTAGGACATCATGCTCATATGATAATTATCGTAACATAACATTTCATAAGGCTCAAGGTTTTCAAAGCATTCACAATACAATTGTAACCATAATCAGGAGAGAAAATCCATAATAGATAGTACTTGAGCCATCATACTAAGTCATAAACATGCATAAATCGTGAGGAACAGTTGGAGATTCTCTTAACCGACATGCTCCATAAGAGCACACATGAAGCCCGACTTGTAACCCTAGTGGGGAAGGTGTACGTACCTTGCCATTTTTAGGACCATGAAAGTGTGGTATCACTATGAAAAGGGCCAATTAGGCCGGAGACAGTCACAAAGGAGGTCCCAACATACCTATAGTGGCACATAGTTTATGAGATCCGGGGCAGAACCTAGGCCCCAAATCTACTCCCAAAACATATATAGTGCTCATAGTATAATATGCATGAGTTCATAGGCTAGTTAAATCATGATAATCATAAGCATGATCAAAAAATACGTGAACTAGCCATGAAACAAGGCCCGTGAGTCGGCCTAAAACATATTCATGAATCATAAGTTCCATACATACTTGTAGTTTTGCAGATAGCTCGAGAGTCACAAAATCATGATGGGTAATTGAATAAATCCACATTTCAAATCTTAAATCATGTTAGGCTTGTAAATATCAACAATTGAAATAAAGATCATAAGTCAATTCATCATAGAACTTACATATTAGGCTTAATTTAGTAGAAATTGAAATCAATAATTTGATAATCAAAATAGTTGTAAAATCTAATCAAAATCCATAAAAATATAATTTCACAACTTAAAACAACCCATTTGCAAATCATTAGATTTTTCATAAACATCAAATTAAAACCCCGATAGATTTTTAGTAGATTTCCATTAATTACTAGAGAATGGGCATGGGTGTGAACGAATACACCCATTCGTAACCCTACATACCTGAAAAGGCTTGATTCTACAACTTCTCTAATTGCCCAAGATGAATTTGAATGAGAACCTTGAGAACTTGCTCTAGATCACATCATCAACCTCTCATGTTTGCTTGCATGGAAGGAAAGAACTTAGAATAGGTTTTCCCCCTCCTAAAACCCTCTAAAACGAGCCTTAAACGACGCAGTGTAGGCTTTAGTAACTTAGAATTTACAAAAAGGCCCTTACTAATTGGCAGAAATTAACTGTCAGGTGGTCCTAACGGACGACCTGACAACTCGTGGCCCAGAACAATGACTCGTCACCCTTCTAGTCAAGTGCACTGCATCCTTTATTCTCCTGGGCTCGTAACGAGTCACTTCACGACTCGTCAGGAGTGACCACGGCTCGTGGTTACCACTTGTTAAGTACATTGTCTCATTTCCATAAATTGGCTCCAAACCTACCAACGACTCACCCCACGAGTTGTTAAGGCAAACAACGACTCATGAGGACTCCCGTCAGGTACAATGCCTTTTCTTCCTTTTCCCAACTATTTTTCCTTCCCCACGAGTCACCTAACGACTCGTCGGCTGTCCTCACGAGTCGTGAGACGACTCGTCCTGAGACTGCAATATCAATTTCCACTTTTTCCCCATTTCATCACCCGAGTCTAATATTTGAGCTTCCGGGGTATAACAATATCTCACCCTTGGGAAGATTCATCCTCGAATGTAAGAAACAAGTAGAAAACAGAAACATGCCATTATCATATTCAAATACTGATCATTTAAACTGAAAATTAACGGAATAGCTATCTCCACTTCATATCACAAAGCTGAACTAATCTCATGCTTCACATACACATCCATACACATAAAAGATACTTGAACACATGACCTATACATGAAAACTAAATAGAGTCATAACATAAAACTGATACCTCAAGTTAGAACTGAGCTGGTAGAGAATAAGTGTGGGTATTTAGCCATCATACCCGTTTTGGCTTCCCACATAGCTCCCTTAACATGATGATTTCTCCATAACACCTTTACTGAAGCTGCTTCCTTGTTCCTCAGCCTCCGAACCTGACAATCCAATATTTCAACTGGAACTTCCTCATAGCTAAGGTTATCGTTTACTCCCACACTATCCACCGGTACTACTAGCACTGGATCTCCCAAACATTTCTTCAAAAGTGACACATGAAACACAGGATCCACGGAAGATAACTCTGAGGGTGAGTCTAACTCATATGATACCTTACCAACTCTCCTCATAACCAGGTAGGGACCAACATAAAGGGGACTGAGTTTTCCTTTCTTCCCAAACCGCATGACTCCCTTCATGGGAGATACCTTTAGAAATACCCAATCGTCCACCTCAAACTCCAAGCCTTTCCTCCTCACATTAGTATATGACTTTTGACGACTCTGAGCGGTTTTCAGCCTGTCCCTTGTCAATTAAACCTTCACGATAGCCTCATGAACAGAATCTAGCCCAATCATAGATGCCTCACCGACCTCAAACCATCCAATGGGCGATCTACATCTCCGCCCATAAAGGGCTTCGAAACGGTGCCATATGAATGCTAGAGTGACAGCTATTATTGTAAGAAAACTCGATCAGTGGCAAATGATCATCCCAACTACCTTTGAAGTCCATCACACATGCTTTCAACATGTCCTCGAGGATTTGGATTGTCCGCTCCGCTTGACCATCAGTCTGCAGATGAAATGTTGTGCTGAGCTTAACCTGAGTTCCAGGCCCTTTCTGGAAAGACCACTAAAACTGGAGGTAAATTGAGTACCTCGGTCTGAAATAATAGAAAGGGGCACTCCACGTAATTGAAAAAACTCCCGAATATATAGCTTGTCATAATCATTCGCCGAATCTATGGTTTTCATCAGTAGGAAATATGCAGCCTTAGTCAACCTGTCAACTACCACCCAAATTGAATAATTGTGTTGATTAGTACGAGGTAGGCCTGTTATGAAATACATGTTAATCTCTTCTCACTTCCAAGTAGGAATGGATATATCCTAAGTACTCCTCCTGGCCTTTGATGCTCAACCTTTACTTGCTAGCAATTCAGGCACTTGGCTACGAATTCTGCAATATCCCTCCTCATGCCATCCCACCAATAGATCTCTCATAAATCACGATACATCTTGGTGCCACCTCAGGGGATAGAATACCTGGATCCATGGGCCTTATTCAATATCTAGCTCCTCAAATCGTCAACATCGGAAACACATAGGTGACCCTGGTACCAAAGCACACCATCTCCCCATTGGAGAAGACCTCCACCTTCTGACTTTGAAGGACTTATTTCAGCTTTATGAAAATCACATCCTCATCTTGTCTAGCTTTAACATCAGTCACCAAGGATAATTTGATCCGTTTTGGACAACAGCACCGCCATCGGTTGAGTCGACCAACCTAACTCACAACCTTGTGAGTCGACGTACATCCTTCACCAACTCCTTCCTTCCTTCATCCACATGGAACACACTCTCCATGGAGAGCCTACTAAGTGCATCCGCTACCATATTAGCCTTATCTGTATGGTAAAGGGCACTCATATCGTAGTCCTTGAGTAGCTCCAACCACCTCCATTTCTGAAGATTGAGATCCTTCTACGTGAACACATATTGTAAACTCTTGTGGTCCGTAAACACATCTACATGGACCCCATAAAGTAATGTCACCATAACTTCAATGTGAACACCACCGCGGCCAATTCAAGATAGTGGGTTAGGTAATTCTTCTCATGGAACTTTCAACTGTCTCAAGGCATATGCTATCACCTTCCCTCGCTGCATCAATACACACCCAAGTCCGATTGTCAAAGCATCAAAATACACCACAAAACCCTCTGTACCCTCCAGTAGGGTCAACACCGATGCGGTAGTAAGTCGATCCTTCAACTCTTGGAAACTCTTCTCACAAGTCTCCGACCATTGGAAATTTACCTTTTTCTGAGTCAACTTGGTCAAAGTTGCCGCAATAGATGATAAACCCTCAACAAATCTCCAATAGTAGACAGCTAAACCCAAGAAACTCCGAAATATTCGAGGGATTCACTGGTCTGGGCCTATTCTTCACCGCCTCTATTTTCTGAGAATCTACTTTTATTTCCTCGCCAGATATTACATCGACCAAAATGCTACCAAGTTCAACCAGAACTCGCACTTGCTGAACTTGGCATATAATTGACGATCCTTGAGGGTCTGAAGCACTACTCTCAAATGAGCGGTATGCTCCTCCTTGCTCCGAGAGTATATAAGGATGTCATCAATGAACACAATCACGAACATGTGTAGATACGGCTTGAACACCCTGTTCATCAGGTCCATAAAAGCTGCAGGAGCATTTATTAGTCCAATACACATAACTACAAACTCATAATGTCCATACCGCATCCTGAAGGTTGTCTTCAGGATATCGCCCTCCCGAACCCTGAGCTAATGATACCCAGACCTGAGATCTATCTTTGAGAAACACTTGGCACCTGAAGCTAATCAAACAGATCATCAATCCTGGGGTAAAAGATACTTGTTCTTAACGGTGACCTTGTTTAGTTGTCGATAGTCTCATATCCAAAGCGAACCATCCTTCTTTCGAACAAATAACACTAGTGCACCCTACGGAGACTTGCTCGGTCTGATAAAACCCTTATCTAACAGGTCCTTCAACTGATCCTTCAACTCTTTTAGCTAGTATGGGGACGTCCTGTAAGGAGGTATAGATATAGGTCGCGTATCGGGTAGAAGGTCAATACCAAAATCAATCTCCCGCTCGGGAGGAACACCTGGCAAATCATTGGGAAAGATCTCTAGATACTCAGGCGGCACTAAACTGACTGGATAATCGGGTTCGTAGGCTCAACATCCTTAACCCTGACTAGATGGTACATACAACCCTTAGAAATCATCTTCCAAGCCTTAAGATATGAAATAAATCAACCTGCTGGTACAGCCGAACTACCCTTCTACTCAAAAACTGATTCACCCAGAAAATTAAATTCCACCACACGATCTACAATTTAAAGAAGCATAACACACATAAAACCAATCCATGCCAAGAATAATATCAAAGTCAGTCATGGCTAACTCTACAAGGTCCGCGCAGGTGACTTTATGCAATATAGTTATTTGGCATCCTCTATACACCCGCCTAGGTACAACTGAATCACCTACAGGAGTAGAAATCAAAAATGGTTCTTTAGAGTCTCAGGACTAACTCCAAAGCTACTAGCAATGTAAGGAGTAAAAAAAGAAAAAGTATCCCCCAGATCTAACAAAGAATAAACGTCAATATGAAAAACAAGGAACATACCAGTGACCACATCCGGGGAGACCTCCTGCTCCTGACAGGGTGCTAAAGCATAGAACCTATTTTGGCGCTGACCGCCAGCTGAACTAGTCGAGGCACCCTGCTGAGGGGGATATACTGTTGGAGCGGCAGAACTGGCTACTGGCATACGAGCTCCACCGACCCCTGATCTGGCTAAAGGGCAATCCTTGAGTCTGTGTTCGGGTATGCCACACACAAAACAAGCATTCGAGCCAACTAGGCACCACTCGGGATGATTCTTGCCGCACTTCTCACAAGATGGGAAAGTGCGCTCTATCTGCATGCTGCCCTGGTCTCTCCAATATGGAGCCCTACTTCTCCGATCCCCTCAGAATCTAGATGGCGTACTGGCCGATGATGGTGCTAGAGTAATAGACTTATGCTAAGACTGTTGATGTTATCCACTTCCTTATCTTACTTGAGAAGTCCTATAACTATCGGTCCTGGCCCTCTTGTCCTCTCTCTACCTCCGATACCCCGACTCCATATGTTGAGGATGCAAAACAATATAGGAAAAATCTATAACCCAATGCAACATAGCGATCCTGCAGTCCTTATCCAGATAGTCCGCCACTCTATGTATATAATGGCTCACCTGAGCCCTCTGGTCTGCCACCAACTCCAGCGCATACATGTATAAACGGGTGAACTCCAATGCGTACTCCTGAACAAAAATGTCAGCCTGCTTGAAGTTAACAAACTCGGCCGCCTTTTGCTCCCTCATCTCCCGAGGGAAGAATCGATCTAAGAATGTTTTGTAGAACTCTTCCCAACCAATAGGGTCTGCACCTACTGCCCTAGCATCTCTCCACTATTTGAACCATATGTGTGCCACACCCTTAAGCTGATAGGATGCCAAATCAACACAATCTCCATTAGTCACCCCCATAAGCTGGGTGATCTTTAGAATCTCCTCAATGAAATCGTGCGGATCCTCATCCACCTTGGACCCAAGGAACTCTGGAGGGTTCATCCTTAAAAATTCTCTAATATAGGCCTCTACCGCATTACCATTCTGTGGGTTATGTGTAACAGCCTACTGGTTGACCTAAGTAGTCAAGGCTTGCGCCAGCAACTGAATAGCTGCCCGGAACACAGCGTGGGCAATTGGCTCTTGTGCTTGGGGCTCCTGAACAGGCGGGGCCTACTAATGTCCATGATCATTGCCATCTTCGTGGCCTTCACCGTTCCTATTTCTCCTTCCGTTCACTCTCCTCAAAGCCATGATGCTATAATCGCGAATAGCACGAATTAGAAGGATAGAAGGACTTTTCATCGCACAACATTGATCATGAAAGAAGGGAATATTTCCTAAACTTCTCATAGCCTCTTTGTCATAAGTGTGGCGCGCTTCACACCTATGAAAAAGACTCTACATAATGCGACTTTCAGATACCCTAGGACACTTCAAAACCTATTGCTCTGATACCAAGTTTATAACGACCTAGATGTAGACCCGGACCATAACACGGGACAAGAAATCCCGAGAGGGGCCAAGTCAACCCATGGCATAAACATACATCTAACTTCATTCGTTATAAGCGGAAGACTAATCACAAGGCATAGAGGAAATATAAACATAATCATAACATATCATAATGTAGGAAAATCTCTAGTCATACACGTAATCTGAATACTACATTCTGTCTGAAATCCTCTACTACATACGATGGGTTGATGGAATAACACCCCCAACTAACTCGGACAAGTACTGAAACATAAAATAGAATGAAGGTCTGTCAAATGGCCCTAGCAACATAAGGACTCACTAATAAGCTAAAAGTACACTCTGAGATGATATAGGTATCAATAGTTTTATAAGTAAAATTAGATGTAAAATCTGATCCAAATCCATCCTCATACCTAGATCATCTCAGAGTGTACTTTTAGCTTATTAGTGAGTCCTTATGTTCCTAGGGCCATTTGACAGACCTTCATGCTATTTTATGTTTCAGTACATGTCTGAGTTAGTTGGGGGTGTTGTTCCATCAACCCATCGTATGTAGTAAGGCTTTCAAACAATACGTAGTATTCAGATTGCATGTATGACTAGAGATTTTCTTACATTATGATATTTTATGATTATGTTTATGTTTCCTCTATGCCTTGTGATTAGTCTTCAAATTATCATGAATGAAGTTATATGTATGCTTATGCCATGGGTTGACTTGAGGTCTCTCAGGGTTTCTTGTCTCGTGTTATGATTCAGGTCTACGTTCGGATCGTGACACCAGCTAGATAAATAATAGCTCTTCTCTAGATTAGAATGTAAAGTTAAGGCCTATGAGAAATGAGTGAATTCCTGAAGCATCAGTTTAATGGACATACTATCAGTTCTACAACACATTAAAAGATCATTAACAAAGTTGATATGAACCAACTATAGCTTCTCACATCTGGGGTAATAATTAAAGTTCGAATTATACCTTAATTACTTTAATGATCTGTGAAGGTACTTCATAGCTAGGACAATGAGATAAGGTGACATTGTGTTACCTTGCCTCAATCCTTTCATGGCCTTGAATTTAGGAGTAAGACCTCCATTTACAAGTAGTGAATATTGTATTATGGTAACTCTTTTAATAATATGTTTTGAAAAATTTATTAAGAAGACTGAAATCCAATAGAACCACCCTTAGAAAGCCTCATTCAACTGAGTCAAGGGTTTTGTTATATAAACCTTTACTAATTATCTTGGAGAGATTCCTTTTTGTGCATACCCTTTGACCAACTCATGAGTTATGATCACATCATCTATGATGCTCTTGTCCTCTATGAAAGTTGACAGAGCTGAACCCACTAGGTAGTCAACTACAAGCTTCAACCCGAATATGAGAATCTTTGCTATTAGCTTATAGATGGTGCAGCAGCATGCAATTGGTCTGAAATCTTTGATATATGTTTGATTAGTAGCTTTAGGCACCAAAGTCACAGTAGTGCAGTTTATTTCTGAAAGGAGCTTTCTATTTTGAAAGAATTGGAGAATAGCTTGTATTACCTACTCTCCTATAACTCCCAACAAGTTTTGAAGAATTTTGAAGGGAATCCATCAATACCGGGACTCTTGTCTGCTGGTAACTCCTTGAGTGCCTTTATTACATCTACTTAGTGACCTCTTGAAGAAGTAATATTTGTCATATATTAGTAAAATATGGACGATCTCTAGCTCTGGTCATATTAGGGCACGGTAGTTCCGCTATATTAGTACCTAAGAGATTCTTGAAGAACTTGACAAAGTCTTGTTGTGCTAGGTAAGAGTCTGTTAGTACCATTCCTAAACCATTATTGATATTGGCAACTCTATTTCTTGCATAAATAGGTTATATAAAAGCATGAAAGAATTTAGTATTTGACTCTCCATGATCAATACAGAAGGCTCTGGACTTTTGTTGAAACACACTCTCTTGTATATTGGACCATTCTTCCACTTTTATCAACAACTGTCTTTCTTTAGTGATTAGTTGTTCATTAAAACAATTAGTCCGCAACAGAGTCTAAGTTATTCTATGTTGTTTCTATAAAGATATGACACCTGGGCCTAACTCAACCTCAAAATCTAGCTCATGAGGGGAGGATTTCCCAAGACCATATAAACAAACCATCAGTCCATTCGCCAACCAATATGGGACTTTAACCAACTAACACCCCCCTTTACACCCAGGCCCGACTGGAGTGTGGACTGGGAGCCCAAACGGAATGGACCTGGCTCTGATACCATGTAAAGATATGACACCTGGGCCTAACTCAACCTCAAAAGCTAGCTCATGAGGGGAGGATTGCCCAAGTCCATATAAACAAACCATCAGTCCATTCCCCAACCAATGTGGGACTTTAACCAACTAACAGTTTCTTCAACTGCTCTACGTTACTCTCCATATTATTAAACTCTTTATTCATACTGCCAGCCCAAATTTCAATTATATGAAGCTTCCTCAAAATTTTATACATTGAATGTCCATTGATTTGTTGCCTCTAGGCATTCTAAACTATCTGCAAAAAAATTCAGTTTTGTCAATATTTCATTATATAGTCTGAATGGTCATTGAAGTGTGTGCCTCCTAACATCAGTGTTGATCAGTACAAGTGAATGATCAGAACAACATGGTGGAAGGTAGTGCACTTTCAGGTTTGTATATTTTATAAACCTATCGGCATTACAAAAAACCCAATTTATCATACTGTATATTCTACTACTAGAATCTTTTTTATTACGTAATGAGTATATACAACACCTTCTTGTCAACTACCCCAATCCTATCTCCTCTACACATTCCTGGAAATCTGCCACTTTAAGGTCATGAACTGGTAAAGCGTTGATTCTGTCTTCAACGGATAGCAGTGTGTTGAAGTAACCTAACACTACCCAAGGTCATTCATGGTAGCATTTAGAACTATTAGTTGTTGCCAATTTTTTTTCCTTTCATTCAAGGTATTAAGACTATACACAAAAGTCATTTTACACCTGAATGTAGCTCCAATAACCTCTAGTCCATAGTGGACAATATGAAAACTTTAATATAGTATACTTACTTTGACATTCTAATGTTTCCAAAAAATTCATAATCTACTATTAGGTATTGATAGATAATTTGTAAAGATCTGCCAACCCATTCCCAATTTTCATTTGATTTTCTCAACTTTGCGAGCTTTTATTTTGTCTCCAAGCACCCTACTAAGTCCACTTTGGTTTTAACAAGAAATTTAGTAAACCTTCTTATTTAAAGGGCTGGTTCAGCATTCTAATATTCTAGGAATAGAAAATCATGCAGGGTGAGTCTTTGTGTTACCATTTTTATTCCCCTTATCATCTGCTCACCTTCAACTTATTCCAAACTGCTAATTCTCTTCTGATAGAGCGTTCTATTAATTTTATCTGGTGTAGGCATTTTTGCACTTCTGCTCTATTCTTTCCTGTCTCTTTCCATGTTTGAGTCACTTGTATATCATCATGACCCTCAAGGGTTTCCTTCTACTCTAGAATTGCCACTTTTTGTACCACAGTGGATTAAGCCTCAGGAGGTGGTTCTACGTTTTTTGTTGTTGACTTGGTCTCACTATCTAGGTATGTTGCTTCTGCTTCCTGTGCTTTACTAGTTGCATCACCTCTTTGGCCTTACATCCTTCATCTTGTTTATCAATTTGTAAGCATTAAGGGTATAAGTTATGCTGCTATTCATATTCAATTAATTGTTTTCTTATCTTTCCTCTCAGAGTTTCAAGCATAATAGAGTACGGGAATGGCTGTGTTATATCCATTTCAATCAGCAGACTAGCATAGAAATTTTTTTTCTCCTAAGGTTGTAAGCTTATCTGGCTGATAGGCTTTCTTAAGCTACTTTACTATCTTTGTAAGGTTTTCCTTGGCCCAAAACTGAAGAGAAAGACTTGATAATACCACCCTGATAGACAGTATTCTTGATGCTTTCTTACAAATTTCAAATCTGGTTCCCACCACTTCACTATCATCGGTCTATTATTAAAAGTATAGGGTCCATTTTCAAGGACAACTACTTTTTCTTCTCCATTGGCTAATTGAAAGAGAAGTAACCATTAGTGTGTAGAAACACCTCGGAGTTACTCACAAATTTTCAGACACCATATACAAACTTTAGCATATCTATGAAGATTCGGCTATTCCCAACAACATATCGTACCAGGACATATTTCCATTTATCAGTTTCATTCACAATTTTCTAACTTATTGAGCTCGACCACTTTCACACTATCTCTAAGGGTAGGTAAATAGTAATCAAGCTTCGCACCTTTATGTAGAGATCTATTACCTTTTAGAACATCAACTACAGTCAGAACAAGTTTCTTCTTTTCACTTTGAACATCCTTCACACTTGTTTGGATCTAACTCACATCCAAGTGTGTGTGAGTGTACAAGTAATATAGGATTTTAAAGTCATGAATCGTACCTATAAGAAATTATTGATTGATTATTTGCTAAATTAAACTAAATATAATTTATTTATTCAAGTGGTAGAATCTAATGATTTATTTATAATTATCTAAACTAAAAATAAAAGAATACTAATGAACCATTAACTAAAGAAAGAGAAGATTCTTATGAAATCAATGACATGAATCAATCTGGGACTATGGATTGCTAACAGTCATTCAAATAGGATGTCTTCACTAATTAAGTGTGCTCGAATAAAATTGTATAGGACTCTAACAGGTTGTAATGTTGGAAAAGGGGTGGATAGAAAAACTATATAACAGTTATTTACACTTAAGCACTTTTCCATTTTTAGACTTCTCACCCATTATTTTCTTTACCTTATTTTCAGTCCTGTTTTCATCAATTATTTCCACAAGTAATTCTCTTTATATCCAAGAACGTTACAATCATATATAATTTTTTTGTTTTCTCTTTTTTTCCATTCAAGCATTTTTATTCCTCTCTTTTTTTCATGTCACATTCTTTCTATGAGTGCCTTTTCATCAAAAGTAATTTTTATTGGTCACCATTTACACTTGACAATCCTGCTCCCCCCCCCCCTTTTTTTAAATTTATTTAATAATTTCATCATAGTATGTGCTACAATGCTCAAGAAAGTACAGTGCAAGAACTAAACATTTAATAAAAAGCATCAAGGTAAATATACGACTAACAAATGAAAGGTTATAGGCTCAAAGGGTGAACTAGTAGTAATAATATCTCAACAAGCTAAATTTCACAGGACAAATCAAAGAAAGTTATCACGGCCTGAACGTACACCGGATCGTAGACACGAGACCAGGGACCCCAAGATACCCCAAGTCGACCCATGAAACATGCATACATCTAATCTCATTTAATAAAGCGGAATACCTGGCATAAAACATAACGGAAATGTAAGCATAGCATAACAACTGGAAGTGCTGGGCACTTACATAAGATGAGCTCTACATCCTGTCTAAAAGCCTCTACTACATAAGATGGGTTGATGGAACAACATCCCCAACTAACCCGACCAATATTGAAACATAAATAACATAAAATTCTGTCAAACGGCCCTCGGAACGTGAGGACTCACCAATAGCTGAGAGCGAGAACTGAGGTGAACTAAGGTTGAGGATGAGTTTGAGATTCAGACCCTGTATCATGAAACGATATAGCATACAAAGTGTGCAGTCAGTACATGGAATGTACCGAGTATGCAAGGTAAGTAAAACGGACATTTAAAAGTAAAATAAGCTCATAAATAAACATATGAGAAGGATATCATGCTTGTATCATAAACTTCGTAAGTAAACATAAGGCTGAAGACTTTCAAATCCTTCATAACTCATTCATTATCATAATTGTATGTAAACTTTATCAAACATAACTTGAGCCAATAACATTAATATAACAATGCATAAAACATGCAGAACAATAGGAGGACTCGTCTTAACCGACACCATCATGGTAGAGCCTTTCATGATGCCCCAACTATCTCACTTAGGTGGGTAAAGCCAACCCTGGCTTGCCAGGCGAGCGTCGTGCATTAGGAGTGATATCACATTTCAGGGGATCGGTATCAATAAAAAATATATAACATTAGAATCCACAATGGTACATGGTTATGAGACACCGGCGAAGTCCTTTGAACGTCGGGCTGCTAGGTGCTAGACACGGCTCCCATAAACATGTATATAGGCTCATACATAAATTAATAACATCATGCATTTTAAAATTTATTGGCCAAAATATAACATCTATCATCATTGATTCCCTTTAAAACATGCTTATCCAAGAATCAGAGGCCCTTTTCATCGGCGACATCATACATCGATAAATCATGTTATTCATTTAATAAATCATAAATCATTCTTCAACATGTGGGAATTGCCGAATACTTTAACATACTCAATTCTTTTCAAAAATATGCTCATAAACATGGGAACTTGAAATCATGCTTTTCCATCATCAATAAACTCAAAATATTGAATACTCATCATAAATCATAACTTTCATGAACTTTCATCAATGGGCATTTTAGATTTAAAAAGCTTGAAACATGATTTTAAAGAAAATAATATAAAACCTGCCCATCATTCATAATTCAATAATTAAAACTCAATTAGATCATACCCATAAAGAGAAATCACCTTTTCATGCATTTGGGTAAAACCCCATAGACTTGAATAGGAGAATTCATTATTTAGATCGAAATTTGGGCATGGGTGTGAAAGGATTTCACCCATTCTAAAACCCTACATACCTGGGGATGGACTGATTTCAAAGTTCCTTGATAATATACATAAAAATTGATGGAAACTTGTAGGAGAAGACCTTGAATCTCCCTAAACCTCTCTAAAATCTTTTCCATGGGAATAGGTGTGCATTAGGGACTTAACCCACCTTAAAGACCCTATTCCGACCTTAACACAACATAGTTTAGGCCTTAAGAGTTTAAGAAATTACGAGAAGGCCCTTACTAATTCACAAAAAATAATTATCAGGTGACCTAATGGGTGACCTGACGACTCGTCGTGTGGTCTGTCAAGTACACTACCTTATCCTCCATTAAAAGTCGATAGGTTTGCTCATGACGCACCTCACCAGTCGTTGGGACAGGTCACGACTCGTGGGGTCCCAACGGTTAAGTACACTGGGAGCTTCTTCTAACTTAACCCCAACCTCTCCCCACGAGTGACATAACGAGTCATGGGGACTGGCCATGAGTCCTTATCACCCTCATGGAGACCTCAATCCTTCCTTTATTCCAAGCCTGCCCACAAGTCACTTGACGACTCGTGGGGTCTCCTCACGAGTCATCCCACAACTCGTCCTGTGCCTACAGTATCAATTTCAAAATTTTCCCGTTTCAGCTCCCCAATTTGATCTTTGAGCTTTTGGGGTATAACAATATCTCCCCCTTGGGAACATTCATCCTCGAATGTTAGAAACACAAAGAAGACGCAGAAACATGAAATCATCATATGCAAATACTGATTATTAAAATCGAAAACAGATGAAATGGCTGCCCTCTGAAAAGAACTACATAATAGAACTGAATTCAGACATCTCATATACATACCATATCGTAAAACAAATTTGTACGGATGAACGGAACATGAAAACTGATTAGAGGTTTAAGGTAAAAATTGATACCTCAAACTGAAACTGAGCCGGTAGGGAACTTGTGTGTGTATCTAGCCATCATAT
This sequence comes from Datura wrightii, assembly GCA_035772735.1. Lineage (NCBI taxonomy): Eukaryota > Viridiplantae > Streptophyta > Magnoliopsida > Solanales > Solanaceae > Datura > Datura wrightii. Next base: position 86,027,315 of record JASDFA010000006.1, on the reverse strand, counting down.
CCACTTAGGCTTTCCATGTAGCTCCTTTAACATGCTGATTTCTCCATAATACTTTAATTGAAGCTACTTCTTTGTTCCTCAGCCTCCGAATCTGACGATCCAAGATTTCAACGGGAACTTCTTCGTAACCGAGGTTGTCTTTTTCCCCAATGCTATCTACCGGCACTACCAAGGATGGATCATCCAAACACTTTTTCAAAAGCGACACATGAAAGACGGGATGAACTGAAGGTAACTCCGATGGCAAGTCCAACTCATATGCCACTTTACCAACTTCTCTCACTACCCGGTAGGGACCAACATATCAGGAACTGAGTTTCCCTTTCTTTCCAAATCTCATCACTTCCTTCATGGGAGAATACCTTCAACCTCAACTCAAGATCCCTCCTCCTCGCATCCGCATGAGACTTTTTGATTCTGGAGGTTGTTTTCAATCCTTCCCTTATTATCTGAACCTCCTTCATAGCTTCATGAACTAAATTTGGCCCTATCATTGCTGCCTCACCAACCTCGAACCATCCGATGGGTGATCTTCATCTCCGCCGGTAAAGAGCCTCAAACGGAGCCATCCCAAAGCTGGCAAGATAACTGTTATTATTGGCAAACTCAATAAGAGGCAATGATCACCCCAACTACCCTGTTATTGAAGTACCCCATCTCCCCCTTTAGAACAACCTTTACCTTCTGATCTGAACGACCGCCTTCGACCTTACTAAGATAGGATCCTCACCTTATTTAGCTTTGCCCCTGGTCATCAAGAGAAAAAGTTTCGATCCATCCTGAACCATGACACCACACCTTATACTTAGAGTCATGCTAAACACACAAAATGTTCAATTCCACCCGAAGCTCATCCGGAATCCTCCGAACACAATCAAACTATGCAATTCAACCATAAAACACATTCCAGGCCTATTGGAATCATCAATCATCGATATCAGGTTGTTTTATCGAAACTCGACCATGGTCAAACTCAACCTCCTTACGATTCTCGACTTAACAAAAAAGTTCAAATTACTCCTGAATCACCTTGGGACCCATGCAACTACCCAACAAATTCATAATCACCATCCGAATATAACAAAACTTTCCGAACCCAAATTCGAGCTCGTTAACCTGAAATGTTGACTTTGGTCAAACCTCTCAAACTTCAAACCTCATAAAAATTGAGAATCTTATCCAATCTTCATTGGATCAACTTGGAAATTGTATCATCCATCTTTACAAGTCATAAGAAGAAAAATAAAGAAACTAAAAGGTTCAAGGTAGAGAAACGGGTCAAAATCATGAAATGACCATGTGGGTTGTTGCACTTCTAGGTTTTGGCTAATCATGGCACTTTCTGAACTTCTACATTCCTAGCACCTATAGCAGAGGTAGGGAGTTATCCTGAATTTGGCATATCTAGGCATTTGCTCAAGTGCCTCCACTAATGGGATATTCACTAACAGCTGCTTAGGCATAGACATAAACTTTTGGTACTTCCCATCTTCAGCTTTCTTTTTCAAGCACTGTGGATAAGGAGGAGGAGGTCTAGGAATTGCTGTCAGTTTTTGTTTTGCCTCCTTCTCCTTCCCATGGACATCTCCTTTATCCTTTGCACTACTTGGAGCATTTTGCACGTCTGAGTCCCCAACCAAAGTTTGGTTTTCAAAATCCACTACATCATCATCATTCATCAACACGGGCTTGTCTGACTCTTTAACTACAACTGGCCTCGGGGGATCAACTGTGGCCTTCCCGCTCCTAGTAGTGACCGCTATGCAGTGACTGTCATTTTTCGGATTTTGCACTATGTTCCTAGGAAGTGTGCCTTTCTGTCTTTGATTCATTGCAATAGACATCTACTCATCTGCAACAGCACCCAAATTTGATGTCGCCAAAATTACACCTCGCAATTAAGATATAAGCGGCCGATTGTCAAATATAGAACCCAACAAAGGTTGAGGTTGATCCCACATGGAATATGGTAAGAATTTAAGTTAATGCAAATAACTATTACTATTGAGTTACTTATTTTCAATGGGGGAAAAATATAGAATAATAAACAAAGTAAAATTGCTTAATGCCAAAATCAAATTTGGTTTGTATTCAATTAGAGATTTGACTAGGATTGTGTTCCCCAAGATTTCATAACCACAAGGATTATACACTAGTGATCTATTCTGGTGTTAAACATGCAATATTGGTAAGTGAGGTTCGCCTAAATGGTTGGTCCTTTATCTAGATGATTTTCACCACGCAACTTGGTCCATATACTGGTGTACTTTAGTTGACCCTTACCCTTAATATCGGATTAGCTATCCCCGGACAAGTTCAAGCTATTAGATGAGGGTTGATAGCCTCAAATCTCCGTTGTTAATCCCTTTTCCCATTCTTTACCTCATTGGTCCTGTAAGTAAGAATAAGGCACGTGCTAACATTTGCAACCTTCAACAACAATCAAAACGAAGGGAAAAACAATACATGCATGAAACCCCGTTCAAGAATCACTAAGTGTTTTTACCTATGTGTGTTAATTCATCTTGGTTCCCACAAACCTAGTTTATGGGTTTAGCTACTCATACTTGTATTATCGCAATCACAAAATATTAAAGAAATCAAAATGCAACTTATAAATTATCGTAGAATAAAAATCACGTAAATTAAATAAAAACTCCACAATAGATGAATAAAACTTCAATGTTGCTTTTGTTTCTTTAATCAAGAACAATTGTATGAAAATACTGTCAAAAATCATTCTCTAACTGTCAGGAAATTCATTCTCCAAGAATAACCCTAAACTGTGTATTTATAGTTTCAAGAAATCCTTTTCCTAATTAAAACTACAAACCAGGTCGGCAGTGAGAATGGGCTTGGTGACGATTCATTTGGCCCTCTGACAAGTCGTTCCTTGCTTAAAATAGTCGTCCTTAGCAGCGTACCCAATCGTGGCAAAGGGTCACCTAACGACTCATCGTGCCTGAGCACGAGTCGTTAGGTCTTTCGTTGTCCAGTTCCTTCAAAACTCTAGTGTACTTCACGGATGGTTCTAGTGGCCTGCCAGTGAGTCGTTTCATCTCATGACGATTTTTATGTCTGTCATCAACTTCACTGGCCACTTTGTTAAAATTTTCTCTTTGATTCCCAACGGTTGACCTCCCGACTTGTTACCAGGTGTAACGAGTCGTTCCTCCAACTTGTCAAGTGCACTGCCTTGCTTCTTCAAAAATCCATCTTTTGCCCTATGCCTTCAACAACGGGTCGTGACTCCTGCCAATGACTCGTTAAGTTCCTGGCAGTCACCTTTTAAATTATTTTCAGTATTAATTCGACCAATTCACTCCCAAACCTTTTTTTCTGTATATTAAGCACAAAACACATCATACCTATATAAACATACATGTAATGTGCATGGTTTCTTGGTTTTAAGCATTGAAAGTGCCATAAAATCACAGGACATCAACACCCTCAACTTAGAAATTTTGCATGTCCTCATCCAAAAACAAAATAAAAAAAACAAACTAAACTACTTCGACGCTTCAATCAGAAGAACTCTAGGAAACATACGGCAGTCACAATTTCATATCAAAATCGAATTTTCTAACCCCTCCCTCATCGTATCAACTCAAAACACTATGCATATGCAAAATTTCCAACCATAACATGGAGGAATCAAAACATGAAAAAATACTGTCACCTGCAATGATGCACATAAATCTATAACACTGCCCCAGACAATTTGCAGACGATGTTGTTGACCAAATGCTCTCACCTCAAAGAAGTCCCACACTCACACATGTGTATATGATTAACTCAATATATTTCTCTTGGGACTAGGTAAGATCCACTCACTCTTACAAAGAAATTCGAATTGCGTGCATACAATACCATAGACATGCCTTTACTTTCAATATCTCTATTTTCGGACAAGTAGCTAGGGTCACTATAGGACTTTCTAGACTTGTAACATAGGCTCGGGATTGGGTATAATACATATGGATTTAGTAGCTCAACCCTCCTTGGCACAATGCCTTTTGACTCCACTTTTCACCTTTATTTCTATTTTTTCCCTTTTTCTGCTTTTCCTTTTCTTTGATTTAGCCAGTATAGATGCGGTTTCTTTTTATTCAACACTTATAGGTGTCACACATTATTTTTCTTTTCTTTTCTTGCTTTTTGACAACAATTTTTGTTTTTCTTTTTCATCATGCATACCACACCCGCTCTTTTCCTTTTTCATTACCCAAATTTCATTCCACCCGACTCTTCTTAATCACCGCTATAATAGCTACCCTCAACTTAGGCGATCTGCCTGAGTTGAGGTTCACAATATTCAAGGAGAGACCAAGGCCAAAACAGGTTCATTCATAATAAAATTAGGCAGGTGAACTGGTGTAAACAAGCACTTGTTTTACCATAACACTTGTTTGAGTATTAAATTTTAAATTCTCCTCTTTATTGTTCCTGTCAACATCACAAACAATAGGAGAATCATAATAGGGATTTGGAGGAGGGAAATAAGAGTTAGTATAACCATTCCAAAAGCTATCTTAACCACCACATATACGATAAATATTTCTCACAAAGGATTGGGGAGATGCACAAAACCCTCTCCCAGGAAAATTATGGCAGTGTTGCCACAGGTGGGTTCCTCCACAAATTATTTAAGAATCACCAAAATATGAATATCCATCATTCAATCAATTTATATTCCATGATGCCATGTTATGAAGGGTGGTAAAATACTAAAAAATTAAAAAAAATAAATATTAGTATAATATATTTACAAAAATAAAATAATTAATTTTTAACTTCCCGCCAATGGTGCCAAAAATTTATTCGGGTCCAACTCACACACAAGTGTACATTGTCATACAAGTAATATATGATTTTGAAGTTCAAATATCATAGCCACAGGGACTTATCAATTAATTATTTACTAAACTAAACTAATGCTAATTTATTTATTTAAGTAATAGAATCTAAAGATATATTCATAATTATCTAAACTAAAAATAAAAGAAAATACTAGGGAACCATTAACCAAAGAAAGAGAAGATTCTTACGAAATCAATGAGATGAATTGATCTAGGAATATGAATTACTAGTAGTCATTCAACATTGTTATCTTGCAAGAATTACCAAGTTATTGATTCATTTAGTTAATTGTATAATTATGATCTTCCAAGCCTCTAATCACCTATCACATGCAATTCTATGTCTATATTCCTATGATCAAGAATAAATATGTTAATGATATTGGCTTCTCTCATTCAAGAACCAAGAAAGGCGTTCTAGGTATATTCCTGTCCTAGCCGCAAATTAATTCTACGTTTCACATTAAGAAAAGATCTTTCTCCCCATATTCTTTATTCTATCTTATTGATCCTTATTCCGAGTTCACAAACAAGATACTAAATGTATTTCAATGGTCACGAAGCATTAAAATAGTAAGCACAAGAATATAAGAGCAAATACTGTGATAATTATGTAATTTAACTCAAGTTCATACGAACAAAATCATAATCCTGAACGAGAAATTTAGCTCCACATAGACACGGAGTATATACAACAAAACATCCAAAGAGTTCCCCAAAAATATGTAATAAAGAGAAGAAAAGATGAAACATGAATTCTCTAGCCTTCACAGCAGCTCAAAGCTCTTACCTAAATTCTCTAGCATCCACGATGGTTCTGTAATACCCCAAAAGTTCCTAAGACTAGACTTAAGATTTGAAGTGTGATCAGCAGGAAAAGTTAGAAAAATTTACTTCAGTACGACTCAAGCTACGAGTCGTAGGTTCGTGGTACTGGTCGTAGGAAGACCCATGGTCCATATAAGATAAGTTGTTTTCCAACCACGAGTCCCCACTACGAGCCTTAGTATGTTGCTACGACCCGTGGCTAGAAGTCATAGCAAGTCTTTGGATTTATCATATGAATGATTGTACGGGTAATAGTACAACTTGTAGTATGGAGTTCCTATAATACCCCGAAAATGCCTAGGACTAGACCCGAGATTTAAAAATGGAAGTTGGCAGAATCTGGGAAAAATCCCACAAAATGGGTCACCCAGCAGATCGTTCATCCAACGAAAAATCCGTGTGAAGCATCCATGGTGAGATACTGCAGGGGCAGAATTGGGAGTGATGGTTCTAGGAACGACCCATTGCTTGATTCAACGAGTCATTGTTTGTGGTGGTGGGGAGGCTGACCCTTGGTCAAGGTTGAAGTGACAAGTTGTGGAACGACCCATTGCAGGTAACAATGGGTTGTGGTCACTAGCCGTGGGAAGGAGTATTAAAATCCCCAGTCAATGTAACGGAATCAAACCATGAATCTTTGGAAGGAAGAACGATTCGTGGTGTGGCATATGGAAGACTTGGTACAGGTCGTCAAGGGGGAAACCAAGGACGACCTAACAAACTGTTATCTGAGGTAACAAATCATCCTGTCGAGTCGTGGGATTGAACCTGAGAATATGAAGTTGGGCAGTGGATATAACGGATGGATACCACGAGTCGTGGTGTCCAAGAACGACCCATTAGGACGGTCATGGTTACCACAAGTGCAAAAATTTCAAGAATTTCATTAAGGGAATTTTTGTGATTCCTAATTCCTAAGGTACTAAACTACATCATTTTGTGTTATGAATGATGATGTTTAAAGGGGTTAAGTTCATTTTTAGCCATTCTCATTCATGCATGCAAAGATAGAATGTTAGAGGGGGGTGATCAAGCTTGTTCTTCTTCAATTCACTTTAATTCCTCTTGGGCAATCAAAGAAGTGTAAGAATCAGCTATAATCACGTATGTAGGGTTATGAATGGGTGAATCCTTTCAAACCCATTCCCAATCCCTCTTTAAATCATGAATTTTCTATGTCTAATCTATGGGGTTTTAACCCAATGCATGAAATTCCTAATTCTCTATATGGGTATGATTTAAATAAGTATAAACTATTGAATTATGATTCATGGGAAAGTTTTATGTTATTTACAATGAAAAATCACATTCTACGTTTATTAAATCAAAATGCCCAATTATAGAAAGTTCATGAAAGATGAGATTTGTGATGAATGTATGATTATGATAAGATATTATGATGAAAAGCATGTTTTCAAGCTACCCATATTTATATTATGTTTTCAAAATTAATTGAGTATTTTCAAGCATGTTAAGATATTGAGCAATGCCCACATGTTCAAGTATGATTTATGATTTTCTTGAATTAAGCTTACCACATGGTTTTGGAGCGAAGACTCCTAATTATCTTTCATCTTGTAGTATGTTTTGAGCTAAAGCTTCTCATATGCATGATTTCATATTTGAGATGTAATATGATTATTGAGGTTCATTAATTGACGATAGTAAGCTTTATTGAAAAAAGATGGAGAGCATATCCATGTTTTGGCAGTAGTTTCTAGCATCGAGTAGGTTAAGGGTCGATCACCCAATGCCTAAGAACTAAGCGCCTACGTGGGTTTATTCTTATATATATTACTTCGGGACCCCCCTTGTGACTATCCCCTGCCCTGTTGAGCCACGAGCTTGATATCGATATCATGATATCATCCCTAGCCCTGCAAGCATTTCGACGGCTTTACCCACTTGACTTTGATAGTTGTGACTACGTAAGCTCTATCATGGTATGTCGGTTAAAAGACGAGTTTCCCATTGTTCCTCATGATTTCAGTTTTGCATGTTCATCATTCATGGGATTTGTACATATATATATGTTCTAAAATAGGTTTGACTCAATGTTCAATTTTACTCACGACTATCAAATTTCAACTTTGAGTCAATGGATTCAGTTATGATGTTATATTATGTTAGGACTAGATGATGATATCGGAAAAAATGCATGTAAGCCCTACTCTCAAATTTTTACGGTTTATGTTTTACATTATGCATGTCTTTAAATGATATTACTTATTTGAGAAATTTTACTTACCTTACATACTCGGTACATTCCACGTACTGAACGCATACTCTGTGTTGTATTATTTCATGATACATGACCCGGCACTCAAACTCAGCCCCATTCATAGCCAGTCTTCAGAGTTAGCATCTCATGCTTGTTGGTAAGTCCTCATCTCTCGAGGACCATGCTTATTCAGATGTCTCTATTGGTTTTAAGTTTTTAGCTTATTCGAGTTAGTTGGGGTCTTTTCCCATCAATTCATCACGTTTAGAGGCTTTTCAGATAAAGAGGATGTATTCAGCTTCATATTGTGTATTATGATATTATGTTTATTTTAGACTTCTTCTAAGATTATCATGTTGATTCTTCAATTTTAGTAATTGAGTTAGATGTATGTTCATGCCATGGGTCGATTTGGAGTCTCTCAAGGTTCCTTGTCCCGTGTCTTAATCCGAGCCTCCGTTCGAGTCATGACAAATTGGTATCAGAGCAATAGGTTTGAAGTGTCCTAGGGTATCTGAAAGTTGCATTAAGTAAACTCTTTTCATAAGTGTGAAGCGTGCCACACTTATGATGAAGAGGTTACGAGATGTTTAGGAAATGTTCCCTTCTTTCATGATCTATGTCATGCTCTGAAATGTCATGCTATCCTTTTAACTTGTGTTATTCGTGATTGCAGAATCATGGCTCCCCGTAGAGTAAATGGGAGGAGGAATGGGTATGGAGACGGCCAGGAGGATGGCAATGAAAACAGGAACCAGCCAGGCCCCACCAATTTTGGAGCATCATGCACCAGAATTGATTGCCCATGTTGAGTTTTAGGAAGTTATTGAAATGCTCGCGCGGGCCTTGACCGCTCAGGTCAATCAGCGGGCAGTTGCACATGTTCCATAAAATGCAATGCTGTGGTGGCTCGAGTTAGGACTTTCTTGAGAATGAACCCGCTAGCGTTCCTCGAGTCAAAGGTATAAAAGGGCCCGCATGAATTCATTGATGAGATTTTGAAGATCACCCAGGTGATGGGGGTGAATGGAGTTGAATGTACAGAGTTGGCCTCATATCAGTTTAAAGGGGTCACACATGTCTGGTTTCTGCAATGGAGAGATAGTAGGGCCACCAAAGCAGGCCTTGTCACTTGGGAGGAGTTCCATGTTACGTTCTTAGATCGGTTCTTCACTCGTGAGATGAGGGAGACGAAAGCAACCGAGTTCATGAATCTTCTGCAAGGGAGAATGACGATGCAAGAGTATGCCCTTGAGTTCACTCACCTATCAAAGTACACCCCAGAGTTAGTGGTTGATTAGAGGGCGCGGGTGAGCAGGTTTGTTCATGGGCTGGCAGGCTATTTGAGCAAGGATTGCAGGACTGCTATGCTACACCAGGATATGGATTTCCCTCAGATAGTCTTATATGCTCAATAGATGGAGGCAGCATATATGAGGGAGCGAGAGGCCAAGAGGGCCAAGTCTGATAGTTATTGGTTTCTCAGTCGAGGTCAGGTGGTGGGAACAGAAAGCAGACCCACCATTGATCTTCAGCCCCAGCATCTTCAACATTGACTGTGCCATCGAGGCATAGGCATGATTAGAGGGGGCAAGCATCAGGCTCGAGCGGTCAGAGCAGCAGACCCACAGATTCTAGTATCACAGCTTGTCGCAGATGTGGTCGGGGGCACACGGGCCAGTGCTTAGCAGGTACAGTTGCTTGTTTCGGGTGTGGGAAGCCCGTACACATGCTCAGGATTGCCCGACAGTGAGACAGGACCATGATTGGGGCCAAGGCCCAGCTTCTAGTTCAGCAGCCCCACCCGCACACTCAGCACATCAGGGGGCATCTACCAGCATAGGTGGCGGTCATCGCCAAAACAGATTCTATTCCTTAGCATCTCGCCAGGAGTAAGAGGTCTCCCCGGATGTAGTCACTGGTATGTTACAAGTTTTCCATCTTGATGTATATGCTTTTTCAGATTCGGGGGCTACCTTATCTTTTGTGACACCTTATGTACCAGTAGCTTCGGAGTTAGTCCCAAAGTTTTGTCAGAACCCATCTTAGTCTCTACTCCAGTAGGTGATTCAGTTATAACTAGACGGGTGTATAGAGGTTTCCCAGTCTCAATCCTTCATAAATTCACCTCAGCTAATTTGATAGAGTTAACCATGATCGATTTTGATGTTATCCTCGGCATGGATTGGCCATTTGCATCTTATGCCTCATTTAATTGTAGAACCCAGACAGTAGAGTTCAGATTTCTGGGTGAGCCAGTCATAGAATGGAAGGGTAGTTCAGCAGTTCCTGTAGGTCAATTTATTTCCTACCATAAGGCCAGAAAGATGATTTCCAAAGGTTGTGTGTACCATCTAGTTAGGGTTAAGGATGCGAAGACCGAGACCCCGACTATCCCGTCTGTCCCAATAGTATGTGAGTATCCAGAAGTCTTCTCAGATGATTTACCGGGAATCCCTCCCAAGCGGGAGATTGATTTTGGTATTGACCTTCTTCCCAATACGCAACCTATATCTATTCATCCCTATAGAATGGCACCAGCCGAGCTAAAGGAGTTGAAGGAGCAATTGAAGGGCTTGTTAGAAAAGGGTTTAATTAGACCGAGTAAGTCTCCATGGGGTGCACCAGTTCTCTTTGTCCGAAAAAAAGGATGGTTCTCTTCATATGTGTATTGATTATCGGCAACAGAATAATGTCATCATCAAGAATAGGTATCCTTTACCCAGGATTGATGATTTATTTTACCAGCTTCAGGGTGCCAAGTTCATTTCAAATATATATCTCAGATCCGGGTACCATCAACTCAGAGTTCAGGAGAGCGATATTCCAAAGATAGCCTTCAGGACGCGTTATAGGCATTATGAGTTTGTAATTATATCTTTTGGACTAACAAACACTCCTGCAGCTTTCATGGACTTGATGAACAGGGTCTTCAAGCCATACTTGGATATGTTCGTGATTGTGTTTATTGATGACATCCTGATATACTCTCGGAGTGAGGAGGAGTATGCCGCTCATTTGAGAGTGGTGCTACAGACTCTCAAGGATTTCCAATTGTATGCCAAATTAAGAAACTATGAGGTTTTGGTTGAACTCAGTGGCGTTTTTGGGTCACATTGTATCAAGTGAAGGCATAAAGGTGGATTCTCAGAAAATAAAAGTGATGAAGAATTGGCCTAGACAGGTGAATCCTTCAGATATTCAGAGCGTCTTAGGTTTAGCCAACTACTATCAAAGATTTGTGGAAGGTTTCTCATCTATTGCAGCACCCTTGACCAGATTGATCAAAAAGAAGGTGAAATTCCAATTGTCGGAGGCTTGTGAGAGGAGCTTTCAGGAGTTGAAGACTTGACATACTTCAGCACTGGTGTTAACTCTACCGGAGGGTACCGATGGGTTCATGGTGTATTTTGATGCTTCAAGGATTATACTTGGGTGTGTATGATGTAGCACAAAAAGGTTATAGCATATGCCTCCAGACAGCTAAAGGTTAATGAGAAGAATTACCCGACCAAGGATCTTGAATTGACCGTGGTGGTATTCTCCTTGAAGATATGGCGACATTATTTGTACGGGTTCCATATTGATATATTTACGGACCATAAGATTTTACAATATGTTTTTACCCAGAAGGATCTCAATCTTCGGCAAAGGAGGTGGTTGGAGCTACTCATGGACTATGATATGAGTGTCCTTTACAATCCAGTCAAGGCCAATGTAGTAGAGGACACACTTAGTAGACTCTCTATGGAGAGTGTGTCCCATGTGGATGAGGGAAAGAAGGAGCTGGTGAAGGATGTGCATCGGCTCGCAAGGTTAGGAGTTGGTTGGTTGACTCGACCGATGGCGGTGTTATTGATCAGAAAGGATCAGAATCGTCATTGGCGACTGATGTAAAATCTAGACAATATGAGGACCCAATTTTGGTAAAATTAAAGAAAGTCGTTCAGAATCAAAGGGTGGAGGTCTTCTCCAAAGGGGAAGATGGTGTGCTTCGGTACTAGAGTTGCCTATGTGTTATGGATGTTGATGATCTGACGAGATTGGTGTTGCACGAGGCTAATGGATCCAGGTATTCTATCCAACCAAGTGCCATCAAGATGTACCGTGACTTACGGGAAGTCTATTGGTGGAATGGCATGAAGAAGGACATAGCAGAATTTGTAGCTAAGTACCCAAATTGTCAACAACTAAAGGTTGAACACCAGAGAACCGAGAGGCGTGCTTTAGGATATCAGTATTCCTATTTGGAAGTGGAAAGAAATTAATATGGACTTCATCACAGGTTTACCTCATACTCGTCGACAATATAACTCCATTTGGGTTGTGGTAGACAGGTTGACCAAGGCCTCTCATTTCCTACCGGTAAACCCACGGTTCCACGAGGACTATGCCAAACAATATATCTGGGAGCTAGTTTGATTTCATGGAGTGCCCTTGTCAACTATATCATACAAAGGTACTCAACTCACCTCTCAGTTTTGGAGGTCGTTTGAAAAAGGTCTAGGTACTTAGGTTAAGCTCAGCACAACATTTTACCCACAAACAGATGATCAAGCAGAGCGGACAATTCAGAATCTGGAAGACAAGTTGAGAGCATGCATGATTGACTTCAAGGGTAGTTAGAATGATCATTTGCCTCTTATCGAGTTTTCATATAATAAGAGCTACCATTACAGTATTCAGATAGCTCCATTTGAGGCTCTCTATGGGCAGAGATATAGATGCCTATTGGCTGGTTTAAAGTTGGTGTAGCGGCAATTATAGGACAAAATTCGTTCCATGAGGTTATGGAGAAGTTAAGCTCATACAGGACAGGTTGAAAATAGCTCAAAGTCATCAAAAGTCCTATGCTGATGTGAGAAGAAGAGAGCTTGAGTTCGAAGAGGATGATTGGGTGTTTTTTAAGCTGTCACCCATGAAGGGAGTGATGTGGTTTGGGAGGAAAGGAAAACTCAGCCCTCGTTATGTTGGACCCAATAAAATAGTGAAATGGGTTGGCAAGGTGTCATATGAATTGGAGTTGCCCTCAGAATTAGCTTCCGTGCATCCTATTTTCCATGTGTCGCTCTTAAAGAAGTGTTTGGGTGATCCAGCTCTAGTCGTCCCGGTGGACACTGTTGGTGTGAAAGACAGCCTTAGTTATGAGGAAGTTCCGCTGGAATTACTGGTTCGTTAGGTTCGAAGGCTAAGGAACAAGGAAGTAGTTTCAGTTAAAGTCTTATGGAGGAATCAACATGTTGAGGGAGCTACCTGGGAAGCCGAAGCGGATATGATGGCTAGATACCAACATTTATTCTCTATTGGCTTAGTTCCATCTTGAGGTATCAGTTTTGCTCTCAAACTCTATTTAGTTTTCAAGATCACTTCATGTTCCCCAGTTTCTTTTATGTATATGGATGTATGTATGATTTACGAATTCATCTCAGTTACGCAATTTGAATCAGAGATAGTCATTCCGTCAGTTTTCGGCGGAAATGATCAGTATTTGAATATGATGATTGCTTTTCTCTATTTTCTACATGTTTTCCCACATTCGAGGATGTATGTTCCCAAGGGGGAGATATTGTAATACCCTGGAAGTGCCTAAGACTAGACTCGAGATTTAAAAATGGAATTTGGCAGAATCTCGAAAAAATCCCACAAAACAGGTCACCCAATGGATCGTTGGTCCAACCAATGACCTGTGTAAGGCATCCATGGTGATATACTGCAAGGGCGGAATTGGGAGTGACGGGTCTAGGAACGACCTATTGCCAGATGCAACGAGTCGTTGTTTGTGGTCGTGGGGAGGCTGACCCTTGGTCAAGGTTGATGTAACGAGTCATGGAATGACCTATTGTAGGTAACAACAGGTCGTGGTCACCAGTCGCAGGAAGGATTATTAAAATCTCCAATCAATGTAACAAAAGTAAACCATAACTCGTTGTATGGAAGAACGAGTTGTGGTGTGGTTCGTGGGAAGACTTGGTGTAGGTCATCAAGGGGAAAACAACGGACAACCTAATGAGCTATTGTCTTAGGTAACGAATCATCCTGTCGAGTCGTGGGATTGAACCTGAGAATATGAAGTTTGGAAGTGGACATAACTAATGGATACCACGAGTCGTGGTATCCAAGGACGGCCTGTTAGGACGGTCATTGTTACCACCAATACAGAAATTTCAGGAATTTCATTAAGGGCATTTTCTTCATTCCTAAGTCCTAAGGTCCTAAACTACGTCATTTTGAGTTATTAATGATGACTTAAAAAGGAGTTAAATTCATTCCAGGCCATTCTCATTCATGCATGCAAAGATAGGAAGTTAGAAGGGGGTGATCAAGCTTGTTCTTCTTCAAATTCTCTTCAATTCCTCTTGGGCAATCAAAGAAGTGTAATAATCAGCTATAATCAGGTATGTAGGGTTATGAATGGGTGAATCCTTTCACACCCATGCCCAATCCCCCTCTAAATCATGAATTTCCTATGCCTAATCTATGGGGTTTTAACCCAATGCATGAAACTCTTAATTCTCTACATGGGTATGATTTAAATATGTATACACTATTGAATTATGATTCATGGGCAGGTTTTATGTTATTTCAATGAAAAATCATGTTCTAAGTTTATTAAATCAAAATGCCCAATTATAGAAAGTTCATGAAAGATGAGATTTGTGATAAATGTATGATTATGATGACATATTATGATGAAAAACATGTTTTCAAGCTACCCATGTTTATAATTTTGTTTTCAAAATGAATTGAGTATTTTCAAGCATGTTAAGATATTGGGCAATGCCCACATGTTCAAGTATGATTTATGATTTTTCTGAATTAAGCTTACCACATGGTTTTGGAGTGAATACTCCCAATTATCTTTTAGCTTGTGGTATGTTTTGAGCTAAAGCTTCTCATATGAATGATTTCATATTCGAGATGTATTTGATTATTGAGCTTAGTTAATTCACGATGGTAAGCTTCATTGAAAAACGATGGAGAGCATATGCATATTTTAGCAGTAGTGTGTAGCACCGAGTAGGCTAAGGGTCGATCACCCTATGCCTCATAACTACATGCCAATGTAGGTTTATTCTTATATATATTACTTCCAGACCTCGCTTGTGAGCTATCCCCTTCCCTGTTGGGCCACAAGCTTGATATTGATATCATGGTATCGTCCCCAACCCTGACAAAGATTTTGACAGCTCTATCTACTTGAGTGTAATAGTTGTGACCACGTAAGCTCTATCATGGTATGTCAGTTAAAAGACGAGTCTCCCATTGTTCCTCATAATTTCAGTTATGCATGTTCATAATTCATGAGATTTATACATCTATATATGTTCTATAATAGTTTTAACTCAATGTTCAGTTTTACTTATGACTATCAGATTTCAGCTTTGAGTCAATCAGTTCAGTTTTGATGTTATGTTATGTTATGAGGAGATCATGATTTCAGAAAGAATGCATGCAAGCTCCTACTCTGAGATTCTTATTATTTATGTTTTACATTATGCATGTCTTTAAATGATCTAACTTATTTGGGCAGTTTTGCTTACCTTGCATACTCGCTACATTCTATGTATTAACCGCATACTCTGTGCTGTATTATTTCATGATACATGACCGGGCACTCAAACTCAGCCCCATTCATAGCCAGTCTTCAGAGTTAGCATCTCAGGCTTGTTGGTAAGTCCTCATCTCTCGAGGACCATGCTTATTCAGATGTCTCATCTGTTTTAAGTTTTTAGCTTATTCTAGTTAGTTGGGGTCTTTTCCCATCAACTCATCATGTTTATAGGATTTTCAGACAAAGAGGATATATTCAACTTCAGATTGTGTATTCTGATGTTATTCTTATTTTAGACTTCCGCTAAGATTATCATGTTGATTCTTCAGATTTAGTAATTATGTTAGATGTATGTTCATACCATGGGTTGACTTGGAGTCTCTGAGGGCTCCTCGTCCCATGTATCGATCCGGGCCTCCATTCAGGTCATGACAGTTACGGGTCGTGGTACGTGTCGTGAAAATATTCAGAGAGTTGGGGAAAAATAGACTCATTAGTCACTGGAGGAAACCATAGGATGGTGGTACGACTCATGGGACGAGTCGTAATATGATGGTGTGAATCGTTGGTTCAGTCATGAGTTGATATATATAATGCCTCGGACTTTTGAGGTAAGTTAGGAACCCTTCTAGTATGTGGATAGACCCACACTTGATGAATTTATGGAAACAAGGTGTTAAGATTAATTCCAAAGTGCAAGAAGTGATTTGGATGGAAATTAAGGTCATAAGGAACCTCTAGCATGAAGTTGAGTTGAGAGCTTTCATACCGATTGGGTTTTTCGTATTGGTTCATATAAGGGTCAACTTCAACCGATCATAGCTCCCATGTTACAAAATGTTTTTGGGTTATTCAACATGTCAAATTGACGCCCTTTGAGTCTTCTTTCCAATGTATATGACCTTACACCAATCGGTGTTTGGAGTAAAAGGTTATGAACGATTTAGTGAAGCTGCAACAGGCATTGTACGACTCTCAGTATGAGTCGTATAGTCAACCTACGACCCGTACTGTTGGGCATAGTAACTGCCAATTACAAGTTTTATTTCGATAGGTTTGGGGCATTTTGGTAAACTTCTATGCTTTGAACTCCTAAATGACATTATTTTGGGCTTCCTTAAGGTCAGATTAAAGGGGTTAACCTAGCCTAAATCCTTAGTCTCTTCAAAACATGCTCAGATTAGATTTTCTCTCAAGAAAGGAGCTAGGGTTCTTCTTCAACCTCTTCAAATCTTCTTTGACTCTTCAAGACAAGTCAAGGGATCATCAAACCATGTATGTAAGGCTAAATGAGAGTTCCTTTTACTCCCATGCTCAAAAATCCCTCTCAATTCCATGAATTTCAATCCTAGATTCAAATTTCATGATCGTATGAGGTTTATTCCAATTCTTGTGAAATTCTCTAAGATCTATCTTGGGTCAATTCCCTTTATGTATCAAATCTTATTTTATTATCTATGAGAAGATTTTATAAAAACATTTACTATTAATTTATAGTTTCAACTTCTTATAAAATTATGCCCAATCATGTAAGCTACATGAAAAGTCAATTTATGGTTCCATTATGATCTTAATCTTCGTAAGTCCTAAATTATGATTAATGATTTATTATTTATGATATGATTTCTCTCAAGTACTCATCATGAATTTATGAATATCAAGTATATACAAGTTTTACAAGTATGCATGGACTTCATGATTGATCGATTTTTGATGATGGCCGATTCATGGGCCCTTGATTCATGGCTAAACATGTGTTTAAATGGAAATCAATGATGTTAATGTTTAATTGGCCATGAATATCATGAATGATGTTTATGATTTACATACGAGCCTAATGTGCATATTTTTGGGAGTAGTGTCTCGCACCGAGTAGCCTAGTGTTCAAAGGACTACGCTAGTGTCTCATAACTACGTGCCACCATAGGTTCATACTGATACTTTACAATATTAATGGATCCCCTCATTCGTGATATCACATACTACACGTCCTTTTCCTGGCAAGCCTGGGACGACTTTGCCCACTTGAGTTAGATAGTTGGGGCATCTTGTAAGGCTCTAATATGATGGTTTCGGTTATGACAAGTCTTCCCAATATTCCTCATAATTTATGCATGAATATGATTATGTACTTGGCTTAAGTTATGTTTGATGAAGCTTTCTCTTACAAATATGAAAATGATTGATTTATAAATGCTTTAAATCCTTGAGCCTTATGTTCCATTATGATGTTTATGTTATGATCATGTTGTCCTACTCTTACGAACCTTTGCGTATTTTAAATGTCTGCTTTACTTACCTTGCATACTTTGTACATTCCACGTATTGGTCGCATACTCTATGTTGTATCATTTATGATACAGGCTCTGACCTTCAGACCCAGCATTTCCATTAGCTCGTTTCGCAGAATTAGCATCCAGTTCAGTGGTGATCCTCATCTCTCGAGGACCAGTTGATATTAGTTATACTTCATGTTCAGTTTTCCAGACTTGTCGGGTTAGTTGGGGGTGTTTTCCCATCAACGCATCGAATATGTTAGAGGCTTTCACACTATACGTAGTATTCCGCTGTCATGTTTGAAGTGTGTTACCTTTTCTGTGTTATGTCATGACTATGCTTCCTCTATGTTATTATGTTAAGTGTTCCAATTTATTTGATTGAGTTAGATGTATGTTCATGCCATGGGTCGACTTGGAGTCTCATGGGGCTCCTTGTCCAGTGTTGCGATTCGGGTCTACGTTCGGGTCGTGACAAATTTTGTATCAGAGAATTAGATTTTGAAGTATCTTAGCATGTCTGGAAGTCGCGTTAAGTAGAGCCTTTTTCATGGGTGTAAAGCGCGCCACACTTATGAGGAAGGGGCTACGAAACGTTTTTGAAAATTTCCCTTTTTTCATGATCTATGTCGTGTGATGAAATATCTTTCTATCATTCTAACTCGTGTATTCACACTCCATAGAATAACACCTATCAGTGGAATAAGAGGCACTCTCGAGTCATTTCTCCCTGTAGGAGTTAAGAAAAGCTGAGGCAAAAGAATTAGTGAACTTGAAGTAAGGAGCCAAAAGAGTGGGGGAGTACGACTGGGGAAGTATGAAGCCTTCCATGATAGCCTTAAAGGCAAATGGGAAGTCAAGAGATACAGATTTTTGCCTAGCCTTAAGAAGGGGACCAATCCACAGAATGATAACCTTTAAGCTAAGGGGGAGACTATAAGGTGAAAGACCAGGTCATGTCTTGAGTTTCAAGTGTGAAGGTCCAAAATCAGTAACTATGGGACATCGATCCACACTTATTCAGGTGTCTTTCTGTACTTTAGTCTATGCGATACTCTACTCATGCTGTATGTGAACATGTTGTGCTCGTGTCTATGTTTCAAGTACCCCTTACGTGTATTCGTACTCAAACTCATAGAATGAGAAGTAACTACTTCAGATGGTGGTTCCATTCTTCTTCCATGACTCCATAAATATCAGGTTCATTTCATGTCCCTCGTTATGTAAGCTCATGTCTCTCAGCATGCTGAGCTATATGGACTCAGTCCTTAAGATTTGCCTTAGCAGCTCATAAGGTCGTGTTATATCAAGTATATGCCCAACTTAGATTTCTTGAATGATTCATTCTCATAATGTCCTTATTCTAATCCCTATGAATGTTCCCCCATGATAGAAATTATAGTTAAAATGTGTACAGCTAGGATAGCTTCCTGTTCCTTCCATAGATACAGGGTGTGTAAAAGTTCAGGAAGCGCAGTTATTAGCCAAGCCTGGAAGTGTAACAACCCACATGGTCATTTTGTGATTGTTGATCCATTTCCCTGTATCCTTATCTTGTTACTTATGACTTGCATAGATGGATGACACAATTTCCAAGATAATCCAATGAAGATTGGATAAGATTTTCGATTTTTAGAAGGTTTGAAGTTTGAGAGGTTTGACCAAAGTCAACATTTTAGGTTAACGAGCTCGAATTTGGGTTCTGAAAGTTCTATTAGTTCCGGATGGTGATTTATGACTTAGTTGGGTAGTTTGCATGGATCCCAAGGTGTTCGGGAGTGTATTGAACCTTTTACAGGATTTATGAGCTTTAAGGATGTTAAGTTTGACCACGGTCAACTTTCGATCAAAATGACCTCATATTGGTGATTTGGTGATTTCAATAATTCTGGAATGTGTTTTATGATTGAATTGCATATTTGGTTTCCTACCGAAGGATTCCGGATGAGTTCCAGTGGATTTGAATGTTTTGTGTGTTTACATGATTTTAAGCATAAAATGTGACAACTCAAAGGTTCGTTTTTAGTTTTTGAGATCAAAAAATTATTCTGAGACTTTCAAAATTTTTAGCGTGAATTATAGGTGTTATCTGAAAAGTTTAGTGCAATTTCGATAAGTCAAGATCGAGTTTTATTATAAAAGATGAAATAATTCTTGAATGAGAAAAAATAATTTTTGACTAGGCAAACGAGCACCAAATGGAGTTTTGATTGAATGAGTGCTTCCTTGTCATTATTTGGGAACCATAGGAAAAAGAATCATCGAATTTCGAGTTCGTATGATTAACTTATAGCCATTTTAGTAAAAATTAAAGTTGCTAGTGCAGTGCCTGAGTAGCCCTAATAGCCATTTGGAGTGATTTTTGTGGCATTCTTCTCCATTTAACAAGGAGGTACGTATCTAATCCTTAATTTGGTATTTCTCCATGATTTCCTCAGTTGGTTTTCATTTGTATCCACGAATTTATTAATGGAAATTTGAGGATTTGGGTCTAGAGTTAAGAGACCGTATTGTGATGAATTCAAAGTCTATTTGAGCTCCATTTTGGATAAAAAATTATATTTGAGTTCTTTACATGATGGTTAATATGATTTTCAAATAAAATTCCAGTTTTTCCCTTGCGGGCTCGGGATTGACTTTTGGGTTGACTTTTTTAGCCCGGGATAGAAGTATATCAATATGGGTGTCCATGATTTTTTTTATTATGTAGAATACGTATTTGACTAGATTTTGATCATTCGGAATGGTTACGGAAGGAAAAATTCAAAATTTGATTCTTGAGCTTCATTTTGAGGGAAGTAGAGATTTCTTGATTCTTTGAGGGTTTAGAAAGAAAGAGAAGCTTAGTCCCCAGTATGTTGGGCCATATAAGGTTGTGAGACGTGTTTGCAAGGTGACCGATGAGTTGGAGCTACCAGCGGAGTTAGCTTCGGTGCATCCGGTGTTTCATTTGTCCTTGTTGAATAAATGCATCGAAGATCTATCTTTAGTGGTTTCTGTAGAGGAAATTAGGGTTAAGGACAACCTTACCTATGAGGAGGTACCAGTTAAGATCCTTGATCATCAAGTTCATAAGTTGAGGAACAAGGAAGTAGCCTTGGTGAAAGTTTTGTGGATGAATCATCTTGTTGAGAGAGCTATGTGAGAAGCCGAAGAAGATACGATGGCTAAATATTGATATCTTTTCGTACCAGCTCAGTTGCAGTTGGAGGTATAAATTTCATCCTTATAACTCTATTCAGTTTTATGTCAAGTTGTGCATAACAGTTCCATTCATGTCTTAGCATGTATGTATGTATCATGAATTTAGTTCAATCATGTGTATCAGCCCGGAGTGAATCACTTCGTCAATTTTCAGCTTCAGATGTTCAGTATTTGGGATGGAAGTTCTTTTCCCAGTTCTTCAGTATGCTCAACCCACATTGGAGGAAGAATGTTCCCAAGGGGGAGATATTCTAATACCCGGAAAGTTCCTAAGGCTAAACTTGAGATTTGAAGTGTGCTCAACAAGAAAAGTTGGAAAAATTTACTTCAATATGACTCAACCTACGATTTGTAGGTTTGTAGTACGGATCTTAGGAAGACCCATGGTCCAGATCATATAAGTTGTTTCCCAACCATGAGTCTCCACTACAAGCCATAGTATGTTGGTACGACCCATGTCCAAAAGTCATAGCAAGTCTTTGGAGTTATCATGTGAATGATTGTACGGGTAATACTACAACTCGTGGGATGGAGTTATCGGGTCTTGGTACAAGTTGTGGATATAATCAGAGAGTTGGGGACAAATGGACTCATTAGACACTGTAGGAAACCATAGGTTGGTGGCACGACTCATGGCACGAGCCGTAATATGATGGTGTGAATCGCTGGTTCAATCATGAGTTGACATATTATAACGCCTCCCACTTTCGGGCTAAGTTAGGAACCTAGGTATGTGGATAGACCCACACCCAATCAATTTATGGAAAAAAAGGTGTTAAGATTAAATTCAAAGTGTAAGAAGTGCTTTGGATGCAAATTATGGTCATAAGGAACCTCTAGCATGAAGTTGAGTTGAGAGCCTTCTTACCAATTGGGTTTTTTGTATTGGTACATATAAGGGTCAACTTCAACCGATCATAGCTCCTATGTTATAAAATGTTCTTGGGTGATTCAACATATCAACTTGAAGCCCTTTGAGTCTTCTTTCCAATGTATTCGACATTGCGCCAATCGGAATTCTGAGTGAAAGTTATGAGTAATTAGTGAAGCTGCAACAGGCATTGCACGACTCTCAGTACGAGTCGTATAATCAACCTACGACCCATACTATTGGTCGAAGTAATTGCTAGTTATAGGTTTTATTTCGATAGTTTTGGGGCATTTTGGTAAACTCCTATGCCTCTAACTCCTAGATGACGTCGTTTTGGGCTTCCTTAAGGTCAGATTAAAGGGATTAACCTAGCCTAAATCTTTACTCTCTTCAAACATGCTTAGATTGGATTTTCTCTCAAGAAAGGAGCTAGGCTCTTCTTCAACCTCTTCAAATTTTCTTGGACTCTTTAAGGAAAGTCAAGAGATCATCAAAACGGGTATGTAAGGCTATGAATGAGAGTTCCTTTCACTCTCATGCTCAAAAATCCCTCTCAATTCCATGAATTCCAATTCTAGATTCAAGTTTCATGATCCTATGAGGCTTATTCCAATTCTTGTGAAATTCTCTATGATCTATCTATTAGTCAATTCCCTTTATGTATTAAATCATGTTTTATGATCTATGGGCAAATTTTATAAAAAAATTAGAGATTCAACTTCTAATTAAATTATGCCCAATAGTGTAAGTGTCATGCCCCACCTTGGGAGGCATGACTGGCACCTGGTGCCACACTGGCAGCTAACTGATATGGCTAGGCTAATGCACGTCTGGTGCCGGCCTGTGACTCAATTTAAGGAAACAATGAGCTATATCTCGGCTGTAAATACAACCTCCGGCCGACAACACCGTATAGTCACCTGTAAACAAAAACAGCTAACCAACAATAGGTAACAGAGGGGATTCAATGCGGGCCGACAAGGCCACCATGCTGTCTAGTTATAATAGAAATGAAGACGAGCTACTATACTAGGCCCCACACGGCCAACAGATGAAGTATAACTGGTTAAGACCCAACGCGACCAACATACAACTAACTGACTGACGGCTGTAGTCTGCAAGCCTCTAAGAATACAAATAGTGATCGGGACAGGGCCCCAGCCTACCCAAAATGCTATATAACTGAAATACATAAATCACTAAAACCTGGCAGCTCCAAATGAAAGGAGCTAACCCAAATGCAGACTCTGAACAACTGCTACTGAAGATCCTGAACCTTGTCTTTCTAAACCTAAAGGCAAGTAATGCAATGCCGCATATTTGGGTGTCAGTACAATATGTACCAAATATGTAAGGCAGTAAATAAGCTGAATGAAAGCTGTGAAATACTGAAAGTGAGTAGAAGGGAGAGGCAGAGAGATTAACCTGTAAGGTGGCTTCCGCAGTGTCAACATCTGACGTTGAGTTGAGAGCTTTCATACTGATTGGGTTTTTCGTATTGGTTCATATAAGGGTCAACTTCAACCGATCATAGCTCCCATGTTACAAAATGTATTTGGGTTATTCAGCATGTCAAATTGAAGCCCTTTGAGTCTTCTTTCCAACGTACATGACCTTACGCCTATTAATGTTTGGAGTAAAAGGTTATGAACGATTTAGTGAAGCTGCAAAAGGCATTGTACGATTCTCAGTATGAGTCGTATAGTCAACCTACGACCCGTACTGTTGGTCATAGTAACTGCCAGTTACAAGTTTTATTTCGATAGGTTTGGGGCATTTTGGTAAACTTCTATGCTTTGAAATCCTAAATGATATCATTTTGGGCTTCCTTAAGGTTAGATTAAAGGGATTAACCTAGCCTAAATCCTTAGTCTCTTCAAACATGCTCAGATTAGATTTTCTCTAAAGAAAGGAGCTAAGGTTCTTCTTCAACCTCTTCAAATCTTCTTTGACTCTTAAAGACAAGTCAAGGTATCATCAAACCAGGTATGTAAGGCTATGAATAAGAGTTCCTTTCACTCCCATTCTAGAAAATCCCTCTCAATTCCATGAATTTCAATCCTAGATTCAAATTTCATGATCCTATGAGGTTTATTCCAATTCTTGTGAAATTCTCTAAGATGTATCTATGGGTCAATTCCCTTTATGTATCAAATCTTATTTAATGATCTATGAGAAGATTTTATAAAAAAATTTACTATTAATTTATAGTTTCAACTTCTTATAAAATTATGCCCAATCATGTAAGCTTCATGAAAAGTCAATTTATGGTTCCATTATGATCTTGATCTTCTTAAGCCCTAAATTATGACTTATGATTTATGAAATTATTTCCTTTAAGTACTCATCATGGATTTATGAATATCAAGTATATACATATTTTACAAGTATGCATAGACTTCATGATTGATCGATTTTTGACGTTGACCAATTCATGGGCCCTTGATTCATGGCTAAACATGTATTTTAATGGGGATCAGTGATGCTAATGTTTACTTGGCCATGAATATCATGAATGATGTTTATGATATACATACGAGCCTAATGTGCATATTTTTGGGAGCAGTATCTAGCACCGAGTAGCACCGAGTATTCAAAGGACTATGCGGGTGTCTCATAACTACGTGCCAACGTAGGTTCATATTGACACATTAAAATGTTAATGGATCCCCTCTTTTGTGATATCACATACTGCACATCCTGTGCTTGGTAAGCCTGGGACAACTCTGTCTACTTGATTGAGATAGTTGGGGAATCATGTAAGGCTCTACTATGATGGTGTCGGTTATGACGAGTCCTCCCAATGTTCCTCATAATTTATGCATGAATATGATTATGTACTTGGCTCAAGTTATGTCTGATGAAGCTTTCTCTTACAAATATGAAAATGTTTGATATATAAATGTTTGAAAGCCTTGAGCCTTATGTTCAATTATGATGTTTATGTTATGATCATGTTGTCCTACTCTTATGAAGTTTTGCGTATTTTAAATGTCTGTTGATCGTGGGCTAAAATAGCATGCCCGAGTGATGCTTTATACCTTAATGTAGTCTTGTTTATCTAATTTATTTTATACATTTTCATGTAATTTTATATAAATGTGAATATATGTGCTAACCAACATGATTAGTCCTTATTTTGTAGGTTTCAATGATTTGGAGGAACTAATTTATAAGTTGGTGAAGGAAAGGAATGGAGTTGGAAGCAATCGGTGGAAGTCGGCAAGGAGTAGGCATGGCAAGCGAGCAGATGCGGCGGCAACGTGCCACGACAGGCCAGCCCCACGCCAGCGCCATGCCACGCCAGGCCAGCTGCGCGCCAGCAGCATGCCATCGCGCTGCCCAAGCTGCGTGCCACGCCGGGCATCGAGGCAAGGGGCTGCCTAGAGTCGATATTTGTTGATTTCTAGTGTGCCTCGGCGTTACCTCCATGTCACGGAGGCAGTGCTCCGCGGTACACTCCGTGACACGGAGCCATTCCACGATAGGCTAAATTGTGCACGTTTCTCATTTATTATAAATAGGTCCCTTAGCTCCTAATTCCATTTTCTCACGATTTTATTCTGGAAAACTACCTAGGAGTGAAGGGAGAAGTGTGAGAACTCATCTAGGGTTTGTCAAATTCCCTTCTCATCTACCAAATTCATGTAAGTAGGTTAGTTTAGTAGTAGTTAGTTGTAGTTTTACGAACATGAATGGCAAGAACCCTTCCTCTAGGGTTGAAGCCATGAATCATGATTGTGATTTTATGAAGTTGTTTTGGAATTAAGTTATTGATTGTTTTTTTCGTCTTGCATTCTGGATTTGTTGGTTGTTTTTATGATTGATCACCATGAAAACATGTACGTTAGCTTGGGAAATTGCTTGAGAAAGAATTACCTAGGTCAGGACATGAGAATGTAAGGAGCATGTTTGTATCTCACGATATAATTTCGTGTTAGGATAGAAAGATATCTAATACCTTGCTTGGTTGATAAACGGGGGTTATTAAAGACCAACTTAGGATTATCACATCACCACTCGAAGAAGTAGTTGTGAGGCTAAGTTGAGTTAAATGGTTAGACGCACGAAAGTCCCTAATCGTTTCCCCATAAACCACAATATAATTAATTGCCCGCAAACTAGAAATTAGCATCCTCGCTCACAATGACGCAGTTAGGCTAGTTTGCCATGTTTAGAGGCTCAAAAGACCATGAACATGCAATTCTAGTTAAGTGAAATAATAGTTGATAGTTCCATACTTAACTCATGGCAAATCGTAGTATTGCATGATTATCTGGCTTTAACCCTATGTTGCTCCTAGAGTGACTTCAGAATATTTCATTGACCAAAACTAGACTTAATTAAATCTCCCTCGAAAACTTCTATAACCAACACTTAAGAAAGTTAAGATCACACTTGAAATGGGTAGTTAGAGGAATGGGTCCAGTCCCTGTGGGTTCGACATTCCGGTTCTTAAAAAGAGCCACTATGTTACTTGCACGACCCGTACACTTGCGGACGCGCGAAGCGGGGCCCGACCATCTGCTTTACTTAACTTGCATACTCAGTACATTCCACGTACTGACCTCATAATCTATGTTGTATCGTTTCATGATACAAGCTTCGACCTTCAAACCTAACACCGTCATTAGCTCGTTTCCCGAAGTTAGCATACAGTTCAGTGGCGTGTCCTCATCTCCCAAGACCAGTTGATATTAGTCATCCTTAATGTTCAGTTTTTCATACTTGTCGGTTTAGTTGGGGGTGTTGTCCCATTAACCCATCGGATATGTTAGAGGCTTTCAGACTATACGTAGTATTCAGCTGTCATGTATGAAATGCATTTCGTTTTCTATGTTATGTCATGATTATACTTCCGCTATATTATGTTGTTGAGTATTCTGCTTTATTTGATTGAGTTAGATGTATGTTCATGCCATGGGTCGACTTGGAGTCTCTCGGGGCTCCTTTTCCCGTATTGCGATTCGGGTCTACGTCTGGGTCGTGACAGGTTCCTAGCTCTTTCTCGGTCAAAAGTTGTGTCTTAAGAAATTTTTAAGGATTATTTACAAGTGTAGGAAAAATCCCACATAATAAATTAAATCATAAATGAATTGAGAAATAAAATTTCGGTTCGGGATGAGGCCTGGCATGGTGCTCCTCTTAATGCAGCTTCCTATATTTTTTTAAAATTTCTTTTGAAGTTTGGCCTCTAGTGTGAAGTGCTAGCAAAGCGCCAGACCTGCAGGTGCAACACACCTCTCAAAGTGCCTCTTTGCAGCATTTTTTCATTGAAAGTTTTTGCTTTAGTGCAGGGCACCTCTGAATGCACCAAGTTGATCCTTGCCTAGGAACTCTTTCAAATTTGCTACAAAGCTCCGACTTATATAGCTCATTCTGGTTGATTTCCACCACATTTCCCTATAAAATATCTCATCTCCTTTGTTTGTTAAGAATCAATAATTTTAATCAAAAATATACAATTATAAGTTAATATCATTCTACAAACAAGGATAAACAAGGGTAAAATACGATAAATGGGTACACAAATATGTCTAAGATCAAAACTACTAGAGTTCGTTGAGATGATGAGGTTCCGGATAGTACTCATCACCGCTATTGCTTCTAGAACTGCAACATTCTTTGATGGAGGGTGCTGGAACATCGTTGGAGTGCTACCTCAACCCACTAAGCACTGACCAAGTCGGATAAGGGCTAGGGTTTTGAGAATACCTGAATCAGGTATTATAGTTCTCGAGGGCGAATTCGTGTTATCCTTTGTGGGTTGTAGTATCTCCAGAGGTGATTCCTCTGATTCCTTCAGTGAAGGTGGTGGTTGCCTCTTTGCGGTGACCCATGGTAGAGCTTGTAGCGTAAGCTAGCTATCCTTGCTAAACGTGCACTGAGAGCTCCCGATGAATCACTCCAAAAATTTTATCAAATAGACTATAATGCTAGTAGAGACTAAAAGGAGCTTGGCAGTGCTCAACTATCAGCAAACTACGAAGGTGAGTGTCTATGCAGGAATCATAAAAAAGATTAATGATTGCTCACCGAAAAGCTCCAAAAATAAAAGCAACAATGATTCATCGAAAATATTCTCTAATAAAGATTGGCAAAGAATTATGGTACCATTATGGAAAAGGCCACGACCATGCATCAATTGTGACCTACTTTGTAAAGAAAAGGATGAGTGCGGGTATGTTTTTTATAGACCAGATGTTTACAAGAGCAATCTGCACATAATTTGAACTTAATATACGAAAAGTTCGTTCCTCTACCTTTCTCCATCTTTTTCTATTAGGATTTTAGTTGAAATTAAATTTGAACTAATCCTAATTCTCACATTGCCAATAAGATATTTACTACTAGAAGAAAATCTTGGACAATACTGCATGCAAGTATTTTACTTACTAGTAAGTGGCAATAGCCCAATCAAGCAGGAGGCCTTCAACATGCCTCCTTGGGCTATCAAGGATTTTTTGGACATTTCACTAGTATCAGAAGGAACCTCTTCATTATCATTATAATAATATTTTACTTATTTCGTGTATTTTTTGGTGTGTCTTTCAAAAGTCAAAAAAAATTTGGGCCATTACTTTGTAATTCACACATTTTAAAATATAATTATTTTCAAAATTTGTGGGCATCACTTTTTTTTTACTATCTAAAGAAAATATAAGGCATTACTTAGTAGTTTCACACATTTTAAAACATAGTAATTTTCAAAATTTTTGGTTCTCTAGCAACATGCCTGCTTATCACCGTAATAATATTTTGATCATTTGGTGTATTTTTCGGTGTGTTCGTTAAACTTTTTAAAAAAAAATTAAAAAGATATGGGGCATTACTTTGTAATTTTAAGACATAGTAATTTTTTGAATTTGAGGGTATTACTTTTTTTCCTGTGCATTGTTCAAGTAGGGGTATTGTATTCATAATTATAGTATTTGTGGTCTTCATGAATGATAACTATTATGGTAAGATTGAACAAAAATAAGTACTTTTATTTTAAACTTCAAAAATAATAAATAATTTTAGATAACTGGTAGTATTCGGCCCAAACAAAAATCGAATTATCAAATCCAGTTATAGTACACAAGTGCTTACTGATCTCATGATGAATGTTTCCACTTTCCAATGGGCCTGAGCATATTTTGGTTCAAATCGACTGAACTAAATTTTTTTAAATTTCAATTTTGATTTTTCGGTTTGTTTGGTCTTATTTGGTTTTAAATTGTAAACTTTCAGTTTTTCGTTTCGATTTTCAGTTTAAGAATATCATAATTTGGTTAACCGAATTAACAAGAGTAACCGAATATACTACCCACTAATATAACCCAATATCCAATCACCCGCTGACCCCAGACCCAATTCACTAATTTAAAATACACCAGCCCACTATTTCCCAAGCTCACTAAGCACTAATGAGTAATCAGTTAATGACTAAAGTCAATAGTCCAATAAAAGGTCAAATCGGCAACCTAATGGCCTAATCTTAATTCTCAAATTATAACAGAGCACATGTCACTCGTTGTATTCCCTATAGCTATTGAAATGAAGGTCCTATGGCATGTGGGAGAACTGAGAAGCATATTAAACAGTGGTAGAAAGTTTTGATCAGTTTCTTTGTACATGGATGGGCAGTGGGCAATGGGTATAAATGTTAAATGCATAACTGGGCAACTCACAGGAGCAAATCGGCACTTCGGCAGTGGCCAGTTGGCAGCTTGCTGCTGCTTGCTGGCTGCTCCAGCCGACATGTATATATGTTGTTGTTAGATTTGTAAAATCAAAAATAAATTAATCGAATTGAACCGAAATTATTTCAGTTCGGATTTAATTATTAATTTTACAAATTAAAAATCAAAAAAATCAAATCGAATTTCTCAAATCGAATCGAACCGACCGAATATCCACTCCTACATGCGACCATATGAATTTTTGTTGGCGGGAGGATTAGTGGAGAATATGGAATAATAGGTATTTTGTACCTTGAAAACTTAAAAAGACTATTTCATTTTATTTTATTTTTTTAGAGAAAACAGACCGATAATGCTGCATTTTAATTTTAATAATTGACTAAGTTGCTTATTCTTTAATTTGGAATCAGGACAAGCGTCTTGCTCTGATTGGGAAGCCAAATATACTTTTTCTTGATGAAATTTTCATTAAATTGTAGTCATTATGTCAATAATTTCCTCCAATAAAATGGTGGAAGAAATATTTAACAACTCAAAGGAAGTTATAGTGTCTATAGAATTTATAATCTTATTGGTCTTTATGTTCTTAAATATTTAATAGTTTCCCTTTCTCGCAATTCAATCTAATATTTTAAATTAATTTTGAACAGTAACTAATATTTAACTAAGTTATTTAAAAGTAATTTTAAATATATATTTTTTAAAAGTGCTTTTTATAAAATTCTTTTGGAAAAAAAATATTTTTTTCATTTATGAAAAAACAACTTTTATTACTCCCAGAAACACTTATTTTCTCTAAAAAACATATCTAAAAATCTCACTGAATTAGTATTTTTGAGCTCTCAAAACCTTGGCCAAGCAGACTATAAGTCAATTTTAATGTAATCTATTTTGATATGATAAACTTGCTACTTTCAGATGTGTTTGTTATGGAGAAAGATAATTTTTATATTTTTTTTGTTTGATTGGTCAAAATATTTTTTAAGAAAAATAAATTCTTTAAAAATAAGAAAATTGACTTTCCAATTGAAAGTGGGGAAAATGAATTTCATTTCATAATGACATTTCAAGTTCATTGTCTTTTCCCTAACCACTCAACGCTCCCAACCCCCATCCTTTGATCATCCCACCCCTCGCCACCATCGAACCCTGGCTTCTCACTCCATTCCACCCTTATAATATTTTTCTAGATTATACATAAATGCTCTTGTAATAATGTTCTTTTACTTACTTACAAAACACTAAAGAATAAGTAAGAAATAACTTATTTTTTTAAAAGAATAGTTTTCATAAAAAACATTTTCCTTCCTATCAAGCACATTCTAAATTTTAATTTAAATAAAGTTAATGTGAGTGCTCAAACAAATTAGGATAAATGCAATCACTACTAAAAATCACTATTTTTTCATTAAATATATTAAGTGAC
This sequence comes from Datura wrightii, assembly GCA_035772735.1. NCBI lineage: Eukaryota > Viridiplantae > Streptophyta > Magnoliopsida > Solanales > Solanaceae > Datura > Datura wrightii. The sequence goes on along the minus strand of JASDFA010000006.1, from coordinate 85,996,393 downwards.
TATCCTCACTGATATCAGTTGGAAAAGAAAAATTAGTAATGTTTTCTCATGAAAAAATTATGACGTTTCCCACTACTTGAGTGAAATCTGTTTCCCACCATGCATTTTCCCAGTGAACTAGAACGGTGGGAAATGAGTGAAAAAATCATGTTTAATACCACAAATTTTTTATTAATTTGTGGTGAAAAAAATCTCTATTTTTAGCAGTAAATCTATATTGATTGGCCATTAGTAAAAGGAATAAGAAGTTTCATTCAACATACAAATAATTACTTTTGAGATAGAAAATGCAGTATCGTCCTTTATTGAACTTTGAACAGTAAACAAAGCGTGCTTGAGAGGACTATAATTTTAGGTGTGAGATACTTGTCGTGTGCACTACACAAAAAAAAATATTAAAATGCTAATTTTTGTACTCAAAATACTAAAATTTGTAGCAGATGCACCAAAAAAAAACTCAAAAGATAACACTGAAATCTTTACTATTGAAAAGTTTATGTTAAAATTACTCTCTAATATATCAGTATTATTTCAAATCCACAACTTTAGGCACAGCTTGCACATCAATCATACTGACAATTGTTCACAGAAATTTCATTACTTTGGTTTATTGATGTATAGGGTAAATAAGTGGCCTAAGCACGTGATTACAGAAATTTACGACATATGGTATGAGCAAAACGTACTCGAAGAAAACCAATTTGGTAAGATGGTCGTCTCTTCAAAGACATGTGCAGAAAAACTCAATCTCGATGCTATTCCATGGGGGCATGAGGTGATCATCATCGGTAAGGAGGAAACTTATAGTCGGCTGATAGCAAAGGAGTCATGTCCCAATGATGTGGAAAATGGGACATAAAGGATGGATATATTGTAATAACCTGTACAACCTCCTGCAGAATACATAGGAATATGGATTGGCACTTCTAACGATATTTCCACATGGAGGGCGAACATTGGATGTGATATTCTAAGACTTACGTGAAACTTTCCTATTGGTTAATGTATTACTCACTCCATTCCAAAGTAGTTGTGATGTTTTGTTTTCCGATAGTTAATTTGGCTAATTTTCAAAGCAAATTAGATTAGATAAATTTGATATTTTAAAATTTTAAAATAGATATACAAAATATATATGAAAAGTACTATAGGTTGTAATTTTTTTCTCACAATAATATGATGAAAAAATACATCTTAAAATGTTGGTCAAAGTTCATATAATTTGACTTTAAAAAAAATTGACAAGTATTTTGAAATGGAGAGAGTACCTTTGTATGATAAAAGTAGTAGGTTTGACATAATTGCAGAGGGATCAGATTTCTAAAGTGATATTGCCCAGAATTCACCTCAATAAGGAGAGTTATATGGTCAATACAATATAATAACTCAACAAGGAGTGACAATCGTACCAAAAAGAACATTGTTTAGGTTCACAAGTATCTGATAATATCCAAATTCACTCCTCATAAGGATAGAGTGTAAACAGTCGTTGCCAAACAAATCTACCCGACGAGTGTCGGGGCCGAATCCCACAGGGAATAGTAGGTGATCACACAAGAGTTGTCTATCAAATTGATGTAACTTGCATCAATGTCTCAAAAACAATAAAGTAAAGATTGAGGGAATCAAAACTTGTCAATTGAACTACAAATTCACACACGAAAATAGGGACAAAGTGTAGAAAATACCAAAGGAGAGAATACTAAGGGTGTGATATTGAAGGGGCATTATCGGATTAGAATTAATAACATCTCCTAACATCACTCAATAGAATAATTAGTTGTGGATGAGGTGGAACTTGATGTTTTTGAACCTATTAGGTTTCTTATGCCTCGGGTTTCTCAAACCCCAAAGTCCTTTTCAACATAACTACAACAACTTGGGTAAGAATCAAACTATTTCTAGCTTTAATTCTCAATGGGTGTGTGAGAATGGGTTTGACTGTAACTAGCCCAACCCTACATAATCAACATGCAATTACCCACTAGTGTTTCCTTACCCATACTCTAAATCCATTTTCAAGCAAAATTAGATTAAGTAAATACAATCCAAATTTGCAACTATGAGTATTTAGATTAAAACTCAGAGAAAATAATAGATTTATACCAATTGAGTAATTCTAAGATCAATTAAAAAATACCCAATCCAAATAAAATCCAATCATTTACATATCCCTAGCAATGAATTTAGCTACTCATATAAGTATAATAAGACATTGCATTAAGTAATAAGTCAATATTCATTCAACATAATGAGTAGGAAAATTCAAGTACAAGGTTCTGGTCTCCAATGAAGTTTTTTTCTACCTTCTCAAAGAAGAAGATGGAGACTTTTCTCTTCTACAATTCAATTCAAAAACTTCTCTCTACCAATCTATACTTTTTATTCAATATTCAATATATAATGGAATGTTCAGTTCTCCTCTTCTCTAGAAAGGTACAAAAGTAGGATACAAAATGCTCCTATTTTTTTGAGCTGGACGTTTTTTCCCTTTTCTGACGGCCATCACTTGCGAGTCACCAGCGTTTCGCGAATGCTGATCCATGGTCCGCCGATCTATTTCGTCTATTGGCTAGTGAGTTTAGGAGCATTTCGGCAGTTCACTAATGCTGATCTACAGTCCTCTGGTAGATGTTCCTCTTCAGCATAGTGAGCATCTGCGGTCAGCCAGCGTTACACCGGTGTCTTCCGGTGGAGCACCGGTCCTCTTCTAAAATTTCATGTTTTGTTCTCAATTTCGTGCTTCCTCTACTCTAGTTAAATATCAGTAAATATCAAGGATAAAGGGCACAAAATCCACTTAAATGACTTGAAAGCTAAACAAAGACCTCATGTCATAGATCCTAATGAGTTGGCAATAAATTACCAACAAGTCAAATCTCCAAACTTGAACTATTGCTTGTCCTCAAGTAATGCAATTTCTTACACCTGAGCAAATGGAACTACATGTTATACCATATGAGTGCATGCACAAAGGACCACTGAGCCTACAACAAACCAAAAATGTTCACCGACTCTAGGAAAAGAGAAGAGACTCCAAAAAATATGCAAAAGTTTCAAGAGGTAACCACAATAAATAGGCATGATTCGTAAATGTTTTCATTCTTAAAAAAAAACGCATGATTTACCAAAATAAGCACACATGGCATCTCAAATCATTGCAAGTTCACATAGAAAGCTTGCCTTGAAGCTCACAACACTCATGCCCTAATCATATCTTTACACCAATACAAGCATGTTCTCCAAGAGGGTGATGCCACTCAGGAGAAGAGAGAATCCATTTTTATCATCACTCAGTGCACACACAACGGATTATAGAAAAAGACAATAATGTAGAGTTGCTACACTCAAAATCAACAAGGACACGGGGTTCATAATGAAGACTAGGGATTAAGGTAGGATAACCAATGAATTCTAGTGGTTAGAACTTCCTTAATGCCTTTTTGCAAACACTTGCAACATTCTATCCCTATATTTAAATCACTTTGTTATCTCTCCCTGTTCATCATTTTCCTTATTTTGTTTAGTAAGAGCCACCCTTATAACTCCTTTGGATATCACATTCAGCCTCATTTAAGGAAGAGGTAACACCTTTCAACTATTATTTCTCTTTCAATGATTCATGATTCTTCAACCAACTAATTCATTCATTTTAATAATAATTTGGTGCTTCCTTATATTGAAGCTCTCACATTTCTCCCTTTTCTTGTAAACCCCTAAACTTAGGCTTTTGCCTCATTTTCACTCATTCCCTTATATCTCCCTATTTCTACTAAGGAGGATGGGTGTCAAAGAAGAGGATTAAAAAGGGTCATTGAGCTTATAATGTGGTATCCAAGAAAAAAGGTTGAAAGGATCAATAGTGGCTAGGCAAAGGAAGATGTTTAAAGAGGTCATTTTGGGTGAAGTGACTAGTAATAGAGAGCCTAAAATCATGTTCTAAGTGCAACTACATATAAGATTTCTCCTTGAGTCATACTTAGGGCGAGTTCTAGACAAATATATATATGAATAAGAACCATTCAATCAACCTCACCACATAAGGCATCACACTCCAAGAAGTTCTTACAATTCATCACAACAACCAAATTATGATTTAAGACAATTGACTATGTGAATTAATAAGCCAAACAAGGAATATGCAATGTATGACAAGAGAGTGCTACATTTTCTATTTCAACTGCCCCATTTCTTCCAAATTCATTTCCTATGCCACACAAACATTTTTGGTGGTACCTCTCAAAAACAATTTTGACAAGACTAAAAAACATGCAATTTTTCCATAAGAAAGTCACCTCATAATCTATCATTGGGAAATGTCACCCGGTTCGACAATAGAAAAAAGAAAAAAAAAAGAAATTGCTCCTCAGAAAAGAACCATGGTATTAAAAACCCTCAAAGTTTATTCACTAACTACTATTCACAAAGGCGACAATCAAACTTGGGTCATGAAATATTTGGCAATTTAAACAAAGACCCAATCATTTGCACTAACAATTTAAGAACAAAATTTTCATTTCATTCAACCCGAGCCTGACATAGGCTCAACAACCAACATCAATTTCATAAAAACAGCTCGACAACGGCAACATCAACATCATCAGTAAAAGTTCGACAAGGGCAGACAATCAACAACAATGACCACAAAAAGATACACTCATCCAACCCCCAACTAAAATAATTGCATGCAAAGAAAGAGAGGGTATGCAGTCCCTGAAGTGGTTACTCATCATCATCATCATCCTTGTCCTCACCATCCCAGTCATGTCCTAGAGACTTGACATCATCCCCTAATCCCTCAAACAAGTCATCTATAGGGCCTCAAGTTGTAAATGGGGTAGCAATAGCTGCGTCAAGCGCGCTCATGTCAGGAACCTTCATTGACGTCCGACCTTTCCATTCCCTCACTTTTGCCTTGAGAGATGTGACAACCCTCTCCACAATATCCACGCGAGAGCACAACTTCCTCAAGCTATCATACATCAACTTCATCTCCTTTCTTACAGTCTTGGCAATCAAAGTAGGGAGATTTTTAGCCAATGTCTGAAGTTGGTTCTCGTGGGACTATGTCATCTCCGCGAGCTTGTAGAGGTCACTTGGGCCAGAAGATATGGGAGAAAGTGAGGCTCCCCTAAAAGGTCCTGTTCCAAAAGCCTGGCCTGATGCCTCAGTTGTGGCATATTGATATCGGGGGCCAATGGGCCTGCTCTAAACTATGGGAGATGGACACTTCGGGGAACTGAAAGGTTTTCATCCGCTTCTGCTTGCTCTTGGGAGCATTGTCATCCCTCGTCCTATCCATAGGGACCACACCAGTAGCGAAGATGGGGGCCTCATCCGAGAAAAGTGGCACTCCTGCTTGAAGGCAAACGTGGGATATCAGCACAACATAGGGCATTGAAGTTCCAGCTTGCCTCAACTTTATATTCATTTGAATAGCCACTATTTCCCCAAAGTTTATGAGGATCCCTATTATGATGTAAGTGATGAGGATGGCTACCTCCAGATATACCCGTTGCTCATTCTTCGAAGGTATGATGTGATCGGAAATGAAATCAAGCCACAACTTTACTTCAAACTTCAAGTCATGCCTTGAGATCTCACTACCTTAGAAGCCCAGAAAGGTGTGTCGGTGATAATAGTGGGAGCTATCCAACTAAATTGATCCTCTTTGTTGGCAATTCTGGGTGCATACTCAGTTCCAAGGTCAATCTCATCCTCCCAATAAAGAATTGATGGCCACCAGTGTGATGTCAACTTCCAAACCCCTCACCATAACTGAGGGAAGGCAAAGGAATTTGTCAACCTTCTCTGGCCTTATATGATGCATAGAACTCGGGCACTAGGGTAGTGTAGAAGTCTAGAAGAGGATTGGCAAAGGCATGCCACTGGCGGTTAGTGAATTCCGCTGTGATATTAGGGAAGTCACCCCGCAGCCCCACCAATTCGAAGTGCTTCTTTATTTTGATCGAGTGCCCCTCACAAATATAGCATAGTGCCCCTTCATGTTGGGCATACAAAAGATAATAACTTCCCTGGTGTTGATGGGAGTTGGGGTGGCCTTTTCTTTTCCCTTGCCCTTGCTATTAGATGTGATAGGGGCCTTCCCTTTGCTTGGTTGTCTGGATGAAGACATAATCTGCAGAACCATGTTAGTGTCACACAACAATATTTCTTTTTTGAAATATTTTTTCTGATATTGGAAAAGAAAAATCAACATCTATTCTAAGCTAAGGAAAGAAATTATAAAGATTGAATGACAAACAAATTGACGAGTTTAGAAGTTAAGTACTAGCAGCACCAGCAGAACACCGACGGAATGCAGGTGGAGACCCGCGAGGAACCGGTTAGTGGCCGGTCCTTTATAGAGAACTAGGGAAACCGTGTTCATTCGGTGCTATACCGGCGTTTCACTAGTCATAATCCGTGGAGCGCTAGTGAAACGAGGGTCGTAGGTTGTGGCATGAAGCCTTGTACCTCAACCTGCACTTCATCCGGCATTTCACTAGCCCAAATTGGCGGTTTATCTGCGAACGTCGTTCAATGCATTTCACCCCCCAAACTTAGCTAAGCAAAAATCTTTCACATTCATGGCTTATGCACCCAACAAAACAAAAACAATAATGATAATTTACCCTTAAGAAAGACTTCACTCTATCTATCATCAGGAATATCGTGCATTCTAAATACATGGGGCTACTAGACATCACCCGCAACTATATCAAGCTTATCAAGAATAAAATATTTTACCATAGGGGATACCGACATTAATATTCAGCATTTTATCACCACCCCCAACATACTCACAACATGAAAAACCTTCACTTAATGAAAAAGCACAATAATTGGGTAATGGGGAAACATGGGTGAGGGATAATTTCATATCTATCATGCTCGATTGAGAATCACATTTGCAAATATTAGCACATTGAAGTTGGGACACACATACGAAATGGAGACTTAGAGAAGAAGTGAAAAATTTAAAAGCTTCAAGCTTGACCAACAATGGTGAAGCAGAGAGGGAATATCTATGTTGCTTTGAGAGGGATTTTGAGTGAGGAGAAGTGAGAGTAAAATAATGAAAATGGGGGTTTATAAGGTGAAAGAGGAGAGATGTGATTGGATAGTGAGAAGGTGGATGTTAATAGGGGGTTTTAATAGAGGGAAGTGGGGAATGTATTGGGAAAATAGAAGGATTTTGGGGAAGGTAAAAAGGTAGTGGTTAGGAGAAAAGGTGGGAAATGGAGTATTGGAAAAGTGAAAAAGGTGATTTTGATAGGTTCTCAGCATTTAAAATTTTTTTCGAGTAGGGTTTGGTCAATAGGTCGGTCAAGAATAAAAAATAAATACACTCACCTCCACTGGCGCTAGACCTGTGACCATCGGTGGGTACCAGCATTTTGCCGGTTCTACCACTAGTGACCTTCCCATGTGCCTAGTTCACTAGTTTAGACTGCACTCCACTAGCATCTCGCAGGTATTGACCTACGTTTTGTCGGTGAATCGCAACTCACACATAGATTTCCAACCTTTATCCAGGTGCAATGGTTTGCACCCGCTCCAGACTGGCATTTTGTGAATTGGCACCAACGTTTCGCCGATGGACCGCCAGTTCTCTCCTCTTTTTCCTTAGATTCTAGATTTAACCTACTTTTAGGCAGCGACCCATGCTTGGGCACCAGCGTTTTCACCGGTTCAGCGCACTGGCTTCTTTGTTTCCCTTCTCTTTTTTTTTTCATCCAATTTACCTATAAAATAAAAAATAACAAAAACACTCAAAGTGCTCAAAGTATAAATGCGTGATTTGCCTCCTAAGAGGCGCCTTAGTCAACGTCCGGCATAACGGATACCTTTTCGATCTTCAAAAATCTGGAGGGTCATTCTCTATTTCACTCTCATTATCAAATGGTTCATCATGTTCCACTTCACCATCAAGCACTACTAAGACCTTACACTCATCCGGGGGCTTCGTAGGCTGACAAACGTTGAAGGTGACCTCACCACCACCTACTCGAAACTTAAGATCCCCAAGATCCACCTTAATCAAAGCTCTTCCTATTGCTAGTTGTGGGCAACCTAAGATAATTGGCACCTTGATGTCCATCTCACAATCTAGCAAAACGAATCAGCTGAGAGTATGACTTTGTCCACCTTCACAAGGACATCAGCTAACACTCCAACGGGTCATTTAATTGACCTATCCGCAATCAAAAGCCTCATGGATATAGGTTTGGGATTTCCCAACCCTATTTTCTTGAAAATCACTAGACGCATTAAACTAACACTAGCACCAATGTCACAAGGAGCTTTATTGAACATGCACAAGGCAATTGTGCAAGAAATAGTAAATGCCCCAGGATCTTCATGTTACGGAGCAAGGTTACTGGACACCACAACACTACAATAATGGGTCACTTCCTAGGTGCTCGTATCCACTACCTTTTTTTCTTCAAAAGTTCCTTCATAAATTTCGCATATCCTGGCTTTTGAAGCAACGCATTCACAAGAATAATGTTGATGGATAATTTGCTTAACATCTCTATGAACTTGCGAAATTGATTATCCTCCTTTTTCTTTGTCAGCCTCTATGGATATGGAGGTGGAACTCTTTCTTCTTGATCTTTGTCGTTGAGGACCTTCTTTCCCTCATTCACATTCACATCATTTGAGAGAGTCAAATCAACTTCTCCCTCATCCTTTCTTTCCTCATCATCACCAACACTTGGTGTTTTTGGCTCCTTTTCCAACTCATAATCATCATTTGCCCTTGGGGCAACAACATCTTTGGGCTTCACACCCACATCACTCAATATCTTGCCACTCCTAGTCATGATCGTCATACAAAGGCCATCTTTCTTGGATTGGGAATAGTGTCACTAGGGAGTGCACCTTTCATGTGGAGGTTCATTTGTGAAGACAAGCAGTTCATTTGGGCTTCAACGTGCTTGATCAACGCCGAGTGGGAACACACTATTTGGGCAAGGTTAGACACCTCCCCTTTTAACTCTTTAACCCCATTATCAGTGGATTCCAACTTCTTTAACACTCGAGAAAACATTTCTTCAAATATCAAGTTACCCACATCACTCACTCCGGGCTACCTTGAGATGCTTCCACTTTTGGAGGAGGCACATAGGAATTAGAACTTCGGTGATATCACTCTCCTTTGCAATTTGATCTCTATTCCCCCATCGATCATTTCTCTCCTCCCATCCTTGATTGCCAAGATTTCTCCAAACTAGATTCTCATTCCTTAGACACCAAGGGCCTTGATTGGCACCTTGATACCTAGACCGAGAAACCCCCCCCCCCACTTGGCCTGCCATGTATTGACACTCCTCCTCATATCTTAGTGGTGAAATGTCATCAAATTGAGTATGGCCTTAAGCACCTACAATATTCACACTCATTGCACCATTTCTCATCACATGATTCTTCATCAATTCTAGCTGGATCATCATCTAAGTAAGAGTTTCATTTCTAGCTATAATACCCCAAAATTTCCTAAGATCAGACCCGAGGGTTTAAGAGGAGAAAAAAGGAAGTACTGCACCAAGTCACATGATGAGTCATCCAGTGACCTGCAATGTGACTCCACAGGTCGTGGAGTGACTCATGAAGTGGATGATGGTTGGTGAGAACTCGTGGCCAGGGGGTGACCACGGGATGCAGCCACGAGTCATGAAGTGACTTCACAATTCATGAAGTTGGTCATGACTAGGAGGCTGAGTTGGAGACTTGATTTTTTCCAGTGGAATTCACATATGGGACTCTACGAGTCGTGCAGTACCTAAGGAGTCGTGAGGTCACTCGTGAGGACAGGCAGGGTCCAGAGTTCCTGCGTTTTAGTAAGGGTGTTTTCATAATTCCTAAGCTCCTAAGTCCTAAACTATATCATTTTAAGCTCTGTTATTAGGGTTTTAAGAGTTCATAGCCTATCCTAAGCTATTCTATTCCATGCATGAAAGATTAAAGGGTCTCCATTGGAGATGAAGCTTGAGAATTCCCTTAGTTCTTCCCCAAATCTCTTGGGCATTCAAGGAAGGGTGTGAAATCAGATTTACCCAGGTATGTAGGGTTATGAATGGGAGTTTCTCTTCACTCTGATTCCCAAAATCCTTCTCAATTCATTAATTCAAAGCGTATGATTCCATGGGGTTTCAACCTAATGTATGAAATTCCCTATGTTTCAATCATGAGTCAAGTATCTTCATGTTTCTAATGATATTTTAAGATTCATGGTTATGTTTTAAAATTATTTTTATTATAATTTATGATTTAAAATTTTTAAAAAATATGATGCCATAGTATGCATGTTTCATGAATAGTTGAGATTATGATCTATGTTTTCTAGCATGATGAGATGTCTAGTATGAAAGTATAATTATGATTTACCCATGCATATAACCATGATTTTGGCTATCAAGTCTATTTCAAGAATGTATATGTTTGGGTAAGCCCACATGATCTAAGTATGTTTCATGAATTAACTCTATTTTATAATATTAGCTTACCACATAGTTTTGGAGTCTAGACTCCCACTTTTCATCTTGTGGTATGATTTGAGCCAAGGCTCCTTATATTGATATTTCAGACTATGTATGTAATTTCATGATCAGCCTCGTCGAAAGATGATAGTTCAGCTTGTTAAAAATGATGGAGAGCATATGCATGTTTTTGAGAATAGCGTTTAGCATCGAGTAGGCTAGGGGTTCAGTTAAACCTCGGGCCTAAGAACTACATGCCAACATAGGTTATTTAGATTCATTTGGACCTCCCTTGTGAGTTTCCCTTCCCCCAACGGGTCTTCAGCTTGATATTGATATCATGGTAGCGCCCTTAGCCCTAACAAGGCTTTGAACGGCTCTGGCTACTTGAGTGTAATAGTTGGGACCACGTAAGCTTTATTGTGATTATGTCAGTTATATGACGAGTCTCCTATTATTCCTATTGATTTCAGTTATGCATGTTCATGAACTATGATATTATATTTTCAATAGGTTTGACCCAATGTTCAATTTATCCATTTTACTTATGATCATCAGTTTCCGCTTTTGGTCATTCATTTTAGTTATGGAGTGCATTTTTATTTATTCATGTTTTCAAGATATCGGCATGCATGTCCCCTTACTCTCAGAATCTTATAATGATATGACGTATGTTATGCATGTTTCCAATTGTACTTACTTAGCCTATTTTTCTTACGTTGCATACTCGATACATTTCAAATACTGAATGCATACTTTATGTTGTATCATTACATGATGCGGGCCTAGATGTTCAGATTCAGTCCCACCGCTAGCCAGACTCTTGAGCTTGTCCACTACTCCAGTTGGTGAGTGCTCATCCTTTGAGGACCTTCAGTTAGCTTGTTAATATCATCTTTTAGTTATAGACTTGTAGTGAGCTAGCTGCGGTGTCGTCCCATAAGCTCGTCAGTATGTTAGGGGCTTTTCATACATTATGTTGTACTCAGCTTCGGATTTAGTGTTTTGGCATTCCGTTGTTCATATGCTTTAATGTTCAGACTTTTGATATTTCAGAACTCAATTATCCATTTTATTTATGTTGAGCCTTAGTTATCATGTTCATTCCATGGTCATTTGGTGCCATTTATGGTTCTAGGTTACGTGTCTTGATCCGGGCCTATGTTCGGGTTGTGAAACTAGCCTCCTCCCTTTTCCTTATCTCAGCATTTATAAATTTGGGAGCAATACCACTAGAAGATACCTCAGCTTCTCATGTATTCCATGCTTGATTGGTCTTAGTCATTCTGTCAAGAAGTGCCTTGGCCACTCCATAATGCTGATTAATGATGGATCCCGCCGCCACATTTTTTGCCACAGACATGTTGATAGAATCCAATGAATGATATAAGCTCTAAAGTAGAACCCCATCGGGCAACCCATGGTTTGGGAAAATGGCAACCCTTTTGTTAAACCTCACCATGCCACATGGAGTTATTCCCCCGCAAGTTGTCAGAAATTGGTAATGTCATCCCTCAACGGTAGCATCCTCGAGGGAGGGAGGAACTTGTCCAAAATTCTTTCCTATGCTCATTCCAAGAGGTAATAGACCTGTGAGGTAACTCCTCAAATCAAGCATGTCACTACCCGATCGTAGACCTAGATCGTAACACGGGACAAGGAGCCCCAAGAGACTCCAAGTCGACCTATGGCATGAACATTCATCTTACTTCATATCATCAACAGAATACTTTACATATCAACACATCGGAAGCATGAACATAACATAGCATAGCACGATAATCGGTACGGACTAAATACATAATAGCGGAGTACTACATATAGTCTGAAAGCCTCTAACATAACAGATGGGTTGATGGGACAACATCCCCAACTAACCCGGCAGCTGAAACTAAAAGAAAACATCAATATCTGAATCAAATGGTCCTCGGAGAATGAGGAATCACGAACAAGCTAGATGCGAAACTCCGTAATAAGCTAATGGCGATGCTAGATTTGAAGATCGAAGCCTGTACCATAAAATGATACAAATTAGAATATGCGGTCAGTACGTGGAATGTACCGAGTATGCAAGGTAAGTAAAATGGACATGTTAAAACTACATAAAAAACTCATAAATGATCATAAGACAAGGACATCACGCTCCTACCATAAATATCATAAGATGACATAAGGCTCAAGGTTTTCAAATTATCCGTAAACCATTCTTTATCATAATCATAAGAGAAACTTTATCAATTCATAACTTGAGCAAATAACATAAACATAACAATGCATAAAACATGCGGAACAATGGAAGGACTCTTCATAATCGACAACATCATTGTAGAGCGTTACATGATGCCCCAACTATCTCACTCAAGTGGCAGACTCGCCCCTAGCTTACCAGGTGAGGGATGTGCAGTATGTGATATCACGAAGAGGGGATCATTATCATTGTAATGTATCATTATAAACCCATGGTGGCATGTGGTTATGAGACATCGACGTAATCCTTTAAATGTCGGGCTGCTCGGTGCTAGACATGGCTCCCAAAAACATACACATTAGACTCATGTATAAATCAATAACATCATTCATTAATATTCATGGCTGAATAAACATTTATCATTTATTGATCCCCATTAAAGCATGACTAATCAAGAATTAAAGGCTCTTTAGTTAGCCAATATCATAAATCGACAAATCATGAGATCCATTTCGTAATTCGTAAATCATTATTCATCATGTGGGCATTCCCCAATACTTTAACATGCTTTACAATACTCAATTCATTCGAAAACAGGCTTATAAACATGGGTAACTTGATAATATGCTTTTTCATCATCATCAATTCATAATACTTGAACATTCATCATAAACTTGATTTTCATGAACTTTTCATAAATGGGCAATTTGATCTATAAAACTTGAAACATGATTTGTAATGAAAAACAACATAAAACCTACCCATAATTTGAAATTCAATGGTATTAATTCAATTAGATCAAGCCCATGTAGAGAAATCGAATTTTCATACATTGCGTAAAAACCCCATAGAGTTTTTATAAAAATTTTCATAAATTGAAGGAGATTGGGAATGGGTGTGAAAAAATTAACCCATTCATAACTCTACATACCTGGGGGAGATCAAATCTCACCACTCCTTGGAAACCCAAGGGAAATCAATGAAAAAAACCTTGAAGACAAGCTTGATCACCTCTTCAATCCTTTAATTTTGCATGCATGAGAATGAATAGGATAGATGGTCTTAACCTATCTTAATACATTCAAAAGATAACTTAAAACTATGTAGTTTAGGACCTTAGAGCATAGGAATGATGAATATTCCCTTAATGAAAAAATCCTGAACAATCTAAACTGACGGACTAACAGACGGACTAAGGGTCATTTGAGAATACCACGACTCATGGTATCCATCCGTCATCTGCACTACCAAAGTCCCTGATCTCAGATTCGATCCCACGACTTGACAGGATAAGTCGTCCTATCAAACAACGTGTCCTTGTTTCGTCCATTACTTCCTCCTTCAGGTCCTGCTTCAAGCCTCCCAATGAGTCGTGGTTGCCTTCCATTAGGTCTACTGGTAAATATAGTTATCCACATACAATGATTGGTGACCATGACCCATTATTTCTCATGATGGATCATGGGATGACCCATTACCTTCCTTTACGCTTTTGTGTAGTACCCATCACGGCTCCAAATGATGACTTGTTGTAACCAACAATGAGTTGTTACTTCGCTCATTGTTTCCACTGTCACCAGGACTATTCCTTCGCACGACTGCTTCCCACGGGACGTTGGTTGGACCAATGATCCGTTGGGTTGTCCCTCTTGTGGGATTTTTCCCAATTTCAACCAACTACCAAATTTTAAATCTCCGATCTAATTATTGGAACTTTTGGGGTATTGAAATATCTCCCCCTTGGGAATATTCATTCTCGAATATTGGAAACATACAGAAAACAGAGACATGTAATCATTACACTCAAACACTGATCATTTAAATTGAAAACTGCCAAAACGACTATCTCCAATTCAAACCACATAGCTGAAACGATTTCCTGATTCCTGTACACATCCATATACATAAAAGAAACTTGATCACATGAACTGAACAGGAAAACTAAATTGAGTTTTAGGGTAAAACTGATACCTCAAGCTAGAGCGAAGCCGGTAGAGAATAAATGGGGGTATCTAGCCATCATATCTGTTTCGGCTTCCCACATAGCCCCCTTCACATGTTGATTCCTCCATAACATTTTAACTGAAACTACTTCCTTTTTCCTTAGCCTTCGAACCTGTCGATCCAATATTTTGACCGGAACCTCCTCAAAACTGAGGTTGTCTTTCACACCAACACTGTCCATCGGGACAACTAGAGTTGGATCACGTAAACACTTCTTCAAGAGAGACACATGGAATATAGGATGCACAGAAGCTAATTATGAAGGCAACTCCAACTCAAGCAACCTTGCCAACATGTCTCACTATTCGATATAGGCTGACATAGCGGGGACTAAGTTTCCCTTTCTTTTCGAACCTCATCACTCCCTTCATGGGAGACACCCTCAAAAATATCTAGTAATCGACTTCAAATTCTAATTCTCTTTTTTTCTCGTCAGCATAAGACTTTTGGTGACTCTAGGCGGTTTTCAACGGGTCCCTTATCAATTGAACCTTCTACATAGCCTCGTGAACCGAATCTAGTCCTATTATCGCCATTTTGCCAACCTCAAACCATCCAATGGGCGACCTACACCTCCGCCCATAGAGAGCCTCAAACGATGCCATCTGGTATCGGAATGATAGTTGTTATTATATGTAAACTCGATAAATGGAAAATGCTCATCCCAGCTACCTTTGAAGTCAATTACGCATGCTCTCAACATGTCCTCGATGGTTTGGATTTTCCGCTCCACTTGACCATCCATTTGTCGCTGAAATGCTATGTTGAGCTTAACCTATGTACCCAATCCTTTTTGAAACGACTTCAAAAACTAGGAGGTAAATTGCGTGCCTCTATCTGAAATGATGGATAAGGGAACTTCATGCAATTGGACTAGCTCCCGAATATATAGCTTGGCAGAATCCTCCGCTGAATCTGTTGTCTTGACCGGTAGAAAATGAGCAGCCTTGGTCAACTTGTCTACCACAACCCAAATGGAGTCATATTGTCGACGAGTACGAGGCAAACCTGTGACGAAATCCATATTAATTTCTTCCCACTTCAAAGTAGGAATACTGATATCCTAAAGAACGCCTCCCAGTCTCTGATGCTCAACCTTTACTTGCTGACATTTTGGACATTTAGCTATGAGTTCTGTAATATCCTTTTTAATGCCATTCCATCAATAGATTTCCTATAAGTCACGGTACATCTTGGTGGCACCTGGACGGATAGAAAACTTGGATCCATGAGACTCATTTAACATCCGGCTCCTCATATAATTAACATCCGAAACACATAGGCAACCCTGGTATCGAAGCACACCATCTCCCCCTTTGGAGAAGACCTCTACTTTCAGATTCTGAACGACTTCCTTTAGCTTTCCTAAAACCGGGTCCTCATCTTTCCTAGATTTTACATCAGTCACCAAAGACGATTTCGATCCATTCTGAACCACAACACTGCCATCGGTTGAGTCAACCAACCGAACTTCCAACCTTGCGAGTCGATGCACCTACTTTACCAACTCCTTTTTCCCCTTATCCACATGGGACGTACTCTACATGGAGAGCCTACTAAGTGCGTCCACTACCACATTGGCCTTACCGGGATGGTAAAGCACACTCATATCGTAGTCCTTGAGTAGCTCCAACCACCTTTTTTGTTGAAGGTTGAGATCCTCTGAGTAAAAACATATTGTAAGCTCTTATGGTCCGTAAACACATCCACGTGGACCCCATACAAGTAATGTCACAATATTTTTAAGGCGAACACCACCATAGCCAACTCCAATCATGGTTCGGGTAATTATTCTCATGGATTTTAGGTGTCTAGAAGCATATACTATAACCTTCCCGTGTTGCATCAACACACACCCAAGTCCGATTCTTGAAGAATCACAATACACCACAAACCCATCAGTACCCTCCGGCAGAGTTAACAATGGTGCTGTAGTAAGTCGAGTCTTCAACTCTTGGAAACTTTTCTCACAAGCCTCCGACCATTGGAATTTCACCTTGTTCTTGTTCAATTTCGTCAAGGGCACTGCAATAGATGAAAAACCCTCAATAAATCTCCAATAGTAGCCAGCTAAACCCATGAAACTCCGAGTTTCTAAAGGATTCACCAAGGCCAATTCTTTATCCTTTCTATCTTCTGAGAATCCACCCTTATACCCTCACTTGTTACCACATGGCCCAAAAAGTCAACGGAGTTCAATCAAAACTCGCACTTGCTAAATTTGGCATATAATTGGCGATCTTTGAGGATCTGAAGCAACATTCTTAAATGAGCAAGCATGTTCCTCCTTTCTCCGATAGTATATCAAGATGTCATCGATAAACAAAATCACGAACATATCCAAATATGGCTTGAACACCCTATTAATCAAGACCATAAAAGCTGCAGGTGCATTTGTTAGTTCAAAAGACATAACTACAAATTCATAATGACCATATCGCATCCTGAAGGATGTCTTCGGGATGTCGCCCTCCCGAACTCTGAGCTGATGATAATCGGATTTGAGATCTATCTTTGAAAAATGTTTGGCACCCTGAAGCTGGTCATATAAATCATCAATCCTAGATAGAGGATACCTGTACTTGACAGTGACTTTGTTTAATTATCGGTAGTTAATGCACATCCGAAGGGAACCATCCTTCTTTCGGACAAATAAGACTGGTGAACCTATGAGGACTTGCTCAGTGTAATGAAACCCTTATCTAACAAGTCCTTCAACTGTTCCTTCAACTCCTTTAGCTTAGCTGGAGCCATTCTGTAGGGAGGAATAGATGTAGGCTGCGTGTCGGAAAGAAGGTCAATACTTAAATCAATTTTCCTTTCCGGAGGAACACCTGGTAAATCATACGAAAATACTTTTGGGTACTCACGCACTATCGGAACTGACTGGATAGTTGGGGTCTCAGACTCAACATCCTTAACCCTAACTAGATTATACATACAACCCTTGGCAATCATTTTCCTGGCCTTGAGATAGAAAATAAAATTACCTACAGGCATGGCCGAATTACCCTTCCACTCCAAAATGGCCTCACTAGGAAAGTGGAACTCCACCGCATGGGTTCTACAATTAACAGAAGCATAACACGCATACAAACAATCCATGCCAGAATAATATCAAAGTCAGTCATGGCTAACACTACAAGGTATGCGGAGGTGACTTTATGTATAGTGACTGGATATTGTCTATACACCCACCTAGCTACAACCAAATCACCAACAGGGGTAGAAACTGAAAATGGTTCCGAGAAAGTCTCGGGACTAACTCCAAAACTACTAGTCAAACAAGGTGTCACAAAAGACAGGGTATCCCCTGGGTCTAAAAAAGTATAAGCATCAAGGTGGAACACTTGTAACATACCAGTAAACACATCCGACGAAGTCTCTTGCTCCTGATGCGAGGCGAGGGCAAAAAATCTATTTTGGTGCTGTCTGCCACCCCGTTTAATAGATGCTCCATGCAGAGCTGAACGTACTGGAGCCGCTGCTGACCTGGTAGTTTGCGCATGACCGCTATCATCATCCTTCCTAGAAAATGGACATGCTCAGCGCATGTGGTCGGACCTACCACACCCATAGAAAATGTATGAGCTGAGTAAACACTCCCTGATATGACTCTTCTTGCACTTTCTGCAAGATAGAGAGGTGCACTCTACCTGTGTGCCCCTCGAGTCCTTCGATCCTGAAAACCCGCTCCTTTAATCACCCTTAAGTCTGGATGGAACACTAGCTTATGATGGTGCTGGAGCTAGTGACCTCTGCTGAAACTGAGGGCATGACCACCGCCGAATCTTTGATGAGTAAACCCATGGCTATCTATCAGAGCCCTTTTTTGCCTCCCTCTCCCTTGCATGAGCCACCTCAATCTGCTGGACGTACAATACTATCCGAGGAAAGTCCATATCCTAATAAAGCATGGCAGTCCTGCAATGTTTGTCCAAATAGACTGCCATGCCATGAACAAATCGGCTCACCCGCGCCCTCTGAGCAACCACTAACTCTAGGGCATATTTTGACAAGAAAGTGAACTTGAGAGCATACTCCTGAACCATCATCCTCCCCTACTTCAAATTCACGAATTCTGATACCTTCAACTCCCTCATATACCGAGGGAAAAATTAATATAGAAACACCATATGGAACTCCTCCCAAGTAATTGGGCCTGCTCCGGCGGCCCTATTGTCTCTCCATTGCCTGAACCAGATATGTGCGACACCTTTCTGCTAATACGAGGACAAATCTGCACATTCCACCCCATTCACCCCCATACAATGGGTGATCTTCACAATCTCATCAATAAAATCATGCGGGTCCTCATCCACTTTTGACCCGAGGAACTCCGACAGGTTGATTCTCAAAAAGCCCTTGACTCGAGCCGCCGCTGCATTGCCATTTTACGGAATAAGTGCAACAACCTGTTGATTGAACTGAGCGGCCAAGGCCTGCGTAAGCATCTGAATAGCGGCCCGGAACTCAACATGGGCAACTGGCTATGGTGCTTGGGGCTCCTGAACTGCTGGGGCATATTGATGCCCTTTTCCATTGCCATCCTCGTGGCCTTCACCATTTCCATTTCTTCTACCATTTAATCTTCGGGGAGCCATGATTCTGCAATAACGAATAGCATGAATTAGAATGATAGAAAGACACTTCATTGCACAACATAGATCATGAAAGAAGGGAACAATTCCTAAACGTCTCGTAGCCTCTTCATCATATGTATGGCGCGCTTCAAACCCAAGAAAAAATATCTACTTAACACGACTTTTAAAAACCCTAGGGTATTTCAAACCTATTGTTTTGATACCAAGTTTGTCACGACCCGAACATAGACCCGGATCGTAACACGAGACAAGGAGCCCCGAGAGAGTCTAAGTCAACCCATGGCATGTACATTCATCTAACTTCATATCATCAACGAAATACTTTGCATATCAATATATCAAAAGCATGAACATAACATAGCATAACATGATAATTGGTACGGACTAAATACATAACAACGGAGTACTACATATAATCTGAAAGCCTCTAACGTAACAGACGGGTTGATGGACAATATCCCCAACTAACCCAGCAACTAAAATAAAAGTAAACATCAATGTCTGAATCAAATGGTCCTCGGAGAATGAGGACTCACCAACAAGCTGGATGTGAAACTCTGTAACAAGCTAATGGTGATGCTGGATCTGAAGATCGGAGCCTGTATTATAAAATGATACAACATAGAGTATGCTGTCAGTACGTGGAATGTACCGAGTATGCAAGGTAAGTAAAATGAACATGTTAAAAATACATAAACAAACTCATAAATGATCATAAGAGAAGGACATCATGCTCGATCATAAACATCATAAGATGACATAAGGCTCAAGGTTTTCAAATCATTCATAAAACATTCACTATCACAATCATAAGATAAACTTTATCAAATCATCACTTGAGCCAATAACATAAACATAACAATGCATAAAACATGCGTAACAATGGGAGGACTCGTAATAACTTACACTATCATGGTAGAGCCTTACATGATTCTCAATCTATGTCACTTAAGTGGGCAGAGTTGCCCCTGGTTTGCAGGCGAGGGACGTGCAATATGTGATATCAAGAAGAGGGGATCGTTATCATTGTAATGTATCATTATAAACCCATGGGGGCATGTGGTTATGAGACACCTACTTAGTCCTTCGAATGTCGGGCTGCTCGGTGCTATACATGGCTCCCAAAAACATACACATTAGACTCATGTATAAATCAATCACATCATTCATTAATATTCATGGCTGAATAAACATTTATCATTTATTGATCCCCATTAAAGCATGACTAGTCAAGAATTAAAGGCCCTTTAGTTAGCCAATATCATAAATCGACAAATCATGAGATCCATTTCATAATTCGTAAATCATTATTCATCATGTGGGCATTTCCCAATACTTTAACATGCTTTACAATACTCAATTCATTTGAAAACATGCTTATAATCATGGGTAACTTGAAAACATGCTTTTTCATCATCATCAATTCATAATACTCGAACATCCATCACAAACTTGATTTTCATGAACTTTCCATAAATGGGCAATTTCATTTATAAAACTTGAAACATGATTTGTAATAAAAAAAACAACATAAAACCTTCCCATAATTCAAAATTCAATGGTAGTAATTCAATTAGATCAAGCCCGTGTAGAGAAATCAAATTTTCGTGCATTGGGTAAAACCCCCATAAATTATTGATTGAAATTTCCATAAATTGAAAGAGATTGGGCATGGGTGTGAAAAGATTCACCCATACATAACCCTACATACCTGGGGAAAATCAAATCTCACCACTCCTCGAAAGCCCAAGGGAAATCAATGAAAAAAACCTTAAAGATAAGCTTGATCACCTCTTTAATCCTTAAATTTTGCATGCATGAGAATGAATAGGCTAGAAGTGCATAACCTATCTTAATACATTAAGAAAATAACTTAAATCAATGTAGTTTAGGACCTTAGAGCATAGAAATAATGAAAATTCCCTTAATGAAAAACCCTGAAAAATCTAAACTGACTGGCTTATGGACGGACTAACGGGTCATTGGAGGACACCACGTCTCGTGGTATCCATCAATCATCTGCATTGCTAAAGTCCCTGATCTCATATTCGATCCCATGACTGGACAGGAAGATTCGTCCTATCAAACAAAAGGTTGTTGTTTCATCTGTTTACTTCCTCCTTCAGGTCATGCTCGACTCATTACATCCTCCAACGAGTAGTGGTTGCCTTTCGTTATTTCTACTTGTAAATATATCTATCCCCATATAACGACACTTTACCACGACCTGTTACTTCTCATGATGGGTCGTGGGATGACCCGTTACCTTCCCTTAAGCTGAGGTCCAGTACCCCTCACGGCTCCAAACGACGACTCATTGTAACCAACAATGAGTCATTACTTCATTCGTTGTTTCCACTATCACCAGGCTGCTTCACATGGGTTGTTGGTTGGACTAATGATCCATTGGGTCATCCGTCCTGTGGGATTTTTCCCAGTTTCAGCCAGCTTCAAAATTTTAAATCTCGGGTCTAATTTTTGGCACTTTTAGGGTATTACAAAGAAGTGGCTTCCCCTATTCGTGCAAATGGGAAGAGCCTATATCTGATAAACTCTTGGCTGATATTTTTGATGTTGAAGGGTTGGAAAATCTCAAGGAAGTTGTGGAGATGCTTATTTCAATCTTCACTTATCACATGAAAAATTGGTTTCCCAATCATGGGAGGTAGGCGAATGGCACCCACTACATTGGGCATCATAGGATCATTATGCTCATGATCCATATACTTGTCCATCGAACATTCTCCTTTTATGAGTGTTGGCTCATACCAAGGTCAACCTAGATGGCGCCAACCATAAGAGTAAAGTCAAACCATCTAAGATGCGAAATCAATTCAAAATAACAAAAAATTAGTGGCTATCAAACTATATTCCTCGGCAACAACGCCATTTTTGATAACGTCCAAATTCACTCCTCGCAATGATGGATTGTAAACGATCGTTGGCAAAACAGATATACCCGATGAATGTCTCAAAAATAATAAAGTAACTTGTCTATCCAATTGAAGTAACTTGCATCAATGTGTCAAAAATAATAAAGTAAAGATTGGGGGAATCACAAATTGTCAATTGAACTACACATTTGCATACGAAAACAGGAACAAAGCGTAGAAAATACAAAAGGAGAGAATACTAGGGTTATGATATTGAAGGGGCATCATCGGATTGGAATTACTACCAGCTCCTAGTGTTACTGAATAGTATAGTTAGTTGTAGATGAGGTGACAATCGATGTTTTTCAACCAATTAGGTGCCTTATGCCCTGAGTTTTCTCAAACCCCAAAATCCTTTCCACAACACCCACAACGACTTGTGTAAGAATCAAACTATTTCTAGCTTTGATTCTGAATGGGTGTGTGAAAATGGATTTTGGCTGTCTCTAGAAACTCCAAATGATCAACATCAAATTACCCACTAGTGTTTCCTCACCTATACTCTAAATCCCTTTTCATGCAAAATTAGAGTAAGTAAATTCAATCCACATTTGCAACTATGAATATTTAGATTAAAAATCAAAGAAGACACTATAATTATACCAATTGAGTAAATTTAAGATCAATTAAACAATATGCAATCCAAATAAAACCCAACCAGTCACGTACCTCTAGCAAGGAATTTAGCTACTCATGTAAGTAGAAGAAGATATTGCAATAAATAATAATTCAATATCCATTAAAAATGAGTAAGAAAATTCAAGCACAAGGTTCTGGGCTCCAATGAAGTTTTTTCTACCTTTTCAAAGAAGAATATGAAGAATTTTCTCTTCTTCAATTCAATTCGAAAACTTCTCTCTACCACTCTTTTCTTTCTATTCAATATTCAATATGGAATAGAATGTTCAATTCTCCTCTTCTTTGGAAAGGTACAAAAGTAGGGTACAAAATGCTCCTCTTTTTTGAGCTGGACACTTTTTCCCTTTTTTGACGGCCATCACTTGCGATTCACTTGCGTTTCATCGGTGTTGATCCATAGTCCTCTGATCTATTTCATCTAGTGGCCAGTGAGTTCTAAAGAATTCTAGTGGTGGCACCGGCAGTTTGCTTGTGCTGATCCGCAGTCCACCGGTAGACATTCCTCATCGTCATAGTGAGCATCTGCGGTCAGCCGGTGTTTCATCGGTGTCCTCCGGTGGAATGTCGGTCCTCATCTAAAATTTCAGGTTTTTTGGTCAATTTCATGCTTCCTCTACTCAAGTTAAATACCTGGAATGATCAAGGAGAAAGGGCATAAATCCACTTAAATGACTTGAAAACTAAACAAAAACTCATGTCAAGAGCCTAATGAGTCGATAAATTACCAACTCGTCAGTATCAAGCAATATAAAGATGATTTGTATGTTGATGATCTACTCACACTAGGGATAAAGATGTAATTAAACTAAAGAATAAGATGATTAGAATTTAAACAATAGAAAGAAAATTCTTGAAAAGTGTCCCCATATAGGGTTTGTCCCCTTAAATCACTCAACCAAAAGTAGTGAAAATTTGTTATTCACTAATATACAAGTAATCTCCTTAGCCAATTTCTAGGTGTCTCTCAACAATCTCAATATTTTCAATCTAAAATAATTTTCTCAAATTAATTAGAATGTAAATTAAAACTGATTGCAATTTGCCAATCAGATTTATCACAATTTCTAGGTGAATCTATTAAAAAAGGTTTAACGTCTTGGGTCAATGTGGATTGATGCTACCCACACAATTGAGGCAATTTGCACAATTGAATGTTTGCAACAATCAATTTAATAAGTCAAAGCAATAATCAATCAAATATCAACAAGCTCATAATCATTCCTCCTAATTAAGATCTTTAGGATTCACGATCCTAGATCAGGGATAGCTACTAATGGCTAGAGAAAAAGAAGAAAATATTGAATTAAGCATGATCACTTACTAACCAATGAGAAGAGAGAGAAAACTTGAATTGATTATTCGAACTTAAATGAATCCTTCAACTACATTGGGTATCTTCGAAGGAATGCAAAAACTATGAAAACTAACTCAAGATACCCAAAACTAAGCATAATTCCTTAAAAATATCAAAAAAAATATCTATACTAAACCTCAAAACCCCTCTTTAACTTCAAAATCAGAGGGTTATGGTCATAGGGTGCTGTCTCTTGAACCGTCACTTGAAATTGCATTTTGTCTGGAAGATTTTCATCCTTTAATTTACGGACCGTCTATTAAAAAGAAGGTTCGTACTTCCTTCTTCTAGTTATTTGACCAGATGGAGTAGTTTGGAACATATAGTTCATTTGACGATCCACATTTTGAATATGCAGACTGCATTTTGAGCAATGCATTACTAACCACTTTGTGGTGCTCTCTAGTTTACTTCGTAGTTGAAAGTGTGGACCACATCTTGGATGTGTGGTCCGTCCGCCTTTATCTAGCATACTTTAGTAAATTTATCCTTTCTTTTATCAACTCATAGAATTTCTGAAATGTAGCAAAATAGTATTAGTATTTACTTAAATTAGCACTAAAAGGAATGCAAAACTCTAAGAAATGAAGTAAAAATGTGTTCCAAAATTCCGACACATCAACACCCCCACCTTAATGATTTTTCTTGTCCTCAAGCAACTAAAATAAGAAAATCTAAAAATAGACCTAGACTCTTTGTCTGGTATCACAAAGTGCAATGGTAGGGTGGTTTGTGCGAATAGCTATAAGCATTCAATTTTCAAGCTAGCCACCCCCTCTATCATGCAAAATTAACTTTCTCACAACTATTAAATATAAGTATGCAATCTCTACTCATGATATTATTTTAACATGCAAGACATCTAGATTGAGAAGTAACTCATGCTAGTCATTATCATCCACATGCCATCACATCAACCAAAGAAAGTGTCCATTTTTCAGAAATAATAATCACACACAACATGGGTACAAGATCAAAGAGAAGAGAAAGACACTCAACTCTCACAAAGATATTCACAAGTTAGGTCACACCTACCATATGCTTTCCTTTATTCAAATGCCTTCTCTTTAGAATATTTGGATTTAGATCACACAAGGGCTCTTCTAGGCTAGTAATGTTGGTAAAAACGGTTGGTAGGATTCAAATATGATATTTTAATGGCTCATTACAATCCTTGAATACTACATCACATTTTCTTTTTCTTTTTCACTTTTTGTTCCCTTCTTTTATTTCCTTCTTTTCCTTAGCAATTTTTCACAACCCAAGGTAGTTTTGGTGAGCTCAATATATATATATATACATATATATATTTGTATATAAATATTTTTTTCTATATATTTTTCTTTTCTTTTCCTTTCTTGCTCAATATACCATGAGAACTGGTTAAACTAATCACCTTTGCCCTTTTCTTCCTTTTCCACCTTAAAACCTCCAACTTACAATTTTTTTATATTTTTCATGATATTTCATAGTGTTAAGGAGATTGGGTTAAAGAGAGGATCAACATAAAAATTGATTTTTGTTTCATTGCAGAAGATTAAGAAAAAGGATCATAGGTTCAAAAGGGAAGATAAGGGATACATGCATTATTTGGTAGGCTCATTTAGAAAAATGGGAATTTTGAAATACAAAGAAAGACTAAGTTCATTTGTACAACCCAACATCAATCCTAAGCTAAAGTATGAGTAGCCAGGAAAGTTCTATAGTGTGACCATAATATGAACAAAACAGAATTTCCTCACCATACATTAGCACATAGATATCAATGAACTAATCACATCTACTCTCAAGAAGGGAATCATTTCCATAATCAACATAATAAGATTTTAAAAACAAAAGTAAAAATGTCAATATAGAAAGTTTTGGAAAAATCTTGTGGGAGGCATTTTTTTAAATAATCACAAAAGCATGCAATAATCTCAATGCCACCACCCCGTAAGTCGAAACCATTCTATTCAATCAAGAATGAATCAAAATGTAGGTTGGTATCCTTAATATAGTCACCTAACAATCTATCCTCGGGACCAATCATTATGACACTTAAACTACTTTTATTTGCCAGATTCAATAGAAATTAAAGCCTCTTGAGAAAGAACCATGTCTAAGAAAAACAAGGAGGGCTCTACGCTATGAAAGCAATAAATGTACACATAAAACACATCATTGTTAGACTCATGAACAATTAATTTTTTATTATAAAATGAGTCATGTCATGCATATTCCATACCTGTCAAAAATTCCAAAGGGAACAACCCATGTTGGAACAAACCCTTAATTTGAAAAGTATACTATGTCCCCAATCCATACAAATGTGAATAATAGAAATGAGAGGGCTTCTTAAGAAGCTCAAAGAAGACTACTTTGTATCATGTGTACCTAGGTAAGGACGACTTCTAGAACAGTGATCCTGGGTACAGATGAGGTGCTCAGCTTGCTATATGATCTCGGGCAAAATAACATGCCTGAGTGATGCTTTATAACTTAGTTTTGCCTTGTTTATCTATTAAATTATATGCATTCTCATGTATTTCTATGTAAATGTGAATATATATAGTAACCATCATGATTAGTTCTTGTTTTTGTAGGTTTAAAATGAATTTGAAGAACTAATCCATGATTTGGTGAAGTGGAGGCATGGAATCCGAAGTACAACGCGAAAGTCGGCAAGAAGGATGTGCGAAACAGCCCACCTGCATGTTGGCAACGTGCCACGGTAGGCAGGCTGCATGACCAGGCCATGACATGCCATCAAACTCGCTGCACAAGCAGCGTGACACGCTGCCATCGCGACCAGCTTCTGCTTGGCGACTGTTTTGATTTCTAGGGTGCCTATGCGATGCCTCCGTGTCACGGAGGCATATTGGCGCGATAACCTCCATGACATGAAGCTATTCCATTCCAGGCATAATTTTATACATCTCTCGTATACTATAAATAGGTCCCTTAGCTCCTAAAAACAGGGAGTCACGATTTATTTCTGAAAAGCTTCCAAGGAGTGAGGGAGAAGTGGGAGAATTCACCCAGGGTTCATCGATTTCATCTTCTCTTCTACCCATTCTTGTAAGTATGAACAATGTTTTCTTGTAATTTTATGAACATGAGTTGCTAGAACCCTCCCTCTAGGGTTGAAGCCACAAGATATGATTGTGATTTTGCGATTTTGTTTTGGTTTTAAGTTATTGATTGTTGTTTTGTCTTGCATTCTTAGTTATGGTTGTTTTTATGACTGATCACCATGAAAACAAGTGGGTTAAACCTAGGTACATGCTTGAGAAAGATGACCTAGGCAAGTACAAGAGATATGTAGGGAGCAAGATTGTATCTCACGATATAATTTGTGGTTAGGATAGAAATATACCTAATACCTTGCTTGGTTGATAAAACGGGATGAGTTAGACACCAACATAGAATTATCACATCACCACTCGAAGAAGTAGTTGTGAAGCTAAGTTTAGTGGAATTATTAGAAGTACGAGAGTCCCTAATCATATCCACATAAACCACATCCACGTAGTGAATTGCCCACGAACTAGAAATAACATCCTCACTCAACAATGTAGTAGTGAGACTAGTTTGTCATGTTTATAGGTTCGAAAGATCATGAACATGCAATTCTAATTATGTGAGACGAAAATTGGTAGTTTCATACTTAATCCATTGCAAATCGTAATATCGCATGATTATCTGGCTTTAACTCTAGTTGCTTCTTGAATTAATTCAGAATATTTCGTTGACAGCCCTAGACTTAATTAACTCTCTCGAAAAGGTCTGTAATCAACACTTGCGAAAGTTAATATCACACTTGAACTTGATAATCAGCTGAATAGGTCCAGTCCCTGTGGGTTCGACATCCGGCTCTTAAAAAAGGCCACTATATTACTTGTACGACCCGTACACTTGCGGGCCCAAAAAGTTTTTGGCGTTGTTTTCGGGGAATCGCGAAGTTCAGTGAATTTGTCTGTTTCTGTGTGATTTTTAAATTTCCTTAAGTGTTGAAATAAAAATATCTTTATTAGTTTTAGAGTTATTTTAAATTTTTATTTTTAATCTGATACCCTTCTTAATAGGACATCATGGAATATAAATGGGTTAAATGGTGGGTACTCTTATTTTGATGAGTCTTGTCTGAATTGCGGAGGACCCCACTTATGGCAACATTCTAATACTTGTAATATATGCGGTAGTCAAAATGGCCATTGGGATGGTTGCCCAAATGCATACTCTTTCAATATATGTGGAGGTCAAGATGGCCATTGGGATGGCTGTCCAAATGCATACTCCCCTCCCCCAAGCCCCTACTATGATCCTTCTGTTGTTTTTGCTGATTATAGGCATGATGAAAATGAGGACTTGGAACGCCAAGCTCGAATAGAAGACATGCTAAAACAGATCCTTGAGCAAACAGAAGCAATGAAGGAGGAGAGGGAAGCATTGAGAATTCAGGAAGAGGAAAATGGAGAGGCCTTGGAAATGATAAGCAACATGTTCATACAAATGAGGGCTGAAGCTGAAGCTTGCTCTGAAGTGCAAGTGACGGTTTTATGCAATACTCAGGAGGGACTACAAGGAGAAGATGAGAGTGAGTTCTTGAAACAAGCTCAACTATTGGAAGCTCCCGAGAGTCTCCATGATTGTCTCACACATATAGCCGATCCATTCTTGAAAGAAGAGATAGAGTACCTACCATTTGACATTCATGAGGAGTTAGATGTTAATGTGGAGAAGGTATACACAAGTAAGGAAGTCAAGAACAATGCAGTTTCAGATTTGAGGTGTATTGTACCACACTCAAAGCATTTTTCGACATTGATTTTGGTTGACAACCTAGAAATAGAATCTTCCAAGCTTGTAGAGAAAGAGCTAGAGGAGGAACAAGCCCCATATATTATGAAATTTGCTGATTCTGAGAGCAAAAATGACTTCACCTACGCAAGGGCCAATAAATGCAAGAGGAAACATTTACTGCTTGGTCCTTTCATTTTTTCACCACCACCCCGGGAGCATAAGAGAAAATTAGAGAATAAATTAGGGGTGAGTTCATATCCTCAAGGTGGAGGAAAAAGTGGTGAAACTTGATACGTCGTGCCGCGATGTAAAATTAGGCGCTGCTTGGGAGGCAACCCAAGGGTACCATGGGTACCATTTTAATTTGTTGCATTTGTGTTGATTTTATTTATATTTCATCTTGTGTTGTTTTGGTGGAAAGTTAAGCACAGACAGAGGGGAAGTCTGAGGACCCTTGGAGGAGGAATCTAAGAAGCATGCACGATAAAAAGCGTGGGGTCAAACACACACTTGTGCAGATGTAGAAGATAAACATGCTGTTAGCTAGGCCTAAAGGCCTCAGGGAGTATTTCTCACCCTCTTTAAATTTTAATTTGATGCTATGAGGACATAGCATGATTCAAATGTGGGGTGAGGGAAATTTCAAAATTTTTGTGCTTAATGATTTTTGGTGAATGTAATGCTTGTGAGACATATTTGAAAAAAAATTATTTTGTGAGTCAAGCATGACTTCATCACCTGTTGGTTTTTCTTTTCGGTTCTTTTCCCGAGGAGGGGGGGGGGGGGGTCTTCGAACCGATGAATAAAAATGTTTCTTTGTCTATATATAATGTTTTTAGTCATAGTTAGAGACTATTTCCGACGATGGATGGATGACGACCATCTTGAGGAAAAATTAGTCAAATGGTTTGGTTTTTGAACCCGTAGCTAATTGATGGCTTGATGTTCTTGTTATGTGCTATACATGATTGTAAGATACAAGTGTGGTTAGTGTTGAAGCATGTAAGAAGTTTATAACTATGTTTGAGACACTTAGGCTCGTGAATTTGACTCAATGTGATTGAAGCTTAATTCCGAATTCTTGTGATTAGCTGAGTAAGAGTCTGCTGAATGCGTCTTGAATTGAGCATGTGCTGTTAGTCTAAGGGTTTTGAATATTCCATGCTGTTGTGGAATATCTAGAACTTGCCCGTTGTGTATATCAAACAAAATGAAGGAAGTGAATTGTAGGAGATGATTTAGGCATTTCTTTGAATAAACCTAAATGTTATCCCTCACTTTACCTAACTTGAATGTTGAATCCTAGTGAGCCCCATTGAGCCTTAAGCCTATTCTTTGATAGCTACAACATAAGCTTAATCCTTTTTTCTTTCAGTAGCCTTGAATTTGATCCAAAACTACGAAGCGCTTAAGTGAAAAATTCCAAAGAGTGAAGGAGTGAGAAACGGGAAAAAGGAGGAAAAGTAGCAAGTTGTAAAAGTTGAGAAAAGGACAAAGGTGCACGTGTTTGAAAATTCTTAATTATTAGTAGGGAGTAAGAAAATAAATGAATGAAAAAAAATTTCTTAAGTGCTCCTTACTACTAAGCTGAGTGTGCTTAAAGAAATGGGAACAAGAAGAAAAAATATTCAGGATTGAAAAGAATGAGGGTGAAGTAAGAGAAGAGATGTCCTTAATGAAGGTTGAAGTTATTAAAAGCGCTTGGAAAAGATAGTCACTATTACTGGCCAGAATAGTACCTACCCATCCCTTAGCTTACATTACAACCCATTAAGTCCTACGTGATCTTACATTCATACATCCTTAAATTAGTGTAGTAAAACACTAAGGGCAAGCTTATGGTTCACTACATGATGCATGTGAATTCTTTGAGAGAGCGAGCGTAATCTTATTCATATATCCATACATGTTGTGATTTGAAAATTTGTGAGTAAAAATGGGCAACTCTCTTGTTGTGAGGGCACATGTTTAATGAGAGATAACATTCATGTCGGATTTCTTGATCGGTTGATTTGCATGAGTTTGCTAAGATTGAGATTCGATTCTTGAGGTTAGGAAGTCTTAACGGAGTTGTATATCATTTCATTGATTAAATCGTGCATGCTCTATTTTTAACTGGCTATCTTAAATAATCATTATAGCCGTAGCTTGAATTGTCTTGCTAAATTAGTTATGTGTGAGTCTTCATTTACATGAGATGTAAAAGGGTTGTTCGAGGACAAACAAGGCTTTAAGTGTGGGGTAGGTGATCTCGGGAAAAATAGCATGCCCTAGTGATGCTTTATAACTTCGTTTTGTCTTGTTTATCTATTTAATTATATGCATTCTCATGTATTTCTATGTAAATGTGAATATATAGACTAATCAACATGATTAGTTCTTGTTTTTGTAGGTTTAAAATGAATTTGAAGAACTAATCCATGAGTTGGTGAATTGGAGGCATGGAATCCAAAGTACAACGCGAAAGTCGGCAAGGAGGATGCGCGAAACAGCCCACCTGCGCGTTGGCAATGTGCCACGGCAGGCAGGCTACGCGACCAGGCCATGACACGCCATCAAACGCGCTGCACAAGCAGCGTGACACGCTGCCATCGCGGCCAGCTTCTGTTTGGCGAGTGTTTTGATTTCCAAGGTGCCTACGCATTGTCTCCGTGTCACGGAGGCATATTGGTGCAATAACCTCTGTGAAACGGAGCTATTCCATGCCGGCATAATTTTATACATCTCTCATTTACCATAAATAGGTCCCTTAGCTCCTAAAAACAGGGAGAGACGATTTATTTCTGAAAAACTGCCAAGGAGTGAGGGAGAACTCACCTAGGGTTCATCAATTTCATCTTCTCTTCTATCAATTCTTGTAAGTATGAACAATGTTTTCTTGTAATTTTACGAACATGAGAGGCTAGAATCCTCCCTCTAGGGTTGAAGCCACAAGATATGATTGTGATTTTGCGATTTTGTTTTGGTTTTAAGTTATTGATTGTTGTTTTGTCTTGCATTCTTAATTATGGTTGTTTTTACGACTGATCACCATGAAAACAAGTGGGTTAAACCTAGGTACATGCTTGAGAAAGGTGACCTAGGCAAGAACAAGAGAATGTAGGGAGCAAGATTGTATCTTACGATATAATTTGTGGTTAGGATAGAAATATACCTTATACCTTGCTTGGTTGATAAAACGGGAGGAGTTAGACACCAACTGAGATTTATCACATCACCACTCGAAGAATTAGTTGTGAAGCTAAGTTGAGTGGAATGATTAGAAGTACGAGAGTCCCTAATCATATCCACGTAGTTAATTGCCCACGAACTAGAAATAACATCCTCGCTCATCAATGTAGTAGTGAGGCTAGTTTGTCGTGTTTATTGGTTCGAAAGACCATGAACATGCAATTCTAATTATTTGAGACGACAATTGATAGTTTCAAATTATTTGAGACGACAATTGATAGTTTCATACTTAAACCATTGCAAATCGTAGTATCGCATGATTGTGTGGCTTTAACTCTAGTTGTTCCTTGAATTAATTCAGACTATTTCGTTGACAGCCCCTAGACTTAATTAACTCTCTCGGAAATGTCTATAATAAACACTTACGAAAGTTAATATCACACTTGAACTTTATAATCACCTGAATAGGTCTAGTCCCTGTGGGTTCGACATCCGGCTCTTAAAAAGGGCTACTATATTACTTGTACGACCCTACACTTGCGGGCCCAACATTATCAACATGATGCCGGATTCAAGCATAGGCTAGAAACTTCAACCCCAAAGCTCGTAATTCTGCACCCTCTATTAGGTCCATGTCATAATTTTTCTTATCTTGGATGCTCTCCTTATTCATCTTCGCCACCTCCTCTGTCATAGGCATCTTGTCTGGATCTCTGGAAGGAATTGGACCCCAGGGTAGTGATAGCCTAGAGAGCTGGTAATGTACTAATATGGCTTCGATGTGTGTGCTCCAGGAAATGCAATCCTAGTAGGTGATGGTCCAAGAGGTGCAGCATCCAAAATTAACTGCATCAGCTTAGCACTGGATTAAGTGTTATCCATAGTTGGCAATTGAATTAGAATATCCACTGCTTGAGGTTCTCTTATATGCAGCTCCAATATAGCTGCTCTCATTTCCTCTACTCTTTTAGGAGGATCACAATATTGGTCGAGGCGAAGCCTTGCTCCAACTGAGTCATTCAATCCTCAATAGATTTGATCCTGGTAAATAGAAAATCGTAGGTGGCTTGCACAGACTTCCTTATTGGCTGCTAAGCCCTCACAATAATCTTGGCCAAAAAGGCCAGCTTCTCCTCGAGTAGGTGGCCTTCTGCCTCTCTTCCATGTCTAGTTGAGTAGCCATGCTTACAAAGGCCTCTTAGGAGACTTAGACAGTCCTAGAAGTAAGATTGCTCAGATAGAGATGTCAAAGGCTATGACATGCGTAGTAGCAGAAGAAGTTTCTCCTTAGGGAGTGGGGTCAGATGGAAGTGCCTCTGATGCTACTGGAGGCCGTAAAGTGACTGCTCTATCAGCATCCTCAAAATGGACACCCTCACTCTCTAATACACCCCTAATAGGCACAGATGTACTTGAATATTGGGGAGCTATGATTAATGACTCATCCCTTATTTTGATAATCTTAGTCATCTACCGAGCCATAGTAAATATATCCTCCGTTTGGTAGGAAGGAACCCCTGCCTTTTGGTATAAAGCAGAAACTAGGCACAAACATGAGAGGGAGGTGGCAAGATGTAGAGCCCATTCCTTGAGCTCCAAAGATAACATTTCCCTTATATCTACCATCTTTTTATCCATGATAATTTCTATGACCAATGCATGGCCATGCATGACTTATTATCGCTTTTTATCGAGCAGATACAGCTGCACATGACGTTCCACCAAAATTTAGCTTATAGTCTCAAGTCCTCTTGAAGATGGGAGTTGTGTCTAGAGAGGCCCATATGGGTGTATATTGGGATATAATCATAGCCACCCATGGCCTATCATGCATAAACAAGTCAACCACTGCATCATAATATATGGTATCTATGGCTTCAAAACCATCACCCAAGTAATTCCAATTGATTGCCTCGAGGCTAATACAATGATACTCCTCGAATCTGTATGGACTCCAATGGCTTAAACAATGGCCTCAAGCCCAAGTTGGCCGCCTAAAGGAAGAAGCTATAGAGAACATAAAACTCTCGCATAAGAGTTTGTTAATATTGACTCGGGAGATGGAGGAGAAAATCCCAATGTTGGAACTGAATCTGCTCAATAATGTTTGGGTGTTGGTCCACCTAGCAACACTAACTGGCCTCTCCTCTGTGATGATCCATCGGGGTAAACCATTGTGATTGGCTCGACCTTCATTATACCTATCTTGGACCCGCTTTATGGCCTAGAAAACTTTGATAATGTTCAACCCCATTTTCCTCCTCTGCTCAGAGAATCAGGTTAATTGTTAATGTTAACCTACCCAATTTCTCCTATTGACTTCTCATTTTCAGTGACATTTTCCTTGATTGTA
The DNA here is from genome assembly GCA_035772735.1 of Datura wrightii. Lineage (NCBI taxonomy): Eukaryota > Viridiplantae > Streptophyta > Magnoliopsida > Solanales > Solanaceae > Datura > Datura wrightii. Next base: position 85,961,875 of record JASDFA010000006.1, on the reverse strand, counting down.
TCTTAGGAAGCTCTAGTGATGACTTGTCATTATAGATATGTAAGCCCAGTTTCAACATCATCATCATTATATTGTGCTCATATATCCATCAAACTGCCTTCTTCATGAAATTTTATTCAGACACTTTCTTCAACACATCAAGTTCTCTTGTTCTATACCTTGAAATCATTGTTTTGTGATGACTACCCAAGAAAAATTCCTTCATAACTTTTTGCATTAAACTTTTTCAGATATTGTTTATTATTGTTTTGGACAAAACACTTGCTCTCAGAAGTACTAACATAAGCAGTGTTGGGCTGTATTTCTTTAAGAAGCTACCAGAGAGTCTTACCAATCAAGGGTCTAATCATGCATCTATTGATGATATAACATGTAGTGCTTGCAGTTTAGACTGAACGATTTTGGAAGATCACTTGAAATGAGCATAATTCATGATACGTCTTCAAACGTTTTGATATTTCCTTTAGAATAACCATTTTTCTGAGGTATCCTTGGTGCTAGAAAGTTGTGGTATATAACACCCAAATATTTTTAGACTAATATTTTTATTTTCTATTGATCATCTCATTATAATAAGGATAAATATTACTTTGCACTTTCTACTGATTATTATGATGTCTGAAAATTGCTTACTTTAAATTGTAATAACACTTACAAGGAAGTGTCTTGGGGTAATTACGTAGAATACACTTACTATTTTATTATCTTAAATTTTATAAAAAAGTTGAAGAGATATATTATCATTTTTAACATCCATCTATCATTTTGATAGCCACACTTTCTAATTAATGAGTTGAGGATCTACTAGAAATAGCCTCTCCACCTCTAAGGTAGTGGTAAGGTCTAAGTACAATCTACCCTCCCTAGACTTCACTTTGTTCGATTTCACTAAATTTGTTGTTGTGCCTTGTCTAATTTATCCAACATTATATATATCACTTTTGTGTTATTACATTTCACCTCATCTCTATATTTTCATTCACTCATGCGAAAGTAACCTCAATATTCACTTCTCATCAAAAACTGTCACTAAATCAAGAAAAAAGACTTGTTGGTTTTGTTGAAACTCAAGCTCTCTTTAATGGTAATTCTACAAGACTCATTTTTGAAATGTGAAACTATTAGTATGTATATCATATTTCCTTTGTAGAACTCTAAATTTAGTGACTTAAAGACTTCTGCAAAGGTAATCTTTAGCTCTATTACTTTTATGTGTATTCCAAAATCTATTTATGTTGTTAAGTCCCCGAAAAAGGGAACAAAATATAAGACAAGTGTTGTCCAAATTTTCTGCTTTACAAACCTTCATGTACAACTATTAGTATTTTGAGCATATGCTTTTGTTCAAAACTCATATTAGGGTGATTTAATTCTCTCTAGAACCAAAGACATATACCTACAATTATTATTAGACAACAAAGTCTAATTTTGTCATTTACCCCTTTAAAATTGAGTCGCAATACAAGATAGTTGTGTTTCCTTGATTTTTTTTTAAAATTTAGTGTGATTTTCATAAATTAGGTTTAGTTTGGGTACATATATTATTTCATTTGGACATGTTAAAACCATTGAACTTAAAATAGGTATCTGATTCTGTATTCATGGTATATATACTCTTGTATAAGCTAAGGGAATTTACATGAGAAAGTTGGCAAATTTGTTTGGTCTATGAGATAGAAGATTTGAACTCCTCAAGTTGTTGTAGAACTTATTATGTGCTAAAACGCTAAAGTTTGTGTATGAACTTTAACTTATACTCTCTTTCATTTCTAGAATAATACAAGAATTAGCTTGAAGTATTTACTTTCTCGTGACTTTTTCATTGCTAGAATAATACTAGAATTAGCTTGAAGTATTTACTTTCTCGTGACTTATATCATTGTTTTGGTATTTTTCAACTGTAACAAGATATTCGCTAACTCCCCCACTTATATTGATTGCTTGATCATTTTGCATTCTTGTTGAGACTTTGTCCTTCTTGTGGCAGTAACTTTGTCACCTATATTGGGATGCCTTTTGATTCACATCTTTTGCTATCTTGTCTTTGGATATGTAGTTTTTCTTAATTATAAAACTTATCCATGTTAGGTACGAACTAGAAAGTCTCTTCTCTTGATTATTTTATGACAAGCATAATTAGATTGTTACTTCGGTCCTTCTTTATTAATTGGTTATGTTTTATGTGATCGCATGACATGTGTGTTGGACAAAATTCACTAATTTATGGACTTTCTCGAATTAGCTTTGAAAAGCTTTTTGATATTTGAGATATTGAATATTGATATTTGAAAGCACTTTATGGTTTGATATTTTCAACATTTGATATAATAATTTTATTTATTTATTTTTATGTTTTATTTACGCTATCTATAACTTAGAAGAAAATTGGAGAATGTAATAACCTCAAGCAAAAAGTATATGCACTAGTAAGCTTTATGATTAGAAATAGTATTTTTGCTATTGTAGTTGATGTACAAAAGAGATTTGAAGATTACCATTTGAAGTAGACTATTTGATGTTTTTATGAAAATCACTTTTTCATATAGTATATATGTTTTTTCAAAAATTTTGGACTTAACCACGATCCCTATGTTACAGTTATATATATATATATATATATATATATATATATATATATATATTTGAGGCTTATTGGATCATAAGACCATAAATTTGTAACTTAATATCATAAGACCATAAATTTGTAACTTAAGACCATAAAAAGACTAACAAAGCCAAAACTCCACGACTAGCTCACATGGTTATATGTCGATTATAGACACTCCCACTAGTCAGTACAGTCTCAGTTTAGCCCAGCTCAAAACAGTTTCATTTTGTTCAGTTCAGATCAGTTCACTACAGTTAGTTTAGATCAGTATGTCAGACTGAGGGCATGTCTATAACTGTTAGACAGGGTCATTTTTACCATTTCAGTATATTTCATTTTCAGTATAATAGTTGGTCATTGCATGTAATTACAATTCATTATTTATTCCCTTATGTTATATTTTTCCCCCACTTACTCAGTACATTCAAAGTACTGATTTATACTTCTATGTTGTATCGTATTATGATACAGCCGCAGGTTCTCAATCTCAGCGCCATTAGTGATAACGCTCAAACTACACCTCTTATTGAAGTGAGAAGCAGACGTTGTCAATAAAGAACCCAACTAGAGGTTGGGGTCGATCCCACAGAAAACATGGAAGGATGTGGAAGAATGCTAGTGCTTATGCTTTTTAGTCAATTATTACCTAAAAGGGAGGATTTATAAAAGTTTTAAGTAACAATGTTGGGAGATTGATGGTTGTTTCCAAATTAATGCAATTAACTAGGGTAAGTGTTCCCCATGGATTCTTAACTGCTTCAGGTATACACTCATGATCATCACCAACACTTACTTATAAAACTGACAACTTAGGTTTATTCAAACGACCGACCAGTCCCTATTGAATGACTATACTCAATCACTCGACCAAGTCTTATGAGCAGTTTCAAACTATCTATTATCACTAAGTTCCAGATTTAAGTATCCTGCAACCACAACTCAAGTTAATACAGTGATTATCAAAATCAAGGCTCCGTTGTATTTTTCTTTTCCTAATCACTACCTCTTCGACCTAAGCAAGTAAAGAATTCGGGAAACTCCTAATGGTGTGCACCGCAAAAAAATGTTTAAGCATGAAGAGAATACAATATAAGTATTTGCATTGGTTTTAAAGTCACTTTGTGTAAACCCTAGTTCGTTAATTCGCCATGGTTCCCATAACCCTAGATGTGGTAGTTTTAGCCTATCATGTTCATAAGAAAATTAATAGCATTCATAAATAAAAACTAAAATTTATACTTACAACAATGATTGGAAGAACCGTCACTTGATTAATGCAAAATTCAGAAGAACAATTGTATAATCGTATCTCAAAGTAAAACTAACTCTCAAAACTTTCTTACTCGAAGACTTTTCTAATTGAAGACTTCGTCTAAAGCTTGGCTATTAGATAAAAATAAATGGGTATTTATAGTAGTAGATTTATGATGTGCTTGTTCCTTGATGAATTTGACTTGGGTTAAAGTTCCTCTTCCTAGTTGAAGTGGGAGACCCATTTTTGGGCATTGGAAGCCTTTGCCACCTCTAGTGCTGTTGTGCATGCCCTATCGCATGGGGAGAGTGCTGCTACACGTGTCTTATCGCGTTGGAAAAAAGGCGCCTCGCGCCTGGCCTTATGCCATCCTTGCTGCGCATCGCAAAGCCTGTAGTGCCTGTTTGTTGCTGCCTCGTGCGACCTGTAGCGCCAATGACCTGGCTCCTCGCGCTGCTGGTCGCGCGGGCGGGGCGCTGCACTATTTATTTATTTTTTCTCTTTAATTATTTCTTAGTGCATTCCTCCTTCTTCAACTTCAATTCAAATGTCTCAAATACACCCAAATCAGTTAGTTTTAGCCCTGAAAACATCTAATCACATGCGTTAGCTATTTTTACAAATATATAATATAATCACATGCAAACACATGTAATTTGTTCTCAAAACGTAGTAATGTACGGGCAAAAATATGTCCATGAGGTCCCTAAGTATGCCTTTCATCAACACCCCACACTTAAACTATTGTTCGTCCTCGAACAATCTACTACTTCCCTTCTGACATTTAAGAACAAAATTCATCCTACGAATAGGTCTGCTTGCACTTAGGATCATGAGACAGGTCAATGAAGCTCAAACAATTCACTCGCATGCATATTGGTTCAACATTAAAATGTCAAAGTTCGAAAACACTTAGCTTTTGAAAACTAACTCATCAAGATATATTTTGGGCCAATATGAATTATATGTAATTCAACAATCAAGATTAAACTAAAGTATTACTATTCTGCCCCCCATAATTTGGAAAGATTCCTTTTTCCCATACAAGATATAATTCAATATAAACTTGGGCATAAATATAACGATTTTCGCTCACTCTCCCAAAGAACTCAACATGCATGCAAATGACGACCCATAGGCTTGCCTTTAGCGTAATACTCTGCTAATATAAAATTATGAATCAAGTTTCAATTATGACTTAAATTTGGTTGTAATATAGGCTAAGGGACGAGTAGGTAGCATTTTTCCAAGATAGTGATGAATCTCTCTAATCACTTTAATACTTCACAACACTATGATTTTTAAGCACATTTTTCAATTTCCAAATTTTCTCCTTATACCTCCTTTTATTTTTCAATTTTTCAACTTAGGTGACTAGTGGAGATTTTTTTTCATCATTGAGCTCATTCACACACATTTTTTTCTTTTCTTTCCCTTTCTTTCATTCCCACCCTTTATGCACCCCTACTCTAGGCACCCTCAACTTAAGCATTTTTCTTATATTGAGGTTCACAATATCCAAGGAAGGACCACGACCAAAATAGGTTCATTGTAAACAAATGGGTACGGTTATTCGGTAAATCATGATTTTTTTCATCTTCAATTTTTCAAAGCTCTTTCTTCTATTTATTATCCCACTAAAAATCACCCTCCTTGTTTAGAAGAATTTCACCTTTTTCTTTTCTTCCAATTCACCACACTCTTTATCTTTTCCCTTCACTTTTCCAATTATACTCCTTTCCTACAATTTTTTGTTCATTAAAGTGCTCTAGGAGTCATTTGGATCAAATATAAGTCAATAGAACAAAAAGGAATTAAGGTTGTAATATGGCTATCAAAAGAATAGGCTAAGGCTCAAACATAGCTAACTACTATAATTACAATCAAGGTTGATTATGTTCGCGTCTACTTTGGGGTATTTAACTACACGCAAGTGCACGTGGTCGAACAAGTAGTAAAGTGGCCAAAGTAAGCCAAGTATCGATCCCACAGGGACAGGGATAAGGTAACAAACTACTTAAGTGTTACTATACTTACTCTAAAAATGAATACAAAAGTGCAAAGAAGAGTTTGATATATTTTGATTTCTAATTGTATGCTAAGTCTAAAACGAATATCTAATGTTAGTCTGAACTATGAATGTGAGCATGCTGAGGCTAAATGAACATGTATAGAAACTAATTATCGATATAATTTTTGGTTAATCTTTCCTCCGGTTGCTAGTCAAGAATTATTTCCAATGGATTAAAACTCTCGTATTTAACCCAACTTAAGAATCATGAACCGTCCACCTACATTTCTGTGATTAAACGAAATTCATGTTCTAGCCATACAAAACCGATTCCTTAATTGACTAATACGACTTTCAGGTATATTTCTATCCTGAAGGTAAATCAATTCTCAATTTTCCCAAACTAAGAAAAGATCATATCCTATTGATTCACAACTTTCCAATTTCTTGCTCTCTCGAGTGAAACCGGACTTTTTAGATATACATTAACAGTGGCCACACATTAATGCAGTAAGAACAAGAATCAATAGAACAACCATGGAAGAAAAGATGAAAAACCCAATTGATCAACAATCACATTTCAGTAAAATTGTTCTTAACCTCAGCAAGAAGAGGAATTAGCCACTCATTTGTGGATTAAACATCGTTAAATTAGTGTTAAACATACAAGCAATTGAATTAAAGAAGAAGGAGATAGAGAAAAACCCTGATAATTTTGTCCCCTCAACTGCCTGTAACCCACGTTCTTGCTCCACCAAGTCAGAATTATTAAAAATAAACCTAAGTGTTCTATTTATACTAGTGGGAATTTTTCCCGGAATAACAAGTAACGTGTCACGGAGTGCATCGCGGAGCACTGCCTCCGTTACACGCCACTGACGCGGACCCTTACTGGAAATTGATTGTCCAGATAATAAGGCCCAACGTGGCACGGCGTGCAACGCGGGGATAGGCCAACGTGCCACAGCCCCAACGAGCACCCTCACTGGATTTTGGCAAAAAATCCCTATCCAGGCAGAAGGCATCCGCGGTGGCAGCGTGACACGACTCCATCGCGGAGACCCTTTAATTTATGCCTTCAAATGCTTTTTCCCTTGCTAACATCCGAGTCAACCCCAATCTCTCCCAACACGCATTTTAGCTTCCCAAAATTATATTTCACCTGCAAAACAACGCTAATCATGTTGGTTAGTATAAATTCATATTTTGTTATCAATCACATGAGAATGTATAAACATTGATAGATAAACAAGGCTAAAATGACACCTTTGAATATCACTTGGGCATATAAATTTGCCCAAGATCACTTACCCCACACTTAAATCCTTGTTCATCCCTGAACAACTATCTTACACCTCATGCACTTTACACCCCATCCTGGCTACTTTGGTTCGACAATTCTGGCTACGGTCATACCGATTATTTAATACAGCAAATCATCAAGAAAACACGCATGGTCCTATCAATGCAATGACCTTCAACACATCAAGACCTCCTAGACTTATGAATCGACTCTCGATATTGGCAAACTCATGCAAATCAGCTGATCAAGATATCCGACACGAAATTTAATCTCTCATCAAACATGTGCCCTCACAACACAAGAGAATTTTCCCCTTTTTAATCACATGAACTCAAACGATTACATGCAGGGGCATATAGAAACAATTTCACTCTCTCTCCCAAAAGAATTCACATGCATCATGTCACGAACCATGGGCTTGCCTTTAGTGTATTACTCCACTAATATAAGGAAGTGTGATGTAAGATCACGTAGGACTTTAGCAGGTTTGTAATGTAAGCTAAGGAACTAGTAAATATTGGGCTAGCCAATAATAGCCACTAGCATCCTTAAGCGCTTTTTCAATACATCCCATCAAACTCATGGGCATTGTTTCCTCCTTCATCCCCCCATTCTTGAAGTCTGTCTTTATTTTGACCCATCTCGTTAAGCACACTTGACTCAATAACGAATATTATTCATACACCTTCATTATATTTTATTTATAACAAGTGCACCTTCAACTTTTTCTTTCCTTTCATCACTCTGCTTTTTTTTTCTTTTCACCATTCTCACTCATTGACACTTTGGGAACATTATTTTCTCTTTTTAAGCGCTTAAGAGTTTTGGATCAAATACAGCTAATGAAAAGAAGGGGTTAAGCTCGGTTTACACATTTTTGACAAAAGAAAAAATAATAGGCTAAAGGCTCAACGGGCTAACTAGGGTGTACAATCAAGGTGGGTACGATAATGAAAAAGAGAAACTTTCAGTTGGAAACAAAGAAATGCCTACATCCTTTCCTACAATACACGTCCTTCATTTCGTTTCGTACACACACCAGGCAAGTTCTAGACATTTCATAATAGCATGGAATAAACAAAACCTCACCACACACTTATTGCACATGCCCAATTCAAGACGTATTCATAAACTCTTCAATCAGCTAATTACAAGAATTTAAACATTAAGCCTCAATCACAATGACTCGACTCTACGGCCTAGGTATCTCAACATATTTACAAAGTTGCATGCTTTCATACGAATCACCTTTGCATTTCAAATATCATGTACAACACGCAACCAGAATTCCGCAACCATAAAGTAACTACAGGTTTTGGGATGCAATCCACAAAAGAAAACAACTGAAAAATAAATGAAAAAAACTACTCCTAACGACTACATTTCCCTTAAGACGGTCGTCATCCATCCATCATAGGGAACGATCACTAACTATGACTTCGGTTCAATGGGACCATTCTCGGTAAAAGAACCGAAAACAAATGCCGAGAAACCCAAGAATTGAAAAAAATTTAAAAAATATCGATCATTTCGATAAAACAAAAATATGTACAAAATCAGCTAGCAACATTCAGCAGCACACAACAGCTTCACATTTAATTACAATCCAGAATAGAAACATCACAATCAAAGGGTCACAAAATTTTTCCATAGGCACGACAACAGAACAGAAACATAAACAACAACACAACCAGCACCTAACTACTCCCACCCCACACATATATCGAACACTATCCCCAGTGTTTACAAAAATTAACATAGCACAAAAAGTGGGTGGCGGAACTCCCTAATCAATCAAAATACTCCACTTCTTCATCAGGTGTTGTTACCGCATCTCCCATGTCTGAATCACCCCCATCGTCATCATCGGACTCCACATCGGAGTCCTCACGACGTGTCTCCTTATTAGTGGGGACATCATCATCCGTGGGCTCTACAAAAGCTGGCCCCACTCGGCATAGAGCCCTGGCATTTTCGCCAAAAGGGTAGTCTAGCTCGAGCTGCCACAGCTCCTCTTCTGTTGCCGGCCTCCCGCCTATTCACAGCTGGAGCATCTGCATCCTGTACATGCAAGCCATGTAATGATCATCCTGAGCATGTCGCTCGGCTAGTGTAAGAACTGGCCCATGGGTGGGGTCGGGTGCCTTAGTTTTAGTGACATCTAAGGCCCGCCACTCCATCTGCGGGATGTAGTCAAGGGCCTCTTCCTCAATATCTAGGCCCCTCAGGAACGTGGTGAGTAGTCCACCAAATCCGTATATGTGCCCTTGATGCAAACGGGCTCTCTTTATGGCGGAGATAATCACCGCCCCCACATTGATCTCCAGCCCTTTCATCAGGGTGTACACCAAACATACATGATCCCGGTTACATCCGTCATATGCACCCCCGGGATTAGGCAGGAACAAACAATCTTCAGCCATATCCTGACTTCCCTGTTCATCTGTGAGTAAGGCAAGGTCTGATGGTAGCCCCTCTCCTTATGTCTGCTCCACCGAGCTATTGATCGGGTTCCACACAAAGTGCGTCTGATGTCCGCATATGGTGGAGTGATATTCAGCTGTCGAAGCACATGGGCGTCTGTGTCCCGCACCCCTAGGATAGCATTGAGGTGGTGGGACTTAAAAGTGACTATTTGCCCCCTTATTTTGATGGCGTGACTTCTGAGAGTCGGGTTCCAGTTGGCATAGAATTCCCGAATCAAGTGCAAGTTGCATTCCTTGGGCTCTTCAAAGATGAAGTTCAGCCCAGCTGCCTCGATCCTATGGACAATCCTGGGGAACTCCTGTGCCAACGGTTCCCTTGCTATGTGTTCCTTGGGGAAGTACTTGCTCTCCTTGTGCTTCGCGTACCATTTCTTCCCCACCTCTATCACCCACCTGGTTCCGTATTGACGGCGTTGGCCGCATGGAACCGCTGGTGCTACCGGGACTGCTGTGCCCATTCTGATTCTTTTTCTTCTGGGGCCAGATGTTGATGCGCCTTTTCCCTTGTCTTGCCTGCTTGCCATTGTTCCTGTCAAACCAAACAGACAAGTTCAATGTTAAGCCAATTAAAATTAGCTTCGACTAAGGTTGGGTTAAGCTAAGATACCCCACACGTAGTCCTTAGCCAAAATTACAACATTAAGGCAAGATCGTACTTATTTACACAAACAAACAACAAAACATAACAAATATACTTAGTGCCTTTGGAGAATTCGACGGTATATATTCCATGTACTACTCAGACTTCGTACAGCTAACCACAATCCTTACCTATCGATAACATTTTATGCCATAGCACTTAGCAAGGAGAACAAAAGAAAATTTTACTACTTGACCTATACAATTCACCCATTTCTTGCAATTTCCAATATTTCCTTAACCCGAGAATTCGTCGGTCTTTTAGCATAGTAATAGTTAGAACAATCGACTCATCGCACCCAACATGTACAACCCAGCATGAATTTCATTAGTTCAACTCAATTTTTCCATTTCAAACTCAAAGTCAAGCCCTAGCTATGATTTTATCAAAAATTCGATTAAGCTATATAATTATCGAGTTCAAGCAATCACCCCGTTACTCCGAACATCAGTCCACAATAATGCAATTGAATTTAAACTTAATTTCTACTTAGGGCAAGTTTTGCTCATATCACATGTTCAACATCGAAAAACATTCGACAAGAATTGAGATAGAGTTGAAGAACATACCTTGAATTCGAAGAAATGACGAAAACTTGATGAAATTATGGGCCTATGTCCATGTCACGTTGAGGGGTAGGGGTTTTTGGGGTGTTGGTCGCGGAGGGTATGAAAAATGAGGAAAAATGAGAGGGCATCGGGGTTAAAAAGTGGGAATTTTGCACGGGTCACCCGGCGACCCGGTGTGACCCGTCGCGATATACACCTCAACGTGTCACGGAGGGTAACGCGGAGCATGCCCTCTGTGACACGGAGACATCACGTAGGTGCTCTGGAATTTGTAAAAATTTCAGAATTACCTTCAACGTTTCACGGAGGATAACGCGGAGGCCCTCCTCCGTGAAACGGAGCCATCGCCCTGGCTCACTGTTTTGCCACTTTTTATTATTTTACATACCTCGGATTTTCCTTTGCGATTCCTTGCATGTTTACCCTCCGTTCAACCTGAAATTCATCTTATGACAAGAACTTTGTTAAAATTATAGGATTCACTCAAAATAAAAATAAGAATAAAAACAAAAACTAAAAATTTTGTTGTTAATTAAAAAAAAAAAATCTATTCACATTTTACAAAGAAAAATTTCACGGGTTGCCTCCCGTGCAGCGCCTGGTTTACCATCGCGGCTCGACGTCATTCAGCTCAGTCATCTTCTGGGGTGACGGACATTTTCTCTCGACCACCGTCCTCTCCCCAGTAGTGCTTACATCGGTCCGGTGGTTTTCCCATTAACTCTCGTGATTCAACTATCTGAGCATCATCAGCTCGATCAATCACGTTGATCACCGAGAGTTCCTCATACACAGTCGGGAGCTTGGTGGCCTTTTATTCATCAAACACTTCCACCTTATCATGTGCTCACATGGTTAGTTGCCCTGCAGCTACATCAATCAGCGCTTTCCCAGTCGCCAAGAAGGGACATCCCAAAATAAATGGTACTTCTGTGTCTGGCTCAAAATCCAGCACGACAAAATCTACTGGGAAGATAAAGGAGCCCACTTGCACCAGCACATCCTCCACAATGCCATCAGGTCTGGCTAAGGACCGATCTGCTAGTTGCAAGATCACTGTTGTTGGTCTAGGACTCCCTAGACCCAACTTCTTGAATACCGATGACGGCATCAAATTAATGCTCGCTCCCAAATCACATAATCCGCGAGCTCGGATACTCTGCCCAATTGTAATTTGTATAGTAAAGCTCCCAGGATCTTTGAGCTTTGTGGGCAATCGCTTTTGTATCCAGGAAGTGCACTCCTCTGTGAGAGCCACCGTAGCATACTCAGTCAACCGACTTTTGTTCGCCACGGTGTCCTTAATGTACTTTACATACTTCGGCACTCCCTGCAAAACATCAACAAGAGGTAAGTTAATATGTACCTATTTCAGCACCTCCGTGAATTTCTTGAAACACGCCTCCTCCTTGTGTTTCTTTAATCTTTGAGGGAACGGGGGTGGTGGTCGTTCTGATTCAGCTTCCTTTTTCTTCCCCCTCTCATCACTTTGCTCCCTCTCAACTTCTGCTTCTCCCAATTGTTGAGGTGGTCTTTCTGGTTCCACCTCTTTAAGCTGCAAACCACTCCTTGTGGTCACCGTATTCACCTGCTTGGGGTTGGGATCTTTGTCGCTCGGAAGTCCTCCTCTAGGACTGGTGTTTTGGGCTCCAGCAAATTGCCCAAATTGATATTCAAGTACCTTAGTAGCTAACTGGTTGTTCTTCACCTCGGCTGCCAATTTCACATAGTCAGCCTGCAATTGAGCTTGGTTAGCTATCATTGTCTTGAACATCTCCTCAATGCTGGGTGATTGTGGCGGAGGAGGTGCATTGTTGTTTCTATATTGTGCTTGATAGTTCTGCTGCCCACCTTGATTCCTCTGCACCCCCTGACTCGAACTTTGCCCTTGATGGTTGTTGCTACCCCAAGAGAAATTCGGGTGATTCCTCCAGTTGGAATTGTAGCTGTTTCCATAGTGTTGATGGTTGTTCCTCTGTATATTTCCCACAAAGTTCACCGAGTCAGGATTTGCTCCACAACATTCAGCTGAGTGCTCACTACTCCCGCACACTTCACACCAAATCTGCTGCACTACATTCACTGGGGCTTGAGTCTGGTTCATTGTCATGTTACTGAGGTGGGTGTTGAGTTGATTCTGTAAAGCAGCTGTCTGTGCAGCAATAGCTGTAAAACCATCCACTTCTAGAAGTCCTGCTGCTTTCCTTGTTCCTCCTCTTGATGAATCATCATTCCACTCCAGATTTTCCTGCGAAATACAGTTTGACAAGGTATACAGCTCCTCATAAGTTTTCTCCAATGCTTGTCCCCCAGCTGCTGAGTCTAGCAAGATTTTTGTGGGGTTCCAAGCCCTCTATGAAAGTGTGCACCAGCACATCATTGGATTGATGATGATGTGGACAATCCCGCAACATGGACTTGAATCTCTCCCAAGCCTGATATAGATTCTCTCCCTCTCTCTGTTTAAAACTTAGAATTTGACTTCTAAGTCTTGCTATTTCACTTGATGGAAAAAATAGTATCAGGAATTTCCTTGCAAGATCATCCCACGTAGTAATAGAATTAGGTGGCTCAACTTTCAACCACCTCTTGGCTTCTCCCAATAGTGAAAATGGGAATAATGTAAGCCTGACATAATCTGATGACACTCCAGCGGGGATGTAAGTGTCACTTATCTCCAAAAAATGTTGAAGATGCTGCTGTGGATCCTCATGAGGGAGACCTGTGAACTGCCAGCTGGTGTGTAGCAATTGCACCATGTTTTGTTTGAGCTCGAACCTCCCTCCTAGCTCAGGTTTGCGGATGCTAGATGTGACATTTTTAGCATGTGGGATTGCCACCTCGCGAACCGGCCTAGCTGCCATTTCCTCGGGCACTAACATTGCCCTTACTACCGGTGGATTCTGTTGTTGCTCCATGATTGTTTGTCTGAGCAACTACAGCTTTTTCTCTAGAGCTTCTCTCTGCTGACGATGAAATAGTCTTTCAGGCTCTAAATATGAGTCCACCCAGCTCCTTGTCTCTTGCCAGTGTTCAACAGAGATTATATCTGCAAAATACAGGCTAAGACCAAGTTGTCAACACTAAGAAAAAAAAATATAGTAAATTTACACTTAAGAAAAATTCACCAATTGCCAGTCCCCGGCAACGGCGCCAAAACTTGTTCGCGTCTACTTTGGGGTATTTAACTACACGCAAGTGCATGTGGTCGAACAAGTATTAAAGTGGCCTAAGTAAGCCAAGTATCAATCCCACAGGGATAGGGATAAGGTAACAAACTACTTAAGTGTTACTATACTTACTCTAAAAATGAATACAACAGTGCAAAGAAGAGTTTGATATATTTTGATTTCTAATTGTATGCTAAGTCTAAAACGAATATCTAATGTGAGTCTGAACTATGAATGTGAGCATGCTGAGGCTAAATGAACATGTATAGAAACTAATTATCGATACAATTTTTGGTTAATCTTTCCTCCGGTTGCTAGTCAAGAATTATTGCCAATGGATTAAAACTCTCGTATTTAACCCAACATAAGAATCATGAACCATCCACCTACATTTCTGTGATTAAACAAAATTCATGTTCTAGCCATACAAAATCGATTCCTTAATTGACTAATACGACTTTCAGGTATATTTCTATCCTGAAGGTAAATCAATTCTCAATTTTCCCAAACTAAGAAAAGATCATATCCTATTGATTCACAAATTTCCAATTTCTTGCTCTCTCGAGTGATACCGGACTTTTTAGATATACATTAACATTGGCCACACATTAATGCAGTAAGAAGAAGAATCAATAGAACAACCATGGAAGAAAAGATGAAAAACCCAATTGATCAACAATCACATTTCAATACAATTGTTCTTAACCTCAGCAAGAAGAGGAATTAGCCACTCATTTGTGGATTAAACATCGTTAAATGAGTGTTAAACATACAAGCAATTGAATTAAAGAAGAAGGAGATAGAGAAAAACCCTGATAATTTCGTCCCCTCAACTGCCTGTAACCTACGTTCTTGCTCCACCAAGTCAGAATTATTAAAAATTAACCTAAGTGTTCTATTTATACTAGTGGGAATTTTTCCCGGAATAACAAGCAACGTGTCACGGAGTGCATTGCGGAGCACTGCCTCCTTGACACTCCACTGACGCGGACCCTTACTGGAAATTGATTGTCCAGATAATAAGGCCCAACGTGGCACGGCGTGCAACGCGGGGCTAGGCGAACGTGCCACGGCCCCAACGCGCACCCTCACTGGATTTTGGCAAAAAATCCCTATCCGGAGAAGGCATCCGCGATGGCAGCGTGACACGGCTCCATTGTGAAGACCCTTTAATTTGAGCTTTCAAATGCTTTTTCCCTTGCTAACATCCGAGTCCAACCCCAATCTCTCCCAACACGCATTTTAGCTTCCCAAAATTATATTTCACCTGCAAAACAACGCTAATCATGTTGGTTAGTATAAATTCACATTTTATTATCAATCACATGAGAATGTATAAACATTGATAGATAAACAAGGCTAAAATGACACCTTTGAGTATCACTTGGGTATATAAATTTGCCCAAGATCAGATAAAATAGGATAAAAATAAGGCTACCAAAGAAATGCCTATATCACTTCCTAAATCCATCATTCTTATTTCGCTTTGCACGCACACTGGGAAAATTCTAGACATCAATTTACAAGCATGGCGTATATCAAAAATAATTCCTCACACAAGAGGGTTTAACAATGGAAATCAAGATCACATAAACACATATATCTATATTGCATGCATAACATAATTAAGCCCATTTTTTCTAGTACAAGAGTCAAGTTCACAAAAGACTATTTGTTCGACCTTTTTCATGCATTTTTGAGTGAATTTAATAATGTCTCAATGATACCCAAGTGAAGCACCTAGCATTCGTAAGGTTCAATTTTAGTTCTTTCTAATGACTAATTTACCCTTAAGACGGTCGTCATCCATCCATCATCGGGCAAAGTCATGAGGCAATGACTAAAAATAAAGAAAATAAAAAATCTAGACTCTCTAATAGGTTCTAAGGGAGTATCCACCAGAAAAGTACTGAAAACAAAAATCGGAGGAACCCAAAATAAAATAAAACTAAAAAATACTACAAACCAACAAGCATGAATAAAAATTATAAATCCCAAAAAAACTTGGGCTACCATGTGCAAATTTAGTAATTAAGGTATGGATGGTACTATAGAGTTCACTTCTTCCACCCCACACTTAATCGGTTTCACTATCCCTAGTGCTACAACAAATAATCACAAAGTAATAGAATGCAAGAAGAACTCCCTTTGCCTATACTCCTCGTTTTCAATGTTTAAGCTCAATTTTTGTTGAAACACATGGCCTATCACATGCACACTTGAAAAAACACATAAAAATGAAACAAAGAAAATCATCTTAGGTTGCCTCACAAGTAGCGCCTGATTTAACATCGCGGCACGACAAAGGTATCTTGATTACTCAGACTTCATCAAAATACCTGTTGAGACCGTGGTCACATCTTGGCTGCTTGTTTTACCACGCTAACCTGTGATACGTCAGAAGATAAAAGAAAAAAAATGAAAAATAAGAAATAAAGACTAAAAATTAAACATGAGCAGTTAATCTAATCCTAAACCGTATTCCCCGGCAACGACACCACTTTTTAATAAAGCTCAAAACACTCCTCTTACTAAAGTAAGAAGTGGACGTTGTCAATAAAGAATACAACTAGAGGTTGGTGTTGATCCCACAGGGAATATGGAAGAATATAGAAGAACACTAGTACTTAAGCTTTTTAGTCAATTATTACCTAAGAGGGGGGTTTATAAAATTTATAGGTAACAATGTTTGGAGATTGATGGTTGTTTCCAAATTAATGCAATTAACTAGGGTATGTGTTTCCCATGGATTCTTAACTACTTCAGGTATACACTCGTGATTATCACCAATACTTACTTATAGAACTGATAACTTAGGTTCATTCAATCGACCGACCAGTCCCTATTGAATAACTATACTCAATCATTGGACCAAGTCTCATGAGTGGTTTAAAACTATGCATTATCACTAAGTTCTACATTTAACTAACCCGCAACCACAACTCAAGTTAATACAATGATCATCAAGATTATGGCTCCATTGTAATTCTCTTTTCCTAATCTCTACCTCTTACATCTAAGCATGTAAAGAATTCGGGCAAGTCCTAAGGTTGCGCATATAAGTATTTGTATTGGTTTTAAAATCACTTTGTGTAACCGTAGCTTGGTAATCCACCATGGTTCACACAACCCTAGCTATGGAGGTTTTAGCCTCTCATAGTAGCAAGGCTGTGAATTGTATTCATGATTAAGAACATAAATAATTACTTACAATTATGAATGAGAAAAACACTTCCTTTAATTTTTCAGCAAAATCTTCAATAACAAGTAGCAAGAACAAGATAAATTCAAGAAAAGATTGACCACAAGCTGAATCAACTCAATTCTCCTACAAATCTCTTCTCTCCTTGTCTTTTCGTGTCTTTCCTACTTGTCTATGATTGTCTACAGAAAAATAAAACCTAAAGCATATTTATACAGACAAAAGAATCCTTTTCCTAGGCTAACAGGATGAATTTCCATATCTGGTGCCGCAGTCGTCACGAGCTATGTTGCGATCCGTAGTAGCATTAGCATCCTACGACTCATAGCTTCCTGTCATACCTTGCAGTGTAGGAAATTTTTTGGCTAAGTGTTAGATCCTGATATGATTCTTACCACCTTCCTATGATCCGTACTGAACTCCCGTGGTTCGATTCTGAAACTTTGGAATTCTTTTGAAATTCATCACAACCGTCATGGTATAACTCGTACCTTTTTCCCACGGGTCGTACTGTCTTTCCGTAGAAGGAGTCAGCACCTTATGCAAATTTTTTGGATCTTGTCACGATTTCATCACCACGACTCGTACCATCTTGGTACGACTCGTATTGAGACTCGTACATTACATCTCTTCCTCATATCCTTCTAAAGCTTTTCACGACCATCACTACGACTCGTAGGTCCTTCCTACGGCTCGTACTGTGGTCTGCAATCTGAGCATATTTTGCAAATTTTAGATCCAATACTAATTTATCCTACAAACAAATGAAAAGTGCCTTATATCCACATAAACATACCTAAGTTCATGCTATTTCCTTAGTTTTGAGAATGGAAAGTGCTGTAAATCCACAACACATCACCTTGCATACTCAGTACATTCCAAGTACTGACCGCATATTTTCTATGTTGTATTATTTCATGATACAGGACCCGACTCTCAGGTTTACCCTCCTCAGTAGTGTTTCAGAGATTGCAATTAGCGTACTTGGTGATTCCTCATGTACCAAGGGCCATTTGCTTAAACTCTATGCTTTTCTTTCAGTTTCAGAAATGTTGACTTAGTTGGGGAGTTGTCCCATCAACAGTATTTCACGATTAGAGGCTTTTCAGACTACCAGTTGTATTCAACCATCATGTATGGATTATGTATTGTCTTTTATCCATAATTATTACATGCTTACATTTTCTTAAGTTAAGTCTTCCGCTTATGTGATGGTGTTAGATGTATGCTCATGCCATGGGTTGACTTGGGGTCTCTCGGGGCTCTTTGTCCCATGTATATGATCTTGATGTACATTCGGATTGTGACAAACTTGGTATCAGAACCATAGGTTTGAAGTGTCCTAGGGTGTCTGAAGCCACGTTAAGTAGAGTCTTTTACATGGGTGTGAAACACGCCACATCTATGAAGAAGAGGCTACTAGACGTTTAGGAAGTATTCCGTTCTTTCATGATCTATGTCGTGCAATAAAAGTCCTCTACCCTTCTAATTCATGCTATTTGCGTTTGCAGTATTATGCCTCCACGCCGAGTGAACCCCAGGAGGAATGATAATGGTAATAACCATTAGGGTGCAAATGGTGAGGACCCTTAGCCATCCCCACCCATTTGAGAAGACTACGGTACCAGAGCCAGGGTGAGTTTAGGGTAGTGATTAAGATGCTAGCATAGGCCATGACAGCTTAGGTTCAAAATCAGACGGTGGCGCACTACCCTCAGTATGGGAATGCGGCGGTAGTTTGGGTGAGGGATTTCTTGAGGATGAGATCTCCTGAGCTCACGGGATCGAGAGTAGACGAGGATCCCTACGACTTAATTGAAGAGATTCTGAAGATTACCCAGCTTATGGGGGTGAACGATGGAGAGTGTGTTGACCTGACCTCCTATCAGCTCAAGGAAGTTGCTCATATTTGGTATAAGTAGTGGAGAGATGCTAGGGCATTGGGTGCAGGCCCAATAGGTTGGGAAGAGTTCCATGCAGCATTTGTGGTTCTTCCCCTAGGATATGAGGGAGCTCAAAGCGGCTGAGTTTGTTAATTTGAAGGAGGGAAACATGTCCTTTCCAGAGTACGCCATTAGAGTTCGCTCGATTTTCCAAGTATGCTCTGGAGTTGGTGTGGATTAGAGGGCTCGGGTGAGTCGTTTTGTGCATGGGGAGGCAGATTACTTGGACAAGGATTGCAGGATCGCTACGCTTCATCGAGATATTTACTTTCCTCATATTGTATTGCATGCACAACAGATGGAGTCGGTCTACCAAAGAGAGAGGGAGGCAAAGAGGGCCAGGACCGAAAGCTATGGGGTTCTCCGGTCAGGTCAGGGGTGGACATCATCTGCAGTCCCTGCACAGGTCTATCTATCACTCCAGCTCCATCATCTGCTAGCATGCCATATAGGTTTTGAGGAGATTAGAGGAGCAGGGGTTCAAGCTTGAGGGATCATGGTAGCATGCAGGTGGAGCGCACTTTTGCAGCTTGTGCGAAGTGCGAAAAGAATTATCCCGGAGGTACTTAGTTGGCTCAGATGCATGTTTCAGGTGTGGCCAACCCGGGCACAGACTTAGGGATTGCCCCTCAGCTAGATCAGGGGTTGGTGGGACCCGTGTGATGGCAGCCAGTTCTATCGCTCCAGCAGTATGTCCCCCTCAGCAGGGTGCCTCTACTGGTTCAGCCGGCGGTCAACCCCAAAATAGGTTTTATGCTTTAGTACCTTGCTAGGAGCAGGAGGCTTCACTAGATGTGGTCACCGGTATGTTGCAAGTCTTCCGTATTGATGCTTATGTTGCTAGATCTAGGAGCTATTTTATCTTTTGTGACCCCTTATATTGTTATTAGTTTTGGAGTTAGCCCTGAAACCCTATCAGAATCGTTCTCAGTCTCTACTCCAGTCGGTGATTTGGTTCTAGCTAAGCGGGTGTATAGTGGTTACCCCATCATAGTGTTGCATAAGGTCACCTCCGCAGACTTAGTAGAGTTATCTATGACTTATTTTGACCTCAATTTGAGCATGGATTGGTTATTTTCATATTATGCTTTGACTAATTATAGAACCCGGTCAGTAGAGTTTAGGTTTCCGGGTGAGCCAGTCTTGGAGTGGAAGGGTAAGTTAGTTGTACCAGTTAGTCGATTTATTTCATATCTTAAGGCCATGAAAATGATTTTCTAAGGGCTGTATGTATCACCTAGTTACGGTTAAGGATGTTGAGTCCGAGACACCGTCTATCTAGTCAATTTCGGTGGTGTGTGAGTATCCAGAGGTTTTTCCCAATGATTTTCTAGGTGTTCCTCGGGAGAGGGAAATTGATTTCGGCATTGATGTCTTACCCGATACGCAACCCGTCTCTATTCCTCCCTACAGAATGGCTCCAACCGAGATGAAGGAGTTGAAGGATCAGTTGAAGGACTTACTAGATAAGGGGTTTATTAGACCAATAAAATCTCCATGGGGTGCACCAGTGTAATTTTTTTTGGAAGAAAGATGGTTCCATTCGCATGTGTGTTGATTACCTGCAATTGAACAAGGTCACCATTAAGAATAGGTAATCCTTACCCAGGATCGATGACTTGTTTGACCAGCTTCTGGGTGCCAAGGGCTTCTCAAAGATAGATCTCAGGTCCAGGTATCACTAGCTTAGGGTTCGGGAGAGTGACATCCCAAAAACCTATTTTTAGGACTCGGTATGGTCACTACGAATTTGTTGTTATGTCTTTTGGACTAACCAATGCCCCTACAACTTTCATGGACTTGATGAAAAGGGTATTCAAGCAATATCTATACATGTTCATGATCGTGTTCATCGATTATAGCCTTATATACTCTTGGAGTAAGGAGGAGCATGCCGCTCACTTGAGAGTAGTGCTTCAAACCCTCAAGGATCGTTAGTTGTATGCTAAGTTCAGCAAGTGTGAATTTTTGTTGGACTCCATGGCACTCTTGGGCCATGTGGTGTTGAATGAGGGCATAAGGGTGGATTTTCAAAAAATTGAAGTGGTAAAGAATTGGCCCAGACTAGTGAATCCTTCAGAAATTAGGAGTTTCATGGGCCTAGCATGCTACTACTGGAGATTCATAGAGAGTTTTTCATCAATTACAGCACCATTGACCAGGTTGACCCAGAAAAAGGTAAAGTTCCAATGGTTAGAGGCTTGTGAGAAAAGCTTCCAAGAGTTGAAGAATCGACTCACTTAAGAACTAGTGTTGACCCTACCCGAGGGTACCGATGGTTTTGTAGTATATTGTGATGCTTCCAGAATTGGACTCGGGTGTGTATTGATGCAATATGGGAAAGTGATAGCATATGCCTCAAGACAATTGAAAATCCATGAGAATAATTACCCAACCCATGATCTTGAGTTGGCCGGGGTGGTGTTCACTTTGAAGATATGGCGGCATTACTTGTATGGGGTCCACGTGGATGTGTTTACGGACCACAAGAGCTTGCAATATGTGTTTGCGCAAAACGATCTAAATATTCGGTAAAGGAGGTGGTTGGAGCCACTTAAGGACTACGAAATATGAGTGTTCTTTACAACCCAAGTAAGGCTAATGTGGTGGAATAGGCACTTAGTAGGCTCTCTATGGATAGTTTGTCCCACATGGATGAGGGAAAGACAGAGTTGGTGAAAGATGTTCATCGACTGGCGAGGATGGGAGTTAGGTTGGTAGAGTCGACCGATGGCGACATTGTTGCGCAAAATGGATCAGAATCGTCCTTGGTGGTGGATGTGAAAGCTAGGCAAGATGAGGATCCCATGTTGGTAAATATGAAGAAATCCATTCAGAGTCAAAAGGTGGAGGTTTTCTCCCAAGGGGGAGATGGGGTGCTATGGTACCAGGGTCGTCTGTGTGTTCCAAACGTAGGTGATTTGAGGGATCAGATATTGCATGAGGTACATGGGTCCAGGTATTCCATCCATCCGGGTGCCACCAAGATATGTCATGACCTGCGGGAAATATATTGGTGGAACGGTATGAAGAAGAATATTGCAGAATTTGTAGCCAAGTGCTCGAACTGTCAGCAAGAGAAAGTCGAGTATAAAAGGCCGGGAGGTGTACTTTAGGATATTAGTGTTCCTACTTGAAAGTGGGAAGAGATTAATATGGATTTCATGACAGGCCTACCTCGTACTCTTCGACACTATGATTCCATTTAGGTGGTGGTCGACAGGTTAACCAAGGCTGCACACTTCCTACCGGTCAAAACTACAAATTCAGCGGATGATTATGCCAAATTGTATATTCGGAGTTGGTTCAACTTCATGGAGTGCCCTTGACTATTATTTTTGACCGTGGTGCTCAGTTTACCTCCCAGTTCTGGTAGTCTTTTCAGAAGGGGCTTGGGACTCATGTTAAGGTTAGCACAACCTTTTATCCAAAAATGGATGGACAAGCCGAGTGAACAATCCAGACTCTAGAGGATACATTGAGAGCATGTATGATGGATTTCAAAGGTAGTTGGGATGATGATTTGCCCTTGATCAATTTTTCTTATAATAACAGCTATCACTGTAGTATCCAAATGGCACCGCTCGAGGCTCTTTATGGACGAAGGTGTAGATCGCCCATTGGATGGTTTGAGGTTGGTGAGGAAGCTATGATAGGGCCTGATTCGGTTCATGAGGCCATGGTGAAGGTTCAGATGATAAGGGAGAGGATGAAAACCACTCATAGTTGTCAAAAGTCATATGTGGATCTGAGAAGAAGAGATTTGGAGTTTGAGGTAGACAATTAGCTATTTCTAATGGTATGCCCCATGAAGGGAGTCATGCGGTTCGGAAAGAAAGGAAAACTCAGTCCTCGCTATGTTGGTCCCTACCAGATTATGATAAGAGTTGGTAAGGTAGCGTATGAGTTGGACCTGTCCTCAGAGTTATCTTCTGTGCATCCCGTGTTTCAGGTTTCGCTTTTGAAGAAATGCTTGGGAGATCTAGCTCTAGTAGTCCTGCTGGATAGGTCGGTGTAAAGGATAGCCTCAGCTATAAAGAAGTTCTTGTGGAAATATGAGACCATTTATTTCGAAGAATAAGGAACAAAGAAGTAGCTTCAGTGAAAGTATTATGGAGAAATTAGCATGTTGAGGGAGCTACGTGGGAAGTCGAAGCGGCTATGATGTCCAAATACCCTCACCTGTTCCCTACCGGCTCAGTTTCATTTTTGCCGTAAATCTCAAATCAGTTCCATGTTCAGTTCATGTGCGCAAGCTTGATTTATGTTATGATGGATGTATGTATTGTCTGAATTCAGTTCAGCTATATAGTTCTTTTCGGAGGTAGTCATTCCATCAGTTTTCAATTTGAATGATTAGTGTTTGAATATGATGATTGCATGTTTCTGAGTTTTTGTGTGCTTCTAATATTCAAGGACGGATGTTCGCAAGGGGGAGGTATTGTTACACCCCGAGAACCCAAGGATTAGACCGGGGAGTCAAAATAGTGAAAAACTGAAATTTTGTACCAGGTCACCGAACGAACGGTGAGGAGGCTCGTGAGGAGTGACCACGAGTTGTAAGGAGACTCATGGTCCAGCAGGGTTGGAAGGATTTGTATAGGAGACCACGGGCATGGCCATGGGTCGTAGCTAGGCCTCATGACTCGTGAAGTCACCCGTGGCCTAGACTGGATACTGGGCTAGGATTTTTGGGTAGTGTAGACCACGGATGGTGACCATGAGTCGTCGTCACCCACCATGATTCGTGGTGCCCTCCGTGGGTCCCAGGGTGAAATTGTGGCAGTGTACCTCACGACTTAGTCCATGAGTCGTGGCCCCTCATGACGTATCATTGGGTCTCTCGTTGGGATCCCCTGACAGTTATTTTCTGTGAAGTAGTAAGGGATTTTTCGTAAATTTCTAAGATCCTAAGGCCTAAACTACGACATTTTGAGTTATGAATAGGGAAATTTAAAGGGGTTAAGTTCAGTTTTCACTTCATTCATTCAAGCATGCAAGGTGGGGAAATTGAAGGAGTGATTCAAGCTTAGCATTCATCAATTTATTTCGATTTCTTCTTGGGTTATCAAGAGAGATTAAGAACTAGTTATTCCCAAGTATGTAAGGCTATCAATGGGTGATTTCTTCCATACCCATATCTCTCCTCTATGATTTTACTTAAAATTCAGTAAAAACTCACTGGGTTTTATAGTTGATTTATATAGAATCTAATGATTTGATTATGGGTTTTGTGATTTTAAAATCTTATCATAATCTATGGGTTTTAATCATTTTTGTGATTTAAATTAATTATAATAATGTTGATTTGGAAGTTCTATGTATTTAAGCCTAATTAAGCATGCCCCATGGTGAATTGATTTATGATCTAATTGCCCATTGATGATATTTATAAGCCCAGTATGAATTATGATTTAAATCACGAATTTATTATGTTACCCATTACGATGTTATGAAATTCAAGCTATATGCACGATTTACAAGTATGTATGAGCCTTATGAATCATGAATTATGTTTTGGCCGACTCACGGGCCTCATGTCATGGCTAGTTCAAGTATGTACAAGTATGTTTATGAACTTCATGATTTAGCTAGCCCATGAACTCATGTAAGTATTACTATGAGCACTATATATGTTTTGGGAGTAGTATCGAACACCGAGTAGGTTCGTAGCCCAGGTTCTGCCCCAGATCTCATAAACTATGTCTACCGTAGGTATGTCGGGGCCTCCTATGGACTGTCCCCGGCCCAAATGGCCTTTTCATGGTGATATCAGATATTCATGGTTCTACCATTGGCTAGGTACGAACACTCTCGACTAGAGTTACAAGTCAGGCTTCATGTGTGCTCATATTCGGTATGTTGGTTAAGAGAATCTCCCACTGTTCCTCATGATTTATGCATTTTTATGATAATGTATATTGGATAAGTCATGTTAAATAATTATTTTATCTTATGATTATGAATATGATTGTATTACGAATGTTTTGAAAACCTTGAGCCTTATGTTATGTTACGATGTTTATGATATGAGCATGAGGTCCTACTCTTTTGATCATTTATGAGTTTTATATATTTTAAATGCCCGTTTAATTTATTTTGCATACTCAATACATTTGAAGTACTAACCACATATTTTCTATGTTGCATCGTTTCATGATAAAGGACCCGACTCTCAAGCTCACCCTCCTTAGTAGTGTTTCAGGGATTGCCATTGGCGTACTTGGTGAGTCCTCATGTTTCGAGGGGCATATGCTTAGACTCTATGTTTTTCTTTTAGTTTGAGAAATGTTTGGTTAGTTGGTGAGTTGTTCCATCAACCTGTCTTTCACGATTAGAGTCTTTTCAGCCTACCAGTTGTATTCAATCATTATGTGTGGATTATGTATTGTGTTTTATCCGTAATTATTACATGTTTACATATTCTCATGTTAAGTCTTCCGCTTTTGTGATGGTGTTAGATGTGTGCTCATGCCATGAATTGACTTGGGGACTCTCAGGGCTCCTTTTCCCGTGTCTACGATGTAGGTGTATGTCTGGGTCATGACAATAACATTATCTCAGGATTATCATACTGCCTCTAGATAACTTTTGACACTAAGGAGGATTCTTAAATATTCCAAACGACATCACCTCTATCTTCGTTGTGTAATAACCAAATTGTCACACCCCACCTTGGGGGGGATGATGGGCACCTGGTGCCTGCTAGACTCTAGGCTGCTAAACGGTCTAGCCTGAGCACATCTGGTGCTGTGGCTGACTCTAGCTCTATTTCAAGAAACAAACCGGCTATATAGCGGCTATAAATACAGCTCCCGGCCGATTAGGCCTATAGCCACCTGCAATGCACAACAGCTAACCAGAACAATGACACTATATTCCGCAACAACTATTATTCACGTTTGTGACCGACAGGGCCACTAACTATAACCAGAAGAAGGCCCCACACGGCCAACATCAACAACTAAACACATATGGCCCCACATGATCGGATCCACCACCACAGGGAAACATTAGACTGCAAGCCTCTAGGAAGTAATAACAGATTGGTCGGGACAGGGCCCCGACCTACCCAAACTGTAATCAAAAAGGAAATAGGAGTAACCTCCGACTGTCTAGCTCCAGAGGATAGGAGCTGATAACTCTACTGACTGGATCACGAGGAATCGACTCCTTGTCTATGTGTACTTGCAGGCAAGCAATGCAGCGCCAACACGGGTGTCAGTACCATAGATACTGAGCATGTAAAGCAAACTGAAATATACAACAGAAATGGGTAACAACAATAACATGAAATATAAGCAGGAAGTAGCTGAATCTATCTGGCTGAGGATAACTGGGGAGAGTTTACCTATTCTGTAACTAAACTGGGCGTACCTGACGATGTGTCGTCCTACTGTCTATCAGTATCTAGTAGCACATATAGATATACATATAAATACACACAATACCTGACTGACCCCCATAAGACGGAAGGTGCCAACCAACAGACTACCCGGGTCTAAACCAACCAAAAATAAGTCACTCCACTCAGGTGATAATTGTGAGCTCCCCCTACCGGCCCCCTTGGGTACGTAACTTAGGCCTTGGCCTCTAACAATGAACTGTGTCTGAGTCCGAAGACTCCTGCCTCTGGGCGCAAGCGCTCAACGGGGTAATCTGCTCTTGTATCTGTGACTGAAACTGCCCCTGGGTGTAAACACGCAACAGGGTAATTTTATAAAAATCTGTATCTGAAACTGCCCCTGGTCACAAGCGCACACAGAGTAGTCTGCCCCTGTAAACAGGGTAATCTAGCTCTGCGCAGAGTGAACTGAACTGCCCCTGCAAGCAGGTTAATCTGGACCATATTACTATGGTGGTCAGCCATCATCGTCCTCTAGGCGGATGGCATCGCCCAGCTGGGGGCGGTATCTGAATCTGGTATCGACACAGCTATAACCTAGGGGCGGCGGGGATGCTAAAGGGTGACCACATGCCATAACAAGTCTCAACATGCAAAACACATACACAGCAAGCATGCTCAAATAAGGAATACTAATCATATTCTATTCTTTTATTTCAAGGCCAGTCCGTATTAAACAACTGATGTTATATTCTATTTTGCACTGTTTCTGATTGTTGGACTAACTATTACCTGGCCATTATCTGTTTTCTGATTATTGTTATCCGTAATCTGAAGCTATATCAGTTTTTGGAGCCATATCTGTTTCTGGAGCTATATCTGTATCTAGAGCTATATCGGTGTCTGAAGCTATTTCTATATCTGATTACTGATCTGATTATATCTAGATATAACTGAATAACATAGAACATACCATCTATAACTGGATATAGCTCAATAACATAAAATGTTCCATCTCTTATTGGATACAGTCTCAACAAATGTAATACATACTATCTGTAATCTTGCTAATTCATTATACTGCTTTTACAACTTCCATTCTGGGTATTACATAAAAACATGTTCAACTACTAGCAGATACCACATTACTATCTAAAATCATCTGACTATCCGTTATTTTGATTATCGCATGATACGTAATGATATACTAGCATGATAGCAGGAAATTGTACTGAAATCGTTCCTGTATGTTGGGTATCTGTTAATAGCCTTTATTCTATTTATTTTCTAGACTGTACTTCCTGGCTTGCCGAAAGAATAGCTTTACATACCTTAACCTCGGTTTATCCGATTAACGGACGAAGCTCGGTCAGTACTCCAGTTTTTCCTCCCAACTGCATTTACATATATGTCAATTAAAACTAAATACGCCAATATTCTGAAAGAAAACGTCATTTTTGATATATATATTGCCCAAGCTTTGGCTTATCGAGAAACGGTCGGAAACTTGCTATTTGTTGAAAGTCCAGAAGGGAGAAATACTAACTTTAGGGATAGGAGTATATTGACACTAATTTGGAGCAATTCCACTTACCTAAGTTCGGTTGCACGATGATTCGCCGGCCGAATTTCGCAAAACAAAATCAGTAGGAAAGCTCCTTACTTCTTAATACCTCGGTATGTGGAGTTAATTTGAGTTTGGACCGCGTTTGATAGCGTAATCAGACGAATATTGGTAAGGAATCTTCACTCTCCCCTGTTCCCCTACGTTTTCTTCTGGAAATTATAAGAATTTTATTAAATAAACCGAAGTGAAGGGTTTACATACTTGGTCCTGGACAGGGCCAACGTGTCACGGAGCCAACGTGGAGGCTCTACCTCCGTGACACGTTGCCATCACAAAGGGGCTCTGCCCCGGCTCCTTCTGCGATAGTTCGACAGGATCCTCGTCCGGTCTTTCCCCGGGCCTTTTTCTAGCATGTATGGCTTTCAAATACTCTTAACCAACACGCGAATAGGCCATCTACGTGTTGGGAATTTTACGGGGTGTAACATTCTCTACCCCATAAGAACATTCATCCTCGAATGTAAACTTCTATCTAGAGGACTTCTCAACTTACTCAACTTGTTTCTAGAAAAATTTCGACGGAGTTTCCCCTATAATATGGACTATCCCAAAATTCCTGAAAAGCAGAAAAGCCCAATACAGGTACTCCACACGATAATAATATTCATATATAACTGTCTTTAATTAATCGCCTGCTTTCATATATGAAGTATAAGCATTCATAAGGAAACACAGTTCTAACATACCTCCTGTTTGCCTATGTCTGGAATAAGTGGGGATATCTGGCTTTCATGTCCACCTCGGCTTCCCAGGTCATCTCTTCTCGGTTCCTGTTACGCCACAATACTTTGATTGAAGCAACATCTTTTGTTGTTAGTCTACGGATCTGTCTGTCTAGTATAGCTACTGGAAGCTCTTCATATGCTAACTCTTCTGTGACCTGGACATCCTGAACTGAAACAACTGTGGAAGGGTCTCCTACGAACTTCCTCAACATAGATACATGGAATACTAAGTGAACAGACGCTAATTCTGGAGGCAAGTTCAACTCGTATGCAACTCGGCCTATTCTCCACCGAATCTAATATAGCGCAATGAACCTCGAGCTAAGCTTGCCTTTCTTGCCAAATCTCATCACCCCTTTCATCGGAGACACTTTCAAATATACCCAGTCATCCACTGCAAATTCTAGATTTCTGCATCGCATATTTGCATAAGACTTCTGGCGGCTCTGAGCAGTCAGTAGGTGTTCTCTGATAAGCTTCACCACCTCTTCTAACTGACGAATAATATCCAGCCCAATCAGTGTTGTCTCCCCCACTTCAAACCAGCCAACGGGTGGTCTACATTTTCGCCTGTATAATGCTGCAAAGGGCGCCATCTAGATAGCTGAATGATAATTGTTATTATAGGCAAATTCAATCAACGGCAGATGCTCATCCCAGCTACCCCCAAAATCTAGTACCCGTCTGTTTGAGGATGAAAGGCTGTACTTAAGTTAATCTGTGTCCCAGGGCCTCTCTGGAACGACTGCCAGAATCTCATTGTAAATTGTGATCCTCTATCCGAGATAATAGACATCGGAACACCGTGCAATCTGACTATCTCTCTGATGTACAGTTCAGCATAATCCTCAGCAGAGAATGTAGTTCGTACTGGCAGGAAATGGGCTGATTTTGTTAATTTGTCAACGACTAGCCAAATAGAATCATTTCTGTGTCTGGTACGGGATAATCCTGTTACAAAATCCATATTTATCGCTTCCTATTTCCACAAAGGCACGACTATATCTGGTGTCAGACCGCCTGATTTCTGGTGTTCTGCTTTCACCTGCTGGCAGTTAGGACATCTAGATACAAATTCAGCTATTTCAGCTTTCATACCTGGCTACCTATAGATGTCTCTAATGTCGTGGTACATTTTCGTTGCTCTTGGATGGAGAGAATAGCGAGCATAATGTACCTCATGCATGATCTGCTGGCGAAGCCCTGAAATATTCGGGACACATAGGCGGCCCTTACAACGTAGCACTTCATCCTCAGTCACTTGGAAATCTAGCTCCTTACCTTTCTAAACTCTATCTCTGAGCTGGACTAAGTCAGGGTCCTCGTACTGCCATTCTTCTACCTCTGTAACTAACGATGACACAACAGAGTTCTGAATCACCGCTCTGTTATTTTCTGTTTGTACTACTCGAACGGCTAAACCAGCTAGCTGATGAATTTCCTTAGCTAACTCGTGCTTCTCGGGTCGCAAATACGCCAAACTCCCCATTGACTTACGGCTCAGGGCATTTGCTACTACATTAGCTCTCCCTGGGTGGTAGAGAATATTTACGTCATAATCTTTCAGCAATTCTAACCAACGACACTACTGTAGATTTAACTCCCTCTATGTGAAAATGTACTGCAGGCTTTTATGATCTATAAAAATGTCTACATGAACGCCATACAGATAATGCCTCCATAATTTTAGAGCGTGGATCACTGCGGCTAGTTCCAAGTCATGGGTCGGATAGTTCTTTTCGTGCTTCCTCAACTGTCTGGAAGCATAAGCAATTACCTTTCCATGCTGCATCAGCACACAACCCAGTCCAATGCCTGAAGCGTCGCAATACACTGAATAACTTTCCGTACCTTTCGGCAATGCTAACACTGGGGCAGAGGTTAATTTGTCTTTTAACTACTGAAAGCTCTGCTCACATGCCTCTGTCCACTGAAACTTCACTGCTTTCTGCATCAGTTCAGTCAGAGGTGCCACTATAGTAGAGAATTCCTTGACAAATCTCCTGTAATATCCCGCTAACCCCAGAAAACTGCGGACTTCGGTCGGAGTGGTAGGCCTAGGCCATGTCTTGACTGCCTCTATTTTCTGTGTGTCCACCTGTATACCAGCATCCGACACGATATGCCCCAAGAAAGCTACTGAGTTCAGCCAGAATTCACACTTGGAAACTTAGCGTATAGCTGACGGTCTCTAAGGATCTGGAGTACTATTCGTAAATGGTTCTGGTGATCTATCTCTAAATGAGAATATACCAGAATATCATCGATAAACACTATCACGAACAGATCCAAATACGGTCTAAATATGCTATTCATCAGGTCCATAAACATTGCAGGAACATTCGTCAGCCCAAAAGACATGACTAGAAATTCAAAGTGACCATATCTGGTCCTGAAAGTAGTCTTTGGAATGTCCCTCTCACGAACTCAGACCTGGTGGTATCCGAACCTCAGATCTATCTTAGAGAAACATCTGGCCCCCTGCTACTGGTCAAACAAATGATTTATTCTAGGGAACGGGCATTTGTTTTTAACCGTTACCTTATTCAGCTGCCGGTAGTCTACACACATACGGAGTGAGCCATCCTTCTTTCTCACAAATAGAACTGGCGCACCCCAAGGGGAAGTACTAGGCTTGATAAAGCCTTTGTCGAGCAAATCTTTTAACTACTCTTTCAACTCTCTAAGCTCAGCTGGTGCCATGCGATACGGGGGAATGGATATAGGTTGAGTCCCTGGCAACAAGTCAATTGCAAAATCTATCTCCCTTTCGGGAGGGATACCAGGCAAATCATCTGGAAATACGTCAGGGAATTCATTGACCACTACAACGGACTGAAGAGTCGGAGGTTCCACCCGAACGTCCTGGACCCTAACTAGGTGGTAAATACATCCCTTTGCTATTAATTTTCTCGCCTGAAGTTAGGAAATAAACCTACCTTTTGGCGTAGCTGTGATCCCTTTCCACTCTCACACTGCTTCCCCCAGAAAGTGAAATCGGACCCTCTTGGTCCAGCATTCTAAGTTGGCATAGCATGGCACTAACCAGTCCATAACCATAATGGCATCGAAGTCGACCATCTAAAGTTCTATTAAGTCTACTATGGTCTGGCGATCAGCAACCTCTACCGTACACCCTCGGTAAACCTTTTTAGCTGTAATCGAGTCACCAACCGGTGTAAGCACTAAAAAGGGCTGCTGAAGCAATTTTGGTTCGATACCCAACTTCTGGGCCACAAATGGTGTAATATATGACAAGGTGGACCCTGGATTAATCAATAGATAAATAGGGTATGAGCAGATAATCAATATACCTGTGACCACGTCGGGAGATGCCTCTGAATCCTGCCTCCCTGGTAATGCATAGGTACGGTTGGAGCCTGCACCTGAGCCAGAGGCTACTGATCTACCCTGACCCCTATTTGCTGAACCTGAGGGTCTGCGTCGTGCTGGGGCTGCTGGAGCTCGTGGCCCCGCTGATGCCCTATCCAAACTATCCCGGCTACC
Source organism: Datura wrightii (assembly GCA_035772735.1). Classification (NCBI taxonomy): domain Eukaryota; kingdom Viridiplantae; phylum Streptophyta; class Magnoliopsida; order Solanales; family Solanaceae; genus Datura; species Datura wrightii. Next base: position 85,929,487 of record JASDFA010000006.1, on the reverse strand, counting down.
CTATCCTCTGGCCGGACAATCTCTCATTAAATGTCCTTCCTGTCCACAGTAATAGCACCCTGAGAAGCCTTGCCTACAGGCTCTAGAATGGGGTCGGTGGCATATACGATAAGGGGTAGGTGAAAATCTACTCTGTTCTGCCCTCCGCTGCTGAGGTGATGCTACTGTCCATAAACTGCTACCGGACTCTGACTGACTCCGGCGAACAAATCTGCCTCTCTGCTGCTGTACCGGAGTTAAAGATCTGGGTGGCCTATCTGAAAACCGTGGTCTCGGCCCCCTAGGGATTTCCCCCTGAATCTTAGCGGGTCTGTTTCTACGGCGCTGCTCTGAAGCCGCCTGCCTGTTGCCCCGCTGCCGCTGTCTCAGGCCATCAATTGTTTTTGCGAAGGCCTGTACCTTGGCTATGTCCATGTCCTCTCTCAGAGTAGCCATCATGCAAGTCTCTATGTAATCTGAATTGAGGCCCATAATAAACCGATGGACTCTGGACGACATGGTGTCCACAAATGCTGGAGCATAGCGGGCTAAGGAGTCGAACTGTAAAGAGTACTCACGGACGCTCCTGGCCCCCTGCTCTAAGTGTAAGAACTAGTCCATCCGGGCCTTTCTGACCTCCCGAGGTAAGTAGTGGTCCAGGAAGGCCTCTGAGAAGCTGGACCAAGTAGGAGGGGCTGCATCTCTTCCCCGAGATCTCTCCCAACTTTCATACCACAAAACAACAATATCCCTCAACCAGAACACTACTAATTCCACTAATTCTATTGGGGTTACGTACATGACCCTAAAGATTCTCTGCATCTGGTCCAGAAAGTCCTGAGTGTCACTCCGTTGAATCTAACCCTTTAAACTGAGGAGGTCCCAATGCCAAGAATTCTCTAACCCTGGAACTACCTGGCCCACCTAGGGATTCTGCTGCTGCAGGTGGTGCTGGCTGACGCTGAGTAGCTAGCATCTGGGTTAACATAACCACCGCACTACGTAGCTCCTGATCAGCTGAAGTGGGTGCAAGAGTTGTGGGAGGCGGTGCTGCCTTAAATGGTTTCTGGCGAGGCGGAGACTGCTGGGAGGGTCGAGATGACACCTCCGTATCGCCCTCAGACCGGGCTAAATCTGGTTGTAAGTGAGGCATCCTGCTGGTGCCTTCGCCCCCCGCTATATCCAATCTCCTGCCTATGGCAGGGTGACGCTGGTCTGCCATTCTTATCTGTAGACAAAGAATATGATAAGTTTTAGGGACCCAACCCTATACTATACCGCTCTATAGCACGACTGAATGAGAAAGAAGAGTAACCATCCTATCATGCCTCGCAGCCTCCTGCCTATAGTATGTGGTGCACAACACATCCATAGACAAGACTCTACTTAGCACGGCTTGCAGACTCCCTGGGACACGACCTGCTCTGATACCAAGTTTGTCACACCCCACCTTGGGGGGTATGACGGGCACCTGGTGCCTGTTAGACTCTGGGCTGCTAAACGGTCCAGCCTGAGCACATCTGGTGCTTTGGCTTACTCTGGCTCTATTCCAAGAAACGAATCGGCTATATAGCGGCTGTAAATACGGCCCCTGACCGATTAGGCCTATAGCCACCTGCAATGCATAACAACTAACCAGAACAATGACACTATATTTCGAAGCAACTACTATTCATGTTTGTGACCGACAGGGCCACTAACTATAACTAGAAGAAGGACCTACACGGCCAACATCAACAACTAAACACATGTATACATGCACAGCCCCACACGACCGGCTCCACCACCACAGGGAAACATCAGACTGCAAGCCTCTAGGAAGTAATAATAGATTGGTCGGGACAAGGCCCCAACCTACCCAAACTGTAATCAAAAAGGAAATAGGAGCGACCTCCGATTGTCTAGCTCCGGAGTATAGGAGCTGATAACTCTGCTGACAGGATCACGAGGACTCGACTCCTCGTCTATGCGTACCTGCAGGCAAGCAATGCAGCGCCCACACGGGCGTCAGTACCACAGGTACTGAGCATGTAAAGCAAACTGAAATATACAACTGGAATGGGTAACAACAATAACGTGAAATATAAGCAGGAAGTAGTTGAATCTATCTGGCTGAGGATAACTGGGGAGAGTTTACCTATTCGGTAACTAAATTCGGCGTACCTGACGATGTGTCATCCTACTGTCTATCAGTATCTAATAGCACATATAGATATACATATAAATAGACACAATACCTGACCGACCCCCATAAGCCGAAAGGTGCCAACCAACAGAAAAATCTATTTACCCCTACCCGGGTCTAAACCAACCAAAAATAAGTCACTCCACTCAGCTGATAACTGTGAGCTCCCCCTACCGGCCCCCTAAGGTACGTAGCTCAGGCCTTGGCCTCTAACAATGAACTGTGTCTGAGTCGAAATACTCCTGCCTCCGGGCGCAAGCGCTCAACGGGGTGATCTGCTGCTGTATCTGTGACTGATACTGCCCTTGAGTGTAAACACGCAACAGGGTAATTTATAAAAATCTATATCTGAAACTGCCCCCCGCCACAAGCGCACACAAAGTAGTCTGCCCCTGTAAACAGGGTAATCTGGCTCTGCGCAGAGTGAACTGAACTGCCCCAACAAGCAGGGTAATCTGGACCATATTATTATGGTGGTCAGCCATCATCATCCTCTAGGCGGACGGCATCGCCCAGCTGGGGGCGGTATCTGAATCTGGTATCGACACAGCTATAACCCAGGGGCGGCGGGGATGCTAAAGGGTGCCCACATGCCATAACAAGTCTCAACATGTAAAACACATACACAGCAAGCATGCTCAAATAAGGAATACTAATCATATTCTATTCTTTTATTTCAAGGCCAGTCCGTATTAAACAACTGATGCTATATTCTTTTTTGCATGGTTTTTGATTGTTGGGCTAACTATTACCTGGCCTTTATCTGTTTTCTGATTATTGTTATCCGTAATCTGAAGCTATATCAGTTTCTAGAGCCATATTTGTTTCTGGAGCTATATCTGTATCTAGAGCTATATCGGTGTCTGAAGCTATTTCTATATCTGATTACTAATCTGATTATATCTGGATATAATATATAACATAGAACATACCATCCATAACTGGATATAGCTCAATAACATAAAATGTGCCATCTTTTATCGGATACAGTCTCAACAAATGTAATACATACTATCTGTAATCTTGCTAATTCATTATACTGCTTTTACAACTTCCATTCTGGGTATTACATAAGAACATGCTGAGCTACTAGCAGATACCACATTACTATCTGAAATCATCTGACTATCCGTTATTCTGATTATCACATGATACGTAGTGATATACTAGCATGCTTGCTGGAAATCGTACTGAAATTGTTCCTGTACGCTGGGTATCTGTTAATAGCCTTTATTCTATTTATTTTCTAGACTGTACTTCCTGGCTTGCCGAAAGAATAGCTTTACATAACATAACCTCGGTTTATCCGATTAACGGACGAAGCTCGGTCAGTACTCCAGCTGTTCCTCCCAACTACATTTACATATACGTCAACTAAAACTAAATACACCAATATTCTCAAAGAAAATGTCACTTTCGATATATATATAGCCCAAACTTTGGCTTATCGAGAAACGGTCGGAAACTCGCTATTTCTTGAAAGTTCAGAAGGAAGAAATACTCACTTTAGGGATAGGAGTATATTGACACTAATTTGGAGCAATTCCACTTACCTATGTTCGGTAGCACGACGATTCGCCGGCCGAATTTTGCGAAACTAAATTCGTAGGAATGCTCCTTACTGCTTAATAGCTCGGTATTTGGAGTTAATTTGAGTTTGGACCGCATTTGACGGCGTAATCGGATGAATATTGGTAAGGAATCTTCGTTCTCCCCTGTTCCCCTACGTTTTCTTCTGGAAATTATAAGAATTTTATGAAATAAACCGAAGTGAGGGGTTTATATACTTGGTCCTAGACAGGGCCAACGTGTCACGGAGCCAACGCGGAGGCTTCACCTCCGTGACACGTTGCCATCGCAGAGGGGCTCTTCCCCGGCTCCTTCCGCGATGGTTCGACAGGTTCCTCGTCCGGTCTTTCCCTGGGCCTTTTTCTAGCATGTATGGCTTTCAAATACTCTTAACCAACACGCGAATAGGCCATCTACGTGTTGGGAATTTTACAGGGTGTAACACAAATATACAAATTAGCTAATTGCTGCAAGGTCTTCTCTATTTCATCCATGTCAGCCTCAATGTACTTCTCACAAATTTGCATCTCAATCCATTAACCACAATATTAGCTTTGCCTAGATGGTGTAGAATGTTTACATCGTAATCTTTCAACAACTCTAACCATCTTCTCTACCTCAAATATAGCTCTTTTTACTGAAATTAGTACTAGAGGATCTTATCATCAATAAAGATGTCAACATGTACCCATATAAGTAGTGATGCCAAATCTGCAACACGAATCCTATTGCTGCCAACTCTAGGTCATGAGTGGGATAATTATACTCGTGTTTCCTCAACTGTCTAAAAACATAGGTAATAACTTTGTCGTATTGCATCAGAACATAACCCAAATCCATTCTGGAAGCATCACAATAAACCATATAGCCCTTTGTGCCTTTAGGAAGGGTCAGGATACATGCTGAAGTCAACCTATCCTTTTATCATTTTAAAATTCATACTTCACTTTACTAACCTATATCAAAACATTCAACTTATTTTTCCAAACATAGAATTCTATCCTATTCTTTTGCAATACTTGCTTAACTTACTCGTTCATCATAATACATAATGCCCTCCTCATGCAACACCATTAGGGAGGTCCACTTGTTAATCTATCTTTAAAATCCAACATTGTGTTGTTGTCTTATAATTTTTGTCTACCTTGAACTGTCTGCAACTTATTCATGTAACCACTACTTTAGCCATGATCTATTATGACCTTAGTCCTTAACTTTTAGCTTAACTCAAAAATCTGTATTGGCTACATCATGCCTCATCTGGAGCTATTTGAATGTTCATAAAATATCAATTACCTTTACCTTTATATCTTATAAGATCCTCTATCCGATGTATCTTTCAAATTTACATTACCCAACCCAAAAGGAACTATTGAATGGTCTGTAGTTTATAATCATCTTAAAGTACTTCTCCTCTTTCTCTTTCTCTTGTTAGAGCAAGTTTGTTGCGTTATTTCCTCAACATCATAGCTTTCCTACAGTACTTGCAATATTATTGTTATAACTTTTCTTACCTTTCTCTTAATATTCCCATAACTTTCATAAAAAATATTAACCTTTGTACTATAACTACTTTTGTTACTATCTTGGTCCTGGGATTTCGGACCCGTTTATAAAAATATTTCCTTTATAAACTAAGTCCTTTCTTACCAGATATACTTTTGTCATGACTCGAGTCTATACCTTGGACGAGACACGGTACTTGGAGTCACAAGTAACCCCAAGCCAACCCATAGTCTATCATAACACTGCTAAATTAAGTAAACATAAGTGGAAGCTTTAAATAATAAAACCATTTATGAAGAAGAACTAATTAAGAAAGATTTATACAGCTCAAAGCAAAACTTAATATCTGAATTTGTGTCTGAAAAGCCAACTACAACTAATGAATTGCTAGGACAAGCCCCCAGCTAACTCTAAAGTCTACTGAATGAAAATAACTGAAGAAAATAACATCGACCTCAAAAGATGAGGACTCACCACTGGTGAAGCTGATAACTTTAGGAGAAGACCTGCTAATGGCGCTGAGGCTGAGAACATGTGGCTGTATCATAATATGATACAACATAGAAGTATGCGCGTAAATACTTTGAATGTATTGAGTAAGTGGGGTAAATGTATAACATAAGGGAATAAATAACTGAACCGTAATGACATGTAATGACCAACAGATATACTGAAACTGAATAAACTAAAATACACTGTAATGGTCAAAATGACCCTGTTTGATGGTCATAGACATGCCTTGGGTTAGAGATGCTAATCTGAACTAACTGTACTGAACAGATCTGAACTGAGTAAACTGAAATTGTGCTGAGCTGAGCTAAATTGAGACTATACTAAATAGTGGGAGAGTTTATAACCGACATATAACCACGTGATCTAGACATGGAGTTCGATGTATACACCCCATCAATAGGACCCAATATACCTTGCCAGGGTATAAAGGAATGAACCGGGTGATCACATGTCTGGGGCCATAAGGACAATAAAATAACCTACGAAGGCAATGTAGTTCTCGGATCCTGGGTGCACTGGAACCCCGGTCCACTCGGTGCTAAGTCCTACTCCCACTAGATAGTCCTAAATTGACTACTATGCTAATAGTGTGAAACTGGGGCCTAAGACTAAGTCATGAATACCTATCTAGAAGTACCCTGAGAGTCATATCGGACCAGATTCTATAACTGGTGTTCTAACACTACCAAGAGATGTATATCTGAAAGAATCGTAACCATCTAAAGAACAAACCAAAACCAGAAGCTGGGGGGTCTAAGACTGGTCAGAGATTCTTATCTAGAAGTGTCATAACCATCTAAAGAACCACTAAAATCTAATATCTGAGTCTAATAACTGATAACTGGGAGGCACCACTGACACCTCAAGAAAAGACTATAGTCAAACTAATCAGCTGACATTTCTGGACAATATTAAGTATGCAAATAATCTGACTGAGACTGGACTAACATGCATCTATTTTAGATTTCAACATATACTAACGATATGGGAAATGTAAAACTGATAGAATCAAGTTACAAGGAAAATTAGTCCAATATGCAAGATTCTAGTTTTACTGAACTGAGAAACTAGGGCTAAATCATTCCACTTGATGCTAGTTTCAAAATTTCTAGAATTTGGGAATAAATAAGCAGCTAATAACATGAATTATATTTCACTTGAAATCTTAAAGAATTTTTTCTGAAAACTTCTTGCATTTGGAAACCACGGGGCTACAACTGATAGAAGAATAATAGAAGGGTTTTGGGGACACAAGGTAAGAACAATTTCCTTGTTGAATTCCCACATACCTGGATAAGATATTTGTTGAAAAATCTTGAATTTCTGCAACTGACAAAGAGCCCTAGTTCTTGATCTGAGAGTTTCCTGACTATTTCTACGCTTTAGACATGAGGGAATGAGGGAAAATTGAAGGGGAATGTCATTCTACCCCTTTACTCCCTCCTAAACGATCCCAAAATTTTAGGGATTAGAGATAAAAAGGCTATGAAATTACCAAATTAACCCTATAATAAAATCTATAAAACTACTCGATAGGGGACCAACGGGTCACTCAACAAGTCATCGGTTGAAACAACGACTCGTTGGGACCAGTCATTGGTCCTACTGCCCGAGTTCTAGGCTCCCTGGAATTGGCAACGGGAGAGACCATGACTCGTTAGAAGAACCAACAGGTCGTTGGTTCCTCCTGTGGAGACTAGATGAGAAAATTGGGAGGCCTAATGACGCACAACACAATGACTCATTGGTGGACCCAATGGGTCATTGTGTCCAGTCGTTACCTTCACTGGAAAATTTATAAAAATTCCCTGACTTGACACGACGGGTGGTGAAAACGACTCGTTGTGTGGTACAACGGGTCGGTTCTACCACTTATTGTCACTAAAGGGGGTTTCTGGGATTCTCAACCAATGACTCATACCACGAGTAGTTTTATGAAACGACGACTCATTGGTTTTGTCGTAGGGTCATGGAAAAAGAGTTCTGAGGTGGGAACCAATGAGTGACATGATGACTTGTTGTTTCTCACAATGGGTCGTTCCATGTCCTGTGGGTTCTCGAAGGACAAAGCAGGGCTGACCACGACTGACACAATAAGTCATTGGAGCAGACCATGACTTGTTGTCTCAGTTATTCTGGGGCAACTTTTTTCTGGTTTTCTTCTGGATTTTCTTGCAACGTCTGAGTCTGGTCTAGGAAAGTTGTAGGGTGTTATAATATCTCCCCCTTGGGATCATTCATCCTTGAATAAAGGCTAAAACTACTGGAAAACTAGGAAAAGAGCTGCAATTCCCAGACTAAGACTATAAGCTAGTTTCTAAAGGAGTAACTGACTATAAACTGACTTAATCAAGCTAACAGATTGGATGAAACTAGAATGCACATTGAAAATCTGAATAGAGTTGATGAGTACGGAACTAAACAGAGTATTAAGGAGGAATTTAGTACCTGATGCTAAAACAGAACTAGAAGAGAATAAGTGAGGGTATTTGGCCATCATTTCTGCTTATGCTCCCATGTGGCTCTCTCAACTAGCTGGTTCCTCCACAAGACTTTCACCGTAGAGACTTTCTTATTTCTCAGCTTACGAACCTGACAGTCAAGGATCTGAACTAGGGCCTCTTCGTATGAGAGACTATCTTTTATTCCTACATTGTCTAGTTGTACAACTGAAGTTGGATCACCGACGCATTTCTTCAGTAGGGACAGATAGAAGACTAGGTGCCCAGATGCTAGCTCTAGAGGTAATTCCAACTCATATGCCACACTACCAATTCGCTTTCGAATTCTGTAGGGTCCCATATATCTCAAACTGAATTTTCCTTTCTTCCTAAATCTCATCACCCCCTTCATGGGTTAAATTTTTAGATAAACCTAATCTTCCATTGCAAACTCCAACTCTCTTCTCCACACATCAGCATAGGATGTCTATTGGCTTTGCATTGTTTTCAACCTCTCTTTGATAAGTTGACCCTTCTGCAAAGCTTCATGAAATGAGTCTGTCCTTATAACGATATCTTCACCAATCTTGAACAACGCTATAGGAGACCTAAATCTCCTACTATATAATGCCTTGAACATGGCAATCTGGAGACTGGTGTGGTAGAGTTGTTGTACCCAAACTCGATGAGAGGTAGGTGATCATCCTAACTTCCCTTGAAATCGATCACACAAGCTCTCACCATATCCTCCAAGGTTTGGATAGTCCACTCAACTTGTCCTTTTGTTTGCGGGTGAAAAGTTGTGCTGAGCTTGACCTGGGTACCGAGTCCCTCCTGAAATGACTTCCAAAAATGTGCGGTGAACTGGGTACCTCTATCTGAAATAATGGATAAGGGCACCCCATGCAGTCTGACCAATTCTCGGATATATAGCCTAGCATAATCCTCAGCTGAGTCTATAGTTTTAATTGGGAGGAAATGTTCTGACTTGGTTATCTAGTCTACTATCACCCAGATTGATTCATACTTTCGACAAGTATGAGGTAGACTTGTAATAAATTCCTTATTCACTTCTTCCCACTTCCACGTGGGTACGATGATATCCTTAGTGATACCTCCCAGTCTCTGATGTTCCACCATAACTTGCTGGCAGTTCGGGCACGTAGATACAAATATTGCTATGCCTGTCTTCATGCCATTCCACTAGTAAATATCTCGTAGATCATAGTACGTCTTAGTTGCACCCGGGTTGATAGAATATCTCAAACTTTGTGCTTCGGCCAGTATCTAGTGTTTGAAGTCACCCACATCCGGCACACGTAGTGGTAACAGAGAACACCATCTCCCCCTTTGGAGAAAGCTTCCACTTCTTTTCCGAGAACTTCTCCCTTTAGCTTAAGCAGTATGGATCTTCATCCTGCCTTGACTTAACATCAACCACTAATGAGGAATCTGATCCACTCTGCACTACTACTCCGCCCTCAGCTAAATCAACCAACTGCACCTCCCAACTGAGTTAGCATGTGAATATCCTTTGCTAGTTCCTTTTTTCTCTCTTCAACATGAGCCACACCCCCTATAGACATTCTTCTTAGGGAATCAGGCACCACATTGGCTTTGCCCGGGTGGTACAGCACACTCATGTCGTAATCCTTCTATAGCTCCAACCATCTTCTCCGGTGGAGATATAAGTGTTTCTGACTGAACACGTACTGAAGGCTCTTATGATCGGTGTTCGGTGTTTTTCACAGCTACACGCAAGTGCACGTGGTTGAACAAGTAATAAAGTGGCTCAAGTAAGCCAAGTATCGATCCCACAGGGACTGGGCTAGGGTAACAATCTACTCAAGTGTCAATAAACTTTAACTCTAAAAATGCAGACAACAGTGTTATGAAAAGTTTGATATTTTGGTTTCTAATTTTATACTAATTCTAAAACGAATATACAATTTGAGTCTGAACTATAAGTATGAGCATGCTGAGGTTGAATGAACATGTAGAGAAATAAATTATCGATACAATTTGATTTATCTTTCCTCCGGTTGCTAGTCAAGAATTATTGCCTATGGATTAAAACTCTCGTATTTAACCCAACTTAAGAAGCATGAACCTTCCACCTACATTTCTGTGATAAGATGAAATTCATGTTCTAGCCATACAAACCCGATTCCGTAATTGACTAATATGACTTTCAGGTATATCTCTATCCTGAAGGTAAATCAATTCTCTATTTTCCCAAACTAAGAAAAGATCATATCCTATTAATTCACAACTTTCTAATTTCTTGCTCTCTCGAGTGAAACCGGACTTTTTAGATGTACATTAACATTGGCCACACATTAATGCAGTAAGAATAAGAATCAATAGAACAACCATGGAAGAAAAGATGAAAAACCAATTTATCAATAATTACATTTCAATACAATTGTACTTAACCTCAGCAAGAAGAGGATTTAGCCACTCATTTGTGGATTAAACATCGTTAAATGAGTGTAAATCATACTAGCAATTGAAATAAAAAAGAAGGAGATAGAGAAAAACCCTGAGATTTTCGTCCCCTCAACTGCCTGTAACCCACGTTCTTGCTCCACCAAGTCAGAATAATTAAAAATGAACCTAAGTGTTCTATTTATACTAGTGGGAATTTTTCTCGGAATAACAAGCAACGTGTCACGGAGTACATCGCGGAGCACTACCTCCGTGAGACGCCACCAACGCGGACACTCACTGGAATCCGGTCGTCCAAGTATTCACACCCAACATGGCACGGCGTGCAACGTGGGGCTAGGCCAATGTACCACGGCCCCAACGCGCACCTTCACTGGAATTTGGCAAAAATTCCATATCCAAGCAGAAGGCATCCGCGATGGCAGCGTGACACGGCTCCATCGCGGAGCCCCTTTAATTCATGTTGTCCTTGGCCTTTTGTTTGCTTGCTTCCGAGTCCATTCCAGATTTCTCCCAACATGCATTTTATCTTCCCAAAATTATATTTCTCCTGCAAAACAATGCTAATCATGTTGGTTAGTATAAATTCACATTTTATTACAAATCACATGAGAATGTATAAACATCGATAGATAAACAAGGCAAAATGACACATTTGAGTATCACTTGGGTATATAAATTTTCCCAAGATCAATCTGTGAAAAATCCATGTGAGCCCCATAAAGGTAGTGCCTCCATATTTTCAATGCAATCGCCACTGCCGCCAATATAAGGTCATGAGTCGGATAGTTCTTTTCATGAACCTTGAGCTGTCTGGAGGCGTAAGTTATCACCTTACCCCGCTGCATCAGAACGCAACCAATTCCAACTCTAGAAGCGTCACAATACACTATGAACCCATCTATTCCTTCCAGTAAGGTTAACACTGGAGCGGTAGTGAGTCGAGTCTTCAACTCCTGAAAACTCTTCTCACACACATCTAACCACTGAAATTTCACCTTTTTCTGAGTTAACCTAGTTAGAGGAGATGCAATTGAGGAAAAACCTTCCATAAAACATCAGTAATAACTATCTAGACCCAAGAAACTTCTATTTTTTGTTGGGGAGGTAGGTCTTGTTCAGTTTTTCACTGTTGCTATCTTTTGAGGATCTACATTAATACCCTCACCTGACTCCATGTGACCAAGGAAAGTCACAAAAATCAACTAGAATTCACATTTCCTGAACTTAGCGAACAATTGGTGGTCTCTGAGTGTCTGTAGCAATATTCTCAGATGATTAGCATGTTATTCTTTGCTTCTGGAATATACATGAATGTCATTGATAAATACAATGATGAACATGTCTAGATATGCCTTGAAAACCCTGTCCATCAGTCCATGAAAGCTGCAGGGGCATTCGATTGTCTGAAGGACATAACCACGAATTCGCAGTGACCATATCGAGTTTTGAAAGCTGTTGTCTGATCTTGGGCAGATTTATATGCCTAAGTGATACTCAAACGTATCATTTTCACCTTGTTTATTGTGCAATGTGTATACATTTTCATATAATTGGTAATAAAATGTGAATTTATACTAACCAACATGATTAGCATTGTTTCGCAGGTAAAACATGATTTTTAGGAGCTAAAATGCATGTTGGAACAATATCGGAGTTGGACTTGGATGCGAGCATGCAAAAGACATTGGAATGCGCAATGTAAAGGGGCTCCGTGATGGAGCCGTGCCACGCTACCATCGTGGAGGCACACTTCTTGGAGGGTGATTTAATTGGCAATTTCCAATGAAGCCTCGCGACATCTCCGTGGCACGGAGATAAGCCTCCGCGTTGGCCTCCGTGCCACGTTGAGGCTATATTCCCGGACCCTGGATTTCCAATGAGGGTCCGCGTCCACGCCGTGTCACGGAGGAAGTGCTCCGCGTTGGCCTCCATGACACGTTGCTTGTTATTCTGGCAAAAATTCCCAATAGTATAAATACAACACTTAGGCTTATTTTTAATGAATTCAGACTTGGTGGAGCAAGGACGTGGGTTAGAGGCAGTTGAGGAACGAAAAAGCTAAGGGTTTTTCTCTCTTTCTTTCTTCTTTCAATCAATTGTTTGTATGATTAACAGTTGTTTTAGGATGATTAATCCACAAATGAGTGCCTAATTCTCTTCCTTGCTGAGGTTATAAACAATGGTGATGAATTTTGATTATTGAATTGTATGGTTTTTCATCTTCTTCTTCTATGTTGTTCTATTAATTCTTGTTTCTACTGCATTAGTGTGTGGCCGACATTAATGTATATCTAAAAAGTCCAATTTCACTCGAGAGAGCAAGAAATTGGAAAGTTGTGAATTAATAGGGTATTGTGCTTAACTTGATTTGGGAAAATTGGGTTTTGATGTGCTTTCCTGATAGAAATATACTTGAAAGCCGTATTAGTCAATTTAGGAACCGGAATTGTATTGCTAGGTCATAAATTGCATTTGATCACAGAAATGTAGACGAATGGTTTATGATTCTAAAGTGAGATTAAATACGAGAGTTTTAATCTCTTGGCTAATGTTCTTGGCTAGCAACTAGAAGAGAAGAATAACCAAATTATGATTATAATCAAATTCATTACTTGTTCTTAACCTTGGCATGCTCATATCCATAGTTTCAATTCAAAGTAAATATTTGTTGACAGTTTTAGTATATAATCTATAAAAACAAAATTATTTAACTTTTGGTTACGTTGTTGTCAGCAAAATTAGAAGTAAGCTAGAATATAGTATACTTAAGCAATTTTACTTATCCAGAGTCTCCTTGGTTCGATACTTGGCTTACTTAGCCACTTTATTACTTGTTTGACCTTGTGCACTTGCGTGTCGGTTTTTAACCTATACCAAACCACCCGGACAAGTTTTTGGCGCCGTTGTCGGGGAGACTAGGCAATTGGTGAAATTGTGTTAAGTGTAAATTTACTGTATTTTTGTTTTATTTTCTTAAGTGTTGACAACTTGGTCTTAGCCTGTATTTTGCAGACTTGATTTCTGTGAACACTGGCAAAGGACAAGGAGCTGGTGGAATCTTATACAGAGCCTGAACGTGAATTTCATAGTAAACGCAGAGAAGCTCTACAAAAGAAGCTGCAGTTGCTCAGACAGTCTATTATGGAGCAACAAAATCCACCGGTTGTGAGGGCAGTGTTAGTGCCCGATGAAGCAGCAGCAAGGCCGGTTCGCGAGGTGGCAATCCCACATGCCAACAATGTACATTCTAGTATCCGCAAACCAGAGCCTGGAGGGAGGTTTGAATTAAAGCAGAACATGGTGCAACTATTGCACACAAGCGGGCAATTTACCGGTCTCCCTCATGAAGACCCACAACAACATCTCCAGAATTTTTTGGAGATAAGTGACACTTATATACCAGCTGGAGTGTCACCTGATTATGTTCGGCTCACCCTATTTCCGTTTTCCTTACTTTGTGAAGCCAAGAGGTGGTTAAAAGCTGAACCACCAAATTCTATATCAACGTGGGATGATCTTGCACGAAAGTTTTTGATAAGATTTTTTCCCTCTGGTAAAACAGCCAGACTTAGAAGTCAAATTCTAAGTTTCAAACAGAGGGAGGGAGAAAATTTATATCAAGCCTGGGAAAGATTTAAATCCATGTTGCGGGACTGTCCTCATCATCAACAGTCCAATGAGGTGTTGGTACACACATTTATTGAGGGTTTGGAACCCCATACTAAAATTTTGTTAGACTCAGCAGCTGGAGGGCAAGCGCTGGAAAAGACTTATGAGGAGCTGTACACTTTGCTCAACCGAATTTCATAGGGCAATCCAGAATGGAATGCAGATTCATCTCGAGGTGGAGCAAGGAAAGCAGCAGGAGTGCTTGAAGTGGATAGATTTACAGCTATCGCTGCACAGATAGTTGTCTTGCAGAATCAGTTGAACAACCACTTCAACAATATGAATTTGAACCAGCCTTCAGCTTCAGTCAATGCGGTCCAGCAAATATGGTGTGAAGTGTGTGGTAGCAGTGAGCACTCAGCTGAGTGCTGTGAAGCAAACCCAGATTCTGTTAACTTTGTGGGCAATGCACAGAGAAATCAGCAGCAGTTTGGTAGTGGCTACAACTCAAATTGGAGGAACCATCCAAATTTTTCGTGGGGTAGCAACAACCAACAAGGCCAAAGTTCGGGTCAGGGTATGCACAGGAATCAAGGAGGGCAACAGAACTACCAATCCCAATTCAGAAATCACAATGCCCCTCCTCCACCACCATCACCGACCATTGAGGAGATGTTCAAGACCATGATTGCTAATCAGGCGCAATTGCAGGCTGACTATGTTAAATTGGCAGCCGAAGTGAAGAATAATCAATTAGCAACCAAGGCTCTTGAGTATCAATTTGGGCAATTTGCTAGAGCCCAAAACACAAGGCCCAAAGGAGGACTGCCTAGCGA
Organism: Datura wrightii; assembly: GCA_035772735.1. Taxonomy (NCBI): domain Eukaryota; kingdom Viridiplantae; phylum Streptophyta; class Magnoliopsida; order Solanales; family Solanaceae; genus Datura; species Datura wrightii. Next base: position 85,914,398 of record JASDFA010000006.1, on the reverse strand, counting down.
CACGGATCCTAATGCGAAGCAGGTAAATGCAGTGACCACGAGGAGTGGGTTGCATTTGAAGGAGGTGGAACCGGAAAGACCGCCTCAAAAGTCAGGAGCAGCAGATGTTGAGGAGGAACAAAGTTCTAATAGTGGGAAGACCAAAGAAGCAGAATCAGAAAGGCCTCCACCCCCGTTCCCTCAACGACTCAAGAAACACAAGGAAGAGGTGTGTTTCAAAAAATTTATGGAGGTGCTTAAACAGGTACATGTTAATTTACCTCTTGTTGATGTCTTGCAGGGAGTGCCAAAATATGCTAAATATATTAAAGACATCGTGGCCAACAAAAGTCGTCTGACTGAGTATGCCACGGTAGCTTTGACGGAGGAATGCACTTCCCGGATCCAAAATAGACTGCCTACGAAGCTAAAAGACCCAGGAAGTTTTACTATCCAGCTGACTATTGGGCAGAGTATCTGATCTCGTGGATTATGTGACTTGGGGGCGAGCATAAATCTGATGCCATCTTCGGTATTTAGCAAGTTAGGTCTAGGGAGTCCTAGACCTACAATCGTAATCTTACAGTTAGCAGACAGATCCTTAGCTAGGCCGGATGGCATTGTTGAGGATGTGCTTGTGCAAGTGGGCTTCCTTATTTTTCCGGTTGATTTTATTGTTCTGGATTTTGAACCAGACGCTGAAGTCCCATTTATTTTGGGACGACCCTTTTTGGCAACCGGAAAAGCATTAATTGACGTGGCTGTGGGTCAACTTACAATGCGAGCACATGACAAGGTAGAAGTGATCGATGTGGTCAAAGCACCCAAACTCCCGATGTTAAATGAGGAACTCTCGGTGATCAATGTGATTGATCATGGGAAGGCTAATCAAATGAGTGAATCCCGAGAGTTGATAGGAAGACCACCTGATAAGGTTGAGCACTACTGGGGGGAGGACAATGATCGTGAAAAATCGTCCATCACCCTAGTGGATAATTGAGCATAAAGGATGTCGAGCCGCGACGGTAAACCAGGCGCAGCACGGGAGGCAACCCGTGAAAAAATATTTTTTTTCTTTTATTTAGTGAAGTGTAAATAGTTTTTATTTTAATTTTTCTTTTTCTTGATTTAGTACAAATTTTTCGTTTTAGTTAATATTCTTTCATTTTAGTTAGGGAAATCTATTAATCTAACCAATTTTGTTTAGTAAGGTGATTTTCAAGTCAAACGGAGAAAAATATGCATGGAATCGGGAAGGAAAAGGTGAGGTATGAAAAAATGAATAAAATGAAGAGAGAGTGCACTGGGGCATTGGCTCCGTGTCACGGAGAAAGGGCTCCGCGTTACCCTCCGTGACACGTTGAGGTTAAATCTGAATTTTTTTAAAAATTCCAGTGAGCCATCGCGTTGGTTCCGTGTCACGGAGGAGGGGCTCCGCGTTACCCTCCGTGACACGTTGCCCTATATTCAGTGCCGGGTCACGCCGGGTTGCCGGGTGACCCGCGTGTTTTTTTCTTTTTAACCCCCGAAAAACCCCTCTTTTCCTTCATTTTCTCTCTTCTCCGCAACCAAGCACCTAAATTTCCTCTCCCAACCAACGTGCCACGCTAATAAGCAAACAATTTGTCAAGTTTCATTGGTTATTCAACGTAAAGGTATGTTTTCCTCTACTCTCTCCAGTTTTTGGCGATTTTAGTCGAATTTGAGCATGGGAGGTGAGGTAAATCACCCTAAGTAGCAATTTAGCATGATATTGAATTATTCTTTGCTTGATAAATGTTTGGAATGTTGTAATTAGCGTTTGAACTTGTCGATTGCGTGAATGATTCGAATGTGATTGTCAAATTGAATTCTAGGGCTTGGGTTGTTGAAATCGAATTGGGTAACTTGCTAAATTGGTGAATTATATGTCGGGGTGTGTTTGTGAATTGACATAGTCGTTGTAAATATTGTTTGAAGGTAATAGACGACGAATTCTCTGTTTTTGGGAAAAGGTGAAAATTGTTCAAATTGGTTTGGTTATTTGGATTTGTATGTATATAGAATTTTTGTCGTTGTTTTTGTTTGTTGTTTTCGTTGCTAAGTGCGATGGTTGAATTTCTAGCGATGGTAGGATTGGGATTAGCTGTATGAAGTCTGAGTAGTACGCTAAAAGTTATACTGTCGAAAATTTTTTGTGAACGCACTAAGCATAAATTGTATAGTTGTTTGTGTTTAGTTTGTAAATAAAGTGATCCTTGCCGTAGTATCGTAAGAGTAGCTAAGGACTAAGTGTGGGGTAAACTTAGTTTAACCCGACCTTAGCCGAAGTTAACATGTATTTAGCTTGACATTGTGCTTGTTTATTTATGTTGACAGGTACAATGGCGAGTAGGCAGGATAAGGGTAAAGGTGCTTCTACTTCAGGCACCGGGAGAAAATGACTGAGACTGGGCACTGCAGTCCGAGCTGCACCAGCTGTTCCGCGCGGCCAACGCCGCCAATACGGAACGAGGTGGGTGAGGGATGAAGGGAAGAAGTGGTACGCTAAACATAAGGAGAATAAGTACTTCCCTGAGGAGCATATTGCACGGGAACCACTAGCACAGGAGTTCCCCCGTATTGTGCAATTAATCGAGGCAGCTGGGCTCAGCTTTATATTTCAGGAGCCCAAGGAGTGCAACCTACATTTAGTCCGGGAGTTCTATGCAAATTGGAACCCGGCCATCAGAAGCCACACAATAAAAATCAGAGGGCAGATTGTCACTCTGGAACCCCAGCAATTTAATGCCATCGTTGGAGCGCGGGACACAGACGCCCACGTTCTCCGCCAGCTGAACATCACCCCACCATACGCCGATATCAGACGCACTTTGTGTGGGGCTCGGTCCACAGCCCGATGGAGCAGACATAAGGAGAGGGGTTACCACCAGACTCTGCCGTATTCTCAAATAAACAGGGAGGCAAGAATTTGGCTGAAAATAGTTTGTTCGTGCCTGATCCCGGGGGTTCACATGACGGATGTGACCCGGGACCGAGTGTGCCTGGTGTATGCTCTTACGAAAGGGCTGGAGATTAATGTTGGGGCGGTTATCATATCCGCCATGAAGAGAGCCCGACTACACCAGGGCCACAGGTATGGGTTCGGCGGACTCATCACCACCTTTCTCCGGGGCCTCGACGTTGAGGAAGAGGCTTTGGACTACATCCCGCAGTTGGAGCGGAGGGCCCTTCATGTGCCAAAAACTAAGGCCCCCGACACAACACACGGGCCAGTGCTGACACTGGGCGAGCGACATGCTCGTGATGATCAGTACATGGCTCGGATGTTTGGTATGCAAATGGTTCAACTCCGGATTGGTGGGAGACCAGCCACAGAGGAGGAGTTATGGCAGCTGGAGCTGGATTACCCATTTGGCGAGAACGCCAGAGCTTTGTGCCGAGTGGGGCCAGCCTTCGTTGAGCCCACTGACGATGATGTCCCCACGGACGAGGAGACACGTCGGGAGGACTCCGATGTGGAGTCCGATGACGACGAGGGAGGAGACTCGGACATGGGCGACGAGGCAGCAGCACCAGATGAAGAAGTCGAATATTTCGACTGATCAGGGAGTTCCACCACCCGAAATTTTTGTGATTTTTAATTTTTGTGAACACTGGGGACAGTGTTCGATTTAAGTGTGGGGTGGGAAGTAGTTAGGTGCTAGGGCTGGGCTGATTTGCTGTATGTTCTTCCTTTGTTTTGCATGTATGTTTTTTTTTATGTTTCCCTGTGGTTGTGAACTGATTTTTGTTGTATCTGTATATATTTTTGTGGTAAATGATGTGTGTTGTGAAAGGTTGTGGTTGCCAGTGCAAATTTTGTAAATTTTGTAAATATTTTTTTTTCTTTATCGAAATGATCGATATTTTTAAAATTTTTGAGAAAATATTTTGAACATATTAAAATATTTTGTAAATATTTTTCCATCGAAATGATCGATGTGTTGCAAAATTTTTCAATTTTTATTTTTGGGTTTCTCGGAGTTTGTTTTCGGTTCTTTTACCGAGAATAATCCCATTGAACCGACGTCATAGTTAGTGACCGTTCCCTATGATGGATGGATGACGACCGTCTTAAGGGAAATGTAGTCGGTAGGAGTAGTGATTTTAATTTATTTTAAGTTTTTTTCTTTGGTGGATTGCATCACTGAACCTGTAGTTACTATCTGGTTGTGAAATTTTTGTTGCGTGTTGTAACTGATATTCAAAATGTAAAAGTGATTCGTTTGAAAGCATGCAATTTTGTAAATATGTTGAGTTACCTAGGCTGTAGAATTCGATTCGGTGTGATTGAGGCTTAATTTTTTTATTCATGTAATTGGCTAATTAAAGAGTCTGTGAATGCATCTTGAATCGAGCATGTGCATGAAGTGTGAAGTGAGGTATTGTTATTCCATGCTATTGTGAAGTGTCTAGAACTTGCCTGGTGTGTGTACAAAATGAAATGAAGGAGGTGTAGTGTTAGAAAGGATGTAGGCATTTCTTTGTTTTAACCGAGAGTTTCTATTTTTTTCTTTCTTGTCACACTCTCATTTTTATGTGACTGTATACCCTAGTCAGCCCGTTGAGCCTTTAGCCGATTATTTCTTTCTTTTGTCCAAAAATATATAAACTAAGCTTTATTCTTTCTTTTCATTAGCTGTGAATTCTATACAAAACTCTTAAGCGCTTAAGAAGAAAAGAAAAATTTTTCCCAAAGTGTCAAAGAGTGAGAAGGATGAAAAGAAAAAGAAAAGCAGAGTGAGGAAAGAAAAGAAAAAGGTGGAGGGTGCACTCATCATAATTAAATGATATTGAGGGTACATGAAAACCCTTTGTTGTTGTGTCAAATGTGTTTGATGAAATGGGCCATACGAAAGTAAACAAGCATGAATGGGATGAGATGAAAAAAAAAAGAAGAGAGAAACAATGTCCATGAGTCGATGGGAATGTGTTGAAAAGGCGCTTAAGGATGCTAGTGATTATGATTGGCTAATCCAATATATACTAGTTCCATAGCTTCCATTACAACCCATTAAAGTCCTACTTGATCTTACATCGCATTTCTTTATATTAGTGGAGTAATACACTAAGGGCAAGCCTATGGGTCATGACATGATGCATGTGAATTCTTTTGGGAGAGAGAGTGAAATTAATTTCTACATGCCCCTACTTGAATGTTTGTGTGTCGCATGAACATAAAGGGGAAGATTCTCTTGAGTTGTGAGGGCACATGCTTGATGAAAGATTGATTTTCGTGTCGGATATCTTGATTAGCTGATTCGCATGAGTTTGCCGATATCGAGGGTCGATTCTTAAAGTCTAGGATGTCTTCATGTATTAAAGGTCATTGCATTGTTAAGACCATGCATGTTTTCTTGATGATTTGCAAAAATTGAATAATCGGTATGACCGTAGCATAAATTGTCGCACCATAGTTGCGAAGGTTGGGATGTAATTTGCATGAGTTGTGTATGTGTTGTTCGAGGACGAACAAGGATTTATGTGTGGGGTAAGTGATCTTGGGCAGATTTATATGCCCAAGTGATACTCAAACGTATCATTTTCTCCTTGTTTATTGTGCAATGTGTATACATTTTCATGTAATTGATAATAAAATGTGAATTTATACTAACCAACATGATTAGCATTGTTTCGCAGGTAAAACATGATTTTTAGGAGCTAAAATGCATGTTGGAACAATATCGGAGTTGGACTTGGATGCGAGCATGGAAAAGACATTGGAATGCGCAATGTAAAGGGGCTCTGCGATGGAGCCGTGCCACGCTACCATCGCGGAGGCACACTGCCTGGAGGGTGATTTAATTGGCAATTTCCAGTGAAGCCTCGCGACAGCTCCGTGGCACGGAGATAAGCCTCCGCGTTGGCCTCCGTGCAACGTTGAGGCTATATTCCCGGACCCTGGATTTCCAGTGAGGGTCCACGTCCACACCATGTCATGGAGGCAGTGCTCCACGTTGGCCTCCGTGACACGTTGCTTGTTATTTCGGGAAAAATTCCCAATAGTATAAATAGAACACTTAGGCTTATTTTTAATGAATTCAGACTTGGTGGAGCAAGGACGTGGGTTAGAGGCAGTTGAGGAACGAAAAAGATATGGGTTTTTCTGTCTTTCTTTCTTCTTTCAATCAATTGTTTGTATGATTAACACTTGTTTTAGGATGATTAATCCACAAATGAGAGCCTAATTCTCTTCCTTGCTGAGGTTATGAACAATGGTGATGAATTTTGATTATTGAATTGTATGGTTTTTCATCTTCTTCTTCTATGTTGTTCTATTAATTCTTGTTTCTACTGCATTAGTGTGTGGCTGACATTAATGTATATCTAGAAAGTCCAATTTCACTCGAGAGAGCAAGAAATTGGAAAGTTGTGAATTAATAGGGTATTGTTCTTAACTTGATTTGGGAAAATTGGGTTTTGATGTGCTTTCCTGATAGAAATATACTTGAAAGCCGTATTAGTCAATTTAGGAATCGGAATTGTATTGCTAGGTCATAAATTGCATTTGATCACTGAAATGTAGACGAATGGTTTATGATTCTAAAGTGAGATTAAATACGAGAGTTTTAATCTCTTGGCTAATGTTCTTGGCTAGCAACTAGAAGAGAAGAATAACCAAATTATGATTATAATCAAATTCATTACTTGTTCTTAACCTTGGCATGCTCATATCCATAGTTTCAATTCAAAGTAAATATTTGTTGACAGTTTTAGTATATAATCTATAAAAACAAAATTATTTAACTTTTGGTTACGTTGTTGTCAGCATAATTAGAAGTAAGCTAGAATATAGTATACTTAAGCAATTTTACTTATCCAGAGTCTCCTTGGTTCGATACTTGGCTTACTTAGCCACTTTATTACTTGTTTGACCACGTGCACTTGCGTGTCGGTTTTTAACCTATACCAAACCACCCGGACATTGTCCAGATGTCACACTCATTGACCCTTAGCTGATGGTACCCCGACTTGAGATCTACCATGGAGAAATAACTGGCTCCCTGAAGCTGATCGAACAAGTCATCAATTTTGGGTATGGGATACTTGTTCTAATTGTGACCTTATTCAACTGATGGTAGTCGATACAAATTTTGAGGGTACACTGCACAGAATAATACTGGAGCACCCCATAGAGAGATGTTGGGCCTGATGAAACCATTGTAAAGGAGGTCTTTTTAACTGCTCCCTGAAATTCTTAAGATAGCTGGTGCCATTTTGTAAGGAGGGATGAATATAGGCTGTGTCTGGAAGAAGGTCTATGCCGAAGTCTGTTTCCCACTTAGGAGGGACTCTGGGAAGATCATCAAAAAATATGTCAGGGAACTCGATAACAATTTGAACTAACTGGATAGTTGAGGTCTTAGAGCTAGAATATTTGACCCGAACTAGATGATAAATAAACCAACCCGTAGGCACTAAACTATTTCCCATCCACTCTAAAGTTGGATCATTGCAGAATAAGAATCTGACGACTCTAGTTCTGCAGTCGACTGAGGCATAACCAGAGTGTAACCAATCCATGCCAAGAATAGGGTCGAAATCAACAATGTCCAACTCTACGAGATTAGCTGGAATGAGCTTATTCAATATTGAGACTTGGCAGTTTCTATACACCTGGCTAGACCTAACCGACTCACCAACTAGTATAGAGACTAAGAATGGTTCTGAGTGGACTTCTTGACTGATATCAAACTGGATAGCTACATAGAGAGTCACGAATGATAGTGTTTCTCCTGGATCTAGTAGGGCATACACATCTAGATGAAAAAGATGTAACATACCCATGAACACATCAAGTGAGCTCTCCTAACCCTAACGAGAGGACAAAGCATAAAAATGGTTTCGGCGCTGGCCACCATCCGTACTTGAAGTGTTGGCCTGGTTATCTGGTCGGCCTACTGGAGCTGCTGAAGTGGTGGATTATGATCTCCCCTGTCCTTCTAACGGGCATTCTCTAAGCTGGTGACCTAGCTGTCACACCCAAAGAAACCTCTCAGCCCTAAATATATTTCCCTGGATGGTTCCTGCAATACTTAAGGAAAGATGGGTAGCGGTTGCTGGCGCTGTGACTCTGGGACTGTGAGCCAGAAGCTCTACCCCTCTGATCCTTGCTGGATCGAAAAGTAGGGGCACTGGCTGAAGTGGGTGTTGGATCCCTCTACTGCTACTGCTGCTGCTGCTATTGGCGGCTACTACCGCCAGACCTCTAGTGGCCATAATCTGATTGGCCAGTACTTGCCCGCTTATTCTCCTGCTCCAAGTCTTTTATCTTTTATACCTTAATCTGCTGAGCATGAACGATGAAGCTGGAGAGGTCAATATCTTTAATGAGCATTGCAGTCCTGCACTCCTTAAGTACCAAGTTCAATACTCCATTGACAAACTTTAGCATGCAAGCCCTTGGCTTGGCTACCATTCCGGAGCATATTTTGACTATCATGTGAACTCCAGTTCATACTCTTCCCCTATCCTTTTGCCCTGTTTCAAATTCATAAATTCTACCAGTTTAGCCTCCCTGAGCTCCCAGGGGAAGAAACTGTCTAGGAAGGTTGTTGTGAACTCCTTCTACTACACTGGTTCTGCTCCCACTGGTCTCCCTTCCTTCCACTAATCATACGAGATCTGAGCTACCCCTTTCAGCTAGTAGGCAACCAGGTCAGCACTCTTAGAGGTGCTAACACTCCAAATTAAGGTGATATTCCTAATATCATCCATAAACTCATGTGGGTCCTCTCCCACCTTATATCCATAAAAGGATAGAGGGTTCATCCGGGTGAAGTCTGGAACCATATACTGGTTTACCTGGTTCGTGACTGTCTGTGTGAGAAGCTGGATTGCGGCTTTGAACTCTGTAGAGGACACTGGGTCATCCTGAGGGGTTGCTGCAGCTGGTGGGGTGGGTTGGTTAGCGTTGCCAACCCTTCTTTTGTTATCGCATCTTAGAGGCATGATGTGATTGAAAGGAAATAAAGCACGAGTTAAGGGAACATATCTGGAATTGAACATCAACGCATGATAAAGAGTATGAACAAAAAGGAGGTTTTCCTAATAACGTCTCGTAGCCTCCACGTCCTCCCCATCATAAGTGTGGCATGCTTCACACCGATGAAAAGGACTCTACTTGAAGCGGCTTTCATGCACCCTAGGATACTCTAAACCTAGTGTTCTGATACCAAGTTTGTCACAACCCGAGTCTATACCTTAGGTGAGACACAGTACTTGGAGTCAAAAGTAACTGGAGCTGACCACGACTGAGTAAACTGAAATAGTTCTAACCTGAGCTAATTTGAGACTGTACTGACTAGTGGGAGAGTCTCTAACCAACATATAACCATGTAAGCTAGATGTGGAGTTCGATGTATACACCTCATCGGTAGGACCCAATATACCTTGAAGGGTATAAAGGCATGAACTAGGTGATCACAAGTTTGGGGTCATAAGGCCAATAAAATAACATATGGTGGAAATGTAGTTCTAGGAACCTGGGTACGCTGGAACCCTGGTGCGCTCCGTGCTAAGTCCTACTCCCACTGGATAGTCCTAAACTGACTACGAAGCTAATACCGCGAAACTGGGGCCCAAGACTAAGTAAGGAATACCTATCTAAAAGTAGCCTAAGAGTCTTATTGGACTGGATTTTGAAACTAGTGTTCTAAGACTAGCTAGAACTGCTTATTTTGAAGAGTCATAAATGTCTAAACAACAAATAGAAACTTGGAGTTGGGGGTTCTAAGACTGGTCAGAGCTACTTATGTAGAAGTGTCATAACCTTCTAAAGAACCACTAAAATCAAATATATGAGTCTAATAACTAATAACTGGGAGGCACCACTGACACCTCAAGAAAAGACTATAGTCAAACTGATCAACTGACATTTCTGGACAATACTATGTACGCAAATAATCTGATTGAGACTAGACTAACATGCATCTGAATGAAATTTCAACATATACTAACAATATGGGAATACCAAAGCTGATAGAATCAAGCTACAACAAAAACTTTTCCAACACACAAGATTCTAATTTTACTTAACTGAGAAACTACGGCTAAATCATTCCACTAGATGCTAGTTTCACAAAATTTCAAGAATTTGGGAATAAATAAGTAGCTAAATCATGAATAATATTTCATTTGAAATATTAAAGAATTTTTTCTGAAAACTTCCTGCATTTCAAATCCACAGGGCTACAACTAATAGAAGAATTAGAGATGAGTTTTGGGGACACAAGTGAAGAAAAGTTCCCTTGTTGAATTCTCACATATTTGGATAAGAAATCCCTTGAGAAAAAAGCTTGAATTTCTGCAACTTACAAAGAGCCCTAGTTCTTGATCTTAGAGCTTCCTAACTATTTCTATGCTTTAGACTTGAGGGAATGACGGAAAAATGAAGGGGAAATGTAGTTCTATCCTTTTAACTCCCTCCTAGACGATCCCAAAATGACAGGGTTTAAATATAAAAAGGCTAGGAAATTACAAAAATAACTCTAGAATAAAATCTAGAAAACTGCCCAACAGGGGACAAACATGTCACTCAACAGGTCGTTGCTTGAAACCACGACTCATCGAAACTAGTCATTGGTCCTACTGCCTGGGTTTTGGGTTTGCTGGAATTGGCAATGGGAGATACCACGAATCAATGGATGAACCAACATTTCATTGGTTCCTCCGTAGCCACTGGATGAGAAAAGTGGGATGCTTGATGACGAGCAACACAACGACTCATTGGTGGACCCAATGGGTTGTTATGTCCAGTCGTTACCTTCACTGAAAAATTTATAAAGAATCCCTGACTTGACATGAGTGGTGGTGAAAATTACTCATTTTGTGGTACAACGGGTCATTGCTACCACTCATTATCACTGAAAAGGGTTCGTAGGACTCTCAACCAATGACTCACACCATGAGGAGTTGTATCAAACGAAGACTCGTTGATTGAGTCGTGGGGTCCTGGAAAAGGAGTTCTGAGCTGGGGAACCAACGAGTGACAGGACGATTCATTATTTCTCACAATGGGTAGTTCCATGTCCCGTGGGCTCCCGAAGGACCAACCACGACTGACCACAACCGACACAATGAGTCGTTGGAGCTGACAATGACATGTTGTCCCAGTCATTCTAAGGCATCTTTTTGTTGGTTTTCTTCTAGATTTTTCTTACATGGTTGGAGTCTGGTCTAGAAATGTTTCAGGATGTTACAACTTTTGAGAGTGTCTTCCTTATTATCTTAGATAATATGTTTAACTTTGTACCTCTGCTATATCATAATAGTATTTACTGATATGAATATCAAATGACCAGATATCCTCAACATAGAACCTTAAGTAGTCGCATCATTTAATGAAGTCCTATCTATACTATCTTCCCTGCTCATAGGGACTTTCCAACATGTTTCTTATCTATATGGACTTTATGCCAATTCATTCCATTATTCAATACTATAGGTTGTTAGACAACCCTTCTCATGGCTTTCTTCATAACGACTCTATCAAGTTAAAGTAAGTAAGCAGTCAAACACTTCTTAACCATAAGACCTCAAGGTATTATCTATAAATGGAGGATTTTCAAACCTCTCTAAACTCAGGGAATTCAGATCTCCGTATCCTTAAGATTCCTTTCTTATACTCAGGAGTAGAAATACTCACATCTAAGCATTACTAAATTACCCCTACATACCATTATGAACTCCTTTATAAGTAAATTAACTTGCATCTTATGGTTATACTTAAATAATTCTCAATTAATTTTTGGCAGATCATCATTGCCATCTCATCTAGTAGCTTCATCTTACTATAATTGATTCGGCAACCGGCCCATCTGTGATGCCTTAGCTCATATAACTTTCTCGCTTACCTTGATTTGTGAGCTGATATATTCCATCTTCCGCATCTTTAGCTTACTTTCAAAGGAATTCATAGATCTCCTTTGAAATAGTAAACAAAGGGCATTACTGATCTTCAAAACATACATTGTACTACCTTTAACTGGGAAATACTTCCTCGATACATATTACTAGAAAGTCTTTACATAAAGCATATCGTTCTCATCTCTCATCATGGCTGAGGACATACTATGCTCATATTTTTTAACCATAATATTCAAACTCATGGGCTTAATAGAGCATCCATCATTTTGTAATCCATTTATGGGGAGTCTGTGACTTAAAGTCATTATAAAATATCTTTTATATCCGCAGAAACTCATATACTTTACTTCATACTCTCATTTTTATCACTGCTCAATTTCTCAAAATATAACAAAAACATTTGATGTAACTATTGTGTTACTGTTATCTGAATGTAACATTCAAACCATATTCCTGTTATCCAAGTCTAATAAACCAATCAATTGGGGGAACACCAATTCTCATGCTACTTCTCTTCCCATAAACCAATAATGTATAAGGAGTTGGTGCTGCTTCAAATTTCTTATAGTTAACTTCACTTCCTTATCCAAACGTGCCACAAAACATACAAGCTCATTCAAATTTCAAGCCTAATCTTTTACCAAGGAAATATTCTGCTTACAGCCTAAAGCTCTACAATCTCCTTTATTCTCGCATATGTATCATTTAGTTAACTTTGATATGCTTCTGATCATCATAATAGACACTTATAAGGCATGGGTGTTACTGTACTTTCATTGACGTAGCTCTACTTGCATGATCTATAGATGAAAATAAGTGAAACAACTCCTAAATGCCATGTAGCCTCCTAATTATAAGTATGGTGCACAACATACTAACAAGCAAGACTCTACTAAGCACGGATTTATGGACTCCTTGGGACAAAACATCACTGTAATACCAAGCTTGTTACACCTCAAACTGCGGGGAGGGCTCAACTGGCTCTCCATTTAGAGATGATCGAGAAATCGGCTATATAATGTCTATAACTATAACATAAAGGGCGGCTAGTCCATTTGCCATGATCTCAGCAATAAAAAAGAAACAAGAAAGTTAAACATGCTATAATAAGCTAAATATCACAATGGAAGACCGATAAGGACACACTATTCGAACAGCTATACAACTAGTCCATATAAGCCTCTTGATATTGGGCATATTATCATGCCTGTTTTCCATGTTTTTACCCATATTTGGTCATATTTTGAGTTCATAATCCTTAATTTATGCTTTAATTCATATATGTGTGTGTTTTATGTGCTAACAAATGATTTAAGTTGATTTGAGAAGGAAACTAGGCAAAATGGGCTGAAAATGATGCAAGAAATAAAAATTTAAGGATCTGATAGGTCTGGTGAAATGGCTAGCGCCCTGCACAAATTCTCTATCTTCAGAGAACAAAATCTTAGTCTGGTGCTATGGTAGGCGCGACAAATTTCAGTGAATTTGACTTCAAAAATTTTGCGAGATGAGTAGCGACCCAGGCTAGAGGTGTCCAAGACTTAGAAAAATTTGGTGAACACCTTGGCGAGATGAAGGGAGCAGCATGCTAGACCCTATCTGGAGCTGAAATTTTAGGAAAATTGACTAAGTCTATGGCGAGATAGGAGGGGCGGTGCACCATAGTAATTTCGTGATGAAAAATACTGATTTTAAAGCCAAGTGTTGAAGGGAATTAAGGTCATTTGCAGGCTCATCTATAAATTTAAGCCTTAGGTTGTTTGTTACATAGTTTTAGACTTCTTCGAAGTAGTCTTTACTCATTATTATTCTATAGTTCATTCATGAAAGCTCGTAAGTCATTTGGAAGGAAGACAAGGTTCTACAACTAGGTTTTCTTTTCTTTACTTCATATTTCGCATGATGATGAATAAGTATTTGTTTTTCCACTTATTTATGAGTGGCTAAACTCATATTCTACGGTTGTGGCCATGGTGAATGGTTGATTGTTTAATAGACTAAATAAACTTTTTTTTGATTTGTCTTTTAAGGTTTTTCGTATTTATTTGTGTTAATTTATTATCTATGAGAATGATTACCTTTTAAGTAATCTATTGGCTTTTGATTGAACTTGCCAAAGAGAATCAAAAGGGTTAAAAATAAATATAGAACGCGAATTCAATGTCCCTTGAACCCATTGGTGATAGGATAGAAGTTGTTGTTGAGGATAGGGATATACCTTTCAACCCTGTTTAATTGAAATACAAGTAGGTATAATTGTCGTTTCATTGTTCTCCTGCAATAATAGGGATATAGGAGTTAGGGTTCATGAAATAGTTCTTGGATGGTAGGGATAGTAGAATGATATAGGATAGTAACTTGCAACTAACAACCGTAGGAAGAATCATGGTAGTTTAATTACGTTGGAAAACTCAACTTGAAACCAACAAAGTTCCATTGCCCTAGTCTATATTCATTATCAAAATACAATCAAGCTTGCATTCATTTTAGTTAATTTTTACATCTGAAGTTTTAGTAGTTTGATTTTCCAAACCATAATAATTATACTTGTTTTGTAGATTAGTAAAATCAATATACAACCTTATAACGATTAAATTGACAAGTCCCTGTGGGTACGATTTTTTGACTAAACAATCCTATTTTACTTGACGACCACGTGCGCTTGTGTGTGTTTTGGGGACATCATATTTTTGGCGTTCTTGTCTGGGTCTTGAATATTGTTTAATTGTTTGTAGGATAAGATTTTATTCTGCTATTCTGTATATATTGTATAGATTTTTCTTTTTTTTTCTTTTCATAGTATTTGACCACTCTTCTTAACATGACATCTTGGTATATAAATGAGTTGAATGTTGGGTATTCATATTTTGGAGATCCATGTCTGAATTGTGGAGGACCCAGTTGTGGCAACACTGTAATACATGTGGTGTATGTGGTGGTCTGGATAGCTATTTGGAGCCATTGCCCAAATTCTTGTTCCCCTTTCCCAAGCCCCTATTATGATCCTTCTGTTGTTTTGATGCTTACAGGGATATTGAAGATGGGGAACATCATGCTCAAACAAGCAATATAGAAAAAATAATCCTAGAGAATATGGAAGTAATAAGGGAGCAACTTACTGATCGGGGAGGAGCCTTAAAAAGGTTGAGTGCCAAGATCACGGAGATAATGGATGAGACTACAACTTTCAAGTATTTTCAAGTCATGGTCATAGCTAATATTCAAGAGGAAACTCAACTGGAATAGGGAACAGAGCTCAAAAAAGAGATAGGCATGAACTGCAAGGTCTTTTGATTGAAAAAATTGAGGCATCTAAGGCCCAACTACATAGTGTTCTGGATAATATCCAATGTATGGAATAAGAAGAACCCCAACCACTAGACCATTGTTTGTTTGTAAATGTCAATTTTGAGGAGGTGGATAAAAGTGAGGATGTCAAGCATAATGCAATCTTGTACTCAGGGCGTATTGGTCCTCATTCTAAACACTTGTCGACATTGTTTTTGGGGGGCAACCTAGAAATAGAGCCTTCCAAACCTATGAAGAGAGGTGTAGATGAGGAAAAATGCCCCTATATTCATTATGCCAAAGTCACACAACGACATTCCTCACTTAAGGGCCAAGAAGGGAAAGGTGCAACATCACATATTTGGTCCCTTCATGTTTACACCACCACCCTATGAGCATAATAGAAAATAAGAAAAGAAACTAGGAGTGAAATTTATAAGCTCAAAGTGGAAGGAAAAGTGATGAAACTTGATGACGTCATGCTGCGACATTAATCAAGCGCTTGTTTGGAGGCAACCCAATTTGTCATAGTGTAGTTTGTATTGTTATTATTATTTTTTATTTTTTATACTGTCACATTTTTTTTAATTTTTCTTTAGCAGATAAGGGGAAGTTTGAGTACCCCGAATCAAAGCTAAGGAGCATGGTTTGAGCTTAAGTGTGGGGTCGTGTGACCCGTGAATCCAAGAAAAAATCTGATAGATAGGCCCTAGAGGGCCTCAAGGAGTATTTCCCACCTGCATCTGATTTTTACTTTATATATGCCCTGAGGAAAGAGCATGATTTTAATTGTGGGGTGAGGGAAATCTCCCAAAATTTTGACGTTAAGGGCAACCATGCCAACAAGTTTAGTTTAACTTTTATAAAATGGCATGTCCATCTACCCTTAAGTTTTCCCTATGGCCTCGGAACTTTTCCAAAGGAGAGACCTTTGAACCGAGTAAATTATTTTATTTTGTTTTGTTTGAGTCATTATAGTCATAGAGTAATGACATTTCCCTATGATAGATGGATGACGACCGTCTCAAGGAATGTTACATCGCATTTTATTTTATTTTTTTAAGGATTGAGCCATAGGTCATCAACTTATATGCTTGTTGATATTCTACTTAGACACTTTTCTAGAGTGAATAGAGTGGTCATATTGATTTAATGAGTCACAATCCATGAGAGACTCACATATCTCTTTCATTTGACTCAACAAATCCTTAGGACATAACTGTCAATTTAACTTGTCATTAAATAAGATTGTACGAATGGGTAGTTGTAGATCTTAATTAGATTCTTATTTCCATGAGAGGTAAGCTAAATTGTTTTGTATGTATATATTGTAGCATCTAGAACTTGCCTTAGTGTATGCAGGATAACTAGTTGGTAGGAAGTTGAGAGATGACCAAGGCACTTCTTTGAAGAAACTAACTTTTCCCTATAGTTGTTTTACCTTCCTACTCATTTTCTCTAGTTACCCCCTTTGAGCCTAAAAGCCTTATTCTTTCTTAGCCTCAATAGTAGCTTAATCCATCATGTTGTGAGACCTCAGACTTATTGATCCAATGTAGTCTTGGACACTTTGAGACTCAAAAGTTAAGGTTCACCGAAGTATAATGTTTAAGGGAAAAATAAAAAGTTGGGGTAAGGAAAGAAAAGTGAGAAAAAGGGATGCCCATAAAAAATGTTTTGTTTACTTGCTGCTACGGAATTGAAAAAGATAGCTTTAATTGCAAAATCCTTAGTTATTCTCTGATTAGAAAACTAGTAGCAATGTAATATAAAAATGGGGCATGAAAAGAAAAGACAAGGGTGAGTAGAGAAAAGGTGAACAAGCAAGGAAAAAGGTGGTGGACAAGTGAAGTGAAATATATCTTAAAAGTGCTTAGGATTGTAGTCACTATAAAATGAAATATCAATTCTACCCATTCCTTAGCCCACATTCTAACCAAGAAAAGTCCTTGTGATCTAAATCTCTTGAAGAAATTAGGTAGTCTTAATGTACATGAAGGGCAAGCCTATGGTATGTTGCACATGTGCATTACATAATATGTGAGTATGAGTATCCTTGCATATTGTGTTCCATGTCTTAAATTGATGAAGTTGAGAGAGGAACATCACTAAAAGTGAGGAGCAGAAGAGGTCTAATTCGTTGTACTACTTGTTGCATGTGTCACACTTAATCATGTTGGCCCTTTTGATAAAAAGATGAGTCATTCATAGAGGTTGTGTGTTCTTCATTGTATATCTTTCTAAGTGCTTTGTTGAGAATTGTCGTATGATAATAAACCAAATTTTGTATGCTCTATGCTAGTTGCTTGAGTATGAGTTGATAGAGGTATCAAGAGTGATGGTGAAACATGATTTTAGGTATGTTTTAAGGATTGTTCGAGGGAGAATAATTGTTTAAGTGTGGGGTGGTGATGTTGGGCATATTTTCATGCCCATTTCACATGTTTTTACCCATATTTAATCATGTTTTGATTTCATAATCCTTAATTTATGCTTAAATTCATGTTTGTGTAGGTTTTATGCACGAACAAATGATTTAAGTTGATTTGAGCAGAAAACTAGGAAAAATGGGCTCAAAATGATGTAAGAAATGAGGATTTGAGGATATGATGGGTTTGCTGCTATGGCTTGAACCCCACACCAAGTCCCAAATTTCGAAGGACAACATCTCAGTCTAGTTGCACCAGTCCTCAAACTTCAAAGAATTTCACTTCAAAAATTTGGCAAGACGAGTGGCGCTCCACGACAGAGGTGTCCAAGACTTAGAGAAATTTGACGAACACTTTGGCGAGATTAAGGAGGCAGCACGCCAGACCCTATTTGGAGCTAAAATTGCTGGAGATTTGACGAAGTTTGTGGTGAGATAGGAGGGGCGGCGTGCCAGAGCCATTCTGTAACAAAAATGCTGATTTTAAAGCCAAGTCTTGAAGCACAAAAGGTCATTTGAAAGCTCATCTATAAATATAACCCTTAAGTCATTTCTTATGTAGTTTTGGACTTCATGGAAGCAGTCTTTACTCATTTTTATTCCATAGTTCATTCATCAAAGCTTGTAAGCCATTTGGAAGGAAGTCAAGGTTCTACAACTAGGATTTCTCTTTTTTAATTCGTATTTTCGCATGATGATGACTAAGTATTTATTTTTCCACTTGTCTATGAGTTGCTAAATTAATATTCTAGGGTTGTGGCCATGGTAAATGGTTTTTTGTTTGATAGACTAAAGAAACATAGTTTTGATTCTTCTTTTATGGTTGTTTGTATTTATTTGTGTTAATTTATTATTTATGATATTTATCACTTTATAAGTAATTTGTTGTCATTCGATTGAACTTGGGAGAGGGAATTGAAATGGTTAAAAATAAATACATAACGGGATTTCAAAGATCCTTGAACCCATTGGTGATAGGATAGAAGTTGTTGAGGGCAGGGATATACCCTACAACCCCGTTTAGTTGAAATAGAAGTAGGTATAATCATTGTTTCATTATTCTCCTGCGACCATAGGGATATAGACATTAGGGTTCATGAAATAGTTCTTAGATGCTAGGGATAGTGGCAAGAAATAGGATAGTAACTTGCAACTAACAACCATAGGAACAATCATGCTTGTTTAATTAGGTCTGAAAAACTCAACTTGAAACTAGCCAAGTGCCATTGCCTTAGTCTGTTATAATTATTGAAATACAATCAAGCTTGCAGTCATTTTAGTTAATTTTTACATTTGAACTTTTAGTAGTTTAATTTTTCAAACCAATCATCATTTTACTTGTTTCATAGATTAGTGAAATCAAAGTACAACCTTATAACGATTAAATTGACAAGTCCCTATGGGTACGATATCTGCACATAATAATCCTAGATTACTTGATGACCATGTTCGCTTGGGCGACATCACCTCCAATGAATATTAAGTTGAAACATACGGGATAGGGCCCCAGCCTAACCAAACTGCATGCAAAACTCAAAATAAACAACACTAGGACATGGCTCCTAGAAGAGAATAACATACCACTATCCTGCTAATCTTTGGCTCTTATTGCATCTGATGGTCTAAGCCTCTGCCGGTACCTACAGCACAATTATAAGAAAAAGGGGTCCCCAGGCGATGGGACATTAATACAAATGAATGTACTAGTATGAACGCTACAATTGAAAATATAAATATATCCAAAATATTGAAGGTTAGAGAAAAATAGGAGCCAACCAAGAATATGGAAACTGATATTAGAGCTAAATGTAACACATCACATGAATATAATGAAGTAGGCATATCTGCAAGTCACAACTTCATACAAATAAGATACACAGTCAATAATCAAATACTGATCTAGCTAAATCAATCAAATACTACGCTGTCGAGGGATCTATCTCAGAGGTGTCATAACTAGGGGACAACTTCCAAACACACATGTTAGGTCGATAGTAAGGTCATTAGTCTCATATATCAAAGGACTAATGCACAACGGATATACCAGGTTGGTGGTGAGGTTATAAGTCTCATATCATAAAATATTCCAAAAGATAGCTACCCACATGATGGGGTGGTGAGGTTGTAAGTCACATATTATTCAATATGCCATAGGACAACTAACCACCAGACATACCAAGTCGGTAGTGAGGTCGTAAGTCTAATATCATCATCATAAATAAAACTGATACAACTTACACTGAGCCAATCTATCATACCTAACATAACAAATAAAAAATCATAGTACTCTAACCTAGGTAGTCCTCCATTGTAGCATACAACTGCAAGTGAGTGCATATAAAATGTTAGGCTAACACTTAGTTATAAAACCCATGTATACTAGACTCATAAATAACATAAGAAGATGTAGACAATCCAAGAGTTTCAACTAGATGCATAAATAATGTTTGAAAGGACTTTGGAACCCGGAAGCTCGTTATTTATCATTAGGCTTAAGGGAGAGGAACTAGGTGATCTCCCTTCATCCTTACATACTCCATAAAATAAAAATTAAAGGGTAAGAATCAATATTGAGGAACTTTCATTTTGGTGGTCTCTTTTTTCCTTTGTAGGCTTGAAAGCATTTCATTAGTCTTAAGCTTATTCACAACATAGTGATTGGCTCTCTTACTCTTTTCCTCCAGCAACCTAGTTTTAAACATATAAAACATCACATACACATAATATGTAGTTAAGGACCAGCTCACGGTGACAAAGATAAGGGGACTTCATACTCAGTTTAAAACTAGGAGAACAATCGTAAACAATGTGTCTTTCACTTCACAATTGTTCGTTTCATTATTTTCTACCATTCAAACATAGGGTTAAGTTTTCCTAACTCTTTTTGATAGAATCTTTATTATCTCAGTACTAGTTCAAATATGTGGAGATACTGGTCCCTTCAATAGTACAAAATTATGCTTTATAAATAAGGATGACCCCGCCTTTACCTACCTTATTTCCGATAAGTTTTCCCTTGCTGACTTTTTCCTTCAACAACCATCACATAGCCTCATAAATTCCATGATTATATAATGATAAATTCCAAAATACACTCTTGTTATGAGAGAGCGTAAACGATCATTGTAGATGTCGGGGTGGAATCCCAAAGAGACTAACAAATTATATGCAAAAGTGTTGTTTGGAAAATTAAAATTAGTTCGAACCACTCAAAAGAAACAAAGAAAAAAATGTTTTGGAGGACACTTAATATTAACAAAATTGTATAGATTCAAACTCGGCTAAATAGAATGGCAAAATAACAAAAGTTGTTGACAATAATGAAAAGGACTAGAGATGTGGTGTAGATGAGTTGCTAATTAAACAAGCATATGCTAGATCATCTCATTGGTTCAAATTGTGTAAATAACCTTCGGTAGGTGGGCATTCTATGTTTTTTAACCTCATAAATGCCTCTTGCTAGAGTTCTTCCAAAACACTAGACACAATTGAATCAACACAATCAAGTTCTGATTAATAGCTGCACTAATCTCTAGTTATTGGTTATTAATTAGGAATGAGAATGTGAGTTTGATTATGTCTAGCCCAACTCCAGAACATCACATCCATTTCCACGATCAAATTCTCTTCCAATACTCAATTCTTCTCTTTCAAGCAGAAATCAAGTAAGAAAAGTTGACCCACATCTGCTACTACGAATTTTCAATTATAAATTGGAGAGAACTTAAAAGAGTTGCACTAATTAAATAATATTGAGATCAATCTAGCAATACCTAAGCTAATTAAGCACTCGTCAGCACACAACTCTAGTTAATGATTTCGCTACTCATGGATAAGAAACTAAAGAGCATATTTAACAATAAACGCATTGATTTCAACAGTAAGAGTAGAAAAATCAAATTCAATAATAAGTCTTCAACAATGGTGGTACGTTTCTTTAGAGGAAAAAGAAGAAAAGAAAAACAATATTTTACAATTTTGACCAATAGAATTTTACTTTCTTCCTCTACAAAGAGAATGTTCCCAAAAAGCTAAAAGTTAAGATATGATAGGTACAGAGTACTTCTATTCTAGAATATATCTAAAAGTAGGGCACCCAATACTCTCTTTTTTAGTGTTGGACACATTTTCCCCTACTCAGGCGTTCTTGCACTTGCGAGAGTACCTGCGGTTCGCCGGTTACATTCTGTGAACCGCTAGCTATCATTAATTGCTCCTTCAGTGATTTCCACTGTCCTTCGGTTGTTCCATTAGTGATTCACCGAATTCCAACCATGCTTCACCGATTTCTTTCTTGTGGATCCAGCAAGTTAAGGTGTCAGTAGGTGAGTTAATCGGTGAGTCGCCAGTTGATGTCCGCGACTGCCGGTTGCTTTTAATCTCCAAGGCAGTGATTCTCTATGTTTGGATGGTGTTCTGCCGGCCTGTTCCAGTGAAGCACCAGTTTTCACCTGATTCCCTTCTTTATACTCCACTCTTTGCTCTTTTCTTCAAATCAGATATCTTCACACAAAAAGGCAAAAAGGGCATAAAATTAATCTAAATGACCTGAAAACTAAGCTAAAGCTCATGCTTAAGAGCCTAATGAGATGGTAAATTACCAACTCATCAAACCCCAAACTTGAACCGTTGTTTGTTCTCAAGTAATGCAGTTCTTATCAGTTTAAAAACATTCCACTCCACATGAGTTTGTACATGAATGAACACTTGATTCATGACAACCCAAAAATGCTCACCAACTCACGAAGAAGAGAAGCAAAATCCCCCCAAAACAAGAAAAGTGGAAAATTTTCAAGAGGCTACCACCATTCAAAAATATGATTCACAAAGGCTTTCATTTTGCAAAGCAAGGGCATAGATTATCCATGAAGTATACATAGCATCTCAATTCATAATCATTGCACATTCAAAGCTTATCTTAGAACTTGCACTTCTCATGTCCTATGCATACCTTTACCCTTAATGCAATTGCGTCCTCAAAAGGGATAATACCACTCATAGAAGAGAAAATACCTATTCTTTATCATTAAATAAATGCATACACACAAGGAATTATAAAAACAGATTATCACACTCACTCTCCCAAAAAAAATCTTTAGGAACACAACTCGACCCATAGGCTTGCCCTTCGTGTAATTCGCCACTAATGTAGAGCAACTGCACACAAAATCACTTAGGACTTGTGGGTCATAATGAAGGATAGGGCTAAGGGTAGGATACATTTTTAGCTTTAGTGATTAATGCCTCCCTAATACCTTTACAAATGCCTGTAATCTCCCCTCATCTTGTTTAGATCACTCCACCTTATTTCTCCTTGCTCATCATCTTCATCTTTTGTGTAACACGAGCCACCCTTATAACATCTATGACTTTCACATGTAGCCTCACTATGCAAGAGATAGCACATATTAACTATTCTTCCTCTTTTGATGACTTGAGGTTTTTCACCACCATTGAATCTCTCATCTCATCACAATTTTGGTGCTACCTCAATCGTGACATTCTCATTTGCCCCCCTACTCTTGCTAACCCCCAATCTTTGGCTTTTGCCTCATTACACATTCATTCCCTTCTTTCTCCTTATTCTTGGGCTTCAAACCCATTTTTTCATTATTTTATCACAAGCAATTAGGGAGGATGGGTGCCAAAGAGAAGGATTAAAAATGGTCTTTAGGCTTGTAATGTGTTTTCAAAGTAAGGGTCCAAGGCTCAAACATTGACTATGAATGGTTAATGTTCAAGGTGGTCATTTTGGGTGAAATGACTTGACAAAAGAGAGCCTAAGATCATGTTTTAAGTTCTGCTACATCTATAATTTCTCCTTGAGTCACACTTAGGGCAAGTTCTAGACAAGAAGCTATGCATAAGATTCACAAAAATCCTTACCACACAAAGCATCATACCTAAAGAGTCCGAAAAAGTCATTATCAACACAAGATCATGATTTAAGACATTACAAGATGCAAATTCATAAATCAAATGAGGAATCTACAAGGTATGACAAAGAGTGCTACATTCTCATTTCAAACGCCCATTCATCCTTTCTCATTTTCATGCCACATTTCAAAGGTTCATTCCAAAAATTTTTCTGCTGGTACCTCTAAAAATAGGTCCATGTAAGATTAAAAAATGACGTGGAATTTTACCTTAGGAGAGTCTCCCCAAAATCTATGATTGGGAAGTGCCAACGTAGTTCGACAACAAAAAGAAAAGAAAAAGATAAATGCACCTCAGGAAGGAACCATGGTATGAAGAAAATCTTTGGAGTTTGATTAGTATTCTACTATTTACACAAACGAACAAAAGTCTTGGGTCATAAAGAAGTATTTAACAATTCAAAACAAGGACAAAATTTTCATCACTAGCACACTAACGTCTAAAAACTCATCCATTTCATTCATTCACATTCTATCCACATTATTAGCCCAGCAAGGGCAATAATCAACATCACTAAAAATGAGCATGACAAAGGCTCATAATTCTTCATCAAAACTAAAAAAAGAAGCCCGACAAGGGCTACACCACACCATCACAAAAAGGAACACAAATGACCGCCCAGAAAACACTCAACGCACTCGAAAGCTTAAAGAGTACATTGCCCCCAATGTATGCATACAAAACAAAGGGGCTAGAGAGTTCCTGAGTGGGTCACTCCTCATCATTATACTCAGCAGCTTCACCTACTCCTGTTGCACCCTCAAAGCCTGCTTCTCATAGATCATCAGTGTCATCACCCAAGCCCTTAAACAAATCATCAGCGAGTCCTAGAACTGTGGAAGTGGCACATCAAGAGTGTTAATGTCAGGCAGCTCCACAGATGTCTGACTTTTCAACTCCCTCACCTCATTTCAAAGAGAGGTGACAGCCCCCTCCACTGGATCCACCCATTTGCATAAAGTTGTAAGGCTCTCATACATAGATTTCAGCTCCCTTTTTACTGTTTGAGCGATGAGTGTAGGGAGACTCCTACACAACTTTTGGAGTTAGCACTCATGAGATTTGGTTATTTCCGCGAGTTTTTGGAGACCACTCAGTTGGGAGGATGTTATAGAGGGTGATTTTCCCCGAAGAGTTATGTCACTAAAGTTTTTGCTCATAGCTTCTTGGTGAGATAGATTCAAATCTGGGGCATGTGGCAACTACTCCGACCTATAGGATAGTGAACCCTCTACCAAGCCAAAAGCTTGCATTCGCTTCCTCTTAACTGTAGGTGCCTCAGCAACTCTTTTCCTATCTAAGGCGATCACTCCTGAGGCACGGACAGGGGTCTCATCAGGGAACAATGGCACTACTTCTTGCAAACACAGCTGAGAAATGAGGACAGTATATAGCATGGAGGTGCTGGCCTATCTTGCCTTTCGCTTCATTTGCTGAGCCATAATATCCCCAAAGTTAATGGAGACTCTGGACATGATGCAGGCTATGGGAATAGTTATCTCTAAGCTTACCCACTATTCATTTTTAGAGGGAACGATGCGGCCACAGATGAAATCTATCCATAACATGGCCTCAAACTTCAGATCATGGAGAGAAATTTCACAATGATAGGGGCTATCCAAGTGAACTGGTTCTTTATGTCAGCAGTCCTGGCCATGTACTCTGAGCTAGTGTAAATTTCATCTTCCCAAAATAGATAATTAATTGCTGCAAGAGTTATGTCCACCTCCACCCTTCGTACCATGACTGAAGATAGGCATGGGAACTCATTGACTTTACCTATGTGGTTTATGTTGTCTTGCCTAGCCTGGTAGGAAGCGTAGAACTCTGGCACAAAGCTAGGATACTAGTTTGGGAGAGGGTTGGCAAAAGTGTTCCATTGTCTGTCTACGAATTTGCGGTGATGTTGGGAAGGCCACCGCGCAATTCCACTAAATCAATCCTCTTGTTGACCATTATTGACCAGCCCTTACATATGGAATAGTGCCCCTTCATGTTGGGCATACAAAATATAATGGCCTACCTAGAATTTTTGGGTGTTTTGGAGGCCTTGTCTTTACCTTTTCCTTTGGTGGTTGATGTGGCTGGGGCCTTGCCCTTACCGGTCTTCTTGGATGAAGACATTATCTGCAAACATGATGCTAGTAACAACCGCAATAAATTGAAATGAAATGACTACACTACTCTATAATTAAAATGAGAAGAAAAGACTCAAACTTATCATTTCAAGAACTGACAACACCGGTGATGCATCAGTGAGCCGCAGTATTGTATCCGTGAACCACTGATGAACTGCCGGTGAAAAACAATAAACTGGGTTAGTAGATTTTCCACTGTCAACAGAGCGGTGAGTCGCCAACCCCGATACACGAACCGCCGATGTAGCACGAGAATCAAAGCAGTGACTAGAGGTTAACTATAGCTTGAACCGGCGCTCTATCGGCATTTCGCCGAACCCAACCGGAAAATAGCCAATAGTCATCCTCCCCAATATCTTCCCATGAATTTCAATGCCACCATTTCACATACACGTACTCTGATCACATCAAAGCACTACCTTTACCCATAAAAGAACCAAAATGACGATTTACCCTTAAGAATGGCATCACCCAACCTATCATAGGGCAAAGCATGTCTTTTTAATCCTTTCGGGGTTACTCAAACTTTACCCAATTGAATTTTATAAAATAAATTAACAACTACTTCGACACCCACTTCAGCAAAAAACTTCTATCATCTCACAAATTTCATATAACCAGAAATAGAGCAACAACCATGAATAAATTGGGGGCGAATGGCAGTGACAAAGAGGGGAATGTATGTCATAACCAAATTCATATGAAACTAAAGTGTTATTGAAGATAAAATGAGAAATTTAGAGGTACATTACTGCTCTTTGAGAAAGTATTTAACAGAGATGAGCTGGGGTTGTGAGGGCTTAGTGATGCTCAAAAATGGAAAACTTTTGAGAATTTTTTTGGTAGAGAAGAAGATCAGGAGTGAAGTGGAAATTTTTTGTAAAGGGTAAGGGATTTTATAGGTGAGCAAGTGAGAGTGTGGTTGGTTGAGGAGAAGGTGGAGTGTTAATGGTGAGTTAACTATATAGGAAGTGGAGGAGAGGGAGTTGTGGGAGTATGGAAAGATGGGGTTAGGAGAATAAAATGGTGTGTGGGAATGTGGTAAAAAGAAGAAAAGGGAAGTCTACGGAGTAGAATTTTCAGATTAGGTCGGCTCCAGCCGATTTTAGGTCAGGTGGGTCCACTTTTGATTAAGATTTTTAAATACAACCCGTACATGTAATGGCGTTTCACCGACGATCGCCATTTCAATCTAGCGATTTTCCTTCTTAACTTTTCATACTTGAATTCATTCTCAATTCACTGTCTTTGCAATCGGCGATTGATTGGTGGTTCATGAACTAGGTTCGGTGTTATGCTGGTAGATCACCACTTGGGCACCCATTGCTAAGGTATTCTGAGTTACACCTGCGATTAAACAACTATATGCACTTTTGAATCAGTAGTCCAGCTGTCTAACAGTCGTGTTCCTAGGTTTCTGCTTGCATGCTTAAGGGCGCAGCAGTTCACGCATTTGAATCGACGATTCGTTGGTCCAGTGCATTGCCTTCCTTTTTTTGTGCTTCCTCTCCTTGCTTCTCACCTCACTAGTCCTACAAAATCAATAAAAAGAACAATGACATGAAAATATTAAAAATAAGATACTTGGGTTGCCTCCCAATAAGAGCCTTAGTTAACGTTGTCGCACGATGTATTACTAAATTAGCATTCATTCTTTGAAGGATCATCCTCTGACTCAACCTCCTTTATCTCCACTCCACTATTACTCTCTCTCTTCACGCAATACTCCAATCACATTGCATTCATCTGGAGGTTCAACTGATTGACACACCTTAAAGTTGACCTCTTCACTTCCAACCCGGAACTTGAGCTCACCTAAGTCCACATCTAGCAAAGCTTGACCCGTGGCAAGCAAAGGTCTCCTAAGAATGATTGGCACCTCTAAGTCCATTTTGCAAACAAGAACCACGAAATCATCTGGTAGAATGTGAATTAAGCATGACTTCATCACCCGTTAGTTTTTCTTTTCGGTTCTTTTCCGACGGGGGGTCTTTGAACCGAAGAATAAAAAAAAAAAATTTTCTTTGTCTGTATATAATGTTTTTAGTCATAGTTAGTGACTATTTCCGACGATGGATGGATGACGACCGTCTTGAGGAAAAATTAGTCAGTAGGATGGTTTTTGAACCCATAGCTAATTGATGGCTTGATATTCTTGTTGTGCTATAAATGGTTGTAAGATGCAAGTATGTTCAGTGTGAAGCATGCAAGTGTATAACTTTGTTTGAGACACTTAGGCTCTTGAATTTGACTCAATATGATGGAAGCTTAATTCTGAATTCTTGTGATTAGCTGAGTAAGAGTCTATTGATTGTGTCTTGATTTGAGCATGTGCCATGAGTGTAAGGTTTTTGAGTATTCTGTGCTATTATGGATTGTCTAGAACTTGCCTGGTGTGTATATAAAACGAAATGAAGGATGTGAATTGTAGGAGATGATTTAGACATTTCTTTGAATGAACCAAACTTTTATCCCTCATTATACCTACCTTGAAAAATTAATCCTAGTTAACCCCATTGAGCCTTGAGCCTATTCTTTGACAACTGCAACATAAGCTTAATCCTTTTTCTTTCATTAGCCTTGAAATTGAACAAAAACTCTGAAGCGCTTAAAGGAAAAATCCGAAAGGGTAAAGGAGTGAGAAGAATGAAAAAGAAGGAAAAATAGCAAGTTGTAAATAGTTGAGAAAAGGAAAAAGGTGCATTTGTGTGAAAATGGTTGGTTATTAGTAGGGAGTAAGAAAAGAAATTAATGAAACATATTGCTTAAGTACTCCTTACTAATAAGCTAAAAGTGTCGAAAGAAATGGGGGAACAAAAGAGGAAAAAGAAAACTAAAAGGAGAAAAAGGTGAAGTAAGGGAAGGGAAGTTTGTAATGAAGGCGTGATGTATTAAAAGCGCTTAGGAAAGATAGTCACTATTACTGATCATAATAGTACTTACCCGCACCTGAGTTACATTACAACCTAAAAAGTCCTACTTGATCTTACATTCATACATCCTTAAATTAGTGGAATAAAACACTAAGGGCAAGCTTATGGGTCATTACATGATGCATGTGAATTCTTTGTGAGAGTGAGTGTAATTCTATGCATGTACCCACCCATGTTGTGATATAAAAATTATTTTTGCGTGTGAAATTGGGTAACTCTCTTTCCGTGAGGGGCACATGTTGAATGAAGGATATAAATCATGTGGGATTTCTTAGTCAGTTGATTTGCATGAGTTTGCTAAAATTGAGAGTCGATTCTTGAGGTTGAGAAGTCTTAACATAGTTGTGCTTTATTCCAATGATCAAATCAGGCATGCTCTATTTTTAGCTAGTATTTTACGTAATCATTATAGCCGTAACTGGAATTCTCTTGCTAAATTAGTTATGTGGGAGTCTCCATATGCATGATATGTAGAAGGTTATTCGAGGACGAACAAGGCTTTAAGTGTGGGGTTGTGATCACGGGCAAAAATATATGCCCGAGATACACATTACGACTTAAATTAGTCTTGTTTATCTAAGATTATTGTATACATTTTCATGTAATTTTAGATAAAGTAAAGATATGTGCTAAGCAACATGATTAGCCTTTGTTTTGTAGGTTTTTATGACTTTTGAGCAACTAATCCATGAGTTGGTGAGGTAGAGGCTTGGAAACGGAATCAACACGCGAACGTCGGCAAGGAGGAGGCACAAAACAGCCCACCGGCGCGTCGACAAGGTGCCACGGCAGGCAGGAGGCACACAACAGCCCACCTGCGCGTTGGCAACGTGCCACAGCAGGTGGCCTCCGCGACCAAGGGCTGCCAACGCGCTGCCCAGGAAGCATGACACGCTGCCAACGCGGCAGGGTGCTGCCCGGGCCAATTTCGGGTGATTTCCAGAGGGCTTCCGCGTCCGTAGCGTGTCACGGAGGCCGTGCTCCGCGATGCACTCCGTGACACGTTGCTTGTTATTCCGGGAAAGAGTCCTACTACTATAAATAGCACACTTAGGTTTATTTCTCATAATTCAGACTTGGTGGAGCAAGGATGTGGGTTACAGGCAATTGAGGGACGAAAAAGCTAAGGGTTTTTATCTCTTTCTTTCTTCATTCAATCAATTGTTTGTATGGTTAACACTTGTTTTAGAATGATTAATCCACAAATGAGTGGCTAATTCTCTTCCTTGCTGAGGTTATGAATAATGGTGATGAATTTTGATCATTGAATTGTATGGTTTTTCATCTTCTTCTTCTATGTTGTTCTATTAATTCTTGTTTCTACTGCATCAGTGTGTGGCCGACATTAATGTACATCTAAAAAGTCCGATTTCACTCGAGAGAGCACGAAATTGGAAAGTTGTGAATTAATAGGGTATTGTTCTTAACTTGATTTGGGAAAATTGAGTTTTGATGTGCTTTCCTGATAGAAATATACTTGAAAGCCGTATTAGTCAATTTAGGAACCGGAATTGTATTGCGAGGTCATAAATTGCATTTGATCACAGAAATGTAGACGGATGGTTTATAATTCTTAAGTGAGATTAAATACGAGAGTTTTAATCTCTTGGCTAATGTTCTTGGCTAGCAACTAAAAGAGAAGAATAACCGAATTATGATTATAATCAAGTTCATTACTTGTTCTTAACCTTGGCATGCTCATATCCATAGTTTCAATTCAAAGTAGATATTTGTTAATAGTTTTAGTATATAATTTATAAACAAAAATTATTTAACTTTTGGTTACGTTGTTGTCAGCATATATAGAAGTAAGATAGAATATAGTATACTTGAGCAATTTTACTTATCCAGAGTCTCCTTGGTTCGATACTTGGCTTACTTATCCACTTTATTACTTGTTTGACCACGTGCACTTATGTGTCAGTTTTTAACCCATATAGCAAACACCGAACAAGTTTTTGGCGCCGTTGCCGGGGAGACTAGTCAATAGGTGAATTTGTTTTAAGTGTACTTTACTGTATTTTTATTTTTCTTAAGTGCTGACAACTTGGTATTAGTGTTTGTTTTAATTCTTTTTCATTTTATTTTTTTTAACCCATATAGCAAACACCGAACATAGTTATGAGACATCGGCGTAGTCCTTTGAACGCTGGGCTACTCGGTGCAAGACAGTGCTCCCAAAAACATACACATTAGGCTCATATGTAAATCATAAAACATCATTAATGAGATTCATGGCCAAATAACATTAACATCATTGATCTTCATTTAAATACATATTTAGCCATGAGTGAGGGGCCAATCAATCGGCCAACATCATAAATCGATCAATCATGAAATCCATATCACAAATCATTAATCATACTTGAACATGTGGGCATTGCCCAATACTTTTAACATGCTTGAAAAATACTCAATTCCTTCAAAACATGATTATAAACATGGGAAACTTTAAATCATGCTTTTCATCCATAATATCTCATCATACATGAAATTTATCATAAATCTCAACTTTCATAAACTTCTCATAAATGAGCATCTAATTTATAATGCTTGAAACATGATTTTAATCAAAAACAACGTAAAACTTTTCCATGATTCATAATTTAATAATAAAACTCATTTAGATCATACCCATGTAGAGAATTTTGAAGTTTCATGCATTGGGTTAAAACCCCATAGAATCTACATAGAAATTTCCATGATTTAGAGAGAGATTGGGCATGGGTGTGAATGGATTCACCCATTCTTAACCCTAAATACCTGAGGAAGATCTGATTTTTCCACTCCTTGAAAGCCCAATGAAGGATTGGAGGAAAGCTTGAAGAAATCTGACTTGATCACCTCCTCAACCCGTTCAATATGCATGCATGGATGTCAATGAGCCTAGGATAGATTTTCCCCTCAAAAAATAATGCATTTGGAGCCTTAATCGACGTAGTTTAGGACCCTCGGACTTAGGAATAACGAAAATGCCCTAAATAAATTTCCTGAAGATTCTCCACTGGTAGTGACAACGACCAATCCTACGGGTTGTTCCTTGATAACATGACTCGTGGTGTCCATCTGTTACATCAGCTTCCAATTCTCAACTTCGCAAATTCTAATACCACAACTCGACAGGATGAGTCGTTACATCATAGGATGATCCGTTGGATCCTCCCGTTAATCCTCCTGACGACCTACACCCGGGATTTCCCACGAGCCACACCATGACTCGTGCCTCCTTCCAACAAGTTGTGGTTTCCATTCGCCACCTCGACTGGAGATTTTCCTACTCCCTCCCGTAGTTACTTAACATGATCCATTGTTTCTCACGATGAGTCATCCTACGGATGGTTACTTCCTTCTAGACTAAGCACCAGTCTCACCATGACCACAACCAATGACTCTTGACATCAAACCACGGGTCATTCGTTCACCAGTTACTCTCAACTTCAACCCGTTGTACCTAACCACGAACACATCCCACGAATTATTGGTGGAACCAATGATCCGTTACATGACCCGTTCCGTGATAATTTTTCAGATTTTTGCGAACTTCCACTTTAAAATTCCCAGGTCTAGTATTAGGAACTCCCAGGGTATTACACTAGGACACTCTAAACCTGGCTCTTATACAAAGTTCGTCATGACTCGAACATAGGCTCGGATCTAGACACAAAAACTAAAACCATAAATGGCTCCAACTCGACCCATGCAATGAACATGACATCTAAATCTCATGCAAAAACTAACATTTAAAATAGTGGAAGTCATAAAATCCAATAACATCTGAACAACGAAATACATAACACTGATCTGAAGCGGAATACATACTATATCTAATAAGCCTGTAAAATCTGACTAGTTGATGGGACAAATCCCCAACTAACTCACTATTATACTATAACTAAAGATATTGATAACGATATGATAAGAAGGTCTTCAAAGGATGAGGACTCACCAGTAACCTAGGTATACCGGTAATTTGAGAAACTGGCTAGCTGTGGAATTGAACCTGAACATCTGAGCCTATATCATGAAATGGTACAGCATAGAGTATGCAGTCAGAACTTGGAATGTATTGGGTATGCAAGGTAAGTAAAATGGATAAGTAAGTAAAATCAAAAATCATGCATAACATAAATATTTCAACATAAGATTCTGAGAGTAAGGCTTTCATGATATTATCTGAAAAAATGATTTAAACATAATTGAATATCATAACTATTCGAATGACCCAAAGCTGAAACTGATAATCATAAGAAAAACTGAAGATTGGGTCAAACCTGCTGAAAACATAATATCATGACTAATTAATGTGCATTATTGAAATCATAAGGAACAATGGGAGATGCATAATATAACTGGAATTACTGTCATAGAGGTTATGTGGTCTCGACTATTACTCTGAAGTAGGTAGAGTCATCCAATGCCTTGCTAGGGCTAAGGGCGCTACCATGATATCAATATCAACCTGAAGGTCCCTCGGGGGCACGGAAACCTCACAAGGGAGGTCCTAAATAATCTTAACATACCTACGTTGGCACGTTATTCTAAGGCATAGGGTTGACTGGCATAGGGTTGACTAAACCCTTAGCCTACTCGGTACTAGACACTACTCCCAAAAACATGCATATGCTCTCCATCATTTTCCGATGAAGCTAAACCATTGCCTTGCAACGAAGTTGAATAATAACATTACATGAATAATCTGAAAATATAACATGAGGAGCCTTGGCTCAAATCATACCACAGGCTAAAGCGTGGGAGTCCAGACTCCAAAACCTTGTGGTACACTAATAACATGACAGTGAAATAAGTCGTGACACATACTTGATCATATGGGCTTACCCAAACTTATACATGCTTTGAAATAGACTTGATAGTAAAAATCATAGATATAAACATGGGTAATTCGAAATCATACTTTCATCATAGACATTTCATCATACCTAAACACATAGATCAAAATCTCAACTCTTCATGAACATTCATAATTGGGAATCATAATTGTAACACCTTGAAATCATAAATCTATAATTGAAATCACTATAAAACATGCCCATGAATCTTAAGACAACATTTGAAACGTGAATAGAATTTACCATTGATAGATACTTTGAGAATTTCACAAATTAGGCTAAAACCCCATAGTTTCATCAAATTTGAATTTCATGAATATGGTAGAGGATTTAGGCATGAGAGTGAAGAAATACCCTCATACATTACCGTACATACCTGGGTAATTTGGTCTTACACTCTTTCTTGGAAACCCAAAGGAATTGAAAAAGAAATTGGAGAGTTCTAAGCTTGATCTTCCTTAGGAATCCTCTAGTTTTGCATGCATGGGGAGGGAATAGGTTAGAATAGATTAAACCCCCTTAAAACCCTCCTAACTGAGCTTAAAATGATGTAATTTAGTACCTAGGGGGTTAGGATTTATGAAAATGCCCTTACAAAATGCAGGAAAAATACACATTGCCTGTCATCATGGGCCTCACTATGAGTCGTACCATGAAGTAATGACTCATGGTCGCCACTCATGATCACTACTGGTCACCTAGCAACCTTCCTTGATTCTTACCATAAGTCCATCTCAAAACTCATTACAAGCCACCACAAATCTTTAGGACACTCGTGGTCACCATAGGCCGTAATATAACTTATGTTTTCACCTCCACCACAACCCTAACAATGAGCCCTACCTACATACCACGACTCGTGGTGTGACTCATGGTCTGGACACCTAAACTCCAGATCTTCTTCACGACTCCTCCTATGACCCGTTACTTGATCTCATGACTCTTACCATGAGTCGTTCTGGTGAAAAAATATAGATTTTTCTATTTTCTCTATTTCAACCCTCGGGTCTAATCTTAGGGTCTTTCGAGGTATTACATGATACCACCTCATCCATGGTTATTTATGCTTGTGAGTAATAATTTGATTTGCTAGTTAATTCCAATCCAATTGATGCCCCATCAATAGTGCACCCCTAGCCCTTGATCATCTTTGCTCAGTTAAGTTTATTTCCTTGTTGTTGATTGGTAGTTGATTAAAATTCAAATTGTGATCCTACTTTCCCCAACATTCACTTTTCCATTTGTAATGCGATAATGAAATTTAGGTCAATTCAATAGACAAATTTTGTGTCATCAAATCTCTATTGCCTATGGATTTGACCCTGACTCAAGACATGGGTAATTATATTATGACAACCATTTACAATTTCTTCTTGTGAGGAGTGAATTTGGACGTCATCACACAACTACAAGGCAGCAACAACTTCACCACAATGTTTCCTTCACTTACATGAACATTTGCTTGAGTTTTGATGGTGTTTGCTTGATGGATTCCTCTTGGGTTTTTAGGCTCGGACACTGGAAAAGAGATAAGTTATGTGTGTGTAAGCGAGCAGCTTAGTTCTAGGTAGTTTGGAAAATGAATCATAATCAAAACATACATATATATCTAATTGGGGTGGTGGAGGTATTTAGGGCGGTGACCATGTCACTGCTCCATAGTGCCATCATAAAATGCCTATAAGTTTCTACTCCAAACTCCCAATGTTTATAGGTTTGATGTTCTAAAAACTAAGCTCAAAGATCTTTGATTTGATAGGTTGTAAGACTTATAACGCATTGTATATCAGGAGATATGATCATTTAAAATTGACTCTTATTCATGAACTTTGCATACTCTTCACTCTTCCTTTTGTACATATTTTCCTCCACTCCGAAAGCCAGCATATAGCTGTACTTTTCTTAACATAGAATAAAAGTTAAATAATCATATAAAAATTTTGAGGTGAAATTTGGTTCCTACCGAATTTCTTTATGAGTCGCACTCTTGCCTTTAACATTTTCTTCCATAACTGGCATCCTCCTTTCCATCTTACCAATGCAGGGATGTCCTTCTTGCAAAAAATTTATTCCACATGTAGTCATTCCATAGGATCTAGTGGTTATGAATTTCCACTATAGTTTTGCAAACAAGGCTTTGGACACATCCTTTAGTTCCTTAAAACCCAATTCTCCCTATGCTTTGTGGTAACATAGCTTCTTCTAGGTAGACTAGCATTTACTTTTGCCTTCTTTCTTGTTAATCCAAAGTAATCTTGCAAAAATTTTGTGGATTTCATTTATTGTCTTCTTGGTAGGATCCAATGCTGATAAGAGATAGACTAGGATGCTTTGTAAAATACTTGTCATCAAAACTACCTTTCCACCATATGATAAAAGTCTCCCTTTCTAGCTTTGCAGTCTGTTCCTAATCTTCTTTATAGGCTCCTTGTAGTGCTCCTTCTTCCTAAAATGAAAAATAGGAGTTACAAGGTACTTCAAAGGGACAATACCTTTTCTGAAACCTATGTTCTGTTCCACCTCATCCATTAATCTGCCAACTAAACTCTTAAACATGTAGAATTAGCTTTTCTCCTTATTTATCAATTTCCCTAATGCTTTCTCATATTCCCAGAGAACTCTCATAACTAGATCTATTGACCTCTTATCTTATGAAGTGAATATTATGGTTTCATCTGCATGAACAAGTTTAATAACCCGAAAACCCTAAGATCGGATACTAGAGTTGAAACAAAAAAAAAAGAATTTTCTACACCAGATCACAGGACGATTCATCCAGTGACCCATTACGTGCACCACGAGTCGTTCAGTGACTCATGGGGAGGAGCTTGGATTGGGTTGAAATTTTCAGTTTTGAGGTGGCCACGAGTCACGGTCGCCACCATTTGTAGAGTGATCTTTGGCAAGGAGTCGATTGAAGGATAGATAATTTCGACTGTGTCCCTAACGGGTCGTCAACATGAGTCATCGGGCACACCATAAGTCATGGTTTTCCTTGTGGTGACTAGTGAAGATGGAAATCCAGTGCAGGAAATGAGAGGTGATGAAGAGTTGTGGTCAGTGATGACGAGTCATCCAGTCCTTCGTGGGGACTGGCAATGTGTTTCCCTGAGAATTTATTAATGGCCTTTACATAATTCTTAAGTTCCTAAGGCCTAAACTATGTCATTTTAAGCTAAGAATAGAGTGTTTTAAGAGGGGTAAGTGATCTTGGGCAGATTTATATGCCCAAGTGATACTCAAACTTATCATTTTCGCCTTGTTTATTGTGCAATGTGTATATATTTTCACGTAATTGGTAATAAAATGTGAATTTATACTAACCAACATGATTAGCATTGTTTTGTAGGTAAAACATGATTTTGAGGAGCTAAAATGCATGTTGGAACAATATCGGAGTTGGACTTGGATGCGAGCACGGAAAACACATTGGAATGCACAATGTAAAGGGGCTCCGCGATGGAGCCGTGCCACGCTACCATCGCGGAGGCCCACTACATGGAGGATGAATTAATTTGGCAATTTCCAGTGAAGCCTCGCGACAGCTCCGTGGCACGGAGGCAAGCCTCCGCGTTGCATGCCGTGCCACGTTGAGGCTATATTCCCGGACCCTGGATTTCCAGTGAGGGTCCGCGTCCACGCCGTGTCATGGAGGTAGTGCTCCGCGTTGGCCTCCGTGACACGTTGCTTGTTATTCCAGGAAAAATTCCCAACAGTATAAATAGAACACTTAGGATTATTTTTAATAAATTCAGACTTGGTGGAGCAAGGACGTGGGTTACAGGCAGTTGAGGGACGAAAAAGCTAAGGGTTTTTCTCTCTTTCTTTCTTCTTTCAATCAATTGTTTGTATGATTAACACTTGTTTTAGGATGATTAATCCACAAATGAGTGGCTAATTCTCTTCCTTGCTGAGGTTGTGAACAATGGTGATGAATTTTGATTATTGAATTGTATGGTTTTTCATCTTCTTCTTCTATGTTGTTCTATTAATTCTTGTTTCTACTGCATTAGTGTGTGGCCGACATTAATGTATATCTAAAAAGTCCGATTTCACTCGAGAGAGCACGAAATTGGAAAGTTGTGAATTAATAGGGTATTGTTCTTAACTTGATTTGGGAAAATTGGGTTTTGATGTGCTTTCCTGATAGAAATATACTTGAAAGCCGTATTAGTCTATTTAGGAACCGGAATTGTATTGCGAGGTCATAAATTGCATTTGATCACAGAAATGTAGATGGATGGTTTATGATTCTTAAGTGAGGTTAAATACGAGAGTTTTAATCTCTTGGCTAATGTTCTTGGCTAGCAACTACAAGAGAAGAATAACCGAATGATGATTATAATCAAGTTCATTACTTGTTCTTAACCTTGGCATGGTCATATCCATAGTTTCAATTCAAAGTAAATATTTGTTAATAGTTTTAGTATATAATTTATAAACAAAAATTCTTTAACTTTTGGTTACGTTGTTGTTAGCATAATTAGAGGTAAGCTAGAATATAGTATACTTAAGCAATTTTACTTATCCAGAGTCTCCTTGGTTCGATACTTGGCTTACTTAGCCACTTTATTACTTGTTTGACCACGTGCACTTGCCTGTCGATTTTTAACCCCTACCACAGCACCGAACAAGTTTTTGGCGCCGTTGCCGGGGAGACTAGGCAATTGGTGAAATTGTGTTAAGTGTAAATTTACTGTATTTTTGTTTTATTTTCTTAAGTGTTGACAACTTGGTCTTAGCCTGTATTTTGCAGACTTGATTTCTGTGAACACTGGCAAAGGACAAGGAGCTGGTGGAATCTTATACAGAGCCTGAACGTGAATTTCATAGTAAACGCAGAGAAGCTCTACAAAAGAAGCTGCAGTTGCTCAGACAGTCTATTATGGAGCAACAAAATCCACCGGTTGTGAGGGCAGTGTTAGTGCCCGACGAAGCAGCAGCAAGGCCGGTTCGCGAGGTGGCAATCCCACATGCCAACAATGTACATTCAAGTATCCGCAAACCAGAGCCTGGAGGGAATTTGAATTAAAGCAGAATATGGTGCAACTTTTGCACACTAGCGGGCAATTTACCAGTCTCCCTCATGAAGACCCACAACAACATCTCCAGAATTTTTTGGAGATAAGTGACACTTATATACCCGCTGGAGTGTCACCTGATTATGTTCGGCTCACCCTATTTCCATTTTCCTTACTTGGTGAAGCCAAGAGGTGGTTAAAAGCTGAACCACCAAATTCTATATCAACGTGGGATGATCTAGCACGAAAGTTCTTGATAAGATTTTTTCCCTCTAGTAAAACAGCCAGACTTAGAAGTCAAATTCTAAGTTTCAAACAGAGGGAGGGAGAAAATTTATATCAAGCCTGGGAAAGATTTAAATCCATGTTGCGGGACTGTCCTCATCATCATCAGTCCAATGAGGTGTTGGTACACACATTTATCGAGGGTTTGGAACCCCATACTAAAATTTTGTTAGACTCAGCAGCTGGAGGGAAAGCGCTGGAAAAGACTTATGAGGAGCTGTACACTTTGCTAAACCGAATTTCACAGGGCAATCCAGAATGGAATGCAGATTCATCTCGAGGTGGAGCAAGGAAAGAAGCAGGAGTGCTTGAAGTGGATGGATTTACAGCTATCGCTGCACAGATAGCTGCCTTGCAGAATCAGTTAAACAACCACTTCAGCAATATGAATTTGAACCAGCCTTCAGCTTCAGTCAATGCGGTCCAGCAAATGTGGTGTGAAGTGTGTGGTAGCAGTGAGCACTCAGCTGAGTGTTGTGGAGCAAACCCAGATTCGGTTAACTTTGTGGGCAATGCACAAAGGAATCAGCAGCAGTTTGGTAGTGGCTACAACTCAAATTGGAGGAACCATCCAAATTTTTCGTGGGGTAGCAACAACCAACAAGGCCAAAGTTCGGGTCAGGGTATGCACAGGAATCAAGGAGGGCAATAGAACTACCAATCTCAATTCAGAAATTACAATGCCCCTCCTCCACCACCATCACCGACCATTGAAGAAATGTTCAAGACCATGATCGCTAATCAAGCGCAATTGCAGGCTGACTATGTTAAATTGGCAGCCGAAGTGAAGAATAATCAATTAGCGACCAAGGCTCTTGAGTATCAATTTGGGCAATTTGCTAGTGCCCAAAACACAAGGCCCTGAGGAGGACTGCCTAGCGACACGGATCCTAATTCGAAGCAGGTAAATACAGTGACCACAAGGAGTGGTTTGCAGCTGAAGGAGGTGGAACCGGAAAGACCGCCTCAAAAGTCAGGAGCAGCAGATGT
This sequence comes from Datura wrightii, assembly GCA_035772735.1. Classification (NCBI taxonomy): domain Eukaryota; kingdom Viridiplantae; phylum Streptophyta; class Magnoliopsida; order Solanales; family Solanaceae; genus Datura; species Datura wrightii. Next base: position 85,874,663 of record JASDFA010000006.1, on the reverse strand, counting down.
TGAGGGAGAGCAACTTGCGGATAAGGGGAAGACCAAAGAAGCTGAATCAGAAAGGCCTCCACACCCGTTCCCTCAACGACTCAAGAAACACAAGGAGGAGGCGTGTTTCAAGAAATTTATGGAGGTGCTTAAACAGGTACATGTTAATTTACCTCTTGTTGATGTCTTGCATGGAGTGCCAAAATATGCTAAATATATTAAAGACATCGTGGCCAACAAAAGTCGTCTGACTGAGTATGCTACGATAGCTTTGACGGAGGAATGCACTTCTCGGATCCAAAATAGACTACCCACGAAGCTAAAAGACCCTGGAAGTTTTACTATCCAGCTTGCAATTGGGTAGAGTATCCGAGCTCGTGGATTGTGCGACTTGGGGGCGAGCATAAATCTGATGCCATCTTCGGTATTCAGAAAGTTAGGTCTAGGGAGTCCTAGACCTACAACCGTAATCTTGCAGTTAGTAGACAGATCCTTAGCTAGGCCGGATGGCATTGTTGAGGATGTGCTTGTGCAAGTGGGATCGCTCATTTTTCCGGTCGATTTTATTATTCTGGATTTTGAACCAGATGCGGAAGTCCCATTTATTTTGGGACGACCTTTTTTGGCAACCGGAAAAGCATTAATTAACGTGGCTGTGGGTCAACTGACAATGCGAGCACATGACAAGGTAGAAGTGTTCGATGTGTACAAAGCACCCAAGCTCACGATGGTAAATGAGGAACTCTCGGTGATCAATGTGATTGATCATGGGAATACTAAAGAATTGAATGATTCCCGAGAGTTGATGGGAAGACCACCAGATAAGGTTGAGCACTACTGGGGGAGGACAATGATCGTGAAAAATCGTCCATAACCCTAGAGGATAATTGAGCATAAAGGACGTCGAGCCGCGACGGTAAACCAGGCGCTGCACGGAGGCAACCCGTGAAAAATATTTTTTTTTCTCTTTTGTTTAGTAAAGTGTAAATAGTTTTTATTTTAATTTTTCTTTTTCTTGATTTAGTACAAATTTTTCATTTTAGTTAATATTTTTCATTTTAGTTAGGGAAATCTATTAATATAACCAATTTTGTTTAGTAAGGTGATTTTCAGGTCCACCGGAGAAAAATGTGCATGGAATCGTGAAGGAAAGGCAAGGTATGAAAAAATGAATAAAATGAAGAGACAGAGCACTGGGGCGATGGCTCCGTGTCACGGAGGAAGGGCTCCGCGTTACCCTCCGTGACACGTTGAGGTTAAATCTGGATTTTTTAAAAATTCCAGAGGACCATCGCGTTAGCTCCGTGTCACGGAGGAGGGGCTCCGCATTACCCTCCGTGACACGTTGCCCTATATTTTGTGACGGGTCACACCGGGTTGCTGGGTGACCCGCGTATTTCTTTCATTTTAAACCACGAATTTTTGCCCTTTTTCCCCATTTCCTCTCTTCTCCGCGACCAAACACCTAAGTTCCCTCTCCTAACCAACGTGCCACACTACTAAGCAAACAATTTGTCAAGTTTCTTCGGTTATTCAACGTAAAGGTATGTTTTCCTCTACTCTCTCAAGTTTTTGTCGATTTTAGTCGAATTTGAGGATGGGAGGTGAGATAAATCACCCTAATTAGCAATTTAGCATGAAATTGAATTATTCTTTGATTGATAAATGTTCAGAATGTTGTAATTAGAATTTGAACTTGTCGATTGCGTGAATGATTCGAATTTGATTGTAAAATTGAATTCTAGGGCTGGGGTTGTTGAAATCGGATTGGGTAACTTGATAAATTGGTGAATTATATGCCGGGGTGTGTTTGTGAATTGAGATAGTCGTTGTAAATATTGTTTGGAGGTAATAGACGACGAATTCTCGGGTGTTGGGAAAATGTAAAAATTGTTCAAATTGGTTTGGTTATTTGGATTCGTATGTATATAGAATTTTTGTCGTTGTATTTGTTTGTTGTCTTCGTTGCTAAGTGCGAAGGTTGAATTGCTAGCGATGGTAGGATTGGGATTAGCTGTATGAAGTCTGAGTAGTACGCTAAAAGTTATACTGTCGAAAATTTTTGTGAACGCACTAAGCATAAATTGTATAGTTGTTTGTGTTTAGGTTGTAAATAAAGTAATCCTTGCCGTAGTATCGTAAGAGTAGCTAAGGACTAAGTGTGGGGTAAACTTAGTTTAACCCGACCTTAGCCGAAGCTAATATGCATTTAGCTTGACATTGTGCTTGTGTGTTTATGTTGACAGGTACAATGGCGAGTAGGCAGGATAAGGGTAAAGGTGCATCTACTTCAGGCACCGGGAGAAAACGCATGAGATTGGGCACAACAGTCCCAGCTGCACCAGCTGTTCCGCGCGGCCAACGCCGCCAGTACGGAACGAGGTGGGTGACCGATGAAGGGAAGAAGTGGTACGCTAAACATAAGGAGAATAAGTACTTCCCTGAGGAGCATATTGCACGGGAACCACTAGCACAGGAGTTCCCCCATATTGTGCAGAGAATCGAGGCAGCTGGGCTCAGCTTCATATTTCAGGAGCCCAAGGAGTGCAACCTACATTTAGTCCGGGAGTTCTGTGCAAATTGGAACCCGACCATCAGAAGCCACACAATAAAAATCAGAGGGCAGATTGTCACTCTGGAATCCCAGAAATTAAATGCCATCATTGGAGAGCGGGAGACAGACGCCCACGTTCTCCGCCAGCTGAGCATCACCCCACCATACGCCGATATCAGACGCACTTTGTATGGGGCTCGATCCACTGCCCGATGGAGCAGACATAAGGAGAGGGGTTACCACCAGACTCTGCCGTATTCTCAAATGAACAGGGAGGCAAGAATATGGCTGAAAATAGTTTGTTCGTGCTTGATCCCGGGGGTGCACATGACGTATGTGACCCGGGACCGTGTGTGCCTGGTGTATGCCCTGATGAAAGGGCTAGAGATTAATGTTGGGGCGGTCATCATATCCGCTATGAAGAGAGCCCGACTACACCAGGGCCACAGGTATGGGTTCGACGGACTCATCACCACCTTTCTCCGGGGCCTCAATGTCGAGGAAGAGGCTTTTGACTACATCCCGCAGTTGGAGCGGAAGGCCCTTGATGTGACAAAAACCAAGGCCCCCGACACCACACACGGGCCAGTGCTGACACTGGGCGAGCGACAAGCTCGTGACGATCAGTACATGGCACGAATGTTTGGTATGCAAATGCTTCAGCTCCGGATTGGTGGGAGACCAGCCACGGAGGATGAATTATGGCAGCTGGAGCTGGATTACCCATTTGGCGAAAACGCCAGAGCTTTGTGCCGAGTGGGGCCAGCCTTCGTTGAGCCCACGGATGATGATGTCCCCATAGACGAGGAGACACGTCAGGAGGACTCCGATGTGGAGTCCGATGATGACGATGGAGGTGACTCGGACATGGGCGATGAGGCAGCAGCACCGGATGAAGAAGTCGAATATTTCGACTGATCAGGGAGTTCCACCACCAGAAATTTTTGTGATTTTTAATTTTTGTGAACACTGGGGACAGTGTTCGATTTAAGTGTGGGGTGGGGAGTAGCTAGGTGCTGGGGCTGGGCTGATTTGCTTTATGTTCTTCCTTTGTTTTGTATGTATGTTTATGTTTCCCTGTGGTTGTGAGTGCAAACTGATTTGTATTTGTATCTGTACATATTTTTCTGGTAATTGATGTGTGTTGTGAAAGGTTGTGGTTGCCAGTGTAAATATTTTGTAAATTGTGTAAATATTTTTTTTCTATCGAAATGATCGATATTTTTAAAATTTTTGCGAAAATATTTTGTACATAGTAAAATATTTTGTAAATATTTTTCCATCGAAATGATCGATGTTTTGCAAAAAAATTTTGATTTTTATTTTTGGGTTTCTCGGAGTTTGTTTTTGGTTCTTTTACCGAGAATAGTCTCATTGAACCGATGTCATAGTTAGTGACCGTTCCCTATGATGGATGGATGACGACCGTCTTAAGGGAAATGTAGTCGGTAGGAGTAGTGGTTTTAAATAGTTTGCAGTTTTTTTTCTTTCTTTGGTGGATTGCATCACTGAACCTGTAGTTACTATATGGTTGTGAAATTTTTGTTGTGTGATGTAACTGATATTCAAAATGTAAAAGTGATTCGTGTGAAAGCATGCAATTTTGTAAATATGTTGAGTTACCTAAGCTGTAGAATTCGATTCGGTGTGATTGAGGCTTAATTTTTGAATTCATGTAATTGGCTAATTAAAGAGTCTGTGAATGCATCTTGAGTCGAGCATGTGCATAAAGTGTGAAGCGAGGTATTGTTATTCCATGCTATTGTGAAGTGTCTAGAACTTGCCTGGTGTATGTACAAAACAAAATGAAGGAGGTGTAGTGTTAGAAAGGATGTAGGCATTTCTTTGTTTTAACCGAGAGTTTCTATTTTTTCTTGTCATACTCTACCTTTTTATGTGATTGTATACCCTAGTCAGCCCGTTGAGCCTTTAGCCGATTATTTCTTTCTTTTGTCCAAAATTGTATAAACTAAGCTTTATTCCTTCTTTTCATGAGCCGTAAAGTCTATACAAAACTCTTAAGCGCTTAAGAAGAACAGAAAAATTTTCCCAAAGTGTCAAAGAGTGAGAATAGTGGAAAGAAAAAGAAAAGCAGAGTGAGGAAAGAAAAGAAAAGGTTGAAGAGGCACTTGTTATAATGAAATGATAATGAAGGTGCATGAAAAACCTTTGTGTCATGTCAAGTGTGTTTGGTGAAATGGGCCATACGAAAGTAAACCAGCATGAATGGGATGAGAGGAAAAAGAAAAGAGAGAAACAATGTCCATGAGTTGATGGGAAGGTGTTGAAAAGGCGCTTAAGGATGCTAGTGACTATTATTGGCTAATCCAATATATACTAGTTCCATAGCTTCCATTACAACCCATTAAAGTCCTACGTGATCTTACATTACATTTCTTTATATTAGTGGAGTAATACACTAAGGGCAAGCCTATGGGTCATGACATGATGCATGTGAATTCTTTTGGGAGAGAGAGTGAAATTAATTTTGACATGCCCCTACTTGCATGTTTGTGTGTTGCATGAACAAAAAGGGGGAAGATTCTCTTGAGTTGTGAGGGCACATGGCTGATGAAAGATTGATTTTCGTGTCGGATATCTTGATTAGCTGATTTGCATGAGTTTGCCGATATCGAGGGTCGATTCTTAAAGTCTAGGAAGTCTTAATGTATTAAAGGTCGTTGCATTGTAAGACCATGCATGTTTTCTTGATGATTTGCAAAAATTGAATAATCAGTATGACCGTAGCATAAATTGTCGCACCATAGTGTCAAAAGTTGAGATGTAATTTGCATGAGTTGTGTATGTGTTGTTCGAGGACGAACAAGTATTTAAGTGTGGGGAAAGTGATCTTGGGCAGATTTATATGCCCAAGTGATACTCAAACTTATCATTTTCGCCTTGTTTATTGTGCAATGTGTATACATTTTCATGTAATTGGTAATAAAATGTGAATTTATACTAACCAACATGATTAGCATTGTTTTGTAGGTAAAACATGATTTTGAGGAGCTAAAATGCATGTTGGAACAATATCGGAGTTGGACTTGGATGCGAGCACGGAAAAGACATTGGAATGCACAATGTAAAGGGGCTCCGCGATGGAGTCGTGCTACGCTACCATCGCGGAGGCACACTGCATGGAGGATGAATTAATTTGGCAATTTCCAGTGAAGCCTCGCGACAGCTCCGTGGCACAGAGGCAAGCCTCCGCGTTGCATGCCGTGCCACGTTGAGGCTATATTATCGGACCCTGGATTTCCAGTGAGGATCCGCGTCCACGCCGTGTCACGGAGGCAGTGCTCCGCGTTGGCCTCCGTGACACGTTGCTTGTTATTCCGGGAAAAATTCCCAACAGTACAAATAGAACACTTAGGCTTATTTTTAATAAATTCAGACTTGGTGGAGCAAGGACATGGGTTACAGGCAGTTGAGGGACGAAAAAGCTAAGGGTTTTTCTCTCTTTCTTTCTTCTTTCAATCAATTGTTTGTATGATTAACACTTGTTTTAGGATGATTAATCCACAAATGAGTGGCTAATTCTCTTCCTTGCTGAGGTTGTGAACAATGGTGATGAATTTTGATTATTGAATTGTATGGTTTTTCATTTTCTTCTTCTATGTTGTTCTATTAATTCTTGTTTCTACTGCATTAGTGTGTGGCCGACATTAATGTACATCTAAAAAGTCCGATTTCACTCGAGAGAGCATGAAATTGGAAAGTTGTGAATTAATAGGGTATTGTTCTTAACTTGATTTGGGAAAATTGGGTTTTGATGTGCTTTCCTGATAGAAATATACTTGAAAGCCGTATTAGTCAATTTAGGAACCGGGATTGTATTGCGAGGTCATAAATTGCATTTGATCACAGAAATGTAGACGGATGGTTTATGATTCTTAAGTGAGGTTAAATACGAGAGTTTTAATCTCTTGGCTAATGTTCTTGGCTAGCAACTAGAAGAGAAGAATAACCGAATGATGATTATAATCAAGTTCATTACTGTTCTTAACCTTGGCATGCTCATATCCATAGTTTCAATTCAAAGTAAATATTTGTTAATAGTTTTAGTATATAATTTATAAACAAAAATTCTTTAACTTTTGGTTACGTTGTTGTCAGCATAATTAGAGGTAAGCTAGAATATAGTATACTTAAGCAATTTTACTTATCCAGAGTCTCCTTGGTTCGATACTTGGCTTACTTAGCCACTTTATTACTAGTTTGACCACGTGCACTAGCGTGTCGGTTTTTAACCCCCACCACAACACCGAACAGTAAGTTCATTCTAAGCCTATTGTATGCATGCAATTCTAGACGCTCCTAAGGGTGATCAAGCCTAAATTCCTCAATTTCTTCCCTAAATTATCATTGGGCAATCAAGGAAGTTGTTAAATCAGATTTCTATAGGTATTTAAGGCTATGAATGGGTGTATCCATCCACACCCATGTCCAACCCCTCTCCAATTCATTAAATTCTAGTTGATAAATCTATGGGGTTTATACCCAACATGTAAATTCTCTATGTTTCAATCATGGGTATGATCTAAGCTTGTTTCTAATGTTGAATTATGATTAATGGACATATTTTATAGTGTTTTAAATTGTAAATTATGTTTTCAAGTTTTATAAAGTATGATGCCCATCCATGAAAGGTCATTAACGTTGAGATCTATGAAATATGTATTCAAGCATGATGAGATGTATATGAAGAACGTACGATTTCGAATTACCCATGTCTATGTTTATGTTTTCAAATGATCAAGTCTATTTCAAGCATGTTTAAGTATTGGGCAAGCCCATATGATCAAGTATGTTTCATGATTTATCTAAATTTCATGTTACTAGCTTACCACATGGTTTTTGGAGTCTAGACTACCAATATTTTTATCCTGTGGTATGGTTTGAGCCCAAGGTTCCTCATCTTATGATTTCAGATTTATGTATGTATGTTATGAGTCTGGTTCGTCACTAGATGATGGTTCAGCTTCGTTGAAAAACAATGGAGAGCATATGCATATTTTTAGGAGTAGTGTCTAGCACTGAGTAGGCTGAGGATCAATAAACCCTATGCATCAGAACTACGCACCAACATAGGTATGTTCACATCATTTAGGACCTCCCTTGTGAGCTTCCCCTTCCCCTAAGGGGCCTTCAGCTTGATATCGATATCATGGTAGCGTCCCTAGCCCTGGAAAGACTTTGGATGGATCTAGCCACTTGAGTGTGATAGTCGGGACCATGTAAGCTCTATTTTTTTAATGTTGTCTATATGATGAGTCTCCCATTATTCCTCATAATTTTAGTTATGCATGTTCATCAGTCATGATATTATGTTTTCAGCAGGTTTGACCCAATGTTTAGTTTTACTTATGATTATTAGTTTTCAGGTTTGGGTCATTAAATTCAATTATGTTCAGATCATAATTTCAGAAAATAGCATGTAAGTCCTACTCTCAGAAAATTATCTTGATTATGTTTTATGATGTCCATGGTTTATGATTTTACTTACTTAGAGGTTTTACTTACCTTACATACTCGGTACGCTCCACCTATTGATCTCATACTCTATGTTGTATCGTTTCATGATACAGGCTAGGATATTTAGGCTCAGTTTCGTCATTAGCCAAACCTGCAAAATTTGAACTTATCAGCTAGAGTTGGTAAGTCCTCATCTATCGAGGGCCCTTCTTTTTAGTTGTATCTAGTACTTTTTGTTTCAGACTTTAGTGAGTTAGTTGGCGTCTTGTCGCATCAACTTGTCAGTAGTAGAGGCTTTTCAGACATAGAATATAATCAGTTTCGGTCTTTAGTTACGTTTTTCGATGTTATGAGATTATAATACTTCCACTATATTAATTATGTCGATATTCCACTTTATTATGATTGAGTTAGATGATATGTTCATTCCATGGGTCGACTTGGAGCCACTTGGGGTTCTTTGTCCCGTGTCTTGATCCGAGCCTATGTTTGAGTCATGGCAAACTTGGTATTAGAGCATTAGGTTTTGAAGTGTCCTAGGGTGTTAGAAAGCCGCATCAAGTATAGTCTTTTTTGTGGGTGTGAAGTGCGCGACACTTATGACGAAGAGGCTACGAGACATTTACGAAGCATTTCCTTCTTCCATGATCTATGTCGTGGGATAAAATGTCTCTTTAACCTTCGGACTCGTGCTATACGCGTTTGTAGAATCATGCCTCCTCGTTGAGTTAATCAAATAAGAAATAGGGATGACAATGGCCATGAGAATGGTAATGGAGATGGGAACCAGTAGGCCTCACCAGCCCATGAGGAGTGCTACACGCAAGTGCACGTGGTCGAACTAGTAGTAAAATGGCTTAATTAAATCCAAGTATCGATCCCACAGGGACTGAGCTACAGTACTAGTTAACTTAAGTGTCAATGAACTACACCTTTAAGAATGCAGACAACCAAATAAATAATATTTTGGGAGTTTAAGTTTACTAATTTATAAAAATCTAAGTTAAGATTATAATTTGAGTCTGAACAATAGTAATGAGCAACCTGAGGTTAAAACGAACATGCAAGGACGTAATTTATCAATACAATTCAGCTAATCTTTTCTTCGGTTGCTAGTCAAGAATTATTGCCCATGGATTGGATCTTTCGATTGCTATCCAATTTAAGAATCATGAACCTTAATCTAAATTTCTGTGATAAAAGAATTTCATGCTCTATCCATACATAACCGATTCCTTAATTGACTAATAAGACTTTCAGATATATTTCTATTTTGAATGTAAATCAATTCTCAATTTTCTAAACTAAGAAGAGATCATATCCTACCAATTCACATCTTTCCAATTTCTTTCCTTTTCAAAATCAAAATTGGATTTTTAGATATACATTAACATTGGTCAAACATTAATGCAGTAAAAACAAGAATTGATAGAACAACCATTGAAGAAAAGATGAAAACTGAAATGATTAACAATTACTTACACTACAATTGTTCTTAACCTCAGCAAGAAGTGAATTAGCCACTCATTTGAGGATTTAACATCATCAAATAAGTAGAATTCATACAAAATATTGAGATAAAGGAGAAAGAGATAGAGAAGAACCCTAGAATTTTCGTCCTCTCAACTACCTGTAACCCACGTTCTTGCTCAACCAAGTCAGAATGTTTAAAATAAACCTAAGTGTGCTATTTATACTCTTGAAAATTTTTCCCAGAATAACAAGCAACGTGGCATGGAGTGTATCGCGGAGCACTCCCTCCGTGTCACGGAGGTATCGCGGACCCTCACTGGAAGTCGGCCCCCCAGGAAATTTTAACTCAACATGGCACGGATTGCATCGCGTAGCCTGGCCAACGTGCCACGGTGCTATTGCGCACCTTCACTAGAAATTTCCAAAATTATTGCATCTGAGGCTGAGTGCCTCCGCCATGGCAGCATGACACGGCTCCATCGCGGAGCCCCTATTTTTGCTGCTCTCCCTTGTCATTTTCCACTCCTTGTCTCTATGCTCATTCCCGGTCTTCACCAACATGTATATTAGCTTTCAAAATTTCCATTTAGCTGCAAACCACACTAATCATGTTGGTTAGTTTAAATTCACATTTTTACTAAAAATCACATGAGAATGTACACATAACAATCAATAAATAAGACGAAATGAAGCGTTTGAGTATCACTAGGGCATGCAATTCTGCCCAAGATCAAGGAGCATATACCTAAGCTGATTGCCCACGTTGAGTTCAGGGAAGCCATTCACATACTAGCCTAGGGATTGACTACCTAAGTCAACCAGCAGGTGTTAGCACATGTCCCATAAAATGGGAATGCGGCGGTAGCACGAGTTAGAGATTTTCTAAGGATGAACTCTTCGGAGTTTTTAGGATCAAAGGTGGACGAGGATCTACACGAGTTTATTGATGAGGTTTTGAAGATCATCAAGATCATGGGGGTGGCCAGAGAGGAGTGCACTGATCTAGCCACATATCAGTTGAAAGGAGTTTCCCACATCTGGTTCAAGCAATGGAAGGATAGTAGGGCAGTTGGACCAGGCCCTATTGGTTTGAATGAGTTTCTGCTGCATTTTTGGATCAGTTCTTCCCTCGTGAGATGATGGAGATTAAAGTAGCCAAGTTTGTGAAACTAAAGCAAGGGAAGATGACAGTTCATGAGTATTTCTTGAAGTTCACTCGCTTGTCCATTTATGCACCTGAGATGGTATCAGATCAGAGCGCTCGAGTGAGTCGGTTCATGCAGGGCATAACAAACTACTTGGTCAGAGATTGCTGGACCATGATGCTTATTCAGGACATTGAACTTTCTTGGATAGTCCAATACGCCTAGTAGATGGAGGCAGTACAGATGAGAGAGTGGGAGAGAGAGGCCAAGAGGGCTAGGACTGATAGCTTTAGATTCTTCTCGCAGAGGCTTAGTGGGAACAGTCAACAGTCCCAACAGAGATCTTCAGCTCCAGTGCCTTTACCTATGAGTGTGCTATCTAGATCTAGGCGCAATCAGAGGGGATGAGTATCAGGCTTTAGAGATCAAAGTAGCAGACCCATAGAGACTAGCACTCTAGAGTGTAACAGATGTGGTCGGAGTCACGTGGGTCACTTCTAAGTAGGTCCAGGTGCATGTTTCAGGAGTGATAAGTCCGAACATATGCTTCGGGATTTCCCAGAAGCAATACAGTGTCATGATAGGGACCGAGGCCCAACCTCTAGTTCAGGAGCTCCACCAGCATGCCTAACCCAGCAGGGGGCATCTACTAGTGTGGGTGGTGGTCAGCATCAAAATAGATTCTATACCCTAGCATCTTAGTAGGAGTAGGAGGTCTCCCCAGATATAATCACCGGTATTTTATGAGTATTCCACCTATATGTATATGCATTGTTAGATCCAGGGGCTACTATGTCTTTTCTGGTGCCCTATGTTGCTAGTAGTTTCGGAGTCAGTCCCAAGATTTTATCAAAACCCTTATCAGTATTTACTCCAAACGGTGATTCAGTTATAGCTCGATGGGTATATAGAAATTGCCCTATCACATTCCTTCGAAGAGTCACTTCAGCATATCTAGTAGACTTATCCATGACCGATTTTGATTTTATCCTTGACATGGATTGGTTATATGTATGGTATGCCTCAGCCAATTGTAGACCCCGTGCAGTAGAGTTTATATTTCCAGGTGAGCCAGTCCTAAAGTGGAAGGGCAGTTCAGTTGTGCCTATAGGTTGTTTCATTTCCTACCTTAAGGATAGAAAGATGATTTCTAAGGGTTTCATGTACCATCTAGTTAGAAGTTAAGGATTCTACGTCTGAATCCCCAACTATCCAGTCAAATGTTGTAGTGTGTGAGTATCCAGAGGTGTTTCCAGATGATTTATCGGGAATTCCTCCCCAATGGGAGATTAATTTTGGTATTGACCTTCTTCCCTATTTGTATTATGTATCTATTCGTCTTAAAGAATGGCTCCAACTGAGCTAAAGGAGTTGAAGGAGCAGTTGAAGGATCTCTTAGACAAGGGTTTTATCATACTGAGCAAATCCCCATGGGGTGTGCCAGTTCTGTTTGTTCGCTAGAAGGACGGTTGCCTTCGAATATGTATTGATTATTGGTAGTTGGACAAAGTTACCGTTAAGAACAGGTATCCTCTCCCAAGATTGATGATTTGTTTGACCAGCTTCAGGGCGCTAAGTAGTTTTCAAAGATAGACCTCAGATCCGGATACCAACAGCTCAGAATTCAGGAAATTGACATCCTGAAGAAAGCCTTCAGGACTCAGTATGGTCAAAATGAGTTTGTAGTTATGTCATTTGGACTAACGAATGCTCCTAAAACTTTTATGGATTTGATGAACTTGGTGTTCAAGCCATACATTGAAGGTGAAGTGGTAAATAACATCCTTATATACACTCAGAGCAAGGAGGAGCATGTTTCTCATCTGAAGGTGGTGCTACATACCTTGAAGGCTCGCCAGTTGTATGCTAAATTCAGCAAGTGCAAGTTTTGGTTGAACTCAGTGGAATTTTTGGGTCATGTGGTGTCAAGTGAGGGTGTGTAGGTAGACTCTAAAAAGATAGAAGCAGTGAAGAATTGGCACATACAAGTTAGTCCTTCGGACTTCAGGAGTTTCTTGGGTTTTGATGCTTATTATTAGAGGTTTGTAAAGGGTATTCATCCATTGCATTCCCATTTACTAAATTGACCCAGAAGAAAGTGATGTTTCATTGGTCAGAGGCTTGTGAGAAGAGCTTCCAAGAGTTGAAGACTTGACTCACCTCAGCACCGGTATTGACCCTACCTGAGGGCACCGATGGGTTTGTGGTATATTGTGACACTTCGAGGATCCGCCTTAGTTGTGTAATAATGAAGGATGGTAAAGTTATAGCCTATGCTTCTAGGTAGTTGAAGGTCCATGAAAAGAACTACCCGACTTATGATCTCGAATTGGTGGTGGTAGCATTTGCCTTGAAGATATGGAGACATGTAACGACCCGAACGGAGGCCCGGATGCAACACGGGACAAGGAGCTCTGAGAGACCCTAAGTCGACCCATGGAATAAGCATTCATTTAACTGAATCAATAAAACTGAATAAATCAACAAGATAATCATAGAGGAAGTCTAGATTTAACATAACATCAGAATACACAATTTGAAGCTGAAAATACATCCATATGTCTGAAAAGCCTCTAAACATGATCGACCCTTAGCCAACTCGGTGCTAGACACTACTTCCAAAAATATGCATATGCCGTACATCATTTCTCAACGAAGCTCAACATCATCTATTGACGAAGCCCAATAATCAAATACATCTCAAATATGAAATCATGCATATGAGAAGCTTTAACTCAAACCATATACAAGCTGAAAGATAATTGGGAGTCTTCGCTCTAAAACCATGTGGTAAGCTTAACTCGAGAAATCATAAATCATACATTGAATGTGTAGGCATTGCCCAGAGCATTATCATGCTTGAAAATACTTAATTCACATTGAAAACATGATTATAAACATGGGTAGCTTGAAAACATATTTTTCATCATAACATCTCATCATAATCATACATTCATCACAAATCTCTTCTTTCATGAACTTATCATCAATGGAATTTTTAATTCATAAAACTAGAATCATGATTTTTATTGAAAACACTATAAAACTTGCCCATTTTTCATAATTCAATAGTAGAAACATATTTAAATCATACCCATGTAGAGAAATTAGGAGTATCATGCATTGGGTTAAAACTCCATAGATTTGACATAGGAAATTCATAATTTAGTGAAGGAATGGGAATGGGTGTGAAAGAATTCACCCATTCATAACCCTACATACCTGATGGTAGTTGATTCTTACACTTCTTTAAATGCCTAATAGGAATTCAAGAGAAATTAATGAAACTAAGCTTGATCACCCTCTCTCACCTTCTACCTTGCATGCATGAATATAAATGGCCTAAAATGGACTTAACCCCTTTAGAAGTCATCATTCATAACTCAAAATGATGTAGTTTAGGCCTTAGGATCTTAGAAATTACCGAAAAGCTCTTAGTAAATTCGCAGAAAATAACTGCCAGCTTGTCCCAACGAGGGACCTAACGACTTGTCATCATGGGCCAAGACTCGTGGAGTCATCTGTCGAGTACACTGCTCATTAGATCATCTGGGCTCATCACGGGCAAAAACACGATCCGTTACTAGTGACCACAACTCGTGGTCACCAGCCTTCATGTGCACTGCCTTATTCTCAATAAAGTTTTACCCTTCTTGATCACGACTCATCCCACGAACCTTGGGGACTGACCACAATTCGTGGGGTACTTCCGTTAGGTATACTATGTCCTTTTTCCTCCTTACTCTATCACCACTCCCCACGACTGACCTAACGAGTCGTGGCGCTTGACCACGACCTGTGGTCATGTACGCGAGGAGTCAACTTAACAATTTCAAAATCATCATCTAGGCCTTACCACGAGTCGTATCACGACTCGTGGGATGCACCAGTGGGTCACCTCATGACCCGTTCTGTGACTTGATGCCAAATTTTAATTTTTCTCCGTTTCAACTCCCGGATCTGATCTTTTGGCTTCCAGGGTATAACAATATCTCCTCCTTGGGAACATCCATCCTCAAATGTTGGGAATCATACAGAAAAGCAGAGAAATGCAATCATCATATTCAAATACTGATCATTTAAGTTGGATGAATTAACAAATCATACATACATCCATACATATAAAATACACTTGGACACGTGAACTAAGCATGAAACTACATAGAGTTTTAGGGCAAAACTGGTACCTCCAACTAGAATTGAGCCGGTAGAGAATTAATGCGAGTATCTAGCCATCATATCCGCTTCAGCTTCCCATGTAGCTCCCTCAACATGCTGATTCCTTCATAACATTTTAATTAAAGCTACTTCCTTGTTCGTTAGCCTTCGAACTCGATGATCTAGTACTTCTAATGGAACCTTCTTATAACTAAGACTATCTTTTACACCAACACTGTCTACCGGGACAACCAGGGATGGATCACCCAAACACTTCTTTAAGAGCAATACATGAAAAATAGGACACATAGAAACAAATTTTAAGGGTAACTCCAATTCATAAGCCACCTTGCCAACATGTCTCACTATCCTGTAAGGGCCAACATAGCGGGGACTAAGTTTCCTCTTCTTTCCAAACCGCATCCCTCCCTTTATGGGAGACACCTTAAGAAATACCCAATCATCTACTTCAAATTCTAATTCTCTCCTTCTCACGTCGGCATAGGACTTTTGGCGTCTCTAAGTAGTTTTCAACCTGCCCTTTATCAACTAAACCTTCTCCATAGCCTCATGAAACGAATCTGGTCCTATCATCACCATTTCACCAACCTCAAACCAACTAATGGGCGATCTACATCTTCGCCCGTAGAGAGCCTCAAACGGTGCCATCTAAATACTGGAATGATAGCTATTATTGTATGCAAAATTGATAAGAGGCAAATGATCATCCCAACTACCTTTGAAGTCAATCGCACATGCTCTCAACATGTCCTCGAGTGTCTAAATTGTCCGCTCCGCTTGACCGTCCGTCTGCAATATGGCCCTATCATAGCTACCTCACTAACCTCAAACCATCCGATGGGTGACCTATATCTCCATCTATAAAAAGCCTCAAACGATGCCATCTGAATGCGGGAGTGATAGCTGTTATTATAAGAAAACACAATCAGGGGAGGTGATCATCCCAACCACCTTTGAAGTCAACACACATGCCCTCTATAGGTCTTCGAGGGTATGAATTGTCCACTCTAAATCGTCTTTGTTCCTAAGGCCTAGCGAGTTCCTTTTTGCTTTCAAAGTCGGTCCTTTTCTTTCCTTAGACCGATGACTCGCTTGTTCACTACTACTAGCTCTGCATGACCATCCGTTTGCGGGTGAAATTTTGTTTTGAGTTCAGCCTGAGTACCAAGCCCTTTTTGGAATGACCTCCAAAACGGAGAGGTAAATTGAGTACCTCTATCTGAAATGATGGATAAGGGCACTCCATGCAATCAAACTAACTCCTGAATATATTGTTTAGCATAATCCTCCACAGAATCCGCGGTTTTAACCGGTGGAAAATGAGCAACCTTAGTCAACCTGTCTACCACAACCCATATGGAATCATATTGTCGACGAGTACGAGGTAGTCCTATTATGAAATCCATGTTAATATCTTCCCACTTCCAAGTGGGAACACTGATATCCTGAAGTACGCCTCCCAACGTTTATTGCTCAACCTTTACTTGCTGACAGTTCGGACACTTGGCTACAAATTCTGCAATATCCTTTTTCATGTTGTTCCACCAATAGGTCACCCATAAATCATGATACATCTTGGTGGCACTCAGATGGCTAGAATACCTGGATCCATGAGCCTCGTGCAACATCCAACTTCTCAAATCATCGACATTCGGAACACATAGGTGACCCTAACATCGAAACACACCATCTCCCCCTTGGGAGAAGACCTCCACCTTCCAGCTTTGAATGGATTCTTTCAACTTTACCAAAATCGGGTCCTCATCTTGTCTAGCTTTCACATGAATTACAAAGGAAGACTCCGATCCATTTTGTACAACAACACCGCTATCGGTCGAGTCGACCAGCCTAACACCCAACCTTGCAAGTCGATGTACATCTTTCACAAGCTCCTTCTTCCCCTCATCCACATGGGACACACTCTCCATAGAAAGTCTACCAAGTGTTTCGCTACCACATTAGCCTTACTCGGATGGTAAAGGACACTCATATCGTAGTCCTTGAGTAGCTCCAACCACATCCTTTGTCGAAGATTGAGATCTTTTTGCATGAACATATATTGTAAGCTCTTACGGTCCATAAACACATCCATGTGGACACCATACAAATAATGTCTCCATAACTTCAATGCGAACACCATCGTGGCCAATTTAAGATCACAGGTCGAGTAATTCTTCTCATTGACATTCAACTATCTAGAGGCATATGCTATCACTTTCCCACATTGCATCAATACACCCTCGAGTCCGATTATTGAAGCATCAAAATACACCACGAAACCATCTGTACCCTCTGGGAGAGTTAATACCTGTTCTCAAGTAAATCGAGTCTTCAATTCTTGGAAGCTCTTCTCACAAGCCTCTGACCATTGGAACTTCACCTTCTTTTGGGTAAATTTGGTCAAAGGTGCCTCAATAGATGAGAAACCCTTAACAAACCCCTGATAGTAGCCAACTAAACCCTAGAAACTCCGAATATCTGAAGGATTCATCGGTCTAGGCCAATTCTTCACCGCCTCTATTTTCTGAGAATCCACCTAGATGCCTTCACTTGACACCACATGGCCCAAAAATGCTACAGAGTTCAACCAGAACTCGCACTTGCTAAACTTGGCATACAATTAGCGATCCTTAAGAGTCTTAAGCACTATTCTCAAATGAAAAACATGTTCCTCCTCACTCCAAGAGTATATGAAGAAGTCATCGATGAACACAATCACGAACACATACAAGTATGGCTTAAACACCCTGTTCATCAAGTCGATAAGAGCTACAGGAGCATTCACTATTCCAAAAGACATAACTACAAACTCATAATGACCATACCGCATCCTGAAGGCTATCTTCAGGATTTCATACTCCCGAACTATGAGCTGATGATACCCAGATCTGAGATCTATCTTTGAAAACTACTTGGCACCCTGAAGCTGGTCAAATAAATCATCAATCCTGGGTAGAGGATACCTGTTATTAACAGTGACTTTGTTTAATTGCTGATAGTCAATTCACAACCAAAGGGAACCATCCTTCTTTCGGAGAAATAAGACTGGTGCACCCCATGGAGACTTGCTCAATCTAATAATTCCTTATCTAGCAGGTCCTTCAACTGATCCTTCAACTCCTCTAACTCGAGTAGAGCCATCCTGTAAGGAGGGATATATATAAGTTGCGTGTTGGGAAGAAGGTCAATATCAAAATCAATTTCCCTCTCGGGAGGAACACTTGGTAAATCATCTGGAAATACTTCTGGGTACTCACGCACCACCAAAACTGACTAGGTAGTCGGGGTGTCAGACTTAACATCCTTAACTCTAACTAGATGATACATACAACCCTTGGAGATCATCTTCCTGGCCTTAAGATAGGAAATAAAATGACCTACGGCGATGGCCGAACCACCCTTCCACTCCAAGACTTACTCACCCGAAAAGTAGAACTCCACCGCATGAGTTCTACAATTAATAGAATCATACCACGCATACAACCAATCCATGCCAAGAATGATATAAAATTCAGTCATGGATAACTCTACAAGGTCTGTGGAGGTGACTTTATGCAATATAGTGATCAGGCATCTTCTATACACCCACCTAGCTACAAGAAAATCACCAACAGGTGTAGAAACTAAAAATGCTTCTGATAGAGTCTTGGGACTAACTCCAAAGCTACTAGCAATATAAGGTGTCGCAAAAGACAAGGTAGCCCCTGGATCTAAAAAAGCATAAGCATCAAGATGAAAAACTTGTAACACACCAGTAACCATATCTAGTGAAGTCTCATGCTCTTGATGGGTCGCAAGGGCATAGAACCTATTATGGTACTAACCGCTGGCTGAACTAGTTGAGGCACCCTGCTGAGGGGGATGTGCTGCTAGAGTAGCTGAACTAGCGGCTGGCATACAGGCTCTGCCGCCCCCTATTTTGATCTAAGGTCTATCCCTGAGTTGGTGTCCGGTTTTTCCACAAATGAAACAAGCATTTGCGGCAACTAGGTACCTTACTGGGTGATTCTTGCTCACCCCCCACAAGATGGGAAGGTGCGTTCTATCTGCATGCCACCCTGGCCTCTCGAATCCTAAGTCCTACTCTCCCAATCCCTTCGAGATCTAAATGGTGTTCTGGCTGATGATGGTGCTGCAGAAAAAGGCCTGTGCTGAGACTGCTAGCGATGTCCACCCCTTGATCTAGCTTTAAAAATTCTATAAGTGTATGTCCTGGCCCTATTGGCCTCTCTATGCCTCCAATACACTGACTCCATCTGTTGGATATACAACACTATGCGGGGAAAATCCACATCTTGATGCAGCATCACGATCCTACGATCCTTATCCAGGAAGTCCACCACTCCATGCACAAATTGGCTCACTCAAGCCTTCTAGTCTGCCACCAACTCTGGCGCATACTTGGATAAATGAGTGAACTCTAGATCATACTCCTAAACTTACAAATCACCCTACTTCAGATTTACAAAGTCAGTCGCCTTTAGTTCCCTCATCTCACGAAGGAATAATCCATTCAGAAATGTCGTGTGAAACTCTTCCAAACCTATAGGGCCTTCCCCCACTACCCTACCATCTCTCTATTGCTTGAACCATAGATGTGCCACCCCTTTCAACTGAAAAGAGGCCAAATCAACACACTCTCCATTTGTGATCCCCATGACCTGGGCGATCTTTAGAATATCATCGATGAATTCATGCGGGTTCTCATCTATCTTGGATCCCAGGAACTCTGGCGTGTTCATCCTCAAGAAATATCTTACTCGAGCCGCTGTTGCATAACTATTCTATGGAACATGCGCAACAACCTGTGGATTGACCTGAGCGATAAAGGCCTGCGCAAGGATCTGAATAGCTGCCCGAAACTCAGCATGGTCAATTGGATCCGATTCCTGGTGCCCCTGAACGGTTGGGGATTGCTGGTGCCCATTACCGTTGCCATCCTTGTGGCCTTCCCATTCACGTTTCTTCTACCATTCATTCTTCGAGGAGCCATGATTCTACAATTGTGAATAGTATGGATTAGAAGGATAGAAAGACTTTTCATTGCATGACATAGATCATGAAAGAAGGAAATATTTCCTAAACATCTCCCAACCTCTTCTTCATAAGTGTGGCGCACTTCACAACCATGAAAAAGACTCTAGTTCACGCGGCTTTTAGACACCCGAGGACACTTCAAACCTATTTCTCTGATACCAAGTTTGTCACAACCCGAACATAGGCCCGAATCATAATACAGGAATAGGAGTCCCACTCCAAGTCGACCAATGGCATGAACATTCATCTAACTTCATATCACTTAAAGCAGAATACTGAACATATGATATAGCAGAAACAGAAACATAACATGATAAGCGGAACATACTAGAATTACATATCAGCTGAATACTACAATTAGTCTGAAAGCTCTATCATACCAGATGGGTTGATGGGACAACATCCACAACTGACCCAACAAAACTTAAACAAAAGAAACATCACTATCCGAACATATGGCCCTAGGAGTAGGAGGACTCACCAAAAGGACTGATAGCTAACTCTAAAATGGATTACTGACGGGGGTGAGCTTGAGGCCGGGCCCTGTATCATGAAATGATCTAGCATAGAAAGTATACGGTCAGTACGTGGAATGTACCGAGTATGCAAGGCAAGTAAAACAGACATTTAAAATATATAAAAGTTCATAAATGATCATAAGAGTAGGAAAATATGCCCATAACATAAATATCATTCGATATCATAAGGCTCAAGGTTTACAAAACATTCATAATTCAGTCGTAACCATAATCATAAGAGAAAAGCTTTGTTGAACATGTCTTGAGCCAATACATATAACCATAAACATGCATAAATCATGAGGAACAATGGGAGATTCTTATAATGAACATACCCCATATAAGCACACATGGAGCCCGACCTATAACCCTAGTTGGGAGGGCATTCGTACCTTGCCAAGGGTAGAACCATGAAAGGTGTGATATCACCATGAAAAAGGGCCACGTGGGCCGGGTACAGTCACAAGGGAGGTCCCATCATGTCCTACAGTGGCACATAGTTCTGACATTCGTGGTAGAACCTAGACCCCAAACCTACTCGGTGTTAAATACTACTCCTAAAACATATATAGTGCTCATAGTATATCATGCATGAGATTCATGGGCAAGTTAAATAATGATAATCATAAACATGCTTGTAAATTCAGGAACTAGCCATGAGGGTAAGGCCCGTGAGTCGGCCAAAAACATAATTAGTAAATCATGGGATTCATGCATACTTGTAGATCATACATAAACATTGCAAATCATCAAATCATAAAGGCGTATTTAAATAAATCCACTTTCAAATCACAAATCATGATGGGTGTATGAAAATCAATAATTTAAGTAAAAATAATAACTCGATTCATCATAGAATATGCATAATTGGGCTTAATTTAGTAGAAATAGAAATCAATAATCTTATAATCAAAATAGTTGTAGAATTTGATCATAATTCAGAAAAGAAAATAACCCATTAATAGTTCATTAGAATTTCCACAAGATTTGAGTTAAAACCCCATAAGATTTTTGATCAAATTTCATGAATTAGGAAAGATTGGGCATGAGTGTGAACGAAAACACCCACTCATAACCCTACATACCTATTGGAAGTCAAATCTCACAACTCCTTGAAAGCCCAAAGGGAAATTGACGAAGAACACCTTCAAGACTAGTTTGATCACCTCTAAACTTTTCTAACTTTGCATGCATTAGAATGAATAGGTTAGAAGGGCTAAACCTATCTTAATACACTCAGAAAATAACTTAAAATAACATAGTTTAGGACCTTAGAGTGTAGGAAGGATGAAAATACCCTTAATGAAAAACCCTGAAAACTCTGCACTGGGTGAACTAACGGGCGTACTGACGAGTCATTGGAGGATACCACGACTCGTGGTATACATAAGTTATTTGCACTACCAAATCCTTGATCTCAGATTGAACCCATGACTCTGCAGGACGACTCATCCCTTCATCAAACGATTCATCACATCATCCATTTTTTGCCCCCTCCAGATCCTATATTGGTCCCTCCAACGAGCCTCATCACGACTTGTAACTACATCCAACGAGTCCTGGTTGCCATCCGTTAGGTCCACTTGAAATTATTGACATCCCATACAATGAATCGTGACCAGTACATGTTACATCTCACGATGGATCATAGGATGACCCGTTACATCGCCTAATGCTGAAGTCCAGTACCCACCATGGTTATAGATGAAGACTCGTTGTTCCCAACAACGAGTCATCACATCACTCCTTGTTTCCACTGTCACCGAACCTGATCCTTCCCACAACTGCTTCCCACGGGTCGTTGGTTGGACCAAAAGCCCGTTGGGTCGTTCGTCCTGCAACATTTTTCCCAGTTTCCAGCCAAATTTCATTTTAAACCCGGATCTAATCTTAGGCACTTTCGGAGTATTACATATAACACACCCATATCGTAGTCCTTGAGTAACTCCAACCACCTCCTTTGCTGAAGATTAAGATCCTTTTGGGTAAACACATATTGTAAACTCGTATAGTTCATAAACACGTCCATGTGGACCCCATACAAATAGTGTCACCATATCATCAAGGTGAATACCACCACGGCCAATTCAAGATCACGGGTCGGGTAATTCTTCTGATGAACCTTCAGCTGTCTAGAGGCATATGCTATAACATTCTATGCTTGCATCAATACACACCCAAGTTAGATCCTTGAAGCATCGCAATACACCACAAATCAATCGGTACCCTCCGGTAGAGGTAACACTGGTGCTGAAGTAAGTTGAGTCTTCAACTCTTGGAGGATCTTCTCACAAGCCTCCGACCATTGGGATTTCTCCTTCTTCTGGGTCAATTTGCTAAAAGGTGCTGCAATCGGTGAGAAACCTTCCACAAATCATCAATAGTAGCAAGCTAAACACAAAAAGCACCGAATATCCTAAGGATTCACCAGTCTAGGAAAATTCTTCACCGCTTCTATTTTCTAAGAATCCATCTTTATGAACTCACTTGATACCCCATGGCCCAATAATGCTATGGAGTTCAACCAAAACTAAAACATGTTGAATTTGGCATACAATTGGCAATCCTTGAGAATCTAAAGCACTATTCTCAAATGAGCGGCATACTCCTCTCTCCGAGAGTATATCAGGATGTCATCAATAAGCACAATCAAGAACATATCCAACTATGGCTGTAACACCCTGTTCATCAAGTCCATAAAAGTTGTAGGAGCATCCGTTGGTCCAAAATACATAAATGCAAACTCGTAATTACCATACCGCGTCCTGAAGGCTGTCTTCATGATGTCGGTCTCCTAGACTCTGAGCTGATGGTACCTGGATCTAAGATCTATCTTCGAGAAACACTTGCCACACTAAAGCTAGTAAATTAAATCATCGATCGTGGGAAGAGGATACCAATTCTTGACGATGACTTTATTCAATTACCGATAAAAAATACACATTCATAGAGACCTATCTTTCTTTAGGACAAAGAGAACTGGTGCACCCCATGGAGACTTGCTCGGTCTAATAAAACCCTTATCCAACAGGCCCTTCAGCTGCTTTCAACTCCTTTATCTCAGCTGAAGCTATTCTGTAGGGAGGAAAAGATATAGGTTGTGTGTCGGGAAGAAGGTCAATACAAAAATCAATCTCTCGCTCGGGAGGGATTCCTGATAAATCATCTGGAGAGACCTCCAGAAGCTCACATACTACTGGGACAGACTGGATAGTTGGGGTCTCGGACATCGCACCTTTAATCCTAACTAGATGGTACATACAACCTTTAGAAATCATCTTTTTGGCCTTAAGGTAGGAAATAAAATGACCTATAGGTACAATTGAACTACCTTTCCATTCTAAGACTGGCTCTCCTTGCAATGTGAACTCTACTGACTAGTTTCTACAATTAACTAAATCATAACATGCAAATAGCCACATGCCAAGGATAACATCGAAATCGGTCATGGCTAACTCTATCAAATCTACTAAGGTGACTTTCTACAGGACTGAGATCGGTCAACCTCTATACACCTATCTAGCTACAACTGAATGACATACTGAGTAGAGACTGAGAAGGGTTCTAAAGAAATTTCAAGATTTACTCCGAAGCTACTGGCCACATAAGGTGTCACAAATGACAAGGTAGCCCCCGTATCTAACAAAGCAGATAAATCAAGATGGGAAACTCATAATATACATGTGACTACATCTAGGGAGACCTCCTTCTCCTGGTGGGATGCTAAGGAATAGAATTTGTTCTAGCGCTGACCGCCACCTTGTGCTAGTAGATGCCCCTTGATGTACGGACTATACGGATGGGCTACTAAACTAGACGCTGGGCCTCGACCCCCATCATGATCCTGCCTCACTACTGGTCAATCTCTGAGCATGTGTCCGGGCTTCCCACACTCGAAACAAGCACCTGTACTTGCTAACACAGACCCATGTAGCCCCGGCCACACCTATAGCAAGCTGGAATACTAGAATCTGTGGGTCTGTTGCTCTGACCCATAGAGCTTGACGCTCGCCCTCTCTAATCGTGCATAGGCCTTGATGGCACACTCAATGCTGAAGATGTTGGGGCTGAAGATCTCTGGTGGTTCTCTTGTCGGTGCCCATCTCCTGACCTCGGCTATGAGAATTTATGGTCATCTGTCCGATCCCTCTTGGCCTCTCTCTCCCTCATATATGCCGCCTCCATCTGCTCGGCATACAAAATAATCTGAGGGAAATCCATATCCTGATGGAGCATGGTGGTCCTGCAATCCTAGGGCATACTTTGATAGGCGAGTGAACTCGAGGGCATACTCCTACACCGTCATCCACCCTTGCTTCCTATTTACGAACTTAGCTGCCTTCAACTCCCTCATCTACCAAGAGAAGAACCAATCTAAGAATGCAATATGCAAGTCCTCCCAAGTGACAGGACCTGCTCCAGTAGCCCTACTATCTTTCAATTGCCGAAACAAGATGTGTGCGACCCCTTTCAACTGATACAAGGCCAATTCCGCTCACTCAATTCCATTCATCCCCATGTCTTGGGTGATCTTCACAATATAATTTATGAACTCATGTGAGTCCTCATCTACTTTTGACCCGAGGAACTCTGGAAGGTTCATTCTTAAGAGATCTTTGACTCAAGCTGTCGCTAGATTTCTATTTTGCGGGACATGCACAACTGCCTGCTGATTTACCTGAGCGGTCAGGGCCTGTGCGAGCATCTGAATAGCTTCTCAAAACTCAGCATGGGCAACTAGCTCCAGTACATGGTGCTCCTGAATTGGTAGGGCCTGCTGGTGCCCGTTTCCATTGCCATCCTCATGTCAATCTCCATTCCCATTCGTTCTACCATTTACTCTTCGGGGAGCCATGATTCTACAATCGCGAATAGCATAAATTAGAAAGATAGGGAGACATTTCATCACACGACATAGATCATAAAAGAAGGGAACATTTTCTAAACGTCTTGTAGCCCCTTCATCATAAGTATGGAGTGCTTCACACTCATGAAAAAGAATCTACTCAATGCGGCTTTCAGACACCCAGGGACACTTCAAACCTATTGCTCTGATAACAAGTTTGTCACGATGCGAACGGGCGCCCGGATTGCGACAAGGGACAAGGAGACTCGAGGGACCCCAGGACGATCCATGGCATAAGCATACATCTAACTCAATCAGTAAAACTGAATAAAACAATAATATAATCATAGCGGATGTCTTAATTTAACTTAACATCAGAATACACAATCTAAAGCTGAATACATCCATATGTCTGAAAAGCCTCTAATCATTTATAGTTGATGTGACTAGAGCCCAACTAACTCAACCAAACTGAAACTGAAAATACACAGAGAAAGTCTGAATAAGCCTAGTCCTCGGGGGATGAGAACTCACCAACAATGTAAGATGCTAGCTCTGAAGACTGACTATGAACGGGGATGAACCTGAGAGCCTGGTCCTGTATAATGAAATGATACAACATAGAGTATGTGGTCAGTACGTGGAATTTACCGAGCATGTAAGGTATGCAAAATCGCTTATATAAATAAAATCATTTAAAAACATGCATAATGTATAACATAACAATAAGAATCTGAGAGTAGGCTTGCATGAATTCTTTCTGAAATCATGATCTCATCATAACATAACATAACATCATAACTAAATCGATTGACTCAAAGCTGAAATCTGATAGTCATGAGTAAAACTGAACATTGAGTAAAACCTTCTTTAGGGAGTATATGGGTATAGAAATCTCATGAATGATAAACATGCATAACAGAATCACGAGGAACAATGGAAGACTTGTCTTTTAACCGACATACCATAATAGAGCTTTCTTGGTCCCAACTATCACACTCAAGTGGGTAGAGCCGTCTAAAGCCTTGCCAGGGCTAGGGACGATAGGATGATATTGATATCAAGCTCGTGGCCCAATTGGGCAGGGGATAGCTCACAAGAGAGGTCTCGAGGTAATGTATATAATAGTATAACTTATGTTAGCGAGTCATTCTAAGGAATAGGGTGATCGATCCTTAGCCTACTCGGTTCTAGACACTACACCCAAAGACATGCATATGCTCTACATCATTTCTCAAGAAGCCAAAAAAATTGTCTATTGATAAAGTTCAATAATCAAATACATCTCAAGTATGAAATCATGCATATGAGAAGCTATAACTAAAACCATACCACAAGCTAAAAAATAATTGGGAGTCTGTGCTCCAAAACCATGTGATAAGCTCAATTCCAGAAATCATCAATCATACTTTGAACATGTGGGCATTTACTAAAGATTTAACATACTTGAAAATACAAAATTCACATCGAAAACATGCTTATAAACATGGGTAGATTGAAAACATGCTTTTCATAATAATATCTCATCATAATCATACATTCATCACAAATCTCTTCTTTCATGAACTTCTCATCAATGGTCTTTTTAATTCATAAAACTAGAAACATGATTTTTATTGAAAACATTATAAAACTTCATAATTCAATTGTAGAAACATATTTAAATCATACCCATGTAGAAAAATTAGGAATATCATTCATTGGGTTAAAAATCCGTAGATAGATATAGGAAATTCATGATTTCGTGTGGGATTAGGCATGAGTGTGAAAGAATTCACCCATCCATAACCCTACATACCCGATGGTAGCTTATTCTTACACTTATTTAAATGCCCAATAGGAATTGAAGAGAAATTTAAGAACACTAAGCTTGATCACTCTCTCTTACCTTCTACCTTACATGCGTGAATATAAATGGCCTAAAATGAACTTAACCCCCTTAAAAGTCATCATTCATAATTCAAAATGACATAGTTTAGGCCGTAGAATCTTAGGAATTATGAAAAAGCCCTTACCAAAATCGCAGAAAATAACTGTCAGTTGGTCCCGATGAGGGACCTAACAACTCGTTATCATGGGCCACGAATCATGGAGTCATCCTTCATGTACACTGCTAATCAGATCAATTGGGCTCGTCACGGGTAATATCATGATCTATTATTGGTGACCACCGCTCGTGGTCACTACCCGTCATGTGCACTACCTTATTCTCAATAAAACTTTACCCTGCTTGACCACAACTCATCCAACGAATCATAGGGACTGACCATGACTCTTGGGTTCCTTCCATTAGGTACACTTCCTTCTTTTTCTACTTTACTCTATCACCACTCCCCATGACTAACCTAAAGAGTCGTGGGGCCTGACCAC
The DNA here is from genome assembly GCA_035772735.1 of Datura wrightii. NCBI lineage: Eukaryota > Viridiplantae > Streptophyta > Magnoliopsida > Solanales > Solanaceae > Datura > Datura wrightii. The sequence continues at coordinate 85,847,084 of JASDFA010000006.1, read as the reverse complement.
AACTCATGGTCATGTACGTGGGGAGTCAACTTTCCAATTTCAAAATCATTATATGGGCCTCACCATGAGTCACATCACGAATCATGGGCTGCACAAATGGGTCACCTCACGACCAGTGCTGTGACATGATGCCAAAATATTAATTTTTCTCTATTTTAACTCCTGGATCTTATCTTTGGGCTCCTGGGGTATAACAAGACACTGCCTTTATGGTGTCCATGTAGATGTGTTTATAGACCACAAAAGCCTACAGTACATGTTTATCAAAAAGGATTTGAATCTACGTTAGAGAAAGTGGTTAGAGATTTTGAAGGATTATGATATAAGTGTCTTTACCACCCGGGTAAGGCTAATGTGGTGGCGGATGCTCTTAGCAGGCTTTCCATGGAGAGTGTGTCCCATGTAGATGAGGAAAGGAAGGAGTTGGTGAACGATGTACAACGTCTTACACGACTAGGAGTCCGTCTTGTGGACTCGACAAATGGTGGAGTTGTTGTTCTGAATTGGTCAGAATCATCGTTAGTCACCCAATTTAAACCTAGAAAAGATGAGGATCCTATTTTGGTAAAGTTGAAGAAATCCGTTCAGAATCAGAAGGTAGAAGTCTTCTCCAAAAGGGAGACGGGGTGCTTCAAAATCAGAGTTGCTTGTGTGTTCTGGGTGTTGATAATTTGAGAGATCAAATGTCGCATGAGGCTTATGGTTCCAGATACTCTATACATCTAGGTCCCACCAAGATGTACCGTGACCTACAGGAAGTTTATCGCTGGAGTGGCATGAAGAAAGACGTCGCAGAATTTGTGGATAAGTGTCCGAATTGACAACAAGTGAAATTGGAACATTAAAGTCTTGGAGGTGTGCTTCAAGACATTAGTATCCCTACCTGGAAGTGAGAGGAAATGAATATGCACCTCATCACAGGGTTGCCTCGCACTCGTTCACAATATGACTCTATTTGGGTGGTTGTAGAGAGGTTGACTAAGGCAGTTCATTGTCTACCAGTCAAAACTACTGATTCAGCAGAGGATTATGCTAAGTTGCACATTTGAGAGTTAGTTAGATTGCATGGAGTGCCATTGTCCATAATATCAGATAGAGGTACTCAGTTTACCTCCCAATTTTGGAGATCGTTTCAAAAGGGACTTACTACTCAGGTCAAGCTTTGCATAACCTTTCACCCGCAAGTGGATTGTCAGACAGAGTGGACTATTCAGAATCTTGAGGATATGTTGAGAGCGTATGTGATTGATTTCAAGTGTAGTTGGGATGATCATTTGCCTCTCATTGAGTTTGCATATAACAACAACAACAATTCTAGCATCCAGATGGCTCCATTTGAGGCTCTCTATGGGCGTAGATTTAAATCACCTATTTGTTTGTTTGAAGTTGGTAAAGCTGCGATGATAGGTCTAGATTAAGTTCATGAGGCTATGGAGAAAGTTCATCTTATAAGGGACAGGTTGAAAACAACTCAGAGTCGCTAAAAGTCCTATTCATATATGAGGAGGAGGGAGCTTGAGTTTCAAGTTGATGATTAGGTATTTTTGAAGGTATCCCCCATGAAGCGAGTGATGATATTCGAAAATAAAGGGAAACACAGTCCCCATTTTGTTGGTCCATATCGGATTGTGAAACAGGTTGGCAAGGTAGCATATGAGCTGATGTTGCCCTCAGAGTTAGCTTCAATTCCTCCAGCTTTCCATGTATCGCTCTTAAAGAAGGGTTTGGGTGATCCAGCTCTAGTTGTTCTGGTGGCCAGTGTCAGTGTGAAATATGGCCTTAGTTATGAGAAGGTTCCGGTAGAAATACTTGATCGTCAGGTTCATAAGCTAAGAAACAAAGAAATAGCCTTAGTCAAGGTTTTCTGGAGGAAACAGCATGTTGAGGGAGCTATGAGGGAAGCCGAAGCACATATGATGGCTAAATACCCACATCTATTCCCTTTCGGCTTAGTTTCAGCTTGAGGTATCCGTTTCCTCCTTAGTACCCTATTTAGTTTCATATTCAGCTCATGTTCCCCAGTTTCTTTCATGTCAATATATGTATAAATGATCCATGAATTCAGTTCAGTCATGTAGTTCAGTCCGGAGTCAGTCACTCCATTAGTTTCAAGCTTGTATGTTTAGTATTTGAGTATGATGATTGCATTTCTCTACATTTCAGTATGTTTTTCCCACATTCAAGGACAAATTTTCCCAAAGGGGAGATATTGTAATAACCCGAAAACCCTAACATTAGACTCGGGAGTGGAAACAGAGAAAATAAGATTTTCTGCACCAGGTCACAGGACGAGTCGTCTAGTGACTCGTTGGGTGCACCACGAGTCAGTCAGTGACACTTGGAGAGGAGCTTGGATTGGGTTGGAGTTTTTATTTTTGAGGTGGCCACGGGGGGTGACCATGAGTCGTGGTCAGCACCATGATTCATGGAGTTGTCCGTGGCAAGGAGTTGATTGAAGGACAGATGATTTCGGTAGTGTCCCTAATGGGTCGTCACCATGAGTCATTGGACACACCATGAGTCGTAGTGTCCCTCATGGTGACCAGTGAAGATGGAATTCTAGTGCAGGCAACGAAAGGTGACGACAAGTCGTCCAGTCCCTCGTAGGGATGGCAGTGTTTTTTTCCCTATGAATTTATTAAGGCCCTTTTTGTCATTTCTATGTTCCTAAGTCCTAAACTTCATCGTTTTAAGATTAGAATAGAGTATTTTAAGAGGGGTAAGTTCATTCTAAGCCTATTCACTTCCATACATGCAAGTTTAGAAGTTCCTAATGGTGATCAAGAGTAAATTCCTCAAGTTCTTCCCCAAATTCTCATTGTACAATCAAGGAAGTCGTGAAATCAGATTTCTACATGTATGTAAGGATATGAATGGGTGTATCCATCCACATCCATGACAAATCCCTCTACAATTCATGAAATTCTAGTTCATGAGTCCATGGGGTTTTCACCCAACATGTTAATTCTCTAAGTTTCAATCATGGGTATGATTTAAGCATGTTTCTAATATTGAATTATGATTAATGGGCATATTTTGTAATGTTTTTAAGTATAAATTATGTTTTCAAGTTTTGTAAAGTATGATGCCCATCCATGAAAGTTCATCAAAGTTGAGATCTATGAAATATGTTTTCAAGCATGATTAGATGAATTTTAAGAAAGTATTATTTCAAATTACCCATGTCTATATTCATGTTTTCAAATGATCAAGTCTATGTAAAGCATGTTTAAGTATTGGGCAAGGCCATATAATCAAGTATGATTCATGATTTATCTAAATTTCATGTTATTAATTTACCACATGGATTTTGGAGTCTAGACTCCCATTATTTTTAGCTTTTGATATGTTTTGAGCCCAAGGCTCTTCATGTTATGATTTAAGATTTATGTATGTATGTTATGAGTCAGCGGCGTCACTAGATGATGGTTCAGCTTAGTTGAAAAATGATAGAGAGAATATGCATATTTTTGGGATTAGTGTCTAGCACCAAGAAGACTAAGGGTCAGCCAACCCTATCCCTCAGAACTACGCGCCATCGTAGGTATGTTCAGATCAATTGGGACCTCCCTTGTGAGCTTCCCCTGCACCCAAGGGTCCTTCAGCTTGATATCGACATCATGGTAGCATCCTTAGCCCTGGCAAAGCTTTGAACGGCTCTGCCCACTTGAGTGTGATAGTCGAGATCACGTAAGCTCTATCATGATAATGTCGGTTATATGAAGAGTCTCCCATTGTTCCTAATGATTTCAGTTATGCATGTTCGTAATTCATAATATTACATTCTCAGAAGGTTTGTGTCACGACCCGAACGGAGGCCCGGATTGCAACACGGGACAAGGAGCCCTGAGAGACCGCAAACCAACCTATGGCATAAGCATTCATCTAACTCAATTAATGAAATTAGAAGAATCAACAAAAACAATCATAGTATAAGTCTAGAGTAAACATAACATCAAAATACAAAATTTGAAGCTAAATACAACCACATGTCTGAAAAGCCTCTATCATGACGAGTTGATGGGCAAAGACCTTAACTAACTCAAAAAAACTGAAACTGAAATACATAAGGAAATTTGAGTAGTCTAGTCCTCGAGAGATGAGGACTCACCAACAACGAAAGTTCTAACTCTGAAGTCAAACTTTGAGGGGGGCTGAATCTGAGAGATGGGTCCTGTATTGTGGAACGATACAACATAGCGTATGTAGATAGAAGGTGGAATATACCGAGTATGTAGGGTGAATAAAACTGCTTAAATAAATAAAATCATTTAAAGACAATGCATAATGTAAACATAAACATCAAGAAATATGAGATTAGGGCTTGTATGCATTCTTTCTGAAATCATGATCTCATCATAGCATAACATATCATCATAAATGAATCGATTAACTCAAAGCTGAAATATGATATTTATAAGTAATACTGAACATTGAGTCAAACCTACTTTAGAACATGCATGCATATGTAATTCTCATGAGTAATGGATATGCATAACTGAAATCATGAGGAACAATGGGAGACTCGTCTTTTAACCGACATACCAGGATAGAGCTTACGTGGTCCCAACTATCACACTTAAGTGAGCAGAGTCGTCCAAAGCCTTTATAGGGATAGGGATGATACCATAATATCGATATCAAGCTCATGGGCAAATAGGGATAGATAGCTCACAAGGGAGGTCCCGAAGTAACATTTAAAGTATAGACCTACATTGGGAAATAGTTTTGAGGCATAGGGTGACTGACCCTTAGCCTTCTCGGTGCTAGACACTACTTTCAAAAACATCCATATGTTGTACATCGTTATTCAACGAAGCTCAACATCGTCTACTGACAAAGCTCAATCAGCAAATACATCTCATTTGTGAAATCATGCATATGAGAAGCTTTAGCTCAAAACATATCACAAGCTAAAAGATAATTTTAATTCTTTGCACCAAAACCATATGGTAAGCTTAATTTGAGAAATCATCAATCATTCTTTGAACATGTGGGCATTGTCCAAAGCATTAACATAATTGAAAATACTCAATCCATATCGAAAACACGATTATAAACACGAGTAGCTTGAAAACATGCTTTTCATCATAATATCTCATCATCATCATCATACATTCATCACAAATCTCATCTTTCATGAACTTTTCATCAATGGGATTTTAATTCATGAAGTTAGAAATATGTTTTAATTGAAAATATTATAAAACTTTCCGTTCTTCATAATTCGGTAGGAGAAACATAATAAAATCATATCCATGTAGAGAACTAGGAAATTCATGCATTTGGGTTAAAACCCCATAGAAAAGTAATAGAACATTCATGATTTAGAGAAGAATTGGGAATGAGTGTGAAAGAAATCATCCATTCTTAACACTACATACCTGATGGTAGCTGATTCTTACACTTCTTCCATAGCCCAACAAGAAATTGAAGTGAAATTGAAGAATACTAGCTTGATCACCCTCTCTAACGTTTCTGCCTTGCATGCATGAATGAATAAGGCCTGAAATGAACTTAACCCCTTTAAAAGTCATCATTCATAACTCAATACGTCATAGTTTAGGCCTTAGAAACATAGAAATTATAGAAAAGCTCTTACTAAACTCGCAGAAAATAACTGCCAAATGGTCCCAACGAAGACCTAACGACTCATTACCCTGGGCCACGACTCGTGGAGTCGTCCATCAAGTACACTTCTTAGCCTTAATAAATTTTTTTACCTGCTTAGTCACGACTCACCCCACTAATTGTAGGGACTGACCACGACTTGTGATCACGGGCAAAAATATATGCCCGAGATACGCTTTACGACTTAAATTAGTCTTGTTTATCTAAGATTATTGTATACATTTTCATGTAATTTTAGATAAAGTAAAGATATGCGCTAACCAACATGATTAGCCTTTGTTTTGTAGGTTTTGATAACTTTTGAGTAACTAATCCATGAGTTGGTGAAGTAGAGGCTTGGAAAAGGAATCAACACGCGAACGTCGGCAAAGAGGAGGCACAAAACAGCCCACCGGCGCGTCGACAAGGTGCCACGGCAGGCAGGCCGCTCACAACAGCCCACCTGCGCGTTGGCGACGTGCCACAACAGGTGGCCTCCGCGACCAAGGGCTGCCAACACGCTGCCCAAGCAGCGTGACTCGCTGCCAACGCGGCAGGTGCTGCCCGGGCCAGTTTCGGGTGATTTTCCAGAGGGCTTCCGCGTCCGTAGCATGTCACGGAGGCCGTGCTCCGTGATGCACTCTGTGAAATGTTGCTTGTTATTCAGGGAAAGAGTCCTACTACTATAAATAGCACACTTAGGTTTATTTTTCAGAAATTCAGACTTGATGGAGCAAGGATGTGGGTTACAGGCAGTTGAGGGACGAAAAGTTCAGGGTTTTTTCTCTCTTTCTTTCTTCTCTAATTCAATTGTTTGTATGATTAACACTTGTTTTAGGATGATTAATCCACAAATGAGTGGCTAATTCCCTTCCTTGTTGAGGTTATAAACACTTGTGATGAATTTTGATTATAGAATTATATGGTTTTTCATCTTTTTCTTCCATGTTGTTCTATAAATTCTTGTTTCTACTGCATTGGTGTGTGGACTACATTAATGTACATCTAAAAAGTCCGATTTCACTCGAGAGAGCACGAAATTGGAAAGTTGTGAATTAATTGGATATTGTTCTTTACTTGATTTGGGAAAATTGAGTTTTGATGTGCTTTCCTGATAGAAATATACTTGAAAGCCGTATTAGTCAATTTAGGAACCGGAATTGTATTGCTAGGTCATGAATTGCATTTGATCACAGAAATGTAGACGGATGGTTTATGATTCTTAGGTGAGATTAAATACGAGAGTTTTAATCTCTTGGCTAATGTTCTTGGCTAGCAACTGGAAGAAAAGATTAACCAATTTATGATGATAATCAGTTTCATTACATGTTCTTTAACCTCAGCATTCTCTTATTCATAGTCCAAATTCAAAGTAGATAATTGTTTGTAGTTTAGTATAAAATTTATAAAACAAATTATTCACTTTTTGGTTACGTTGTTGTCAGTATATTTAGAAGTTAAATATAGTATAGTATACTTAAGCAAACTTCACTTAATCCGAGTCTCTGAGGGATCGATACTTGGCTTACTAAAGCCACTTACTACTTGTTCGACCACGTGCACTTGCGTGTCGGTTTTATAACCCACAAAACCAACCGAACAAGTTTTTGGCGCCGTTGCCGGGGACTTGGCAATAGGTGAATTTGTTTTAAGAGTAATTGACGGTATTTTTATTTTTCTCAAGTGTTGACAACTTAGTCTTAGTGTTTGTTTTAATTCTTTTGCATTTTACTTTTTCTTTTTCGAATACCCTTATTGACATGACATCGTGGAATATAAATGGTTTCAATGGTGGATACTCTTATTTTGGCGAATCTTGTCTGAATTGCGGAGGACACCACTCGTAGAAACACTGTAACACGTGCAATATATGTGGTGGTCAAGATGGCCATTGGGATGGCTGTCCGAATGCATATTCCCCTCCCTCGAGCCCCTACTATGATCCTTCTGTTGTTTTTGCTGAATATAGGCATGCTGAAAATGAGGACTTGGGACGCCAAGCTCAAATAGAACACATGCTGAAACAACTCCTGGAGCAATCAGAAGTAATGAAGGAGGCGATGGTAGTATTGATAATTCAGCAAGAAGAGAATGCAGAGGCTCTACAAAGGATGAGCGTCAAATTCACAGAGATGATTGCTGAGGCTGAAGCTTGTGATAAATTGCAGGTGACAGTTTTAGCTGATATTCAAGAGAAACTACAAGAGGAAGACAAGGGTGAATTTTTGGATGAAGCCCAACAATTAGAATCTCTTGAGTATCCCTGTGATGGGCTCACACTTATGGAAAATCCATTCATGGTAGAAGAGATAGAGTATCCCCTAGTTGACATTAATGGTGAGGTAGATGTCAATGCTGAGAAGGTGTATACAAGTAAGGAGGTCAAGCACAAGGCAGTTTCAGAGTTGAGGTTTATTGGACCACACTCGAAGCATTTTTCGACATTAAGTTTGGTTGACAACATAAAAATAGAGTCTTCCAAGTTTATAGAGAAATGTCTAGAGGAGGACCAAGCCCCGTATATTCTGAAATTTGCTAACTCAGAGAGACAAAATGACTTCGCTTACATAAGGGCCAATAGGTTCAAAAGAAAACATCTACTGTTTGGTCCTTACAATTTTTCACCACCACCCTTGGAGCATAAGAGGAAATTAGAGAAGAAATTAGGTGTGAGATTCATATCCTCAAGGTGGAGGAAAACGCGGTGAAACTGGATACGTCGTGCCGCGACGTAAAACTAGGCGCTGCTTGGGAGGCAACCCAAGGGTACCAAAGGTACCATTTTAATTTCTTGCAATTGAGTTAATTTTTGTTTATTTTCATCTTGTGTTGTTTTGGTGGAAAGTTAAGCGCAGGTGGAGGGGAAGTCTGAGTACCCGTGGAGGAGGAAGCTAACAAGCATGGAAGAGAAAAAGTGTGGGGTCGAACACCCACTTGTGCAAAGTTGAACAAAGGCATGTTGTTAGCTTGGCCTAAAGGCCTCAGGGAGTATTTCTCACCCTTTTTAAATTTTAATTTGATGCTATGAGGACATAGCATGATTTAAGTGTGGGGTGAGGAAATTTCAAATTTTTGTGCTTAACGCTTTTTGGTGAATGTAATGGTTGTGAGAAGATTGAAAAAATTGAAAATTTTTTTGTGAGTTAAGCATGAATTCATCACCTGTTGGTTTTTCTTTTTGGTTCTTTTCCGACGGGGGGTCTTTGAACCGAAGAATAAAAATTTTCTTTTTCTTTCTTTTCTTTGTCTGTAGTTAGAGACTGTTTCCAACGATGGATGGATGACGACCGTCTTGAGGAAAAATTAGTCGATAGGTTTTGGGTTTTTGAAACCATAACTAATTGGTGCTTGATGTTCTTTTTATGTGCTATACATGGTTGTAAGATGCAAGTATGTTCAGTATGAAACATGCAAGTGTATAACTTTTTTTGAGACACTTAGGCTCTTGAATTTGACTCAATATGATGGAAGCTTAATTCTGAATTCTTGTGATTAGCTGAGTAAGAGTCTACTGATTGTGTCTTGTTTTTAGCATGTGCCATGAGTGTAAGGTTTTTGAGTATTCTATGCTATTGTGGAACGTCTAGAACCTGCCTAGTGTGTATATAAAACAAAATGAAGGATGTGAATTGTAGGAGATGATTTAGGCATTTCTTTGAATGAACCAATTTTTATCCCTCATTTTACCTACCTTGAAAAATTAATCCTTGTTAACCCCATTGAGCCTTGAGCCTATTCTTTGACAGTTGCAACATAAGCTTAATCCTTTTTCTTTCATTAGCCTTGAAATTGAACCAAAACTCCTAAGCGCTTAAAGGAAAAATCCGAAAGAGTAAAGGAGTGAGAAGAATGAAAAAGAAGGGAAAGTAGCAATTGTAAGAGTTGAGAAAGGTCGAGGGTGCACTTGTTTGAATATGGGTGACTATTAGTAGGGAGTAAGAAAATAAATAAATAAAAAGTTACTTATAGAACTCCTTACTAATAAGTTAAAAGTGCCTAAAGAAAGGGTGGAACAAAAGAGGATAAAGAAAGATGAAATGAGAAAAAGGTGAAGTGAGGGAAGGGAAGTTTGTAATGAAGGTGTGATGTACTAAAAGCGCTTAGGAAAGATAGTCACTATTACTGATCATAATAGTACTTACCCGCACCTGAGTTACATTACAACCTAAAAAGTCCTACTTGATCTTACATTCATACATCCTTAAATTAGTGGAATAAAACACTAAGGGCAAGCTTATGGGTCATTACATGATGCATGTGAATTCTTTGTGAGAGTGAGCGTAATTCTATGCATGTACCCACACATGTTGTGATATAAAAATTGTTTTTGCGTGTGAAATTGGGTAACTCTCTTTCCGTGAGGGGCACATGTTGAATGAAGGATATAATTCAGGTGAGATTTCTTAATCAGTTGATTTGCATGAGTTTGCAAAGATTGAGAGTCGATTTTTGAGGTTAAGAAGTCTTAACATAGTTGTACTTCATTTCAATGATCAAATCAGGCATGCTCTATTTTTAGCTTGTATCTTACGTAATCATTATAGCCGTAACTTGAATTATCTTGCTAAATTAGTTATGTGGGAGTCTCCATATGCATGATATGTAAAAGGTTGTTCGAGGACGAACAAGGCTTTAAGTGTGGGGTTGTGATCACGGGCAAAAATATATGCCCGAGATACGCTTTATGACTTAAATTAGTCTTGTTTATCTAAGATTATTGTATACATTTTCATGTAATTTTAGATAAATTAAAGATATGTGCTAACCAACATGATTAGCCTTTGTTTTTTAGGTTTTGATGACTTTTGAGTAACTAATCCATGAGTTGGTGAAGTAGAGTCTTGGAAAAGGAATCAACACGCGAACGTCGGCAAAGAGGAGGCACAAAACAGCCCACCGGCACGTCGACAAGGTGCCACAGCAGGCAGGCCGCTCACAACAGCCCACCTGCGCGTTGGCGACATGCCACGGCAGGTGGCCTCCGCGACCAAGGGCTGCCAACGCGCTGCCCAAGCAGCGTGACACGCTGCCAACGTGGCAGGGTGCTGCCGGGGCCAGTTTCGGGTGATTTTCCAGAGGGCTTCCGCGTTCGTAGCGTGTCACGGAGGCCGTGCTCCGCGATGCACTCCGTGACACGTTGCTTGTTATTCCGGGAAAGAGTCCTACTACTATAAATAGCACACTTAGGTTTATTTTTCAGAAATTCAGACTTGGTGGAGCAAGGACGTGGGTTACAGGCAGTTGAGGGAAGAAAAGTTCAGGGTTTTTTCTCTCTTTCTTTCTTCTCTTATTCAATTGTTTGTATGATTAACACTTGTTTTAGGATGATTAATCCACAAATGAGTGGCTAATTCCCTTCCTTGTTGAGGTTATGAACACTTGTGATGAATTTTGATTATTGAATTATATGGTTTTTCATCTTTTTCTTCCATGTTGTTCTATTAATTCTTGTTTCTACAGCATAGGTGTGTGGCCTACATTAATGTACATCTAAAAAGTCCGATTTCACTCGAGAGAGCACGAAATTGAAAAGTTGTGAATTAATAGGATATTGTTCTTTACTTGATTTGGGAAAATTGAGTTTTGATGTGCTTTCCTGATAGAAATATACTTGAAAGCCGTATTAGTCAATTTAGGAACCGTAATTGTATTGCTAGGTCATGAATTGCATTTGATCACAGAAATGTAGACGGATGGTTTATGAATCTTAGGTGAGATTAAATACGAGAGTTTTAATCTCTTGGCTAATGTTCTTGGCTAGCAACTGGAAGAAAAGATTAACCAATTTATGATGATAATCAGTTTCATTACATGTTCTTTAACCTCAGCATGCTCTTATTCATAGTCCAAATTCAAAGTAGATAATTGTTTGTAGTTTAGTATAAAATTTATAAAACAAATTATTCACTTTTTGGTTACATTGTTGTCAGCATATTTAGAAGTTAAATATAGTATAGTATACTTAAGAAAACTTCACTTAATCAGAGTCTCTAAGGGATCGATACTTGGCTTACTAAAGCCACTTACTACTTGTTCGATCACGTGCACTTGCGTGTCGGTTTTATAGCCCACAAAACCAACCGAACAACTTGTAGGGTCCTCCCGTTGAGTGCACTGATCTCAGGCAAAATAGCATGCCCGAGTGATTCTTTATAACTTAGTTTTGTCTTGTTTATCGAATTAATTATATGCATTCTCATGTGATTTTATGTAAATGTGAATATATACTAACCATCATGATTAGTCCTTGTTTTTGAAGGTTAATAATGCATTTGAAGAACTAATTAATGATTTGGTGAAGTGGAGGAATGGAATCAAGAGAAAAACGTGAAAGTCAACAAGAAAACATGCAATAACTGGCGCCCTGCGCGATAGGGGCCGTGGCACGCTGCCAACGTGGCAACACTTGGCCAAAAATTGCATTTTTTGGCACATTCCAGTGAGGGTACGCGTTACCTCCGTGTCACAGAGGTCAATTAGGGCGTTCAGCTCCGTGACACGTTGCTGTTCCACCACAGGCCAAATTTTGCATTTTTCAGCATAGTATATATTGAACCCTTAGCTCCTAAAATCATTTGGTCACGACTTTATTCTGAAAAACCACGTAGGAGTGAAGGGAGGAGTGGGAGAACTCACATAGGGTACATTAATTTCATCTTCTCCTTTATGAATTCTTGTAAGTATGTTACTTTAACAATGTTTTCATGTAATTTTACGAACATGAATGGCTAGAACCCTTCCTCTAGGGTTGAAGCCATGAGTTATGATTGTGTTTTTATGAATTTGTGTTGGAATTAAGTTATTGATTGTTGTTTTGTCTTGCATTCTTGATTATGGTTGTTTTTATGATTGATCACCATGAAAACACACACGTTAAACTTAGGCAAATGCTTGAGAAAGCAAACCTAAGGAAGAGCATAAGAATGTAAGAGGCAAGTTCTTGTCTTTTGATAAGATTTTGTGGTTAGGATAGAAACATACTTAATACCTTGCTTGGTTGATAAAATGGGAGGAGAGAAAGACACCGTCTTACATTTTTCACTCCACCACTCGAAGAAGTAGTTGTGAAGCTAAGTTTGGTTAAATGGTTGGAGGTACGGAAGGACCCTAATCAGTGGCATAACCCCATAAACCATATCAAGTTTTTGGCGCCGTTGCCGGGGACTCAGTGAAGTTTTGATAATTTATCTGTTTTTGTGTGATTTTTAAATTTCCTTAAGTGTTGAGAAACTTGGTCTTAGTCTGACTTATTGCAGGTGACAGGTTGTCTTGCCGAGCTGGCTAAGAATAGAGAGCTTGTGGAACCGTTGCTTGAACCTGAACGTCAACTCCATTTGCAAAGGAGGGTAGCTCTTGAGCAAAAGCTGAAAAGACTTCAAGAAAAGGTACAACAACAACCACCCGTAGGATAAGCACAATTGTCACCGGAAGCAATGGCAGCCAGACTAGTTCGCGAAGTGGCAATCCCACAACTGAATAATGTGAACTCTAGTATCCGTAAATCAGAACCTAGAGGGAACTTTGAATTGAAGCAGAACATGGTGCATCTGTTACATTCTAGTGGTCAATTCACTGGAATGGCACATGAGGACCCACAGCAGCACTTATAGAACTTTCTTGAGATTAGCGACATGTTTGTCCCCACCGGCATGTCCACAGATTATGTCCGACTTACCCTCTTCCCATTTTCATTGTTGGGAGAGGCAAAAAAGTGGTTGAAGACTGAGTCACCGAACTCCATAACTTCGTGGAATGACTTGGCTAAGAAGTTCCTTATCAGATTCTTTCCTTCAGGCAAGACTGCCAAGTTGAGAAGTGAAACACTGAGTTTCAAGCAGTGGCCTGATGAGACTTTATATTTGGCTTGTGAAAGATTCAAGTCATTATTGAGAGACTGTCCCCATCACTAGCAATCGAATGAAGTGCTGGGTCATACCTTTGTAGAAAGTCTAGACCCACACACGAAAATATTACTAGACTCTACATCGGGTGGGAAAGCCTTGGAGAAGACTTATGATGAGTTGTATACTTTGTTGAATAGAATTGCTCATGGAAATCCAAAGTGGCACATCAAGTCATCGAGAGGTGCAGGAAAGAGATCAAGGCTGATAGAGGTAGATGGTATGAATGCCTGGCAGCACAGTTAGCTTCGTTCCAGCATCAGATGATGACTCAGTTCAATAAACTGAGTATGAACCAACAACAGAGCCAGGTTAATGCAGTTCAACAAGCTCCAAGTTGGTGTGAAATCTGTGGTAATAATGGGCACAATGCCGAATCTTGTGGAGCCAATCCGGAATCAGTCAATTTTGTTGGTAATGTGCAGCTCAACAATCAGAATTTTGGAACCAATTACCACAGAAATTAGCAGGGCTACCCGAATTTTTCTTGGGGTGGAAACCAAAAGCAAAGTAACTAGCACCCTCAACAACAGCAGTATCAGCAGAATAGGCAGATGATGGTCAAGTTAGCAGCAGCATTGAGGAAACATTGTAGAAAATCATGGATACCCAGACTCAGTTAGCAAAAAATCAGGCGAGGATGGCAACAGACTTAAAGAATCAGCAAGTAGCCACCCGCAATCTTGAAAAACAAGTGGGTCAGATAGCAGCTGCTTAAAACATGAGATCGCAGGGGGGATTACCAAGCGATACAGATCCTAACCCCAAGCAGATCAATGCCATAAGTCTAAGAAGTGGTAAGCAATTAGCTGATGCAGTGCCAAAAGAGCTGAGAAAGGAGGTGCAGCCGGAATTGGTTAGACCAGGACCATCCATCAACACGGGAGATAATCAGAGTGCTGGGCAACAAAATGCACAATCTGCATTTCAGCCACCACAAAGACCACCACCACCATTCGCTCAGAAATTCAGAAAGAGCAAGGAGGAGGAATGCTTCAAAAAGTTCTTTGAGAGTTTCAAAGAACTTCACATAAATTTGCCTCTTAATGATGTTTTGAAGGGAATGCCCAAGTATTCTAAATACTTGAAACACATGATGGCGAACAAAGTAAGATTGGTGGATGCTCAGACGGTAGCACTGACAGAGGAGTGCAGTCACAAGGTCCTGAGCAAGATTGCGAAGAAGCTCAAAGACCGAGGGAGTTTTACCCTCCCCATACAAATTGGTAAAGATGAGGTGCTATGAGCTTTGTGTGATTTAGGGGCAGCAGTTAACCTAATGCCCCTATCTTTATTCAACACCCTGGGGTTTGGAAAATCGAGGCCAACGAGGTTGATGCTGCAACTGGCTGATAAGTCATGAGTGACACTTGAAGGAATCATAGAGGACCTTCTCATCAAAGTAGGTAAGTTTATTATACCTGCTGATTTTATCATCTTGGATTTTCAGGTTGATGACCAGGTACCCTTAATTTTGGGACAGCCATTATTGGCCACCGGAGGAGCAGTGATTGATTTGAGAGCAGGGACCCTGAAAATAAGGGTCGAGGATGAAGAAGAACTCTTCCGAGTATACCAAGAAATGAACCCATCCACACACTACAGAAACCTTTGTCAGGTTAGTGTGTTGTCAGAGGATGAGTGTGGGGTGGAGGATTCCACAGGTGCAAGGCCAAAGGTAATGACAAGTGTTCAACCCGAGTCTGATAAAGGGCTTCAAATTATGAAGAGAGTGGAGGTAGAGAGGAACAGAGTGGAGGTTGTTTCCTCTAAAAATTAAAAGAAAAGAAGATGGTTCTCGAACGGGAACCTAGGTATGAGGATGTCCTAAAAAGGATAGTCCACGTCGTGCCGCGACGAAAAATTAGGAGCTGCTTGGGAGGCAACCCAAGGGTACCACAGGAACAAATTGTGATTTTTTTTGTTGGTGTTGATTTTGTTATTTTAATTGTGTTTGTGTTTTAGGTGGAAAGTTAAGCACAAATGGAAGGAAAGTCTGAGTACCCGTGGAGGAGAAAGCTAAAAAGCATGAAAGAGAAGAAGAGTGGGGTCAAACACCCACCTATGAAAACTTGAAGAAAAGCATGTTTTTAGATAGGCATAGAGGCTCAGGGAGTATTTCTCATCCTTTTAATTTTAATTTGGTGCTATGAGGACATAGCATAATTCAAGTGTGGGGTGAGGAAAATTTCAAAAAATTTTGTGCTTAACGATTTTTTGTGAATGTAATGCTTGTGAGAAATATTTGAAAAAAAATTTAAAAAAAAATTTTGAGTTGAGCATGACTTCACCACCCGTTGGTTTTTCTTTTCGGTTCTTTTCCGATGGGGTGTCTTTGAACCGAAGAATAAAAAATTTTCTTTGTCTGTATATAATGTTTTTAGTCATAGTGAGAGACTATTTCCGACGATGGATGGATGACGACCGTCTTCAGAAATATTAGTCAATAGGTTTTGGTATTTGAACCCGTAGCTAATTGATGGCTTGATATTCTTTTTATGTGCCTTAAATGACTGTAAGATGCAAGTATGTTCAGTGTTGAAGCATGTAAGTGGCATACCTATGTTTGAGACACCTAGGCTCGTGAATTTGACTCAATGGGATTGAAGCTTAATTCTGCATTCTTGTGATTAGCTGAGTTAAGAGTCTACAGGATGTGTCTTGATTTGACCATGTGCCATGAGTGGAAGGTTTTTGAGTACTCTGTGCTATTGTGGAGTGTCTAGAACTTGCCTGGCGTGTATATAAAATGAAATGAAGGATGTGAATTGTAGGAGATGATTTAGGCATTTCTTTGAATGAACCTAAATGTTATCCCTCACCTTACCTACCTTGAATATTTAATCCTAGCGAGCCCCATTGAGCCTTAAGCCTATTCTTTGATAGCTACAACATAAGCTTAATCCTTTTTCTTTCATTAGCTTTGAATTTGAACCCAAACTCCTAAGCGCTTAAGGGAAAAATCCAAAAGAGTGAAGGAGTGAGAAGCATGAAAAGGAAAAGTAGAAGTTGTAATAGTTGAGAAAGGTCAAGGGTGCACTTGTTTGAAAAGGCTGGAATATGGGTAGGGAGTAAGAGAACAAATAAATGAAAAGTTACTTATAGAACTCCTTACTAATAAGCTAAGAGTGCCTAAAGAAATGGGGAAACAAAAGAGGAAAAGGAAAGCTGAAAAGAGATAAAGGTGAAGTAAGAGAAGGGGAGTTCGTAATGAGGGCGTGATGTATTAAAAGCGCTTAGGGAAGATAGTCACTATTACTGGCCAGAGTAGTACCTACCCGTCCCTTAGCTACATTACAACCTAAAAATTCCTAATTGATCTTACGTTCATAGGTCCTTAAATTAGTGGAGTAAAACACTAAAGGCAAGCTTATGGGTCACTACATGATGCATGTAAATTCTTTGTGAGAGTGAGCGTAATTCTATTCATGTACCCACACATGTTGTGATTTAAATTTTTTTTTTGCGTGTGGTAACTCTCTTGCTGTGAGGGCACATGTTGAATGAAGGATATAATTCATGTTTGATTTCTTGATCAGTTGATTTGCATGAGTTTGTGAAGATTGAAAGTTGATTCTTGAGGTTAGGAAGTCTTAGCATAGTTGTATTTCATTTCAGTGATTAAATCGTGTATGCTCTACTTTTAGCTTGCTATTTTAAGTAATCATTATGGTCGTAGCTTCAATTATCTTGCTAAATTAGCTATGTGTGAGTCTTCAGGTGCATGAGATGTAAAAGGTTTGTTCGAGGACGAACAAGACTTTAAGTGTGGGGTAGGTGATCTTGGGCAAAATAGCACGCCCGAGTGATGCTTTATAACTTAGTTTTGTCTTGTTTATTGAATTAATTATATGCATTCTTATGTGATTTTATGTAAATGTGAATATATACTAACCATCATGATTAGTCCCTGTTTTTGAAGGTTAATAATGCATTTGAAGAACTAATTCATGATTTGGTGAAGTGGAGGAATGGAATCAAGAGCAAAACGGAAAGTTAACAAGAAAACATGCAATAACTGGCACCCTGTGCGATAGGGGCCGTGGCACGCTGCCAACGCGGCAACAGTTTGCCAAAAATTGCATTTTTGGCACATTCCAGTGAGGGTAAGCGTTACCTCTGTGTCACGGAGGTCAGTTAGGGCATTCAGCTCCGTGACACGTTGCTGTTCCACCACAGGCCAAATTTTGCATTTTTTCAGCATAGTATAAATTGAACCCTTAGCTCCTAAAATCATTTGGTCACGACTTTATTCTGAAAAACCACCTAGGAGTGAAGGGAGAAGTGGGAGAACTTACCTAGGGTTCATCAATTTCATCTTCTCCTCTACCAATTCTTGTAAGTATGTTACATTAACAATGTTTTCATGTAATTTTACGAACATGAATGGCTAGAACCCTTCCTCTAGGGTTGAAGCCATGAGTTATGATTGTGTTTTTACGAATTTGTGTTGGAATTAAGTTATTGATTGTTGTTTTGTCTTGAATTCTTGATTATGGTTGTTTTTATGATTGATCACCATGAAAACACACACGTTAAACTTAGGCAAATGCTTGAGAAAGCAAACCTAAGGAAGAACATAAGAATGTAAGAGGCAAGTTCTTGTCTTTTGATAAAATTTTGTGGTTAGGATAGAAATATACTTAATACCTTGCTTGGTTGATAAAATGGGAGGAGAGAAAGACACCGGCTTACATTTTTCACTCCACCACTCGAAGAAGTAGTTGTGAAGCTAAGTTTGGTTAAATGGTTGGAGGTACGGAAGGACCCTAATCAATGGCATAACCCCATAAACCACATCCATGTAGTTAATTGCTCACGAACTAGAATTAGCATCCTCGCTCACGATGTAGTAGTGAGGCTAGTTTGTAGTGTTTAGAGGTACGAAAGACCATGAACATGCAATTCTAATTATGTGAGACGACAATTTATAGTTTCATACTTAAACCAATGCAAATTGTAGGATCGCTTGATTATCCGACTTTAACTCTATGTTGCTCCCTAAATGAATTCAGAGTATGTCGTTGACCACATTTAGACTTAAATAAACTTTCTCGAAAACTTCTATAATCAAAACTTGCAGCATTTAACATCACACTCGAACTTGATAGTTAGATGAATTGGTCTAGTCCCTGTGGGTTCGACATCCGGCTCTTAAAAAGGGCCACTATATTACTTGTACGACCCGTACACTTGCGGGCACAACATGCACTACCTTCCTTCTTCTCTTTTCTTAGTCACCCACCCCACGACTGACCTAATGACTCGTGGGGTCTGACCACAAGTCGTGGTCTTGTCCATGGGATCCCATTTCTAAGATTTTAAAACTCCTCCCTTGGCCTCCCCACGAGTCATATCATGACTCGTGGGTTGCTCTCACAGGTCTCCTCATGACCCATCCTAATACCTGGTGATAGTTTTCAACCTTTCTCCGTTTCGACTCCGGGTTTGATCTTCGGGCTCCCGGGGTATAAGAATATCTCCCTCTTAGGAACATTCATCCTCGAATGTTGGAAAACACACAAAAAAGTAGAGAAATGCAATTATCATATTCATATACTGATCATTTAAATCAAAAACTGACAGAATGACTACCTCCAATTCAAACTACATAGCTGAACTGAATTCATGAATCATACATACATCCACATACATAAAAGAAACTTGGAGACATGAACTGAACATAAACTAAAATGGTTTTAGGTCAAAACTGATACCTCAAGTTGGAATGGAGCTGGTAGAGAATAAATGCGGGTACCTAGCCATCATATCCACTTCGGCTTCCCACGTAGCTCCTTCAACATGCTGATTCCTCCATAACACTTTATCTGAAGCTACTTCCTTGTTCCTTAACTTTCGAACCTGCCGATCCAGTATTTCTACCGGAACCTCCTCATAACTGAGGCTTTCTTTTACAACAACATTGTCCATCGGGACAACTAGAACTGGATAGACACTTGTTCAAGAGCGATACTTGAAAAATAGGACGCATCAAAGTTAATTCTGAGGGAAACTCCAACTTATAGGCCACCTTGACAACACGTCCCACGATCCGTTATGGGCCAACATAGCGGGGACTAAGATTCCCCTTCTTTTCGAACCTCATCAACACCTTCATGGGAGACACATTCAGAAATACCCAATCATCAACTTCAAATTCTAATTCTCTCCTTCTCATGTTGGCATAGGACTTTTGGTGACTCTGGGCAGTTTTCAACCTGTCCCTTATCAACTGAACCTTCTCCATAGCCTCATGAACCGAATTTGGTACAATCATTGCCACTTCGCCAACCTCAAATCATCCAATTGGCGACCTACACTTCCGCCCATAGAGACCCTTGAACGGTGCCATTTGGATACTAGAATGATAGCTGTTATTGTATGAAAATTTGATAATAGGCAAATGATTATCCCAACTACCTTTGAAGTCGATTACACATACTCTCAACATGTCCTCGAGATTTGAATTTTCTGCTCCGCTTGACCATCCATTTGAGGGTGAAACGTTGTGCTTAGTAACTTGAGTACCAAGTCCTTTTCGAAACGACTTCCAAAACTAAGAGGTAAATTGAATACCCCAATCTGAAATGATTGATAAGGGTACTCCATGCAATCAGACTAGCTCCCAGATATATAGTTTAGCATAATCCTCCACAGAATCTATGGTTTTGACCGGTCGAAAATGAGCAGCCTTGGTCAACCTATCCACCACCATTCAAATGGAGTCATATTGCTGGCAAGTTCGAGGTAAACGTATGATGAAGTCCATGTTGATCTCTTCCCACTTCCAAGTAGGAATGCTGATATCCTAAAGCATACCTCCCAGTCTTTAGTTCTCGACCTTTACTTGTTGGTAGTTTGGAAACTTTGCTTCATGCTCCGCGATGTCCTTCTTCATGTCATTCCACCAATACACTTCCCGTAAGTTACGGTACATATTGGTGGCACGAGATGGATAGAATACCTAGATCTATAAGCCTCGTGAAACTTTCGGTTTTTCAAGTCATCAACATCTGGAACACATAGGCAACCCTGGTACCAAAGCACTCCATATCCTACTTTGGAGAAGAGCTCTACCTTCTGATTTTGAAGGCTTCCTTTAACTTTACAAAAATTGGGTCCTCATCTTGCCTAGCCTTTACATCAGTCACCAAGGATGATGCTGATCCATTCTAAACAAAAACACCACCCTCGGCCGAGTCAACCAACCTAACTCCCAACCTTATGAGTCAATGCACATCCTTCACCAACTAGTTTTTTCCCCTCATCCACCTGGGACACACTATCCATTGAGAGCATACTAAGTGCATCCGCTACCATAGGGGCTTTACTTGGATGGTAAAGCACACTCATATCGTAGTCCTTGAATAGCTCCAACCACCTCCTCTACTAAAGATTGAGATCCTTTTGGGTGAACACATATTGTAGTCTATAAATACATCCACTCGGACCTCGCACAAGTAATGTCTCCAAATCCTCAAGGCGAATACACTGTGGCCAATTCAATATCATGGGTCAGATAGTTCTGCTCGTGGATTTTTAGCTGTCTAGAGGACTATGTTATAACCTTCCCATGCTGCATCAACACACACCCAAGTCCGATCCTTAAAGAATCACAATACACCACGAACCCATCGGTAACCTCCCGTAGAGTTAACACCGATGCTAAAGTATGTCGGGTCTTTAACTCCTGAAAGCTCTTCTCACATGCCTCCGACCATTAGAACTTCACCTTCTTTTGGGTCAATTTTGGTCAAGGGTGCTGGAATAGATGAGAAACCCTCAACAAATCTTCGATAATAACCAGCTAAACCCAAGAAGCTCTGAATATCCGAAGGATTCACCGGTATAGGCCTATTTTTTACCGCTTCTATCTTCTGAGAATCCACCCTTATGCCTTTTCTTGATACCATATGACCCAAAAGTGCTATGGAGTTCAACCAAAACTCACACTTGAAAAATTTTGCATATAGTTGCCAATCCTTGAGAGTCTGAAGCACCACTCTCAAATTAGTGGCATATTCCTCCTCGCTCCGTGAGTATATCAGGATGTTATCAATAAACACAATCACGAACATATCCAAGTATGGATTGAACGCCCTATTCATCAAGTCAATAAAAGTTGCAGGTGCATTCATATTCCTAAAGAAATAACTACAAACTCATAATGACCATACCGTGTCCTGAAGGCTATCTTCAGGATGTCGCTCTCCCGAACTCTGAGTTGATGATACTTGGATCTGAGTTCTATCTTCGAGAAAAGCTTGGCACCTTGAAGCTGGTCAAATAAATCATCAATCCTGGGTAAAGGATTCAAAGAGAACCATCTTTCTTTCGGACAAAGAGAATTGGTGCACCCTATGGAGACTTAATCGGTCTAATGAAACACTTATCCTATAGGTTCTTCAACTGCTCTTTCAACTCTTTTAGCTCGGTTGGAGCCATTCTATAGGGAGGAATAGATATAGCCTTCGTGTCGGGAAGAAAGTCAATACCAAAATCAATCTCCCGCTCGGGAGGGAATCCTAGTAAATCATCTTTAAAGAACTCTAGATACTCACCTACTATTGGAACTTACTGGATAGTCGAAGTCTCAGACTCAACATCCTTAACCCTAACTAGATGGTACACAACACCTTTAGAAATAATCTTTCTGGCCTTATGGTAGGAAATGAAACGACCTACTGGCACAACTGAACTACCCTTCCTTTCTAAGACTGGCCAACCTAGAGATTTGAACTCTACTGCCCAGGTTCTACAATAAACTGAAGCATAACATGCAAATAGCCAATCCATACCGAGGATAAAATCAAAATCGATCATGTCTAACTCTATAAAATCTACTGAGATGAATTTCTGAAGGACTAAAACCGGGCAACCTTTATATACCCGTCTAGCTATGACTGAATGACCTACTGATCTTGGGCAAATTTATATGCCCAAGTGATACTCAAATGTGGAATTTTAGCCTTGTTTATCTATCAATGTGTATACATTCTCATGTAATTGGTAATAAAATGTGAATTTATACTAACCAACATGATTAGCATTGTTTTGCAGGTAAAATGTAATTTCGGGAAGCTAAAATACATGTTGGAGGATATCGGGGTTGGACTCGGATGCGAGCAAGGGACAAGGCAATGGAAAGCATAAAATAAAGGGGCTCCGCGATGGAGCCGTGTCACGCTGCCATTGCGGAGGCCTTCTGCCTGGATAGGGAATTTTCGCCCAATTTCCAGAGAGGGTACGCGATAGGTCCGTGGCACGGTGGCCTGGCTCCGCGTTGCACGCCGTGCCACGTTGGGCCTTATTTCCTGGACCCCCAGTTCCAGTGAAGGTCTGCGTCAGTAGCGTGTCACGGAGCCAGTGCTCCACGATGCACTCCGTGACACGTTGCTTGTTATTCCGGAAAAAATTCCCACTAGTATAAATAGAACACTTAGGTTCATTTCTCAATATTCTGACTTGGTGGAGCAAGAACGTGGGTTACAGGCAGTTGAGGGGACGAAATTATCGGGGTTTTTCTCTCTTTCCTTCTCCTTGTATTCAATTGCTTGTATGTTTAACACTCATTTAACGATGTGTAATCCACAAATGAGTGGCTAATTCATCTTCTTGTTGAGGTTATGAACACTTGTAATGAAATGTGATCATTGATTCTTTGGTTTTCATCTTTTCTTCCATGGTTGTTCTATTAATTCTTGTTCTTACTGCATTAATGTGTGGCCTACGCTAATGTACATCTAAAAAGTCCGGTTTCACTCGAGAGAGCAAGACATTGGAAAGTTGTGAATTAATAGGATATGATCTTTTCTTAGTTTGGGAAAATTGAGAATTGATTTACTTTCAGGATAGAAATATACCTGAAAGTCGTATTAGTCAATTTAGGAATCGGGTTTGTATGGCTAGAACATGAATTGCATTTAATCACAAAATTGTAGGTGGATGGTTCATGATTCTTAAGTGGGGTTAAATACGAGAGTTTTAATCTCTTGGCAATAGTTTTTGACTAACAACCGGAGGAAAAGACTAACCAAATTATGTTGATAATTAATTTCATTACACGTTCGTTTAACCTCAGCATGCTCTCATTCATAGTTCAGACTCACATTAGATAGTTGTTTTAGATTTAGCATAAAAATTATAAATCAAAATATAAAACTTTTGGTTACGCTGTTGTCTGCATTTTTAGAATTAGAATATAGTACACTTGAGCAGATTGCACTTCATCCCAGTCCCTGTGGGATCGATACTTGGCTTACTTAAGCCACTTTACTACTTGTTCGACCACGTGCACTTGCGTGTAGTTATATACCCATATAACGCGAAGCCGAACAAGTTTTTGGCGCCGTTGCCGGGGACTGGCAATTGGTGAATTTGTTTTAAGTGTTAATTTACTATATTTTTATTCTCATAGTGTTGAAAACTTGGTCTTAGCCTATATATTGCAGATTTAATCTCCGTTAAACACTGGCAAGAGACAAGGAGCTGGTGGACTCGTACATAGAGCCAGAAAGAATATTTCATAGTAAGCGGAGAGAAGCTCTAGAAAGAAAGCTGCAGTTGCTCAGACAGACGATCGTGGAGCAACAACAGAATCCACCGGTAGTACGGGGAATGTTAGTGCCCGAAGAAGTAGCAGCTCGGCCGGTTCGCGAGGTGGCAATCCCACATGCTAATAATGTCACATCTAGCATCCGCAAACCTGAGCCAGGAGGGGGTTTCGACCTTAAGCAGAATATGGTGCAATTGTTACACACTAGCGAGCAATTTACAGGTCTCCCTCATGAAGATCCACAGCAGCATCTCCAAAATATTTTGGAGATAAGTGACACTTACATCCCCGCTGGAGTGTCATCAGATTATGTCCGGCTTACATTGGTCCCATTTTCACTATTGGGAGAAGACAAGAGGTGGTTGAAAGTTGAGCCACCGAATTCTATTTGTACGTGGGATGATCTTGCGAGGAAATTCTTGATACGATTTTTTCCCTCCGGTAAAACAGCAAGACTTAGAAGTCAAATTCTAAGTTTCAAACAGAGGGAGGGAGATAATTTATATCAGGCTTGGGAGAGATTCAAGTCCATGTTGCGGGATTGTCCTCATCATCATCTGTCCAATGATGTGCTGGTGCATACTTTTATAGAGGGTTTGGAACCCCATACAAAAATATTGCTAGACTCAGCAGCTGGAGGGAAAGCGCTGGTGAAAACTTATGAGGAGCTGCATACCTTGTTGAACCGTATTTCGCAGGGCAATCCGGAATGGAATGTTGATTCGTCAAGAGGCGGGACAAGGAAAGCAGCAGGAGTGCTAGAAGTGGATGGGTTTACCGCTATTGCTGCACAGATAGCTGCATTATAAAATCAACTTAACACCCACTTCAGCAACATGATAATGAACCAGCCCCAAGCCCCAGTGAATGCAGTGCAGCAGATGTGGTGTGAAGTGTGCGGAAGCAGTGAGCACTCAGCTGAGTGTTGTGGAGCAAATCCTGACTCAGTGAACTTTGTGGGAAATGTACAAAGGAATAACCACCAACAGTATGGCAACAGCTACAATTCCAATTGGAGGAATCACCCAAATTTCTCCTGGGGTAGCAACAACCATCAGGGGCAGAGTTCAAGTCAGGGTGTGCAAAGGAACCAAGGAGGGCAGCAAAATTATCAAGCACAATTCAGAAACAACAATGCACCTCCTCCGCCACCATCACCCAGCATTGAGGAGATGTTCAAGACCATGATAGCTAACCAAGCTCAATTGCAGGCTGACTATGTAAAATTGGCAGCCAAAGTGAAAAACAACCAGTTAGCTACCAAGGCACTTGAATGTCAATTTAGGCAATTTGCTGGAGCCCAAAACACCAGGCCTAGAGGAGGACTTCCGAGCAACACAGATCCCAATCCCAAGCAGGTGAATGCAGTGACCACAAGGAGTGGTTTGCAGCTGAAAGAGGTGGAACCAGAAAGACCACCTCAACAATCGGGAGCAGCAGAAGTCGAGAGGGAGCAAAGTACTGAGAGGGGGAAGACTAAGGAAGCTGAGTCAGAAAGACCACAACCCCCGTTCCCTCAACGACTAAAGAAACACAAGGAGGAGGCGTGTTTCAAGAAATTCATAGAGGTGCTGAAACAGGTACATATTAACTCACCTCTTGTTGATGTTTTGTAGGGAGTGTCGAAATATGCCAAGTATATAAAGGACATCGTGGCAAACAAAAGTCGGTTGACTGAGTATGCTACAGTGGCTCTAACGGAGGAGTCACTTCCCGGATTCAAAACCGACTGCCCACAAAGCTCAAAGACCCTGGGAGCTTTACTATACAGATTACTATTGGGCAGAGTATCCGAGCTCGTGGATTGTGTGATTTGGGAGCGAGCATAAATTTGATGCCGTCATCGGTATTCAAAAAGTTGGGTCTAGGGAGTCCTAGACCCACAACAGTGATCTTGCAATTGGCGGATCGGTCCTTAGCCAGACTTGATGGCAGTGTGGAGGACGTTCTAGTTCAAGTTGGCTCCCTGATCTTCCCGATAGATTTTGTCGTGCTGGATTTTGAACCAGACGCGGAAGTCCCATTAATTTTAGGACGACCTTTCATGGCGACCGGGAAAACGCTGATTGATGTAGCTGCGGGGCAACTAACAATGCGAGCACACGACAAGGTGGAGGTGTTCGATGTGTACAAGGCACCCAAGCTCCTGATGGTGCACGAAGAACTCTTGGTGATTAATGTGATTGATCAAGGCGATGATGAGCAGAGGAAGCATTCACGAGAGTTATTGGGAAAACCACCGTAATGGTGTAAGCACTACTGGGGGGAGGACGGTGATCGAGAGAAATCATCCATCACCCTAGAGGACAATTGAGCTTAACAGCATCGATCCGCGACGGTAAACCAGGCGTTGCACGGGAGGCAACCTGTGAAAAATTTTTCTCTTTGTAAAGTGTGAATAGATTTTTCTTTTTCTTTTTTCTTGATTAACTAGAAAAATTTTAGTTTTTGTTTTTGTTTTTATTTTTATTTAGAGTGAAACCTGTAATTCTAACCAATTTTGTGGAGTGAGATGAATTTCAGGTCAAACGGAGGAAAATATGCACGGAATCGCAAAGGAAAATTTGAGGTATGAAAATTAATAAAAAGTGGCAAAATAGTGAGCTAGGGCGATAGCTCAGTGTCACGGAGGAGGACCTCCGCGTTACCCTCCGTGACATGTTGAGGTATAAATCTGGAATTTTTAAAAAATTCCAGAACAGGCTCGCGACAGCTCCGTGTCACGGAGGCAGTGCACCGCGATGCACTCCATGACACGTTGCCGTGTATATCGCGACGGGTCACACCGGGCCGCCGGGCGACCCGCGCAATTCTCCCACTTTTAAACCCCGAAACCCTCTCACCTTTCCTTATTTTTCACTCACTCCGCGACCCAACTCCCTAAAACCCATCCCCATTCAACGTGACACGGAATAGGCCAAAAATATTATTGATTTTTCTTCAATTCTTCAACTTCAAGGTATGTTCTTCGATTCCATCTCATTTCTTGTCGATTTTCTTCAATATTGAGCATGTGAGGTGAGCTAAGTTTGCCCTAAGTAGAAATTAATCATGAATTCAATTGAATTGTTGTTGATGAATGTTCGAAATATCATTATGATTGCTTGAACTTGTTAATTACATAATTTAATCGAATTTTCTTGATATCATCATTTCTAGGGCTTGTTTTGAATTTGAAGTGGAAAAAATGTAGTGAACTTGTGAAATTCATGCCGGGATGTACATGTTGAGTGAGATGAGTCGATGTGCTAATTGTTATGGTGTTAAAAGAATGACAGATTCTTGGGTTAGGGGAATATTGAAATTTGCATGAATTAGGTTGGTTGTATAGGTTCGTGTAGATAAATTCGTGTTGTTTTCGTTTCTTTGTTTTTTTTTTCCTTGCTAAGTGCGATGGATTAAAAGGTTGTCGATGGTAATGATTATGGTTAGCTGTACGAAGTCTGAGTAGTACATAGAATATATACCGTCGAATTCTTCGTATGCACTAAGCATGTTTGTATAGTTGGTTGTTTATGTGTGTAAATAAAGATGATCTTGCCGGAATGTTGTAAATTTGTCTAAGGACTAAGTGCGGGGTAGCCTAGCTTAACCCGACCTTAGTCGAAGTTAATATTCATTGGCTTAACATTGATCTTGTCTACTTGGGTTGACAGGTAAAATGGCAAGCAGGCAAGAAAAAGGGAAAGGCGCATCAACATCTGGCACAGAAAGGAAGTGAATAAGACTAGGCACAGCAGTCCCAGCAGCACCAGCGGTTCCACGCGGCCAACGCCGCCTATACGGAACCAGGTGGGTGACGGATGAGGGGAAGAAGTAGTATGCCAAGCACAAAGAAAACAAGTACTTCCCCGAGGAACATATAGCACGGGAACCGTTGGCACAGGAGTTCCCTAGGATTGTACACCGGATCGAGGCAGCTGGGCTCAACTTCATCTTTGAAGAGCCTAAGGAATGTAATTTGCACCTGATTCGGGAATTCTATACCAATTGGAACCCGACTCTAAGAAGTCACACCATAAAAATCAGAGGGCAAATAGTCACATTTGAGCCCCACCACCTTAATGCTATCATAGGGGCGCGGGACACAGACGCCCACGTGCTTCGACAGTTAAACATCACTCCACCGTATGCGGACATCAGACGCACCTTGTGTGGGACCCGATCGACAGCTAGATGGAGCAGACATAAGGAGAGGGGCTACCATCAGACTTTGCCTTATTCACAGATGAACAGGGAAGGCAGAATATGGCTAAAGATCGTCTGTTCCTGCCTAATCCCGGGGGTACATATGACAGATGTAACCCAGGATCGTGTATGCCTGGTGTACGCCCTGATGAAAGGGCTAGAGATCAACGTGGGGGCTGTGATTATCTACGCCATGAAGAGAGCCCGGTTGCATCAGGGTCACAGATACGGATTTGGTGGGCTACTCACCACATTCTCGAGGGGCCTAGATGTTGAGGAAGAGGCCCTTGATTATATCCCGCAGATGGAGCGGCGGGCCTTAGATGTTACTAAAACTAAGGCACCCGACACCACCCACGGGCCAGTGCTTACACTTGGCGATCGACATGCTCGTGATGATCAGTATATGGCTCGCATGTATGGGATGCAGATGCTCTAGTTGAGGATAGGCGGGAGGCCGACAACAGAGGAGGAGTTATGGCAGCTCGAGTTAGACTACCCTTTCGGCGAGAATGCCAGGGCTCTATGCCGAGTGGGCCAGCATTTGTAGAGCCCACGGATGATGATGTCCCCACGGACGAGGAGACACATCGGGAAGACTCCGATGTGGAGTCCGATGATGACGATGGGGGTGATTCAGACATGGGAGATGAAGCAGTAGCACCTGATGAAGAAGTGGAGTACTTTGATTGATCAGGGAGTTCCACCACCCGATTTTTGTGCTATTTTAATTTTTGTGAACACTGGGGACAGTGTTCGAGATAAGTGTGGGGTGGGAGTAGTTAGGTGCTGGCTGTGTTGTTATGTATATATTCTAATCTGTTGTCATGCCTGTGAAATTTTGTTGTTCCCTGTGATTTATGAATTGTTAAGTTGTTGTTCTGTATTGCAAATATATGTGAACCTGTTGTGTGTTGCTGGATGTTGCTAGCTAATTTTGTACATATTTTTGTTAATCGAAATGATCGATATTTTTAAAAAAATTTTTAAATTTTTGGGTTTCTCGGCGTTTGTTTTCGGTTCTTTTACAGAGAATGGTCCCATTGAACCGAAGTCCTAGTTAGTGATCGTTCCCTATGATGGATGGATGACGACCGTCTTAAGGGAAATGTAGTTGTTAGGAGTAGGTTTTTCAATTATTTTTCAGTTGTTTTTCTTTTGGGGGTTGCATCCCAAAACCTGTAGTTACTTTATGGTTGCGAAATTCTGGTTGCGTGTTGTACAAGATATTTAAAATGCAAAGATGATTCATATGAAAACATGCAACTTTTTAAATATATTGAGATACCTAGGCCATAGATTTCGGTTCAGTGTGATTGAGGCTTAATGTTTGAATTCCTGTAATTAGCTGATTGAAGAGTCTGTGAATACATCTTGAATTTAGCATGTGCAATAATTGTGAAGTGAGGTTTTGTTATTCCATGCTATTGTGAAGTTTCTAGAACTTGCCTGGTGTGTGTACAAAACGAAATGAAGGAGGTGTATTGTAGGAGAGGATGTAGGCATTTCTTTGGTTTAACCGAAAGTTTCTATTTTTCATTATCGTACCTACCTTGATTGTATACCCTAGTCAGCCCGTTGAGCCTTTAGCCTATTATTTTTTTCTTTTGTCAAAAAGTGTAAACCGAGCTTAATCCTTTCTTTTCATTAGCCGTAAAGTCTATACAAAACTCTTAAGCGCTTAAGAAGAGAAAATCATTTTCCCAAAGTGTCAAAAGAGTTAGAATGGTGAAAAGAAAAGAGAAGCCGAGTGATGGAGGAAAAGAAAAGGTTGAAGGTGCACTTGTTATAAATAAACTATAATGAAGGTGCATGAATAATCTTTGTTGTTGTGTCAAGTGTGCTTAATAAGATGGGCCAAACTAAAGAAAAGCGTCGAGAAGGGAGGATAAAAAAGAAAAAAAGGAAACAATGTCCATGAGTTGATGGGATGTGTTGAAAAGGCGCTTAAGGATGCTAGTGGCTATTATTGGCTAACCCAATATTTACTAGTTCCGTAGCTTCCATTACAACCAGTTAAAGTCCTACGTGATCTTACATCGCACTTCTTTATATTAGTGGAGTAATACACTAAGGGCAAGCTTATGGGTCATGACATGATGCATGTGAATTCTTTTGGGAGAGAGATCGAAATTGTCTTTACATGCCCTTGCTTTCAATTTTGTGAGTTCATATGAGCAAAAAGGGGAAGACTCTCTTGTGTTGTGAGGGCACATGATTGATGAGAGATTAATTTTCGTGTCGGATATCTTGATCAGCTGATTTGCATGAGTTTGCCAATATCGAGAGTCGATTCTTAAGTCTAGGAGGTCTTGATGTATTGAAGGTCATTGCAATGATAGGACCATGCATGTTTTCTTGATGATTTGCTGTATTGAATAATCGGTATGACCGTAGCCTAAATTGTCGAACCAAAGTAGCGAGGTTGAGATGTAAATTGCATGAGGTGTAGGGTTGTTATTCGAGGACGAACAAGGATTTAAGTGTGGGGTAAGTGATCTTGGGCAAATTTATATGCCCAAGTGATACTCAAATGTGGAATTTTAGCCTTGTTTATCTATCAATGTGTATACTTCTCATGTAATTGGTAATAAAATGGGAATTTATACTAACCAACATGATTAGCATTGTTTTGCAGGTAAAATGTAATTTCGGGAAGCTAAAATGCATGTTGGAGGATATTGGGGTTGGACTCAGATGCGAGCAAGGGACAAGGCAATGGAAAGCATAAAATAAAGGGGCTCCGCGATGGAGCTGTGTCACGCTGCCATCGCGGAGGCCTTCTGCCTGGATAGGGAATTTTTTCCCAATTTCCAGAGAGGGTACGCGATAGGTCCGTGGCACGGTGGCCTGGCTCCGCGTTGCACGTCGTGCCACGTTGGGCCTTATTTCCTGGACCCCCAGTTCTAGTGAAGGTCCGCGTTGGTAGCGTGTCACGGAGGCAGTGCTCCGCGATGAACTCCGTGACACGTTGCTTGTTATTCCAGGAAAAATTCCCACTAGTATAAATAGAACACTTAGGATCATTTTTCAATATTCTGACTTGGTGGAGCAAGAACGTGGGTTACAGGCAGTTGAGGGGACGAAATTATCAGGGTTTTTCTCTCTTTCCTTCTCCTTGTATTCAATTGCTTGTATGTTTAACACTCATTTAACGATGTGTAATCCACAAATGAGTGGCTAATTCATCTTCTTGTTGAGGTTATGAACACTTGTAATGAAATGTGATCATTGATTCTTTGGTTTTTATCTTTTCTTCCATGGTTGTTCTATTAATTCTTGTTCTTACTGCATAAATGTGTGGCCTACGCTAATGTACATCTAAAAAGTCCGGTTTCAATCGAGGAGCAAGAAATTGGAAAGTTGTGAATTAATAGGATATGATCTTTTCTTAGTTTGGGAAAATTGAGAATTGATTTACTTTCAGGATAGAAATATACCTGAAAGTCGTATTAGTCAATTTAGGAACCGGGTTTGTATGGCTAGAACATGAATTGCATTTAATCACAGAAATGTAGGTGGATGGTTCATGATTCTTAAGTGGGGTTAAATACGAGAGTTTTAATCTCTTGGCAATAGTTCTTGACTAGCAACCAGAGGAAAAGACTGACCAAATTATGGAAATAATTAATTTCATTACATGTTCGTTTAACCTCAGCATGCTCTCATTCATAGTTCAGAATCACATTAGATAGTTGTTTTAGATTTAGCCTAAAAATTATAAATCAAAATATTAAACTTTTGGTTACGCTGTTGTCTGCATTTTTATAATTAGAATATAGTACACTTGAGCAGATTGCACTTCATCCCAGTCCCTGTGGGATCGATACTTGGCTTACTTAAGCCATTTTACTAATTGTTCGACCAAGTGCACTTGCGTGTAGTTATATACCCATATAACGCGAAGTCGAACACCTACTACAACAGAGATTGAGAAGGGTTCTCACATGACTTTGGGACTGACTCAGAAGCTACTGGCCACATAAGGTGTCACAAAATACAAGGTAGCCCCCGGATCTAACAAAGCATAGACATCAATACGGAAAACTCATAACATATCAGTGACTACATCCGGAGAGACCTCCTACTCCTGGCCGGATGCTAAGGCATAGAATCTATTATGGCGCTAGTACATACCCACTGATGTGCAGAGCATACGGGTGTGGATGTGAAACTAGAAGTTGGTCCTCGGTCCTCATCATGTCGGTTGTGAGAATCTATGTTCATCGGTCCTAGCCCTCTTGTCCTCTGTAACACCCCGCACATTCGAGGACATCATATTATATTTGGATTTGATAAAATATATTTTATGCCTCCATATTTATGAAACTTTTTCAACTATGATATATGTTGAATTTTTATTTATAATCCCTTATAATTCAAGTTCAGAATAAAAAGTTATACGTGTTTAACCATGAGCCTACGCAAAAATCGAATAAATAACGTCACATGGACCCCCCCCCCCCCCAATATAATGGGATGACGCCAATTGGAGCATTGACACCTCCACACCGACGTGGAAGGGGAGGAATTAGGTGCATAAAGTGATTCCATTACTCATCCATTAGTAATGATCACTTATTAGTTAAATAATATAAAATGAACCCGCACTTCCTATATATATATATATATATATATATATATAGTATCCACACATAGAATAGAATAACTTTCTATTCCATTTCTTTTAGTAACAAGGACGTGCATGATATTACACCCCTGAGAATGACCAGGAACAGAGAGAGATGAGGGTTTGAAGTAAATTTCTGTCCGATTATGCCATCAAACATAGTCCAAACTCAAATTAACTTTGGGTACCGAAGCATAAAGCTTCAGAGAGCATTCCTACAGAGTTAGTTTCGCGAAAATCACCCGGCATAGCGGCGACCTGCCGAGTAAAAGTTATTGAAATTTCTCCATACTAGTGTTAATACACTCCCAGCATTAAAGTGAGTATTTCTCCCTTTTATACTTCCGAGAAATTATGAGTTTTCAATCGTTCTTTGATAAGCCGAAGAAAAGTCCGTAAGTTATATTTATAGTATGGATTCTCTCCAGTTTAATAATGATGTAGTAACTTCTATTCCTTTGTGGATATGAATACAGTTGGTAGAAATAGCTAAATAGGGGCTGAGCTACGCCTGTTAATTAGAAAGTCGGCAGTCGAGGTATGTAAAGCCAGTTTCTTTCGGCAGGTTAGTTATCCGAGTATGGTTAACCATATTCTAGTAGAGTATTTAAGAAATAGTATAGTATCTCAGTATGAAATTTAGAAAGCATCTTAGAAATATGGTATCATGTTTAACATGAAAATTAGTAAAATAGCATGAATTCCAGCAGAATATTCCAGAAGTACTATATCATGTTTCAGTATGAGATCTAGTACAACATGTAAGAGATTATATTATTGTTATCAGATTTAGTATGTATTGTATGCAGTTATTACTATCAGTTGAGACTTGATTGTATTGTTTTGGGCTGGATTACCTAGCTTCCATGACCGCCCCAGGGTTAATAGCTGTATCGACTCATCCACCAGAGGGCGAGGATACGTCGCGGTACGGAGTGGCATGCCGTCCGCTAGGGACGAATATAGGATGCCAGTATCCCCATATTTTTCCTTGGTCGTCTTTTGTACACCCTCATCGAGCGCTTGTGCTCGGGGTGTTGATTTTAGGAGTCCTCCGGACTCAGGTAGAGTTATAGTCATGGGCCCAGCGGGCCCAAGTTGCATACCCAGGGGATGGGCAGGTTGCTTATAGTTACTAGGCAATGTGGTGACCTGGGTAGGGGTAAATAGATTATGATGATTGTGCCTTCGAGCTTATGGGGACCAGGTAAGGTTTATGTATGTTATGTTATATTGTTTACGTATTTATAGATAGACAGTAGAACACCATACTATCAAGTACGATTCCTACTCTCCCCAGTAAAGTTATTTTTAGCTCAAATTCCACTATTTTAGTCAGTTTCAGCCTATTTCCTTCTACTTCAGTTCTATCAGTCATATTACTTGTTTTCAGTTATTTTCAATTGTTTCTTTGCATACTCAGTACCAGCAGTACTAACACCCGTTTAGGGGCACTGCATTACTTGCCTTCAGGTACTTATAGACGAGGAGCAGATCCCTTGTAGCTCCAGCCAGCGACACAGAGTCTTCAGCTCCTGTCATCCAGAGCTTGACAGCTAAAGGTTTACTTCCCTTTTTTGTTTGTACAATATGGTTAGGCCGGTGCCCTGTCCCGACCATCTCTCTATACTTAGAGGCTTGCAGATTGTATATTTTCCTTGCGGTTAGCTGTATCCATCATGTGATGCTGTATATATGTTTCAGTTTATATGTGACGGCCGTGTGGGGCCTTGTTCAGTTGTTAGTTGGTGACCTTATCAGTCACAGATCAATTAGTGTTTGATTGCATTTCTCAGATGTAACTAGACAACATGGTGGCCTTGTTGGCCCGCATTGGATCCCTGGTACTTAGTCGTTCTGGTTAGCTGTTTATATTTCTTACAGGTGGCTATAGGCCTTGTCGGCCGTAGGCTGTATTTACAGTTGGGAGAAATAGGTAAATAGGAGCTGAGCTACGCCTGCTAATTAGAAAGTCAGCAGTCGAGGTATGTAAAGCTAGTTTCTTTCGGCAGGTTAGTTATCCCAGTATGGTAAACCAATATAAATTCCAGTAGAGTATTTCAGAAACAGTATTGTATCTCAGTATGAATTTTAGAAAGCATGTTAGAAATATTATATCATGTTTAACATAAAAATTAGTAAAATAGCATGAATTCCAGCAGAATATTCCAGAAGTACTATATCATGTTTCAGTACGAGATCCAGTACAACATGTCAGAGATTATATTATTGTTATTAGATTTAGTATGTATTTTATGTAGTTATTACTATCAGTTGAGACTTGATTGTATTTTTTTGGGCTGGATTACCTAGATTCCATGACCGCCCCAGGGTTAATAGCTGTATCGACTCATCCACTAGAGGGCGAGGATACGTCACGCTACGGAGTGGCATGCCGTCCGCTAGGGACGAACATGGGATGCCAGTTTCCCCATATTTTTCCTTGGTCGTCTTTTATACATCCTCGTCGAGCGCTTGCGCTCGGGGTGTTGATTTCAGGAGTCCTCCGGACTCAGGTAAAGTTATAGTCATGGGCCCAGCGAGCCCAAGTTGCATACCCAGGGGATGGGCAGGTTGCTTATAGTTACTAGGTAATGTGGTGACCTGGGTAGGGGTAAATGATTGTGATGATTGTGCCTTCCAGCTTATGGGGACCAGGTAAGGTTTATGTATGTTATGTTATATTGTTTACGCATTTATAAATAGACAGTAGAACGCCATACTATCAGGTACGATTCCTACTCTCCCCAGTAAAGTTATGTTTAGCTCAAATTCCACTATTTCAGTCAGTTTCAGCCTATTTCCTTCTACTTCAGTTCTATCAGTCATATTACTTGTTTTCAGTTATTTTCAATTGTTTCTTTGCATACTCAGTACCAGCGGTACTAACGCCCGTTTAGGGGCGTTGCATTACTTGCCTTCAGGTACTCATAGATGAGGAGTAGATCCCTTGTAGTTCCAGCCAGCGACACAGAGTCTTCAGCTCCTGTCATCCAGAGCTTGACAGCTAAAGGTTTACTTCCCTTTTTTGTTTGTACAGTATTGTTAGGTAGGGGCCCTGTCCCTACCATCTCATTATACTTAGAGGCTTGCAGATTGTATATTTTCCCTGTGGTTAGCTGTATCCGTCATGTGAGGCCGTATATATGCTTCAGTGTATATGTGACGGCCGTGTGGGGCCTTGTTCAGTTGTTAGTTGGTGACCTTATCGGTCACAGATCAGTTAGTGTTTGATTGCATTTCTCAGATGTAACTAGACAACATGGTGTCCTTGTTGGCCCACATAGGATCCCTGGTAGTCAGTCGTTCTGGTTAGCTGTTTATATTTCTTACAGGTGGCTATAGGCCTTGTCGGCCGCAGGCTGTATTTACAGTTGGGAGAAATAGCTAAATAGGAGCTGAGCTACGCCTGTTAATTAGAAAGTCGACAGTTGAGGTATGTAAAGCCAGTTTCTTTCGGCAGGTTAGTTATCCCAGTATGGTAAACCAGTATAAATTCCAGTAGAGTATTTCAGAAATAGTATAGTATCTCAGTATTTTATTTTATTTGTAAGTATAATATCTCCTGCCAAGTGCACTGCCTCCTTTCTTCTCTTTTTTTACTAACCCACCCCACGACTAACTTAACGACTTGTGGGGTGTGACCACGAGTCATGGTCATGTCCGTGGGATACCCTTTCTTAGATTTTCAAACTCCTCACCTGGACTCCCCACGAGTCACATCACAACTCGAGGCTGCTCTTACGAGTCACCTCATGACCCATCCTTATATCTGGTGCTAGTTTTCAACTTTTCTCCATTTCAACTCCTGGGTCTAATCTTTGGGATCCTAGGGTATGACAGTTTGTCCCAATGTTAAGTTTTACTTATGATTATTAGTTTTCATCTTTAGGTCATTCGATTCTGTTATGATATTCAGTTATGCTCAGATCATGATTTCAAAAAATAGCATGCAAGTACTACACTCAAAATCTTATTTTTATTATGTTTTATGATATGCACGGTTTATGATTTTACTTACTTAGAGGTTTTACTT
Organism: Datura wrightii; assembly: GCA_035772735.1. Lineage (NCBI taxonomy): Eukaryota > Viridiplantae > Streptophyta > Magnoliopsida > Solanales > Solanaceae > Datura > Datura wrightii. The sequence continues at coordinate 85,810,164 of JASDFA010000006.1, read as the reverse complement.
ACCTTACAGACTGGTACATTCCACGTACTAACCGCATACTCTATGCTATATCATTTCATGATACAGGCTCAGATATTCAGGCTTAGTTTCTTCTTTAGCCAGACCTGCAGCATTTGCACTTATCAGGAAGAGTTGTTTAGTCCTAATCTTTCGAGGTCCCTTCATTTAAGTTGTATCTAGTAGTTTTTGTTTCAGACTTTTGTGAGTTAGTTGGGGTCTTGTACCATTTTCTCGTTAGCAGTAGAGGCTTTTCAGGCATAGAATTTAGTCAGCTTCAGTCTTGAGTTACATATTTTGATGTTATGAGATTATCAGACTTTCGCTTATTAATTATGTTGATCTTCCACTTTATTATGATTGAGCTAGATGATATGTTCATGCCATGGGTCGACTTGGAGCCTCTCAGTGTTCTTTGTCTCGTGTCTCGATCCGGGCACATGTTCAGATCGTGACAGCAAGGCAATTAACTTTTTGCTCCATTTAGGTATAAAATATCCATTATAACTGCTATCATCAAATAGAGTTGCTAAGGCTCAAGATAGTACCTCCATATTTTAGTACAAACAGTTCTAGAAATAATGGGTGCCCTTGTTTCACACCACTTGTTAAATGGAAAAAACCATAGCTTTGTCCATTAAATACAATTGAATACCAGTTGTTTGCCACTATCCTCCAAATTATGTCTACAAAAATGTTTGAAAACCTCATCTTTCTCAGCACCCTAGTTAGATACAATTGTGAAGCTCTATTATAGGCTTTGGTCATATCTAACATGGTTACTACATTTTTTGGTTTGCCCCTCTTTCTTATATCTAAGTTAATAGGACATTTTCAATTAATATATATCCCCTTTATAAATCTTAACTGGTTGGCAGTAAGCCAATAGGGTAGTAACCAAATAATCCTTCCATGATTACTCAGGAAATTACCCTATTGATAAAATTACTTAGGCCGAAAGGTGGTAGGTCTGAAAAACTATTTATCACATTCTTTTTAGGGATTAGTACAAAATTGGTATGTGTGACTTACTTTGGTATTGTGTTTGTCACGACTCGAGAATAGATCCTGGATATAACATTGGACCTGAAACCACAAATAACTCCAAGCTAACCCATGGTACATATATAACATAGGCATAAGCATACAAAAAAACAGACAAACATAATATAGGCATAATCATAAGTCTAGAATATCATCAAACGTCAAAACTGAGAGGATAGGTTGCTCAATATATATACATCAAGTCTTAAAGCCACTACTCATAGGTTGAGTTGAAGGGAAAAAACCCCCAAGTAGCTTTACTAAATCTGAAAACTAAACTAACATGAAAAGAAATGAATCAACACAAACGTCTTCGAATGATGAGGACTCACCTAAACTGTGTCGAATTTTGAGAAAGACCAAATTTGGCGACAGGGCTGGTACTGATCAGTTGAACCTATAACATCAGACAATATAGCAAAAAAGTATGTGATTAATAATTCGAATGTACTGAGTATGTAAGATAATTAAAACATTAGAGTAAGGACAACATGTTGTAAACCATGATCGTGATAGTCTTAAAACATGAGTTGTTCGTCATAAACTGAAGTGTAATAACCCAAGGTTTTGTTGGTAAAATCATGGAGCTTAACATGTTAGAAACCGTAAGTAAAACTCATAAGGTGATTAATGGGTTAATAATACTATAAAACATGATATCATAAGTCTTGAACATTAACAACTTGCAACTGAGAAACAATACGAGATTCTCATAACCGATATACTCTATGTGGCATCGTGGAGCCCAACCTGTAACGCTAGTGAAAAGTGTGTCCATGCCTTTCCAAGGGTAAGAACCATGAAGGTGTAATATCACTCATGAGCCCAATAGCATAAGGAAGACCCTCTCAACTGGCGAGGACTCCTTTGGTTAGGGGCAAGGGAGAGATATTCAACTGTCGGGGACACCTTATCCTATGGTGGAACACAGTTCTGAGACCTAGGTGCGCTGAACCCCATCCTACTGGGGGTTAAATGCTACTCCTTGATAACTCTTAATACATCTCTCCCAATTAAGGAAGGGGGCAGCAGTCGTTGTCAAAAACAAAATACTCGAAGAGTATTGGGATTGAATCCAACATAGAAAGAAAAAAGATCATCCCTAGAGTTGTAATCCATCTAAACTAATGAGCATCATTGTATAAAAAATTGATATATAAAAATTTGGGGGAGAAGGCTCAATTATATGATTCTATAAGGAAGAAGAAAACATGACAAATCGATTAATGCAAGCAATGAGAGCAAACTAGGGATATATTGTGTTGATAGATCGATTGGATTGGTGTTAATTGACAAGTCTCAAATATTAATTACAGCATTTATAGCAGTGGATAAGGCTACACCCAATGTTTCTCAACCACTTTCATGTATTTTCCTTGGGTTTTGTCAAACCCTAAGGTCATAATAACGGATCATCCATAAAAACTAGAGAAAGACTTGAGCTATCTATGGATTCAACCCTTTAATGGATTATGGAAATGTAATACCCCGAAAATTTAAGATCAGATCCGAGGGTTTAAATAGAGGAAGTGGAATTTTTTCACCAGGTCACAAGACGAGTCGTCCAGTAACCCATGCAGTGCACCATGAGTAGTTAGGCGATTCACGGGAAGGAGGAAAGACTTGGTTGGATTTCTTGATTTGGGTATTGACCACGGTGAGGCCATGAGTCGTGGTCAGCACCACGAGTAGTTATGTTAGCTGTAGTCAGAAGTTTGATTTGAAGGTTGAAGGTTTTGGCAGTGCTCCTAACGGTTAGTCACCATAAGTCGTCGGGCATACCACGAGTCGTGGTTTCCCTCATGGTGACTAGTGATGATGAGCTTCCAGTGCTAGCAACGAGAGATGACCATGAGTCAAGGTCAGTGACGATGAGTCGTCCAGTCCCTCGTAGTGTGTTTTTCCCTGCAAATTTATTTAGGGCTCTTCCGTAATTCCTAAGTTCTTAAGACCTAAAATACATCATTTTAAGCTTAGATAGGTGTGTTTTAAGAGGGTTTAACTCATCCTAAGCCTATTCCTCTCCATGCATGCAAGCCTAGTAGTTCTAAGGGGTGATCGAGCTTAGATTCATCATGTTCTTCCCCAAATTCCTTTGGGCTCTCACGAGGGTTGTGAAATAAGATTCTCCCAGGTATGTAGGGTTATAAATGAGTGTATCCATCCACTCCCATGCCCAATACCTCTTCAATTTGATGTGATTTGTAAGTTGATGAATCTATGGGGTTTTAACCCAACTTGAAAATTCTCTAAGTATCTATCATGAGTATTCTCTATGCATGTTTCAAATGTTGAATGATGATTCATGGGAATGTTTTATAATGTTTTCAATTACAAATTATGATTTTACGGTTTTATGAATTATATGATGCCCAATTATGAATGTTCATGAAAAGATGAGATTGTGATCTATGCTTCATGTTATGATGAGATATTTATGATGAATGTATGATTTCAAACTACCCATGACTATATCCATGTTTTTGAATAATCAAGTTCATGTCGAGCATGTTTAAATATTGGGAAAGCCCATATGATCAAGTATGTTTCATGGTTTATCTAAATTTGATGTTATTAGCTTACAACATGGTTTTAGAGTCTAGACTCACACTCTTTTCAGCTTGTGGTATGGTTTGAGCCCAACGTCCTCTTGTTATGATTTTAGACTATGCATGTATGTTATGATTTAGCTTTGTCACGAGATGATTGTTAGCATTTTTGAAAAACAATGCAGAGCATATGCATATTTTTGGGAGTAGTGTCTAGCACCCAGTAGGCTAAGGGTTCGTAAACCCTATGCCTCAGAACTCGTGCCAATATAGGTATGTTCAAATTATTTGGGACCTTCTTGTGAGCTTTCCCTGCCCCCAAGGGGCCTTGAACTTAATATTGATATCATGATAGCGTCCTTAGCCCTTGCAAGCTTCTGGATGGATCTTCCCACTTGAGTGTAATAGTCGGGACCACGTAAGCTCTATCGTGGTTATGTCGGTTATATGAAGAGTCTCCCATTGTTCCTCATATTTTTAGTTATGCATGTTTCAGTCATTATAATATGTTTTCAGCAGGTTTGACCCACTGTTCAGTTTTACTTTTGAATATTCAGTTTCACCTTTGGGTCGTTCAATTAAGTTAGGATATTCAGTTATGTTTAAGTCATGTCTTCAGATAATAGCATGCAAGCCCTACTCGCCGACTCTTATGATGAAATGTTTATGATATGCATGATCTTTGATCTTATTTACTTAGAGATTTTACTTAGCTTGCATACTCGGTACATTCCATGTGCTGACCGCATACTCTATGTTGTATCATTTCATAATACAAGATCAGACATTCAGGCTCAGTCCCGCTGCTAGCCAAATCATCAGTGTTAGTATCTCCTAGTCAGAGTGAGTCCTAATCTTTTAAGGGCCCTTCTTATCAGTTACATTTAGTGTTTTCAGCTTCAGACTTTGGTGAGTTAGTTGGGGTCTGGTCCCATCAACTGGTAAGTAGTAGAGGCTTATCAAATTAAGTATGTATTCAACTTTAGACTTGTGTTATATATTTAGTTATTCGATGTTATCAGATTTTCAGACTTCTGCTATGATATATATTTGATTTTCGCATTTAAAATGTTTAACTTAGATGTTATGTTCATGCCGTGGGTCGACATGGAGCCCCTCTGGGTTCTTTGTCCCATGTCTCGATCCAAGCCTATGTTCAGGTCGTGACAAACTTGGTATCAGAGCATTAGGTTTTGAAGTGTCCTAAGGTGTCTGAATGTCGCGTTAAGTAGAGTCTTTTTCATTGGTGTGAAGCGCACGACACTTATGACGAAGACGCTACAAAACGTTTTAGGAATTTTCTCTTCTTCCTTGATCTATGTCATGCAATGAAATATCTCTTTATCTTTCTAACTCATGATATACGTGTTTTTGGAATCATTCTTCCTTGCTAAGGTAACGAAAGAATGAACTTAAATGGAAACGACCATGAGAATGGAAATGGGGATGGGCACCAGGAGGACCCACCAGCCCCCGAGGATCATATGTCTGAGTAGGTAGCCTATGTAGTGTTTAGGGCTGCCATTCAGATGCTAGCTCAGGCCTTGACCGCCCAAGTCAACTAGCAGGCGGTAGTGCATGTCCCTCAGAATAGGAGTGCAGCAGCAGCGAGAGTCAGAGATTTTCTGAGGATGAACCCTTTGAAGTTCCTTGGGTCGAAGGTGGACGAGGACCTACATGAGTTTATTGATGAACTTCTAAAGATCACCCAGATCATGGGGGTGACTAGAGAGCATTGCAGAGATCTAGCCTCAAATCAATTGAAAGGGGTTGCGCACATTTGGTTCAGGCAATGGAAGGATAGCAAAGAAGTTCGAGCGGGCCCCACCATTCTGCGGAACATGCGCTACTGCTTGCTGGTTGACCCGGGCGGTCAAGGCCTGCGCTAGCATTTGAATGGCTGCCTTGCTCAACCGGCTACGGTGTATGGTGCTCATGAGCTGGCGGGGCCTGTTGGTGCTCGTCTCCATTGCCATCCTCATGGCCATTCATATTCCTATTTCTTCACTAATTAACTTTGTGGGGAGGCTTGATTCTGCATTCACGAATAGCATGAGTTAGAAGGATAGAGAGATATTTCACCGCACAAAAAAGATCAAGAAAGAAGGGAACATTTCCTAAATGTTTTGTATCCTCTTTGTCATGACTGCGGCGCACTTCACACTTATGAAAAAGTCTTTACTTAACACGGCTTTCAAACACGATAGGAAACTTCAAACTTGTTTCTTTGATTCGAAGTTTGTCACGACCTGAACATAGGTCCGAAACAAGACACAGGACAAGGAGCCCCGAGAGACTCCAAGTCGACCCATGACATGAACATACATTTAACTCAATCAAATAAAGCGGAAGACATAACATGATAAACATAGCGGAAGTCTGAAATAAACATGAAATAAAAAACATACCCGAATACGAAGTTGATTAAAAAATGTCTGTAAAGCCTCTATTTCTGATAAGTTGAAGGGACAAGACCCCAACTAACTCTCTAAGTTTGAAATTGAAATATAAAGATAACTGATAATGAATGGTCCTCAGGAGATGATGACTCACCAACTAGAAATGGATGTAAACTCCAAAACTGGAAAATGATGGGGTTGAGTCTGAAGATCGGAGCCTGTATCATAATATGATACAACATAAAGTATGCGGTGAGTACATGAAATGTACCGAGTATGCAAGGTAAGTAAAACCGCTTAATTAAGTAAAATTATTTAAAACATGCATAATATAAAACATAATCAAGATAAGAATTTGAGTGTAGGGTTTGCATGCTATTTTCTGAAATCATGATCTCAACATAATTTAACATCCAAACTGAATAGAATGACCCAAAGCTAAAATTTGATAATCATATGAAAAACTATACATTGGTTCAAACCTGCTTTAGAAAACATTTATATATATCATGAATGATAAAAATGTATAACTAAAATCAGGAGGTACAATGGGAGACTCTTCATATAATTGACATTACCATGATAGAGCTTACATGGTCCCAACTATCGCATTCAAGTGGGAAAAGTCGTCTAAAACCTTGCCAGGGCTAAAGACGCTACCATGATATCTATATAAGCTAAAGGCCCCCTGGGGCAGCGGGAAAGCTCACAAAGGAGGTCCCAAATAATCTGATCGTACCTACATTGGTGCGTAGTTCTGACGCATAGGGTTGACTAACCCTTATCCTTCTCGGTGCTAGACACTACTCCCAAAAACATGCATATGCTCTCTATTTTTCAATGAAGTTGACCGTCTTCTGGAGATGAAGCTGAATAATCATATACATATAAATCTGAAATCATATATGAGGAGCCTTGGCTCAAACCATACCACAAGCTTAACATAATTGGGAGTCTTGACTCCAAAACCATCTGGTAAGCTAATTAACTAGAAATCATAGATCGTACTTGAACATAAGGGCTTTCCCAATATTAAGGCATGCTTGACATTACTTGATATACTTGAAGACATGATCATATAGATGGGTAACTTGAAAACCTATTTTTATCATAGATATTTCATCATACTTGAACATACATCATAGATCTCAACTTTCATAAATTTTCATGCATGGACATCATAATTTAGAAAACTTGTAAACATGATTTTGTAATTGAAAAAAAAAGTAAAACTTTCCCTTGAATCATAATTCATCAATTGAAACATACTTAGATCATACCCATGATATTTACTTAGAGAATTCATGCATTGGGTTAAAACCCCATAGGATCAAAATATATATATTTATGTATTAGAGAGGGATTGGGAATGGGTGTGACAAATTCACCCATTCATAATCCTATATACCTGAGAGAATCTGATTCTATAATTACTCTGATTACCCAAGAAAGAATTGATGAAGAACATGGAAGAAATTGAGCTTGATCACCTCTCTAGGCTTCTTAGTTTGCTTGCATGAATAAGAATTGCCTAGAATGAACTTATCGATCATAAAACTCATTGTTCATAGCTTAAAATGATGTACCTTAGGCCTTAGAATCATAGGAATTACGGAAAAGTCCTTAATAAACTCATAGGGAAAAACAAACTGTCAATACCAACGAGGGACTGGATGAGTCGTTACCAAGGACCACGACTCGTGGTCTCCAGTCGTTGAGTTCACTGTCCAAAATTCATCTGGGGCTCATCATGGGGCACCCCAAAGGTCGTTACTGGTGACCACGACTCATTGTCATCACTCATGGTCTTCAATGCCAAAAAGCACTCTTCCTTCACCCCATCCTTGGCCACGACTGACTCAACGAGTCGTGGTGCTGACCACGACTCGTCGTCATTTTTGTGGTCACCCAAAATTCTGAAATTTCCAACTCAAGTCTAGCACCTCACCACGAGTTACTTCACAACTCGTGGTCTACCCCACGGGTCACAGGACGACTCATTCTGTGACCTGGTGCAGAAAATTCTATTTTCTCCCTTTCAACTCCTGTGTCTAATCTTAGGATTTTCGGGGTATTACAAGTTTTTATTTCGAGGCGAGCTAGTCCTAGAGTGGAAGGGTAGTTCAGCTATGCATGTAGGTCATTTCATTTCCTACCTTAAGGCAAGGAAGATGATGTTTAAAGGTTAGGTGTCCCATCGAGTTAGGGTTAAGGATGCTACATCTGGCGCGCTAAGTTTCCAGTTAGTCCTTGTAGTGTGTAAATATCTAGATGTTTTTCTAGACAATTTACCAGGAATTCCTCCTATGTGGGAGATCGATTTTTGAATTGAACTTCTTCCCTATACGCAACCTATAGCTATTCCGCCTTATAGAATGCCTCCAGCTAAGCTAAAGTAGTTGAAGGAGAAGTTGAAGGACCTCTTAGACAAGCTTTTTCATCAGACCTAGCAAGTCCCCATGGAGTGCACCAATGCTCTTTGTGTCACACCCCGAGACTACACCGTGGATGTAACACGGTACTTGAAGTGACAAGTGACCCCAAGTCAACCCCTGGCCTATCATACACTGGTATTCTGAGTAAGACAATATACATAGCGGAAGCTTTGATATAACAGCATAAGAGCATTTGAAGAAATAAACTAGAAGAAAAAATTATAATTTTAAACATTTGAAATCTGAAATTAACTCTGTGTCTTAAAGCCTTCTAACTGATGAGTTGCAGGGACAAGCCCCCAGCTAACTCCAACTCTAACTAAAAATAATAACTCAACTGAAAGAAAGTAAAGCAAGGTCCTCGAATGATGAGGACTCACACTTTGGCTGCAGCGGAGGAGCATCTGAATCGCAATGGCTAGTGATGCTGAGTCTGGGAACCTGCAGCTGTATCATAAAACAATACCATATAAAAGTATGCGTCAGTACTTTGAATGTACTAAGTAAATGGGAGAAAATATATCTGAATATAAAGTCAGAATTGAAATGACACGCAATGACCAATAGGTAAGCTGAACAGAAGTAATGACGTAAAATGAAATGCTCATGGTGACCCTGTTAGATGGTCAAAGACATGCCCTAAGTCTGAAATACTGAGTCAGAGAGGCCACACTGAACTGAACTGTTAAAAATTGAGGCTGAACTGAACTAAGTAGTGAGAGAGTCTCTAACCAACATATAACCAAATGAGCTAGATGTGGAGTTTGATGTATACACCCCACTGGTAGGACCCAATATAACTTGCCAAGGTATAAAGGCATGAACTGGGTGATAACAAAAAAATCCGGGGCCAATCAGGCCATGTAATACTATAGCCAATGCTGCCAACGTAGTTCTAGCAACCTGGGTACGCTGGAACCCCGGCCTGCTCGGTGCTAAGTCCTACTACCACTGGAAAGCTATACTGAACTACTAGGCTGATAGCTCGAAACTAGGGTCCAAGACTAGTCAAGGACATATAACTGAAAGTACCTGAGAGTCTTATCGGACCAGATTCTAAAACTAGGTTCTAGACTAGTCTAAGAACAATCTATAAACTGAACTGGGGTCCTGGGGCTAGTCAGAGCTATATATCTAAAATGTCATGATCACCTAATGGACCAATAAACTGGATTCTGAGTCTGATTCCAATAACTAGGAGGCACCACTGACACCTCAGGAAAAGACTAAAGTCAAAGTGACCAGTTGACAAGTTCTGAATAGTTCTAAAGAGGTTCTATGTTCTAACTGAACTAAACTACAAAGCAGCTAATAGAGAACTCAACTCATTCCAACAATACGGGAATTTAATAATATGGCATAAATTCAAGAATTAAAGAAATCTCATTCGACAAGGCGTAAATCATTCCTATCGATGGAATATTTTCTCAACATATATATATATAATAATAATTGCTACGAAATTCAACCCAAAACATACTTCATTCACTAGATGGAATTTATTACGCAAATAATCTTTACTCAAAAATTTAGGGCTATAAATCACCTTTGCAAGAACAATAACAATTTACTTAGGAACTAATGAAGATCATATGAAAAATAAACATGGATATTATCCCAATTGAAATTAACGAAACCCAACATGAAAATTTATTCATATTCGAAGAGCTCAGGGCTAAACTAATAGGGAAATTATGGGAGGGTTTTTGGGGACACAACGGAAGGACAATTCCCTTGTTGAATTAACACATATCTGGCTAAGAATTTCCTGAAGAAGAAGACCTTAACTGCTGCGATGAAGGAGGACCCTAAGCTTGCTTGAGAGAACTTTCGATAAATTTCTGAGAGTAAACGTGATAATAAGGGGAGGAATCGTCCAAACCATCTAATAAGTCTGAATTTACTTCAAAACCGACATTGTTTAAAGCTTAGCAGAATAGAAAATTACTAAATAGCCCTTACAAAATCGTAGGGAAAAACTGCCAAGTGACCCTAATGGGTGACCTGATGGGTCGTGGTGACTAACCAAGACTCGTGGTGACTGACCATGACTCATGGTCACTCCCATCGGGTACACATCCCAGGATCCTCAGTAGGTCACCACGAGCGACCTAATGAGTCATGGTCACTGACCACGAGTCATGGTCATCAGTCGTGGACCACATTGGCTCATCGCTGAAGATTAAATGCTAAGTTGGTAACAAGTCACCTAATGCATTTTGTGCACTAACGACGACTCATTGTGACACTCATTTGGTACACTGGGTAAAAACTTACTTGAGATGGTAATGGGGCTCATAAAGAGTCGTTACTGGGGACCACGACTCATTGCCCCCACCTGTCAAGTACACTGGTCCACTAATAAAATTCTAAACCCTAGCCTAACCACAAGTGACTCACCGGGTCATGGTCAATGACCACAACTCATGAGGTCCCTCGTTGGGTACGCTGTTTCTCATTTCCAATACTTACTCCTTCTCACAACTGTCCTAACGATTCGTTGGGTCTCATAATGACTCGTTGGGTGAGTTGTCCTTTAGCATTTCTGCAGCTTTTCCAGATTTTCAGATTTAACTCCCCGAATTAGATTTTGAGTTTCCGCGGCATTACAATATCTCCCCCTTGGAAAAATTTATCCTCGAATGTTAGAAAACACACATGATAGCAGAGAATAAAAATCAATGTTCTAGATACTATTCTTTTAACTCCAAACCAGACGGAACGACTACCTCCGTTTCAAAATACATAACTGAACTGAATTCTCTTTTCATACATACATTCAAAAACATAAAAGAGACATGAACACCTGGACTGAGTCATGAAAACTAAATTGAGTTCTAGGGTCAAACCTAATATCTCAGGTTGTGCTAGAGTCGGTAGAGAACAAATGTGGGTATTTCGCAACTATATCTTCTGTGGCCTTTCAGGTAGCTCCTTTAACTTGTTGATTCCTCCATAAAAGCATGACTGAAGCTATCTCCTTCCTCTTTAGCATACGAACCTGACGGTCAAGGATCTGGACTGGTACTTCCATATATGAGAGACTATTTGGTATTCCTACAATATCCAATGGAACAACGGAGGTTAGATCTCAGATGCACTTCTTCAAAAGTGACACAAGGAAAATTAGGTGTACAACTGCTAGTTCTGACTGTATTTCTAGCTCATAGGCTACATTGCTTATACGCCTTAAAATTCTATAGGGTCTCACATATTTCGGACTGATCTTCCCCTACTTGCCAAACCTCATGACCCCCTTCATGGAGAAATTTTTTAGTAAACTCACTCATCAACTGCAAACTCCAACTCTCTTCTCCACACATCGGCATAAGGTTTCTAACGGCTCTCAACTATTTTCAACCTTTCCCGAATGCGCTGAACTTTATACATTGCCTCATGAACCGAGTTTGGCCCTATCAAGGTAGCTTCACCAACCTCGAACCACCCTATAGGAGATTTACACCTTCTCCCATATAATGCTTCAAATGTGGCCATTTGAATGCTAAAGTGGTAGCTATTGTTGTATGCGAACTCGATAAGAGACAAATGGTTATCCCAATTACCCTTGAAATAAATTGCGCACACTCTTAGCATATCATCTAGAGTTTGAACAGTCCACTTAGCTTGCCCATCTATCTGCGAGTCAAAAGTTGTACTTAGCTTGACCTGAGTGGCTAGTCCCTATTGAAAGGATTTCCAGAAGTGTGAGGTAAACTGAGTTCCTCTATCTGAAATGATAGATAAAGGCACCCCATGGAGTCTGACTAACTCTTGGATGTAAAATATGGCATAGTCCTCAGCTGAGTCTGCGATTTTAACTTGAAGGAAATGAGCTGACTTAGTCATCCGATCTACTACTACCCAGATTGAGTCATGCTGCCGGTGAGTCTAAGGTAGAGCTGTAATGAAATCCATATTTACTTCCTCCCACATCCATGTGGGTATACTGATATCTTGAATCATGCCTCCTGGTCTTTGATGCTCCACCTTGACTTGCTGCCATTTTGGGCACTTGGCTACAAATTCAGCAATGTCTCTCTTCATGCCATTCCACCAGTAAATATCTCGTAGATCGCGGTACATTATTTTAGCACCAAGGTGAATGGAGTATCTCGAGTTTTGTGCCTCAGCCAGTATCTGCTTTCTCAACTCAACATCATCCCGTACACACAACCTGGTAACGGAGCACGCCATCTCCCCCTTGGGAGAAAGCTTCTATTTCTTTTCTGAGGACTGCTCCCTTAAGCTTATGTAAGATGGGATCCTCATCCTGTCTGGACTTTACTTCAACTACTAAGGATGAATATGAGTCGTTTTGCATTAGTACACGACCTTTGGTTAAATCCACCAACTGCACCATTAACCAGGCTAGTCTGTGAACATCGTTCGCTAAATCACTCTTGCCTTCCTCAATGTGAGCCACACTCCCCATAGACCGTTGGATTAGGGTGTCAGACACCACATTGGATTTACCCAGGTGATACATTACAGTCATGTCATAGTCATTTAGCAGCTCCAAGCACCATCTCTAACACAGGCTTATGTCCTTCTAGCTGAACACATACTGAAGTCTTATGAGCCCCAAAAAGGTAATGTCTCCAAATTTTTAGCACGAATACCACCGCTGCCAACTCCACCTCATGAGTTGGATAATTCTTCTCATGAACTTTGAGCTATCTGGAGGTATAGGCATTCACTTTTCCCTACTACATCAGAAGGCAACCAAGTCCAACTCTTGAAGCGTCAGAATAAACAACCAACCCATTTGATCCTTCTGGCAAGGTTAAAACCTTAGCGGTAGTGAAATGAGTCTTCAACTCCTAAAAACTCTTCTCACACTCATCCAACCAATAACATTTCACTAAGTTAACTTAGTCATAGGAGATGCTATAGATGAGAAACCTTTCACAAACATCGGTAATAACCGGCCAAACCCAGGAAACTCCTTATTTCAGTAGGAGTGGTAGGTCTGGGCCAATATTTCATGGCTTCTATTTTGTGAAGGTCACTTGTATTCCTTCACCTAAGACCACATGACCTAAGAAGGTCATGGACTTTAACCAGAATTTGCACTTGCTGAACTTGGAGAACAACTGGCGGTCTCTGAGTATCTGTAATGCTAGTCTTAGGTGATTGGCATGCTCTTCCTCATTTCTGGAGTATACTAGAATGTCGTCGATAAATACAATGACGAACATATCCAGATATGAAGACACTTTTCATTAAATCCATGAATGTTGTTGGGATTTTTGTTAACCCGAAGAACATCACCACAAACTCATAGTAACCATACCGATTTTTGAATGCTTCTATCGGTATATCACTCTCTAACCCATAACTAATGGTACCCTGACTGGAGATCGATTTTTGAGGAAACATTGGCTCCTTGAATTTGGTCAAACAGGTCATCAATTCTGGGTAGGGGATATCTGTTCTTAACTTTGACTTTGTTCAGCTGACGGTAATCTATGCACATTCTGAGGGTACTGTCCTTCTTACGCACGAATAGCATCGGGGCACCCCAAGGAGAGATGTTGGGTATAATAAAACCCTTATAAAGAAGATCCTTTAACTGCTCATTCAACTCTCTAAGCTCAGCTGGAGCCATTCTGTAAAGAGGGATTGAGATGGGATGAGTATTTGGGAGGAGGTCTATCTGGAAGTCTATTTCCCATTCAAGGGGAACTCTGGGAAGATCCTCAGGAAATACATCTAGGAACTCGCTGATAGCTGGAACTGACTGGATAGTTGGGTTCTCATAGTTGAATCCTTGACCCGAACTAGATGATAAATAAACTTCTTGGAGATGAGTTTTCGGGCCTTAAAGTAGGAAATAAACCTACCCTTAGGCGCTGAACTATTGCCCATCCATTCTAACACTGGTTCGATTGGAAACTGAAACTTGACAACTCTAGATCTTCAATCAACTGAGGCATGGCAGGAGTGTAACCAATCCATGCCAAGAATAAGGTCAAAATCAACCATGTCTAGGTCTACTAGGTTAGTTGGGATGACTTTATTCAGGAAAGACACTGGGCAAATTCTATACACCCGGTTATCTCTAACTGACTCGCCAATTAGGGTGGAGACTGAAAATGGTTCTTAGAGGACCTCTGGACTGATATTGAACTAGACTGCTATGTAGGGAGTCACGAATAAAATAGTGGATCGTAGATCTAGGAGGGCATACACGTCTAGAAGAAAGAGACATAATATACCAGTGATTATGTCAGGTGAGCTCTCCTGATCTTGACGTAAAGACAGAGCATAAAAATGATTTTGATTCTGACCATCATCCGTACCTTATGTGTTAGCCTGCTGGGCTGGTCGACCTGCTGGAGCTGATGATGTGGTGGATTGTGGTCTCCCTCACCCGACTCCGTGAGCCGAACTCTGAGCTGTCCACAACAAAAACAGCCCTCTCGACCCTGAATTCACTCTCTCGGGTGGTTCCTACCACACTTGGGACAAGCTGGATACTTGTTCCCAGTACTGTGGGCCTGAGACTGTGCGCAAGTTGACCCACTCCTCCGATGCTAGCAAGATCGAAAGGTTGGGGCGCTGGCTGGAGTGGGTGTTGGGGTTCTCTGCTGCTGCTGCTGTGGTGGGCGGCTACTACCGCTAGACTTCTGATGGCCGAAATCTGACTGGCCAGTCCTTGCCCGTTTTTTCTTTCCCTCTATACCCTTCAGCTTCTTAGCCTCAATCTGCTGGGCATAGGCAATCAAGCTGGAGAGGTCCATGTCTTTAATCAACATCGTTGTCTTACACTCCTTGAGGACAAGATTTGACACCCCATTCAAAAACTTCAACATGCGAGCACTTTGCTCGGCTACCATCTCTAGAGCGTGCTTAGACAACCTAGTAAACTCCATAGCATACTCCTCCAAAGTCCTATTTCCCTATCACAAATAAATAAACTACGCTATCCTTGCCTCCCTCAGCTCTTGAGGGAAACATTTGTCCAAGAAAGCTATGTGGAATTCTTCGCACTCCACTAGTCCTGCTCCGACTGGCCACCCCTCTTTCCACTGGTCATGCTAGACCTGAGCTACCCGTTTGAGCTAGTAGCCAGCCAGATCAGTACACTCCGAGGAGCTGACACTCATAATGTGGGCAATCTTCCTAATCTCATCCATGAACTCCTAGGGATCTTCCCATACCTTGGATCCTTGAAAAGATGGAGGGTTCATAGGGGTGAAGTCCCACACCCTCGTAGCTGCTGCAAACCCATTAGTGTTCATTGGGACCACCTGCTGGTTCACCTGGTGGGTGACTGTTTGGGCCAGCAGTTGAATATCCAGCCTGAATTCGGTGGTAGACACCGAATCATCTTGAGGTGTTATTGAAGCTGGTGGGGCAGGTCTGTTGACATTACCGACCCTTCTTCCATTACGCATCTTGGAGGCATGGTTCACTGAAATGAAATAGAGCACGAGTTAGAAGGGCATTTCTAGAATTGAACTTTAATGCACGATACAACATATGAACAAAAAGGGAGTTTTCCTAATAACATCTCATATCCTCCTCATCATAAGTGTGGCATGCTTCACACTCATTAAAAGGACTCTACTCGATGCAGATTTTAGACATTCCCAGGATACTCTAAACCTAGGGCTCTGATACCATGTTTTTCAATCCTCGAGACTACACCCTAGACATAACACGGTACTTGAAGTCATAAGTGACCCTAAGTCAACCCTTGGTATATCATACACTGGTATTCTTAGTAAATCAATATACATAGAGAAAGCTTTGAAATAATAGCATAAGACATTTGAGAAAATAAACTAGAAGAAAACATTAAAATTTTAACATTTGAAGTCTAAAATTAATTATGTGTCTAAAAGCTCTCTAATTGATGAGTTGCTGGGACAAACCCCTAACTAACTCTAAGTCTAACTAAAAATAATAACTCAACCGAAAGAATGTAAAGTAAGGCCCTCAAATGATGAGGACCCACACATCGGCTGCAGTGGAGAAGGATCTGAATCGCGACGGCTAACGATGATGAGTCTAGAATCCTGCAGCTGTATCATGAAATGATACAACACAAAAGTATGTCAGTACTTTGAATGTACTGAGTAAGTGGGAGAAAACATATCTTAATATAAAGTCTGAACTGATATAACACGCAATGACCAACAGGTAAGCTGAACTGAACTACTGATGTAAACTGAAATAGTTAGGGTGACCCTTTCTGATGGTCAAAGTCATGCCCTAAGTATGAAATACTGAGTCTGAGAGGCCACACTGAACTGATCTTCACTAAACTGAACTGTAAGAAACTGAGGCTCAACTGAACTAACTAGTGGGAGAGTCTCTAACTGAAATATAACCACGTGAGCTTGATGTGGAGTCTGATATATACACCCCATTGGTAGGACCTAATATACATTTCCAAGGTATAAAGGCATGAACTAGGTGATCACAAAAAAAATCTGCAGCCAATCAGGCCAACTAATACTATAACCTACGCTGGCAACGTAGTTTTGGGAACTTGGGTGCGCTGGAACCCCGGCTGGCTCGATGCTAAGTCCTACTTCCACTGGAAACCTATACTGAACTACTAGGCTGATAGCTAGTATCTGGGGTCCAAAACTAGTCAGCGATATAAACTAACAGTACCCTAAGAGTCTTATCGGACCAGATTCTCAAATTGGGTTCTAGACTGGTTAGAGCTGCTTATATAGAAGCGTCATAACCGTCTAAGAACAATATGTAAACTGAACTAGGGTCCTGGGGATGGTCAGAGCTATATATCTAAAATGTCATGACCGCATAATTGACTAATAAACTGGATTCTTTGTCTGATTCCGATAACTAGGAGGCACCACTGACACCTCAGGAGAAGACTAAAGTCAAAGTGATTGGTTGACAAGTTCTGAATAGCTCTGAAGAGGTGCTATGTTCTAACTCAACTGAACTACTAAGCAGCTAATAGAGAACTCAACTCATTCCAACAATACGGGAATTTAATAACATGGCATAAATTCAAGAATTAAAGAAATCTCATCTGACAAGGATAAAATCATTCTTATTGATAATATTGACTCAACATATATTTGTAATATGAATTACTAGGAAATTCACCCCAAAAGATACTTCATCCACGAGATGGAATTTATTACGCAAATAATCTTTACTTGAAAATTTCACGCTGTAAATCACCTTAGCAAGAAGAATAACATTTTACTTAGGAACTGATGAAGATCATACGAATAATAAACATGGATATTATCCCAATTGAAATTAACGTAAACCAACATGAAAATTTATTCATATTTGGAGAACTCAGGGCGAAACTGATAGGGAAATTATGCGAGGTTTTGGGGGGACACAAGGGAAGGACAATTCCCTTGTTGAATTTCCACATAACTGGCTAAGAATTTCCGAAAGAAGAAGATCTGAACTGCTGCATTGAAGGAAGACCCTAAGCCTGCTTGAGTGTTTCTTGAGAGAACTTTCGATACATTTCTGAGAGTAAACATGAAAATGAGGGGAGGAACCGTCCAAATCATCTAATAAGTCTGAATTTACATCCAAAAAGACATAGTTTAAAGCTTAGGAGTATAGGAAATTACTAAATAGCCCTTAGAAAATTGCAAGGAAAAACTTCCAAGTGACCCTAATGGGTGTCCTAATGGGTTGTTGTGACTGACTATGACTCGTGGTCACTCCCGTTGGGTAAACTTCCTAGTATCCTCAGTAGGTCACCACGAGGGACCTAATGAGTCGTGGACCACACTGGCTCACCGCTGAAGAGTAAATGCTATGTTTGTAACGAGTCACCTAACGCGTCGTTGCCACTAACGACGACTCATTGTGACACTCATTTAGTACACTGGCTAAAAACGTACTCGGGATTGTAACAGAGGATGTAACGAGTCATTACTTCGGACCACGACTCATTGCCCCAACCCTTCAAGTACACTAATCCACTATTAAAAGTTTCAACTCAGGCTTGATCATGAGTGACTCAATGGGTCGTGTTCCGCGACCATGACTTGTGAGGTCCCTTGTTGGGTACACTGTCTCTCATTTCCAATACTTACTCCTTCTCAAAACTGACCTAACGAGTCGTTGGGTCTCATAACGACTCGTTGGGTGAGTCCTCCTATAATATTTCAGCAGCTTTTCCAAATTTTCAGATTTAAGTCCCCGAATTATATTTAGAGTTTTTGGGGCATTAAAATACCTCCCCCATGGAAAAATTTGTCCACAAATGTTAGAAAACACACAGGAAAGCAGAGAATAACAATCAAAATTCCAGATATTATTCGTTCAACTCCAAAACTAACGGAATGACTACCTCCGTTTCAAAATACGTAACTTAACTGAATTCTCATTTAATACATACATTCAAAAACTTAAAAGAGACATGAACACCTGGACTGAGTGATGAAAACTAAATTGAGTTCAAGGGTCAAAACTAATATCTCAAGCTAGGCTAGAGTTTGTAGAGAACAAATGCGATTATTTGGCCACCATATCTGCTTCGACCTCCAAGGTAGCTCTTTTAACCTGTTGATTCCTCCATAAAAACATAACTGAAACTATCTCCTTCTTCCTTAGCTTACGAACCTGATGGTCAAGGATCTGGACTGGTATTTCCACATATGAGACACTATCTTTTATTCCTACATTGTCCAATGGCACAACGGAGGTTGGATCTCAGATTCACTTCTTCAAAAGTGACACATGGAAAACTGGGTGCACAACTGTTAGTTCTGATGGTAATTCTAGCTCATAGACTACATTGCTGATACGCCATAAAATTCTATAGGGTCCCACATATCTCAAACCGAGCTTCCCCTTTTTTCCAATCCTCATAATCCCTTTCATGGGTGAAATTTTTAGGTAAACCTAGTCATCAACTACAAACTCCAACTCTCTTCTCCGCACAGCGAAATAAGATTTCTGACGGCTCTAAGCTGTTTTCAACCTTTCTCAGATGCGCTGAACTTTCTGCATTGCCTCGTTAACCGAGTCTTTCCCTATCAAGGTAGATTCACCAACCTTAAACCACCCTATTGGAGATATACACCTTCTCCAATATAATGCTTCAAATGTGGCCATCTAAAATGCTAAAGTGGTAGCTATTGTTGTACGCAAACTCGATAAGAGGAAAATGGTTATCCCAATTGCCCTTGAAATTGATTGCGCACACTCTTAGCATATCTTCTGGAGTATGAACAGTCCACTCAGTTTTGATATTTGTCTGCGGGTGAAAAGTTGTACTGAACTTGACTTGACTGCCCAGTCCCTTTTGAAAGGATTTCTAGAAGTTTGAAGTGAACTGAGTTCCTCTGTTTGAAATGATAGATAAAGGCACCCCATGGAGTCTGACTAACTCTCAGATGTAATGACTTGCATAGTCCTCACCTGTGTCTATGGTTTTAACTAGAAGGAGATGAGCTGACTTAGTCATCCAATCTACTACTACCTAGATTGAGTCATGCTGCCGGCGAGCTTGAGGTAGACTTGTAATGAAATCCATATTTACTTCCTCCCACTTCCATGTGGGTATACTGATATCTTGAGTCATACCTCCTAGTCTTTGATGCTCCACCTTGACTTGCTGATAGTTAGGGCACTTGGCTATGAATTCATCAATGTCTCTCTTCATGCCGTTCCACCAGTAAATATCTCGCAGATTGCAATACATATTTGTAGCACTAGGGTGAATGGAGTATCTTGAGTTGTGTGCCTCAACCAGTATCTGCTATCTCAACTCACCAACATCCGGTACACACAACCTGCCCTGGTAATGGAGCACCCCATCTCCCCCTTGGGATAAAACTTCTATTTCTTTTCTGAGGACTGCTCCCTTAAGCTTAAGTAAGATGGGATCCTCATCCGGTATGGACTTGACATCAACTACTAAGGATGAATATGACTCTCTTTGCATTACCACACCACCTTCGACTGAATCCACCAACTGCACCCCTAACCAGGCTAGTCTGTGAACATCTTTCACAAACTCCCTCTTTCCTTCCTCAATGTGAGCCACACTCCCTATGGACCGTCGGCTTAGGGCGTCAGCCACCATATTGGCTTTACCCAGGTGATACAGCATGTCCTAGTCCTTTAGTAGCTCCAACCACCATCTCTGACATAGGTTTAGGTTCTTCTGGCTGAACACATATTGGAGGCTCTTGTGATCTATGAACACATCCACATGAGCCCCATAATGGTAATGTCTCTTAATTTTTAGCGCGAATACCACCGCTGCCAACTCCAAGTCATGATTTGGATAATTCTTCTCATGAACTTTGAGATGTCTGGAGGCATAGGCTTTCACTTTGGCCCGCTGCATCAGAAGGCAACTGAGTCCAACTTTGGAAGTGTCACTATAAACAACCAACCCGTTTGATCCTTCCGGCAAGGTTAAAATAGGAGCGGTAGTGAGTCGAGTCTTAAACTCTTGAAAACTCTTCTCACGCTCATCCAACCACTAAAATTTCACACTCTTCTAATTTAACTTAGTGAGAGGAGATGCTATCGAGGATAAACCTTTCACAAACCATTGAGGAAACTCCTTATTTCAGTAAGAGAGGTAGGTCTGGGCCAATCTTTCATTGTTGCTATCTTATGAGGGTCTACTTGTATTCCTTCACTTAGAC
Organism: Datura wrightii; assembly: GCA_035772735.1. NCBI lineage: Eukaryota > Viridiplantae > Streptophyta > Magnoliopsida > Solanales > Solanaceae > Datura > Datura wrightii. The sequence continues at coordinate 85,789,114 of JASDFA010000006.1, read as the reverse complement.
CACATGACCTAAGAAGATCACGGACTTTAACCAGAATTCAAACTTGCTGAACTTGGCGAACAACTGGTGGTCTCTAAGTGTTTGTAATGTTAGTCTTAGGTGATTGGCATGCTCTTCCTCATTTCTGGAGTATACTAGAATGTCGTCGATAAATACATTGACGAACATATCTAGATACTGCATGATGACTTTGTTCATTAAATCCATGAAAGTTGTTGGGCATTTGTAAACCCAAAGGACATCACCACAAACTCGTAGTGACCATACGGAGTTCTGAAAGCTATTTTTGGTATATCACTCTCTCTAACCCTTAACTGATGGTACCTTGACCCGAGATTAATTTTTTAGAAACAATTGGCTCCCTAAAGATGGTCAAATAGGTCATCAAGTCTTTGTAGGGGATACCTATTCTTCACTGTGACTTTGTTCAGCTGACAGTAATCTACGCACATTCTGAGGGTATCGTCCTTCTTACACACGAATAGCACCGGGGCACCCCAAGGAGATATGTTGGGTTTAATAAAACCCTTATCAAGAAGATCCTATAACTGCTTATTCAACTCCTTAAGCTCAGTTGGAGCCAGTCTGTAAGGAGGGATGGAGATGGGCTGAGTATCTAGGAGGAGGTTAATACTGAATTCCATTTCCCGTTTAGGGGAACTACGGGAAGATCCTCAGGTAATACATCTAGGTACTCGCTGACAACTGAAACCGACTGCATAGTTTGGGTCTCAGAGTTGGAATCCCTCACCCGAAATAGATGATAAATACACCCCTTTGAGATGAGTTTCTGGGCCTTAAGGTAGGAAATAATCCTACCCTTAGGCGTTGAACTACTTCCCATCCATTCTAACACTAGTTCATTTGGAAACTGGAACTTGAAAACTCTAGTTCTACAATCAACTGAGGTATAGCAAGTGTGTAACCAATCCATGCCACGGATAAGGTCAAAATCAACCATGTCTAACTCTACGAGGTCAGCTGGGATGACTTTATTCAGGATTGAGACTAGGCAGTTTCTATACACCCGGCTGGCTCTAACTAACTCGCCAATTGTGGTGGAGACTGAAAATGATTCTGAGAGGACCTCTGGACTGATATTGAACTAGATTGCTATATAGGGAGTCATGAATGAAAGAGTGGTTCCTGGATCTAGGAGGGAATACACATCTAGATGAAAGAGACTTAACATACTAGTGACTACATCAGGTGAACTCTCCTGATCTTGATAGGAAAACGGAGCATAAAAATGATTTTTACGCTGACAATCATCTATACCTGATGTGTAAGTCTGCTGGTCTGGTCGACCTGCTGGAGTAGATGATGTGGTGGGATTGTGGTCTCCCTCGCCTGACTGATGGGCATTCCCTAAGCCGATACTTGAGCTGACCATAACAAAAACAGCCTTCTCGGCCTTGAAGGCACTCTCCCCGAGCGGTTCCTACCACACTTGGGATAAGCTGGATACTTGTTCCTGGTACTGTGGGCCTGAGACTGAGCTCCAGATGATCCACCCCTCTAATGCTGGCGGGACCAAAAAGTTGGGGCTCTAGCTAAATAGGTGCTAGGGCTCTCTGCTGCTACTGCTATTACTACGGTGGGCAGCTACTACCGCTAGACCTCTGATGGCCGAATCTGACTGGCCAGTCCTTGCCATTTGTTCTTTCGCTCTATATCCTTCAGATTCTCAACCTCAATCTATTGGGTATAGACAATCAATCTAGAGAGGTCCATGTCTTTAATCAACATCGTTGTCCTACACTCTTTCAGGATTAGATTAGATACCCCATTCACAAAATTCAATATGCGATCCCTTGGCTCGGCTACCAACTCTGGAGCATGCTTAGACAATCTAGTAAATTCCAGAGCATACTCCTCCACGGTCCTGTTGCCCCGTCACAAATTCATAAGCTCCACCAACCTTGCCTCCCTCACCTCTTGAGGGAAAAATTTGTCCAAGAAAGCTGTGTTGAATTCTTCCCACTCCACTGGTCCTGCTTCGGCTGGCCACCCCTCTTTCCATTGATCATGCCAGACCTTAGGTACCCCTTTGAGCTGGTAGGCAGCCAGATCAGCACTCTCTGAAGAGCTGACACCCATAATAAGGGTAATCTTCCTGATCTCATCCATGAACTCCTGGGATCCTCCCCTACCTTGGATCCCTGAAAAGATTGAGGGTTCATACGGGTGAAGTCCCACACCTTCGCAGCTGCTGTAAACCAATTGGTTTTAATTGGCACCACCTGCTGGTTCACCTGGTTGGTGACTATTTGGGCCGACTATTGAATGGCCACCCTAAATTCTGCGGTAGACACCGAATCATATTGAGGTACTATCAGAGCTGGTGGGGCAGGTCTATTGAAATTACTGGCCCTTCTTCCATTACTACATCTACGAGGTATGGTTCACTGAAACGAAACAGATTAGGAGTTATAAGGGCATTTCTAGAATTTAACTTTAACGAACAATACAACATATGAACAAAGAGATTTTTCCTAATAACATATCATAGCCTCCTCATCATAAGTGTGGCGTACTTCACACCCATGAAAAGGACTCTACTCGATGCGACTTTCAGGCATTCCGAGGATACTCTAAACATAGGGCTTATATACCAAGTTTTTTAATCCCCGAGACTACACCCTGGATGTAACACAGTACTTGAAGTCACAACTGACCCTAAATCAACCTCTAGTCTATCATACACTGGTATTATGAGTAAAACGATATACATTGCAAAAGCTTTGAAATAACATCATAAGAGAATTTGAGAAAATAAACTACAAGAAAACATTAAAATTTTAAACATTTTAGGTTTGAAATTAACTCTGTGTCTGAAAGCCTTCTAACTGATGAGTTGTTGGGGCAAACCCCAGCTAACACTAAGTCTAACTAAAAATAATAACTCAACTAAAAGAAAGAAAAGCAAGGCCCTCAAATGATGAGGACTCACACATCGGCTGCGGTGGAGGAGGATCTGAATCGCAATCGCTAACGATGCTGAGTCTAGGAACCTGCAGCTGTATCATGAAATGATACTGCATAAAAGTATGCATTAGTACTTTGAATGTACTTAGTAAGTGGGAGAAAACATATCTGAATATAAAATATGAACTGAAAGGACACGCAATGACCAATAGGTAAGATGAACTAAACTACTGATGTAAACTGAAATGGTCAAGGTGACCTTGTCTGATGGTTAAATACATGCTCTAAGTCTGAAATACTGAGACTTAGAGGCCACACTAAAATGATCTAAACTAAATTGAACTGTGAAAAACTGAGGCTGAACTGAACTGACTAGTGGGAGAGTCTATAATCAACATATAACCACGTGAGCTAGACGTAGAGTCTGATTATACACCCCACCGATAGGACCGAATATACCTTTCCAGGGAATAAAGGCATGAACTTGGTGATTACAAAAAAAATCTGGGGCCAATCACGCCAAGTAATACTATAACCTACGTTGGCAACATAGTTTTGGGAACCTGGTTCTGCTGGAACCCCGGCTCACGTGGTGCTAAGTCCTACTTCTACTTGAAACCTATACTAAATTACTAGGCTGATAGCTCAAAACTGGGATCCTAGACTAGTAAGGGACATATAACTGAAAGTATCCTAAGAGTGTTATCGGAGTAAATTCTGAAACTGGGTTCTAGACTAGTCCGAGCTGCTTATTTGGAAGCATCATAACCATCATAGAACAATCTGTAAACTAAACTAGGGTCCTGGGGATGGTCAGAGCTATATATCTAAAATGTCATGACCGCCTAATGTACTAATAAACTGGATTTTGAGTCTAATTTCGATAACTAGGAGGCACCACTGATACCTCGGGAAAAGACTAAAGTCAAAGTGATCAGTTGACAAGTTCTGAATAGTTCTGAAGAGGTTCTATGTTCTAACTAAACTTAACTACCAAGCAGCTAATAGAGAACTCAAATCATTCCAACAAATACGGGAATTTCATAATATGGCATAAATTCAAGAATTAAAGAAATCTCATCCGACAAGGAAAAAATAATTCTTATCCATGGATTATTTACTCAACATATATATGTATAAGAATTATAAGAAATTCATCCAAAAACATACTTCATTCACTAAATGGAATTTATTGCACAAATAATCTTTACTCGAAAATTTAATTCTGTAAACCACCTTAGAACAATAACAATTTACTTAGGAACTGACGAAGATCATATAGATAATAAACATGGATATTATCCCCATTGATATTAATGTAACCCAACATTAAAATTTATTGATATTCGAAGAACTCAAGGCTGAACTTAAAAGGAAATTATGGGAGGGTTTTGGGGGACACAAGGGAAAGACAATTCCCTTATTGAATTCCCACATACCTGGCTAAGAATTCCCCGAAGAAGAATACGTGAACTGCTGTGATGAGGGATGACCCTAAGCTTGCTTGAGAGTTTCTTGAGAGAAATTTCAATAAATTTCTTGATAGTAAACGTGACAATAAAGGGAGGAACCATCCAAACCTGCTAATAAGTCTGAATTTAAATCAAAATGACATAGTTTAAAGCATAGGAGGATAGGAAATTACTAAATATACATTATAAAATCACAGGGGAAAACTTCCAAGTGACCCTAATGGGTGACCTGACGGGTCGTGGTGACTAACCACGAGTCGTGGTCACTCCCGTCGGGTACACTGCCCAGGATCCTTAGTAGGTCAGCACGAGGGACCTAATGAGTCGTGGTCACTAATGATGACTCGTGGTTACCAGTCATGGACCACACTGGCTCACCGCGGAAGATTAAAATCTAAGATGGTAATGAGTCACCTAAGGCATTGTTGCCACTAACGACGACTTGTTGTGACACTCATTTTGTACACTGGTTAAAAACATACTCAGGATGGTATCGGGGGACATAACAAGTCAGTAATGCGGACCGCGGCTCGTTGCCGCCACCCGCCAAGTACACTGATCCACTATTAAAATTCTCAACCCAGGTCTGACCACGAGTGACTCAATGGGTCGTGGTCAGTGACCATGACTAGTGAGGTCCCTCGTTGGGTACACTGTCTCTCAATTCCAATACTTACTCCTTCTTCTTACAACTGACCTAACGAGTCGTTGGGTATCATACGACTCATTGGGTGAGTCGTCCTATAATATTTATGCAACTTTTCTTGATTTCAAGATTTAAGTTGCAAAATTAGATTTTGAGTTTTTGGGGCATTACACTTTGTCCGAAAGAAATATGATTACCTTCGGATGTGCATTGATCATCGATAATTAAACAAGGTTATTGTAATGTCCCGAAAGTCCTAAGATCATTCTCGGGAGTTATAATGGAGAAAACTAGAAATTCTGCACCAGGTCATAATACAGGTCATTACTGGACCCGTGGGGTTGACCACGATTCATTAGGTGACTCGTGGTGAAGTACTTCTCTTAAATTTTGGAATTTTTGATTTGAAATTACCATGTGTATGACCAAGAGTCGTGGTCAGACCCCACAACTCATTGAGTCAGTCGTGGTCAGTGTTGGAGAAGAATAAAGGATTCTCGGGTAGTGAAGGTGACAAGTGGTGACCATGAGTCATGGTCACCTGTAACGACTCGTAGGGTTCCTCGTGGTGAGCCCTAGAAAAACTTTGGACAGTGCAAGCGAAGATTGATTCCACGAGTCGTTGTCCGTGGTAATGATTCGTCCAATGGCAGTCAGTTATTTCCTGCGAATTTATTAAGGGATTTTTCATAATTTCTACAATCCTAAGTCCTAAACTACATCGTTTTAAGCTATGAATGATGAGTTTTAAGAGGGGTAAGTTCATTTTAGGCCATTCTTACTCATGCATGCAAACTTAGAGAGCTAAAGAGGAGATCAAGCTTAGCTCCTTCAAGCTTTTCTTCAATTCTTCCTTGGGCAATCAGAGAAATTGTAGAATCAAATCCCTTCAGGAATGTAGGGTTATGAATAGTTGACTTTTTTCACACCCATGCACAATCCCTCTCTAATTCTTGAAAATCTATGAGTTGATTCTATGGAGGTTTAACACAATACATGAATTCTCTAAGTAAGTGTCATGGGTATGATCTAAGTATGGTTTAAATGATGAATTATGATTCATGGGCAGGTTTTATCATGTTTTCAATTACTAATCACGTTTACTAGTTTTCCAAATTATTAGCCCATTCATGAAAGCTTATGACAAGATGAGATTTACAAAATATGTTCATGTATGATGATTTTTTTATGAGAAAAGCATGTTTTCAATCTACCCATGTTATATTCATGTTTTCAAACAGAATCAAGATAATTTCAAGCATGTTAAAGTAATGGGAAAGCCCATATGTTCATGTATGATTTATGATTCATGTTAAATTAGCTTACCACATGGTTTTGGAGTCTAGAATCCCAATTTTACTTAGCTAGTGCCATGGTTTGAGCCAAGGCTCCTCATGTATGTTTTCAAATTTATTATGTATAAGATTATTCAGGTTCATCTCTAGACGGTGTTCATATTTATTAAAAATGATGGAGAGCATATGCATGTTTTTGGGAGTAGTGTCTAGCACCGAGTAGGCTATGGGTTAGTCAACCCTATGCCTCAGAACTACGCGCCAATGTAGGTATGATCAAATTATTTTGGGTCCTCCTATCTTAGCTTTCCCCTTCCCCAAGGGCCCTTCATCTTGATATCGATATAATGGTATCGTCCTTAGCCCTGACAAGGCTTTGGACGGCTCTACCTACTTGACTGTGATAGTTGGGACCACGTAAGCTCTATCGTGGTATGTCGATTATATGAATTGTCTCCCATTGTTCCCCATGATTTTAGTTATGCATGTTTATTATTAATTATATATATATACATATATATACATATATATATATATATATACATATATATATATATATATGTTTTAAAGCAGGTTTGACCCAATGTTCAGTTTTACTTATGACTATCATATTTCAACTTTGGGTCATTCGATTCAGTTATGATGTTATGTTATGCTCAAAGAAATAGCATGCGAGCCCTACTCTCAGATTCTTGTTTCGATTATGTTTTGTATTATGCATGTTTTAAATGATTTTACATATTTAAGCGGCTTTTATTTACCTTGCATACTCAGTGCATTCCGCGTACTGACCGCATATGCTATGCTGTATAATTTTATGATACAGGCTCTGCTTTTCATACTCAGCCCATCTTTAGCCAGTTTTAGAGCTAGCATCCTGTTATTTGTTGATGAGTCCTTATCTCCCGAGGACCATGCTTTATCAGTTTCTTATGTATTTAGTATCAGACTTAGAGAGTTAGTTGGGGTCTTGTCCCATCAACTCATCAGTATTAGAGGCTTTTTAGACATAGAATATAATCAACTTCAAATTCGTGTGTATTTCTAATGCTATGCTTATTTCAAACTTCCGCTAAGTTTAACACGTGGATCTTCTACTTTTATGATTGAGTTAGATGTTATGCTCATGCCATGGATCGACTTGGAGTCCCTCGGGGTTTCTCATCTCGTGTCTTGATCCGGCCTATGTTCGGGTTGTGATAATCATGGAATCAGAGCATTAGGTTTTGAAGTATCCTAGGGTATTTAAAAACGTGCTAAACAGAGTCTTTTTTATGGGTGTGAAGCACGCCACACTTATGACGAAGAGGCTATGAAATGATTGATCTTGGGCAGATTTATATGCCCAAGTGATACTCAAAAGTATCATTTTCGCCTTGTTAATCTAGCAATGTGTATACATTTTCATGTAATTGGTAATAAAATGTGAATTTATACTAACCAACATGATTAGCATTGTTTTGTAGGTAAAATGGGATTTCGAGAAGCTAACATGCATGTTGGACGATATCGGAGTTGGACTTGGATGCAAGCAAGGAAAAAGGCATAGGACTGCACGAATTAAAGGGGCTCCGCGATGGAGCCGTGTCACGCTGCCATCGCGGAGGCATTTTGCCTGGAGGGTGAAAATTCATCCAATTTCCAATGGAGGTTCGCGTCTGCTCCGTGGCACGGTGGCCAGCCTCCGCGTTGCACGTCGTGCCACGTTGGTGTTTAATTTCCCGGACCCCTAGTTCCAGTGAGGGTCCGCGTTCACGGCGTGTCACGGAGGCAGTGCTTTCCAAGATTTTTCGTTGTAGTTAGTATTTTTATTTTTAGTTAGGTGAAACCTATTAGTCTAACCAATTTTATTTAGTGAGATAATTTTCAGGTCAAACGGAGAAAAATGTGCACGGAATTGTGAAGGAAAAGTCGAGGTATAAAAAATTAGTAAAATGTAGAAGACAGTGAGCTGGGGCGATAGCTCCGTGTCACAGAGGAGGACCTCCGCGTTACCCTCCATGACACGTTGAGGCGTAACCCGGAAATTTTAAAAATTTCCAGTATGCTGTCGCGATGGCTCCGTGTCACGGAGGCAGTTCTCCGCGATGCACTCCGTGACACATTGCCTTGTATATCGCAACGGGTCACACCGGGTTGCCGGGTGACCCGCATGTTTTTCTACCTTTTAAACCCTAAATTCTTCCCTTTTCCCCTCATTTTCAATTTCCTCCGCGACCAAACGTCCAAAAACCCCTCTCCCATCAACGTGCCACGGCTTAAGGCCATAATTTACCGAGTTTTCTTCGATTCTTCAACTACAAGGTATGTTTTCCAATTCCCTTTCAAGTTTTTGTCGATTTTCTTTGATTTTAAGCATGGGAGGTGAACTAAATCACCCTAAGTCGAAATTAAGCATGAATTTGAATTATTTGTTGATTGATAAATGTTTGTGTCGTTATGATTGTTTGAACTTGTCGATTGCATAAATTAGTCGAATTTGATGGCGAAAATCAATTCTAGGGCTTGTTGTTGAATGTGAAGTTAGAAATGTGTTAAAAGTGTGAATTGTATGCCGGGTAGTACGTGTTGAATGAGATGAGTCGTTGTACAAAGTGTTAGGATTTTAATAGACGACGAATTCTTGGGTTTGGGGGAATTGTTGAAATTTGCTCGAATTGGGTTGGTTGGATAGGTTACTGTATACAAATTTTTGTTGTTATTTTTGTTTCTTTGTTTTTCTTTGCTAAGTGTGAGGGTTTAAATGTTTGCGATGGTAGTGATTGTGATTAGCTGTACGAAGTCTGAGTAGTACGCAAAAGTTATACCGTCGAATTTTCTTTTTAAACGCACTAAGCATGATTGTATAGCTGGTTGTTTTGTGTAAATAAACTTATTCTTGCCATAGGTTATAACTGAAACTAAGGACTAAGTGTGGGGTAATTTAGCGTAACCCGACCTTAGCCGAAGTTAATATTTATTTAGCTTAACATTGCGATTGTTGACATGTGTTGACAGGCAAAATGGCAAGCCGGCAAGATAAAGGGAAGGGTGCATCAACGTCAGGCACCGGAAGAAAGCGACTCAGACTAGGCACAGCAGTCCCAGCTGCACCAGCAGTTCCACGCGGCCAGCGCTGCCAGTATGGAAAAAGATAGGTGACGGACGAGGGAAAAAAGTAGTACGCGAAGCATAAAGAGAACAAATATTTCCCCGAAGAGCATATAGCACGGGAGCCATTGGCACAGGAGTTCCCCAGAATAGTTCACCGGATCGAGGCAGCGGGGCTCAAGTTCATATTCGAGGAGCCCAAAGAATGCAACCTACACCTGGTTCGGGAGTTCTATGCCAACTGGAACCCGTCAATCCGAAGCCACACCATCAAAATTAGAGGGCAGATAGTCACTCTGGAGCCCCACCAGCTTAATGCCATCATAGGAGCGCGGGACACAGACGCCCACATCCTCCGACAGCTGAACATTACCCCACCGTATGCTGACATCAGACGCACACTGTTTGGGGCCCGATCTATAGCTAGATGGAGCAGGCATAAGGAAAGGGGCTACCATCAGACTCTGCCATATTCTCAAATGAACAGGGAAGCCCGTATTTGGCTGAAGATAGTCTGCTCTTGCCTCATCTCGGGGGTACATATGACTGATGTAACTTGGGATCATGTTTGCCTAGTGTACGCCCTGATGAAAGGGCTGGAGATAAATGTTGGGGCGGTTATCATATCCGCCATGAAGAGAGCCCGATTGCACCAGGGCCACAGGTATGGGTTCGGTGGACTACTCACCACCTTTCTCCGGGGCCTCAATGTTGAGGAGGAGGCCCTCGATTATATCCCGCAGTTGGAGCGACGGGCCTTGGATGTGACCAAAACTAAGGCTCCCAACACCACCCACGGGCCAGTGCTGACACTTGGCGAGCGACACGCTCGTGATGACCAGTATATGGCGCGGATGTATGGGATGCAGATGCTCCAGCTTAGGATAGGTGGGAGGTCGGCTACGGAGGAGGAGCTATGGCAGCTCGAGCTAGATTACCCGTTTGGAGAAAACGCCAGGGCTCTCTGCCGAGTAGGGCCAGCCTTTGTAGAGCCCACTGACAATGACGTCCCCACGGACGAGGAGACACGTCGGGAGGACTCCGATGTGGAGTCCGATGATGATGATGGAGGCGACTCAGACATGGGAGATGAGGCAGCAGCACCTGATGAAGAAGTGGAATACTTTGACTGATCAGGTTGTTCCACCACCCGATTATATGCTATTTATTTTTTGTGAACACTGGGGACAGTGTTCGGATTAAGTGTGGGGTGGGAGTAGTTAGGTGCTAGGCTGGGCTGATTTGTTTGTATGTTCTCCTCTGTATTTTTGTATGTTATGTTTCCCTGTGTTTGAGAATTTTCAAATTGTTCTGTATCTGTAAATATTTGTGGAATTGATGTGTGTTGTTGAATGTTTCCACCTGATTCTGTAAAAATGTTTAAATATTTTTGCTTATCGAAATGATCGATATTTTTAAAAAATTTTTTGAAAATATTTTGCTCATATTTCAAATATTTTGTAAATAATTTTTCTATCGAAATGATCGATGTTTTGCAAAATTTTTCAAATTTTTTAGTTTAGGTTTCTCGGCGTTTGTTTTCGGTTCTTTTACCGAGAAGGGTCCCATTGAACCGACGTCGTAGTTAGTGACCGTTCCCTATGATGGATGGATGACGAACGTCTTAAGGGAAATGTAGTCGTTAGGAGTAGATATTTTTTTTCTTTTTCAATTTATTTTCAATTTTTCTTTGGTGGATTGCATCCCGAAATCTGTAGTTACTATATGGTTGCGAATCTTTGGTTGCGTGTTGTACATAATATTCAAAATGCAAAGGTGATTCGTATGAAAGCATGCAATTTTGTAAATATGTTGAGCTACCTGGGCTGTAGAGTTCGATTCGGTGTGATTGAGGCTTAATGTTTGAATTCATGTAATTAGCCGATTGAAGAGTCTGTGAATACATCTTGAATCGAGCATGTGCATAAAGTGTGAAGTGAGGTGTTGATATTCCATGCTATTGTGAAGTGTCTAGAACTTGCCTGGTGTGTGTACAAAATGAAATGAAGGAGGTGTATTGTAGGAAAGGATGTAGGCATTTCTTTGTTTTAACCGAGAGTTTCTATTTTTCTTGTCATACTCCCCCTTTCTGTGATTGTATACCCTAGTCAGCCCTTTGAGCCTTTAGCCGATTATTTCTTTCTTTTGTCCAAAAAGTGTAAACCGAGCTTACTTCTTTCTGTCCATTAGCCGTAAAGTCTATACAAAACTCTTAAGCGCTTAAGAAGAGAAAATAATTTTCCCAAAGTGTCAAAGAGTGAGAATGGTGAAAAGAAGAAGAAAAGCAGATTGAGGGAAGAAAAGAAAAGGTTGAAAGTGCACTTGCTATAAATAAACGATAATGAAGGTGCATGAATAACCTTTGTTATTGTGTCAAGTGTGCTTAATGAAATGGGCCATACTAAAGTAAATCATCAAGAATGGGATGATGAAAGAAAAAAGAAGAAAAAAAGAGAAACAATGTCCATGAGTTGATGGGAATGTGTTGCAAAGGCGCTTAAGGATGCTAGTGGTTATTATTGGCTAATTCAATATATACTTGTTCTATAGCTTCCATTACAACCCATTAAAGTCCTACATGATCTTACATTGCATTTCTTTATATTAGTGGAGTAATACACTAAGGGCAAGCTTATGGGTCATGACATGATGCATGCGAAGTCTTTTGGGAGAGAGAGTGAAATTGTTTTTACATGCCCCTACTAGAATGTTTGTGTGTCACATGAGCAAAAAGGGGAAGATTCTCTTGAGTTGTGAGGGCACATGCTTGAGGAAAGACTGGTTTTCGTGTCGGATATCTTGATTAGCTGATTTGCATGAGTTTGCCGATATCGAGAGTCGATTCTTAAAGTCTAGGAAGTCTTAATGTATTGAAGGTCATTGCATTGTTAAGACCATGCATGTTTTCTTGATGATTTGCAATATTGAATGATCGGTATGACCGTAGCTTAAATTGTCGCACCATAGTAGCGAGGGTGGGATGTAAATTGCATGAATGGTATGTTTGTTGTTCGAGGACGAACAAGGATTTAAGTGTGGGGTAAGTGATCTTGGGCAAATTTATATGCCCAAGTGATACTCAAAAGTATCATTTTCGCCTTGTTTATCTAGCAATGTGTATACATATTCATGTAATTGGTAATAAAATGTGAATTCATACTAACCAACATGATTAGCATTGTTTTGTAGGTAAAATGGGATTTCGAGAAGCTAACATGCATGTTGGACGATATCGGAGTTGGACTTGGATGCGAGCAAGGAAAAAGGCATAGGACTACACGAATTAAAGGGGCTCCGCAATGGATCCGTGTCACGCTGCCATCGCGGAGGCATTCTACCTGGAGGGTGAAAATTCATCCAATTTCCAGTGGAGGTTCGCGTCTGCTCCGTGGCACGGTGGCCAGCCTCCGCGTTGCACGTCGTGCCACGTTGGTGTTTAATTTCCCGGACCCCCAGTTCCAGTGAGGGTCCGCGTTCACGGCGTGTCACGGAGGCAGTGCTCCGTGATGCACTCCGTGAAACGTTGCTCATTATTCCGGGAAAAATTCCCACTAGTATAAATAGAACACTTAAGTGTATTTTTCAACATTCAGACTTGGTGGAGCAAGGACGTGGGTTACAGGCAGTTGAGGGACGAAAAGTTCAGGGTTTTTTCTCTCTTCTTTCTTCTTTAACTCAATTGTTTGTATGATTAACACTCGTTTTATGATGATTAATCCACGAATGAGTGGCTAATTCCCTTCCTTGCTGAGGTTATGAACACTTGTGATGAATTCTGATTATTAATTATATGGTTTTTCATCTTTTTCTTCCATGTTGTTCTATTAATTCTTGTTCTTACTGCATTGGTGTGTGGCCTACATTAATGTACATCTAAAAAGTCCGATTTCACTCTAGAGAGCACGAAATTGGAAAGTTGTGAATTAATAGGATATTGTTCTTAACTTGATTTGGGAAAATTGAGTTTTGATGAACCTTCAGGATAGAAATATACCTGAAAGTCGTATTAGTCAATTTAGGAACCAGAATTGTATGGCTAGAACATGAATTGCATTTGATCACAAAAATGTAGACGGATGGTTCTTGATTCTTAGGTGAGATTAAATACGAGAGTTTTAATCTCTTGGCAGACGTTCTTGGCTAGCAAATGGAAGAAAAGATTAACCAATTTATGATGATAATCAGTTTCATTACATGTTCTTTACCCTCAGCATGCTTTTATCCATAGTCCAAATTCAAAGTAGATAATTGTTTGTAGTTTAGTATAAAATTTACAAAACAAATTATTCAATTTTTGGTTATCTAGTTGTCAGCATATTTAGAAGTAAAAATATAGTATACTAGAGCAAATTGCACTTATCCCAAGTCTCTGTGGGATCGATACTTGGCTTACTAAAGCCACTTACTACTTGTTCGACCACGTGCACTTGCGTGTCGGTTTTATAACCCCAACAAACACCCGAACAATGATTAAGAAATGTTCCTTTCTTTCATGATCCATGTCGATCGGTGAAATGTCTCTCTATCCTTCTAACTCATGTTATTCACCATTGTAGAATCATGCCTCCCCGCAGAGTTAATGGCAGAAGGAATGGAAATGGAAATGGAAATGGCAACAAGCCCCACCAGTCCATGAGCACCATGCATCATAGCCGATTGAGCACGTTGAATTTAGGGCAGCCATTAAGATGCTAGTGTAGGCTTTAACCGCCCAGGTCAACTAGCAAGCAGTGGCGCATGTTCCTCTGGACGAGAATGCAGCGGCAACACGAGTCAGAGATTTTCTAAGGATGAACCCACCAGAGTTTCTTGGGTCCAAGGTGGACGAGGATCCACATGAGTTTATCGATGAGATTGTAAGGATCACCCAGGTCATGGGGGTGAATGGAGTGCTGATTTGGCGTCATATCAGTTGAAGGGGGCTACACACATTTGTTTTAGACAATGGAAGGATGGTACGGCAGCCGGAGCAGGCCCTATCAGTTGGGAGGAGTTTCATTTTGCTTTTATAGATTGATTTTTCCTTCGTGAGATGAGGGTGTTAAAGGCAATCGAGTTCATGAATCTTAAATAAGGGAAAATGACAGTGCAGATGCCGTAGAGTTCACTCATTTGTAAAAGTATTCCCTAGAGTTAGAGGTTGATCAGAGGGCATGAGTGAGCAAGTTTGTTCATGGGGTGGCATACTATCTAGACAAGGATTGCAGGACTGTTATGTTCCATCAAGTTATGGATTTCCCTCGGATAACCTTATATGCCCAGTAGATGGGGCGATGTATATGAGGGAGAGAGAGGCCAAGAGGGCCAGGACAGAAAACTATAGATTCTCCCAGCCAAGACCTGGTGGTGAGCACCAACATCAAACCCACCAGAGTTCTTGAGCCCTAGCATCTTCAGTGATGAGTGTGCCATCCAGACCTAGGCACAACCAGAGAGGAAGAGAATCAGGCTCTAGAGGTCAGAGTAGCAAGCCCGCAGATCCAGTATCCCAATTTGTGACAGGTGTGGTCCAAGGCATACGGGTTAGTGTTTGGCAGGTATAGGTGCTTGCTACGGGTGCGGGAAGCCCGAACATATGCTCTAAAATTGTCGAGTAGATAGACAGGGCGATGATAGGGGTCGAGGCTTAGCTTCTAATTCAGTAGGTGCACAAGCACACACATATCAGCATGGTGCATCTACGAGCACAGGTGGCGGTTAGTGCCAAAGCAGATTCTATGCCTTAGAATCCCCCCAGGAGCAGGAGGTCTCCCCAGATGTAGTTATTGGTTTGTTGCGAGTTTTTCAACTTGATGTTTATGCTTTGTTGGACCTAGGGGCTACTTTGTCCTTTCCTACGCCCTATGTCTCTAGTAGCTTCGGAGTCAGTCCAAAAATCTTATCAGAACCATTCTCAATCTCTACTCCAGTTGGGGATTCAGTTGTAGCTAGTCGGGTGTATAGAAATTGCCCGGTCTTAGTCTTTTAGAAATCACCTCAAAATATCTAGTAGAGTTAGCCATGACCGATTTTGATGTTATTCTCAGCATGGATTGACTATATTCATGCTATGCCTCAGTTAATAGTAGAACCCGTGGAGTAGAGTTCCGATTTTCGGGTGAGCAAGTCTTAGAATGGAAGGGTAGTTCAGTTGTGCATATAGGTCGTTTCATTTCCTACCTTAAGGCTAGAAAGATGATTTCCAAAGGTTGTGTGTAGCATTTACTTAGGGTTAAGTATCCTACATTTGAAACCCCGACTATTAAGTCAGTTCTAGTAGTTTGTGAGTATCCAAAGTTATCCCTGATGATCTACCTGGTATTTCTCCCAAGAGGGAAATCATTTTTGGTATTAAACTTTTACCCGACACATATCCTATGACTATTCCTCCCTAGAAAATGGGCCAAACCGAGCTAAAGGAGTTGAAAGTTCAATTGAAGGACCTTCTAGACAAGGGTTTCATCCGACCTAGCAAGTCTACATGGGGTTCACCAATTGTACTTGTCTGAAAGAAAGATGGTTCTCATCATATGTGTATTTATTATCAATAATTGAACAAGGTCACCATCAAGAATAGGTATCCTTTTCTAGAATTGATGATTTGTTTGACCATCTTCAGGGTGCCAAGTGCTTTTCCAAGATAGACCTCAGAACTGGATACCATCAGCTCATGGTTCGAGAGAGTGACATTTTGTAAATAGCTTTTAAAACTCGGTATGATTACTATGAGTTTGTAGTTATGTCAGTTGGACTAATGAATGCTCCTACAACTTTTATAGATCTGAAGAACAGGGTGTTCAAGCCATATCTTGACAGGTTTGTGATCGTGTTCATTGATGACATCCTTATACACTCTCGGCGCGAGAAGGAGCTTTCCGCTCATTTGAGAGTGGCGTTGCAGACTTTGAAGGATTATCAATTGTATGAATAATTTAGAAAATGTGAGTTTTGGTTAAATTCCATGGCAATCATGTGGTGTCTAGTGAGGGTGTGCAAGTAGACTCGCAGAAGATAGAGGCGGTGAAGAATTGGCCCAGACCAGTGAATCCTTCAGATATTAGGAGTTTCTTGGGCTTTAGTTGGCTCCTATCGGAGATTTGATGAGGGGATTTCATCTATTGCAGCACCGTTGACTATATTGACCCAGAAGAAGGTAAAGTTCCAATGGCGGAGGGTTGTGAGAAGACTCACCTCAGTTATTGACACTACAAAAGGGTACTAATGGGTTAGTGGTGTATTGCGATGCTTCAAAAATCAGCCTTGGTTGCGTATTTGATGCAACATGGTAAAGTTATAGGTTACGCTTCTAGATAGTTGAAACTGCATGAAAATAATTACTTGACTCATGATTTTGAATTGGCAGCGTTCCTTGAAAATATGGAGACACTATTTGTATGGGGTCCATGTAGATGTGTTTATGGACCACAAGATCCCACAATATGTGTTTACACAGAAGGATCTCAATTTGCCTCAAAGGAGGTGGTTGGAACTACTCAAGGATTATGTTATGAGTGTTCTATACCACCCAGGCAAAGCCAATGTAGTAGCAGATGGTCTTACTATATTAGCTATGGAGAGTGTGTCCCATGTATAGGGGGAGAAGAAGGAATTGGTGAAAGATGTTCACGGACTTGCACGGTTGGGAGTTCGTTTGGTCGACTCAACATATGGTGGAATAATTGTTCAGACTGGGTCAGAATCATCCTTAGTGACTGATGTAAAATCTAGACAAGAAGAGGACCTTATCTTGGTGTAATTGAAGTATGTTATTCAGAATCAGAAGGTGGAGGTCTTCTCCAGAGGGGGAGATGGTGTGCTTCAATACTAGGGTCGCTTATGTGTTCCGGATGTTGATGATTGGAGAGACCTAATGTTGCACGAGGCTCACGGTTCTAGATATTCTATAAACCCAGGAGCCACCAAGATGTACCATGACCTACGGGAAGTCTATTGGTGTAATGGAATGAAGAAGGACATAGCAGAATTTGTGGCTAAGTGTCAAAACTCCCAACAGGTGAAGGTTGAGCATCAAATTCCCGGAGGTGTGCTCCAAGATATTAGCATCACTACATGATAGTGGGAAGAAATAAACATAGACTTCATTATAGGTTTGACTGGCACTCGCAGATAGTATGACTCTATTTTGGTTGTTGTGGATAGGTTGACCAAAGCAACTCGTTTCTTATCGGTTAAAACTACCGATTCCGTGGAGGATTATGTTAAGTTATACGTTAGGGAGTTTGTTCAGTTTCATGGAGTTCCCTTGTCCATCATATCAAATAGAGGTACTTAGTTTACCTCTAAATTTTGGAGACATTTCAAGAGATTCTTGGGACTCAGGTCAAGCTTAGCATAGCTTTTCACTAACAAACTGATGGTAAGGCGGAGTGGACTATTCAGACTATTGAGAATATGTTTAGAGCTTATGTTATAGATTTAAAGGGTTGTTGGGATGATCATTTTCTTCTCATTGAGATTGCATACAACAACAGCTACCATTCCAGCATTCAGATGTCTCCACTCGAGTCTCTCTATAGGCAGAGATGTAGATCACCTATCGGTTGGTTTGAAGTTGATGAGGATACCTTGATAGGTCCAGATTCAGTCCATGAGGCTATGGAGAAAGTTTAGTTGATAAGGGAAAGGTTCAAAACAGCTAAAAATCGCCAAAAGTCCTATTTGTATGTGAGGAGGAGGGAACTTGAGTTCGAAGTTGATAATTGGGTGTTTCTAAAGGTGTCTCCCATTAAGGGAGTAATGAAGTTCGAAAAGAAAGAAAAACTCAGTCGCCGCTATGTTGGCCTATACCGAATTTTGAGACGTGTTGGCAAAGTGGCTTATGAGTTAGAGTTATCTTCAATTCATCCTGTCTTCCATATATCACTCTTGAAAAAGTGTTTGGGTGATATATCTTTAGTGGTTCCGGTGCAGAGCATGGGTGTGAAAGACAACCTTAGCTATGAGGAGATTTAGGTAGAGATATTGGATCTTCATGTTTGGAAGGTAAGGAACAAGGAAACAGCTTCGATAAAGGTGTTATGGAGGAATCAACATGTTGAGGGAGCTACGTCAGCAGATATGATGGCAAGATACCCACACATATTCCCTTCCAGCTCAGTTTCAGCTTGAGGTATCAGTTTTTGCCCTAAAATTCTATTCAGTTTTCATGTTCAGTTCATGTGTCCAAGTTTCTTTTATTCAAGGTATGGATGTATGGGTTGTGAATTCAGTTCAGCCATGTAGTTTAGTTCGGAGGTATTCATTCTGTCCGTTTTCAACTTAAATGATCAATATTTTAATATGATAATTGCATTTCTCTGCTTTTTTGTATTTTTTCAAACATTTGAGGATCAATGTTCCCTAGGGGGATACATTTAGTGCCCTGTAAGCCCTAAAATCAGACTTGAGAATTGAAACGGACAAAATTACAAATTCTTCACTAGGTCACAGAAAGGGTCATTACTGGACGCGTGGGGTTTACCATGAGTCATTAGATGACTCGTGGTGAAGTACTTGTCTTATGTTTTGGAATTTCTTATTTGAAGTCACCACGGGCATGACCATGAGTCGTGGTCAGACCCCATGACTTGTTGAGTCACCCATGGCAATGGTTGGAGGAGAATTAGGGATTTTTGAGCAGTGAAGGTGACAAATGGAGACCACAGGATGTTGTCAATTTTAACGACTCGTAGGGTTCCCCTTGGCAAACCTCGGACAAAATTTGGACAATGCACATTACAATTGATGCCAAGAGTCATAGTCCGTGGTGATGATTCGTCCAGTCACTCATGGGGACTGGCAGTCAGTTATTTCCTACGAATATATTAAGGGCTTTTCCATAGTTCCTATGATCTTAAGGCTTAAACTACGTCATTTTAAGCTATGAATGATGAGTTTTAAGAGGGGTAAGTTAGTTTTAGGCCATTCTTAATCTTTCATGCAAAGTTAGAGAGCTAGAGAGGTGATCATGCATGACTCCTTCAAGCTTTTCTTCAATTCTTCCTTTGGAAATAAGAGAAGTTGTAGAATCAAATCCCTTCAGGTATGTAGGGTTATGAACAGGTTATTTTGTTCACACCCATGCCTAATCCCTCTCTAATTTATAAAAATCTATGAGTTGATTCTATGGGGTTTTAACCCAATGCATCAATTCTCTAAGTATCATGTGTATGATATAAGTATGTTTTAATTGATGAATTATGATTCGTGGACAAGTTTTATCATGTTTTAAATTACTAATCATGTTTACTAGTTTTCCAAATTAGGATACCCATCATGAAAGCTTAAGAGAAGATGAGATTTATGAAATATGTTCATGTATGATGGCTGTTTGATGAGAAAAGCATGTTTTCAATCTACCTATGTTATGTTCGTGTTTTCAAAGTGAATCAAGTTCATTTCAAGAATGTTGAAGTACCTAGAAAGCCCATATGTTCAAGTATGATTTATGATTCATATTAAATTAGCTTACCATATCATTTTGGAGTCTAGACTCCCAATTTTACTCAGCTTGTGGTATGGTATGAGCCAAGGCTCCTCATGTATGATTTCATATTTATTATGTATATGATTATTCAGCTTTGTCTCTAGAGGATGGTCAGCTTAGTTGAATAACGATGAAGAGCATATCCATATTTTTGGGAGTAGTGTCTTGCATCGACTACGCTATGGGTCAGTCAACCGTATGCCTCAGAATTATGTGCCAACGTAGGTATCATCAGATTATTTTGGGACCTCCTATGTGAGCTTTTCCTAGCCCCAAGTGTCCTTCAGCTTGATATCTATATCATGGTATCGTCCTCAGCCCTGGCAAGGCTTTGGACAACTCAACCGACTTGAGTGTAATAGTTGGGACCACGTAAGCTCTATCGTGGTATGTATGTTATATGACGAGTCTCCCATTATTCCTCATGATTTCAGTTATGCATGTTTATCATTCATGATATATAAGTGTATATATATATGTATGTTCTAATGCAGGTTTGACCCAATGTTCAGTTTTACTTATGATTATCAGATTTTAGCTTTGGGTCATTCAGTCATGATGTCATGTTATATTCAGATCATGATTCAGAAAAAATTGCATGTGAGCCCTAATCTCAGATTCTTGTTTTGATTTTGTTTTATATTATGCATGTTTTAAATTATTTTACATATTTAAGAGGGTTTTATTTACCTTTTATACTCGGTACATTCCATGTACTGACAACATACACTATGCTTTACCATTTTATGATATAGGATCTTTCTCTTCAGACTCAACCCTATCTTTAGCCAATTCTGGAGCTAGCATCAAGTCATCTATAGGTGAGTCCTCATCTCCCAAGGACCATTCCTTATTAGTTTCTTTTTGTATTCAGTAGACGACTTAGAGAGTTAGTTGGACCATCAACTCATCAGTATTAGAGGCTTTTTGTTCATATAATGTAATCAACTTTAGATTTGTGTGTATTTCTAATGTTATTCTTATTTCAGACTTCCACTAAGTTTAACATGTTGATCTTTCAGTTTTATGATTGAGTTAGATATTATATTAATGCCATGAGTCAACTTGGAGCCCTTTGGGGTTTCTTGTCCCGTGTCTCGATCCGGCCCATGTTCAGGTCGTGGGTTGACGAGGATCTACATGAGTTTATCAACGAGATTGTAAAGATAACCTAGGTCATAGGGGTGAATGGAGTAGAGTCTGCTGATTTGGCCTCATATCAGTTGAAGGGGGTCGCACACATTTGGTTTAGACAGTGGAAGGATGGTAGGGAAGCTGGAGCAGGTCCTATCAGTTGGGAGAAGTTTCATGTTGCTTCTCTAGATCGGTTTTTCCTTCATGAGATGAGGGAGTTGAAGGTAGTCCAGTATGTGAATCTTAAGAGGGGAAAATGACAGTGTAGAAATATGCCCTAGAGTTCACTCATTTGTCAAAGTACACCCCAGAGTTAGTTGTTGATTAGAGGACGTGAGTGAGTAGGTTTGTTGATGGGATGGCGGACTATCTAGACAAGGATTGCAGGACCTCTATGCTCCATCAGGTTATGGATTTCCCTCAGATAGTCTTATATTCCCAGAAGATGGATGCAGTATATATGAGGGAGAGAGAGGCCAAGTGGGCTAGGACAGACAGTTGTAGATTCTCTCAGCCGGGACCAGGTGGTAAGCACCGACTGCAGACCCACCAGAGATCTTGAGCTCTAGCATCTTCAGCGATGAGTGTGCCAACCCAACCTAGTCATGACCATAGAGGACAAGCATCAGGCTCTAGGGGTCAGAGCAGTAGGCCCACAGATTCCAATATCCCAGTTTGTGATAGGTGTGTTAGTAGTCACATGGGTTAGTGTTTGGCGGGTACGGGTACGAGAAGACCGAACATATGCTCAGATATTATTATTGTGCCCCAGCGCACACGCAAGCGTACGTGGTTGTACAAGTAATATAGTGGCCCTTTTTAAGAGCCGGATGTCGATCCCACAGGGACTGGACAAATTCAGCAAATTACGAAGTTCAAGTGTAAGATTAACCTTCACAAGTGTTGATTATAGAAGTTTTCGGCAATTTATAATTATGTTTTGAGGTGGTCACAAAACAATCTGGAAACAGTGTAAGAAGCAACTAGAGCTAAGGCCGGATAATCATGCAATGCTACACTTTGTAATGGTTCACGCATAAAATTATCAATTGTTGTCTAACATAGTTGGAAAATCCAATGTTCATGGTCTCTCCAGCCTCTAAACACGACAAACTAGCTTCACAACTACATCGTTGAGTGTGGATGTGACATCCTAGTTCGTGGGCAATTAAACTACATGGATGTGGTTTACGGGGTTTGTGCTCTTGAATAGGGACTTTCGTACCTCTAATTGCTTAACCTAACTTAGCTTCACAACTACTTCTACTGTGGTGGAGTGACAATTCTAAGCCGGTGTCTTGCTATCATCCCGTTTTATCAACCAAGCAAGGCGAATTAGGTATAACTTCTATCCTCACCTCGAATCCTATCGTAAGATAAGTACTTTCTCCATACATTCTCTTGTTCTAGCCTAGGGATACTCTCTCAAGCTTTTACCTATCTTAACATGTATGTTTTCATGGTGATCAAGCATAAAAACAACCGTATTAAAGAATGTAAGACAAAACAACAATTAACATCTCAAAACAAAATGAATTCATGCATTACAATCATATCACGTGGCCTCAACCCTAGAGGAAGGGTTTTAGCCACTCATGTTCATACAATCACTTTAAAACATCGTTAAAGTTGAGCACTTGCATGAATAGGTAAAAGAGAATGTAAAATTAGTGAACCCTAGGTGAGTTCTTCACTTCTGCCTCCGCTCCTCTGTGGTTTTCAGAAAATATTTCGTGACAAATGATTTTAGGAGCTAAGGGTTTAATTTATAGTAAATAGGAAATTTGCAATTTTTTTTTTGCCTGTCATGAAATGGCTCCATGGAACGGAGGTGAACGCACCAATTTGCCTCCATGCCATGGAGGTAACACGGAGGTCCACTGGAATTTGCACTTGAATGTTTCTTGGCCGAGCCATGGCGTGAAAGCCAACGTGTCACGCCGCTGGTCCTGCGCGATGGCCTTTGTGACATGGCCTGTGGTGCGCAACAATGCCTGGTGTGGCACAGTCACTGGCTCGTAGGCTCTGTTCGCGGCTTGTACTGCTCGGGTTGGTATTAAATATTATCAACCGACACACAAGTGCACGTGGTCAAACAAGTAATAAAGTGGCTAAGTAGCCCAGTATCGATCCAAGGAGGCTGCTCTAGATATGTAAAACTGCCTAGTTTACTATATTTCTATTCTATCCCTAACTATGTTAACAACAACCCAACCAAGAGTTGAGTGAGTTTTTGTTTCTAAACTATTTATATACTACAATTAATAACAACTATTTACTTTAGAATTTAGACAATGGATACGCACATGCCAAGGTTAAGAACGAGTAATGAACTTGATAATCATGATAATTTGGTCATCCTCTTCTTCATGTTGCTAGCCAAGAACGTTGCCTAGAAATTAAAACTTTCGTATTTAATTTCACTTTAGAATCATAAACCATCCGTCTACATTTCTGTGATCAAATGCAATTTATGACCTAGCACTAAAATTCCGGTTCCTAAATTGACTAATACGGCTTTCAAGTATATTTCTATCAAGAAAGCACATCAAAACCCAATTTTCCCAAATCAAGTTAAGAACAATACCCTATTAATTCACAACTTTCCAATTTCGTGCTCTCTCGAGTGAAATTGGACTTTTTAGATATACATTAATGGTGGCCAATCAATAATGTAGTAAGCACAAGAATTAATAGAACAACATGCAAGAAGAAGAAGAAGAAACCATATCAATTATCACCAAAATTCATTACACAAGTTCAAAATCTCAGCAAAGAAGGGAATTAGCCACTCATTCTTGGATTAATAATCCTAAAATGAGTGTAAATCATGCATACAATTGAAGGAAAGAAGAAAGGAAGAGAAGAAAACTCTTAGCTTTTCTATTCTTCAACTGCCATAAACCCACGTTCCTGCTCTCCACTTCTGAACTCAGTCTAAAAACTAAAAACTGATTAAAAATAAACCTAAGTGTGCTATTTATACTAGTGGAAAATTTTTCCCGGAATAACAAGCAACGTGTCACGGAGGCCAACGCGGAGCACTGCCTCTGTGACACGGCGTGGATGCAGACCCTCTCTGGAAATTGCAGGGTCCGGATAATTGGCCTCAACGTGGCACGGAGGCCATCGCGGAGTCCTGTCTCCGTGCCACGGAGCTGTCACGAGGCCTCACTAGAATCTGCCAATTAATTTCCTCTCCAGGCAATGTGCTACCGCGATGGCAGCGTGGCACGGCTCCATCGCGGAGCCAGTGTAAAATGTGCCATCCAAGGTCTTTTCCACGCTCGCATCCCAGTCCAACTCCGACATCGTTCCAACACGCATTTTAGCTCTTAAAAATCACATTATCCTGCAAAACAAATGCTAATCATGTTGGTTAGTATAAATTCGCATTTTATTAACAAATACATGATATTATATACACATTGCACAACAAACAAGGTAAAAATGATACGTTTGAGTATCACTTGGGCATATAAATCTGCCCAAGATCACTTACCCCACACTTAAATCCTTGTTCGTCCTCGAACAACACATACACAAATCATGCACATCACATCTCAACCTTTGTCACTATGGTGCAACCATTTTACGCTACGGTCATACCGATTATTCAATTCTTGCAAATCATCAAGAAAACATGCATGGTCGTACAAGACAATGACCTTAATACATCGAGGCTTCCTAAACTTTTAAGAATTGATTCTTGATATCGGCAAACTCATGCAAATCAACTAATCAAGAAATCCGACACGAAAATCAATCTTTCATCAAGCATGTACCCTCACAACTCGAGAGAAACTTCCCCTTTTATGTTCGTGCAGCACACAAACATGCAAGTAGGGGCATATAAAAATTAATTTCACTCTCTCTCCCAAAAGAATTCACATGCATCATGTCATGACCCATAGGCTTGCCCTTAGTGTATTACTCCACTAATATAAAGAAATGCAATGTAGGATCAAATAGGACTTTTAATGGGTTGTAACTGGGCTATGGATCTAGTATATATATATTGGATTAGCCAATAATAGTCGCTAGCATCCTTAAGCGCCTTTTCAACTCATTCCCATCGACTCATGGACATTGTTCCTCTCTTTTCTCTTTTTCTCCCATTCATGCTGGTTTACTTTCATACAGCCCATTTCATCAGGCACACTTGACACAAAACAGAGGGTTTTCATGTACCCTCACTATCATTTAATTACAACTAGTGCCTCTTCAACATCATCTTTTCTTTCCTCACCTTGCTTTTCTTTTCTTTTCACTCTTTTCACTCTTTAACACTTTGGGAAACATTTTCTGTTCTTTGTAAGCGCTTAAGAGCTTCTTATAGACTTTAAGGCTAACGAAAAGAAGGAATAAAGCTTAGTTCATATAAATCTGGACAAAAGAAAGAAATCGGCTAAAGGCTCAACGGGCTGACTAGGGTATACAACATATAAAAAGGTAGAATTTGACAAGAAAAAAATGGAAACTAAAGGTTAAAACAAAGAAATGCCTACATCCTTTCCGACACTGCACCTCCTTCATTTCGTTTTGTATACACACCAGGTAAGTTCTAGACGATTCACAATGACATGGAATAGCAAAACCTCACTCACACTTCATGCACATGCTCGAATCAAGATGCATTCACAGACTCTTTAATTAGTCAATTACATGAATTCAAGATTAAGCCTCAATCATAATGAACCAAATTCTATAGCCTAGGTAACTCAACATATTTACAAAATTTGCATGCTTTCAAATGAATCACTTTCACATTTTGAACATCAATTACAACACGCAACGAAATTTTAGCAACCATAAGCAACTCAGTTTATTGATGCAATCCACCAAAGAAACTAAAAACAAAACATCTACTCCTATCGACTACATTTCCCTTAAGACGGTCGTCATCCATCCATCATAGGGAACGGTCACTAACTATGACCTCGGTTCAATGGGACTATTCTCGGTAAAAGAACCGAAAAGAAACTCCGAGAAACCCAAAAATAAAACTTCAAAATTTTTGCAAAGGCAACCATAACTTTCAAAAACACACATCATTAGCCACAAACGAATATATACACATAAATCACAAATCAGTTCACAACAACAGGGAAAGCACAAACATACATAAACGTCAGGGAAAAATTATACAGCAAATTTAGAGCCTATGTCCCAGTACCTAACTACTCCCCACCCCACACTTAAATAGAACACTGTCCCCAGTGTTCACAACAATACAAAGCACAAAATTTTGGGTGGTGAAACTCCCTGCTCAGTCGAAATATTCGACTTCTTCATCCGGTGCTGCGGCCTCGTCGCCCATATCTGAATCAGCTCCATCGCCGTCATCGGACTCCACAACAGAGTCCTCACGACGTGTCTCCTCATCAGTAGGGACGTCGTCATCAGTCGGCTCCACAAAGGCTGGCCCCACCTTGCATAAAGCTCTAGCATTCTCGCCAAAGGGGTAGTCCAGCTCCAGCTGCCATAATTCATCCTCGGTGGCTGGTCTCCCACCTATCCGTAGCTGCAGCATCTGCATGCCGAACATACGGGCCATATACTGGTCGTCACGAGCATGTCGCTCGCCCAGAGTCAGCACCGGTCCGTGTGTAGTGTCGGGGGCCTTGGTCTTTGTCACATCAAGGGCCCTCCGCTCCAACTGCGGAATGTAATCCAAGGCTTCTTCCTCAACGTCGAGGCCTCGGAGGAAGGTGGTGATGAGTCCACCATACCCGTATCTGTGGCCCTGGTGTAGTCTGGCTCTCTTCATGGCAGATATTATGACCGCCCCCACATTAATCTCAAGCCCTTTCATAAGGGCATACACCAGGCAGACACGGTCCCAGGTCACGTCTGTCATATGCACTCCCGGGATCAGACACGAACATACAATTTTTAGCCAGATTCTGGCCTCCCTGTTCATCTGCGAATAAGGCAGAGTTTGGTGTTAACCCCTCTCTTTGTGTCTACTCCATCGGGCTGTGGATCGAGCCCCACACAACGTACGTCTGATGTCGGCGTACGGTGGGGTGATGTTTAACTGGCGGAGGACGTGGGCGTCTGTGTCCCGCGCTCCCACGATGGCATTAAACTGCTGGGGTTCCAGAGTGACAATCTGCCCTCTGATTTTAATAGTATGGCTCCTGATGGCCGGGTTCCAGTTGGCGTAGAATTCCTGGACCAAGTGAAGGTTGCACTCCTTGGGCTCCTGAAAGATAAAGCTGAGCCCAGCTGCCTCAATCCTCTGTACGATGCGAGGGAACACCTGTGCAAGTGGTTCCCTTGCAATATATTCCTCCGGGAAGTACTTATTCTCCTTATGCTTTGCATACCACTTCTTTCCTTCCTCGGTAACCCATCGTGTTCCGTATCGGCGGTGTTGACCGCGTGGAACAGCAGGTGCAGCTGGGACAGCAGTGCCCATTCTCATTCTCTTTCTGCCGGTGCCTGAGGTTGAAGCACCCTTGCCTTTATCTTGTCGGCTGGCCATTGTACCTGTCAATTTACACAAACAAGCACAACGTTAAGCTAAAAACTTGTTAGCTTCGGCTAAGGTCGGGTTAAACAAAATTTACCCCACACTTAGTCTTTAACAATATTTACAACATTTTAGCAAGGATAGCTCTATTTACACCCCAAACACAATCAACTATAACATATTGCTTAGTGCGTTCACAAAAACTCGACAGCATAACGGCTAGCGAACTACTCAGACTTCATACAGCTAACCCAATCCTACTATCGACAGCTATTCACCCATAGCACTTAGCAACGATAACAACAACAAAATAGAAACAACAATACAAACATTTTATATACAACTAATCTAAGCAATTCAACCAATTCACATATTACGCAATTTCCCACAAAAATTCGAGAATTAGTCGTCTTTCAACAATTATACAATATTTACCACGACTTATCTCAAATAATAAACACACCCCGGCATCAATTTCGTCAAACTATCAAGTTACCCAAGTTAAAATTCAACAACCCCAAGCCCTAGAATGCAATTCGACAATCAAAATTGAACTATTCAATCAATCGATAAGTTCAAATGTCAACTACAACAATCCGAACATAATGAATCACAAAATAATTCACGTCATGTGTAGTTTCTACCTAGGGTGATATATCTCACCTCACATGCTCAAAATCGACAAAAGTCGCCAAAAAATTGAGATAGATGATGAAAACATATCTTGGAATTGAAGAATCGACAAAAACTTGACGTTTTCCTTGCCTATTAACGAGGCACGGAGCTTGGGGGTAGGGGAATGGGTGTTTGGTCGCGGAGGGTAGAGGGAATGGGGAAAAATGGGCGAAAATCGGGGGTTTATTTAAAGGAAACACGCGGGTCACCCGAAAACCTGGTGTGACCCGGCACTGGGATAAGGGCAACGTGTCACGGAGGGTAACGCGGAGACCCTCCTCCGTGACACGGAGCCAACGCGTTGGCTTACTGGAATTTTTTAAAAAATTCCAGATTTGCCTTCAACGTGTCACGGAGGCCAACGTGCCAGTGCTCTGTTTCACCATCAAATTTTATTTTTCATACCTCGCCTCGTTTCCTCGATTCCAAGTATTTTTCCTCCGGTATACCTGAAAATCACCTCACTAAACAAAAATTGTTTAAATGAATAGATTCCCTACTAAAAAGTAAAAATTTACTAAATTACTAAATAAAAAAAATTACTAAATAAAATGCAAATCTAAGCCTAATCAAGAAAAAAAAGAAAAGAAAATAAAATAAAAGAAACACTTTACACTAAAGAAAGAAAAAAATATTTTTCACGGGTTGCCTCCCGTGCAGCGCCTGGTTTAACGTCGCGGCTCGACAGCCTTTATGCTCAAGTGTCTACTAGGGAGATGGACGATTTGACCCGATCATGGTCATCTCCCCAGTAGTTCTCAACCTTGTCTGGTGGCCTACCTAGTAACTCTCGGGGATCACTCAATCCATTCACATTCCCATGATCAATCACGTTGATCACCGAGAGTTCCTTATAGACAGTCGGGAGCTTAGGTGCCTTGTACACGTCAAACACCTCAACCTTGTCGTGTGCTCGCATTGTGAGTTGACCCGCAGCTACATCGATCAATGCCTTTCCGGTTTCCAAAAAGGGTCGTCCCAAAATAAATGGGACTTCCGCATCTGGTTCAAAATCCAGAACAATGAAATCTACCGGAAAAATGAGGGAGCCTACCTGCACTAGCACATCCTCAACAATGCCATCCGGCTTAGCTAAAGACCTGTCTGCTAGCTGCAAGACCACTGTTGTAGGTCTAGGGCTCCCTAGTCCTAACTTTCTGAATACCGAAGATGGCATCAGATTTATACTTGCCCCCAAGTTGCATAACCAACGAGCTCGGATACTTTGCCTAATCGTCAGCTGGATAGTAAAACTTCCAGGATCCTTCAGTTTAGTGGGCAACCTGTTCTGAATACGGGATGTGCATTCCTCCGTTAAAGCCACCGTGGCATACTCAGTCAAGCAACTTTTGTTGGCCACGATGTCTTTGATATACGTCGCATATTTTGGCACACCCTGCAAGACATCAACAAGAGGTAAGTTAACATGTACCTATTTAAGTACCTCCATGAATTTCTGGAAACACGCCTCCTCCTTGTGTTTCTTAAGTCGTTGAGGGAACGGGGGTGGAGGCCTTGCTGGTTCAGCTTCTTTGGTCTTCCCCGTATCTGAGGTTTGTTCTCCCTCAACATCTGCTGCTCCTGACTTCTGAGGCGGTCTTTCCGGTTCCACCTCCTTTAATTGTAAACCACTCCTCGTGGTCACTGCATTCACCTGCTTAGGATTGGGATCCGTGTCGCTAGGTAGTCCTCCCCTTGGTCTAGTATTTTGGGCACTAGCAAATTGCCCAAACTGATATTCAAGGGCCTTGGTTGCCAATTGATTGTTCTTTACTTCGGCTGCCAATTTGACATAGTCAGCCTGCAATTGTGCCTGGTTGGCAATCATGGTCTTGAACATTTCCTCAATAGTCGGTGATGGTGGTGGAGGAGGGGCATTGTGATTTCTAAACTGATTCTGATAGCCTTGTTGCCCTCCTTGGTTTCTGTGCATACCCTGCCCTGAACCGTGACCTTGTTGATTGTTGCTACCCCACGAAAAATTTGGATGATTCCTCCAATTCAAGTTGTAGCCACCGCCAAACTGCTGTTGATTCCTCTGTGCATTGCCCACAAAGTTGACACAATCAGGATTTGCACCACAGCATTCAGCTGAATGCTCACTACTACCACACACTTCACACCACATCTGTTAGACTGCATTGACTGAGGCTGACGGCTGGTTCAAATTCATATTGCTGAAGTGAGTGTTTAACTGATTTTGCAAAGCAGCTATCTGTGCAGCGATAGCTGTGAATCCATCCACTTCAAGCACTCCCGCTGCTTTCCTTGCTCCACCTCTTGAAGAATCTGCATTCCATTCCGGATTGCCTTGTGAAATTCGGTTGAGCAAAGTGTACAGCTCCTCATAAGTCTTCTCCAGTGCTTGCCCTCCAGCTGCTGAGTCTAACAAAATTTTAGTGTGGGGTTCCAAACCCTCAATAAAAGTGTGGACCAACACCTCGTTTGACTGATGATGATGAGGACAATCCCGCAACATGGACTTGAATCTTTCCCAGGCTTGATAAAGATTTTCTCCTTCCCTCTGTTTAAAACTTAGAATCTGACTTCTAAGTTTAGCTGTTTTACCTGAAGGGAAAAATCTGATCAAAAACTTCCTTGCAAGATCATCCCACGTTGATATAGAGTTGGGTGGTTCAGCTTTTAACCACCTCTTGGCTTCACCCAGTAAGGAAAATGGAAATAAGGTGAGCCGAACATAATCAGGTGAAACTCCAGCGGGTATGTAAGTGTCACTTATCTCCAAAAAGTTCTGGAGATGTTGTTGCGGATCTTCGTGAGGGAGACCGATAAACTGCCCGCTAGTGTGCAAAAGTTGCACCATATTTTGCTTTAACTCAAATCTCCCTCCAGGCTCTGGTTTGCGGATGCTGGAATGTACATTATTAGCGTGTGGGATTGCCACCTCGCGAACCGGCCTGGCTGCTACTTCCTCGGGCACTAACACTGCCCGCACGACTGGTGGATTTGGTTGCTCCATCATAGATTGTTTAAGCAACTGCAGCTTCTTCCGAAGAGCTTCTCTACGTTGACTGTGCAATTCACGTTCTGGCTCTAAGTAAGATTCCACCAGCTCCTTGTCCCTTGCCAGTGTTCACAGAAATAAAAATCTGCAAAATACAGGCTAAGACCAAGTTGTTAACACTTAAGAAAATAAAAATACAAATACAGCAAATTTACACTAAACACAATTTTACAAATCGCCTAGCCTCCCCGGCAACGGCGCCAAAAACTTGTTCGCGGCTTGTACTGCTCGGGTTGGTATTAAATATTATCAACCGACATGCAAGTGCACGTGGTCAAACAAGTAATAAAGTGGCTAAGTAGCCAAGTATCGATCCAAGGAGGCTGCTCTAGATATGTAAAACTGCCTAGTTTACTATATTTCTATTCTATCCCTAACTATGTTAACAACAATCCAACCAAGAGTTGAGTGAGTTTTTGTTTCTAAACTATTTATATACTACAATTAATAACAATTATTTACTTTAGAATTTAGACAATGGATACGCACATGCCAAGGTTAAGAACGAGTAATGAACTTGATAATCATGATAATTTGGTCATCCTCTTCTTCATGTTGCTAGCCAAGAACGTTGCCTAGAAATTAAAACTTTCGTATTTAATTTCACTTTAGAATCATAAACCATCCGTCTACATTTCTGTGATCAAATGCAATTTATGACCTAGCACTACAATTCCGGTTCCTAAATTGACTAATACGGCTTTCAAGTATATTTCTATCAAGAAAGCACATCAAAACCCAATTTTCCCAAATCAAGTTAAGAACAATACCCTATTAATTCACAACTTTCCAATTTCGTGCTCTCTCGAGTGAAATTGGACTTTTTAGATATACATTAATGGTGGCCAATCAATAATGTAGTAAGCACAAGAATTAATAGAACAACATGCAAGAAGAAGAAGAAACCATATCAATTATCACTAAAATTCATTACACAAGTTCAAAATCTCAGCAAACAAGGGAATTAGCCACTCATTCTTGGATTAATCATCCTAAAATGAGTGTAAATCATGCATACAATTGAAGGAAAGAAGAAAGGAAGAGAAGAAAACTCTTAGCTTTTCTATTCTTCAACTGCCACAAACCCACGTTCCTGCTCTCCACTTCTGAACTCAGTCTAAAAACTAAAAACTGATTAAAAATAAACCTAAGTGTGCTATTTATACTAGTGGGAAATTTTTCTCGGAATAACAAGCAATGTGTCATGGAGGCTAACGCGGAGCACTGCCTCCGTGACACGGCGTGGACACGGACCCTCTGTGGAAATTGCAGGGTCCGGATAATTGGCCTCAACGTGGCACGGAGGCCATCGCGGAGTCCTGTCTCCGTGCCACGGAGCTGTTGCGAGGCCTCACTGGAATCTGCCAATTAATTTCCTCTCCAGGCAGTGTGCTACCGCGATGGCAGCGTGGCACGGCTCCATCGCGGAGCCAGTGTAAAATGTGCCATCCAAGGTCTTTTCCACGCTCGCATCCCAGTCCAACTCCGACATCGTTCCAACACGCAATTTAGCTCTTAAAAATCACATTATCCTGCAAAACAAATGCTAATCATGTTGGTTAGTATAAATTCGCATTTTATTAACAAATACATGATATTATATACACATTGCACAACAAACAAGGTAAAAATGATACGTTTGAGTATCACTTGGGCATATAAATCTGCCCAAGATCAGGCTCCTTGTACTGCAATATTTCCCGCACATGGCCTTGGCGTGGCACGGCACTGGGAGCGTCACATGCACGGCGTGGCATGCTTCCTGGTGCGGCCAGCCTTGCCATGGCATGTTTTCTTGCAATCTTTTTCAATTCACTTCCAACTCCATTCCGTCACTTCACCTATCATTATTAAGTCCCTTATATGCATTTTATACCTACAAAACAAGGACTAATCATGTTGAATAGTGCATACCCAAATTTACACAAAATTGCATAAGAATGTAAGTTTATAAAAATAGCACTTGGGCAAGCAATTATGCCCAAGATCAATTGTTCAGTAGCTAGATAGGGCCATGATAGGTGTCGAGGCTCAGATTCTAGTTCAGCAGCTTCACCAACATTCCCATCTCAGCAGGACGCATCTACTATCAGAGGTGGTGGTTAGCGCAGAAATAGTTTCAATACCTTAGCATCCCTCTAGGAGAAGGAGGTCTCCCCGGATGTAGTTACTGGTATGTTGCGAGTTTTTCAACTTGATATTTATGCTTTATTAGACCAAGGGACTACTTTATCCTTTGTTACGCCCTATGTTTCTAATAGCATCGGAGTCAGTCCCAAAATCTTGTCAGAACCCTTCTTAGTCTCTACTCCAATTGGTGATTTAGTTATAGCTAAATGGGTGTATAGAAATTGCCCGGTCTCAGTCCTTCAGAAAATCACCTCAATAGATCTAGTAGAGTTAGCCTTGATTGATTTTGATGTAATTCTCGTCATAGATTACCTATTTGCATGGTATGCCTAGTTAATTGTAGAACCCGTGCAGTAAAGTTTCGATTTGTAAGTGAGCCAGTCTTGGAATGGAAGGGTAGTTCAACTGTTCCTTTAGGTCATTTCATTTCCTACCTTAAGGCAAGAAAGATGATTTCCAAAGGTTGTGCTTACCATTTAGTTAGGGTTAAGGATGCTACATCTGAAACCCCGACTATTCAGTCAGTTCATGTTGTGTGTGAGTATCAAGAAGTGTTCCCTGATGATCTACCGGGTATTCCTCCAGAGAGGGAAATCGATTTTGGTATTGACCTTCCACCCGACACGTAGCCTATTTTTTTTCCTCCCTACTTAATGGCCCCAGCCAAGCTAAAGATGTTGAAAGATCAGTTGAGGACCTTCTAGACAAGGATTTCATCAGACCTAGCTAGTCTCTTTGGGGTGCACTAGTTCTATTTGTCCGAAAGAAAGATGTTTCTCTTCGTATGTGTATTGATTATCAATATTTCAACAAGGTCACCATCAAGAATAGGTATCTCTTCCTAGAATTGATGATTTTTTTGACAAGCTATAGGGTCCCAAGTGCTTTTCCAAGATAGATCTCAAGTTTGGGTACCATCAGCTCAGGGTTCGAGAGAGTGACATGTCGAAAACATCTTTCATAACTCGATATGGTCACTATGAGTTTGTAGTTATGTCTTTTGGACTAACGAATGCTCCTGCAACATTTATGGGTCTGATGAATAGGATGTTCAAGCCTTATTTAGACATGTTTATGATCGTGTTCATTGATGACATTATTATATACTCTCGGAGCGAGGAGGAGCTTGCCGCTCATTTAAGGGTGGTGTTGTAGACTTTGAAGGATTGTCAATTGTTCTGCAAAAAATTCAGCAAATGTGAATTTTAGTAAAATTCGGTGGCATTCTTGGGTCATTTGGTGTCTAGTGAGGGTGTGCAAGTTGACTCGCAGAAGATAGACGAAGTGAAGAATTAGCCCTGACCGGTAAATCCTTCAGATATTAGGAGTTTCTTGGGCTTAGCTGCTACTATCGGAGATTTGTTGAGGGGTTTTCATCTATTGCAGCACCATTGACTAAACTGACCTAGAAGAAAGTAAAGTTCCAATGGTCAGAGGCTTGTGAGAAGAACTTCCAAGAGTTGAAGGTTCGACTTACCTCAGCACCGGTGTTGATCCAACCCGAGGTTACTGATGGATTTGTGGTGTATTGTGATGCTTCAAGAATCGGCTTTGTAGCGTATTTGATGCAACATGGTGAAGTTATAGCTCATGCTTGTATACAGCTGAAAGTGGATGAAAAGAATTACCAGACTCATGATTTTGAATTGGCAGAGGTTGTATTTGCCATGAAAATATTGATACACTATTTGTACGGGGTCCACGTAGCTATGTTTATGGACCACAAGAGCCTACAATGTGTGTTCACTCAGAAGGATCTCAATCTGCGTCAAATGAGGTGATTGAAACTACTCAAGCATTATGATATGAGTTTTCTGTACCACTCGGGCAAAGCCAATGTAGTAGCAGATGCTCTTAGTAGATTAGTTATGGAGAGTGTGTCCCATGTAGAGGGGGAGAAGAAGGAAATGGTGAAAGATGTGCATAGACTTGTATGGTTGGGAGTTCGTTTGGTCAACTTGACAGATAGTGGAATAATTGTTCAAAATGGGTTAGAGTCATCCTTGGTGACTGATGTAAAAGCTAGACAAGAAGAGGACCGTATCTAGGTGAAATTGAAGGAGGTTATTCAGAATCAGAAGGTTGAGGTCTTTTCCAAAGGGGGAGATAGTGTGCTTGAATACCAGCGTCACTTATGTGTTCTGGATGTTGATGATTTGATGGACCGGATGTTGCACGAGGCTCACGGATCTAGATATTCTATACATCCAAGAGCCACGAAGATGTATCGTGTCCTTCGGGAAGTCTATTTGTTGAATGGCATGAAGAAGGACATAGCAGAATTTGTGGCTATGTAGAGGTACTTAATTTATCTCTCAATTTTGGAGATCATTTCAAAAGGGTCTTGGGACTCAAGTAATGCTTAGCACAACTTTTCACCCGCAAATAGATGGTCAGGCAGAGCGGACTATTAAGACTCTTGAGGATATGTTGATAGACTGTGTTATTGATTTCAAGGGTAGTTGGGATGATCATTTGCCTCTCATTGAGGTTTCATACAACAAGAACTACCATTCCAACTTTCAGATGGCTCCGTCGAGGCTCTCTATGGGTGGAGATGTAGATCACCTATCAGTTTGTTTTAAGTTGGTGAGGCTAACTTGATAGGTCAGAATTTAGTCCATGAGGCCATGGATAAAGTTCAGTTGAAAAGGGAAAGGTTGAAAACAACTCAAAGTCGCCAAAAGTCCTATGCGGATGTGAGGAGGAGGGAACTTGAGTTCGAAGTTGATGATTGGGTGTTTCTGAAGGTGTCTCCCATGAAGGGAGTGTTGTGGTTCGAAAAGAAAGAAAAACTCAGTCCCTGCTATGTTGGCTCGTACCAAATTTTGAGACTTGTTGGAAAAGTGGCTTATGAGTTAGATTTACCCTCAGAGTTAGCTTGAGTTTATCCCGTCTTCCATATATTGTTCTTGAAAAAGTGTTTGGGTGATATATCTTTAGTGGTTCCGGTGGAGAGCGTGGGTGTGAAATACAGCCTAAGCTATAAGGAGATTCAGGTGGAGATATTGGATCTTCAAGTTCGGAAGGTAAGGAACAAGGAAGCAGCTTCGGTAAATGTGTTATAGAGGAATCCACAAGTTGAGGGAGCTACGTGGGAAGCCGAAGCAAATAAGATGGCAAGATACCCGCACCTATTCCCTTCTGGCTCAGTTTCATCTTGAGGTATCAGTTTTTGCACTAAAATTCTACTCAATTTTCATGTTCAATTCATGCGCCTAAGAATGTTTTATGTCAAGGTATGGGTGTGTGGGTTGTGAATTCAGTTCAGCCTTGTAGTTTAGTTCGAAGGTAGTCATTCCGTCAGTTTTTAGCTTAAATAATTTGTATTTAAATATGATAATTGCATTTCTCTTCTTTTCGGTATATTTTCCAACATTTAAGGACGAATATTCCTAAGGGGTAGATATTGTAGTTGTTCGGCTTGTTGGTGTGACTACACGCAAATGCACGTGGTTGAACAAGTAGTAAAGTGGCTTAATTAAAGCCAAGTATCGATCCCACAGGGACTGAACTACGGTACTAATTAACTTAAGAGTCAGCGAACTCTGTCCTTATGAATGCAGACAACAAATTAAACAATATTTTGAGAGTAAAGTTTGCTAAGTAATAAAAATCTAAGTTAAGATTATAATTTGAGTATGAACAATAGTAATTAGCCAGCTGAGGTTAAAACGAACATGCAAGGAAGTAATTTATCAATACAATTCAGCTAATCTTTTCTTCAGATGCTACTCAAGAATTATTGCCCAAGGATTGGATCTTTCGACTCCTATCCAATTTAAGATTCATGAACCTTAATCTACATTTCTGTGATAAAAGAATTTCATGCTCTAGCCATACATAACCGATTCCTTAATTGACTAATAAGACTTTCAGATATATTTCTATTCTTAATGTAAATCAATTCTCAATTTTCTAAACTAAGAAGAGATCATATCCTACCAAAATTGGATTTTTAGATATACATTAACATTGGCCAAATATTAATGCAGTAAAAACAAGAATTGACAGAACAACCATTGAAGAAAAGATGAAAACTGAAATGATTAAAAATTGCATTCTACTACAATTGTTCTTAACCTCAGCAAGAAGTGAATTAGCCACTCATTTGTGGATTGAACATCATCAAATAAGTAGAATTCATACAAACAATTGAGATAAAAGAGAAAGAGATAGAGAAGAACCCTAGAATTTTCGTCCCCTCAACTGCCTGTAACCCACGTTCTTGCTCAACCAAGTCAGAATGTTTAAAATAAAATCTAAGTGTGCTATTTATACTATTGAGAATTTTTCCCGGAATAACAAGCAACGTGGCACAAAGTGTATCGTGGAGCACTCCTTCCGTGCCGCGGAGGTATCGCAGACCCTCACTGGAAGTCGGCCCCCTAGGCAATTTCACCTCAGCGTGGCACGACTTGCATCGCGGAGCCTGGCCAACGTGACACAGTGCTATCGTGCACCTTCACTGGAAATTGCCAACATTATTTCATCCGAGGCAGAGTGCCTCCGCAATGGCAATGTGACACGACTCCATTTCGGAGCCTCTATTTTTGGTGCTCTCCCTTGTCATTTTCCACTCCTTTTTTTCAAGTTCATTCCCGATCTTCACCCACATGTATATTAGCTTCCAAAATTTCCTTTTACCTGCAAAACACACTAATCATGTTGGTTAGTATAAATTTACATTTTTACTAAAAATCATATGAGAATGTACACATAACAATCAATAAACAAGACAAAATGAAGCGTTTGAGTATCACTTTGGCATGCAATTTTGCCCAATATAACTTATCCCACACTTAAAACCTTGTTCGTCCTCGAACAATACTCTCACATCTCATGAAATTGACACTCACGCATAGCTACTTTGGCTCAACAATTCAAGCTACGGCTATACCGATTATTTAATATAGAAAATCATCAAGAAAACATGCATGGTCTCATCAATACAATGAAGTACATCACATTAAGATCTCCTAAGCTCAAGAATCAATTCTCGATCTTGGCGAACTGGTGCAAATCAACTGATCAAGACATCCGACACGAAATTAATCTCTCGCCAAGCATGTACCCTCACAACACAAGAGAATTACCCCATTGCCATCGTATGATTCCCAAAGCACTACATGTAGGGGTATATTAATACGATTTCGCTCTCTCTTCCAAAGAATTCACATGCATCATGTCATGAACCATAGGCTTGCCTCTAGTGTATTACTCCACTAATATAAGGATGTGTGATGTAAGATCATGTAGGACTTACGGGTTGTAATGTAAGCTAAGGAACTAGTAAATACTGGGCTAACCAATAATAGCAACTAGCTTCCTTAAGCGCTTTTCAATACATCCCACCATCATTGCGACCATTTTTTTCTTACTTCATCCTCCCATTCTTGAAAAAAAAAATTCTTTGTTTTTGTTCCCATTTCTTTAAGCACACTCTACTTACTAGCAAAGATTAGTTATACATCTTTATTTTATTTAATTTCAGCAAGTGCACCTTTGACCTTTCTTTAACTTTCACAACTTCCACTTTTCCTTCTGTTTCACACTTCGTTCTCCTTTACACTGTGGGAAAATTGTTTTTCTTGAGCGCTTAAGAGTTTTGGATCAAATTCACGGCTAATAAAAAGAAGGGATTAAGCTCGGTCTATACCTCTTCAAAGAAAGAAAAAAATAGGCTAAAGGCTCAATGGGGCTAACTAGGATGCACATTCAAGGTAGGTATGATAATGGAGAAACTTTCGGTTTATTCAAAGAAATGCCTACATCCTATCCTACAATATACATCCTTCATTTCGTTTAGTACACACACCAGGCAAGTTCTAGAAACTTCACAATAGCATGGAATAATTGAAACCTCACCTCACACTCATTGCACATGCTCAACTCAAGACATATTCACAGACTTTTCAATCAGCTAATTACAAGAATTCACTATTAAGCCTCGATCACACCGAATCGAACTCTATGGCCTAGTTATCTCAACATGTTTACACATTTGCATGCTTTGATACGAATCTCTTTTGCATCTTAATATCATGTAATACACATAACAAGAACTCCGAACCATGAAGGAACGACACGTTTGGGAAAAAAACAAAAGAAAGAAAAGAAAAAAAACTACTCCTATCGACTACATTTCCCTTAAGACGGTCGTCATCCATCCATCATAGGGAATGATCACTATCTACGACTTCGGTTCAATGGGACTATTCTCGGTAAAAGCACCGAAAACAAAGGCCGAGAAACCCAACATAAACAAAATTTCGAAAAAAAAATTCGAAAAAAATTCGATAGAAAAAGATAAAAATTTTAATTTGAACAATATTTACAAAACACAACCAACCAACAACAGCTCAACATAGCACCCAGTAGCTCAACATTCATTACAACACCAAATTAATTACAGAACACACAACACAGAGTGACAGGTCACATTTTGCATAGGAACAACAACAAAACATAAACATAAACAAAGAAGCTGGCACCTAACTACTCCCACCCCACACTTAAACCGAACACTGTCCCTAGTATTCACAAAATTTCAACATATCACAAAGGTAGGTGGTGAAACTCCCTGATCAATCGAAGTATTTAACTTCTTCGTCAGGTGTCATTGCTTCGTCTCCCATATATGAATCGCCCCCGCTGTCCTCATCTGATTCCACATCTGAGTCCTCCCGGCGTGTCTCCTCGTCGGTGGGGACATCATCATATACGGGCTCCACAAACGCTGGCCGCACTCTACATAGAGCTTAGTCATTCTCGTCGAATGGGTAATCCAGCTCGAGCTGCCACAACTCATCCTCCGTTGCCGGCCTCCCGCCAATGCACAGCTGCAACATCTACATCCCGCACATGCGAGCCATATAATGGTCATCCCGATCATATCGTTCGGCTAGTGTGAGCACCGACCCATGAGTAGTGTTAGGTGCCTTGGTTTTGGTGACATCCAAGGCACGCCTGTCAATTTGTGGGATGTAAGCTAGGGCCTCCTCCTTGATATCATGGCCCCTCAAGAATGTGGTAAGCAGACCACCAAACCCGTATCTATGCCCCTGATGTAGTCGGGCTCTCTTCATGGTGGATATGATTACCGCCCCAACATTGATCTCCAGCCCCTTCATTAGGCAATACACCAAGCACACTCTATCCCGGGTGACATCTGTCCTGTGCACCCCTGGGATCAAGCATGAGCACATAATTTTCAACCAAATCCTGGCTTCCCTGTTCATCTGAGAGTAGGGAAATATCTGATGGTAGCCCCTCTCCTTATGCCTACCCCACCGGGCTGTCTATCAGACTCCACATAGAGTGCGTCTAATGTCCGCATAGGGTGGAGTTATGTTCAGTTGCCGGAGGACATGGGCGTCTGTGTCCCGCGCCCCCAAGATAGCATTCAAGTGATGGGGCTCAAAAGTGACAACCTGCCCCCTGATATTGACAGTGTGACTGCATAGAGTCGACTTCCAGTTGGCATAGAACTCCCGGATGAGATGGAGATTACACTCCCTGGGCTCTTCGAAGATGAAGTTAAGCCCAGCGCTGTCAATCCGGTGTACAATCCGTTGGAATTCCTGTCCCAATGATTCCCGTGCTATCTGCTCTTCCGGGAAGTATTTGGTTTCTTTGTGTTTTGCATACCACTTCTTCTCCTCACGCCATCACGCCAGTGTTTTGGATTTTTAAATATTCCGGAACACTCTTCAACGTGTCACGGAGGGTAACACGGAGCACCTCCTCCGTGACACGGAGCCATCGCGTAGGCTCACTGCAATGTGTCAATTTTTATTTTTCTCACCTCGATTTTTTCCTTTGCGTTTCTTTGAATTTTTGCCCTCCGTTCCACCTAAAAATCACTTCACCACAAGAAATTGGTTAGAATTCATAGGTTTCAACACACAAATATTTTTATTTTCTTTTTCTTTTTATTTTTTTATTTTTTCTTTTTCTTTGTTTTTTTTCCAAATAGTTCTACTCATCTATTACAACAATTTCACGGGTTGCCTCCCGTTCCGCGCTTGATTTACCGTCGCGGCTCAACGTCATTCACGTTCAATCATCCTCTAGAGTGATGGACGTCTTCTCTCAAATAACGTCAATAATGCTTACATCGCTGCCCATTTACTAAGAGCATGGCACTTCTATCTTCCTGCCACAACTCCACAGCCCCATGTGGGGTCATTCTCACCACCTCAAACAGCCTTGACCATTTGGACCACAATTTTCCTGGAAAAAGCCTTAATCTTGAATTAAATAGCAATACTTTCTACCCCGGCTCAATGATCCAATGCACCATATGCCTATCTTGCCACCTCTTAGTTTTCTCTTTGTAGAACTTGGCACTTTCATAAGCATGCCGATGAAACTCATCAAGTTCGCTGAGTTGTGTTAGCCTCTTCTTCCTCGCTAGCTTTGATCCATGTTCAATTTTCTCAGGGCCCAAAAAGCTCGGTGTTCTAGCTCCACAATCAGATGACACGCCTTTCCATAGACCAATCTATACGGAGAAGTAGCAATTGGTGTCTTGTACGCAGTTCTATAAGCCCACAATGCATCGTCGAGTTTGCTTGACCAATCAACTCGTTGTGCATTCTCTGTCTTCTATAGAATCTTCTTTATTTCTCTGTTCAACACCTCCACCTACCCACTATTTTGGGGATTATATGTTGTTGCTACCTTGTGGCGCACCCCATACTTAGCTAGCAAATTCTTGAAACTTGCATTTACAAAATGAGCCCCTCCATCACTGATAATGGCTCGGGGGTGTCCCGAACCTTGTGAAAATATGCTTTTTCATGAATTTTATTACCACGTTGTTGTCATTCCTGGGGCAAGCTATTGCTTCGACCCACTTTGATAC
Source organism: Datura wrightii (assembly GCA_035772735.1). Classification (NCBI taxonomy): domain Eukaryota; kingdom Viridiplantae; phylum Streptophyta; class Magnoliopsida; order Solanales; family Solanaceae; genus Datura; species Datura wrightii. The sequence goes on along the minus strand of JASDFA010000006.1, from coordinate 85,746,907 downwards.
ATAATCAATGGCTACCAAGATGTAACGATTACCAAATGATGGTGGGAACGGGCCCATGAAATCTATACCCCATACATCAAAGATCTCCACTTCTAATATCTGCTGCAACGGTATCTCCTGCCTTCTACCAATTGTGCCTGTTCTTTGACATCTATCACACATTTTTACATTTGCCATAGAGTCTCTAAACTGTGTAGGCCAAAAGAAACCTGACTGTAGCACCTTGTGCGCTGTCCTCTCGCCTCCGTGGTGCCCTCCATACAATGAAGAGTGACAACTCCTCAATACTTCTACAATCTGGCTCTCCGAAATGCATCTTCTCATCACCTGATCTGGTTCCTGCTTAAACAAGTACGGCTAATCCCAAATGTAATACCTACAATCATGTCTCAACTTCTTTCTTTGCTGAGCCGTAGCCTCCGGTGGATAGACTCCACTCACTAGCAAATTCACAATATCTGCATACCAAGGGATTTCAGCTTCCCTTATTGCCAAGAGCTGCTCATTCGAGAACTCTTCTTTGATGCTGTCACCTTCCTTCACATGCAACCGGCTTTCCAATCGCGATAGGTGATCTGCCACTTGATTCCTGCTCCCCTTTCTATCCCGAATCTCTAGGTCAAACTCTTGTAACAACAAGATCCATCTAATAAGCCTGGTCTTTGCATCCTTCTTGTTAAACAGATACCGAATCACTGCATGATCGGCATACACCACTACTTTAGAACCCACCAAATAGGACCTGAATTTATCAAACGCGAACACCAATGCTAGCATCTCCTTTTCAGTGACTGTGTAATTGACTTGGGCTGCGTCAAGTGTTTTCCTTGCATAATGAATGGAATGAAAAATTCTATTCCTCCGCTACCCCAATACAGCTCCTACAGCCACATCCCTTGCATCACACATTAATTCAAACGGTTGCTCCCAATCCGGAGAAATGAGAATAGGTGCTTCTATTAACTTCCGTTTCAACTCCTCGAATGCTTTAACACAATCCTCATCAAACTCGAACTTCACCTCTTTTTATAGCAACCTGCATATTAGTCAATAAATTTTAGAGAAGTTCTTGATGAACCGTCTGTAGAACCCAGCAAGTCCAAGAAAACTGCGAACACCCTTCACTGACACAGGTGGTGGTAGCTTTTCAATCACTTTGATCTTTGCACGATCGACTTCCAACCCCTTGTAGGGCACCTTATGTCCAAGGATGATACCCTCATTGACTAAAAAATGACATTTCTCCTAGTTGAGTACAAGGTTGGAGTCTTCACATCGAGCTAGCACCCTGTCAAGATTCTGCAAACAAGTAGCAAACGAATTACCGAAAACAGAAAAATCATCCATAAAAACCTCGATGAAATCTTCCACCATATCGTGAATGATCGCTATTATGCATCTTTGGAATGTGGCGGGTGCATTGCATAGGCCAAATGGCATCCGCCTGAAAGAATATGTCCCATAAGGACATGTGAAAGTAGTCTTCTCCTAGTCCTCCGGTGCTATGGCAATTTGGTTATAGCCAGAATAGCCATCAAGGAAACGATAATATTCTTGACCAGCCAACTTGTCCAATATCTTATCAATAAATGGGATAGGGTAATGATCTTTCCTTATGGACTCATCGAGCTTTCTGTAATCCATGCAAATGCGCCAGCCAGTGACTGTGCGTGTAGGGATCAGCTCATTCTTCTCATTGGTGACCACGGTCATCCCTCCTTTCTTTGGTACACATCGAACGGGACTGACCCATTCGCTGTCTGAAATAGGATAGACCACACCTGCATCAAACCACTTAATCATTTCCTTCCTAACCACATCCTTCATCACCGGATTCAACCTCCGCTGATGTTGTACAGTTGGCTTTGCTCCTTCCTCCATAAAAATTCTATGTGTGCAAAAAGCTGGATTGATTCCCCTAATATCTGACATTTGCCAGCCTATTGCTTTCTTCCTTCTCTTGAGAACCACCAATGCATCCTTTACCTGTGCCTCCATCAATTCTGCGGAGATGATGACTGGCAAGGTGTCATATTCCCCCAACAATACATATTTCAAATGTGGAGGCAATGTCTTCAACTCCAGTTTTGGTGCTTCCTCACTAGATGGTTTTGGCAATGGTTCCAGGGACCTCATCAATGGCTGAAAGTCTTGCTTCCTGAGATACCATTTTGATTCGTTCAACATTTGCACCATCTCATAAGTATCTCTATCTCCGAAATGATCGGAGCCCCTCAAATCTCTCTCCAATGGATCTTGAGAATCAACAATCTGAGGAATTTCTTCCTGGTTTAGCACATTGATTGCTGAAAGCTCCTCATAGATGGCCGGAAGCTTCATGCCCTTATACACATCAAATACCTCCACTTTGTCATGCGCTCGCATGGTTAGCTGCCCCACAGCTACATCAATCAACGCTCTTCCGGTTGCCAAGAAAGGACGTCCCAAAATAAATGGGACTTCCGTATCCGGCTCAAAATCCAAAATAATAAAATCTACCGGGAAAATAAGGGAGCCCACTTGCACTAGCACGTCCTCCACAATGCCATCTGGTCTGGCCAAAGAACGGTCTGCTAACTTCAAGACCACTGTGGTTGGTCTAGGACTGCCCTGCCCCAACTTCTTAAACACCAATGCCGGATCAAGTTTATGCTCGCCCCCAAATCACATAGTCCGCGAGCTCGGATAATTTGCTCGATTGTGATCTGAATGGTAAAGCTCCCAGGGTCCTTGAGCTTTGTTGGCAACCTGTTCTGTATCCGGGAAGTGCGGTCCTCAGTAAGCGGCACCGTAGGATACTCCGTCAATCTGCTTTTATTTGCTACGATGTCCTTGATATACTTTGCATATTTCGGCACTCCTTGCAAAACATAAACCAAAGGTAAATTAATGTGTACCTGTTTCAGCACCTCCATGAACATTTTAAAGCAATCTCTCTCCTTGTGTTTCTTTAATCTCTGATGGAACGGGGGTGGTGGTCTTTCTGCCTCGACTGCCTTCTCCTTCCCCCTTTCATCATCATGTTCCCTATCTTTTTCCACCGCTCCTGATTGCTGAGGTGGTCTTTCTGGTTCCACCTCCTTGCGTTCTAATCCACACCTTATGGTAACTGCATTGACCTGCTAGGGATTCGGGTTAGTCTCACTCGGTAGTCCTCCTCTAGGCCTAGTGTTTTGAGCTCTAGCTAGTTGTCCAAACTGGTACTCCAACGCCTTTGTAGCTAACTGGTTGTTTTTCAAGTCTGCCGCTAATTTCACATAATCATCCCGCATTTGAGCTTGGTTAACTATCATTGTTTTAAACATTTCCTCAATGCTGATGGGTGGTGGAGGAGGTGCATTGTTTCCTCTTTATTGAGACTGATAATTCTGATGCCCCCCTTGATTTCTCTGTGCACCCTGATTCAAACTCTGCCCTTGATGGCTGTTGCTACCCCAAGAGAAATTTGGATGATTCCTCCAATTTGAGTTGTAATTATTGCCATATTGCTGGTGATTATTTCTTTGGACGTTCCCAACAAAGTTCACAGAATCTGGATTTGCACCACAACACTCTGCTGAGTGTTCATTACTCCTACATACTTCACACCAAACCTGCTGCAGTACATTGACTGGGGCTTGTGCTTGATTCAAGCTCATATTGCTGAAGTGGGTGTTGAGTTGATTTACAGATAGCTGCAAAAAAATCCACCTCAAAGACTCCTGCCCCTTTCCTTGTTCCTCCTCGTGAAGAGTCCGCATTCCACTCTAGATTTCCCTGTGAAATATGATTTAACAAAGTATAAAGCTCCCCATAAGTCTTTTCTAATGCTTGTCCCCTAGCTGCTGAGTCTAGCAAAATTTTAGTATGTGGCTCCAAGCCCTCTATGAAAGTATTCACCAACACATCATTGGACTGGTGATGGTGAGGACAATCCCTTAACAATGATTTGAACCTTTCCCAAGCTTGATACAAATTCTCCCCCATTCTTTGTTTAAAACTTAGAATCTGACTTCTAAGTCTTGTTGTTTTCCTGGATGGAAAGAATCTTATCAAAAACTTTCTTGCAAGATCATCTCAAGTGGTGATAGAGTTAAGTGGTTCAGCTTTGAACCACCTCTTTGCTTCCCCCAATAATGAAAATGGGAATAATCTAAGCCTCACGTAGTCGGATGATACTCCAACGGGAATGTAAGTATCACTTATCTCCAAAAAGTTTTGGAGATGTTGTTGTGGATCTTCATGAGGGAGACCTCTTAATTGCCCGCTGGTGTGCAACAATTGCACCATGTTCTATTTAAGCTCAAACCTCCCTCCTGGCTCTGGTCTGTGAATACTAGATGTAACATTGTTAGCATGTGGGATTGCCACTTCTCGAACCGGCCTTGCTGCCATTTCCTCGGGCACTAAAACTGCCCTCACAAGTGGTGGATTCTATTGTTGCTCCAAAATTTCCTTTCTTAGCAACTGTAGCTTCTTCTCTAGAGCTTCCCTTCTTTGACGATGAAATTGTCTTTCCTGCTCTATATATGAATCCACCAAATCCTTATCTCTTGCCAGTGTTCAGAAGAATTCAATATCTGCAAAAGAAAGGCTAAGATCAAGTTGTCAGCACTTATATAGAATTTGTAAACTAACAGCAAGAAAATAAATTTACCAATTGCCAGTCCCCAGCAACGGCGCCAAAAACATGTTCGGCTTGTTGGTGTGACTACACGCAAGTGCACGTGGTCGATCAAGTAGTAAAGTGTCTTAATTAAAGTGAAGTATCGATCCCACAGGGATTGAACTACGGTACTAATTAACTTAAACGTCAGTGAACTATGTCTTTATCAATGCAGACAACCAATTAAGCAATATTTTGAGGGTTACGTTTTCTAGGTAATGAAAATCTAAGTTAAGATTATAATTTGAGTATGAACAATAGTAATGAGCAAGCTGAGGTTAAAACGAACATGCAAGGAAGTAATTTATCAATATAATTCATCTAATCTTGTCTTCGGTTGCTAGTTAAGAATTATTGCCCATGGATTGGATCTTTCAACTCCTATCCAATTTAAGAATCATGAACCTTAATCTACATTTCTTTGACAAAAGAATTTCATTCTCTAGCCATGCATAACTGATTCCATAATGGACTAATAAGACTTTCAGATATATTTCTATTTTGAATATAAATCAATTCCCAATTTTCTAAACTAAGAAGAGATCATATCCTACCAATTCACATCTTTCCAATTTCTTTCCTTTTCAAAATCAAAATTGGATTTTTAGATATACATTAACATTGGCCAACATTAATGTAGTAAAAACAAGAATTGATAAAACAACCATTGAAGAAAAGCTGAAAACTGAAATGATTAACAATTACATTCCACTACAATTGTTGTTAACCTCAGCAAGAAGTGAATTAGCCACTCATTTGTGGATTAAACATCATCAAATAAGTAGAATTCATACAAACAATTGAGATAAAAGAGAAAGAGATAGAGAAGAACCCTAGAATTTTCGTCCCCTCAACTGCCTGTAAACCACGTTCTAGCTCAACAAAGTTAGAATGTTTAAAATAAAACCTAAGTGTGCTATTTTTACTATTGAGAATTTTTCCCAAAATAACAAGCAACGTTGCACGGAGTGTATCGCGGAGCACTCCCTCCGTGCCACGGAGGTATCGCGGACCCTCACTGAATGTCGGCCCCCTAGGAAATTTCACCTCAGCGTGGCATGGCTTGCATCGTGGAGCCTGGCCAACGTGACACGGTGCTATCGTGCACCTTCACTGGAACATGCAAAAGTTAATTCATCTGAGGCAGAGTGCCTCCACGATGGCAACGTGACACGGCTCCATCGCGGAGCCTCTATTTTTGGTGCTCTCCCTTGTCATTTTCCACTCCTTGTTTCCAAGTTCATTCCCGATCTTCACCAACATGTCTATTAGCTTCCAAAATTTCCTTTTACCTGCAAAACACACTAATCATGTTGGTTAGTATAAATTCTCATTTTTACTAAAAATCACATGAGAACGTACACATAACAATCAATAAAGAAGACGAAATGAAGCGTTTGAGTATCATTTGGGCATGCAATTCTGCCCAAGATCAGTAATACCCTGAAAGCTCTAAGATCAGTCCCGGGAGTTGAAATAGAGAAAATTAGAAATTCTACACCAGGTAACAAAATGGGTCATTACTGGACATGCGGGGTCGACCACGAGTCGTTAGGTGACTCATGGTGAAGTACTTTCCTTATGTTTTGGAATTTCTTAATTGAAGTCACCACGAGCATGACCATGAGTTCTGGTTAGACCCCATGAATCGTTGCGTCAGCCGTGGTCAGGGTTGGCAGAGAATTAGGGATATCTGGGCAATGAAGTTGACGACTGGTGACCACGAGTCGTGGTCACATGTAATGAATCGTAGGGTTCCCCTTGGTGAGCCCCCCCCTCCCCCTTTGGTGATCCCCAGATGAATTTTGGACAGCGCAGGCAATAACTAATGTCACGAGTCATGGTCCGTGGTAACGATTCGTGCAGTCCCTCGTGGGGTCTGGCAGTCAGTTATTTTTTGCGAATTTATTAAGGGCTTTTCCGTAATTCTTATGATCCTAATGCCTAAACTACGTCGTTTTAAGCTAGAATGATGAGTTTTAAGAGGGGTAAGTTCATTTTTAGGCCATTCATACTTGTGCATGCAAAGTTAGACAGCTAGAGAGGTGATCAAGCTTAACTCCTTCATGCTTTTCTTCAATTCTTCTTTGGGCAATCAGAGAAGTTTTAGAATCAAATCCCATCAGGTATGTAGGTTTATGAATGGGTGATTTTGTTCACACTCATGCCCAATACCTCTCTAATTCATGAAAATTTATGAGTTGATTCTATGGGGTTTTAACCCAAGGCATGAATTCTCTAAGTAAGCGACATGGGTATGATATATGTACATTTTTATTGATGAATTATGATTCATGGAGAAGTTTATCATGTTTTCAATTACTAATCATGTTTACTGGTTTTTCAAATTATAATGCCCATTCATGAAAGTTTATGAGAAGATGAGGTTTATGAATTATGTTCATGTATGATAAATTTTTTATGAGAAAAGCATGTTTTCAATCTACCCATGTTATGTTCGTATTTTCAATGTGAATCAAGTTAATTTCAAGCATATTAAAGTATTGGGTAAGCCCATATGTTCGTGTATGATTTATGATTCATGTTGAATTAGCTTACCATATGGTTTTGGAGTCTAGACTCCTAATTTTACTCCGCCTGTGGTATTGTCTGAGCCAAGGCTCTCTCATGTATTATTTCATATTTATTATATATATGATTATTCAGCTTTGTCTCTAGACGACGGTCAGCTTCGCTGAAAAACGATGGAGAGCATATGCATGTTTTTGGGAGTAGTGTCTAGCATTGAGAAGGCTATGGGTCAATCAACCCTATGACTCAGAACTATGCACCAATATAGGTATGATCAGGTTATTTTAGGACCTCCTATGTGAGCTTTCCCCTACCCTAGGCGGCATTCAGCTTGATATCAATATCATGGTATCATCCTCAGCCCTGGCAAGGCTTTGGACAGCTCTACCTATTGAATGTAATAGTTGGGACCACATAAGCTCTATCGTGGTATCTCGCTTATTTGACGAGTCTCCCATTGTTCCTCATCATTTCAATTATACATGTTTATCATTCATGATATATATATGTATAAAGAAGGTTTGACCCAATGTTCTGTTTTACTTAAGATTATCATATTTCAGCTTTTGGGTCATTCGATTCAGTTAAGATGTTATGTTATATTCAGATCATGATTCAGAAAAAATAGCATGTGAGCCCTACTCTCAGATTCTTGTTTTCATTATGTTTTATATTATGCATGTTCTAAATGATTTACATAGTTAAGCGGATTTTACTTACCTTGCATGCTCGATACATTCCACGTACTGACCGCATACTGCTCTTCAGACTATGCCCCATATTTAGCCAGTTCTGGAGCTAGCATCCAGTCATCTATAGGTGAGTCCTCATCTCCCAAGGACCATGCTTTATCAGTTTCTTTTTGTATTTAGTAGCATACTTAGAGAGTTAGTTGGAGTCTTGTCCCATCAACTCATCAGTATTAGTGGCTTTTTAGTCATAGAATGTAATCAGCTTCAGATTCCTTTGTATTTCTGATGTAATGCTTACTTCAGACATCCACTAATTTTAACATGTTCATCTTCCGATTTTGTGATTGAGTTAGATGTTATATTCATGCCATGGGTCAACATGGAGTCCCTCGGGGTTCCTTGTCCCGTGTCACTATCCGGGCCTATGTCTGGGTCGTGGGTAGATGAGGATTTATCTAGGGAAAAATAGCATGCTCGAGTGATGGTTTATAACTTAGTCTAATCTTGTTTATCGACTTATTATATGCATTCTCATGTATTTCTATGCAAATGTGAATATATATACTAACCAACATGATTAGTTCTCGTTTTTGTAGGTTTAAAATAAATTTGAAGAACTAATCCATGAGTTGGTTAAGTGGAGGCACGGAATCGGAAGTACAACGCGAAAGTCGGCAAGGAGGATGCGCGAAACAGCCCACCTGCGCATTGGCAACGTGCCACAGTAGGCAGGCTATGCGACCAGGCCGTGACACGCCATCAAACGCGCTGCACAAGCAGCGTGACACACTGCCATCGCGGCCAGCTTATGCTTGGCGACTTTTTTGATTTCCAGGGTGCCTACGCGATGTCTCCATGTCGCAGAGGCATATTGGAGCGATAACCTCTATGACACAGAGCTATTCCATGTCGGGCATAAATTTTTACATCTCTCATTTACTATAAATAGGTCCCTTAGCTTCTAAAAACAAAAAAGTCACGATTTATTTCTGAAAAACTGGCAAGGAGTGAGGAGAAGTGGGAGAACGCACCTAGGGTTCATCAATTTCATCTTCTCTTCTACCAATTCTTGTAAGTAGGTTACTTTAATTATGTTTTCTTATAATTATACGAACATGTGTGGCTAGAACCATCCCTCTAGGATTGAAGCCACAAGATATGACTGTGATTTTGGGATTTCGTTTTGGTTTTAAGTTATTAATTGTTGTTTTGTCATGCATTCTGAATTATGGTGGTTTTTATGACTGATCACCATGAAAACAAGTGGGTTAAGCTTAGGAACATGCTTGAGAAAGATAACCTAGGCAAGAACAAGAGAATGTAGGGAGCAAGATTTTATCTCACGATATGATTTGTGTTAGCATAGAAATATACCGAATACCATGCTTGGTTGAAAACATGGGATGAGCTACACACCAACTTAGAATTATCAAATCACCACTCGAAGAAGTTGTTGTGAGGCTAAGTTGAGTTAAATGATTAGAGGTACGAAAGTCCCTAATCAAGAGCATAAAACCCATAAACCACATCCACGTAGTGAATTGCGCCCAGGAACTAGAAATAACATCCTCGCTCCACAATGTAGTAGTGAGGCTAGTTTGTCATGTTTGGAGGTTTGAAAGACCATGAACATACAATTCCAATTATGTGAGACGACAATTGATAGTTTCATACTTAAACCATTGCAAATCGTAGTATCGCATGATTATCCGGCTTTAACTCAAGTTGCTTCTTAAATTAATTTAGAGTATTTCGTTGACCGTCCCTGAACTTAATTAACTCTATGGAAAACTTCTATAATCAACACTTGCAACATTTAATGTCATACTTGAACTTGATAGTTAGCTGAATTGGTCCAGTCCCTCTGGGTTCGACATCCAGCTCTTAAAAAGGGCCACTATATTACTTGTACGACCCGTACACTTGCGGGCACAACAAGTTTTTGGCGCCCTTGCCGGGGACTCAACGAAGTTCAGTGAATTTATCTGTTTTTGTGTGATTTTTAAATTTCCTTCAGTGTTGAAATTTTTTTTATTAGTTTTAGATTTATTTTATTTTAAAATTTTAATATGATACCCTTCTTAACATGACATCATGGAATATATTTGGGGTAAATGGTGGATACTCTTATTTTGATGAGTCTTGTCTGAATTGCGGAGGACCCTACTTATGACAACATTGTAATACTTGTAATATATGCAGTGGTCAAAATAGCCATTGGAATGGTTGCCCAAATGCATACACTTGCAATATATGTGGAGGTCAATATGGCCATTGGGATGGCTGTCCGAATGCATACTCCCCTCCCCCAAGCCCCTACTATGATCCTTCTGTTGTTTTTGCTGAATATATGCATGATGAAAATGAGGACTTGGGACACCAAGCTCGAAAAAGAAGACATGCTAAAACAGATCCTTGAGCAAACAGAAGCAACGAAGGAGGAGATGGAAGCATTGAGAATTCAGCAAGAGGAAAATGGAGAGGCCCTAGAAATGATAAGCAACAAGTTCATGGAGATGAGGGCTGAAGCTGAAGCTTGCTCTTATTTGCAAGTGACGGTTTTATGCAATACTCAGGAGGGATTATGAAGAAAAGAAAAGGGTGAGTTCTTGAAACAAGCTCAACTGTCGGAAGCTCCTGAGAGTCTCCATGATTGTCTCACATGTATAACCGATCCATTCTTGAAAGATGAGATAGTATACCTACCATTTGACATTCATGAGTAGTTAGATGTTAATGTGGAGAAGGTATATACAAGTAAGAAAGTCAAGCAAAATGCAGTTTCAGAGTTGAGGTGTATTGTACCCCACTCGAATCATTTTTCAACATTGAGTTTCGTTGACAACCTAGAACTAGAGTCTTCCAAACTTGTGGAGAAAGATATAGAGGGGGAACAAGCCACATATATTCTGAAATTTGCTGATTCTGAAAGAAAGAATGACTTCACTTACTTAAGGGCCAATAAATTCCAAAGGCGACATCTACTGCTTGGTCCTTTCCTTTTTTTCACAACCACCCCCGGAGCATAAGAGAAAATTAGAGAAGAAATTAGGGGTTAGATTCATATCCTCAAGGTTGAGGAAAAACTGGTGAAACTTGATACGTCATGCCGCGACGTAAAATTAGGCTCTGCTTGGGAGGAAACCCATGGGTACCATTTTAATTTATTGCATTTGTGTTGATTTTATTTATTTTTCATCTTGTGTTGTTTTGGTGGGAAGTTAAGCACAGATGGAGGGGAAGTCTGAGTACCCGTGGAGGAGGAAGCTAAGAAGCATGGACGATAAAAAGTGTGGGGTCAAACACACACTTGTGCAGATGTAAAAGATAAACATGCTGTTAGCTAAGCCTAAAGGCCTCAGGGAGTATTTCTCACCCTCTTTAAATGTTAATTTGATGCTATGAGGACATAGCATGATTCAAGTGTGGGGTGAGGGAAATTTCAAATTTTTTTTTGTGCTTAACAATTTTTGGTGAATGTAATGCTTGTGAGAAATATTTGAAAAATATTTGAAATTTTTTTTTTGTGAGTTAAGCATGACTTCATCACCCGTTGGTTTTTCTTTTCGATTCTTTTCCGACGGGGGGTCTTTGAACAAAGAATAAAAGTTTTCTTTGTCTGTATATAATGTTTTTAGTCATAGATAGAGACTGTTTCCGATGATGGATGGATGACGACCGTCTTGAGGAAATATTAGTCAATAGGTTTTGGTTTTTGAACCCGTAGCTAATTGATGGCTTGAGGTTCTTGTTATGTGCTATACATGATTGAAAGATACAAGTGTGGTTTGTGTTGTAGCATGTGAGAAGTGTATAACTTTGTTTGAGACACTTAGGCTCTTGAATTTGACTCGATGTGATTGAAGCTTAATTTTGAATTCTTGTGATTAGCTGAGTAAGAGTCTGCTGAATGTGTCTTGAATTAAGCATGTGCTGAGAGTGTAAGTTTTTTGAATACTCCGTGCTATTGTGGAATGTATAGAACTTGCCTGGTGTGTATATAAAATGAAATGAAGGATGTGAATTGTAGGAAATGATTTAGGAATTTCTTTGCATGAACCTAAATGTTATCCCTTACTTTACCTACCTTGAATATTTAATCCTAGTTAACCCCATTGAGCCTTAAGCCTATTCTTTGATAGCTTCAACATAAGCTTAATCCTTTTCTTTCATTAACCTTAAATTTGATTCAAAACTCCTAAGCGCTTAAGTGAAAAATCTGAAAGAGTAAATAAGTGAGAATCGTGAAAAAGAAGGAAAAAGAATAGTTATGGGAGTTGAGAAAAGGGCAGAGGTGCACTTGTCTGAAAAGGATGGAATATTGGTAGGGAGTAAGAGAGCAAATTAATGAAAAAGTTACTTATAGAACTCCTTACTGATAAGCTAAGGGTGCCTAAAGAAATAGGGAAACAAAAGAGGAGAAGCAAAGCTGAAAAAAGATAAAGGTGAAGTAAGAGAAGGGAAGTTCGTAATGAGTGCGTGATGTATTAAAAGCGCTTGGGGAAGATAGTCACTATTACTGGCCAGAATAGTACCTACCCGTCCCTTAGCTTACATTACAACCCATTAAGTCCTACTTGATCTTATGTTCATACATCCTTAAATTAGTGGAGTAAAATACTAAGGGCAAGCTTATGGTTCACTACATGATGCATGTGAATTCTTTGTGAGAGTGAGCGTAATCTTATTCATATACCCAGACATGTTGTGATTTGAAAATTTGTGAGTAAAAAAGGGGTAACTCTCTTATGGTGAGGGCACATGTTTAATTAAGGATAGCATTCATGTTGGATTTCTTGATCAGTCGATTTGCATGAGTTGCTTAGATTGAGAGTCAATTCTTGAGGTTAGGAAGTCTTAACGGAGTTGTATATCATTTCATTGATTAAATCGTGCATGCTCTATTTTTAACTTGCTATCTAAAATAATCATTATAGCCGTAACTTGAATTATCTTGTTAAATTAGTTATGTGTGAGTATTCATTTACATGAGATGTAAAAAGGGTTGTTCGAGAATGAACAAGGCTTTAAGTGTGGGGTAGGTGATCTCGTGCAAAATAGCATGCTCGAGTGATGCTTTATAACTTATTTTCGTCTTGTTTATCGACTTAATTATATGCATTCTCATGTATTTCTATGTAAATGTGAATATATATACTAACAAACATGATTAGTTCTTGTTTTTGTAGGTTTAAAATAAATTTGAAGAACTAATCCATGAGTTGGTGAAGTGGAGGCATGGAATCAGAAGTACAACGCGAAAGTCGGCAAGGAGGATGCGCGAAACAGCCCAACTGCGCGTTGGCAACGTGCCATGGTAGGCAAGCTGCATGACCAGGCCGTGACACACCATCAAACGCGCTGCACAAGTAGTGTGACACACTGCCATCGCGGCCAGCTTCTGCTTGGAGACTATTTTGATTTCCAGGGTGCCTACGCGATGCCTCCGTGTCACGGAGGCATATTGGTGCGATAACCTCTGTGACACAGAGCTATTCCATGCCGGGTATAATTTTGATACATCTCTCATTTATAAATAGGTCCCTTAGCTCCTAAAAACAAAAAAGTCACGATTTATTTCTGAAAAACTGGCAAGGAGTGAGGGAGAAGTGGGAGAACTCACCTAGGGTTCATCAATTTCATCTTCTCTTCTATCAATTCTTGTAAATAGGTTACTTTAATTATTTTTCTTGTAATTATACGAACATGAGTGGCTAGAACCCTCCCTCTAGGGTTGAAGCCACAAGATATGATTGTGATTTTGCAATTTTGTTTTGGTTTTAAGTTATTAATACTTGTTTTTTCATGCATTCTGAATTATGGTTGTTTTTACGACTGATCACCATGAAAACAAGTGGGTTAAGCTTAGGTACATGCTTGAGAAAGATAATCTAGGAAAGAACAAGAGAATGTAGGGAGCAAGATTGTATATGATTTATGTTAGGATAGAAATATACCTAATACCATGCTTGGTTGATAACTTGGGATGAGCTAGACACCAACTTAGAATTATCAAATCACCAATCGAAGAAGTAGTTGTGAGGCTAAGTTGAGTTAAATGATTAGAGGTACAAAAGTCCCTAATCAAGAGCATAAACCCCATAAACCACATCCACGTAGTGAATTGCCCACGAACTAGAAATAACATCCTCGCTCAACAATGTAGTAGTGAGGCTAGTTTGTCGTGTTTGGAGGTTCGAAAGACCATGAACATGCAATTCCAATTATGTAAGATGACAATTGATAGTTTCATACTTAAACCATTGCAAATCGTAGTATCACATTACTATCCCGCTTTAGCTCTAGTTTCTCCTTAAAGTAATTCAGAGTATTTTGTTGACCGTCCCTAGACTTAATTAACTCTATCGAAAACTTCTATAATCAACACTTGCGGCATTTAATGTCACACTTGAACTTGATAGTTAGCTGAATTGGTCCAGTCCCTGTGCGTTCGAAATCCGGCTCTTAAAAAGGGCCACTATATTACTTGTACGACCCGTACACTTGCGGGCACACAAAGGATCTATATGAGTTTATAAACGAGACTGTAAAGATAACCCAGGTCACGGGGGTGAATGGAGTAGAGTGTGCTGATTTGGCCTCATATCAGTTGAAGGGGGTCACAAAAATTTGGTTTAGACGGAGGAAGGATGGTAGGGCAGCTGGAGCAGGCCCTATCAATTAGGAGGAGTCTCCTGTTGCTTTTCTAGATTGGTTTTTCCTTCATGAGATGAGGGAGTTGAAGGTAGTTGAGCTCGTGAATCTTAAGTAGGGGAAAATTACATTGCAGGAATATGCCCCACAGTTCACTCATTTGTCAAAGTACACCCTAGAGTTAGTGGTTGATCAGAGGACGCGAGTGAGCAGGTTTGTTCATGGGGTGGCGGACTATCTAGACAAGGATAGAAGGACCGCTATGCTCCATAAGGTTATAGATTTCCCTTGGCTAGTCTTATACGCCCAACAAATGGAGGCGGCGTATATGAGGAAGAGAGAGGCCAAGTGGGCTAGGACAGATAGCTATAGATTCTCTCAGTCGGGACCAGGTTGTGAGAACCGACTGTAGACCCACTAGAGATATTGAGCTCTAGCATCTTCAGCGATGAGTGTGCCATCTAGAACTAGGCACGACTATAGAGGATGAGCATAAGGCTCTAGGGGTCAGGATAGTAGGCCCACAAATTCTAGTATCCCTGTTGTGATAGGTGTGGTCAGAGGCACACGAGTTAGTGTTTGGCGAGTACGGGTGAGGGAAGATCGGACATATGCTTAGAGATTGTCCAGTCGCTAGAGAGGGCCATGATAGGGGCCGAGGCTTAGCTTCTAGTTCATCAACTTCACCAGCATGCCCATCTCAACAAGACACATCTACTAGCACAGGTGGTGGTCTGCGCCAAAACAGTTTCCATTCCTTAGCATCCCGCAAGGAGCAGGAGGTCTCACCGGATGTAGTTACTAGTATGTTGTGAGTTTTTCAACTTGAGTTTATGCTTTGTTAGACCAAGGGGGTACTTTTTCCTTCGTTACGCCCTATATTGCTAGTAGCTTCAGAGTCAGTCCCGAAATCTTGTTAGAACCCTTCTTAGTCTCTACTCCAATTGGTGATTCAGTTATAGCTAAATGGGTGTATAGAAATTTCCCGATCTCAGTCCTACATAAAATCACCTCAATAGATCTAGTAGAGTTAACCATGACTGATTTTAATGTTATTCTATTCATAGATTAGCTATTTTCATGTTATGCCTATTTAATTGTCAATCCCGTGCAGTAAAGTTCCGATTTTTGAGTGAGCCGGTCTTAGAATGGAAGGGTAGTTAAGCTGTGCCAGTGGGTTGTTTCATTTCCTACCTTAAGGTTAGAAAGATGATTTTCAAAGGTTGTGTGTACCATTTAGTTAGGGTGAAGGATGCTACGTTCGAAACCCAACTATTAAGTTAGTTCAAGCAATACGTAAGTATCTAGAAGTGTTCCCTAATGATCTACCGAGTATTCCTCCAGAAAGGGAAATCGATTTTGGTATTGACGTTCCACTCGAAACGCAGCCTATACCTATTTCTCCCTACTGAATGGCCCCAGCCAAGCTAAAGATGTTGAAAGATCAGTTGAGGACCTTCTAAACAAGGGTTTCATTAGACCTAGCAAGTCCCCATGGGGTGCACTAGTTCTATTTGTCTGAAAGAGAGATGTTCCTCTTCGTATATGTATTGATTATCGACAATTGAGCAAGGTCACCATCAAGAATAGGTATCCTCTTCCTAGAATTGATGATTTTATTGACAAGCTACAGGGTGCCAAGTGCTTTTCCAAGATAGACCTCAGGTCTGGGTACCATCAGCTCAGGGTTCGAGAGAGTGACATTCTGAAAAAAGCTTTCATAACTCGATATGGTCAGTATGAGTTTGTAGTTATGTCTTCTGGACTAAAGAATGCTTCTATAGATTTTATGGATCTGATGAACAGGATGTTCAAGCCTTATCTAGACATGCTCGTGATCGTGTTCATTGATGAGATTCTTATATACTCACGGAGCGAGGAGGAGTTTGCCGCTCATTTGAGGGTGGTGTTGTAGACTTTTAAGGATCCTCATTTGTATGCAAAATTTATTGAATGTGAATTTTAGTTAAAGTCCATGGAGTTCTTGGGTCCTATGGTGTCTAGTGAGGGTGTGTAAGTAGACTCGCAGAAGATAGAGGCGGTGAAAAATTGGCCCAGATCTGTAAATCCTTTAGATATCAGGAGTTTCTTGGGCTTAGCTGGCTACTATCAGAGATTTGTTGAGGGGTTTTCATCTATTGCAGCACCGCTGACTAAACTGACCCACTTTTGAAGCCTTGCCGCATTGCCTTGAGACATATCAATGAAGCTCAAATAACTCACTCGCGTGCGTATAGGTTCAACATTAAGATGTCAAAGTTCGAAATCACTTAGCTTTTGAAAACTAACTCATCAAGACATATATTGGGCCAACATGAATTATATGTAATTTAGCAATCAAGATTAAACTAAAGTCTTACCTTTGTGCCCCTCACAATTTGGAGAGATGCCCGTTCTATCGCAAGATATAGAATAAGATTAACTTGGGCATAAATAAAACAATTTACGCTCACTCTCCCAAAGAACTCAACATACATGCAAGATATGACTCATAGGCTTTCCCTTAGTGTAATACTCCGCTAATATAGAATTTTGAATCAAGGATCAATTAGGACTTTTAATTTGGTTGTAATGTAGGCTAAGGGACGGGTAGGAACTCTTTGGCCAAGATAGTGAATAAGCTCCCTAAGCACTTTAATACTTCACAACACTTTGAATTTTTTAGCACTTTCCTCAATTTCCAAATTTTCTCCTTATACCCCTTTTATTTTTCAATTTTCAACTTAGGTGACTAGTGGGAATTTTTTTATTTTAATATTGAGCTTATTCACATACTTTTTTTTTCTCTTTTCTTTTCCTTTCTTCTGTTCTCACCCTTTACGCATCCCAACTCTAGCCACCCTCAACTTAAGCATTTTGCTTATGTTGAGGTTCACAATATCCATGGAAGGACTAGGGCCGAAACAGGTTCATTATAAATAAATGGGTACGATTAATCGATAAATCATGATTTTCTTTATAGTCTTCAATTTTTCAAAAGTTCTTTCTTCTTTTTGTTTTCCCACTAAAAATCACCCTCCTGGTTTAGCAAAATTTCATCTTTTTCTTTTCTTCCAATTCACCACACTTTTTATCTTTTCCCTTCACTTCTCTAATTATGCTCCTTTCCTACAAAAAGTTTTCATTAACGTGATCTAGTAGTCATTTGGATCAAATATTAGTCAATAGAACAAAAAGGGATTCAAGCTTATAATATGGCTATCAAAATAATAGGCTAAGGCTCAACATGGCTAACTAGGATAATTACAATCAAGGTAGGTAAAATAGGATAAAAATAAGGCTATCAGAGAAATGTCTATCACTTCCTAAATCCATCATTCTTATTTCGTTTTGTATACACTCCGGGTAAGTTCTAGACATCAATTTACAAGCATGGAGTACATCAAAAATTCCTCACACATTGGCACAAAAAGGTTTAACAATGGAAATCAAGATCACATAAACACATATATTCATATTGCATGCATAACATAATTAAGCCCATTTTTTTCAAGTACAAGAGTCAATTTGAAAGAGACTATGTATTTCTTCCTTTTTTATATATTTTTCAGTGAATTAAATAGAGTCTCAATGATACATAAAGTGAAACACCTAGCATTCACATGATCCAACTTTAAGTTCTTCCTAATGACTAATTTACCCTTAAGATGGTTGTCATCCATCCATCCATCATCGGGCAAAGTCATGACTCAATGACTAAAATAAAAAAATGAAAAAAAAATCTAGACTCTCTAATAAGTTCTAAGGGACTATCCATCGGAAAAGTACCAAAAATAAAAATTGGAGGAACCTAAAATAAAATAAAACTAAAAATACTACACACAAAAAAGCATGCAAGATAAATCATAAATCTACGTTTTACTATGTGCAAATTTAGCAATTGAAGAATGCATGGTAATATGAAGTTCACTTCTTCCACCCCACACTTAATTGGTTACACTATCCTCAGTGCTAAAACAAATAAGCATAGAGTAATAGAGTGCAAGAAGAACTCCCTAGGCCTCTACTCCTTGTCTTCAATATATAAGCTCAATATTTATTGAAAATTAAGACCTATCACATGCACACTTGAACAAACACATAAAAATGAACAAAAAAATTTATCCTGGGTTGCCTCCTAAGTAGCGCCTGATTTAACGTTGTGGCACGACACAGGTATCTTGATTACTCAGACTTTATCAAGATACCTGCTGAGACCATGGTCACATCTTGGCCGCTTTTTTTACCCCGATGACCTGTGACACATCAGAAAATAAAAGAAAAAATAGGAAATATAGACTAAAAGTCAAACACAAGCAATTAATCTAATCCTAAACCATATTCCCCGGAATGGAGCCACTTTTTGATAACTATCAAACCACACTTCCAACTGAAGTATGAAGCGGACGTTGTCAATAAAGTACCCCAAGTAGAGGTTGGGGTCGATCCCACAAGGAATATGGAAGGATGTATAAAAACGCTAGTGCTTAAATTTTTTTGATCTATTATTACCTAAGAGAGGGGATCTGTAAAAATAAGAAACAATGTTGAGAAGTTGGTGGTTGTTTCCAAATTTATGAAATTAACTACGGTAAGTGTTCCCCATTGATAGTGATCTATTCCAATACTTTACTTATAGAACTGATAATTTAGGTTCATTGAAACGATTGAAAAATCCCTACTGGATGACTATCCTCAATTACTCGACCAAGTCTCATGAGTTTTGCAAACTAAACGTTATCCCTAAGTTCCAGATATAACTATCCTGCGACTACAACTTAAGTTAATACAGTGATCATCAAGATCAAGGCTCCGTTGTAATTCTCTTTTCCTAATCTCTACCTCTTGCACCAAAGCAAGTAAAGAATTCATGTACTTCCTAACCTTGTGCACCGCTAAGAATCATTGAAGATGAAGAGAATACAATATAAGCATTTAGTATTGGTTTTAGAATCACTTCATGCTAAACCTAGTTCATTAATTCACCATGGTTCCCACAACCCTAGTTGTGGTAGTTTTAGCCTATCATGTTCATAAGTAATTTAATAGCATTCATAGACAAAAGCTTAAAATAATACTTACAACAATGATTGGAAGAACCTTCACATGATTAATGCAAAATTTTGAAGAACAACTTTACAATCATATCTAATAATAAAACTAACTCTCAAAACTACATTGTAAGACTCGAAACTTGATGTAAAGCTTGATACTCAAAACTTTGATTTAAAAGATTGATTTAAAACATGATTCTAAAAGCTTGAATTTGACTTTGACTTGATGTTCCTTTTCCTAGTTGAAGTAGGAAATCCACTTCTTTCCCATTTTGGAAGCCTTGCCGTATCGCCTTTCCTCATTGCAGCGTTTAGTGCCGCTTAGCACATGCCAACGCATCTAGAAGGAAGCAACCTCATGCCTTCCATCGTGCAGGCTCAAGTGATACGTCGAAAGAGCTGTTGCAGCGGGAGTGTTGCTGCCTCGCGTGTGCCTTAGTGTTGAAATGGACCTGCTTTGCGCCTGCTGCAGCGCTGGGACAAGGCTGCCTCGTTTGACTTGTCCTATCCTCGTGCGGTTGATCATTTCAAGATTTGATCTTCACATTGTTCATTCCAACTTCTTTACTTGTAGTACAAAGGCCTCAAAAGGCCTAAAAACATCTCATCACGTGTGTTAGCCATTTTCACAAATATGTAGCACAAACACATGAAAACATACATAATTTTTTCTCAAAACATAGTAAAGTGTGGGCAAAATACGTCTATGAAGTGTGTAAGTACGCCCTTCATCAATTGGAGGCTTGTGAGAAGAACTTCCAAGAGTTGAAGGCTCGAATCACATCAGCACCAGTATTGATCCAACCCTAGGGAACTGATGGATCTGTGGTGTATTGCGATGCTTCAAGAATCGGCCTTGGTTCCATATTTGATTCAACATGGTAAACTCATGATCTTAAATTGGCAGCGGTTGTGTTTTCCTTGAAAATATAGAGACACTATTTGTATGGCGTCCACGTAGCTGTTTTTAGAGACCACAAGATCCTATAATATGTGCTTACTCAAAAGGATCTCAATCTTCATCAAAGGAGGTGGTTGGAACTACTCAAGCATTATGATATGAGTGTTTTATACCATCCGGGCAAAGCCAATGTAGTAACAGACACTCTTAGTAGATTAGCTATGGAGAGTGTGTCCCATGTAGAAGGGGAGAAGAAGGAATTGGTGAAACATGTGCATAGACTTGTACGGTTGGGAGTTCGTTTGGTCTACTTGAAAAATGGTGGAATAATTGTTCAGAATGGGTCAGAGTCATTCTTGGTGACTGATGTAATAGATAGATAAGACGAGGACCCTATCTAGGTGAAATCGAAGGAGGCTATTCAGAATCGAAGGTGGAGGTCTATTTCAAAGGGGGAGATAGTGTGCTTCGATACTAGCATCGCTTATATGTTCTTGAAGTTGATGATTTGATAGACTAGATGTTGCACGAGGCTCATGCATCTAGATATTCTATACATCTAGGATCCACCAAGATGTACCTTGACCTGTGGGAGGTCTATTTGTGGAATGGCATGAAGAAGGACATAGCAGAATTTGTGGCTAAGTGTCGAAACCGCTAAAATGTGATGGTTGAGCATCAAAGACCCAGAGGTGTGCTCCAAGATATTAGCATCCCTACATGAAAGTGGGTAGAGATCAACATGGACTTCGTTAAAAGTTTCCCTCGCACTCGCAGATAGGATGACTCTATTTGGGTTGTTATGGATAGGTTGACCAAAGCAGCTCATTTCTTACCAGTCAAAACTACCGATTCCGTAGATGATTATGCTAAGCTATGCATTTGGGATTTGGTTTAGTTTCATGGAGTGCCCTTGTCTATCATATCATATAGAGGTACTCAATTTACCTCTCAATTTTGGAGATCATTTCAAAAGGGTCTTGGGACTCAAGTCAAGCTTAGCACAACTTTTCAATCGCAAACAGATAGTCAGGCGGAGCGGACTATGCAGACTCTTGTGGATATGTTGATGGACTGTGTTATTGTTTTCAAGGGTAGTTGGGATGCTCATTTGCCTCTTATTGAGTTTGGATACAGCAACAACTACCATTCCAGCATTCAGATGGCTCCGTCAAGGCTCTCTATGGGTGGAGATGTAGATTGCCTATCAGTTGGTTTGAAGTCGGTGAGGCTACCTTGATAGTTCGGTTTAAATCCATGAGGCCATGGATAAAGTTCAGTTGAAAAGGGAAAGGTTGAAAACAGCTCAAAGTCACCAAAAGTACTATGCAGATGTAAGGAGGAGGGAAATTGAGTTCGAAGTTGATGATTGGATGTTTCTGAAGGTGTCTCCCATGAAGGGAGTGATGAGGTTCAAAAAGAAAGAAAAACTCAGTCCCCGCTATGTTGGCCCGTACCAAATTTTGAGACTTGTTTACAAAGTGGCTTATATGTTAGTTTTAACCTCAGAGTTAGCTTGAGTTTATCTAGTCTTCCATATATAACTCTTGAAAAAGTGTTTTGGTGATATATCTTCAGTGGTTCTGGTGGAGAGCGTGGGTGCGAAAGACAGCCTTAGCTATAAGGACATTCCAATGGAGATATTGGATCGTCAAGTTTGGAAGGTAAGGAACAAGGAGGTAGCTTCGGTAAAGTTGTTATGGAGGAATCTGCATGTTGAGGGAGCTACATGGGAAGCCAAAGTAGACAAGATGGCATGATACCCGCACCTATTCCCTTCTGGCTCAATTTTATCTTGAGGTTTTAGTTTTTGCACTAAAATTCTATTCAGTTTTCATGTTCAATTCATGTGCATAAGTTTCTTTTATTTCAAGGTATGGGTGTATGGGTTGTGAATCCAGTTCAACCATGTAGTTCAGTTTAGAGGTAGTCATTCCGTCAGTATTTAGCTTAAATAATCAGTATTTGAATATGATAATAGCATTTCTCTACTTTTTTGTATGTTTTCCAACATTTTAAGACGAATATTCCCAAGGCGTGGATATTGTAATGCCTTGAAAGCCCTAAGATCATACCCGGGAGTTGAAATAGAGAAAACTGGAAATTCTACACCAGGTAAAAGAATGGGTCGTTACTTGACGCATGGGATTTGCCCATGAGTCGTTAGGTGACTCATGGTGAAGTACTTGCCTTACGTTTTTGAATTTCTTATTTGAAGTCACCACGGGCATGATCATGAGTTGTGGTCATACCCCATGACTCATTGAGTCAGCCGTGGTCAGGGTTGGCGGAGAATTAGGGATTTTCTGGCAGTGAAGGTGACGACTGGTGACCACGAGTCGTGGTCACCCATAATGACTCATAGGGTTTCCCTTGGTGAGCCCCAGATGAATTTTTGATAGCGCACGCAACAACTGATGTCACGAGTGGTGGTCTGTTGTAACGATTCATCCAGTCCCTCGTGGGACCTGGGAATTAGTTATTTTCTGCAAATTTATTAAGGGCTTTTCCGTAATTCTTATGATCCTAAGGCCTAAACTATGACATTTTAAGCTATGAATGATGAGTTTTAAGAGGGGTATGTTCATTTTAGGCCATTCTTACTTGTGCATTCAAAGTTAGAGAGCTAGAGAGGTGATCAGGCTTAACTCCTTCAAGCTTTTCTCCAATTCTTCTTTGGGAAATTAGAGAAGTTGTAGAATCAAATCCCCTCAGGTATGTAGGGTTATGAATGGGTGATTTTGTTCACAGCCATGCCCAATCCCTCTCTAATTCATGAAAATTTATGAGTTGATTCTATGGGGTTTTAACCTAATGCATAAATTCTCTAAGTATGTGTCATGGGTATGATCTAAGTATGTTTTCATTGATGAATTGTGATTCGTGGAGAAGTTTTATCATGTTTTCAATTGCTAATCATGTTTACTAGTTTTTCAAATTATGATGCCCATTCATGAAAACTTATGAGAAGATGAGGTTTATGAAGTATGTTCATGTATGATGAATTTTTTATGAGAAAAGACTGTTTTTAATCTACCCATGTTATGTTTATATTTTCAAAGTGAATCAAGTTAGTTTCAAGCATGTTAAACTATTGGGCAAGCCCATATGTTGAAGTATGATTTATGATTCATGTTAAATTAGCTTACCACATGGTTTTGGAGTCTAGACTCCCAATTTTACACAGCTTGTGGTATTGTTTGAGCCAAGGGTCTCATGTATGATTTCAGATTTATTATACATATGATTATTAAGCTTCGTCTCTAGATGATGGTCAGCTTCGCTAAGAAACGATGGAGAGCATGTGCATATTTTTAGGAGTAGTGTCTAACACTGAGTAGGCTACGGGTCAATCAACCCTACGCGTCAGAACTATGCACCAATGTAGGTATGATTAGGTTATATTTGGACCTCCTATGTGAGCTTTCCCCTGTCCCAAGGTGCCTTCATCTTGATATCAATATCATGGTATCGTCCTAAGCCCTGGAAAGCCTTTGGACGGCTCTACCCACTTGAGTGTAATAGTTGGGACCACGTAAGCTCTATCGTGGTATGTTGGTTATATGATGAGTCTCCCATTGTTCCTCATGATTTTAGTTATGCATGTTTATCATTCATGATATATATATATATATATATGTTATAAGGCAGGTTTGACCCAATGTTTAGTTTTACTTATGATTATCAGATTTCAGCTTTTGGTCATTCGATTCAGTTATGATGTTATGTTATGTTCAGATCATGATTCAAAAAAATAGCATGCGAGCACTACTCTCACATTCTTGTTTTGATTATGTTTTATATTTTTCATGTTTTAAATGATTTTACATATTTATATTGGTTTACTTACCTTACATACTCGGTAGATTCCATGTACTGACCACATACTCTATTATGTACCATTTTATGATATAGGCTCCACTCTTAAGGCATAGCCGCATCTTTAACTAGTTTCGGATCTCGCATCTAGTCATTTGTTGGTGAGTCCTCATCTCCCGAGGACCATGCTTTACAGTTTCA
Organism: Datura wrightii; assembly: GCA_035772735.1. NCBI lineage: Eukaryota > Viridiplantae > Streptophyta > Magnoliopsida > Solanales > Solanaceae > Datura > Datura wrightii. The sequence continues at coordinate 85,722,430 of JASDFA010000006.1, read as the reverse complement.
TTATGTATTCAGTATCAGATTTAATGAGTTAGTTGGGGTCTTGTCCCATTAACTCATTAGTATTAGAGCCTTTTCAAACATAGAACGTAATCAGCTTCAGATTCATGTGTATTTCATATGTTATGCATATTTCAGAATTTAAGTTTAGCAAGTTGATCTTCCGCTTTTATGATTAAGTTAGATGTTATATTCATGCCATGGGTCGATTTGGAGTCACTCGAGGTTCCTTCTTCTGTTTCTCCATTTGAGCCTCTGTTCGGGTCAGGAAAGATACAATTAAGAACAGGTATCCTCTCCCTAGGATTGATGATTTGTTTGACCAGCTTCAGGGTTGCCTTTCACTCATCAACAATATGACACTATTTGCGTGGTTGTAGATAGGTTGACTAAGACAGCTCACTTCCTACCAATCAAAATTGTCGATTCAGCGGAGGATTATATTTAATTGTATATTCGGGTGTTAGTTCTGTTGAATAGAGTTCCCTTGTACATCATATTGGAGAGAGGTACTCAGTTTACCTCCCAGTTTTGAAGATAATTTCATAAGGGACTTGGTACTCAGGTCAAGCTTAGCACAACATTTCACCGGCAAATAGATAGTCAGGTGGAGCAGACTATCCAGACTCTAAAGGATATGTTGAGAGTGTGTGTGATTGATTTAAAGGGTAGTTGAGATGATCATTTGCTTCTCATTGAGTTTGCATATAACAACAACTACCATTCCAATATTTGAATTACTCTATTTGAGGCTCTTTATGGGCGGGGGTGTAGCTCACCAATTCGGTTCACGAGACTCTAAAGAAGGTTTTGTTTATAAGGGAAAGGTTGAAAATAGACCAGAGTCGTCAAAAGTCCTATTCGGATATGAGGAGGAGAGAACTTGAGTTTGAAGTGTATGATTTGGTGTTTCTGAAGGTATCTCCCATGAATGGAGTGATGAGATTCAGAATGAAGGGAAATCTAAGTCCTCGCTATGTTGGCCTGTACCTGATTGCGAGGCATGTTGCCAAGGTAGTCTATGAGTTGGTGTTGCACCCAGAATTAGCTTCAGTTCGTCCAGTTTTTCATGTATCCCTCTTAAATTAGTTTTTGGGTATTCCAGCTCTAGTTGTTACTATGGAGAGCATAGGTGTGAAGGATAGCCTTACATATGAGGAAGTTCCGGTGTAAATACTTGATCGTCAGGTTAGAAAGCTAAGAAATAAAGAAATAGCTCCTGTAAAGGTTTTGTGGAGGGATCAACACGTTGAGGGAGCTACGTGGGAAGTTGAAGCAGATATGTTGTCTAACTACCCGCATCTATTCCCTCCCAGCTCAGTTTCAGCTTGAGATAGCAGTTTCCTCCTTAGTATTCTCAGTTTGGTGTTCATTTCATGTACCACAGTTTCTTTCATGTCGATGTATGTAAGTATGATTTGTGAATTAAATTTAGTCAAGTAATTCTTTCCGAAGTAAATCTCTCGGTCAGTTTCTAGCGTTAAATGTTTAGTATTAGGTATGATGATCACATTTCTCAGCTTTTCAGTATGTTTATTCATATAAAATGATGAATGTTCCCAAGGGGGAGATATTATAATACCCCGAAAATTCTAAGATCAGACCTAAGGTTTGAATCCAAGAAAATAGGATTTTCTACATCAAGTCATAAGACGAGTCATCCAGTGACTCGTGAGGTGCACCACGAGTCATTAGGTGACTCATGTGAAGGAGGGAAGACTTGGTTGGATTTCTTGGTTTGGGGGTTTACCACGGGTGAGCCCATGAGTCGTTATGTTAACCGTGGTTAGAAGTTTGATTTGAGGGTTGAAGGATTTGGTAGTGCTCCTAACAATTAGTCACCACGAGTCATAGGGTATACCATGAGTCGTGGTATGTAACGACGAGTCATCCAGTACCTCGTTGGGACTGTCAGTGTGTTTTTCCCTGCGAATTTATTTAGGTCTTTTATGTAATTCCTAAGTTTCGAAGAGCTAAACTACATCGTTTTAATCTCAAATAGGTGTGTTTTAAGAGGTTTTAAGTCATCCTAAGGCTATTCCTCTCCATGCATGCAAGCCTAATAGTTCTAAGGGGTGATCAAGCTTAGATTCATAGCTCCAAATAGAATTCCATTTAAGTAATTATTGTCTAGTTCGTTTAATATTGTAACTAAGCCAATAATTCTTTTATTAGCGTAGAATTCTTGTATATCTGTACATATTATCTCTTCTTGTTGGTCTATTTTTTCTGGTATAATCATCTCTCTTGTTAATACTATCTTTACAACCTGTATGATTGGTTTTATTTCATCATACAGTATCTCTGCTGGTGCTGAGTATATTTTTATGTAAAAGAATGTTCCTTTTGTTATTCTTTTGTAGGTTGTAAATGCTTTGTGTAGTTCTGGTATAGTAGCTATTTCATCTCCTGTCTTTGTATAGACCGTGCTGAGTAATCCATAATTGTAACAGGTTCTAACTAGGTTGGAGTTGGTATTTGGTTGTGCTATCAGTTTATTATATCCCTGGAGTTGGTATTTGGATTTCGTAGTTGCAAGAATTTTTTTTTTCAAGAAAAGGTCCCCTCCTTCAATATCATGATTGGGTCGACCAGGCCAGATCATGAGTGAATAGCAAAAAGAAATGTACATAGCTGTTCCAGCTGAAATACTTGGAATAATTCTACCACTTCTACTAGGAGTAGCCTTTTTAGTGCTAGCTGAACCCTATGAGTCGCCGGCTCATTCTTCAACAGGCACGCGGTCAGAGCCCTGGCTCCTCCCACTGCTTGGGAGCTTACGGTTTCATGTTCTATTTCACTCCCCGATGGGGGTTCTTCCACAAATTCCTTTGGGCTCTCAAGAGGGTTGTGAAATCAGATTCTCCCAGGTATGTAGGATTATGAATGGATGTATGCATCCACTCCCATGCCCAATCCCTCTTCAATTTCATGTGATTTCTAAGTTGATGAATGTATGTGGTTTTAGCCAACTTGGAAATTCTCTACGTATCTATCATGGCTATTCTTTATGCATGTTTCAAATGTTGAATAATGATTCATAGGCATGTTTTATAATATTATCAATTACAAATTACGATTTAAAGTTTTACAAATTATGATTCCCAATTATAAAATTTCATGAAGAGATGAGATTATGATCTACGCTTCTAGTTATGGTGAATGTTTATGATAAAAGTATGATTTCGAATTACCCATGACTATATCCATGTTTCCGAATAATCAATTTCATGTCAAGAATGTTTAAGTATTGGGCAAGCCCATATGATAAGGTATGTTTCATGATTTATCTAAATTTCATGTTATTAACTTACCACATGGTTTTAGAGTCTAGACTCCCACTCTTTTTAGCTTATTGTATGGTTTGAGCCAAAGACTCCTCATGTTATGATTTTAGACTATGCATGTATTTTATTATTCAACTTCGTTACTAGACGATGGTCTACTTCGTTGAAATATAATGGAGAGCACATGCATGTTTTTGGGAGTAGTGTCTACCATCGGGTAGGCTAAGGGTCAGTCAACCCTATGCCTCAGAACTACGTGCCAACGTAGCTATGTTCAGATTATTGGGGACCTCCTTGTGAGCTTCCCCTACCCCAAAGGGGCCTTCAGCTTGATTTCCATATCATGGTAGTGTCTTTAGCCCTGGAAAGGTTTTGGACGGCTCAGCCCACTTGAATGTATTAGTCAGGACCACGTAAGCTCTATCGTGGTACTTTTGGTTATATGACGCATCTCCCATTGTTCCTCATGTTTTCAGTTATGCATGTTCATCAATCATGATAATATGTTTTCAATAGGTTTGACCAAATGTTCAGTTTTACTTATGAATAATCAGTTTCAACACTGGGTCATTCATTTCAATTAGGATATTCAGTTATGTTTAAGCATGTTTTCAAATAATAACATGCAAGTCCTACTCTCTAACTCATATGATGAAATATATATGATATGCATGATCTATGATCTTACTTACTTAGTGTTTTAACTTACCTCTAATACTCGGTATATTCCAAGTACTGAACGCATACTCTATGTTGTATCATCATGATACAGGCTCAGACATTCAGGTTTATTCCTGCCGCTAGCCAGATCTTTAGTGTTCACATTTCCCAGTAAGAGTTGGTGAGTCCTCATCTTTTGAAGGCCCTTCTTATCAGTTATGTTCAGTATTTTCAATTTCATACATTAGTAAGTTAGTTGGGGTCTTGTCCCATCAACTCGTCAATAGTAGAGGCTTATCAGACATATTATGTTTTCTGATTCAGACTTGTGTTATGTATTTAGTTATTTGATGTTATCAAATTTTCAAACATCCACTATTTCATATGTTAGATTTCCGCATTTAAAATGTTGAGTGTAGATGTTATGTGCATGCCATGGGTCTACTTGGAGTCTCTCGGGCTTCTTTGTTCTGTGTCTCGATCGGGCCTATTTCGGTCGTGACAAGAAATGGGTTTTGACTATCTCTAGCTCAACCCTACATATCCACAATACACAATCCAAATCCTCACTATTAACGATGGATCTTAATTGATGTTGCCCCAATCATGTTTGGAAGCACATTCCTAATAATAAAACAACTTAGGATCAGTACTTTATCTTCAACAAAAGTCCGGAAAAAGTATTACTGGATTCAATCAGTTTGGACCTTCATGAACCTTAAAATATAAACTAAAAAATATGTTAGCAAAGAAAAATGTGCAAGAGATATTAGCAAAAGAGTCAACTTACTACTCTTACCGTGCTACATCTTAATGAGATCCTAGTATATTTTGTCATACTTAAATGCAAACTGGAAATACTTTGAAGTGATGTAAAAATCCTAACCAAAAAGTGCACTAGTAAGTTTAAGTTGCTGCATATGTCAGGTCTTTTTAGTTTTATTATAGCAACAAATGTTGACTTAAAAAGAAAAGAAAGTTATTAGTGTATTTTTATGCATAATTTGAAAGGAATCATATAATGATTTGTTTTAAAGTGTCTTATGTGTTTTAATTTTTCATTTGCTGGAGAAACCACCTGAATAGACTGAAGAGTCGGGGATTCCTCTTGAAAATCCGAAACTTTGATAATATGATAAATACAACCCTTTGCAATAAAATTTCTTGCCCGAAGATAGGATTTAATTTACCTTTTGGCATAGCTACGTTGCCCTTCCATTCCCGCACTATCTCTTTTGAGAAGTGGAATCAGATAGTCTTTGTCCAGCGCTCAACATTGGCATTTCATGGCACTAGCCAATCCATGCCCATAATTACATCAAAGTAAATAATTTCTAGCTCTACTAAGTCTACAGAGGTTTGGCGGCCCACAATCTCCACTGTACAACTCCAATAAATTCTCCTAGGGACAATAGACTCACAAACAGGTGTAGATACAGAAAATGGACGCAACAACAACTCTGGTAGTATACCAAACTTCTGTGCCACTAGCTGAGTAACTTAAGACAAGGTAGATCCTGAATCTATCAAAGAATAAACTAAGTGGGAGCAAATATTTAGTATACCTGTCGCAACATCTGGCGACGGCTCAGAATCCTGTCTCCCTACTAATGCATAAGTATAATCCAGACCAATGCCAGAACTAGATGCTCCTAATCTACCTCTACCTCTGCCTCTGCCTGCTGGAACTGGGGGCCTGCACCTTGAAGAAGGTACTGGGGCATGTGACCCTGCTGAGGACCTACTCTACTAGTCCCGATCACGTTGATCTCTAGTCAGAAAATCTCTCATCATGTGACCCTCCTTCTGACAAGAATAACAAGTAGTGGAGCCATATTTGCATCTCCCAAGATGTCTCCTACTGCAAGTACTACAACATGATACACCTGGCCTCATCTGATCCTGGCCTCTCTGATGTTGTGAACCCGACACTCGTGAACTCTTGTATGAACTTGACTATCCATGATGATCTGATCTGCTTCCCTACTACTGCTGACAAAAGGGCCTAGGTGGCCTACCTAATAAGTGAGACCTGGGTCCACCCTGAAACTCTACTTGAAAACTTGTGGGTCTAGCCCTCTAACGCTAGCCTTGATCTACCCTTTCGGCCCCATACTAACACAGTCTGATTTCCTTTATTTTCCAAGAAAAGGCCTAATTCGCAAAATATCTATTTCTTCTCATTGTGTATCTGTGATATGATCTTGGGCAAAATAGCATGCCCAAGTGATACTTTATAACTTAGTTTTCATCTTGTTTATCTACTTATTTGTATACATTCTCATGTAATTTTATGTAAATGTGAAGATATATACTAACCAACATGATTAGTTCTTGTTTTTTGTAGGTTTAAAATGAATTTGAGGAACTAATCTATGATGGGTGAAGTGGAGAAATGGAATGGGAAGCAAATTACAAAAGTTGGCAAGGAACAATGCCTTGGCAAGGCTAGCCGCGCCAGGTAGCGTGCCACGCCGTGTGTATGCCGTGCCACGCAAATGCCAGTGGCGAGAAGAAGGTAGCAAGCAGGCCACCTGCGCGCCAGCGCCGTGCAACGCCAGGCAATCTGTGAGACAGTGGCCATGTCACGCGGGCCATCGTACTGCACAGGCAACGTACCACGCCGGCCATCGCGGCAAGCTTCAGCCGAATGTCATTAGAGGACGCGAGTGAGCAGGTTTGTTGATGGGATGGCGGACTATCTAGATAAGGATTGTAGGACCGCTATGCTCCATCAGGTTATGGATTTCCCTCAGATAGTCTTATATGCCCAGGAGATGGAGGCGGCATATATGCGGGAGAGAGAGGCCAAGTGGGCTAGGACAGACAGCTATAGATTCTCTCAGCCGGGACCATGTGGTAAGCACCGACTGCAGACCCACCAGAGATCTTGAGCTCTAGCATCTTCAGCGATAAGTGTGCCAACCCAACCTAGTCATGACCGTAGTGGACAAGCATCAGGCTCTAGGGGTCAAAGCAGCAGAACCACAGATTCCAGTATCCCAGTTTGTGAAAGGTGTGTTCTTAGTCACACGGGTTAGTGTTTGGCGGGTACGGGTGCGGGAAGATGGAACATATGCTCTGATATTGTTGTTGCGCCCCAGCGCACATGCAAACGTACGTGGTCCTACAAGTTATACAGTGGCCCTTTTTATGAGCCGGATGTCGAACACACAGGAACTGCACCAATTATGAAAATTCTGAAGTTCAAGTGTAAGATTAACCTTCACAAGTGTTGATTATAGAAGTTTTCGGTAAATTATCATTAAGTTTTGAGGTGATCATAAAACAATCTGGAAACAATATAAGAAGCAACTAGAGCTAAGGCCAGATAATCATGAAATGCTACACTTTGTAATGGTTGACATATGAAATTATCAATTGTTGTCTTACATAGTTGGAAAATACGATTTTCATGGTCTCTCGAGCCTCTAAACACGACAAACTAGCTTCACAACTACATCGTTGAGTGGGGATGTGACATCCTAGTTCGTGGGCAATTAAACTACATGGATGTGGTTTATGGGGTTTGTGCTCTTGAATAGGGACTTTCGTACCTCTAATTATTTAACCTAACTTAGCTTCACAACTACTTCTATGAGTGGTGGAGTGACAATTCTAACCCGGTATCTTGCTATCATCCCGTTTTATCGACCAAGAAAGGCGAATTAGGTATAATTTCTATCCTAACCGCGAATCCTATCATAAGATAAGAACTTTCTCCCTACATTCTCTTTTTCTAGCCCAGGGCTACTCTCTCAAGATGTTACCTAGCTTAACATGTATGTTTCATGGTGATCAAGAATAAAAACAACCATAATAAAGAATGTAAGACAAAACAACAATTAACATCTCAAACCAAAACGAATTCATGCATTACAATCGTATCACGTGGCCTCAACCCTAGAGGAAGGGTTTTAGCCACTCATGTTCATACAATAACATAGAAACATTGTTAAAGTAGAGTACTTACAAGAACAGGTAAAAGAGAATGTAAAATTAGTGAACCCTAGGTGAGTTCTTCAGTTCTCCCTCCGCTCCTCTATGGTTTTCAAAAAATATTTCATGACAAATAATTTTAGGAGCTAAGGATTTAATTTATAGTAATAGGAAATTTGCAATTTTTTTGCCTTTCATGAAATGGCTCCGTGGCACGGAGGTGAACGCACCAATTTTCCTCCGTGCCACGGAGGTAACGCGGAGGTCCACAGGAATTTGCACTTTAATGTTGCTTGGCCGAGTCATGGCGCGACAGCCAGCATCGCACGACGCTGGTCCTGCGCGATGGCCAGTGTGACATGGCCTGCGGCGCGCAGCAATGCCTGGTGTGGCACGGTCACTGGTGCACAGGCGCCTTGGAGTGCAACATTTCCAGCGCATGTCTTTTGCGTGGCACGGCACTGGGCGCAGCACACGCACAGCATGGCGGGCTGCCTGGCGCGGCCAGCCTTGCCATGGCATGTTTCTTTTCCTTCTTTTGCAATTCACTTCCAACTCTATTCCTTCACTTCACCTATCATTATTTAGTCCCTCATATGCATTTTACACCTACAAAACAAGGACTAATCATTTTGGTTAGTGCATACCCAAATTTACACAAAATTGCATAAGAATGGAAGTGTATAATTAGACAAACATGACTAAATGAAGCTATAAAATAGCACTTGGGCAAGAAATTATGCCAAAGATCACTACCCCACACTTAAAGCCTTGTTCGTCATCGAACAACTCTTTTACATCTCATGCATATGAAGACTCCCACATAACTAATTTAGCAAGCAATTCAAGCTACAACTACAACGATTATTTTTAGATTGAAAGTTAAAAATATTGCATGCATGGTGTAACCATCGAAAGAAAATATACTATGTCAAGACTTGCTCACCACAACAATCGACTCTCAATCTCTACAAACTCATGCAAATCAACTGATCAGGAAATCCGACATGAATATTATCCTTCATTAAGCATGTGCCCTCACAACATGAGAATTACCTATTTTTACTCGCAAATTTTCAAATCAAACCGTGTATGGGTATACGTATAAGAATTGAGCTCACTCTCACAAAGAATTCACATGTCACACATATTGATCCATAAGCATGCCCTCAGTGTTTTACTCCACTAATTTAAGAATGTTTGACCATAAGATCAAATAGGACTTATCGGGTCGTAATGTAAGCTAAGGGATGGGTAGGTACTATTCTAGCCAGTAATAGTGGCTATCTTCCCTAAGAGCTTTTAATACATCACACATTCATTATGGACATCTCTTCTCTTAATTCACCTTCATTCTTTTCAATCTTAAATTTCCTCTTCTGTTTCCCATTTCTTTAAGCACACTTAGCTTATTAGTAAGGAGTAATTAAGCAACTTTTTCATTCATTTTGTTTTATTACTCCCTACCAATACTCAAGCATTTTCAAACAAGTGCACCTCTAATCTTTTCCTCAACTCCCACAACCGTTATTTTTCCTTCTTGTTCACGATTCTCACTCCTTTACTCTTTTGGATTTTTCCCTTAAGCGCTTAGGAGTTTTAGAGCAACTTCAAGGCTATCGAAAGAAAAGGATTAAGGTTATGTTGCATCTATCAAAGAATAGTCCTTAGGCTCAAAGGGGCTAACTAGTATAAAACATTCAAGGTAGGTAAAGCGACGGATAAAAATTAGGCTCATTCAAAGAAATGCCTAAATCATCTCCTACAATCGACACCCTCATTTTGTTTTGTATACACACCAGGAAAGTTCAAGACAGGACACAATAGGATGGAATATTCAAAAACCTTACACTCACAGCTCATGCTCAATTCAAAACAAATTCAGCAGACTCTTAACTCAGCTAATCACAAGAATTCAAAATTAAGGTTTAAGCACGTAGAGTCACATTCAAGAGCCTAGGTGTCTCAAACAGAGTTATACAACTTCTCACATGCTTCAACACTAACCACATTGCATCTCACAATCATGTATAGCACATTAAAAGAACATGAAGCCCCCAATTAGCTACGGGTTCAAAAACCAAAACCTATTGACTAATTTTCCCTCAAGACGGTCGTCATCCATCCATCGTCGGGAATAGTCCTTAACTATGACTAAAAGCACTATGTACAAATAGAGAAAATTTTATTCTTCGGTTCAAAGTGCCCCCCGTCAGAAAAGAACCGAAAAGAAAAACCAACGGGTGGGGAATCATGCTCAACTTAAAAAAAAAATTCCTCAACCAGTACCTATCAAGCACTAAATTCACCAAAACTAATTAAGCACAAAATTTTGAAATTTCCCTCACCCCACACTTGAATCCTTCTATGTCCCCAAAGCATCTAATTAAAATTCAAAAAGGGTGAGAAACACTCCCCAGGGCCTCTAGGCGTGTAGCTAACAGCATGTTTTTCTTCATGTTTGAGCAAGTGGATATTCGACCCCACACTTTTCCTCTTTCATACTTGTTAGTTTCCTCCTCAAAGGGTACTCAGACTTCCTCTCCATCTGTGCTAAATTCTCCAACAAAAACAACAATATGAAAATATACAAAATCAACACAAATGAAAAAATTAAAATTGTACATGTGATACCCTTGGGTTGCCTCCTAAGCTGTGCCTTATTTTACGTCGCAGCACGATGTATCAAGTTTCACCACTTTTTCCTCCACTTTGAGGATATGAATCTAAGCCCTAATTTCTTCTCCAGTTTCCTCTTATGCTCTAGGGGTGGTGGTGAAAAAATGAAAGCACCAAGCAGTAGATTTCGCCTCTTGAACTTATTGGCCCTTATGTAAGTGAAGTCATTTTGTCTCTCGGAATCAGCAAATTTCATAATGCGGGGCTTGTTCCTCCTCTAGACCTTTCTCTACAAGCTTTGAAGACTCTATTTCTAGGTTGTGAACAAAACTTAATTTCGAGAAATGCTTCTAGTGGGGTACAATACACCTCAACTCTGAAACTGCATTGTGCTTGACCTCCTTACTTGTGTAGACATTCTCCACATCGACATCTGACTCCACATGAATGTTAAATAGTTGGAACTCTATCTCTCCTTTCATGACTGGATTGGCCATATGTGTGAGACCATCATGGGGATTCTCAGGAGCTTCTAACTATTGAGCTTCTTCTAAGAACTCACCCTTTTCTTCTCCTTGTAGTCCCTCTTGAGTATTGCATAAGACCGTCACTTTCAAATCAAAGCAAGCTTCTGCCTTAGCCATTATCTCCATGAACTTGGCGTTTATTATTCCTAAGGCCTCTCAATTTTCTTTGGTCTGTACTCCCAATACTTCCATCTGCACCCTCTTTGCTTATGTCCGCTCAAGGACCTATTTTAACGTCTTTTCTATCTGAGCTTGGTGTTCCAAGTCCTCCTTTCATCATTCCTATACTAATAAAAAACAATAGAAGGATCATAGTAGGGGCTTGGGGAAGGGGAATATGCATTTGGACAACCATCCCAATGGCCATCTTGACCACCACAAATACTGCAAGTGTGACAGTGTTGCAACAAGTGGAGTCCTCCACAATTCAGACAGGACTCCACCAAAATATAAGTATCCACCATTCAACCCATTTGTGTTCCATGATGTCATGTCAAGAAGGGTATCAGACTACAAACAAAAATACAATAGATCTAAAACCAATAAAGAAAATTTTTTCAACACTTAGAAAATTAGACACTAACACAAAACAAGAAATTCACCAATTTGACCAGTCCCCGTCAATGGCGCCAAAAACTTCTTGCGCCCCAGCGCACACGCAAGCGTACGCGGTCGTACAAGTAATACAGTGGCCCTTTTTCTGAGCCGGATGTCAAACCCACAGGGACTAGACCAATTCAGCAAATTATGAAGTTCAAGTGTAAGATTAACCTTCACAACTGTTGATTATAGAAGTTTTCGGTAAATTATATTTTAGTTTTGGGGTGGTCACAAAACAATCTGGAAACACTATAAGAAGCAACTAGAGCTAAGGCCGGATAATCATGCAATGCTACACTTTGTAATGGTTCACGTATGAAATTACCAATTTTTGTCTCACATAGTTGGAAAATGCGATGTTCATGGTCTCTCCATCCTCTAAACATGACAAACTAGCTTCACAACTACATCGTCGAGCTGGGATGTGACCTCCTAGTTCGTGGGCAATTCAACTACATGGATGTGGTTTACGGGGTTTGTGCTCTTAAATAGGGACTTTCTTACCTCTAATCATTTAACCTAACTTATATTCACAACTACTTCTACGAGTGGTGGAGTGACAATTCTAAGACGGTGTCTTGCTATCATCCCGTTTTATCAACCAAGCAAGGAGAATTAGGTATAATTTCTATCCTAACCGCAAATCCTATCGTAAGCTAAGAACTTACTCCCTACATTCTCTTGTTCTAGCCTAGGGCTACTCTCTCAAGCTTTTACCTATCTTAACATGTATGTTTTCATGGTGATCAAGCATAAAAACAACCATAATAAATATTGTAAGAAAAAACAATAATTAACATCTCAAAACAAAATGAATTCATGCATTACAATCATATCACGTGGCCTCAACCCTAGAGGAAGGGTTTTAGCCACTCATGTTCATACAATAACTTAAAAACATCGTTAAAGTTGAGTACTTGCATGAATAGGTAAAAGAGAATGTCAAATTAGTGAACCCTAGGTGAGTTCTTCACTTCTCCCTTCACTCCTGTGTGGTTTTCAGAAAATATTTCGTGACAAATGATTTTAGGAGCTAAGGGTTTAATTTATGGTAACTAGGAAATGTGCAATTTTTATTGCCTGTCTTGAAATGGCTCCATGGCACGGAGGTAACGCGGAGGTGCACTGGAATTTGCACTTGAATGTTGCTGGGTCGAGCCATAGCGTGACAGCCAACGTGTCACGGCGCTGGTCCTGCCCGATGGCCAGCGTGACACGGCCTGCGGTGTGCAGCAATGTCAGGCATGGCACAGTCGCTGGTTCGTAGGCGCCTTGTACTTCAAAATTTCCTGCACATGGCCTTGGCCTGGCACGGCGCTGGGTGCGTCACACGCACAGTGTGGCACGCTGCCTGGCGCGGCCAGCCTTGCCATGACATGTTTTCTTGCCATCTTTTGCAATTCACTTCCATCTCTATTCCTTCACTTCACCTATCATTATTTAGTCCCTTATATGCATTTTATACCTACAAAAGAAAGGACTAATCATGTTGAATAGTGCATACCCAAATTTACACAAAATTGCATAAGAATGTAAGTGTATAAAAATAGCACTTGGGCAAGCAATTATCCCCAAGATCAATTGTCCAGCAACTAGATAGGGCCATGATAGGTGCCGAGGCTCAACTTCTAGTATAGCAGCTTCACCAACATGCCCATCTCAGCAGGACGCATCTACTAGCACTGGTTGTGGTCAACACAAAAACAGTTTCAATGCCTTAGCATCCCGCTAGCAGCGGGAGGTCTCCCCAGATGTAGTTACTAGTATGTTGCGAGTTTTCAACTTGATGTTTATGCTTTGTTAGACCAAGGGGCTACTTTCTCCTTTGTTACACCCTATGTTGATAATAGCTTCAGAGTCAGTCCAAAATCTTGTCAGAACCCTTCTTAGTCTCTACTCCAATTAGTGATTTTGTCATAGATAAACGGGTGTATAGAAATTTCCTGGTCTCAGTCCATCAAAAAATCACCTCAGTAGATCTAGTAGAGTTAGCCATGACCGATTTTGATGTAATTCTCGGCATAGAGTAACTACTTGCATGGTATGCCTAGTTAATTGTAGAACCCGTGCAGTAAAGTTTTGATTTGTAAGTGAGTCAGTCTTGGAATGGAAGGGTAGTTCAACTGTTCCTGTAGGTCATTTCTTTTCCTACCTTAAGCCAAGAAAGATGATTTCCAACGGTTGTGTGTACCATTTAGTTAGGGTTAAGGATGCTACATCTGAAATCCCGACTATTCAGTCTGTTCAAGTTGTACGTGAGTATCTAGAAGTGTACCCTGATGATCTACCAGGTATTCCTCCAGAGAGGGAAATTGATTTTTGTGTTGACCTTCCACCCGACATGTAGCCTATATATGTTCCTCCCTACTGAATGGACCCAGCCAAGCTAAAGATGTTGAAAGATCAGTTGAGGACCTTCTAGACAAGGGTTTCATCAGACCTAGCTAGTCTCTTTGGGGTGCACCAGTTCTATTTGTTTGAAAGAAAGATGTTTCTCTTCATATGTGTATTTATTATCAATATTTGAACAAGGTCACCATCAAGAATAGGTATCCTATTCCTAGAATTGATGATTTGTTTGACAAGCTACAGGGTGCCAATTGCTTTTCCAAGATAGATCTCAAGTTTGGGTACCATCAGCTCAGGGTTCGAGAGAGTGACATTCCGAAAATATCTTTCATAAATTGATATGGTCACTATGACTTTGTAGCTATGTCTTTTGGACTAATGAATGCTCCAACAACTTTTATGGATCTGATGAACAGGATGTTCAAGCCTTATTTAGACATGTCTATGATCGTGTTCATTGATGACATTATTATATACTCTCGGAGCGAGGAGGACCTTGCCGCTCATTTGAGGGTGGTGTTGTAGACTTTGAAGGATCGTCAATTGTTTGCAAAAAATTAAGAAAATGTTAGTTTTAGTTAAATTCTATGGCGTTCTTGGGTCATATGGTGTCTAGTGAGGGTGTGCAAATAGACTCGCAGAAGATAGAAGCAGTGAAGAATTTGCCCAGACTGGTGAATCCTTCAGATATCAGGTGTTTCTTGGGCTTAGCTTCTACTATCGGAGATTTGTTGAGGGGTTTTCATCTATTGGAGCACCGTTAACTAAACTGACCCAAAAGAAGGTAAAGTTCCAATGGTCAGAGGCTTGTGAGAAGAACTTCCAAGAGTTGAAGGCTCGCATCACCTCATCACTGGTATTGATCCAACCCTACGATACTGATGGGTTTGTGGTGTATTGCGATGCTTCAAGAATCGGCCTTGGTTTCGTATTTGATACAACACTGTAAAGTTATAGCTTATTCTTCTATATAGCTGAAAGCACATGAAAAGAATTAACAAACTCATGATCTTAAATTGGCAGCGGTTGTATTTGCCTTGAAAATATGGAGACACTATTTGTATGGCGACAACGTAGCTATTTTTAGGGACCACAAGAGCCTACAATATGTGCTTACTTAGAAGGATCTCAATCATCATCAAAGGAGGTGGTTGGAACTACTCAAGCATTATGATATGACTGTTCTGTACCATCCCAGCAAAGCCAATGTAGTAACAGACACTCTTAGTAGATTATCTATGGAGAGTGTGTCCCACGTAGAGGGGGAGAAGAAGGAATTGGTGAAACATGTGCATAGACTTATATGGTTGGGAGTTCGTTTGGTCTACTTGACAAATGGTGGAATAATTGTTCAGAATGGGTTAGAGTCATTCTTGGTGACTGATGTAAAAGCTAGACAAGAAGACGACCCTATCTAGGTGAAATTGAAGGAGGCTATTCAGAATCAGAAGGTGGAGGTCTTTTTCAAAGGGGGAGATAGTGTGCTTCGATACTAGCGTCACTTATATGTTTTGGATGTTGATGATTTGATAGACCGGATGTTTCACGAGGCTCATGGATCTAGATATTCTATACATCTAGGAGCCACCAAGATGTACCGTGACCTGTGGGAGGTCTATTTGTGGAATGGCATGAAGAAGGACATAGCAGAATTTGTGGCTAAGTGTCGAAACCGCTAAAACCTGATGGTTGAGCATCAAATACCCAGAGGTGTGCTCCAAGATATTCTCATCCCTACATGAAAGTGGGTAGAGATCAACATGGACTTCATTACAAGTTTCCCTCGCACTCGCAAACAGGCTGACTCTATTTGGGTTGTTATAGATAGGTTGACCAAAGCAGCTCATTTCTTACTAGTCAAAACTACCGATTCCGCAGATGATTATGCTAAGCTATGCATTTGGGAGTTGGTTCAGTTTCATGGAGTTCCCTTGTCTATCATATCAGATAGAGGTACTCAGTTTACCCCTCAATTTTAGAGATCATTTCAGCACTGGTGTTGATCCAACCCGAGGTTACTGATGGGTTTGTGGTGTATTGTGATGTTTCAAGAATCGGCTTGGTTGCGTATTTGATGCAACATGGTGAAGTTATAGCTTACACTTGTATACAACTGAAAGTGCATAAAAAGAATTACCAGACTCATGATTTTGAATTGGTAGCGGTTGTATTTGCCTTGAAAATATTGATACACTATTTGTACGGGGTCCACGTAGCTATGTTTATGGACCACAAGAGCCTACAATATGTGTTCACTCAGAAGGATCTCAATCTGTGTCAAAGGAGGTGATTGGAACTACTCAAGCATTATGATATGTGTGTTCTGTACCACCCGGGCAAAGCCAATGTAGTAGCAGATGCTCTTAGTAGATTAGCTTTGGAGAATGTGTCCCATGTAGAGTGGGAG
Source organism: Datura wrightii (assembly GCA_035772735.1). Classification (NCBI taxonomy): domain Eukaryota; kingdom Viridiplantae; phylum Streptophyta; class Magnoliopsida; order Solanales; family Solanaceae; genus Datura; species Datura wrightii. The sequence goes on along the minus strand of JASDFA010000006.1, from coordinate 85,706,045 downwards.
AAGAAGGAAATGGTGAAAGATATGCATAGACTTATATGGTTTAGAATTTGTTTGGTCGACTTGACAAATGGTGGAATAATTGTTCAAAATGGTTAGAGTCATCCTTGGTGACTGATGTAAAAGCTAGCCAAGAAGAGGACCGTATCTAGGTGAAAATGAAGGAGGTTATTCAGAATCAGAAGGTTGAGGTCTTTTCCAAAGGGGGAGATAGTGTGCTTCAACACCAACGTCACTTATGTGTTCTGGATGTTGATGATTTGATGGACTGGATGTTGCACGAGGCTCACGTAGCTAGATATTTTATACATCCAAGAGCCACCAAGATGTATCGTGTCCTGCGGGGAGTCTATTTGTGGAATTGCATGACGAAGGACATAGCAAAATTTGTGGCTATGTAGAGGTACTCAATTTACCTCTCAATTTTGGAGATCGTTTCAAAAGGGTCTTGGGACTCAAGTAAAGCTTAGCACAAATTTTCACCCGCAAATAGATGGTCAGGAGGAGCGGACTATTCAGACTCTTGAGGATATGTTGATAGACTGTGTTATTGATTTCAAGGGTAGTTGGGATGATCATTTGCCTCTCATTGAGTTTGCATACAACAAGAACCACCATTCCAACTTTCAGATGGCTCCGTCGAGGCTCTCTATGGGTTGAGATGTAGATCGCCTATTAGTTGGTTTGAAGTTGGTGAGGCTAACTTGATAGGTACGAATTCAGTCCTTGAGGCCATGGATAAAGTTCAGTTGAAAAGGAAAAGGTTGAAAATAGCTCAAAGTCGCCAAAATTCCTATGCGGATGTGAGGAGGAGGGAACTTGAGTTTGAAGTTGATGATTGGGTGTTTCTGAAGGTGTCTCCCATGAAGGGAGTGTTGAGGTTCGAAAAGAAACAAAAACTCAGTCCGCGCTATGTTGGCCTGTACCAAATTTTGAGACTTGTTGGAAAAGTGGCTTATGAGTTAGATTTATCCTCAGAGTTAGCTCGAGTTTATCCTGTCTTCTATATATCGCTCTTGAAAAAGTGTTTTGGTGATATATCTTTATTGGTTCTGATGGAGAGTGTGGGTATGAAAGACAGCCTTAGCTATGAGGAGATTCAGGTGGAGATATTGGATCTTCAAGTTCGGAAGGTAAGGAACAAGGAAGCAGCTTCAGTAAAGGTGTTATGGAGGAATCAACATGTTGAGAGACCTACGTGGGAAGCCGAAGCAAATAAGATGGCAAGATACCCGCACCTATTCCCTTCTGGGTCAATTTCAGATTAAGGTATTAGTTTTTGCACTAAAATTCTACTCAGTTTTCATGTTCAATTCATGTGCCTAAGATTGTTTTATGTCAAGGTATGGGTGTGTGGGTTGTGAATTCAGTTCAGCCTTGTAGTTCAGTTCGGAGGTAGTCATTCCGTCAGTTTATAGCTTATATAATTAGTATTTGAATATGATAATTGCATTTCTCTGCTTTTCTGTATGTTTTCCAACATTTGAGGAAGAATATTCCTAAGGGGTAGATATTGTAATACCCTGAAAGCCCTAGGATCAGACCCGGGAGTTGAAATAGAGAATATTAGAAATTCTACACCAGGTCATAGGATGGGTCATTAGTGGACACATGGGGTTGACCACGAGTTGTTAGGTGACTCATGGTGAAGTACTTTCCTTAACTTTTGGAATTTCTTATTTTAAGTCACCACGGGCATGACCATGAGTTCTGGTCAGACCCCATGAATCGTTGCGATAGCCGTGGTCAGGGTTGGCGGAGAATCAGGAATTTCTGGGCAATGAAGGTGACGACTAGTATATAATGAATCGTAGGGTTCCCCTTGGTGAGCCCCAGATGAATTTTGGACATCGCAGGCAACAATTGATGCCACAAGTCATGGTCCGTGGTAACGATTGGTCTAGTCCCTCGTGGGGTCTAGTAGTCAGTTATTTTTTGCAAATTCATTAAGGGCTTTTCTGTAATTCTTATGATCCTAATTCCTAAACTATGCCATTTTAAGATATGAATGATGAGTTTAAGAGGGGTAAGTTCATTTTATGCCATTCTTACTTGTGCATGCAAAGTTAGACAGCTAGAGAGGTGATCAAGCTTAACTCCTTCAAGCTTTTCTTTAATTCTTCTTTGGGCAATCAGAGAAGTTATAGAATCAAATCCCTTTAGTATGTAGGTTTATGAATGGGTGATTTTGTTCACACCCATGCCCAACCCTCTCTAATTCATGAAAATTTATGAGTTGATTCTATAGGGTTTTAATCTAATGCATGAATTCTCTAAGTAAGCGACATGGGTATGATCTGAGTATGTTTTAATTGATGAATTATGATTCAGGGAGAAGTTTATCATGTTTTCAATTGCTAATCATGTTTACTGGTTTTTCAAATTATGATGCCCATTCATGAAAGTTTATGAGAAGATGAGGTTTATGAAGTATGTTCATGTATGATGAATTTTTTATGAGAAAGGCATGTTTTCACTCTACCCATGTTATGTTCATATTTTCAAAGTGAATCAAGTTAATTTTAAGCATATTAAAGTATTGGGCAAGCCCATATGTTCATGTATGCTTTATGATTCATGTTGAATTAGCTTACCACATGGTTTTGGAGTCTAAACACCAAATTTTACTCAGCCTATGGTATTGTCTGAGCCAAGGCTCCTCATGTATGATTTCGTATTTATTATATATATGATTATTCAGCTTTGTCTCTAGACGACGGTCAGCTTCGCTGAAAAACTATAGAGAGCATATGCATGTTTTTGGGAGTAGTGTCTAGCCTTGAGTAGGCTATGGGTCAATAAACCCTATGTCTCAGAACTATGCACCAATATAGGTATGATCAGGTTATTTTGGGACCTCCTATGGGAGCTTTCCCTTAACCCAAGCGGCGTTCGGCTTGGTATCAATATCATGGTATCATCCTCAGCCCTGGCAAGGCTTTGGACGGCTCTACCCATTGAGTGTAATAGTTGGGACCACGTAAGCTCTATCGTGGTATCTCGCTTATTTGATAAGTCTCCCATTGTTCCTCATGATTTCAGTTATACATGTTTATCATTCATGATATATATATATATATATATATAAAGAAGGTTTGACCCAACGTTCTATTTAACTGAAGATTATAAGATTTCAACTTCGGTTCATTCGATTCAGTTAAGATGTTATGTTATATTCAGATCATGATTAAGAAAAGATAGCATGTGATCCCTACTCTCAGATTCTTGTTTTCATTATGTTTTATATTACGCATGTTCTAAATGATTTACATATTTAAGTGTCTTTTACTTACCATGTATACTCGATACATTCCACGTACTGACCGAATACTGCTCTTCAGACTCAGCCCCATATTTGGCCAGCGCTGGAGCTAGCATCCAGTCATCTGCAGGTGAGTCATCATCTCCCAAGGACCATGCTTTGTCAGTTTCTTTTTGTATTTAGTAGCATACTTAGAGAGTTAGTTGGGGTCTTGTCCTATCAACTCATCAGTATTAGAGGCTTTTTAGTCATAGAATGTAATCAACTTCAGATTCGTGCGTATTTCTGATGTTATGCTTATTTCAGACATCCACTAAGTTTAACATGTTGATCTTCCGATTTTATGATTGAGTTTGATATTATATTCATGCCATGGGTCAACATGGAGTCCCTCGGGGTTCCTTGTCCTGTGTCTCTATTCGGGCCTATGTCTGGGTCATGGGTGGACGAGGATCTACATGAGTTTATAAACGAGACTGTAAAGATAATCCAAGTCATTGGGGTGAATGGAGTAGAGTGTGCTGATTTGGCCTCATATCTGTTGAAGGGGGTTGCAAACATTTTGTTTAGACAGTGGAAGGATGGTAGGGCAGCTGGAGCAGGCCCTACCAATTAGGAGGAGTTTCATGTTGCTTTTCTTGATCGATTTTTCCTTTGTGAGATGAGGGAGTTAAAGGTAGTCGAGCTCGTGAATCTTAAGTAGGGGAAAATGACATTGCAGGAATATGCCCCACAGTTCACTTATTTGTCAAAGTACACCCTAGAGTTAGTGGTTGATCAGAGGATGCAAGTGAGCAGGTTTGTTCATGGGGTGGCAGACTATCTAGACAAGGATAGAAGGACCGCTATGCTCCATCAGGTTATAGATTTCACTTGGATAGTCTTATACGCCCAACAAATGGAGGCGTCGTATATGAGGGAGAGAGAGTCCAAGTTGGGTAGGACAGATAGCTATAGATTCTCTCAACCCGGACCAGGTGTTAAGCACCGACTGTAGACCAACTAGAGATCTTGAGCTCTAGCACCTTCCGCTATGATTGTTCCATCTAGAACTAGGCACGACTAGAGAGGACGAGCATCAGGCTCTAGGGGTAAGGATAGCAGGCCCACAGACTCTAGTATCCCTGTTGCGATAGGTGTGGTCGGAGGCACCCGTGTTAGTGTTTGGCAGGTAGGGGTGTGGGAAGATCGGACATATGCTCAGAGATTGTCCAGCAGCTAGACAGAGCCATGATAGGGGCTGAGGCTTAGCTTCTAGTTCAGCAGCTTCACCAGCATGCCCATCTCAACAGGACACATCTACTAGCACAGGTGGTGGTCAGCGCAAAAACAGTTCTTTTCCTCAGCATCCCTCCAGGAGCAGGAGGTCTCACCGGATGTAGTTACTGGTATGTTGCGAGTTTTCAACCTTAGTTTATGCTTTGTTAGACAAAGGGGATACTTTTTCCTTCATTACGCCCTATGTTGCTAGTAGCTTCAGAGTCAGTCCTGAAATCTTGTCAGAACCCTTCTTAGTCTCTACTCCAATTGGTGATTTAGTTATAGCGAATTGGGTGTATAGAAACTTCTCGATCTCAGTCCTGCATAATATCACCTCAGCAGATCTAGTAGAGTTAACCATGACCTATTTTGATGTTATTCTCGGCATAGATTAGCTATTTGCATGTTATGCCTAGTTAATTGTAGATCTGATGCAGTAAAGTTCTGATTTTTGAGTGAGGAAGTCTTAGAATGGAAGGGTAGTTAAGTTGTGCCTGTGGGTCGTTTCATTTCCTACCTTAAGGCAAGAAAGATGATTTTCAAAGTTTGTATGTACCATTTAGTTAGGGTTAAGTATGCTACGTCTGAAACCCGACTATTCAGTCAGTTCAAGTAGTACGTGAGTATCCAGAAGTGTTCCCTGATGATCTACCGGGTGTTCCTCCAGAGAGTGAAATTGATTTTGGTATTGACCTTCCACTCGACACGCAACCTATATCTATTCCTCCCTACTGAATGGCCCCATCCATGATAAAGATGTTGAAAGATCAGTTGAGGACCTTCTAAACAAGGGTTTCATCAGACCTAGCAAGTCCCCATGGGGTGCACTAGTTCTATTTGTCCGAAAGAAAGATGTTTCTCTTCGTATATGTATTGATTATCGATAATTGAGCGAGGTCACCATCAAGAATAGGTATCCTCTTCCTAGAATTGATGATTTTCTTGACAAGCTACAGGGTGCCAAGTGTTTTACCAAGATAGACCTCATGTCTGGGTACCATCAGCTCAGGGTTCGATAGAGTGACATTCTGAAAAAAGCTTTCATAACTCTATATGGTCACTATGAGTTTGTAGTTATGTCTTTTGGACTAAAGAATGCTTCTATAGCTTTTACGAATCTGATGAACAGGATGTTTAAGCCTTATCTAGACATGCTTGTGATCGTGTTCATTGATGAGATTCTTATATACTCTCGGAGCGAGGAGGAGCTTGTCGCTCATTTGAGGGTGGTGTTGCAGACTTTGAAGGATCCTCAATTGTATGCAAAATTTACTGAATGTGAATTTTGGTTAAATTTCATTGAGTCCTTGGGTCATATGGTGTCTAGTGAGGGTGTGTAAGTAGTCTTACAAAAGATAGAGGCGGTGAAAAATTGGCCCAGATCGGTAAATCCTTCAGATATCAGGAGTTTCTTGGGCTTAGCTGGCTACTATTGGAGATTTGTTGAGGGGTTTTCATCTATTGCAGCACCGCTAACTAAACTGATCCATTTTGGAATCCTTGCCGCATCGCCTTGCCTCATTTCCGTGTTTAGTGTCGCTTGGCACATGCCAATCCGTTTAGAAGAAAGCTGCCTCGCGCCTTCCATCTCAAGGGCTCAAGTGCCGAATCACACGGGCTATTGCGGTAGGGGTGTTGCTACCTCGCATGTGCCATAGCGCTGAAATATAGTTGTTGCGCACCTGCTGCAGCACTGGGACAAGGCTGCCTCGCGCGGCTTGTGCTATCTTCGTGCGGTTGATCATTTCAAGTTTTGATCTTCGCATTGTGCATTCCAACTTCTTTACATGTAGTCCAAAGGCCTCAAACACATTGAAATTCATCATTTTTAGCCCTAAAAACGTCTCATCACGTGTGTTAGCCATTTTCACAAATATATAGCATAAACACATGAAAACACACATAATTTGTTCTCAAAACATAGTAAAGTGTGGGCAAAATACGTCTATGAAATGTGTAAGTATGCCCTTCATCATTACCCTCAACTTAAACTATTGTTAGTCTTCGAACAATATACTATTTCCCTTATCACATTTAAGCACAAAATTCATCCTACGAACAGGTCTACTTACACTTAGGATCATGAGACATATCAATGAAGCTCAAACAACTCACTCGCGTGCGTATAGGTTCAACATTAAGATGTCAAAGTTCGAAATCACTTAGCTTTTGAAAACTAACTCATCAAGACATATATTGGGCCAACATGAACTATATGTAATATAGCAATCAAGATTAAACTAAAGTCTTACCATTGTGCCCCTCACAATTTGGAGAGATGCCCGTTCTAACGCAAGATATAGAATAAGATTAACTTGGGCATAAATAAAATAATTTCTACTCACTCTCCCAAAGAACTCAACATACATGCAAAATATGACTCATAGGCTTACCCTTAGTGTAATACTCTGCTAATATAGAATTTTGAATCAAGGATCAATTAGGACATTTAATTTGGTTGTAATGTAGGCTAAGGGACTGGTAGGAACTATTTGGCCAAGATAGTGACTAAGCTCCCTAAGAACTTTAATACTTCACAACACTTTGAATTTTTTAGCACTTTCCTCAATTTCCAAATTTTCTCCTTATAACCCTTTTATTTTTCAATTTTCAACTTAGGTGACTAGTGGGAATTTTTTTCTTTTAACATTGTGCTCATTCAAACACATTTTTTTTCTCTTCCATTCTCACCCTTTACGCACTCCTCCTCTAACCACCCTCAACTTAAGCATTTTTCTTATGTTGAGGTTCACAATATCCAAGGCAGGACCAGGGCCGAAATAGGTTCATTGTAAATAAATTGGTACGGTTAATCGGTAAATCATGATTTTCTTTATAGTCTTCAATTTTTCAAAGTTCTTTCTTCTTTTTGTTTTCCCACTAAAAATCACTCTCCTTGTTTAGCAAAATTTCACATTTTTCTTTTCTTCCAATTCACCACACTTTTTAGCTTTTCCCTTCACTTCTCCAATTATGCTTCTTTCCAACAAAAAGTTTTCATTAACGTGATCTAGGAGTCATTTGGATAAAATATAAGTCAATAGAACAAAAAGGGATTCAAGCTTATAATATGGCTATCAAAATAATAGGCTAAGGCTCAACATGGCTAACTAGGCTAATTACAATCAAGGTAGGTAAAATAGGATAAAAATAAGGCTATCAAAGAAATGTCTATCACTTCCTAAATCCATCATTCTTATTTTGTTTTGTATACACTCCGGGTAAGTTCTAGACATCAATTTACAAGCATGGAGTACATCAAAAATTCCTCACACATTGGCACAAAAAGGTTTAACAATGGAAATCAAGATCACATAAACACATATATTCATATTGGATGCATAACATAATTAAGACCATTTTTTTCAAGTATAAGAGTCCATTTCAAAGAGACTATGTATTTCTACCTTTTCATATATTTTTGAGTGAATTTAATAAAGGCTCAACGCTACCTAAAGTGAAACAGCTAGCATTCACATGATCCAAGTTTAAGTTCTTCGTAATTACTAATTTACCCTTAAGATGGTCGTCATCCGTTTATCAGGCAAAGTCATGAATCAATGACTAAAATAAAAAAATGAAAGAAAAATCTAGACTCTACAATCAGTTCTAAGGGACTATCCACCGGAAAAGTACCAAAAATAAAAATCAGAGGAACCCAATATAAAATAAAACTAAAAATACTACACACAAACAAGCATGCAAGATAGATCATAAATCTAAAAAAAACTAGGCCTACCATGTGCAAATTTAGCAATTGAAGAATGCATGGTAATATGAAGTTCACTTCTTCCACCCAACACTTAATTGGTCACACTGTCCTCAGTGCTAAAACAAATAAGCATAAAGTAATAGAGTGCAAGAAGAACTCCCTGGGCCTCTACTCCTTGTCTTCAATATATAAGCTCAATATTTATTGAAAATTCATACCTATCACCTGCACACTTGAACAAACACATAAAAACGAACAAAAAAATTTATCCTGGGTTGCCTCCAAAGTAGCGCCTGATTTAACGCCATGGCACGACACAGGTATCTTGATTACTAAGACTTCATCACGATACCTGTTGAGACCATGGTCACACCTTGGCCGCTTGTTTTACCCCGCTAACCTGAGACACGTTCATCTCGTGCAAAATATCATGCCCGAGTGATGCTTTATAACTTAATTTAGTCTTGCTTATCTACTTATTTGTATACATTTTCATATGATTTTATATAAATGTGAATATATGTATTAAACAACATGATTAGTCCTTGTTTTTTAGGTTTAAAATGAATTTGAGGAACTAATCTATGAGTTGGTGAAGTAGCGGAATGGAGTCGGAAGCGAATTACAAAAGTCGGCAAGGAACCATGGCTTGGCAAGGCTGGCCACGCCAAGCAGCGTGCCACGCTGTACGTGTGCTGCGCCCAGCTCTGTGCCACGCCAATGCAAGGAACGAGAAGAAGGCAACAAGCAGGCACCCTGCGCGCCAGCGCCGTGCCACGCGGGCCATCACGCTGCACAGGTAGCATGCCACGCCGGCCATTGTGGCAAGCCTCAGCCTAATGTCATCCTAAGGTGATTTCCAGTGTGCATTGGCGTTCCCTCTATGTGACAGAGGTAGTGCTACGCAATACACTCTGTGACATGGAGCCATTCCCCGACAGGAAAAAATTTGTACAACTCTCATTTACTATAAATAGGTCCCTTAGCTCCTAAAATCATTTTGTCACTATTTTATTCTGAAAAACCACCTAGGAGTGAAGGGAGAAGTGGGAGAACTCACATAGGGTTCATCAATTTCATCTTCTCATCTACCAATTCTTGTAAGTATGTTACTTTAACAATGTTGTCTTGTAATTTTACGAACTTGAATGGCTAGAACCCTTCCTCTAGGGTTGAAGCGATGAGTTATAAGTGTGTTTTTACGAATTTGCTTTGGAATTAAGTTATTGATTGTTGTTTTGTCTTGCATTCTTAATTATGGTTGTTTTTATGATTGATCACCATAAAAACACACACGATAAACTTAGGCAAATGCTTGAGAAAGCAAACCAAGGGAAGAACATAAGAATGTAGGAAGCAAGTTCTTGTCTTTTGATAATATTTTGTGGTTAGGATAGAAATATACCTAATACCTAGCTTGGTTGATAAAATGGGAAGACAGAAAGACACCGGCTTAGATTTGTCACTCCACCACTCGCATAAGTTGTTGTGAAGATAAGTTTGGTTAAATTGTTGGAGGTATGAAAGTACCCTAATCAAATGGCATAACCCCATAAACCACATCCACGTAGTTAATTGCCCACGACTAGAATTAGCATCCCCACTCACAATGTAGTAGTGAGGCTAGTTGGTCGTGTTTAGAGGTTCGGAAGACCATGAACATGCAATTCTAACTATGTGAGACGAAAATTGATAGTTTCATACTTAAACCGTTGCAAATCGTAGTATCGCATAATTATCCAGTTTTAACTCTATGTTGCTCCTTGAATGAATTCAGAGTATTTCATTGACCACAATTAGACTTAATTAAACTCTACGAAAACTTCTATAATCAACACTTGCGGTATTTTAATATCACACTTGAACTTGATAGTTAGCTGAATTGGTCCAGTCCCTGTGGGTTCGACATCCGGTCTTGAAAAGGGCCACTATATTACTTGTACGACCCGTACACTTGTAGGGCACAACAAGTTTTTGGCGCCGTTGACGGGGACTCAGTGAAGTTTACTGAATTTGTCTGTTTTTGTGTGATTTTTAAATTTCCTTAAGTGTTGAGAAACTTGAGTCTTAGTCTGGCTTATTGCAGGTGACAGGTTGTCTTGCCGAGCTGGCTAAGAATAGAGAGCTTGTGGAACCATTGCTTGAACCTGAATGTCAAATCCATTTGCGAAGGAGAGTAGCTCTTGAGCAACAGCTGAAATGACTTCAAGAAAAGGTACAACAACAACCATCCGCAGGACAAGCACATTTGTCACCGGAAGCAATGGCAAGCAGACCAATTCGCGAAGTGGCAATCCCACAAGTGACTAATGTGAACTCTAGTATCCGTAAACCAGAGCCTGGAGGGAACTTTGAATTAAAGCAGAACATGGTACAGCTGTTACATTCTAGTGGTCAATTCACTGGGATGGCACATGAGGACCGGCAGCAGCACTTACAGAACTTTCTTGAGATTAGTGACACATTTTTCCCCACCGACGTGTCCACAGATTATGTCCGATGTACCCTCTTCCCATTTTCATTGTTGGGAGAGGCAAAGAAATGGTTGAAAGCTGAGCCACCAAACTCCATAACTTCGTGGAATGATTTGGCAAAGAAGTTCCTTATCGGATTTTTTCCTTAAGGCAAGACTGCAAAGTTGAGAAGTGAAATACTGAGTTTCAAGCAGAGGCCTGATGAGAATTTATATTTGGCTTGGGAAAGATTCAAGTCATTATTGAGAGACTGTCCCCATCACCAGCAATCGAATGAAGTGCTGGCTCATACCTTTATTGAAATTCTAGACCCACACACTAAAATTTTACTACACTCTGCATCGGGTGGGCAAGCCTTAGAGAAGACTTATGATGAGTTGTACACACTGTTGAACAGAATTGCACAGGGAAATCCAGAGTGGCACAACGAATCATTAAGAGGGGCTGGAAAAAGACCAGGGTTGATAGAGGTAGATAGTATGAATGCCTTGGCGGCACAATTAGCTTCGTTCCAGCATCAGATGATGACTCAGTTTAATAAATTGAGTATAAACCAACAACAGGGTCAGGTTAATGCAGTTAAGCAAGCTCCAAGTTGGTGTGAAATTTGTGGAAACAATGGGCACAATGCAGAATCTTGTGGAGCCAATCCGGAATCAGTCACTTTTGTTTGGAATATGAAGAGGAACAATCAGAATTTTGGACACAACTGCAACAAGAATTGGCAGAGCCACCCGAAATTTTCTTGGGGTGGAAATCGAAAGCAAAGTTATTAGCAACCTCAACAGCAGCAGTATCAGCATAATAGGCATAATGATGGCTAGTTGAGCAGCAACATTGAGGAAACATTGTAGAAAATCATGGAGACCCAGACTCAGTTAGTAGAAAATCAGGCGAGGATGGCATCAGACTTGAAGAATCAGCAAGTGGCCACCCGCAATCTAGAAAAGCAGATGGGTCAGATAGAAGCTACTCAAAACATGAGACTGCAGGGAGGACTACCAAGTGACACAGATGCTAACCTCGGGAAGGTCAATGCCATCAGTCTGAGAAGCGACAAGCAATTAGCTGATGCACTGCCTAAAGAGAAGAGAAATGAGGTGCAGCCAGAATTAGTTAGACCAGGACGATCATTACAGCCAGCACAAAGACAACCACACCATTCCCTCAGAGATTCAAAAAGAGCAAGGAGGAGGAATGCTTCAAAAAGTTCTTTGAGGTTTTAAAAGAACATCACATAAATTTGCCTGTTATTGATGTTTCGCAGGGAATGCCCGAATATGCGAAATACTTGAAAGACGTGATGGCCAACAAAGTCAGATTGGAGGATGTCCAGAAATGTAGCACTGACTGAGGAGTGCAGTTACAGGGTATTGAGAAAAATTCCAGAAAAGCTCAAAGACCTAGGGAGTTTTACCCTCTCTATACAAATAGGTAAAGCTTAGGTGCTATGAGCTTTGTGTGATTTAGGAGCAGCAGTTAATCTAATGCCCCTATCTTTATTTAACACCCTCGTTTGGGAAAACCGAGGCCAACAAGGTTGATGCTGCAGCTGGCAGATAGTCACGAGTGGCACCTGATGGAATAATAGAGGACCTTTTCACCAAAGTGGGTAAGTTTATTATACCTGCTAATTTTATTATCTTAGATTTTCATGTTGATGATCAGGTATCCACAATCTTGGGACGGCCATTTTTTTCCACCGGAGGAGCGGTAATTGACGTGAGAGCAGGGACCCTAAAAATGCGGGTCGAAGATGAAGAAGAACTCTTTCGAGTATACAAAGAAATGAACCCATCCACACACTACAGAAACCTATGTAAGGTTAGTGTGTTGTCACAGGATGAGTGTGGGGTGGGGGATTCATCAGGTCAATGGCCAAAGGTAATGACAAGTGTTCAGCCCGAGTCTGATAAAGGGCTTCAGAATGTGAAGAAGTTGGAGGAAGAGAGGAACAGAGTGGAGGCTGTTTCCTCTAAAAATCAAAAGAAAAGGATATGGTTCTCGAACGGGAACCCAGGTATGAGGATGTCCTGAAAAGGATAGTCCACGTCGTGCCGCGACGTAAAATAAGGCGCTGCTTTGGAGGCAACCCAAGGGTACCACAGGTACAATTTGTGATTATTTTGTGTTGATTTTGTTTATTTTCATCGTGTTTGTGTTTTTGGTGGAAAGTTAAGCACAGATGGAGGAGAAGTTTGAGTACCCGTGGAGGAGGAAGCTAAAAAGCATGGAAGAGAAGAAGTGTGGGGTCAAACACCCACTTATGAAAACTTGAAGAAAAGCATGCTGTTAGCGAGGCATAGAGGCTCAGGGAGTATTTCTCATCCTGTTTAAGTTTAATTTGATGCTATGGGGAATAGCATGATTCAAGTGTGGGGTGAGGAAAATTTCAAAAAAAAATTCTTAAAGATTTTTGGTGAATGTAATGCTTGTGAAAAATATTTGAAAAATATTTTTAAAAAATAAATAAATATATTTTGTGTGTCAAGCATGACTTCATCACCCGTTGGTTTTTCTTTTCGGTTCTTTTCGGACAGGGGGGTCTTTGAACCGAAGAATAAAAATTTTTCTTTGTCTGTATATAACATTTTAGTCATAGTTAGGGACTATTTCCGACGATGGGTGGATGACGACTGTCTTGAGGAAAATTAGTCAATAGGTTTGGTTTTTGAACCTGTAGCTAATTGATGGCTTGCTATTCTTGTTATGTGCTATACATGATTCTAAGATAAAAGTGTGGTTAATATTGAAGCATGTAAGAAATGTATAACTTTGTTTGAGACACTTAGGGTCTTGAATTTGATTCAATGTGATTGAAGCTTAATTTTGAATTCTTGTGATTAGCTGAGTAAGAGTCTACTGAATGTGTCTTGAATTGAGCATGTGCTGTGAGTGTAAGGTTTTTGAATATTTCATGTTGTTGTGGAGTGTATAAAACTTGCCTGTTGTGTATATAAAATGAAATGAAGGATGTCGAGTGTAGGAGATGATTTAGGCATTTCTTCGAATGAGCCTAATTTTTATCCCTCACTTTACCTACCTTTAATATTTAATCCTAGTTAGACCCATTGAGCCTTAAGCCTATTCTTTGATAGTTACAATATAAGCTTAATCCTTTTTCTTTCATTATCTTTGAATTGGATCCAAAACTCCGAAGTGCTTAAGTGAAAAGTTCCAAAGAGTGAAGGAGTGAGAAGCGTGAAAAAGAAGGAAAAGTAGAAGTTGTCAAAGTTGAGATAAGGACAGAGGTGCACTTGTGTGAAAATGGTTGATTATTAGTAGGGAGTAAGAAAATAAATGAATGAAAAATTTGTTTAAGTACTCCTTATTAATAAGCTAAGTGTGCTTAAAGAAATGGGAACAAGAATAAAAAAAATTCATGATTGAAAAGAATGAGGAGGAAGTAAGAAAAGAGATGTCCTTAATGAATGTTGGATGTATTAAAAGTTCTTGGGGAAGATTGTCACTATTACTGGCCAGAATACTACCTACCCATCCCTTATCTTACAATACAACCCATTAAGTCCTACTTGATCTTATGTTCATACATCCTTAAATTAGTGGAGTAAAACACTAAGGGCAAGCTTATGGTTCACTACATGATGCATGTGAATTCTTTGAGAGAGCGAGCGTAATACTAATCATATACCATACATGTTGTGATTTGAAAATTTGTGAGTAAAAAATGGGTAACTCTCTTGTTGTGAGGGCACATGTTTAATGAGAAATAACATTCATGTCAGATTTCTTGATCGGTTGATTTACATGAGTTTGCTAAGATTGAGAGTCGATTCTTGAGGTTGGGAAGTCTTAACGGAGTTGTATATAAGTTCATTGATTAAATCGTGCATGCTCTATTTTTAACTTGCTATCTTAAATAATCATTATAGTTGTAGCTTGAATGGTCTTGCTAAATTAGTTATGTGTGAGTCTTCATTTATATAAGATGTAAAAGGGTTGTTCGAGGACGAACAAGGCTTTAAGTGTGGGGTAAGTCCTTGTTTTTCTACGTTTAAAATGAATTTGAGGAACTAATGTATGAGTTGGTGAAGTAGAGGTATGGAGTCGGAAGCGAATTACAAAATTCGACAAGGAACAATGCCTTGGCAAGGCTGGCTGCGCTAGGTAGCGTGCCACGCTGTGCGGGTGCCGCGCCCAGCACCATGCCACGCCAATGCCAGGCGCGAGAAGAAGGCAGCAAGCAGGCAACCTGCGCGCCAGCGCCGTGCCACGCGGGCCATCATGCTGCACGAGCAGCGTGCCATGCCGGCCATCGCGGCAAGCCTCGGCCTAATGTCATCCTAAGGCGATTTCCAGTGTGCATTCTCGTTCCCTCTGTGTCATGGAGGCAGTGCTCTAGGATACACTCCTTGACACGGAGCCATTCCACGACAGGCAAAATTTTATACAACTCTCATTTACTATAAATAGGTCCCTTAGCTCCTAAAATCATTTGGTCACAATTTTATTCTGAAAAACCACCTAGGAGTGAAGGGAGAAGTGGGAGAACTCACCTAGTGTTCATCAATTTCATCTTCTCATCTACCAATTTTAGTAAGTATGTTACTTTAACAATGTTTTCTTGTAATTTTACGAACTTGAATGGCTAGAACCCTTCCTCTAGGGTTGAAGCCATGAGTTATGAATGTGTTTTTATGAATTTTCTTTGGAATTAAGTTATTGATTGTTGTTTTTTCTTGCATTCTTAATTATGGTTGTTTTTATGATTGATCACCATAAAAACACACATGTTAAACTTAGGCAAATACTTGAGAAAGCAAACCTAGGGAAGAACATAAGAATGTAGGAAGCAAGTTCTTGTCTTTTGATAAAATTTTGTGGTTAGGATAGAAATATACCTAATACCTTGCTTGGTTAATAAAATGGGAAGATAGAAAGACACCGGCTTAGATTTGTCACTCCACCACTCGCATAAGTAGTTGTGAAGCTAAGTTTCGTTAAATGGTTGGAGGTACGAAAGTACCCTAATCAATGGCATAACCCGATAAACCACATCCACGTAGTTAATTTCCCACCAACTAGAATTAACATCCTCGCTCACAATGTGGTACTGAGGCTAGTTTGTCATGTTTAGAGGTTTGGAAGACCATGAACATGGAATTCTAACTATGTGAGACAACAAATGATAGTTTCATACTTAAACCAAATCAAATTGTAGTATCGCATAATTATCCGGCTTTAACTTTACGTTGCTCCTTGAATGAATTCAGAGTATTTTGTTGACCACAATTAGACTTAATTAAACTCTATTGAAAACTTCTATAATCAACACTTGCGGTATTTATTATCATACTTGAACTTGATAGTTAGCTGGATTGGTCCAGTCCCTGTGGATTCGACATCCGGCTCTTAAAAAGGGCCACTATATTACTTGTACGACCCGTACACTTGTGGGGCACGACATACGTCAGACAATAAAAGAAAAAATAGGAAATAAAGACTAAAATTCAAACACAAGCAATTAATCTAATCCTAAACTGTATTCCCCGACAATGGCGCCACTTTTTGATAACTATCAAACCACACTTCCAACTGAAGTATGAAGTGGACGTTGTCAATAAAGAATCCAACTAGAGGTTGGGGTCTATCCCACAGGGAATATGGAAGGATGTAGAAAAATGCTAGTGCTTAAGTTTTTTTATTCGATTATTACCTAAGAGGGGGGATTTGTAAAAATAAGTAACAATGTTGAGAAGTTTGTGGTTGTTTCCAAATTTATGCCATTAACTAGGGTAAGTGTTCCCCATTGATAGTGATCTATTCCAATACGTTATTTATAGAACTGATAATTTAGGTTCATTCAAACGGTTGACAAATCCCTATTGGATGACTATCCTTAATTACTAGACCAAGTCTCATGAGTTTTGCAAACTAAATGTTATCCCTAAGTTCCAGATGTAACTATCCTACGACTACAACTCAAGTTAATACAATGATCATAAAGATCAAGGCTCTGTTGTAATTCTCTTTTTCTAATCTCTACCTCTTCGACCAAAGAAAGTAAAGAATTCAGGCACTTCCTAACGTTGTGCACCGCTAAGAATCATTGAAGATGAAGAGAAGACAATATAAGCATTTAGTATTGGTTTTAAAATCACGTGATGCTAACCTTAGTTCATTAATTCACCATGGTTCCCACAACCCTAGTTGTGGTAGTTTTAGCCTATCATGTTCATAAGTAATTTTATAGCATTTATAGACAAAAGCTTAAAATAATACTTACAACAATGATCAAGAACCTTCACTTGATTAATGCAAAATTTGGAAGAACAACTTTACAATCATATCTCAAAATAAAACTCTCAAAACTACATTGTAAGACTTGAAACTTGATGAAAGCTTGATACTCAAAACTTTCATTTAAAATATTGATTTAAAACGTGATTCTAAAAGCTTAAATTTGACTTGGACTCGATGTTCCTTTTCCTAGTTGAAGTAGGAAATCCACTTCTTTCCCATTTTGGAAGCCTTATCACATTTCCTTTCCTCATTGCAGCGTTTAGTGCCGCTTGGCACATGCCAACGCATCTAGAAGGAAGCTACCTCATGCCTTCCATCGTGCGGGCTCAAGTGCTGCGTCGAACGGGCTGTTGCGGCAGGAGTGTTGCTGCCTCACGTGTGCAATAGTGTTGAAATGGAGCTGTTGTGCACCTGCTGCAGCACTGGGACAAGGCTGCCTCGCGCGACTTGTGCTATCCTCGTGCGGTTGATCATTTCAAGCTTTGATCTTCACATTGTTCATTCCAACTTCTTTACTTGTAGTCCAAAGGCCTCAAACACATACAAATTCATCATTTTAAGCCCTAAAAACATCTCATCATGTGTGTTAGCCATTTTCAAAAATATGTAGCATAAACACATGAAAACACACATAATTTATTCTCAAAACATAGTAAAGTGTGGGAAAAATACGTCTATGATGTGTGTAAGTACGCCCTTCATCAATTGGACGTTTGTGAGAAGAACTTCCAAGAGTTGAAGGCTCGAATCACCTCATTATCGGTATTGATCCAACCCTAGGGTACAAATGGGTTTGTGGTGTATTGCGATGCTTCAAGAATCGGCCTTGGTTCCGTATTTGATGCAACATTGTAAAGTTATAGCTTATGCTTCTATACACCTGAAAGCACATGAAAAGAATTACCAAACTCATGATCTTAGATTGTCAGCGGTTGTATTTGCCTTGAAAATATGGAGACACTATTTGTACGGCGACCACGTAGCGGTTTTTAGGGACCACAAGAGCCTACAATATGTGCTTACTCAGAAGGATCTCAATCTTCATCACAGGAGGTGGTTGGAACTACTCAAGCATTATGATATGTGTGTTCTGTACCATTTGGGCGAAGCCAATGTAGTACCAGACACTCTTAGTAGATTAGCTATGGAGAGTGTGTTCCATGTAGAGGGAGAGAAGAAGGAATTGGTGAAACATGTGCATAGACTTACACGGTTGGGAGTTCGTTTGGTCTACTTGACAAATGGTGGAATAATTATTCAGAATGGGTCAGAGTCATTCTTGGTGACTGATGTAAAAGCTAGACAAGAAGAGGACCCTATCTAGGTGAAATTGAAGGAGGCTATTCAGAATCAGAAGGTGGAGGTCTTTTTCAAAGGGGGAGATAGTGTGCTTCGATACTAGCGTCACTTATATGTTTTGGATGTTGATGATTTGATAGACCGGATGTTTCACGAGGCTCATGGATCTAGATATTTTATACATCTAGGAGCCACCAAGATGTACCGTGACCTGTGGGAGGTCTATTCGTGGAATGGCATGAAGAAGGACATAGCAGAATTTGTGGTTAAGTGTCGAAACCGCTAAAAGGGGATGGTTGAGCATCAAAGACACAGAGGTGTGCTCCAAGATATTAGCATCCCTACGTGAAAGTGGGTAGAGATCAACAAGGACTTCATTACAAGTTTCCCTCGCACTCGCAGACAGGATGACTCTATTTGGGTTGTTATGGATAGGTTGACCAAAGAAGCTCATTTCTTACTAGTCAAAACTACCAATTCCGCAGATGATTAATCTAAGCTATGCATTTGGGATTTGGTTAGTTGCATGGAGTTTCCTTGTCTATCATATTAGATAGAGGTACTCAGTTTACCTCTCAATTTTAGAGATCATTTCAAAAGGGTCTTGGGACTCAGGTCAAGCTTAGCACAACTTTTCAACCGCAAACAGATTGTCAGGCAGAGCGGACTATTCAGACACTTTTGGATATGTTGATAGACTGTGTTATTGATTTCAAGGGTAGTTGGGATGCTCATTTGCCTATAATTAAGTTTGGATACAACAACAACTACCATTCCAGCATTCAGATGGCTCCGTCAAGGCTCTCTATGGGTGGAGATGTAGATTTCCTATCAGTTGGTTTGAAGTCGGTGAGGCTACCTTGATAGTTCGGATTAAATCCATGAGGCTATGGATAAAGTTTAGTTGAAAAGGGAAAGGTTGAAAATAGCTCAAAGTCGCAAAAAGTAATATGCGGATGTGAGGAGGAGGGAAATTAAGTTCGAAGTTGATGATTGGATGTTTCTGAAGGTGTCTCCCATGAAGGGTGTGATGAGGTTTAAAAAGAAAGAAAAACTCAGTCCCCGCTATGTTGGCCTGTACCAAATTTTGAGACTTGTTGACAAAGTGGCTTATGTGTTAGATTTAACCTCAGAGTTAGCTTGAGTTTATCCCATCTTCCATATATCACTCTTGAAAAAGTGCTTTGGTGATATATCTTTAGTGGTTCTGGTGGAGAGCATGGGTGTGAAAGACAGCCTTAGCTATAAGGACATTCCAGTGGAGATATTGGATTGTCAAGTTTGGTAGGTAAGGAACAAGGAAGTACCTTCGGTAAAGTTGTTATGGAGGAATCAGCATGTTGAGGGAGCTACATGGGAAGCCGAAGCAGATAAGATGGCAAGATACCCGCACCTATTTCCTTCTGGCTCAATTTCAGCTTGAGGTATCAGTTTTTTCACTAAAATTCTACTCAGTTTTCATGTTCAGTTCATGTGAATAAGTTTCTTTTATTTCAAGGTATGGGTGTATGGGTTGTGAATTCAGTTCAACCATGTAGTTTAGTTTAGAGGTAGTCATTCCGTCAGTTTTTAGCTTAAATAATCAATATTTGAATATGATAATTGCATTTCTCTATTTTTCTGTATGTTTTCAAACATTTTAGGACGAATATTCCCAACGGGTAAATATTGTAATGCCTTGAAAGCCCTAAGATCATACCCGGGAGTTGAAATAAAGAAAACTGCAAATTCTACACCAGGTCACAGAATGGGTCTTTACTTGATGCATGGGGTTGACCATGAGTTATTAGGTGACTCGTGGTGAAGTACTTTCCTTAAGTTCTTGAATTTCTTATTTGAAGTCACCATGGGTATTAGCATTAGTTGTGCTCAGACCCCATGACTCGTTGAGTCAGCCGTGGTCAGGGTTGGCAGAGAATCAGGGATTTTCTGGCAGTGAAGGTGACGACTGGTGGCCAAGAGTCTTGGTCACCTATAATGACTCATAGGGGTCTCCTTGGTGAGCCCCAGATGAATTTTTGACAGCGCACGCAACAACTGATGTCACGAGTCATGGTCTGTGGTAACGATTCATCCAGTCCCTCATGGGAACTGACAATTAGTTATTTTCTGCAAATTTATTAAAGGCTTTTCCGTAATTCTTATGATCCTAAGGCCTAAACTACACCATTTTAAGCTATGAATGATGAGTTTTAAGAGGGGTAAGTTCATTTTAGGCCATTCTTACTCGTGCATTAAGAGATAGAGAGCTAGAGAGGTGATCAGGCTTAACTCCTTCAAGCTTTTTTCAATTCTTCATTGGGAAATTAGAGAAGTTGTAGAATCAAATCCGCTCAAGTATATAGGGTTATGAATGGGTGAGTTTGTTCACAGCCATGCCTAATCCCTCTCTAATTCATAAAAATTTATGAGTTGATTGTATGGGGTTTTAACCCAATGCATAAATTCTCTAAGTATGTGTCATGGGTATGATCTAAGTATGTTTTCATTGATGAATTGTGATTCATGGAGAAGTTTTATCATGTTTTCAATTGCTAATCATGTTCACTAGTTTTTCAAATTATTATGCCCATTCATGAAAACTTATGAGAAGATGAGGTTTATGAAGTATGTTCATGTATGATGAATTTTTTATGAGAAAAGAATGTTTTTAATCTACCCATGTTATGTTTATATTTTCAAAGTGAATCAAGTTAATTTCAAGAATGTTAAACTATTGGGAAAGCCCATATGTTGAAGTATGATTTATGATTCATGTTAAATTAGCTTACCACATGGTTTTGGAGTCTAGACTCCCAATTTTACACAGCTTGTGGTATTATTTGAGCCAAGGGTCTCATGTATGATTTCAGATTTATTATATATATGATTATTCAGCTTCGTCTCTAGATGATGGTCAGCTTCGCTGAAAAACGATGGAGAGCATGTGCATATTTTTGGGAGTAGTGTCTAGCACTGAGTAGGCTTTGGGTCAATCAACCCTACGCCTCAGAACTACGCACCAATGTAGGTATGATTAGGTTATTTTTGGCCCTCCTATGTGAGCTTTCCCCTGTCCCAAAGGGCCTTTATCTTGATATCAGTATCATGGTATCGTCCTCAGCCCTGGCAAGGCTTTGGACGGCTCTACCCACTTGAGTGTAATAGTTGGGACCACGTAAGCTCTATCGTGGTATGTTAGTTATATGATGAGTCTCCCATTGTTCCTCATGATTTTAGTTATGCATGTTTTTCATTCATGATATATATATATATGTGTTATAAGGCAGGTTTGACCCAATGTTTAGTTTTACTTATGATTATTAGATTTCAGCTTTTGGTCATTCGAACTAGTTATGATGTTATGTTATGTTAAGATCATGATTCAGAAAAATAGCATGCGAGCGCTACTCTTAGATTCTTGTTTTGATTATGTTTTATATTTTGCATGTTTTAAATAATTTTACATATTTAAGTTGTTTTACTTACCTTGCATACTCAGTAGATTCCATGTACTGACCACATACTCTATTATACATCATCTTTAGCTAGTTTCGAATCTCACATCCAGTCATTTGTTGGTGAATCCTAATCTCCCGAGGACCATGCTTTATCAGTTTCATTATGTATTCAGTATCAGATTTAGTGAGTTAGTTGGGGTCTTGTCCCATTAACTCATTAGTATTTGAGCCTCTACAAACATAGAACGTAATCAGCGTTAGATTCATGTGTATTTCTGATGTTATGCTTATTTCAGACTTCTGCTAAGTTTAGCAAGTTGATCTTCCACTTTTATGATTGAGTTAGATGTTATATTAATGCCATGGGTCGATTTGGAGTCCCTCGGGGTTCCTTCTTCCTTTTCTCGATTCGAGCCTATGTTCAGGTAAGGAAAGATACAATTAAGAACAGGTATCCTCTCCCTGGGATTGATGATTTGTTTGACCAGCTTCAGGGTTGCCTTGCACTCATCGACAGTATGACTCTATTTGCGTGGTTGTAGATAGGTTGACTAAGGAATCTCATTTCCTACCAATCAAAACTGTGATTCAGCGGAGGATTATATTAAATTGTATATTCGGGTGTTAGTTCTGTTGAATGTAGTGCCCTTGTACATCATATCAGAGAGAGGTACTCAGTTTACCTCCCAATTTTGGAGATAATTTCAGAAGTGACTTGGTACTCAGGTCAAGCTTAGCACAACATTTCACCCACAAACAGATAGTCAGGCGGAGCAGACTATCCAGACTCTAAAGGATATGTTGAGAGCGTGTGTGATTGATTTAAAGGGTAGTTGAGATGATCATTTGCCTCTCATTGAGTTTGCATATAACAACAGCTACCATTCCAACATTCGGATTACTCTGTTTGAGGCTCTTTATGGGCGGAGGTGTAGCTCACCATTTCAGTTCACGAGACTCTGAAGAAGGTTTAGTTTATAAGGGAAAGGTTGAAAATAGACCAGAGTCGTCAAAAGTCCTATTCGGATATGAGGAGGAGAGAACTTGAGTTTGAAGTGTATGATTTGGTGTTTCTTAAGGTATCTCCCATGAAGGGATTGATGAGATTCAAAATGAAGGAAAATCTAAGTCCTCGCTATGTTGGCCTGTACCAGATTGTGAGGCATGTTGCCAAGGTAGTCTATGAGTTGGAGTTGCACCCAGAATTAGCTTCAGTTCATCTAGTTTTTCATGTATCGCTCTTAGATAAGTGTTTGGGTAATACAAATCTAGTTGTTACTATGGAGAGCGTATGTGTGAAGGATAGACTTAGATATAAGGAAGTTCCGGTGTAAATACTTGATCGTCAGGTTAGAAAGATAAGAAATAGAGAAATAGCTCCAGTAATGGTTTTGTGGAGGAATCAGCACGTTGAGGGAGCTACATGGGAAGTTGAAACAGATATCTTGTCTAACTACCTGCATCTATTCCCTCCTAGCTCAGTTTCATCTTGACATAGCAGTTTCCTCCTTAGTATTCTCAGTTTGGTGTTTAGTCCATGTGCCACAGTTTCTTTCATGTCGATGTATGTAAGTATGATTTGTGAATTCAGTTTAGTCACGTAATTCTTTCCGACGTCAATCACTCTGTCAGTTGTTCGGGCTGTTTGCTATATGGGTATATAAACCGACACGCAAGTGCACGTGGTCAAACAAGTAATAAAATGGCTAAGTAAGCCAAGTATCGATCCAAGGAGACTCAGGATAAGTAAAATTGCCTAAGTATACTATATTCTTATCTTACTTCTAATTATGCTAACAACAGCGTAACCAACAGTTAAATAAGTTTTTGGTTATAAAATATATATATACTAAAACTATTGACAATTATTTACTGTGAATTTAAACTATGGATATGAGCATGCCAAGGTTAAGAACAAGTAATGAATTCGATTATAATAATAATTTGGTCAATCTCTTCTTCATGTTGCTAGCCAAGAACAGTAGCCTAGAAATAAAGACTCTCGTATTTAATTTCACTTTAGAATCATAAACCATCCGTCTACATTTCTGTGATCAAATGCAATTTATGACCTAGCAATATAATTCCGGTTCCTAAACTGACTAATACGGCTTTCAAGTATATTTCTATCAGGAAAGCACATCAAAACCCAATTTTCCCAAATCAAGTTAAGAACAATACCCTATTAATTCACAACTTTCCAATTTCTTGCTCTCTCGAGTGAAATTGGACTTTTTAGATTTACATTAATGTCGGCCACACACTAATGCAGTAGAAACATGAATTAATAAAACAACATGAAAGAAGAAGAAGAAAACCATATCATTAACAATCAAAATTCATCACCATTGTTCAAAACCTTAGCAAGGAAGAGAATTAGCCACTCATTTGTGGATTGATCATCCTAAAACAAGTGTAAATCATACATACAATTGATTAAAAGAAGAAAGGAAGAGAAGAAATCCCTTAGCTTTTTCGTCCCTCAACTACTTCTAACCCACGTCCTTGCTCCACCAAGTCTGAACTAATTAAAATAAACCTAAGTGTGCTATTTATACTAGTTGGAAATTTTTCCCGGAATAACAAGCAACGTGTCACGGAGGCCAACGCGGAGCACTGCCTCCGTGACACGGCGTGGACGCGGACCTTCACTGGAAATCCAGGGTCCGGTAAATTAGCCTCAACGTGGCACGGAGGCCAACGCGGAGGCCTATCTCCGTGCCACGGAGCTGTCGCGAGGCCACACTGGAATTTGCCATTTAATTTCCTCTCCAGGCAGTGTGCCTCCGCGATGGTAGCGTGGCACGGCTCCATCGCGGAGCCCCTATACTTTGCGCATTCCAAGGTCTTTTCCATGCTCGCATCCAAGTCCAACTCCGATATAATTCCAACATGCATTTTAGATCCTAAAAATCATATTTTCCTGCAAAACAAATGCTAATCATGTTGGTTAGTATAAATTCACATTTTATTACCAATTACATGAGAATATATACACATTGCACCACAAACAAGGTGAAAATAATACGTTTGAGTATCACTTGGGCATATAAATCTGCCCAAGATCACTTACCCCACACTTAAATCCTTGTTCGTCCTCGAACAACAAATACACAACTCATGCAAATTACATCCCAACCTTTGTCACTATGGTGCGACAATTTATGCTACGGTCATACCGATTATTCAATTTTTGCAAATCATCAAGAAAACATGCATGGTCTTACAATGCAAATGACCTTTCATACATCAAGACTTCCTAGACTTTAAGAATCGACTCTCGATATCGGCAAACTCATGCACATTAGCTAATCAAGAAATCCGACACGAAAATCAATCTTTCATCAAGCATGTGCCCTCACAACTCAAGAGAATCTTCCCCTTTCATGTTCATGCAACACACAAACATTCAAGTAGGGGCGTATAAAAATTAATTTTACTCACTCTCCCAAAAGAATTCACATGCATCATGTCATGACCCATAGGCTTGCCCTTGGTGTATTACTCCACTAATATAAAGAAATGCAATGTAGGATCACGTAGGACTTTAATGGGTTGTAACGGGGCTATGGAACTAGTATATATATTGGATTAGCCAATAATAGTCGCTAGCATCCTTAAGCGCCTTTTCAACACATTCCCATTGACTCATGGATAACTTTTCTTCTTTTTTTCTCTTTTTCTCTCATTCATGCTGGTTTACTTCCGTACGGCCCATTTCATCAAACACACTTGACACAAAACAAAGGGTTTTCATGTACCCTCCTCATCGTTTCATTATAACAAGTGCCTCTTCAACCTCATCTTTTCTTTCCTCACTCTGCTTTTCTTTTTCTTTTCACTCTTCTCACTCTTTGACACTTTGGGAAAAATTTTCTTTTCTTCGTAAGCGCTTAAGAGTTTTGTATAGACTTTTACGGCTAATGAAAAGAAGGAATAAAGCTTAGTTTATACAATTTTGGACACAAGAAAGAAAGAATTGGCTAAAGGCTCAAAGGGCTGACTAGGGTATACAATCACATAAAAAGGTAGAGTATGACAAGAAAAAAATAGAAACTCTCGGTTAAAACAAAGAAATGCCTACATCCTTTCCAACACTACACCTCCTTGATTTCGTTTTGTACACACACCAGGCAAGTTCTAGACACTTCACAATAGCATGGAATAACAATACCTCACTTTACACTACATGCACATGCTTGAATCAAGATGTATTCACAGACTCTTGAATTAGCCAATTACATGAATTCAATAATTAAGCCTCAATCATACCGAATCAAATTTTACAGCCTAGGTAACTCAACATATTTACAAAGTTGCATGCTTTCAAACGAATCACTTTCACATTTTGAACATCAGTTACAACACGCAATGAAATTTTGCAACCATAAAGCAACTACAAGTTCATTGATGCAATCCACCAAAGAAAAACTGAAAACAAATTAAAATCCTACTCCTACCGACTACATTTCCCTTAAGACGGTCGTCATCCATCCATCATAGGGAACGGTCACTAACTATGACATCGGTTCAATGGGACTATTCTCGGTAAAAGAACCAAAAACAAACTCCGAGAAACCCAAAATAAAGACCGAAAATATTTTGCAACACATCGATCATTTCGATAGAAAAATATTTACAAAAGATTTTGATAAGTGCAAAATATTTTTGCAAAAATTTTGAAAAAAATATCGATCATTTCGATATACAGAAATATCTACAAAATATATACAGCATTCACAAAATATTTACCTTGGCAACCACAACTTTTCATAACACACATCAGTAACCACAAAAATATATACGGATACAACACAAATCAGTTCACAGCAGGGAAGCACAAACATACATACAATCCAAGGAAAAAGCATACAGCAGATTAGAGCCTAAGTCCCAGCACCTAGCTACTCCCCACCCCACACTTAAATCGAACACTGTCCCCACTGTTCACAAAAATACAAAGCACAAAATTTTGGGTGGTGGAACTCCCTGCTCAGTCGAAATATTCGACTTCTTCATCCGGTGCTGCTGCCTCGTTGCCCATGTCTAAGTCAGCTCCATCGTCGTCATCGGACTCCACATTGGAGTCCTCCCGACGTGTCTCCTCGTCAGTAGGGACATCGTCATCAGTAGGCTCAACGAAGGCTGGTCCCACTCGGCATAAGGCTCTGGCGTTCTCGCCAAATGGGTAATCCAGCTCCAACTGCCATAATTCTTCCTCGGTGGCTGGTCTCCCACCAATCCGTAGCTGAAGCATCTGCATGCCGAACATACGTGCCATGTACTGATCGTCACGAGCATGTCGCTCGCCCAAAGTCAGCATTGGCCCATGTGTGGTGTCGGGGGCCTTAGTTTTTGTCACATCGAGGGCCCTCCGCTCCAACTGCGGGATATAATCCAAAGCCTCTTTCTCAACATCGAGGCCTCGGAGGAAGGTGGTGATGAGTCCGCCGAACCCGTATCTGTGGCCCTGGTGTAGTCTAGTTCTCTTCATGGCGGATATGATAACCGCCCCAACATTAATCTATAGCCCTTTCAAAAGGGCATACACCAAGCAGACACGGTCCCAGGTCACATCCGTCATGTGAACTCCCGGGATCAAGCACAAACACACTATCTTCAGCCATATTCTGGCCTCCCTGTTCATCTGTGAATAAGGCAGAGTCTGGTGGTAACCCCTCTCCTTATGTCTACTCCATCGGGCTGTGGATCGAGCCCCACACAACGTACGTCTGATGTCGGCGCACGGTGGGGTGATGTCTAGCTGGCGGAGAACGTGAGCGTCTGTGTCCCGCGCTCCAACGATGGCATTAAATTGCTGGGGTTCCAGAATGACAATCTGCCCTCTGATTTTTATTGTGTGGGTTCTGATGGCCGGGTTCCAATTTGCGTAGAACTCCCGGACCAAATGTAGGTTGCACTCCTTGGGCTCCTTAAATATAAAGCTGAGCCCAGCTGCTTCAATCCTTTGCACAATACGGGGGAACTCCTGTGCTAGTGGTTCCCGTGCAATATGCTCCTCCGGGAAGTATTTGCTTTCCTTATGCTTAGCATACCACTTCTTCCCTTCTTCGGTAACCCACCTTGTTCCGTATTGGCGGCGTTGGCCGCGCGGAACAGCTGGTGCAGCTGGGACTGCGGTGCCCATTCTCATTCGTTTCCTCCCAGTGCCTGAGGTAGAAACACCTTTGCCCTTATCCTGCCTACTAGCCATTGTACCTGTCAATGTACACAAACAAGCACAACGTTAAGCTAAATACATGTTAACTTCGGCTAAGGTCGGGTTACACAACGTTTACCCCACACTTAGTCCTTAGCTACTTTTACAAACTACGGCAAGGATAACTCAATTTACACCAAAACAATCAACTATACAATTTATGCTTAGTGCGTTCACAAAAATTTCGACAGCATAACGCTTAGCGTACTACTCAGACTTCATACAGCTAATTCCAATCCTACTATAGCTAACAATTCAACCATCGCACAAGCAATAAAAACAAAAAATAAAAACAACGACAAAAGTTCTATATATACATACAAATCCAAATAATCAAACCAATTTGCACAATCTTTGCATTTTCCCCAAAAATTCGAGAATTCGTCGTCTTTTAACATTCACACAATATTTACACGACTTATCTCAATTTACAACCACACCCCGACATCTAATTCATCAACTTATCAAATAACCCAATTCAAATTCAACAACCCAAGCCCTAGAATGAAATTTTTTCAATCAAATTCGGATTATTCACGTAATCGACAAGTTCAAACGCTAATTACAACAATCCGAACATATATTAATCACAAATAACTCAACATCATGTAAATTGCTACTCAGGGTGATATATCTCACCTAACATGCCCAAATTCGACTAAAATCCCCAAAAATTTGAAAGAAACGAGGAAAACATACCTTCGAGTTGAAGAACCAAAGAAACTTGACGATTTCTTTGCCTAGTAGCGTGGCACGTTGGTTGGGGAGGGGGATTTGGGTGTTTGGTCGCGGAAAGGAGAAGGAATGGGGAAAAATTGGGCGAAAATCGGGGTTTAATTAAAGAAAAACACGCGGGTCACCCAGCAACCCGGTGTGACCCGACACCAAATATAAGGCAACGTGTCACGGAGGGTAACGCGGAGCCCCTCCTCCGTGACACGGAGCCAACCGTTGGCTCTCTGGAAATTTTAAAAATTCCGATTTTGCCTTCAACGTGTCACGGAGGGTAACGCGGAGCCCTTCCTCCGTGACACGGAGCCAACGCGCCAGTGCACTGTTTCTTCCATTAAATTATTTTTTCATACCTTGCCTTATTCTTCCCCTTTCCATGCATATTTTTCTCCGTTAGACCTGAAAATCACCTCACTAAACAAAATTGGTTAGATTAATAGATTTCCCTAACTAAAATGAATAATATTAACTAAAACAAAAATATATACCAAATCAAGAAAATAAAAATAAAAATAAAAATTATTCACACTAAAAAAGAAAGAAAGAAAATATTTTTCACGGGTTGCCTCCCGTGCAGCGCCTGGTTTACCGTCGCGGCTCGACGTCCATTATGCTCAATTACCTACTAGGGTGATGGATGATTTTTCATGATCGTTGTCCTCCCCCCAGTAGTTCTCAACCTTATCCGGTGGCCTTCCTATTAACTCTCGGGAATCATTTATTCGATTAGCGTTCCCATGATCAATCACATTGATCACCGAGAGTTCTTCATTCACCGTCGGGAGCTTAGGTGCTTTGTACACATCGAACACTTCGACCTTGTCGTGTGCTCGCATTGTAAGTTGACCCGCAGCTACGTCAATTAATGCTTTTCCGGTTGCCAAAAAGGGTTGTCCCAAAATAAATGGGACTTCAGCATCTGGTTCAAAATCCAGAACAATAAAATCGACCAAAAAAATAAGGGAGCCCACTTGCACTAGAACATCCTCAACAATGCCATCCGGCTTAGCTAAGGATCTGTCTGCTAGCTACAAGATTACTGTTGTAGGTCTAGGACTCCCCAGACCTAACTTTCTGAATACCGAAGATGGCATCAGATTGATACTTGCCCCCAAGTCACATAATCCACGAGCTCGGATACTCTGCCCAATAGTAAGCTGGATAGTAAAACTTCTTGGATCTTTTAGCTTCGTGGGCAGTCTGTTTTGAATCCGGGAAGTGCATTCCTCCGTCAAAGCTACCGTGGCATACTCAGTCAAACGACTTTTGTTGGCCACGATGTCTTTAATATATTTTTGCATATTTGGGCACTCCCTGCAAGACATCAACAAGAGGTAAATTAACATGTACCTGTTTAAGCGCCTCCATAAATTTCTTGAAACACGCCTCCTCCTTGTGTTTCTTAAGTCGTTGAGGGATCGGGGGTGGAGGTCTTTCTGCTTCTGCTTCATTGGTCTTCCCCCTATCAGAACTTTGTTCCTCCTCAACTTCTGCTGCTCCTGACTTTTGAGGCGGTCTTTCCTGTTCCACCTCCTTCAACTGTAAACCACTCCTCGTGGTCACTGCATTTACCTGCTTCGGATTAGGATCCGTGTCGCTAGGTAGTCCTCCTCTGGGTCTTGTATTTTGGGCACTAGCAAATTGCCCAAACTGATATTCAAGAGCCTTGGTCGCCAATTGATTATTCTTTACTTCGGCTGCCAATTTAACATAGTCAGCCTGCAATTGTGCCTAATTAGCGATCATGGTTTTGAACATCTCCTCAATGGTAGGTGATGGTGGTGGAGGAGGGGCATTGTGATTTCTGAATTGAGCTTGATAGTTTTGTTTCCCTCCTTGATTTCTCTGCATACCCTGACCAGAACCTTGGCCTTGTTGGTTGTTGCTACCCCACGAAAAATTTGGATGGTTCCTCCAATTTGAGTTGTAGCCACTACCAAACTGCTGTTGATTTCTTTGTGCATTGCCCACAAAGTTAACAGAATCAGGATTTGCACCATAGCGCTCAGCTGAATGCTCACTACTACCACACACTTCACACCACATTTGCTAGACCGCATTGACTGAAGCTGAAGGCTGGTTCAAGTTCATATTGCTGAAGTGGTTATTTAACTGATTTTATAAGGCAGCTATCTGTGCAGCAATAGCTGTGAATCCATCCACTTCAAGCACTCCTGCTGCTTTCCTTGCTCCACCTCTTGATGAATCTGCATTCCATTCTGGATTGCCCTGTGAAATTCAGTTGAGCAAAGTGTACAGCTCCTCATAGGTCTTTTCCAGCGCTTGCCCTCCAGCTGCTGAGTCTAACAAAATTTTAGTATGGGGTTCCAAACCCTCAATAAATGTGTGTACCAACACCTCATTGGACTGATGATGATGAGGACAGTCCCGCAACATGGATTTAAATCTTTCCCAGGCTTGATATAGATTTTCTCCCTCCCTCTGTTTAAAACTTAGAATTTGACTTCTAAGTCTGGCTGTTCTACCAGAAGGAAAAAATCTGATCAAGAACTTCCATGATAGATCATCCCACGTTGATATAGAATTTGGTGGTTCAGCTTTTAACCACCTCTTGGATTCACCAAGTAGGGAAAACGGAAATAAGGTGAGCCGAACATAATCAGGTGACACTCCAGCGGGTATATAAGTGTCACTTATCTCCAAAAAATTCTGGAGATGTTGTTGTGGGTCTTCATGAGGGAGACCGGTAAATTGCCCGCTTGTGTTCAAAAGTTGCACCATATTCTGATTTAATTCAAACCTCCCTCCAGGCTCTGGTTTGCGGATACTAGAATGTACATTGTTGGCATGTGGGATTGCCACCTCGCGAACCGGCCTTGCTGCTGCTTCGTCGGGCACTAACACTGCCCGCACAACCGGTGGATTTTGTTGCTCCATAATAGATTGTCTGAGCAACTGCAACTTCTTTTGTAGAGCTTCTCTACGTTGACTATGAAATTCACGTTCAGGCTCTAAGTAAGATTCCACCAGCTCTTTGTCCCTTGCCAGTGTTCACAGAAATCAAATCTGCAAAATACAGGCTAAGACCAAGTTGTTAAAACTTAAGAAAATAAAACAAAAATACAGTAAATTTACACTTAACACAATTTCACCAATTGCCTAGTCTCCCCGGCAACGGCGCCAAAAACTTGTTCGGGCTTTTTGCTATATGGGTATATAAACCGACACGCAAGTGCACGTGGTCAAATAAGTAATAAAGTGGATAAGTAAGCCAAGTATCGATCCAAGGAGACTCAGGATAAGTAAAATTGCCTAAGTACACTATATTCTTATCTTACTTCTAATTATGCTAACAACAGCGTAACCAACAGTTAAATAAGTTTTTAGTTATAAAATATATATATACTAAAACTATTGACAATTATTTACTGTGAATTTAAACTATGGATATGAGCATGCCAAGGTTAAGAACAAGTAATGAATTCGATTATAATAATAATTTGGTTAATCTCTTCTTCATGTTGCTAGCCAAGAACAGTAGCCTTGAAATTAAAACTCTCGTATTTAATTTCACTTTAGAATCATAAACCATCCGTCTACATTTCTGTGATCAAATGCAATTTATGACCTAGCAATACAATTCCGGTTCCTAAACTGACTAATACGGCTTTCAAGTATATTTCTATCAGGAAAGCACATCAAAACCCAATTTTCCCAAATAAAGTTAAGAACAATACCCTATTAATTCACAACTTTCCAATTTCTTGCTCTCTCGAGTGAAATTGGACTTTTTAGATATACATTAATGTCGGCCACACACTAATGCAGTAGAAACAAGAATTAATAGAACAACATGAAAGAAGAAGAAGAAAACCATATCATTAACAATCAAAATTCATCACCATTGTTCAAAACCTTAGCAAGGAAGAGAATTAGCCACTCATTTGTGGATTGATCATCCTAAAACAAGTGTAAATCATACATACAATTGATTGAAAGAAGAAAGGAAGAGAAGAAATCCCTTAGCTTTTTCGTCCCTCAACTGCTTCTAACCCACGTCCTTGCTCCACCAAGTCTGAACTAATTAAAATAAACCTAAGTGTGCTATTTATACTAGTGGGAAATTTTTCCCGGAATAACAAGCAACGTGTCACGGAGGCCAACGCGGAGGCCTATCTCCGTGCCACGGAGCTGTCGCGAGGCCACACTGGAATTTGCCATTTAATTTCCTCTCCAGGCAGTGTGCCTCCGCGATGGTAGCGTGGCACGGCTCCATCGCGGAGCCCCTATACTTTGCGCATTCCAAGGTCTTTTCCATGCTCGCATCCAAGTCCAACTCCGATATAATTCCAACATGCATTTTAGCTCCTAAAAATCATATTTTCCTGCAAAACAAATGCTAATCATGTTGGTTAGTATAAATTCATATTTTATTACCAATTACATGAGAATATATACACATTGCACCACAAACAAGGTGAAAATAATACATTTGAGTATCACTTTGGCATATAAATCTGCCCAAGATAATCAGTTTCTAGCGTTAAATTTTTAGTTTAGGTATGATGATAGTGTTATACCCCGTAGAATTCCCGGCACCTAGACGACCTATTCGCACGTTGGTTAAGCATATTTGAAGGCCATACGTGCTGGAGAAAGGCCCGGGAAAAGATCGGACGAGAAACCTGTCGAACCATCGCGGAAGGAGCCGAGGCAGATCCCCTCCGCGATGGCAGCGTGTCACGGAGAAGGGGCCTCCTTTAGATAAGCCTAAGTTTAGGCTATAAACTATATCGAAAGTGACGTTGCCTTTTAAAGTAAAGCTGTATTTAATATTAATTGACATATTTATGAATGCAGTTGGGAGAAAATAGCTGAAGTACTGGCCGAGTCTCGTTCGACAGATGAATAGTTCAAGGATAAGGTATGTAAAGCTAGTTCCCTCGGTAAGGGCGAGACTTGCTAGCACGATATAGATTCTGATACAAGTGTTAGGATGTTAGGATAATATCGTATTCAGTTGAAACCCAGTAAAGCAATGTAATATCTGTAAGACATCTCAGAAGTAGAATGATAAGTTAAAATGAGGTTAGAAAGCATATTAGGAATAGTAAATCCTGTTACTATAGAAACTCAGTATACCGCATAGTTTCCAGCAGAAATACTATATCATGTTCAGCATTAGACTCAGTACAGTATGGCAAAAGATTATATTTATGTACACATGCTATGTTCAGTCTCACCATGTATTAAATATGTACATATCACTATCACTAGTTCAGCATGCAGTATGTACAAACACTTTATTATCATTAGCTTCAGTATGTGGGACATGCAGATAGTATTACTAGTTGAGACTGTTGTATTGTTTGGGGTTGGACTACCGAGCATCCATGACCGCCCAGGGTTGATAGCTGTATATACTCGTCCGCTAGAGGACGAGGATATATCACTCTACGGAGTGGCATGCCGTCCCACAGGGGACGAAGATGGGATGCCAGTTTTCCCCATATTATGCCTTGGTCGGCTTTTACACACCCCTGTCGAGCGGATACGCCCGGGTGTTGATTCAGGAGTCCTCCGGACTCAGATGCAGTTATAATCAGGGGCTCAGCGAGCCCAAGTGCATACCCAAGGGACCGGCAGGATGCTTACAGGGTTTAAAGGAGATGGGATGACCGTGGTAGGGGTATAGATTCTGTGCTGGTTGTACCTCCTGGCTTATGGGGGCCTGGTAAGGTTTGTGTGTGCTATGTTATGCTATGTTATGTTATGCCATGTTATGATAGATACGAGTAGATCAACAGTAGAACGATACGTCTCCAGGTATGACTCCTACTCCTTCCAGTATAATTGAGAGAAGGTATGACTTACATTATCAGACGGTTAACCTATTTCTTCCTACTGCAGTTTCATAAGTTATATTATTGTTTTCAGTTATTTCTTTCAGTTATTGCTTTACATACTCAGTACCAGTGGTACTGACGCCCGGTGGGGTGCTGCATTACTTGCCTGCAGGTACTCATAGACGAGTAGGCGATACCACGTGATTCCTGTCAGCGATCGATTATTCAGCTCCTGTCATCCGGAGACTGAATTCCAGAGGTGTACTTCATTTTCTTTTGTTGTATAGTACGGGTAGGTCGGGGCCCTCCCGATCATTTTTATTGCTATTACTAGAGGCTTGCAGTCTGTATATGTTCCCTATGGTCAGATGAGCCGGTCGTGTGAGGTCGTGCAGTTGTTAGCTGTTAGTACTTCTGTTTCTCTTATGTTGGCCTTGTGGGGCCATAGTTCGACAGTAGTGGTGACCTTACCAGTCACGTAGCTATCCAGTACTTCAGGGTTGAGTTATAGATAACTAGACAGCATGGTGGCCTTGTTGGCCCGTATAGGTCTCTCTATATTGATATGCTTCTGGTCAACTGCTAGTACAGGTACAGGAGGCTATAGGCCAATGGGTCGGGGGCTGTGTTTACAGCCGTTATATAGCCCTTTGTTTCCAGAAATATGAGTTAGAGCCAGCCAGGCACCAGATGTGCCCAGGCTTAACAGTCCAGCAGTTCAGGTCCTAGTAGGGCACTAGGTGCCAGTCATACCCCCCAAGGCGGGGTGTGACAAACATGGTATCAGAGCAGGTCGTGTCCCAGGGAGTCTGCAAGCCGTGTTAAGTAGAGTCTTGTCTATGGATGTGTTGTGCACCACATACTATAGGCAGGAGGCTGCGAGGCATGATAGGATGGTTACCCTTCCTTCTCAGTCAGTCGTGCTTTAGAGCGGTACAGCATAGGGTTGAGTCCCTATAAACTTACCGTATTCTTTGATTACAGATACAAAGGCAGATCAGCATTATCATATCACAGGCAGAAGATCAGATATAGCAACAGAAGAGGGCATCAACCAGTTACATGATAACTACAGTAGCAGGAGGAGGTACTCGAAACCTCCTAGCATGATACCTTTATCGGTACTATCCCCAGTATATGTTGATAACGTCAAAATAGGAAGTCCGGAGTGTAATGTACATACGAGTTTATTTATTTATTAGCCATATAAGATCTTATTAAGATTACAGACAAGGTCAGACCACCAGGTAAGTATAAGAAAGAGAGGGAAATGCATGAATCCCAAATACATCTTTTTGGATATGGTATAGTTAAATGCTTTTACTTGTTGCAATAAGAAAAGGGCTATTCCTACCTCTTGATTTTGATGCCAGTATAGTAAAGGGGCGTAAGACTTGAGATGGGGCTGCCAAATCAAGCAGTAAGTAAAGATGGGCTGATTGATCCTAGTAAGTATTGGAAAGTATAAAGAGCCCCTATGATTCCGTAAGTTGTGCAGACCCTTATGATAATAAGCCAGTAGAGGAAGTAAGACCGTTAGCTTACTCGAAGTAGGGGTAAAAGACCTGCTAGTGATAAATGCCTAATAATAGTCAAGTTTGAGTCAGAAAAAGGCTAAGTCCACCATATATGCTAACAGATAGCAAGACATACCTGTAAGATTATAGTTATGATCCAGTTGTGACATCGAAAGATATAGAGGTCATGTGAATCAGATGGGCTTGAATATAAGCCAGAAGAAGTATAGGCCGAGGCTTGATCAGTAATCTCATTAGCAACGAAAGGCAGGTACCTTGAACCCTAGAGTTCAGCTTAAGCAGGATGAGGGGAAGAAGCAAGAGTGTCAGATGTTGTGGGGAAATTAGGATTACCCTCGGATTGATAGAATATCATATTAAGGATTAAGCCTCAGGCTGACAGTAAGATTGCGGTTCAGAATACCGCAGTATGTCCGCTATGGAAAAGTTAAGAAATTACTGATACAGTAATTCTAATCTAGTGTGGCCTAGAGATAAGGCTGAGCAGACAGTCATGGGCTCTTAATATAAGCCATGTAAGGCCACAAGATTCGAACGTTGACCCCACATCGCAGGAGTGGCGGAATTTCAAACAGCAGACAATAACTAAGGTGTTTATGTTTGTTACTTTCAGAATGGGGTGACAACACAATGAAATGATAAGACAGGGCAAAAGATAGTATTAGGTCGTAGAAGCGGTGTATCATGTACGGTATGAGACTCAGCAGAGCATGTCAGAGATTATGTATTACCGCGGAATTCAGTACATATTGTACGTAACTATTGATATATATATATGTATACAGATAATAGATATGCTGTGAGTGGCTGCCTATAAGGGGTATAATCACAGATACTGATTAGTAATAGAAAGCATGTACAAATTGCATTGCAGGATCCCCTTGCCAAAAAAAAAAAGAGAAAAAAGAGAGAGAAGAGAGAAGAAAGAAAGAAAGGAGAGAAGAAAGGAGAAAGGGAAAGGAGAAGAGAAAGGGCAGATTAAATGTGAATTACGTATGAAGTGATAGGAACTGTCTCAGTTTTCAATTATTAAGTTAATAGACTTATGTGTTGTTGTCAGATCTAGGCTCTAGGAGCTTATCAGAGTTAATGGCCTAAACCAGAAGGCTAGATGAGAAGGACGCAGTTAAACGGTCTACCGACCAGCTGGTGCCTGCATTAGCAGGGAAGCATCCCTAAAGATCGGTAACATTAGTGCATATGCTAGAACCAGGATTAGAGGCCGAATAGGCAAATTTCAGAGATTAGCAATATCAGAATTGTTCTAGTATGTTAAGTGGTCGTACGTCATGTTTCCAGCCTTGTAGGTGAGAGTCGGCCTTAACCAACCTAGCAGTTATTATGTGGAACAACCCATAAGACAGCCGTCCATCCTAGTCAGAATACTGTGGGTACCCCAAGGAAGGGTCCACATCAGTAGTCAGCGACAGACTAGTACTTCAGCTGGTTCTCGTAAGATATTTAGATACAGAGCCCTAGCAAAAGGCTAGTATTTACAGAATAGCTCATAAGACCGAGAATTCCCCAGAATAGCAGTATAAATCCAAGTGGATACACACAAGGCGTAAGAAATTGATAGTACCCTGCTAGCACAGTGTTACTGAGACCAGGGGATTAGTAGACTCCTCGTGAAGACCCAGAGATTGATCGCCTGGGAGTAAGTTTGATTAAGCCCAGCCTTACAGTGGTTCAAGCAAAATAACAAAGCAATTAGATGCCCACAAGTCTACAGTATGCATGAACTATAAGTACTCAAGTAGAACAGTTAGAGCATTGTTAGACTACTGCCACATTCGGGTCATTCAACCCGACTATTCAGTTATTTAAGGTTATGCAGCCAGGTCGTTAGAGGTCATGATCAATATCAGGATCCTCTGATCAGATAAAGGCACAAGGTGCACAGCCGGTCATTCTAGTTACCTTAGCAACAGGTAGCCTTAGCTATTAGCATACGGCCAGAAGGCCAGATAAGCTCTAGCTATACCGGTAGATTACTTGTCATATTATCCGGCATAATAAACCAGTATGACCGTTAGCTATATGCCAATTCTTTGTAAATGTGAATTTTGGTTGAGTTTAGTAGTCTTTTTGGTCACATTGTGTCGGAGGTTGGTGTACAGATAGATATACAGAAAATCGAAATAGTGAAGACATAGCCTAGACCTACCACTCCGATCGAAGTACGCAATCCCTACGGTTAGCCGGGTACTGCAGAGGGTTTGTGGAAGGATTTTCCACCTTAGCAGCACCTCTGACTAAATTGACACAGAAGGCAGCAAAGTTCCGGTAGACTGAGGCGTGTGAGTAGAACTTCCAAGAGTTAAAAGCTAGGTTAACATCAGCTCCAGTGTTAGTATCGCCAGGAGGTACAGAGGGTTGATGCAGCATGGTAAAGTAATAGCTTATGCTTTCAGGCAGTTGAAGAAACGTGAAAAGAATTATCTTACCCATGACCTGGAGTTAGCTGCAGTAGTTTATGCCTTAAAGAGTGGAAATTTTGTATCACCCAGGAAGGGCTAATATGGTAGCAGATGCCCTTAGCCGTAAATCTATGGGAAGTTGGCATACTTGCAGCCTGGACAGCGAAAATAGACCCAAGAATTACACTAGTTAGCCAGTTTAGCAGTTCACATAGCAGAAATAAAGGATAACAGGACGATAATACAGAATGTCGCAGTGTTGTCGTTAGTGGTGGAAGTAAAGGAGCGGCAGTACGGAGACCCTAGCCGGGTTCAACTTGAACACAAGGTTCAGTAAGGAGAGGTGACATATTTTCAGATAACCGGGGATGAAATGTTGCGATATAGAGGCCGCATTTGTGTTCCAGATATTTTGGGGCATCGCCAGCAGCTTATGAGCGAGGCGCATTACGCCCGCTATTCTCTCCACCCAGGCGCGATGAAAATGTGCCATGATATCAAAGAAAACTACTGGTGGCCAGGTATGAAAATAGAAATCGCTGAATTTGTAGCCCAGTGTCCTAACTGCCAACAGGTGAAAGCAGAACATCAGAAACCAGGCGGATTAACTTAGGAAATAGCTGTGCCTCTCTGGAAATGAGAAGCAGTGGATATAGATTTTGTGACAGGACTACCCCGTACGAAACGCGGAAATGATTCTATTTGGGTAATAGTTGACAGGCTGACAAAATCAGCTCATTTCCTGCCAGTGAAGGCTACCTTCTCAGCTGAGGATTATGCCGAATTGTATATCAGAGAAATAGTTAGATTGCATGCAGTGCCGGTATCTATCATTTCTAATAGGGGAGCACAGTTTACAGCTAGATTCTAGCAGTCATTCTAGAGGGGTCTGGAAACGCAGACTAATTTAAACATAGCATTCGATCCCCAGACAGATGAGCAGGCTGAGCGCACAATTCAGACGCTCAAAGACATGTTGCGAGCGTGTGTGCTAGGTTTTGGTAGTAGCCAAAGTGAGCATTTACCGTTAATTGAATTTTCCTACAATAGTAGCTATCATTCAGCCATCCAGATGGCGCCTTTTGAGGCATTATACGAACAAAAATGCAGATCGCTGAATGGTTGGTTTGAAATCGGAGAGTCAGTGTTGGTTGGCCCAGACATTGTTCAGCAGTCAAAGAAAAAGGTAAAGCTTATCCGAAGAATGCCTACTGACTGCACAGAGCCGCCAGAAATCATATGTAGATGTGCGGCGCGGAAAATTGATGTTTGATGTGTATGACTGGGTATTTCTGAAGTATCCCCAATAAAAGAGATAATGAGGTCCGGCAAAAAAGATAAGCTCAGGCCGAGGTTTGTTGGGCCTTATCGGATTCGTCGAAGGACAGGCCGAGTAGCATATGAGTTGAATTTGCCTCAAGAATTAGAATCCATTCATCCGGTATTTCATGTATCTATGCTGAGGAAATGCATAGGAGACCCGTCCAGAGCAGTCCCAGTCCAAAATATCCAGGTTACAAAAAAGCTGGTCTATGAGGAGGTTCCAATAACTATCTTAAACAGGCAGATTCGCAGATTGAGGACTAAAGATATTACGTCTATCAAGGTATTGAGGCGTAACAGGAATCGAGAAGAGATGACTTGGGAAGCTGATGAAGATATGAAAGCCAGATACCCTCACCTATTTCAGGCCTAGTCAGGCGAAAGGTATGTCCGTATTGTTACTTATGCAGTACCTTATAGTTGTATGTGTGTGAATAAGAAGGATTGATATTTAGTTATCCAGTGGATCCTAAAATATTACGTGTAGTGCCTGTGTTGGACTTTTCTGCATTTCAGGTTTTGCTATAGTCCATATTACAGGGGAAAATCTGCCGAGATTTTTCTAAAAAGTAAGTAAGTAGTCCTCTAGATAACAGTGTACATTCGAGGACGAATGTTCTTAAGGGGGGAGAATATTATACCCCGTAGAATTCCCGGCACCTAGACATCCTATTCGCACGTTGGTTAAGCATATTAGAAGGCCATACGTGCTGGAGAAAGGCCCGGGAAAAGATCAGACGAGAAACCTGTCGAACCATCGTGGAAGGAGCCGAGGCAGAGCCCCTCCGCGATGGCAGCGTGTCATGGAGGAGGGGCCTCCGCGTTGGCTCCGTGACATGTTGGCCTTGTCCAGGCCCAAGTATATAAAGCTCCACTTCGGTTTTAAATGATAAAAACATTTATAAACTTCCAGAAAACAGAGCAGGCCAGTAGAGGGAGAAAAGAAACGAAGGAGATAATATAATTTTCGTCCGATTACGCTACTAAACGTTGTCCAAACTCAAATTAACCTCAGATACTGAGATATTTAGCAGCAGAGAGCATTCCTACGGATTCAGTTTCGTGAAATACGGCCGACGAATCGTCGAGCCACCGAGCTAAGGTAAGTGGAATTGCTCCAAATTAGTGTCTATGTGTTCCTAGTTGTGAAGTGAGTATTTCTCCCTTCTGGACCGCTGAAAAATAGCGAGTTTTCGACCGTCTTTCGATAAGCCTAAGTTTAGGCTATAAACTATATCGAAAGTGATGTTGCCTTTTAAAGTAAAGCTGTATTTAATATTAATTGACATATTTATGAATGCAGTTGGGAGAAAATAGCTGAAGTACTGGCCGAGTCTCGTTCGACAGACGAATAGTTGAAGGATAAGGTATGTAAAGCTAGTTCCCTCGGCAAGTTAGTAATCATGGTACAGTACAGTAATTTAAAGGCCAGTAGAATATTCAGAAGCCATGTATGATGTTTACTATGAATGATGGTACGATATTAGAAACGTCATGTTATGATCAGCGCGAGACTTGCTAGCACGATATAGATTCTGATACAAGTGTTAGAAACCGCACAACATGCTTAGTACGTGATGTGACACAGGATGTTAGGATAATATCATATTTAGTTGAAACCCGGTAAAGCAATGTAATATCTGTAAGACATCTCATAAGCAGAATGATAAGTTAAAATGAGGTTAGAAAGCATATTAGGAATAGTAAATCCTGTTACTATAGAAACTCAGTATACCGCATAGTTTCCAGCAAAAATACTATATCATGTTCAGCATTAGACTCAGTACAGTATGGCAGAAGATTATATTTATGTACACATGCTATGTTCAGTCTCATCATGTATTAAATATGTACATATCACTATCACTAGTTCAGCATGCAGTATGTACAAACACTTTATTATCGTTAGCTTCAGTATGTGGGACATGCAGATAGTATTACAAGTTGAGACTATTGTATTGTTTGGGGTTGGACTACCGAGCATCCATGACCGCCCAGGGTTGATAGATGTATTGACTCGTCCGCCAGAGGACGAGGATACGTCGCTCTACGGAGTGGCATGCCGTCCCACAGGGGACGAAGATGGGATGCCAGTTTTCCCCATATTATGCCTTGGTCGGCTTTTACACACCCCTGTCGAGCGGATACGCTTGGGTGTTGATTCAAGAGTCCTCTAGACTCAGATGCAGTTATAGTCAGGGGCTCAGCGAGCCCAAGTGCATACCCAGGGTACCGGCAGGATGCTTACAGGGTTTATAGGAGATGGGATGACCGGGGTAGGGGTATAGATTTTGTGCTGGTTATACCTCCCAGCTTATGGGGGCCGGGTAAGGTTTATGTGTGCTATGTTATGCTATGTTATGTTATGCCATGTTATGATAGATATGAGTAGATCAGCAGTGGAACGATACGTCTCCAGGTATGACTCCTACTCTTTCCAGTATAATTGAGAGAAGGTATGACTTACATTATCAGACGGTTAATCTATTTCTTCCTACTGCAGTTTCATTAGTTATATTATTGTTTTCAGATATTTCTTTCAGTTATTGCTTTACATACTCAGTACCAGTGGTACTGACGCCCGGTGGGGCGCTGCATTACTTACCTGCAGGTACTCATAGATGAGTAGGCGATACCACGTGATTCATGTCAGCGATTGAGTATTCAGCTCCTGTCATCCGGAGACTGAATTCCAGAGGTGTACTTCATTTTATTTTGTTGTATAGTACGGGTAGGTCGGGGCCCTGTCCCGATCATTTCTATTGCTATTCCTAGAGGCTTGCAGTCTGTATATGTTCCCTGTGGTCAGATGAGCCGGTCGTGTGAGGTCATGCAGTTGTTAGCTGTTTGTACTTCTGTTTCTTTTATGTTGGCCGTGTGGGGCCATAGTTCGACAGTAGTGGTGACCTTACCGGTCACGTAGCTATCCAGTACTTCAGGATTGAGTTATAGATAACAAGACAGCATGGTGGCCTTGT
This sequence comes from Datura wrightii, assembly GCA_035772735.1. Classification (NCBI taxonomy): domain Eukaryota; kingdom Viridiplantae; phylum Streptophyta; class Magnoliopsida; order Solanales; family Solanaceae; genus Datura; species Datura wrightii. The sequence continues at coordinate 85,663,319 of JASDFA010000006.1, read as the reverse complement.
CGGCCCGTATAGGTCTCCCTATATTGATATGCTTCTGGTCAGCTGCTAGTACAGGTATAGGAGGCTATAGGCCAATGGGCCGGGGGCTGTGTTTACAGCCGTTATATAGCCCTTTGTTTCCAGAAATATGAGTTAGAGCCAGCCAGGCACCAGATGTGCCCAGGCTTAACAGTCCAGCAGTTCAGGTCCTAGTAGGGCACTAGGTGCCTGTCATACCCCCCAAGGCGGGGTGTGAAAGATAGCATTTCTTAGCTTTTCAGTATGTTTATTCACATACGAGGATTAATGTTCCCAAGGGGGAGATATTATAATACCCCGAAAATTCTAAGATCAGACCCAAGGTTTGAATCCAAAAAAAAAGGATTTTCTACATCAACTCATAAGACGAGTCATCCAGCGACTCGTGAGGTGCACCACGAGTCATTAGGTGACTCATGGGAAGGAGGGAAGACTTGGTTGGATTTGTTGGTTTGGGGGTTGACCACGGGTGAGCCCACGAGTCGTTATGTTAGCCGTGGTTAGAAGTTTGATTTGAAGGTTGAAGGATTTAGCAGTGCTCCTAACGATTAGTCACCACGAGTCATAGGGCATACCATGAGTCATGGTGTCCCTCATGGTGACCAGTGTTGATGAGCCTCCAGTGCTGGCAACGAGAGATGACCATGAGTCGTGGTATGTGACGAAGAGTCATCCAGTACCTCATTGGGACTGTCAGTGTGTTTTTCCCTACGAATTTATTTAGGTCTTTTCTATAATTCCTAAGTTTCGAAGAGCTAAACTACATGGTTTTAATCTCAAATAGGTGTGTTTTAAGAGGTTTTAACTCATCCTAAGTCTATTCCTCTCCATGCATGCAAGCCTAATAGTTCTAAGGGGTGATCAAGCTTAGATTCATCAAGTTCTTCCCCAAATTCCTTTGGGCTCTCAAGAGGGTTGTGAAATCTGATTCTCCCAGGTATGTAGGATTATGAATGGATGTATGCATCCACTCCCATGCCCAATCCCTCTTCAATTTCATTTTATTTCTAAGTTGTTGAATCTATGGGGTTTTAACCCAACTTGGAAATTCTCTACGTATCTATCATGGCTATTCTCTATGCATGTTTCAAATGTTGAATTATGATTCATAGGCATGTTTTATAATATTATCAATTACAAATTATGATTTAAAGTTTTACAAATTATGATTCCCAATTATAAAAGTTCATGAAGAGATGAGATTATGATCTACGCTTCTAGTTATGATGAATGTTTGTGATAAAAGTATGAATTTGTATTACCCATGACTATATCCATGTTTTCGAATAATCAATTTCATGTCAAGAATGTTTAAGTATTGGGAAAGCCCATATGATAAGGTATGTTTCATGATTTATCTAAATTTCATGTTATTAAATTACCACATGGTTTTAGAGTCTAGACTCCCACTCTTTTTAGCTTATGGTATAGTTTGAGCCAGAGGCTCCTCATGTTATGATTTTAGACTATGCATGTATTTTATGATTCAACTTCATTACTTGACGATGGTCTGCTTCGTTGAAATATAATGGAGAGCACATGCATGTTTTTGGGAGTAGTGTCTACCATCGGGTAGGCTAAGGGTCAGTAAACCCTATGCCTCAGAACTACGTGCCAACGTAGCTATCTTCAGATTATTAGGGACCTCCTTGTGAGCTTCCCCTACCCCCAAGGGGCCTTCAGCTTGATTTCCATATCATGGTAGTGTCTTTAGCCCTAGCAAGGTTTTGGACGGCTCTGCCCACTTGAATGTAATAGTCGGGACCATGTAAGCTCTATCGTGGTACTTTTGGTTATATGACGAGTCTCCCATTGTTCCTCATGTTTTCAGCTATGCATGTTCATCAATCATGATAATATGTTTGTTCCCGGTGTTTGCTATAGGGGTTATAAACCGACACGCAAGTGCACGTGGTCAAACAAGTAATAAAGTGGCTAAGTAAGCCAAGTATCGATCCAAGGAGACTCAGGATAAGTAAAATTGCTAAGTACACTATATTCTTATCTTACTTCTAATTATGCTAACAACAGCGTAACCAACAGTGAAATAAGTTTTTGTTTATAAAATATATATATACTAAAACTATTAACAATTATTTACTGTGAATTTAAACTATGGATATGAGCATGCCAAGGTTAAGAACAAGTAATGAATTCAATTATAATAATTTGGTTAATCTCTTCTTCATGTTGCTAGCCAAGAACATTAGCCTAGAAATTAAAACTCTCGTATTTAATTTCACTTTAGAATCATAAACCATCCGTCTACATTTCTGTGATCAAATGCAATTTATGAACTAGCAATACAATTCCGGTTCCTAAACTGACTAATACGGCTTTCAAGTATATTTCTATCAGGAAAGCACATCAAAACCCAATTTTCCCAAATCAAGTTAAGAACAATACCCTATTAATTCACAACTTTCCAATTTCTTGCTCTCTCGAGTGAAATTGGACTTTTTAGATGTACATTAATGTCGGTCACACACTAATGCAGTAAGAACAAGAATTAATAGAACAACATGAAAGAAGAAGAAGAAAACCATATCATTAACAATCAAAATTCATCACCATTGTTCAAAACCTTAGCAAGGAAGAGAATTAGCCACTCATTTGTGGATTGATCATCCTAAACAAGTGTAAATCATGCATACAATTGATAGAAAGAAGAAAGGAAGAGAAGAAATCTCTTAGCTTTTTCGTCCCTCAACTGCTCCTAACCCACGTCCTTGCTCCACCAAGTGTGAACTAATTAAAATAAACCTAAGTGTGCTATTTATACTAGTGGAAAAGTTTTTCTGGAATAACAAGCAACGTGTCACGGAGGTCAACGCGGAGCACTGCCTCCGTGACACGGCGTGGACGCGGACCTTCACTGAAAATCGAGGGTCCGGTAAATTAGCCTCAATGTGGCACGGAGGCCAACGCGGAGGCCTATCTCCGTGCCACAGAGCTGGCGCGAGGCCACACTGGAATTTGCCATTTAATTTCCTCTCCAGGCAGTGTGCCTCCGCGATGGTAGCGTGGAACGGCTCCATCACGGAGCCCCTATACTTTGTGCATTCCAATGTCTTTTCCACGCTCGCATCTAAGTCCAACTCCGATATAGTTCCAACATGCATTTTAGCTCCTAAAAATCATATTTTCCTGCAAAACAAATGCTAATCATGTTGGTTAGTATAAATTCACATTTTATTACCAACTACATGAGAATATATACACATTGCACAACAAACAAGGCGAAAATGATACATTTGGGTATCACTTGGGCATATAAATCTGCCCAAGATCACTTACCCCACACTTAAATCCTTGTTCGTCCTCGAACAATACATACACAGCTCATGCAAATTACATCGCAACCTTTGTCACTATGATGCGACAATTTATGCTACGGTCATACCGATTATTCAATTTTTTTGCAAATCATCAAGAAAACATGCATGGTCTTACAATGCAATGACCTTTCATACATCAAGACTTCCTAGACTTTAAGAATTGACTCTCGAGATCGGCAAACTCATGCACATTAGCTAATCAAGAAATCCGACACGAAAATCAATCTTTCATCAATCATGTGCCCTCACCACTCAAGAGAATCTTCCCCTTTCATGTTCATGCAACACACAAACATTCAAGTAGGGGCATATAAAAATTAATTTCACTCTCTCCCAAAAGAATTCACATGCATCATGTCATGACCCATAGGCTTGCCCTTAGTGTATTACTCCACTAATATAAAGAAATGCAATGTAGGATCACGTAGGACTTTAATGGGTTGTAACGGGGCTATGGAACTAGTATATATATTGGATTAGCCAATAATAGTCACTAGCATCCTTAAGCGCCTTTTCACACATTCCCATCGACTCATGGATAACTTTTCTTCTTTTTTTTCTCTTTTTCTCTCATTCATGTTGGTTTACTTTCGTACAGCCCATTTCATCAAACACACTTGACACCAAACAAAGGGTTTTCATGTACCCTCCTCATCATTTCATTATAACAAGTGCCTCTTCAACCTCATCTTTTCTTTCCTCACTCTGCTTTTCTTTTTCTTTTCACTCTTCTCACTCTTTGACACTTTGGGAAAATTTTTCTTTTCTTCTAAGTGCTTAAGAGTTTTGTATAGACTTTACGGCTAATGAAAAGAAGGAATAAAACTTAGTTTATACAATTTTGGACAAAAGAAAGAAAGAAACGGCTAAAGGCTCAAAGGGCTGACTAGGGTATACAATCACATAAAAAGGTGGAGTATGACAAGAAAAAAAAAATAGAGACTCTCGGTTAAGACAAAGAAATGCCTACATCCTTTCCAATACTACACCTCCTTCATTTCGTTTCGTACACACACCAGGCAAGTTATAGACACTTCCAATAGCATAGAATAACAATACCTCACTTTACACAACATGCACATGCTCGAATCGAGATGTATTCACAGACTCTTGAATTAGCCAATTACATGAATTCAAGAATTAAGCCTCAATCATATCGAATCAAATTCTATAGCCTAGGTAACTCAACATATTTACAAAATTGCATGCTTTCAAACGAATCACTTTCACATTCTGAACATCAGTTACAACACGCAATGAAATTTTGCAACCATAAAGCAACTACAGGTTCATTGATGCAATCCACCAAAGAAAAACTAAAAACAAATTAAAACCCTACTCCTATCGACTACATTTCCCTTAAGACGGTCGTCATCCATCCATCATAGGGAATGGTCACTAACTATGACATCTGTTCAATGGGACTATTCTCGGTAAAAAAACCGAAAACAAACTCTGAGAAACCCAAAATAAAAACCGAAAACTTTTTGCAACACATCGATCATTTCGATAGAAAAATATTAACAAAATACTTTGATAAGTGCAAAATATTTTCGCAAAAATTTTGAAAAATATCGATCATTTCGATAAGAAAGAAATATTTACAAACTATTTACAGCATTCACAAAATATTTACCTTGGCAACCACAGCTTTGCATAACACACATCAGTAACCACAAAAATATGTACAGATACAACACAAATCAGTTCACAACAGGGAAAGCACAAACATACATACAAACCAAGGAAAAAGCATACAGCAGATTAGAGCCCAAGTCCCAACACCTAGCTACTCCCCACCCCACACTTAAATCGAACACTGTCCCCGGTGTTCACAAAAAATACAAAGCACAAAATTTCGGGTGGTGGAACTCCCTGCTTAGTCGAAATATTCGACTTCTTCATCTGGTGCTGCTGCCTCATCGCCCATGTCTAAGTCAGCTCCATCGTCATCATCGGACTCCACATCGGAGTCCTCACGACGTGTCTCCTCGTCAGTAGGGACATCGTCATCAGTAGGCTCCACGAAGGCTGGTCCCACTCGGCATAAAGCTCTAGCGTTCTCGCCGAATGGGTAGTCCAGCTCCAGCTGCCATAATTCTTCCTCGGTGGCTGGTCTCCCACCAATCCGTAGCTGAAGCATCTGCATGCCGAACATACGTGCCACGTACTGATCGTCACGAGCATGTCGCTCGCCTAAAGTCAACACTGGCCCGTGTGTGGTGTCGGGGGCCTTAGTTTTTCTCACATCGAGGGCCCTCCGCTCCAACTGCGGGATGTAATCAGAGGCTTCTTCCTCGACATCGAGGCCTCGGAGGAAGGTGGTGATGAGTCCGCCAAACCCGTATCTGTGGCCCTGGTGTAGTCTGGCTCTCTTCATGGCGGATATAATTACCGCCCCAACGTTAATCTCAAGCCCTTTCATAAGGGCATACACCAAGCATACACGGTCCCGGGTCACATCCGTAATGTGAACTCCCGAGATCAAGCACGAACATACAATCTTCAGCCATATTCTGGCCTCCCTGTTCATCTGCGAATAAGGCAGAGTCTGGTGGTAACCCCTCTCCTTATGTCTACTCCATCGGGCTGTGGATCGATCCCCACACAACGTACGTCTGATGTCGGTGTACGGTGGGGTGATGTTTAGCTGGCGGAGAATGTGAGCGTCTGTGTCCCGCGCTCCAACGATGGCATTAAATTGCTTGGGTTCCAGAGTGACAATCTGCCCTTTGATTTTTATTGTGTGGCTTCTGATGGCCGGGTTCCAATTTGCGTAGAACTCCCGGACCAAATGTAGGTTGCACTCCTTGGGCTCCTGGAATATAAAGCTGAGCCCAGCTGCTTCAATCCTCTGCACAATACGAGGGAACTCCTGTGCTAGTGGTTCCCGTGCAATATGTTCTTCCGGGAAGTACTTGCTCTCCTTATGCTTAGCATACCATTTCTTTCCTTCCTCAGTTACCCATCTTGTTCCGTATTGGCGGCGTTGGCCGCGCGGAACAGGTGGTGCAGCTGGGACTGTGGTGCCCAATCTCATTCTTTTCCTCCCGGTGCCAGAAGTAGAAGCACCTTTGCCTTTATCCTGCCTACTAGCCATTGTACCTGTCAATACACATAAACAAGCACAACGTTAAGCTAAATACATGTTAACTTCGGCTAAGGTCGGGTTACACAACGTTTACCCCACACTTAATCCTTAGCTACTTTTACAAAACTACGGCAAGGATAACTCTATTTACACCAAAGACAACAACTATACAATTTATGCTTAATGCGTTCACAAAAATTTCGACAGCATAACGCTTAGCGTACTACTCAGACTTCATACAGCTAATTCCAATCCTACTATCGCTAACAATTCAACCATCGCACAAGCAATAAAAAAAAATAAAAACAACAACAAAAACATTCTATATACAAACGAATCCAAATAATCAAACCAATTTACACAATTTTCGCACTTTCCCAAAAATTCGAGAATTCGTTGTCTTAACATTCATACAATATTTACAACAACTTATCTCAATTTACAAACACCCCCCAGCATCTAATTTACCGAATTATCAAGTCACCCAAGTCAAATTCAACAACCCATGCCCTAGAATACAATTCTACAATTAAATTCGAATTATTTACGTAATCGATAAGTTCAAACGCTAATTAGAACAATCCGAACATATATCCATCACAAATAACTCAACATCATGTTAAATTTCTACTTAGGGTGATATATCTCACCTCACATGCCCAAAGTCGACTAAAATCGCCAAAAAAATTGAGAGAAACAAGGAAAACATACCTTTGAATTGAAGAACCGAAGAAACTTGACGAATTCCTTGCCTAGTAACGTGGCACGGTGCTTGGGGAGGGGGAAATGGGTGTTTTGGTCGTGGAAGGGAGAGGGAATGGGGAGATTTGGGCGAAAATCGGGGGTTTATTTAAAGAAAACACGCGGGTCACCCGGCAACCCGGTGTGACCCGGCACCAAATGTAAGGCAACGTGTCACGGAGGGTAATGCGGAGCCCCTCCTCCATGACACGGAGCCAACGCGTTGGCTTACTGGAAATTTTTAAAAAAATCCGGATTTTGCCTTCAACGTGTCACGGAGGGTAACGCGGAGCCCTTCCTCCGTGACACGGAGCCAACGCGCCAGTGCACTGTTTCTTCCATTAAATGATTTTTTCACACCTTGCCTTATTCTTCCAGATTCCATGCATATTTCTCTCCGTTAGACCTGAAAATCACCTCACTAAACAAAATTGGTTAGATTAATAGATTTCCCTAACTAAAATGAAAAATATTAACTAAAACAAGAATCTAAACCTAATCAAGAAAAGAAAAATAAAAATAAAAATTATTTACACTAAAAAAAAAAAGAAAGAAAGAAATTATTTTTCACGGGTTGCCTCCCGTGCAGCGCCTGGTTTAGCGTCGCGGCTTGACGTCCTTTATGCTCATTTATCTATCAGGGTGAGGGACGATTTGTCACGATTGTTGTTTTCCCCCCAGTAGTTCTCAACCTTATCAGGTGGCCTTCCTATTAACTCTCGGGAATCATTCATCTGATTTGCATTCCCATGATCAATCACATTGATCACCGAGAGTTCTTCATTCACCGTTGGGAGCTTAGGTGCTTTGTACACATTGAATACTTCTACCTTGTCATGTGCTCGCATTGTAAGTTGACCCGCAGCTACGTCAATTAATGCTTTTCCAGTTGCCAAAAAGGGTCGTTCCAAAATAAATGGGACTTCAGCATCTGGTTCAAAATCCAGAACAATAAAATCGACCGGAAAAATGAGGGAGCCCACTTGCACTAACACATCCTCAACAATGCCATCCGGCTTAGCCAAGGACCTGTCTGCCAATTGCAAGATTACAGTTGTAGGTCTAGGACTCCCTAGACCTAACTTTCTGAATACCGAAGATGGCATCAGATTTATGCTTGCCCCCAAGTCGCATAATCCACGAGCTCGGATACTCTGCCCAATAGTGAGCTGGAGAGTAAAACTTCCAAGGTCTTTCAGTTTCATGGGCAGTCTGTTTTGAATCCGGGAAGTGCATTCCTCCGTCAAAGCTACCGTGGCATACTCAGTCAAGCGACTTTTGTTAGCCACGATGTCTTTAATATATTTTGCATATTTGGGCACTCCCTGCAAGACATCAACAAGAGGTAAATTAACATGTACCTGTTTAAGCACCTCCATAAATTTCTTGAAACACGCCTCCTCCTTGTGTTTCTTAAGTCGTTGAGGGAACGGGGGTGGAGGTCTTTCTTCTTTTGCTTCATTTGTCTTCCCCCTATCAGGACTTTGTTCCTCCTCAACTTCTGCTGCTCCTGACTTTTGAGGCGGTCTTTCCGGTTCTACCTCCTTCAACTGTAAACCACTCCTCTTGGTCACTGCATTCACCTGCTTCAGATTAGGATCCGTGTCGCTAGGTAGTCCTCCTCTGGGTCTTGTATTTTGGGCACTAGCAAATTGCCCAAACTGATATTCAAGAGCCTTGGTCGCCAACTGATTGTTCTTCACTTCGGCTGCCAATTTAACATAGTCAGCCTGCAATTGTGCCTGATTAGCGATCATGGTTTTGAACATCTCCTCAGTGGTCGGTGATGGTGGTGCAGGAGGGGCATTGTGATTTCTGAATTGAGCTTGATAGTTTTGTTGCCCTCCTTGATTTCTCTGCATACCCTGACCAGAACCTTGGCCTTGTTGGTTGTTGCTACCCCACAAAAAATTTGGATGGTTCCTCAAATTTGAGTTGTAGCCACTACCAAACTGCTGCTGATTTCTCTGTGCATTGCCCACAAAGTTAACAGAATCAGGATTTGCACCACAGCACTCAGCTGAATGCTCACTACTACCACACACTTCACACCACATCTGCTGGACTGCATTGACTGAAACTGAAGGCTGGTTCAAATTCATATTGCTGAAGTGATTGTTTAACTGATTTTGCAAGGCAGCTATCTGTGCAGCGATAGCTGTGAATCCATCCACTTCAAGTACTCCCGCTGCTTTCCTTGCTCCACCTCTTGATGAATCGGCATTCCATTCTGGATTGCCCTGTGAAATTCGGTTAAGCAAAGTGTACAGCTCCTCATAGGTCTTTTCCAGCGCTTGCCCTCCAGCTGCTGAGTCTTACAGAATTTTAGTATCGGGTTCCAAACCCTCAATAAATGTGTGTACCAACATCTCATTGGACTGATGATGATGAGGACAGTCCCGCAACATGGATTTAAATCTTTCCCAGGCTTGATATAGATTTTCTCCCTCCCTCTGTTTAAAACTTAGAATTTGACTTCTAAGTCTGGCTGTTTTACCAGAAGGGAAAAATCTAATCAAAAACTTCCGTGCAAGATCATCCCACGTTGATATAGAATTTGCTGGTTCAGCTTTTAACCACCTCTTGGCTTCACCGAGTAAGGAAAACGGAAATAAGGTGAGCCGAACATAATCGGGTGACACTCCAGCGGGTATATAAGTGTCACTTATCTCCAAAAAATTCTGGAGATGTTGTTGTGGGTCTTCATGAGGGAGACCGGTAAATTGCCCGCTTGTGTGCAAAAGTTGCACCATGTTCTGCTTTAATTCAAACCTCCCTCCAGGCTCTGGTTTGCGAATACTAAAATGTACATTTTTGGCGTGTGGGATTGCCACTTCGCAAATCGGCCTTGCTGCTGCATCATCGGGCACTAACACTACCCGCACAACTGGTGGATGTTGCTGCTCCATAATAGATTGTCGGAACAACTGCAGCTTCTTTTGTAGAGCTTCCCTACGTTGACTATGAAATTCACGTTCAGGCTCTAAGTAAGATTCCACCAGCTCTTTGTCCCTTGCCAGTGTTCACAGAAATCAAATCTGCAAAATACAGGCTAAGACCAAGTTGTTAACACTTAAGAAAATAAAACAAAAATACAGTAAATTTACACTTAACACGATTTCACCAATTGCCTAGTCTCCCCGGCAACGGCGCCAAAAACTTGTTCGCGGTGTTTGCTATAGGGGTTATAAACCGACACGCAAGTGCACGTGGTCAAACAAGTAATAAAGTGGCTAAGTAAGCCAAGTATCGATCCAAGGAGACTCAGGATAAGTAAAATTGCTAAGTACACTATATTCTTATCTTACTTCTAATTATGCTAACAACAGCGTAACCAACAGTGAAATAAGTTTTTGTTTATAAAATATATATATACTAAAACTATTAACAATTATTTACTGTGAATTTAAACTATGGATATGAGCATGCCAAGGTTAAGAACAAGTAATGAATTCGATTATAATGATAATTTGGTTAATCTCTTCTTCATGTTGCTAGCCAAGAACATTAGCCGAGAAATTAAAACTCTCGTATTTAATTTCACTTTAGAATCATAAACCATCCATCTATATTTCTGTGATCAAATGCAATTTATGAACTAGCAATACAATTCCGGTTCCTAAACTGACTAATACGGCTTTCAGGTATATTTCTATCAGGAAAGCACATCAAAACCCAATTTTCCCAAATCAAGTTAAGAACAATACCCTATTAATTCACAACTTTCCAATTTCTTGCTCTCTCGAGTGAAATTGGACTTTTTAGATGTACATTAATGTCGGCCACACACTAATGCAGTAAGAACAAGAATTAATAGAAAAACATGAAAGAAGAAGAAAACTATATTATTAACAATCAAAATTCATCACCATTGTTCAAAACCTTAGCAAGGAAGAGAATTAGCCACTCATTTGTGGATTGATCATCCTAAAACAAGTGTAAATCATGCATTCAATTGATAGAAAGAAGAAAGGAAGAGAAGAAATCTCTTAGCTTTTTCGTCCCTCAACTGCTCCTAACCCACGTCCTTGCTCCACCAAGTGTGAACTAATTAAAATAAACCTAAGTGTGCTATTTATACTAGTGGGAAATTTTTCCCGGAATAACAAGCAACGTGTCACGGAGGTCAACGCGGAGCACTGCCTCCGTGACACGGCATGGACGAGGACCTTCACTGGAAATCCAGGGTCCGGTAAATTAGCCTCAATGTGGCACGGAGGCCAACGCGGAGGCCTATCTCCGTGCCACGGAGTTGTCGCGAGGCCACACTGGAATTTTCCATTTAATTTCCTCTCCAAGCAGTGTGCCTACGCGATGGTAGCGTGGCACGGCTCCATCGCGGAGCCCCTATACTTTGTGCATTCCAATGTCTTTTCCACGCTCGCATCTAAGTCCAACTCCGATATAGTTCCAACATGCATTTTAGCTCCTAAAAATCATATTTTCCTGCAAAACAAATGCTAATCATGTTGGTTAGTATAAATTCGCATTTTATTACCAACTACATAAGAATATATACACATTGCACAACAAACAAGGCGAAAATGATACATTTGAGTATCACTTGGGCATATAAATCTGCCCAAGATCACTTACCCCACACTTAAATCCTTGTTCGTCCTCGAACAATACATACACAGCTCATGCAAATTACATCGTAACCTTTGTCACTATGATACGACAATGTACGCTACGGTCATACCGATTATTCAATTTTTTTGCAAATCATCAAGAAAACATGCATGGTCTTACAATGCAATGACCTTTCATACATCAAGACTTCCTAGACTTTAAGAATTGACTCTCGAGATCGGCAAACTCATGCACATTAGCTAATCAAGAAATCTGACACGAAAATCAATCTTTCATCAAGCATGTGCCCTAACCACTCAAGAGAATCTTCCCCTTTCATGTTCATGCAACACACAAACATTCAAGTAGGGGCATATAAAAATTAATTTCACTCACTCTCCCAAAAGAATTCACATGCATCATGTCATGACCCATAGGCTTGCCCTTAGTGTATTACTCCACTAATATAAAGAAATGCAATGTAGGATCACGTAGGACTTTAATGGGTTGTAACGGGGCTATGGAACTAGTATATATATTAGATTAGCCAATAATAGTTGCTAGCATCCTTAAGCGCCTTTTCACACATTCCCATCGACTCATGGATAACTTTTCTTCTTTTTTTTCTCTTTTTCTCTCATTCATGCTGGTTTACTTTCGTACAGCCCATTTCATCAAACACACTTGACACCAAACAAAGGGTTTTCATGTACCCTCCTCATCATTTCATTATAACAAGTGCCTCTTCAACCTCATCTTTTCTTTCCTCACTCTGCTTTTCTTTTTCTTTTCACTCTTCTCACTCTTTGACACTTTGGGAAAATTTTTCTTTTCTTCTTAAGCGCTTAAGAGTTTTGTATAGACTTTATGGCTAATGAAAAGAAGGAATAAAACTTAATTTATACAATTTTGGACAAAAGAAAGAAAGAAACGACTAAAGGCTCAAAGGGCTGACTAGGGTATACAATCACATAAAAAGGTGGAGTATGACAAGAAAAAAAAAATAGAGACTCTCGGTTAAAACAAAGAAATGCCTACATCCTTTCCAACACTACACCTCCTTCATTTCATTTTGTACACACACAAGGAAAGTTCTAGACACTTCCAATAGCATGGAATAACAATACCTCACTTTACACAACATGCACATGCTCGAATCGAGATGTATTCACAGACTCTTGAATTAGCCAATTACATGAATTCAAGAATTGAGCCTCAATCATATCAAATCAAATTCTATAGCCTAGGTAACTCAACATATTTACAAAATTGCATGCTTTCAAACGAATCACTTTCACATTCTGAACATCAGTTACAACACGCAACGAAATTTTGCAACCATAAAGCAACTACAGGTTCATTGATGCAATCCACCAAAGAAAAACTAAAAACAAATTAAAATCCTACTCCTATCGACTACATTTCCCTTAAGACGGTCGTCATCCATCCATCATAGGGAACGGTCACTAACTATGACATCAGTTCAATGGGACTATTCTCGGTATAAGAACCGAAAACAAACTCCGAGAAACCCAAAATAAAAACCGAAATTTTTTTTCAACACATCGATTATTTCGATAGAAAAATATTTACAAAATATTTTGATAAGTGCAAAATATTTTCGCAAAAATTTTGAAAAATATCGATCATTTCGATAAGAAAGAAATATTTACAAACTATTTTTAGCATTCACAAAATATTTACCTTGGCAACCACAGCTTTGCATAACACACATCAGTAACCACAAAAATATGTACATATACAACACAAATCAGTTCACAACAGGGAAAGCACAAACATACATACAAACCAAGGAAAAAGCATACAGCAGATTAGAGCCCAAGTCCCAGCACCTAGCTACTCCCCACCCCACACTTAAATCGAACACTGTCCCCAGTGTTCACAAAAAATACAAAGCACAAGATATGGTTTCGATTATGCGAATGTGTTTTGGTTTTAAGTTATTGATTGTTGTTTTGGCTTACATTCTTAATTATGGTTGCTTTTATGATTGATCACCATGAAAACACACACATTACACCTAGGTAAAAGCTTGAGAAAGTAAACCTAGGCAAGAACAAAGAATGTAGGGAGCAAGTTTGTATCTTACGATATAATTCGCGGTTAGGATAAGAAATTATACCTAATTTGCCTTGCTTGGTTACTAAAACGGGATGAGCTAGACACCAACTTAGAATTATCACATCACCACTCATAGAAGTAGTTGTGAAGCTAAGTTGAGTTAAATGATTAGAGGTACAAAGTCCCAAAATCAAGAGCATAAACACCGTAAACCACATCCACGTAATTGAATTGCCCATGAACTAGAATGTCACATCCGCGCACAAAGATGTAGTTGTAAGGCTAGTTTGTCGTGTTTAGAGACTCGAAAGACCATGAACATGCAATTTTAATTATGTGAGATGATAATTGATAATTCCATACTTAAACTGTTACAAAGCGTAGTATCGCATGATTATCCGACGTTAGCTGTAGCTGCTTCTTGAATGTTTTTAGAGTATTTCTATGACCACCCCTAGACTTAATTAAACTTTATCAAAAAATTCTAAATCAACACTTGTGAAAGTTAATATCACAGTTGAACTTGATCTGAATTAGTCCAATCCTTGTGGGTTCGAGATCCGACTCTTAAGAAGGGCCACTGTATTACTTGTAAGACCATGTACACTTGCGTGTGCACTTGGGCAGTCGTCAACAAGTGTTTGGCACTGTTGCTGTGCAGTCTCAACATGATACAAGATTCCACACACTCTGGTGTAAGCCCCATTATAAACCGGTGTACCTTGGCCGGCATAGTATTAACAAATGCTAGCGCATATCTAGCCAAGGAATCAAACCTCAATGCATACTCTCGGACACTCGTCCTACCTTGCTCCGGGTTTAAAAACTGCTCTATTCTATCCTGCCAAATCTCCTGAGGCAATTAATGTTCTATATTGGCATCAGTAAATTTGGACCATGTGGGTGAAGGTGCGTGTCTGCCTCGGGACCTCTCCCAACTCTACTAACAATGAACTTCTATATCCCGTAACCGGAACACTACTAGCTCAACTAACTTTGTGGATAAGGCATGCATGATCTTGAATATCCTCTATAATTGATCTATGAAGTTCTAGGGGTCGTCTCTATGGTCTATTCCTGAAAATTATGCAGGAATCAGAACAAGAAATTCATGAACCCTCAAACAACCGAGTCCCTCTGTGAGCTCGGCAACTACTGGTGCTACTGGCTGGCACTAAGCAACCAGCATCAAAGTCAACATATATACTACACTCCTGACATCCTGATTTTAGGTTGTAGGAAGAACTGGAGGTGGTGTCCACACTTCTATTGCCCTAGTAGGTTCCGATGCCGTGGGGAATGCTGGGAAGATCGACAAGATGTCTCCCTTTCGCCCTTAGGCTAGGCTGTCTCCAACTGTGGCACCCTACTGGTACCCTCTCCTACTACTGTATTTAGCTCTTGACTAGTTGTAGTCTGTCTTGTATCAAACATCTCTGTAGACAGATATAACAACATAATCTTAGGGACTTCACCCTATACAACTAAGATTTAGTATGATTTGAGAGGAAAGAGGGGTAACAATACTATCATGCCTCGTATCTCCTACTTATAAAATTTGGCGCACAACAAATTATAAACTAGACTCTACTAGACACAGATTTCTAACTCCTTAGTATATGATGTTGCTCTAATACCAAGTTTGTTACACTGCACCTTGGTGTGTAAGTAGCTCCTAATGCCATGCTGTACCCTGAGCCGACCTAGCTTGACATATGTACTTCTGGTGCATACTAGCAACACATATTCAAGTAAACAATCAGCTAATCCTGGCTCGAGAAATAGCCTTAGGCCGATAGGGCAGCAACATACACCTGCGCAAAAATAGCTGGCCTAACAGTTGCAATAATAACGTCGTCCTATGCAGGCCGAAAAGACCACCATGTGGTCTAAATTATATCAAAAGAAAGACGTGCACACATACATATATACAAGACGACAAGCTTGCTAACACATAATACAACTAGGCCTCATACGGCTAACAACATGTGTGTAGCCAAAATTTTACTCTGCAAGCCTCTAAAGAATAAAATATTGGTCGGAACAAGGCCCTAACTTACCTAAAAACTATACATCAAAACACAGGGAAACCTCTAGTGTTTGGCAACTTTGGAGGAAGGAAGCTAACCAATCTATTGAATCTGCATGGTTACTAAGGAGGTCTCAGAACCTATCTATTCGAAAATATAAGCAAGTACGCAATGCCTCATGCATGGGTGCCAGTACAACATGTACCGAATATGTAAGGCTATAACAAGAAACTGAATATAATCTGATAGAGAAACTAAAAGTAATCCTCAATAAGGGACAAAAGTTAACCTAAGTAGTTCCCTCTAATATGAACTATAACTAACAAATAATATACAAACAAGAACCTAACCTGGCACCCAAAAGCTTAAAAGGTATAAACAACACAGCATAACCTACCTAGGCCCCCATAAGCCCTAAAAAGTGAAAATCAGGCTATATACTCCTATTTGCACCACTGTAGCCCCGTAGGAAGGCTATAACTGACATACTCGTCCTCTGAGATCTTACCAGAGTCTTCTGGGCTCCTATAACTAGGTCTGAGCCTTCTTGTCTCCTATAACTATATCATAGCCTTCTGGGCTCCAGTAACTGTATCTGATCCTTCTGCACTCCCGTAACTACACCTCAAGCACACAACACTCTATTGAGGGGAAGTGATGCCCCAATGGAATAAGGAAAGTCCATAAGTGAATAGACTTCAATATGGCTCTGCAGGCCTCAATCTGGTCCTTGTAGAAGTCATATAGCTCCTGTGAGAAGCATGTAGCCCCGTAGGCAGGTATACTTGAACTCAGACCTTATAGGAAACATGTACGTGGGAATCTGTATGAGTAGTTACAGGCATTGGACCTTTGTTTAACAGCTAATAAGATCATTGTATAGGCATCACATAGTCTATCAGATCACTAACGGCTAGGGTGATTTTCTGAGCGACCTATATAACAAGCTTTGAGTCGTATGAAGCTATAAGGTCACTAAGAATAGGAAACTCACCTAGCCAGCTACCACCCAGTTCATTAGGAAATTCTAGTGTCAGAACCTGAAGGTAAGACTACTTGTTGAAGGTGCTAATCCTGTAGGCGTCAAAGTATGTCAATAGCCCATATGCGATCTTTACTGTGTATGTAAGTGTAAAAATAGAAAGTTATACCATCAAGTTATGCCCTGTGCTACCTAACTCAACAAGAAATGCTCAATAGTTAACCCTAGCACACGTAAACACACATTGCAACGAAACACAGGTCGTATCAACTATACGATGAGAATAACTTGCCGAAGGAGATTAGCCTTAACATACCTTATTTTGGTACTTTCTCTCTTATGCCCGCGCAATGAAAATTCTAATATGCATATGCAATCAAAAGTTTCATCGGAAAATTAAATAGTCAGCTGTGATGATCAAGTGCTTTTCCAACAACGAGATTTTCTCCCCTTTTTTCCTAGTTGAGAAGCTAAATGAGAAGCATTGAAGCTATTGTATGTGTTTTAACTGAAACAAAGGGATCTCTTCTTAATAAAGTTTTAAAAAAGTAGTAGGTGGTGGAAGATTTATTTACTTTACTACAGTTGTCCATTTAGGCAACAAAAATATGATTTCCAATTTCATTAACATAGGTAGCAATATATATATATATATATATATATATATATATATATATATATTACATAGACCTAAAAGTCTTTAGTTCTCATTTCCTGTAATTAACTAAGACTTCTCTCAAAAGTATTAGAAATACTCAATGGCCACTTTCTATATAACTAAGTAAATAATTTACTTTTATCAAATTCTAACTTAATCGAACATCCTCGAACTTGTCGGGTGTTACATAATTTTTTGGATAAGGAATATCATAAGAGATACTACCACCAGACTTATCGAAATACAAAGCTTGATTGTGCTTGCTCACCTTATCAAGTAAATTCTAGGCTCTAGGAAATGTTTTATCCATGAATCGACCCCAGACCGCTTTGTTAGCCACAACTTAATTCAAAGGATCCAAACTCATATATAAAGTTTTCCTGAAGAATATTTCCCAAAATCCCATGATCTGGTGATTGCAATAAATATTTATTAAAGTACTACCATGTTCCAAATAGTTGTTCACCTTGATTTGTTTGATGTGAAAGATCTTATCTTTCAAGCTTACTTTTTGTTTGGAGGGAACCACATTTTCAAAAACATACTTACCAACTCAACCAATGTATGAATGGAGTTTGGTGGAAAACTATAAATCCAAGTTCTAGCTTTTCCAGTGAGGGAGAACTTGAAGATCCTTAGTCGAATAGCATCATCAAAGAAATGATTCTTCATATGCATTGCGCGCACACTCCAAGGAAGTTCTTTAGAGTCTGAAAAGGACCATTATCTTTTGAATTGTGGAACAACCCCTCAACTTTCAACATTATATAGATGCTGCCCTTCATTTTTAAGAAGGTGGCATCAATCCGAGGTGGAATAGTTGCATTGTCATAGTCAATCTCTTGAGCCATGTCATGAAAATATTTTCCATTTCTGGTGGATTAGTAATGATTACTTTGAGCATATGCCATTTTAATATCCTATACCATAGCCTATATTGCTTGTGCTTGTTGCTACTACTCTCACATCCATAGACAATTGGTTCACAAATAATGAAAACAAGGTTTAACGAAATAGCAGACTTGAATCAATGTAAACAAAAAATAGTAATTTCAAAATTGTATTCCATTGCAATGGCACAAAAATTTAATACACTCAAAATTATGCCTATAAGATGATGTAACCCAGTAATAGTCAAATATGGTAACCTGAAAAGATATGGGTCAAATCCCACAGATAATAGGCATAAAGGGCTATATTTTAGATTAATACTTGATCGACAGTCTTTTTTCTATCCAGTGAACTTTAAAAGATTTGATTTATAATTAATCTATTAAAATTTCTATCCCATGAACATTGAAAGATTTGATTTATAATTAATCTAGTAAAATAACTAAATTGATTTGATTGTAAAATAAAGTTGATTGAAGAACCAAGGTTGTGTCCGCTTTCTATAAAATGCAGTGTCCAAGGTTTACATGAAAATAAAAATTATTGAGTTGCTCTAGAAATGTACTCTATCCATGCACCATCATACATTTTTTCCTACGAGTTGAAGGATATATCTTGATATGATTTTTCCAAATACATAAGAGCGATCCATATATGCCAAGTAAATTTAAATTTTTCCTAAGAGAATATATTAAATGAGGATTACTGCTCTGAGTTCTTCCTAATTATTTTTACCAAACCTTAGTTCACTTTCGCAATAAAAACTACAACAATATAATGTAGGTTAATGTTTACAACCACCAACCGACAGTGAAAGTAGAATACATCAAATACCTTAAAACCTAAAAATCATGCATCATGAAAACACTATGAATAGTACAGTCATATTGCGTCTGACAACCTCAGTATGGGGTTTAGTTACTTATAATGCAGTAATGATAACAAGAATATGATTAACGAAAGACATAATTACTTACATAAGAACAATGTAGAAAAGAATCCAATAAAATCATTAAAAACATTGTGAAAATGATAAGAAGAGAGAGTATTTTATGCCCTAATTTTGTCATACCTAATATCCTACCAAAATTATTTATATTGGCCCACAAACTTGGAACACAAAACCTGTCAAAATACCCGTCGTCTTATTTCAAAGACCGTTAAACTAACATATGGTCTCTTTTGCTCTACTAAATCAGGATTCTTGAACTCCACCCTAAACCCATCAATTGACTGTGAACGTGACATATGATCCATGGATGAAAATCGTAAACTAGTTGAATTGATGATCTACCATGCTTCCCTTCCTTCACTGTTGAATTACAGATTGTAAAAGTGATCTACGATCTATAAAATGCTCCAGGCTTGTCTTCATTGTGCTGCCAGGTTACCATATATAGAATATGAATGTCATATAATCTATATCTTCCACCATGATTGAGTAGCCCCCAAATTTGAGCTATTGTATAGTAGCAATTAAATTTCATGCCATGATTTATTGCTTGTTAATGTGATTTACATTGTTACTTGGACTATTCTTTAGTCAACGCTTTACATCTTTAAGAAAAAGTTTCAATGTCTATCTACAGTGACAAGTATAGATCGTACATCAAAAATACGACTTGTACATTTCCTAAAACTGGGTACTTTTCAATAATTTCCTTGTTTTGACCAATTCGACTCCAAATACCTACATTGAAACATTTAAGCATTAGAAAAATATAAAAATAAGCTAAAGTACATTGATAATTCACGTAAAATACATCAAATGTATAGGTAATTTTGTGACACATCATAAATCTAACTTGATATAAGTGTGTTGTTCGCCAATTACAACTAATAGCTACCCACATTGATCTTAAATACTTACAAAGTAGGTAATAATCCTTTCATAAATCCTTAATGAATTGGTTCATCTTCCTCTAATGAATAATCAATGTTTTTCTAATACACTTGAACTAAAATCGTGAATTTTAACTAGTTTTTCAACTCAAACAATCGAGGAACAATACCTTATGAATCTACTCTTTTGTTTTCCGACTCACACATGTATCACAAACCTAAAACAACTTCATGGACCCTAAATACATCGAATACTTCAATATGTGATCCTAGGGTTCTTTATACTCAATTGTTCATTGTAGGTCCACTCTTTTACTGGGTCACCATTACTTTACTTAGTAAGGGAAACACACTGTAATGCAAGATTTTTAGCCTGTTACACCTTACTTCTCTACTGAAGAATTACTTAGGGAGATATCCTTCAATGGTTTAGAAGATCTAAGTGTATTCAATAATGCAAATCATTTGCCTAGTGAACAAAAGATCCTTCAACCTAATTCGCATTTGAAATAAACAACCCGACTATCTATTGTTATACCCTACAAAAGCATGCCAACGGACCTAATGAGAAGTCATGTTTTATTGGTTTGTTCATTTTTACATTAACTTAAATTGGAAAACAAAGAATATAAAATTTATCAATCAAAGTCGTCCATGGGGTCAAAGTTATAGTATGCCAGCAAGGAAGACCCATGTAAATGCACATCGGCAGGAACACACGCGCTTCCGTAGGTGTTTGTTCACCAGTAGTGTAATACCCCAAAAGTCCCTAAGATAAGAAGGATTGAAATTGAGGAAAGCAAGAAATTTTACACTAGGTCATAGAACGACTCATTAGGTGACCCGTTAAATCACCTGACAAATCATCTAGTGATCCGTTAAGTATGTGCTAAGTTGGAAGAATGGGATTGTTCTGAAAATTGATGAGTGGGGTGACGATTCGTCATGTCACCTCAGGATTCGGGGCGTCCCTCATTAAGTGTGAGAGGAGGGATTCGCAGTGTTGGAAACAAATAGAGGGACGAGTCATTGTGCACCTAATGACTTGTCAAGTGACCCATGCGGGAAGGAAGTTCAGTAAATGAAGATTGTTTCTAGTGAAGGTAACGGGTGGTGACTACGAGTTGTTAGTGGTTCCAATGACTCGTTTGGTCCCTCGTAATGACTGGCAGTAGTCCTAAATTACGTCATTTTAAGCTTTGAAAGAGGTGTATTAAGAGGGGTTAAGCATATTCTAACCATTCTTGTAATACCCCAAAAAGTTTCTAAGACTAAGTTTGAGACTTTAAAAGTGTTCAACAGGAGAAACCTGCATTTTTGTGTTAGTACAATCAATGGTACAAGTCGTATGTTGATGGTACAACTCGCAGATGACCCAAAGTAAGGATTAGCAGGTGGGTTTTGAAACCATGAGTTTCCACAATGAGTAGTGGTGTGTGGGTAGGACTCGTGGTACAGATCATAACAAAGACTGGGAACTTTCCAATTCTTGATTGTATGAGTGGGAAGTACGACTCGTAGATAGTAGTTATGGTTTTAGTCGTATTCATGAAATTTTTCTGAGGAGTGATGTTTTCGGACATGTGCAGTATGGAAGGATACCACGAACCGTAGGTCGATGTACAACTTATGGTATGGTTCGTAGAAACTGGCAGTTCCATTTTTCCTATGATTTCATTAAGTGTATTTCTGTAATTTCTTAGCTCCTACTCCTAAACTATGTCGTTTTAAGCTTAGTTAGGAGGATTTTAAGAGGGTTTATCATATTCTTACCTATTCCCTTCCCATGCATGCAAGACTAGAGAATTTCTAAGGAGATCAACCTTTAAACACTTCAAATTCTCCCCCAATTCTCTTGGGCTTTTAAGGAAGAGTGTAGAATCAATTTTCCAGACATGTAGGGCTATGAATGAGAGTTCCCTTAACTCTCATGCTCAGAATTCTCCTTAATTCGATGAATTTAAATTCTATATCAAGTTCATGATCTTATGGGGCTTATTGCTAATTTTTATGAAATTCTCTATGATTTAACTATGGGTCAATTCTCTTCATGTTTCAAATCATGTTTTAAGATAAATGTTATGAATTTATACCTATTTTGATTATTAATTCACGGTTTCAAATTTTAGCCAGTTTATGCCCAACTATGCAAGTTTCATGAAAAGTCAAGTTTATGGTGCTATTATGATTTTGATTCTCCTAAGCCCTAAATTATAATTTATGATTTATGGTAAGATTCCCTACAAGTACTCTTCATGAATATATCAAATTCATGTATAGTGGATTTTCTCAAGCATGTATGTTCTTTATGATTTATTAAATTATGATTTTGGCCTATTCACGGGCCCTATTTCATGGCTAATAAAGTATGTTATGATTTATCTAGCCATGAACTTCATGTATGACTTCACGATTACTATATGAGCCTTCATGTGCATCTTTTCGGGAGCCATGTCTAGCACCGAGTAGGCTTGACATTTAGGTAAACTCCATCATCTCAAAACTACGCAACAATGCAGGTTTATATTCATGGAGTCTAGGTGGGTCCCTATTAGTGATATCACGCCATTTACATCCCTGACTTGGCAATCCTTGGATAGCTTTGTCCACTTGAGCGAGATAGTTCGGGCATCATGTAAGTTCTATAATGATGGTGTCGGTTAAGACGAGTCCTCCTATTATTCCTCATTATTTTATGCATTTTCTTGTTTACGATACTCTGACTCAAGTTATGTTTTACAAGGTTCCTCATATGATTATGATTATTACTATATTACGAATAGTTCTGGAAATCTTGAGCCTCATGTTTATGTTATGACTGCATTTCATGTTTTGAACTCTCCTATTCTTATGAACTCTTATGTATTTTGATTAGTTTGATTTTATTTACCTTGCATACTCAGTACATTCCAAGTACTTACCGCATACTCTATGTTGTTTTATTTCATGATACAGGCTCACACGTTCAAGTTCAGACTCACTGCTAGCCAGTTATCAAAGTTCAATCTAGTTTACCAGTTAGTGAGTCCTTATCCTACAAGGACCTCTATCTGTCGTGCTGTTGTTATTTTAGTTTTAAATTTTAGTGAGCTAGTTGGGGGTGTTGTCCCAACAGCTTGTTAGTACATTAAAGGCCTATCAGACATAGTGTTATATTTAACTTAAGATTCAGTATTATGTTATTTCTGTTGTTCAACTATTTAAATATTAAGACTTTTGCTATTTTAAAATTCTGATTTCCGCTTTATTTATGTCGAGCTTCAGTTTTATGTTCATGTCATGGGTCGACTTGGAGCCATTTATGTTTCTAGCTTTCATGTCTAGATCCGGGTCTATGTTCAACTCATGACAAATCTCTTCCCATGCATGCAAGTCTAGACATCTCCATTGAAGATCAAGCCTAGAACCCTCTAAATTCTTCTCAGATATCTTAGTATTTAAAAGTCAACTATAGGTTCAAGTTACCCAGGTATGTAGGGCTATGAATGAGAGTTTCCTTTAACTCTCATTCCCAAATTATCCTCAAGTTCATGAATTCAAGTGTTAATTTAAGTGTATCATCTTATGGGATTTTATCCCAATTTTATAAAATTTGATCTTGGGCAAATTTATATGCCCAAGTGATACTCAAAGGTGTCATTTTAGCCTTGTTTATCTATCAATGTTTATACATTCTCATGTGATTGATAATAAAATGTGAATTTATACTAACCAACATGATTAGTGAAATATAATTTTGGGAAGCTAAAATGCGTGTTGGGAGAGATTGGGGTTGGACTCGGATGTTAGTAAGTGCACAAGGATTTGAAGGCACAAATTAAAGGGGCTCCGCAATGGAGCCGTGTCACGCTGCCATCGCGGATGCCTTCTGCCTGGATAGGAATTTTTGGCCAAAATCCAGTGAGGGTGCGCGTTGTGGCCGTGGCACGTTGGCCTAGCCCCACGTTGCACGCCGTGCCACGTTGGGCCTTATTAGCTAGAGAAGCAATTTCCAGTAAGGGTCCGCGTCAGTGCCGTGTCATGGAGGCAGTGCTCCGCGATGCACTCCGTGACACGTTGCTTGTTATTCTGGAAAAAATTCACACTAGTATAAATAGAACACTTAGGTTCATTTTTAATTATTCTAACTTGGTGGAACAAGAACGTGGGTTACAGGCAGATGAGGGGACGAAATTGTCAGGGTTTTTCTCTATCTCCTTCTTCTTTAATGCAATTGTTTGTATGTTTAACACTCATTTAACGATGTTTAATCCACAAATGAGTGGCTAATTCCTCTTCTTGCTGAGGTTAAGAATAATTGTATTGAAATGTAGTTATTGATCAATTGGGTTTTTCATCTTTTCTTCCATTGTTGTTCTATTGATTCTTGTTCTTACTGCATTAATGTGTGGCCAACGTTAACGTACGTCTAAAAAGTCCGGTTTCACTAGAGAGAGCAAGAAATTGGAAAGTTGTGAATCAATAGGATATGATCTCTTCTTAGTTTGGGAAAATTGAGAATTGATTTACCTTCAAGATAGAAATATACCTGAAAGTCGTATTAGTCAATTAAGAAATCGGTTTTGTATGGCTAGAACATGAATTTCGTTTAATAATAGAAATGTAGGTGGACGGTTCATGATTCTTAAGTTAGGTTAAATACGAGAGTTTTAATCCATTGGCAATAATTCTTGACTAGCAACCGGAGGAAAGATTAAACAAAAATTGTATCGATAATTAGTTTCTATACATGTTCATTTAACCTCAGCATGCTCATATTCATAGTTCAGACTCAAATTGTATATTCGTTTATAATTAGCATAAAATTAGAAACCAAAATACCAAACTCTTTTTCACACTGTTGTCTGCATTTTTTGAGTAAAAATATAGTGACACTTGAGTAGATTGTACCCTAGCCCAGTTCCTGAGGGATCGATACTTGGCTTACTTAAGCCATTTTACTACTTGTTCGACCACGTGCACTTGCGTGTAGTAATTACCCAGAGTAGACGCGAACAAGTTTTTGGCATCGTTGCCAGGGATTGGTAATTGGTGAAATTTTCTTAAGTGTAAATTTACTATATTTTTTTTCTTAAGTGTTGACAACTTGGTCTTAGCCTGTATTTCGCAGATGTAATCTTTGTTGAACACTGGCAAGAGACAAGGAGCAAGTGGACTCATATTTAGAGCCTGAAAGACAATTTCATCGTCAGCAGAGAGAAGCTCTAGAGAAAAAGCTGCAGTTGCTCAGACAAACAATCATGGAGCAACAACAGAATCCACCAGTAGTAAGGGCAATGTCAGTACCCGAGGAGATGGCAGCTAGGCCGGTTCGCGAGGTGGCAATCCCACATGCTAACAATGTCACATCTAGCATCCGCAAACCTAATCCAGGAGGGAGGTTCGAGCTCAAACAAAACATGGTGCAATTGCTGCACACCAGCGGGCAGTTCACAGGTCTCCCTCATGAGGATCCACAGCAGCATCTCCAAAATATTTTGGAGATAAGTGACACTTAAATCCCCGCTGGAGTGTCATCAGATTATGTCAGGCTTACATTGTTCCCATTTTCACTATTGGGAGAAGCCAAGAGGTGGTTGAAAGCTGAGCCACCAAATTCTATTACTACGTGGGATGATCTTGCAAGGAAATTCTTAATATGATTTTTTCCATCCGGTAAAACAGCAAGACTTAGAAGTCAAATTCTAAGTTTCAAACAGAGAGATGGGGAGAATCTATATCAGGCTTGGGAGAGATTCAAGTCCATGTTGCGGGATTTTCCACATCATCATCAATCCAATGAGGTGCTGGTGCACACTTTTAAAGAGGGTTTGGAACCCTACACAAAAATCTTGCTAGACTCGGCAGCTGGGGGACAAGCATTGGAGAAAACTTATGAGGAGCTGTATACCTTGTTAAATCGTATTTTGCAGGGAAATCCAGAGTGGAATGCTGATTCGTCAAGAGGAGGAACAAGGAAAGCAGCAGGAGTTCTAGAAGTGGATGGTTTTACAGCTATTGCTGCACAAATAGTTGCTTTACATAATCAACTCAACACCCACTTCAATAATATGACAATGAACCAGACTGAAGCCCAGTGAATGTAGTGCAACAAATTTGGTGTGAAGTGTGCGGGTGTAGTGAGCACTGAGCTGAGTGTTGTGGAGCAAATCCTGACTCGGTGAACTTTGTGGGAAATGTACATAGGAAGAACCATCAACAGTATGGCAACAGCTACAATTCCAACTGGAGGAATCACCCGAATTTCTCTTGGGGTAGCAACAACCATCAAGGGCAAAGTTCAAGTCAGGGGGCACAGAGGAATCAAGGAGGGCAGCAGAACTATCAAGCACAATATAGAAACAACAATGCACCTCCTCCTCCACCATCACCCATCATTGAGGAGATGTTCAAGACAATGATAGCTAACCAAGCTCAATTGCAGGCTGACTATGTGAAATTGGCAGCCGAGGTGAAGAACAACCAATTAGCTACTAAGGAACTTGAATATCAATTTGGGCAATTTGCTGGGGCCCAAAACACCAGGCCCAGAGGAGGACTTCCGAGCGGCACAGATCCCAACCCCAAGCAGGTGAATGCGGTGACCACAAGGAGTGGTTTGCAGCTTAAAGAGGTTGAACCAGAAAGACCACCTCAACTATCGGGAGCAGCAAAAGTTGAGAGGGAGCAAAGTGATGAGAGGGGAAAGAAAAAGGAAGCTGAATCAGAAAGACCTCCACCCCCGTTCCCTCAAAGATTAAAGAAACACAAGGAGGAGGCGTGTTTCAAGAAATTCATGGAGATGCTGAAACAGGTACATATTAACTTACCTCTTGTTGATGTTTTGCAGGGAGTGCCGAAATATGCAAAGTACATTAAGGACATCGTGGAAAACAAAAGTCAGTTGACTGAGTATGCTACGATAGCTCTCACGGAGGAGTGCACTTCCCTAATACAAAACTGACTGCCCACAAAGCTCAAAGATCCTGGGAGCTTTACTATACAAATTACAATTTGGCAGAGTATCCGAGCTCGCGGATTATGTGATTTGGGAGCGAGCATTAATTTGATGCCGTCATCGGTATTCAAGAAGTTAGGTCTAGGGAGTCCTAGACCAACAACAGTGATCTTGAAACTAGCGGATCGGTCCTTAGCCAGACCTGATGGCATTGTGGAGGATGTGCTGGTGCAAGTGGGCTCCCTTATCTTCCCGGTAGATTTCATCGTGCTGGATTTTGAGCCAGACGCGGAAGTCCCATTTATTTTGGGACATCCCTTCTTGGCGACTGGGAAAGCGCTGATTGATGTAGCTGTAGGATAGCTAACTATGCGAGCACACGACAAGGTGGAAGTGTTTGATGTATACAAGGCCACCAAGCTCCCGACTGTGTACGAGGAACTCTCGGTGATCAATGTGATTGATCGTGCTGATAATGCTCAGATAGTTCAATCAGAATGGGCACAGCGGTCCCAACAGCACCAGCGGTTCCAAGCGGCCAACGCCGTCAATACGGAACCAGGTGGGTGACAGAGGAGGGGAAGAAGTGGTACGCAAAGCACAAGGAGAGCAAGTACTTCCTCGAGGAACATATAGCAAGGGAACCGTTGGCACAAGAGTTCCCCAGGATTGTCTAGAGGATCGAGGCAGCTGGGCTGAACTTCATTTTTGAAGAGCCCAAGGAATGCAACTTGCACTTGATTCGGGAATTCTACGCCAACTGGAACCCGACTCTCAGAAGTCACACCATCAAATTAAGAGGGCAAATAGTCACTTTTGAGCCCCACCACCTCAATGTTATCCTAGGGGCGCGGGACACAGACGCCCATGTGCTTCGACAGCTGAATATCACTCCACCATATGCGGACATCAGACGCACTTTGTGTAGAACCCGATCAACAGCTCAGTGGAGCAGACATAAGGAGATGGGCTACCATCAGACCTTGCCTTACTCACAGATGAAGAGGGAAGCCAGGATATGGCTGAAGATTGTTTGTTCCTGCCTAATCCTGGCGGTGCATATGATGGATGTAACCCAGGATCGTGTATGGTTGGTGTACGCCCTGATGAAAGGGCTGGAAATCAATGTGGGGGCGGTGATCATTTCTGCCATGAAGAGAGCCCGTTTGCACCAAGGGCACAGATACGGATTTGGTGGACTACTCACCACATTCCTGAGGGGCCTGGATATTGAGGAATAAGCCCTTGACTACATTCCGTAGATGGAGTGACGGGCCTTAGATGTCACTAAAACTAAGGCACCCGACACCACCCACGGGCCAGTTCTTACACTATCCGAGCGACATGCTCGGGATGATCAGTACATGGCTCGCATGTACGAGATGCAGATGCTCCAGTTGCGAATAGGCGGGAGGCTGACAACAGAAGAGGAGCTATGGCAGCTCGAGCTAGACTACCCTTTTGGCAAAAATGCCAGGGCTCTATGCCGAGTGGGGCCAGCTTTTGTAGAGCCCACGGATGATGATGTCCCCACATATGAGGAGACACGTCGTGAGGACTCTGATGTGGAGTCTGATGATGACGATGGGGGCGATTCATACATGGGAGACGAGGCAGCAACACCTGATGAAGAAGTGGAGTATTTTGATTGATTAGGGAGTTCCACTACCCAATTTTTGTGCTATGTTAATTTTTGTGAACACTGTGGACAGTGTTCGATATAAGTGTAGGGTGGGAGTAGTTAGGTGTTGGTTGTGTTGTTGTTTATGTTTCTGTTCTGTTGTTGTGCCTGTGAAAAATTTTTTTTGTGACCCTGTGATTGTGATGTTTCTGTTCTGTATTGTAATTAAATGTGAAGCTGTTGTGTGCTGCTGAACGTTGCTAGCTGATTTTGTACATATTTTTGTTTTATCGAAATGATCGATATTTTAAAAATCTTTTCAATTCTTGGGTTTCTCGGCGTTTGTTTTCAGTTCTTTTACCGAGATTGGTCCCATTGAACTGAAGTCTTAGTTAGTGACCTTTCCATATGATGGATGGATGACGACCGTCTTAAGGGAAATGTAGTCGTTAGGAGTAGATTTTTTCATTTATTTTTCAGTTGTTTTCTTTTGTGGGTTGCATCCCAAAACTTGTAAGTACTTTATGGTTGCGGAATTCTGATTGCGTATTGTACATGATATTTGAAATGCAAAGGTGATTCGTATGAAAGCATTAAACTGTGTAAATATGTTGAGATACCTAGGCCATAGAGTCGATTCAGTGTGATTGAGGCTTAATTTTGAATTCTTGTAATTAGCTGATTGAAGAGTCTGTGAATATGTCTTGAATTGAGCATGTGCAATAGATGTGAGGTGATGTTTTGTTTATTCCATGCTATTATGAAATGTCTAGAACTTGTCTGGTGTGTGTATGAAATGAAATAAAGGACGTGTATTGTAGGAAAGGATGTAGCATTTCTTTATTTTCAACCGAAAGTTTCTCTTTTTCATTATTGTACCCACCTTGATTGTACACCCTAGTTAGCCCGTTGAGCATTTAGCCTATTCTTTTTTTCTTTTGTCAAAAATGTTTAAACCGAGCTTAACCCTTTCTTTTCATTAGCCATAAATTTGATCCAAAACTCTTAAGCGCTTAAGAAGAGGTAATAATTTTCGCAAAGTGTCAAAGAGTGAGAATGGTGAAAAGAAAAGAAAAGCAAAGTGATGAAAGGAAAGAAAAGGTTGAAGGTGCACTTTTTACAAATAAAATATAATGAAGATGTATGAATACTCTTCATGATTGAGTCAAGTGTGCTTAATGAGATGGGTCAAAATAAAGACAGACTTCAAGAATGGGAGGATGAAGGAAGAAACAATGCCCATGAGCTTGATGGGATGTATCGAAAAAGCGCTTAAGGATGCTAGTGGCTATTATTGGCTAGCCCAGTATTTACTAGTTCCGTAGCTTACATTACAACCCGTTAAAGTCGTACGTGATCTTACATCACACTTCCTTATGTTAGTGGAGTAAAACACTAAAGGCAAGCCTATGGTTCGTGGCATGATGCATGTGAATACTTTTGGGAGAGAGAGCGAAATTTTTTTTCTCTATGCCCCTGCATGTAATCGTTTGAGTTCATGTGATTAAAAAGGGGGGGGGGGGGGAATTCTCTTGTGTTGTGAGGGCACATGCTTGATCAGAGATTAAATTTCGTGTCGAATATCTTGATCAGCTAATTTTCAGAAGTTTGCCAATATCGAGAGTCGATTCTTAGTCTAGGAGGTCTTGATGTGTCGCATTGATAGGACCATGCATGTTTTCTTAATGATTTGCTATATTAAATAGTCGGTATGACCGTAGCTTGAAATGTCGAACCAAAGCAGCCAGGTTGGGGTGTCAATTGCATGAGGTGTAAGATTGTTGTTTGGGGACGAACAAGGATTTATGTGTGGGGTAAGTGATCTTGGGCAAATTTATATGCCCAAGTGATACTCAAAGGTGTCATTTTAGCCTTGTTTATCTATCAATGTTTATACATTCTCATGTGATTGATAATAAAATGTGAATTTATACTAACCAACATGATTAGCGTTGTTTTGCAGGTGAAAATATAATTTTGGGAAGCTAAAATGCGTGTTGGGAAAGATTGGGGTTGGACTCGGATGTTAGCAAGTGCACAAGCATTTGAAGGCACAAATTAAAGGGGCTCCACAATGGAGCCGTGTCACACTGCCATCACGGATGCCTTCTGCCTGGATAGGAATTTTTGGCCAAAATGCAGGGAGGGTGCGTGTTGGGGCAATGGCACGTTGGCCTAGCCCCGCGTTGCACGTCGTGCCATGTTGGGCCTTATTACCTGGAAAAGCAATTTCCAATAAGGGTCCGCGTCAGTGGCGTGTCACGGAGGCAGTGCTCCGCGATGCACTCCATGACACGTTGCTTGTTATTTCGGGAAAAATTCCCTCTAGTATAAATAGAACACTTAGGTTCATTTTTAATTATTCTAACTTGGTGGAGCAAGAACGTGGGTTTCAGGTAGTTGAGGGGACGAAATTGTCAGGGTTTTTCTCTATCTCCTTCTTCTTTAATTCAATTGCTTGTATGTTTAATGTTCGCGTGATTTGTGGGTATATAAAACGACACACAAGTGCACATGGTCGAACAAGTAGTAAATGGCTTTAGTAAGCCAAGTACCGATCCCACAGAGACTTGGATGAAGTGCAATCTGCTCAAGTGTACTATATTTTACTTCTAAAAATGCAGACAACAGTGTAACCAAAAGTTCGATAGTTTGTTTTATAATTTTTATACTAAAGCTAAAACAATTATCTAATTTGAGTCTGAACTATGAATGAGAGCATGCTGAGGTTAAACGAACATGTAATGAAATTGATTATCATCATAATTTGGTTAATCTTTTCCTCCAGTTGCTAGCCAAGAACATTTTCCAAGAGATTAAAACTCTCGTATTTAACCTCACTTAAGAATCATGAACCATCCACCTACATTTCTGTGATTAAATGCAATTCATGTTCTAGCCATACAAACCCGGTTCCTAAATTGACTAATACGACTTTCAGGTATATTTCTATCCTTAAAGTAAATCAATTTTCAATTTTCCCAAATCAAGTAAAGAACATATCCTATTAATTCACAACTTTCCAATTTCTTGCTCTCTCGAGTGAAACCGGACTTTTTAGATGTACATTAACGTAGGCCACACATTAATGTAGTAAGAACATGAATTAATAGAACAACATGGAAGAAAAGATGAAAAACCAAAGAATCAATGATCACATTTCATCACAATTGTTCATAACCTAAGCAAGAAGAGGAATTAGCCACTCATTTGTGGATGAAACATCATAAAATGTGTGTTAATCATACAAGCAATTGAATTAAAGAAGAAAGAAAGAGAGGAAAAACCCTGATATTTTCGTCCCTCAACTGCCTGTAACCCACGTTCTTGCTCCACCAAGTCAGAATATTGAAAAATGAACCTAAGTGTTCTATTTATACTGCTGGGAATTTTTCCCGGAATAACGAGCAACGTGTCACGGAGTGCATCGTGGAGCACTGCCTCTGTGACACGCTACGAATGCGGACCCTCACTGGAATTGGGGGTCCAGGAATTAAAGCTCAACATGGCACGGCGTGCAACGCAGAGCCAAGCCATCGTGCCACGGACCAGACGCGGACCCTCTCCGGAATTGAGGCGTAATTTCCCTATCCAGGCAGAAGGCCTCCGCGATGGCAGCGTGTCACGGCTCCATCGCGGAGCCCCTTTAATTCATGCTGTCCAATGCCTTGTTCCTTGCTCGCATCCAAGTCCAACCCCGATATCCTCCAACATTCATTTTAGCTTCCCAAAATTACATTTTACCTACAAAACAATGCTAATCATGTTGGTTAGTATAAATTCACGTTTTATTACCAATTACATGAGAATGTATACACATTGGTAGATAAACAAGGCGAAAATGGTACTTTCGAGTATCACTTGGGCATATAAATTTGCCCAAGATCACTTACCCCACACTTAAATCCTTGTTCGTCCTCGAACAACAATCCTACACTTCATGCAATTTACATCCCAACCTCGCTACTTTGGTTCGACAATTTAGGCTACGGTCATACCGATTATTCAATACAGCAAATCATCAAGAAAACATGCATGGTCTTATCAATGCAATGACCTTCAATACATCAAGACCTCCTAGACTTTAAGAATCGACTCTCGATATTGGCAAACTCATGCAAATCAGCTGATCAAGATATCCGACACGAAAATTAATCTTTCATCAAGCATGTGCCCTCACAACACAAGAGAATCTTCCCCTTTTTGCTCATATGACTCACAAAATTTTAAGCAGGGGCATGTAAACACAATTTCGCTCTCTCTCCCAAAAGAATTCACATGCATCATGTCATGACCCATAAGCTTGCCCTTAGTGTATTACTCCACTAATATAAAGAAGTTCAATGTAAAATAACGTAGGACTTTAATGGGTTTTAATGGAAGCTACGGAACTAGTAAATATTGGGTTAGCCAATAATAGCCACTAGCATCCTTAAGCGCCTTTTCAACACATCCTATCAACTCATGGACATTGTTTCTCTTTTTTTTTCTCATCATCCCATTCTTGATGTTTTTCTTTAGTATGGCCCATCGTTTTAAGCACACTTGATACAACAACAAAGATTATTCATGCACCTTCATTATCGTTTATTTATAGCAAGTGCACCTTCAACCTTTTATTTTCTTTTATCACTCTGCTTTTCTTTTTCTTTTCACCATTCTCACTCTTTGACACTTTGGGAAAATGATTTTCTCTTCTTAAGCGCTTAAGAGTTTTGTATAGACTTTACGGCTAATGAAAAGAAGGAATTAAGCTCGGTTTACACTTTATGACAAAAGAAAAAATAATAGGCTAAAGGCTCAATGGGCTGACTAGGGTATACAATCAAGGTGTGTACAACAAGGAAAAATAGAAACTCTCAGTTAAAACAAAGAAATGCCTACATCCTTTCCTACAATACACCTCCTTCATTTCGTTTTGTACACACACCAGGCAAGTTCTAGACACTTCACAATAGCATGGAATAACAACACCTCACTTCACACTTTTTGCAGATGCTTAATTCAAGATGTATTCACAGACTCTTCAATCAGCTAATTACAGGAATTCAAACATTAAGCCTCAATCACACTGAATCGAACTCTATGGCCTAGGTATCTCAACATATTTACAAAGTTGCATGCTTTCATACGAATCACCTTTGCATTTTAAATATCATGTACAACACGCAACCAGAATTTCACAACCATACAGTAACTACAAGTTTTGGGATGCAACCCACAAAAAAAAATTGAAAAATAATTGAAAAAAATCTACTCCTAACGACTACATTTCCCTTAAGACGGTCGTCATCCATCCATCATAGGGAACGGTCAGTACTATGACTTCGGTTCAATGGGACCATTCTCGGTAAAAGATTCGAAAACAAATGCCGAGAAACCCAAGAATTAAAAAATATTGAAAATATCGATCATTTCAATAGAAAAAATATGTACAAAATATTTTAAAATTTTTAAAAATATCGATCATTTCGATAAAAAAAATATGTACAGAATTAGCTAGCAACATTCAGCAACACACATCAATTTCACATAAATTTACAAACAGAACAACAAATTCACAACTCACAGGGACAAACAAATTTTCACATACACGACAACAGAATAGAGCATACATACAAAACAGCCCAGCCAAGCACCTAACTACTCCCACCCCACACTTAGCTCGAACACTGTCCCCAGTGTTCACAAAAATTAAAATAGAACAAAATCGGGTGGTGGAACTCCTTGATCATTCAAAGTATTCCACTTCTTCGTCGGGTGCTGCTGCTTCATCTCCCATGTCTGAGTCGCCCCCGTCGTCTTCATCGGACTCCACATCGGAGTCCTCCCGACGTGTCTTCTCGTCTGTGGGGACATCATCATATGTGGGCTCTACAAATGTTGGCCCCACTCGGCATAGAGCCCTGGCGTTTTTGCTGAAGGGGTAGTCTAGCTTGAGCTGCCATAGCTCCTCCTCTATTGCCGGCCTCCTGCCTATCCTCAGCTGGAGCATTTGCATCCCATACATCCGAGCCATATACTGGTCGTCACGAGCATGTCGCTTGCCAAGTGTAAGCACTGGCCCGTGGGTGGTGTCGGGAGCCTTAGTTTTAGTAACATCTAACGCCCGCCGCTCCATCTGCGGGATATAATCAAGGGCCTCCTCCTCGACATCTAGGCCCCTGAGGAAGGTGGTGAGTAGTCCCCCAAAGCTATACCTGTGCCCCTGGTGCAACCGGGATCTCTTCATGGCGGAGATAATTACTGCCCCCATATTGATCTCCAGCCCTTTCATCAGGCGTACACCATACATACACGATCCCGGGTTACATCTGTCATATGTACCCCCGGGATTAGGCATGAGCAGACTATCTTCAGCTAGATTCGGGCTTCTCTGTTCATCTGTGAATATGGCAAAGTCTGGTGGTAGCCCCTCTCTTTGTGTCTGCTCCATCTAGCTGTCGATCGGGTCCCACACAATGTGCGTCTGATGTCTGCATATGGTGGGGTAATGTTCAGCTGTCGGAGTACGTGGGCATCTGCGTCCCGCGCTTCTATGATGGCATTGAGGTGGTGGGGATCCAAGGTGACTATCTGCCCTCTGATCTTGATGGTGTGACTTCTGATAGTTGGGTTCCAGTTGGCATAAAATTCTCGAACCAAGTGCAGATTGCATTCCTTGGGCTCTTCAAAGATGAAATTGAGCCCAGCTGCCTCAATCCGGTGTACCATCCTAGGGAACTCCTGTGCCAATGGTTCCTGTGCTATGTGCTCCTCGGCGAAATATTTGTTTTCTTTGTGCTTTGCGTACCACTTTTTCCCCTCATCAGTCACCCATCTCGTTCCGTATTGGCGGCGTTGGCCGTGTGGAATTGCTGGTGCTGCTGGGACTGCTGTGCCCAGTCTGATTCGCTTCCTTCCGGCGCCCGAAGTTGATGCTCCTTTCCCTTTCTCTTGCCTGCTTGCCATTTTACCTGTCAACCCAAGTAAACAAGATTAATGTTAAGCTAACGGATATTAACTTCGGCTAAGGTTGGGTTAAGCTATGTTACCCCACACTTAGTCCTTAGCTACAGTTACAACAATACGGCAAGATTATCTTTATTTACACACAATAAACAACTATACAATCATGCTTAGTGCGTTCAAAAAATTCGACGGTATATCTTCTGCATAATACTCAGACTTCGTACAGCTAATCATAATCACTACCATCGCTAACATTTTACCCATCACACTTAGCAAAGAAAAACAAAGAAACAAAAACAACAACAAAAATTTATCTACACGAACCTATACAACCAACCAAATTCTTTCAAATTTCAACATTCCCTTAACCCGAGAATCCGTCGTTCTATTAACATCCTAACAATTTGTACATCGACTCATCTCATTCAACATTTACATCCTGGCATGAAATTCACAAGTTCAATACATTTTCAACTCCACATTCAAAAACAAGCCCTAGAATTGATATTATCAAGCAAATTCAATTAATTTATGCAATTGACGAGTTCAAGCAATCATAACGACATTCCGAACACTCATCAACAACAATTTAAATTGAATTCATGATTAATTTCTACTTAGGGCAATTTAGCTCACCTCACATGCTCAATATCGAAGAAAATCGACAAGAATTGAGAGGAAATCGAAAAACATACCTTGACTTTGAAGAATTGGAGAAAACTTGTTGAATTTCTTGCCTTACTCCGTGTCACGTTGATGGGGGATGGGTTTTGGGGGGTTTGGTCGCGGAGAGATTAAAAAAATGAGGAAAAAGGGAGGGTTTTCGGGGTTAAAAAGTAGGGAAATCGCGCGGGTCACCCGGCGACCCGGTGTGACCCGTCGCGATATACAAGGCAACGTGTCACAGAGTGCATCGCGGTGCACTGCCTCCGTGACACGGAGCCAACGCGAGACTGTTCTGGAAATTTTAAAAATTTTCGGATTATACCTCAACGTGTCACGGAGGTAACATGAAGGTCCACCTCCGTGAGACAGAGCTGTCGCCTCAGCTCACTATTTGCCACTTTTTCTTAATTTTCATACCTCGACTTTTCCTTCGCGATTCCGTGCATATTTTTCTTCGTTTGACCTGGAATTCATCTCACTATACAAAATTGGTTATAATTATAGGTTACACTCTAAATACAAATAAAACAAAAACTAAAACGAAAATTTTTTTAGTAAAGCAAGAAAAAGAAAAAGAAAAAGAAAAGAAAAATCTATTTACACTTTACAAAAAGAAAGAAAAATTTTTCACGGGTTGCCTCCCGTGCAGCGCCTGGTTTACCGTCGCGGCTCGACGTCGTTAAGCTCAATTGTCCGCTAGGGTGATGGAGGATTTCTCTCGATCACCGTCCTCCCCCCAGTAGTGCTTACACCTTTCCGGTGGTTTTCCCAACAACTCCCGTGAATCCTTAATCTGCTTATCCTCACCTTGATCAATCACATTGATCACCGAGAGTTCTTCTTGCACCATCGGGAGCTTGGGTGCCTTGTACACATCGAACACCTCCACCTTGTCATGTGCTCGCATTGTTAGTTGCCCCGCAGCTACGTCAATTAGTGCTTTCCCGGTTGCCAAGAAAGGACGTCCCAAAATAAATGGGACTTCCGCGTCTGGTTCAAAATCCAACACGACAAAATCTACAGGGAAAATTAGGGAGCCAACTTGCACCAAAACGTCCTCCACAATGCCATCAGGTTTGGCTAAGGATCGATCTGCCAACTGCAAGATCACAGTTGTGGGTCTAGGACTCCCTAGACCAAACTTTATAAATACCGATAACGGCATCAAATTTATGCTCGCTCCCAAATCACACAATCCACGAGCTCGGATGCTCTGCCCAATAGTAATCTGGATAGTAAAACTCCCAGGGTCTTTGAGCTTTGTGGGTAGTCTATTTTGAATTCGGGAAGTACACTCCTCCGTTAGAGCCACCGTAGCATACTCAGTCAACTGACTTTTGTTTGCCACGATGTCCTTTATATACTTAGCATATTTTGGCACTCCCTACAAGACATCAACAAGAGGTAAGTTAATATGTACATGTTTCAGCACCTCCATGAATTTCTTGAAACACGCCTCCTCCTTGTGTTTCTTTAGTCGTTGAGGGAATGGGGGTGGAGGTCTTTCTGATTCAGCTTCCTTAGTCTTCCCCCTCTCAGTACTTTGCTCCCTCTCAACTTCTGCTGCTCCCGACTGTTGAGGTGGTCTTTCCGGTTCCACCTCTTTCAGCTGCAAACCACTCCTTGTGGTCACTGCATTTACCTGCTTGGGATTGGGATCTGTGTCGCTAGGCAGTCCTCCTCTAGGCCTTGTGTTTTGGGCACTAGCAAATTGCCCAAATTGATATTCAAGTGCCTTGGTAGCTAACTGGTTGTTTTTCACTTCGGCTGCCAATTTCACATAGTCAGCCTGCAATTGAGCTTGGTTAGCTATCATGGTCTTGAACATCTCCTCAATGTTGGGTGATGGTGGTGGAGGAGGTGCATTGTTGTTTCTGAATTGTGCTTGATAATTCTGCTGCCCTCCTTGGTTCCTTTGCACACCCTGACCCGAACTTTGGCCCTGATGATTGTTACTACCCCATGAGAAATTAGGGTGATTCCTCCAATTGGAATTGTAGCTACTACGATACTGTTGGTGGTTCCTTTGCGCATTATTCACAAAGTTTACCGAGTCAGGATTGGCTCCACAACACTCAGCTGAGTGCTCACTGCTTCCACACACTTCGCACCACATTTGTTGTACTGCATTAACTGGGGCTTGAGGCTGGTTCAATGTCATGTTGCTGAAGTGGGTGTTACATTGATTTTGCAATGTAGTTATCTGTGCAGCAATAGCTGTAAACCCATCCACTTCAAGCACTCCTGCTTCTTTCCTTGTCCCGCCTCTTGATGAATCAGCATTCCATTCTGGATTGCCCTACGAAATACGGTTCAACAAGGTATAAAGCTCCTCATAAGTTTTCTCCAGCGCTTTCCCTCCAGCTGTTGAGTGTAGCAATATTTTGGTGTGGGGTTCCAAACCCTCTAAAAAAGTGTGCACCAGCACATCATTGGACTGATGATGATGAGGACAATCCCGCAACATGGACTTGAATCTCTTCCAGGCCTGATATAAATTTTCTCCCTCTCTCTGTTTGAAACTTAGAATCTGACTTTTAAGTCTTGCTGTTTTACCAGAGGGAAAAAATAGTATCAAGAATTTCCTTGCAAGATCATCCCACGTAGATATAGAATTTGGTGGCTCAACTTTCAACCACCTCTTGGATTCTCCCAATAATGAGAATGGGAACAATGTAAGCCAGACATAGTCTGATGACACTCCAGCGGGGATGTAAGTGTCACTTATCTCCAAAAAATTTTAGAGATGCTGCTGTGGATCTTCATGAGGGAGACCGGTAAACTGCCCTCTATTGTGCAGCAACTGCACCATATTCTGTTTAAGTTCAAATCTCCCTCCTGGCTCAGGTTTGCGGATACTAGATCTAATATTATTGGCATGTAGGATTGCCACCTCGCGAACCGGCCGAGCTGCTACTTCTTCGGGCACTAACACTGCCCGTACTACCGGTGGATTCTGTTGTTGCTCCATGATTTTCTATCTGAGCAATTGCAGCTTTCTTTGTAGAACTTCTCTCCGTTTACTGTGAAATATTCTTTCTGGCTCTATATACAATTCCACCAGCTCCTTGTCTCTTGCCAGTGTTCAACAGAAGTTAAGTCTATAAAATACAGGCTAAGACCAAGTTGTCAACACTAAGAAAATAAAAATACAGCAAATTAACACTTAAAACAAATTCACCAATTGCCAAGTCCCCGGCAACGGCGCCAAAAACTTGTTCGCGTTATTTGTGGGTATATAAAACGACACGCAAGTGCACGTGGTCGAACAAGTAGTAAGTGGCTTTAGTAAGCCAAGTATCGATCCCACAGAGACTTGGATGAAGTGCAATCTGCTCAAGTGTACTATATTTTACTTCTAAAAATGTAGACAATAGTGTAACCAAAAGTTCAATAGTTTGTTTTATAATTTTTATACTAAAGCTAAAACAATTATCTAATTTGAGTCTGAACTATGAATGAGAGCATGCTGAGGTTAAACGAACATGTAATGAAATTGATTATCATCATAATTTGGTTAATATTTTCCTCCAGTTGCTAGCCAAGAACATTTGCCAAGAGATTAAAACTCTCGTATTTAACCTCACTTAAGAATCATGAACCATCCACCTATATTTCTGTGATTAAATGCAATTCATGTTCTAGCCATACAAACCCGGTTCCTAAATTGACTAATACGACTTTCAGGTATATTTCTATCCTGAAAGTAAATCAATTCCCAATTTTCCCAAATCAAGTAAAGAACATATCCTATTAATTCACAACTTTCCAATTTCTTGCTCTCTCGAGTGAAACCGGACTTTTTAGATGTACATTAACGTAGGCCGTACATTAATGCAGTAAGAACAAGAATTAATAGAACAACATGGAAGAAAAGATGAAAAACCAAAGAATCAATGATCACATTTCATCACAATTGTTCATAACCTCAGCAAGAAGAGAAATTAGCCACTCATTTGTGGATGAAACATCTTAAAATGAGTATTAATCATACAAGCAATTGAATTAAAGAAGAAAGAAAGAGAGAAAAAACCCTGATATTTTCGTCCCTCAACTGCCTGTAACCCACGTTCTTGCTCCACCAAGTCAGAATATTGAAAAATGAACCTAAGTGTTCTATTTATACTGCTGGGAATTTTTCTTGGAATAACTAGCAACGTGTCACGGAGTGCATCGCGGAGCACTGCCTCCGTGACACGCTACAGACATGGACCCTCACTAGAATTGGGGGTCCAGGAATTAAAGATCAACGTGGCACGGCATGCAACGCGGAACCAAGCCACCGTGCCACGGACCAGACGCGTACCCTCTCTGGAATTTGGGCGTAATTTCCCTATCCAGGCAGAAGGCCTCCGCGATGGCAGCGTGTCAAGGCTCCATCGCGGAGCCCCTTTAATTCATGTTGTCCAATGTCTTGTTCCTTGCTCGCATCCAAGTCCAACCCCAATATCCTCCAACATTCATTTTAGCTTCCCGAAATTACATATTACCTGCAAAAAAATGCTAATCATGTTGGTTAGTATAAATTCACATTTTATTACCAATTACATGAGAATGTATACACATTGGTAGATAAACAAGGCGAAAATGGTACTTTCGAGTATCACTTGGGCATATAAATTTGCCCAAGATCATTTAACACTCATTTAACGATGTTTAATCCACAAATGAGTGGCTAATTCCTCTTCTTGCTGAGGTTAAGAACAATTGTATTGAAATGTAGTTATTGATCAATTGGGTTTTTCATCTTTTCTTCCATGGTTGTTCTATTGATTCTTGTTCTTACTGCATTAATGTGTGGCCAATGTTAATGTACATCTAAAAAGTCCGGTTTCACTCGAGAGAGCAAGAAATTGGAAAGTTGTGAATCAATAGGATATGATCTCTTCTTAGTTTGGGAAAATTGAGAATTGATTTACTTTCAGGATAGAAATATACCTGAAAGTCATATTAGTCAATTAAGGAATCGGTTTTGTATGTCTAGAACATGAATTTCGTTTAATCACAAAAATGTAGGTGGACGGTTCATGATTATTAAGTTGGGTTAAATACGAGAGTTTTAATCCATTGGCAATAATTCTTGACCAGCAACCGGAGGAAAGATTAAACAAAAATTGTATCGATAATTAGTTTCTATACATGTTCATTTAACCTCAGCATGCTCATATTCATAGTTCAGACTCAAATTGTATATTCGTTTATAATTAGCATAAAATTAGAAACCAAAATACCAAACTCTTTTTCACACTATTGTCTGCATTTTTAGAGTTAAAATATAGTGACACTTGAGTAGATTGTACCCTAGCCCAGTCCCTGTGGGATCGATACTTGGCTTACTTAAGCCATTTTACTACTTGTTCGATCACGTGCACTTGCGTGTAGTAATTACCCCAGAGTAGATGCTAACAAAATTCTTTATGATTTATTTATGGGTCAATTCCCTTCATGTTTCAAAACATGTTTTAAGATTCATAGGCAGACTTTATATACTAATTGATTATAAATTTCTGATTTCCAGTTTTGTAAAAATTATGCCCGATTATGCAAGTTAATGAATAAGTAATGTTTATGATCTACCATTTCAAGTATGAGGAGATATCTAGTATGTATGAATATTTACAAATTAGCCTTGTATGAATCTATGATTTGACATATCAAGTCTATATCAAATATGTATGATTTTAAGATTTGGGCAAGCCCATACAAATTAAGTGTGTTATCATGATTTAGTCAAGTCTAATAAGATCAGCTTATCATATGTTTTGGTGTCAAGACTCCCACTGCAGATTATGATATGTTTTGGAGTGAAGACTGCCCATATTCAGAATTAAGACTATGCACGTAATTATGATTTTTGTTCCATTGAGAAACAATGAGAGCACTATGCATGTTTTTTGGAGCGGTGTCTAGCATCCAGTAGGCTTGGGGTTTCATAATTCCTTGGTCTCAGAATTGCGTGCCAATGTAGATTTATATATATATTTATGGCCTCTTAAGAGAGTTTCCCCCGCCCGCAAGAGGCCATTAGCTTGATATCAATATCATGGTATCCTCCTTAGTCCTATCAAAATTTTGGATGGCTCGCCCACTTTAGTGTGATAGTTGGTACATCACGTAAGCTTTGTCTAGATGGTTTCAGTTATTTGATGACTCTCTTGTTATTCCTCATGAATTTAGTTATGCATGTTTATGACATATGATATTATATTTTCAGCATGGTTGACCCAATTTTTCAGTTTATAACCTTTTACTTAAGATTTTAGCTATGGCAAGCCATATGAATCTATTTCAGTTTTGGGTCATTCTATTTAGATACGAAATTCAATTTATAAGTATACATGTTTTTGGATATCGCCATGATGTCCTTACCATTATGATCTTATGATTTATGTTATGAGAATGGTTTCAATTATACTTACTCAACCTATTTTACTTACTTTGCATATTCAGTACATTCCAAGTACTGACCACGTACTCAATGTTTTATCGTTTCATAATATAGGTTTAGATGTTAAGACTCAATCCCGCCATTAGTTATTCTCTAGCGCTTAGTCCAATTCTCTCGTTGGTGAATCCTCATAATCTGAGGACCTTCAACTTAGTTTTTGATTTTATTATTTCATTTTCAGACATTTATTGGGCTAGTTGGGGATGATGTCCCGTCAGCTCTTCAGTTATGTTAGAGGCTTTTCAGACGATATATAGAATTTTCGCTTTGTTAGTGTCGACTCTCTTTATGATCATTATGTATGCAGACTTTCGCTTATTCATGTTTAGTTTATTAGCTTTCTGTTAATGTATGCTTTTTAGCCGCTATGTTGATGCCATAGGATGACTTGGATCCATTCGTGGTTCTAGGTTTCATTTCTCAGTCCGGACTTATGTTCAGGTCATGAAAAACTTGGTATCACAGCTAGGTTTAGAGTGTCTTAGGGTCTCTGAAAGCTGTGTTGAGTAGAGTCTTTTCCAGAGGTGTGAAGCATGTCATAATCATGGGTTAAAGGCTACAACGTTATAGGAAGTTTCCCTTCTTTCATGATATATGTCATGTGATGAAGTATCTCTCTATCCTTCCAACTCGTGCTATACGTTTTTAAAGAATCATGCCTTCACGATGCATAAATGGAAGAAGGAACAGAAATAAACATGGCCATGAATATTGCAACGGAGATGGGCATGAACAAGCCCCACCAGCACGAGAAGATCCTTTGCTTGTGCAGGTCTCTCATGCCATGTTTATAGCGGCATTTCATATGTTG
The DNA here is from genome assembly GCA_035772735.1 of Datura wrightii. Classification (NCBI taxonomy): domain Eukaryota; kingdom Viridiplantae; phylum Streptophyta; class Magnoliopsida; order Solanales; family Solanaceae; genus Datura; species Datura wrightii. The sequence goes on along the minus strand of JASDFA010000006.1, from coordinate 85,619,640 downwards.
GTCTAGACTTTTACCGCTCAGGCCAACCAGCAGGATGTGGCCCATGTCCCTCGGAATGGGAACACAAAGGCCACTCGAGTTCGGGACTTCCTCAGGATGAATCTACCTGTGTTCCTGGGGTCCGAGTGGATGTGCACCTACCTGAGTTTCTAGAGGAGATAGAGAAGATAACCCAGATTGTGGGGTTGACATGTGAAGAGGGCACAAACTTAACCTACTACTAGCTGAAGGGGGTTGCTTATATTTGGTACCGTTAGTGGAGAAACGGTAAAGCAGTGGGCGCAATTCTCGTAAGCTGGGATGAGTTCATGACAACCTTCTTAGCCAGATTCTTCCCTCGGGAGTTCAGCGAGGCAAAGGCGGTGGAGTTCTTCAACTTAAGTTAGTACAATATGACTTTGCAAGAGTACATTTTGGAGTTTACCTGGCTGTCCAATTATGTGTTGGAGATGGTGGTGGATCAGAGAGCCCGTATGAACAGATTTGTGTATAGAGTGTCAGATTCACTGGGCAAGGACTGTAGGACCGCAATGCTAAATAATGATCTAGACTTATCTCAATTGGTTATATACACCTAGTAGATAGAGGCAGATCAGATGAAGGAAAGGAAAGAGAGGCAAAGAGGGCCAGGATAGGAAGCTTTGGGTTTTCCCTATAGAGGTCTGGTGGTGGACATCATCAGTAGTCCCACAAAAGACCATCAGCCCCAGCGCCGAGATCACCTAGTGTGTATTATACCCCCGAAGCCTAAACATTAGACCGGGGAGTTGAGATAGAGAAAAGCTGAAAGACTAGCACCAGGCATAGAACGAGTCGTGGGATGACTCATTGGTGTAGCCCACGAGTCCTTATGTGATTTGTGGGGAGACTAGTGAGGAGTTTGGGAAGTTTGAGAAAAAGGACCCCAAGGGTGTGACAACAACATGTGGTCAGACCCCATGAGTCATTAGGTCAGCCGTTGGGTAGGTAAGGAAAGAAAAGAAATGAAGGGAGGAAGTGCACTCAACAGGAGGACCCCACAAGTTGTGGTCAGTCCCCACGATTTGTAGGGTGACTCGTGGTCAAGCAGGGTATGTTTTTGTTGAAGTTCAAGCAGTGCACATAACGGGTGGTGACCACAAGTCATGGTCACAACAACGAGTCATAATGTTGCCCGTGACGATCCCAGATGATCAGATGAGTAGTGTACTTAACAGACGTCTCCACGAGTCGTGATCCTGAGCAACAAGTCGTTAAGACCACCTGACAGTTATTTTCTGCAAAGTTAGTGAGGACTTTTCCATAATTCCAAATTTCCTAAGGCCTAGAATATGACATTTTGAGTTATAGTGACTTTTAAAGGGGTTAATTTCATTTTAGGCCTCATTCATTCATGCATGCAAGGTAGAAGACTTGAGAGGGTGATCAAGCTTAGCATTCATCTATTTCTTTTAAATTTCATATTGGAAATCTAAAGAAGTTTTAGAATAAGCTACCAAAAGGTATGTGGGGTTATAAATGTGTGATTTCTTTCAAACCCATGCCCAATCCCCTAAAGTATGATATTCTATGTCTAATCTATGGGGTTTTAATCCAAATGCATGAATCTCCTATTTCTACACATGGGTATGATTTGATTATGATTCTACTATTGAATTATGAAGCATGGGCAAATTTTATAATGTTTTTAATTTAAAATCATGATTTTAGTTTTATGAATTAAAATCCCATAGATGAGATGTTCATGAAAAGTTAGATTAGTGATGAGTACATGATGGTGATGAAATATTATGATGAAAAACATGATTTGAAACTACTGGTCACGGGCAAAGATAGCATGCCCGAGATACGCTTTACACCTTAATTTAGTCTTGTTTATCTAAGTTATTTTATACATTTTAATGCAATTTTATATAAATATGAATATATACTAACCAACATGATTAGTCCTTGTTTTTGAAGGTTAATAATGCATTTGAGGAACTAATTCATGATTTGGTGAAGTGGAGGAATGGAATCAAGAGCAAAACGTGAAAGTCAACAAGAAAACATGCAATAACTGGCACCCTGCGCGATAGGGGTCGTGGCACGCTGCCAACGCGGCAACACTTGGCCAAAATTGCATTTTTGGCACATTCCAGTGAGGGTACGCATTACCAACGTGTCACGGAGGTCAAGTAGGGCGTTCAGCTCCGTGACACGTTGCTGTTCCACCACAGGCCAAATTTTGCAATTTTTCAACATAGTATAAATTGAACCCTTAGCTCCTAAAATCATTTGGTCACGATTTTATTCTGGAAAACTACCTAGGAGTGAAGGGAGAAGTGGGAGAACTCATCTAGGGTTTATCAAATTCCCTTCTCATCTACCAAATTCATGTAAGTATGTTAGTTTAGTATTAGTTAATTGTAGTTTTACGAACATGAATGGCAAGAACCCTTCCTCTAGGGTTGAAGCCATGAATTATGATTGTGATTTTATGAAATTGTTTTGGAATTAAGTTATTGATTGTTGTTTTCGTCTTGCATTTTGGATTGTTGGTTGTTTTTATGATTGATCACCATGAAAGCATATTTGTTAGCTTGAGAAAGCATTACCTAGGTCAGGACATGAGAATGTGAGGAGCATGTTTGTATCTCGGGAGAGATTTTTGTGTCAGGATAGAAATATACCTAACACCGTGCTTGGTTGACACACGAGGGTTATGAAAGACCAACTTGGGATGTCACATCACCACTCGAAGAAGTAGTTGTGAGGCTAAGTTGAGTTAAATGGTTAGACGCACGAAAGTCCCTAATCGTTTCCCCGTAAACCACAACATAATTGATTGCCCGCGACTAGAAAATTAAACTCCTCGCTCACAATGATGCAGTGAGGCTAGATTGCCGTGTTTAGAGGCTCGAAAGACCATAAACATGCAATTCTAATTATGTGAAATAACAATTGATAGTTCCATGCTTAACCCATTGCAAATCGTCGGATCGCATGATTAATTGTTTTTAACTCTATGTTGCTCCTAGAGTAATTTCAGAATATTTCGTTGACCCAAACTTATACTTAATTAATCTCAATCGAAAATGTCTATAACCAACACTTGAGGTATTTAGGATCACACTAGAAATGGATAGTTAGAGGAATGGGTCCAGTCCCTGTGGGTTCGACAATTCGGTTCTTAAAAAGAGCCACTATATTACTTGCACGACCCGTACACTTGCGGGCACGTCAAGTTTTTGGCGCCGTTGCCGGGGACTCGGCGAAGTTTTGATAATTTATCTATTTTTGTGTGATTTATAAATTTCCTTAAGTGTTGAGAAACTTGGTCTTAGTCTGTTTATTTGTAGGTGACAGGTTGTCCTGCCGAGCTGGCTAGAAATAGAGAGCTTGTGGAACTGTTGCTTGAACCTGAACGTCAAATCCATTTGCGAAGGAGAGTAGCTCTAGAGTAAAAGCTGAAGAGACTTCAAGAAAAGGTACAACAACAACAACCCGCGGGACAAGTACAATTGTCATCAGAAGCAATGGCAGCAAGACTAGTTCGCGAAGTGGCAATCCCACTAGCGACGAATGTGACCTCTAGCATCCGTAAACCGGAACCTGGAGGGCACTTTGAGCTTAAACAGAACATGGTGCAGCTATTACATTCTAGTGGTCAATTCACTGGGATGGCACATGAGGACCCACAACAGCACTTACAGAGCTTTCTAGAGATTAGTGACACGTTTGTCCCCACCGGCGTGTCCACAGATTATGTCCGAGTGACCCTCTTCCCATTTTCATTGTTGGAAGAGGCGAAAAAGTGGATGAAGGCTGAGCCACCGAACTCCATAACTTCATGGAATGACTTAGCGAAGAAGTTCCTTATCAGATTCTTCCCTTCAGGCAAAACTGCAAGGTTGAGAAGTGAAATACTCAGTTTCAAGCAGAGGCCTGATGAGAACTTATATATGGCTTGGGAAAGATTCAAGTCATTGTTGAGAGATTGCCCCCATAACCAGCAATCAAATGAAGTGCTGGCCCATACCTTTGTAGAAAGTCTAGACCCACACACAAAAATATTACTAGACTCTGCATCGGGTGGGCAAGCCTTGGATAAGACTTATGATGAGTTGTACACCTTGTTGAATAGAATTGCACAAGGAAATCCAGAGTGGCACAGTGAGTCACTGAGAGGGGCAGGAAAGAGATCGGGGTTGATAGAAGTAGATGGTTTGAATGCCTTGGTAGTACAGTTAGCTTCGTTCCAGCATCAAATGATGACTCAGTTCAATAAACTGAGTATGAACCAACGCCAGGGCCAGGTTAATGCAGTTCAGCAAGCTCCGAGTTGGTGTGAAATTTGTGGTAATAATGGGCACCATGCAGAATCTTGTGGAGCCAAGTCGGAGTCAGTCAATTTTGTTAGTAATGTGCAGCGCAACAATCAGAATTTTGAAACCAGTTACAACAGAAATTGGCAGGGCCACCCGAATTTTTCTTGCGGTGGAAACCAAAAGCAGAATTATATTCTACCTCAACAACAACAGTATCAGCAAAATAGGCAGAATGAGGGGAAATTGAGTAGCAGCATTGAGGAAACACTGCAGAAACTTATGGAGACCCAGAATCAGTTAGCAGAAAATTAGGCGAGGATGGCAACAGACTTAATGAATCAGCAAGTAGCCACCCGCAATATTGAAAAACAAGTGGGTCAGATAGCAGCTGCTCAAAACATGAGATCACAAGGGGGATTACCTAGCGACACAGATCCTAACCACCGGCAGATCAATGCCATCAGTTTGAGAAGCGGTAAGAAATTAGCTGATGCAGTGCCAAAAGAGATGAGAAAGAGGTTGCAGCCGGAGTTGGTTAGACCAGAACCATCCATCATCATGGGAGATAATCAGAGTGCTGGCCAACAAAATGTAGAACTTTCATTGTAGCCAGCACAAAGACCACCACCACCATTCCCTCAGAAATTCAGAAAGAGCAAGGAAGAGGAATGCTTCAAAAAGTTCTTCGAGAGCTTCAAAGAACTTCACATAAATTTGCCTCTTATTGATGTCTTGTAGGGAATGCCTAAGTATGCTAAATACTTGAAGGATGTGATGGCGAACAAAGTGAGATTGGTGGATGTCCAGACTGTAGCACTGACTGAGGAGTGCAGTCACAGGGTATTGAGCAAAATGCCGAAGAAGCTCAAAGACCCAGGGAGTTTTACCCTCCCCATACAAATTGGTAAAGCTGAGGTGCTATGAGCTTTGTGTGACTTAGGGGCAGCAGTCAATCTAATGCCCCTATCCTTATTCAACACCCTGGGGTTAGGAAAACCGAGGCCGACAAGGTTGATGTTGCAGCTGGCTGACAAGTCGCGAGTGACACCTGATGGAATAATAAAGGACCTTCTCATCAAAGTAGGTAAGTTCATTATACCTGCTGATTTTATTGTCTTGGATTTTCAGGTTGATGACCAGGTACCCCTGATCTTGGGATGGCCATTCTTGGCCACTGGAGGAGCGGTGATTGATTTGAAAGCAGGGACCCTAAAAATGAGGGTTGAGGATGAAGAAGAAATCTTCCGCGTTTACCAAGAAATGAACCCATCTGCACACTATAGAAACCTTTGTCAGGTTAGTGTGTTGGCAGAGGATAAGTGTGGGGTGGAGGATTCCACAGGCGCAGGGCCAAAGGCAATTACAAGTGTTCAGCCCGAGTCAGATAAAGGGCTTCAAATTGAGAAGAAGTTGGAGAAAGAGAGGAACAGAGTGGAGGTTGTTTCCTCTAAACAGCAAAAGAAAAGGAGATGGTTCTCGAAAGAGAACCCAGGTATGAGGATGTCCTGAAAAGGATAGTCCACGTCGGGCCACGACGTAAAATAAGGCGCTACTTGGGAGGCAACCCAAGGGTACCACAGGTACCATTTTAATTTCCTGCATTTGTGTTGATTTTATTTATTTTTCATCTTGTGTTGTTTTTGGTGGAAAGTTAAGCACAGATGGAGGGGAAGTCTGAGTACTCGTGGAGGAGGAAGCTAAAAAGCATGGACGATAAAAAGTGTGGGGTCGACACACACTTGTGCAAAGTTGAAGAAAATCATGCTATTAGCTATGCCTAAAGGCCTCAGGGAGTATTTCTCACCCTTTTTAAATTTTAATTTGATGCTATGAGGACATAACATTATTTAAGTGTGGGGTGAGGGAAATTTCAAGGGAAATTTCAAAAAAAATTTTGTGCTTAACAAGTTTGTGGTGAATGTAATGCTAATGCTTGAGAAATTTGAAAATTTTTGTGAATTAAGCATGACTTCATCACCCGTTGGTTTTTCTTTTCGGTTCTTTTCCGACGGGAGGGTCTGTGAACCGAAGAATAAATTTTTTTTTTATTTCCTTTGTTTGTAGATAGTGTTTTAGTCATAGTTAGGGACTGTTTCCGACGAAGGATAGATGACAACCGTCTTGAGGAAAAAGTAGTCGGTAGTTGTTGGGTTTTTGAAACAATAACTAATTAGTGTGTGATGTTCTTGTTATGTGCTATACGTGATGGTAAGAGGCAAGTATGTTCAGTGTGAAGCATGCAGGTGTATAACTTTGTGTGACACGCTTAGGCTCTTGAATTTGACTCAATATGATTGAAGCTTAATTCTGAATTATTGTGATTAGCTGAGTAAGAGTCTGATGAATGTGTCTTGAATTGAGCATGTGCCATGAATGTAAGGTTTTTGAGTATTCTGTGCTATTGTGGATTGTCTATAACTTGCCTGGTGTATTTATAAAACGAAATGAAGGATGTGAATTGTAGGAGATGATTTAGGCATTTCTTTGAATGAACCAAATTTTTATCCCTCATTTTACCTACCTTGAAAAATTAATCCTAGTTAGCCCCATTGAGCCTTGAGCCTATTCTTTGACAGCTGCAATATAAGCTTAATCCTTTTTCTTTCATTAGCCTTGAACATGATCCAAAACTCCTAAGCGCTTGAGTGAAAAAATCCGAAGGAGTAAAGGAGTGAGAAGAATGAAAAGAAAGGAAAAGTAGCAAGTTGTAGAAGTGAGAAAAGGACAAAGGTGCACTTGTGTGAAAATGGTTGATTATTAGTAAGGAGCAAGAAAACAAATTAATGAAAAATTATTTATAGAACTCCTTACTAATAAGTTAAAAGTGCCTAAAGAAATGGGGGAACATAAGAGGAACAAGAAAGATAAAAAGGAGAAAAAGGTAAAGTAAGGGAAGGGAAGTTCGTAAGGAGGGCATAATGTATTAAAAGCGTTTAGGAAAGATAGTCACTATTACTGGCCATAATAGTACCTACCTGTCCCTTAGCCTACATTACAACCCATTAAGTCCTACTTGATCTTACATTCACACATCCTTAAATTAGTGGAATAAAACACTAAGGGCAAGCTTATGGGTCATTACATGATGCATGTGAATTCTTTGTGAGAGTGAGCGCAATTCTATTCATGTACCCACACATGTTGTGATTTAAAAATTGTTTTTGCGTGTGATTGGGTAACTCTCTTTCTGTGAGGGGCACATGTTGAATGAAGGATATAATTCATGTAGAATTTCTTAATTAGTTGATTTGCACGAGTTTGCTAAGATTGAGAGTCGAGTCTTGAGGTTAAGAAGTTTTAACATGGTTGTACTTCATTTCAATGATCAAAATTGTGCATGCTCTATTTGTAGCTTGTTATCTTACGTAATCATGATAGCCGTAGCATGAATAATCTTGCTAAATTAGTTATGTGGGAGTCTCCTTATGCATGATATGTAAAATGTTGTTCGAGGACGAACAAGGCTTTAAGTGTGGGGTTGTGATCACGGGCAAAGATAGCATGCCCGAGATACGCTTTACACCTTAATTTAGTCTCGTTTATCTAAGTTATTTTATACATTTTCATGCAATTTTATATAAATGTGAATATATACTAACCAACATGATTAGTCCTTGTTTTTGAAGGTTAATAATGCATTTGAGGAACTAATTCATGATTTGGTGAAGTGGAGGAATGGAATCAAGAGCGAAACGTGAAAGTCAACAAGAAAACATGCAATAACTGGCACCCTGCGTGATAGGGGTCGTGGCACGCTGCCAACGCGGCAACACTTGGCCAAAAATTGCATTTTTTGGCACATTCCAGTGAAGGTACGCGTTACGAACGTGTCACGGAGGTCAAGTAGGGCGTTCAGCTCCGTGACACGTTGCTGTTCCACCACAGGCCAAATTTTGCAATTTTTCAGCATAGTATAAATTGAACCCTTAGGTCCTAAAATCATTTGGTCACGATTTTATTCTGGAAAACTACCTAGGAGTGAAGGGAGAAGTGGGAGAACTCATCTAGGGTTTATCAAATTCCCTTCTCATCTACCAAATTCATGTAAGTATGTTAGTTTAGTATTAGTTAATTGTAGTTTTACGAACATGAATGGCAAGAACCCTTCCTCTAGGGTTGAAGCCATGAATTATGATTGTAATTTTATGAAATTGTTTTGGAATTAAGTTATTGATTGTTGTTTTCGTCTTGCATTCTGGATTGTTGGTTGTTTTTATGATTGATCACCATGAAAGCATATTTGTTAGCTTGAGAAAGCATTACCTAGGTCAGGACATGAGAATGTGAGGAGCATGTTTGTATCTCGGGAGAGATTTTTGTGTCTGGATAGAAATATACCTAACACCGTGCTTGGTTGACACACGGGGGTTATGAAAGACCAACTTGGGATGTCACATCACCACTCGAAGAAGTAGTTGTGAGGCTAAGTTGAGTTAAATGGTTAGACACACGAAAGTCCCTAATCGTTTCCCCGTAAACCACAACATAATTGATTGCCCGCGACTAGAAAATTAAACTCCTCGCTCACAATGATGCAGTGAGGCTAGATTGCCGTGTTTAGAGGCTCGAAAGACCATAAACATGCAATTCTAATTATGTGAAATAACAATTGATAGTTCCATGCTTAACCCATTGCAAATCATAGGATCGCATGATTAATTGGTTTTAACTCTATGTTGCTCCTAGAGTAATTTCAGAATATTTCGTTGACCCAAACTTAGACTTAATTAATCTCGATCGAAAATGTCTATAACCAACACTTGAGGTATTTAAGATCACATTAGAAATGGATAGTTAGAGGAATGGGTCCAGTCCCTGTGGGTTCGACAATCCGGTTCTTAAAAAGAGCCACTATATTACTTGCACGACCCGTACACTTGCCGGCACGTCAACTACCCATGTTTGCAATTATGTTTTCGATGAGAATTGAGTATTTCTAAGTATGACAAAGCTTTGGGCAATACCCACATGTTATGTATGAATGATGATTTTCCGAATTAAGCTTACCACATTATTTTGGAGCGAAGACTCCTAATTATATTTTCACCTTGTGGTATTTTTTGAGGTAAACTTTTCCTATGTATAGCTCACCAGATGGTTTTGGAGCGAAGGCTCCCAATTATGTTTTCAACTTGTGGTATGTTTTGAGATAAAGTTCCTCATATGCATTATTCCATATTTGAGATGTATTTGAGTATTGAGTTTCGTCAGTAGACGATGTTGAGTTTCATTACAAAACGATGTAGAGCATATGCATGTTTTTTGGTGTAGTGTCTAGCATAGAGCAAGCTAAGGGTAGATCGCCCTATGCCTCAGAAATACGTGCCAACGTAGGTTAATACTATTGTATATATTACTTTTGGACCTCCCTTGTGAGCTATCCCCTGCCCGAATGGGCCTTTAGCTTGATATAGATATCATGGAGTCGTACCCAGCCCTGGAAAGGCTTTTGGACTGCTCTACCCACTTGAGTGTGATAGTAGGGAACACATAAGCTCTATCATGGTATGTCGGTTAAAGACGAGTCTCCCATTATTCCTCATGATTTCATATATCCATATTTCATTACTCATGAGATTAATATATTTATGCATGTTCTAAAGCAGGTTTGACTGAATGTTCAGCTTTACCCTTAAATGTTCGAATTTATCTTTAAGTCAATCGATTTAGTTATCATGTTATGAAGCTATGTCATGTGATGTTATGAAGAGATCATGATTTCAGAAAGAATTCATGCAAGCCCGCTATAAGATTCTTAATGTTTATGTTATATTACGCACTGATTTTAAATGATTTTCTTTACTTAAGCAGTTTTACTTACCCTGCATATTCAATACATTCCACGTACTGAACATATACTCTATGCTGTATCATTTCATGATACAGGACCCGACTCTCAAGTTCAGCCCCGCTTGTAGTTAGTTTATCAGAGTTAGCATTTGCATTACTTGTGAGTCCTCATCTCTCGAGGACTAGACTATTCACAATTCTTAAGTGTATTTTAGTTTCAGTGTTTTGGGTTAGTTGGGGTCTTATTCCATCAACTCATCATGTTTAGAGGCTTTTCAGACATATGTATGTATTTAGCTTCGGAATTCGTATTTTGATGTTATGGTTGATTTAGACTTCCACCATGATTATATTGTTGATTATTTAGTTCCCTTGATCGATTTAGATGTATGCTTATGCCATGGGTCGACTTGGGGTCTGTCGGGGTTCCTTGTCCTGTATTATGATCCGGACCTCTGTTCAGGTCATGAAAAACTTGGTATCAGAGCTATAAGCTTGAAGTATCCTAGGGTGTCAGAAAGCCGCGTTAAGTATGGTCTTTTTCATGGGTGTGAAATGCACCACACTTATGACGAAAAGGCTACGAGACATTTAGGAAATGTTTCATTCTTTAATGATCTATGTCATGCGATGAAAAGTCTTTCTATCCTTCTAATTCTTGCTATTCCTGATTGCTGAATCATGGCTCCTCGAGTAATGAATGGTAGGAGAAATGGGAATGGTGATGGCCACGAGGAAGGTAATGGGAATGGGCACCAGCAGGCCCCACCAGTTTAGGAGCACCAAGCATTGTAGCTAGTTGCCCATGCTGAGTTTCCGGTTGCTATTCAGATGCTTATATTGGCTTTGACTGCTTAGGTCAGTCAAAAGGCTGTTGCGCTTATTTCGCAAAATGGCAATGCAGCGGCGGCTCGAGTCAGAGACTTCTTGAGAATGAACCTGCTAGAGTTCCTCTGGTCAAAGGTAGATGAGGACCCACATGAGTTTTTGGATAAGATTATGAAGATCACCCAAATCACGGGGGTGAATGGTGTCGAGTGTGTGGATTTTCCCTTGTATCATTTAAAAGGGGTCGCGCACATCTGGTTTCGCCAATGGGAAGATAGAAGGGTCATTGGAGCGGGCCCTGTCACTTGGGAAGAGTTCCATGTTGCATTTGCAAATCGGTTCTTCCCTCGTTAGATGATAGAGCTGAAGGCCGCCGAGTTCATGAATTTGAAGCAAGGGAGAATGACGGTGCAAAAGTATGATCTTGATTTCACTCGCCTATCAAAATACGCTCTAGAGTTAGTAGCTGATTAGAGGGCGCGGGTGAGCAGGTTCGTTCATAGAGTAGCGGGCTACTTGGAAAAGGATTGCAGGACCGCTATGCTCAACCAGGACATGGATTTCCCATGGATAGTTTTGTATGCCTAGAAGATGGATGCGGCACATCTGAGAGATAGGGAGGCCAAGAGGGCCAGCACCGATGACCATAGATTCTGCCAGCCGAGGTCAGGTGTTGGGCACCAACAACAGGCTCACCAGAGATCATCAACTCCAGCATCTTCAGCATTGAGTGTTCCCTCTAGGCCTAGACATGATAAGAGAGAACGAGCATCAGGCTCGAGGGCTCAAAGTAGTAGATCCTCAGATTCTAGCATCTCAGTTTCTCGCAGATGTGGTCGGGGGCACACAGGCTAGTTCTTGGCAGGTTCAGGTGCTTGTTTCTGGTGTGGGAAGCCTGGACACATCCTTAGAGATTTCCCAATAGCGAGACAGGATCAGGTTGGGGGTCGAGGCCCAGCTTCTAGTTCAGCAGCCCCTCCCGCACACTCAGCCGATCAGAGGGCATCAACTAGCATAGCTTGCGGTCAATGCCATAACAGATTCAATGCCTTAGCATCCTGTCAGGAGTAGGAGGTCTCCTCGAATATGGTCACTGGTATGTTACGAATTTTACAAATTGATGTTTATGCTTTAATAGATCTGGGGGCTACCTTGTCTTTTGTGAAACCTTATGTGGCCAGTAGCTTTGGAGTCAGTCCCAAAGTCTTTTCAGAATCATTCTCAGTTTCTACTCTAGTAGGTGAGTCAGTTATTGTAGACGGGTTTATAGAGGTTGCCTAGTCTCAGTCCTTCAGAAGGTCATCTCGGCAGATTTGATAGAGTTATCGATGATCGATTTGGATGTTATTCTTGACATGGATTGGTTATTTGCATGCTAGGCTTTAGTCAATTGTAGAACTCGGGCAGTAGAGTTCAGATTTTCAGGTGAGCTACTCCTAGAATGGAAGGGTAGTCCAGCTGTGCCTGTAGGTCATTTCATTTCCTACCTTAAGGACAGAAAGATGATTTATAAGGGTTATGTGTACCATATAGTTAGGGTTAAGGATGTTGAGTCCAAGACCCCGACTATCCAGTCAGTTCTAGTAGTATGTGAGTATCCAAATGTCTTTCTAGATAATTTATCGAGAATTCCACCCGAGTGGGAGATCGATTTTGGTATTGACCTTCTTCCTAGTACACAACCTATATCTATCCCTCCTTACAGGAGGCCTCTAGCCGAGCTAAAGGAGTTGAAGGATCAGCTGAAGGACATATTAGATATGGGTTTCATGAGACCGAGCAAGTGTCCATGGGGTGCACCAGTCTTATTTGTCCGAAAGAAGGATGGTTCCCTTCGAATGTGCATTGACCATCGACGATTGAACAAAGTCACCATCAAGAACAAGTATCCTCTACCCATGATTGATATTTATTTGACCAGCTTCAAGGTGCCAAGTGTTTCTCAAAGATAGATCTCAGATCCAAGTATCATCAGCTAAAAATTCGGGAGTGAGATATTCTGAAGACAACCTTCAGGAGGCGATATGGTAATTATGAGTTTGTAGTTATGTCTTTTGGACTTACAAATTCTCCTGCAGCTTTTATGGACTTGATGAATAGGGTATTGAAGCCATACTTGGATATGTTCAGGATTGTGTTTATTGATGATATCTTGATATACTCTTAGAGCGAGGAGGATCATGCTGCTCATTTGGATATGTTCTGGATGAACTCCATAGCATTTTTGGACAATGTGGTATTACTTGAGGGCATTAAGGTGGATTCTCAAAAAATAAAGGCGGTGAAGACTTGTTCTAGACCGGTGAATCCTTTAGATATTCAGAGTTTCTTGGTTTAGCTGGCTACTATCGGAGATTCTTTGAGGGTTTTTCATCTATTGAAGCGCCTTTGACCAAATTGACCTAGAAGAAGGTGAAGTTCCAATGGTAGGAGGCTTGTGAAAAGAGCTTCCAAGAGTTGAAGACTCAATATACCTCAGCACCGGTGATAACTCTCCCCGAGGGTAATGATGGGTTCGTAGTGTATTGTGATGCTTTGAGAATGGACTCGAGTGTGTATTGATGCAGCGTAGGAGAGTGATAGCATATGCCCTAGACAGTTGAAAGTCCATGAGAAGAATTAGCCAACCCAAGATCTTAAATTGGCTGCGGTATTAAAGATATGGAGACATTATTTATATGGGGTTCACGTGGATGTGTTTACGGACCATAAGAGCTTACAATATGTGTTCACTCAGAAGGATCTCATCTTCAACAAAGAAGGTTGTTGGAACTACTCAAGGACTATGATATAAGTGTTCCTTATCATTCGGTTAAGGCTAATGTGGTAGTGGACGCACTTAGTAGACTCTTTATGGAGAGTGTGTCCTATGTGGATGAGGAGAAAAGGGAGCTGGTGAAAGATGTGCATCAACTTACTAGGTTGGGAGTCGGGTTGGTTGGCTCGACTGATGGTGGTGGTGTTGTCCAGAATGGATTAGAGTCATCCTTGGTACTGATGTGAAAGTTAGAAAATACCAGGACTCGATTTGGAAAAGTTGAAGGAAGTCATTCAAAGTTAGAAGGTGGAGGTCTTATCCCAAGGGGGAGATGGTGTGCTTCAGTACCAAGGTCGCCTATATGTTCCAGATGTTGATGATTTGAGGAGCTGGATGTTGTGTGAGGCTTATGGATCCTGGTATTCTATCCATTTAGGTGCCACCAAGATGTGACATGACTTACGGAAAATCTATTGGTGGAATGGCATGAAGAAGGATATTGCTGAATTCATAGCCAAGTATCGAACTGTCAACAAGTGAAGGTTGAGCATCAGAGGCTAGAGGCGTACTACAGGATATCAAGATGAAATTAATATGGATTTCATTACAGGTCTACCTCGTATTCATCGAGAATATGATTCCATTTGGGTTATGATAGACAGGTTGACTAAGGATGCTCATTTTCTACCGGTTAAAACCACGGATTCGGTGGAGGATTATGCCAAACTATACATCCGGGAGTTGGTCTGATTGCATGGAGTGCCCTTATCTATCATTTCAGATTGAGCTACTCAATTTACCTCTTAGTTTTGGAGGTCATTTCAAAAAGGGCTTGGTACACAGGTTAAACTCAGCATAGCATTCTGCCCACAAATGAATGATCAGTCTGAGCTTACAATCCAGACCCTCGAGGACATGTTGCGGGTATGCATCATCTACTTCAAAGGTGGTTTCGATGATCACCTGCCCCTGATCGAGTTTGCCTACAATAACAGCTATCAATCTACTATTCAGATAGTACCATTCGAGGCTCTCGATGGGCGGAGATGTAGATTGCCCATAGGATAGTTTGAGGTTGGTGAGGTGGCAATGATAGGGCCGGATTTGGTTCATGATGCGATGGTGAAGTTTCAGCTTATAAGAGACAGGTTGAAAACTGCCCACAGTCACCAAAAGTCTTATGCGGACGTGAGAAGAAGGGAATTAGAATTTGATGTCTATGATTGAGTATTTTTGAGGATGTCTCCCATGAAGGGAGTAATGCGGTTTGGAAAGAAAGGGAAACTTAGTCCCCGCTATGTTAGCCCATATCGGATAGTGAGACGTGTTTGCGAGGTGGCTTTGAGTTTCCTTTACAATATGCTTCTCTACATCCTGTGTGTCATGTATCGTTTTTGAAGTAGTTTTTCAGTGATCCAGCTCTAGTTGTCTCGGTAGATAGTGTTGGTGTGAGAGACAACCTTAGCTATGAGGAGGTTTCAGTTGAAATATTGGATCATCAGGTTCGAAGGAAGGAACAAGGAAGTTGCTCCAGTTAAAGTGTTATGGATGAATCAACATATTGAAGGAGTTATGTAGGAAGCCGAAGTGGATATGATGGCTAGATACCCGTATTTATTCTCTATCGGCCCAGTTTCAACTTGAGGTATCAGTTTTGCGCTCAGACTCCATTTAGTTTTCATATTTAGATCATGTGCGCAAGTTTCTCTTATGTGTATGGATGTGTGTATGATTCGTGAATTCAGTTCAGCTGTGTAGTTTGAATTGAAGGTATTCATTCCATTAGTTTTCGATTTAAATGATTCGTATTTGAAAATTATAATTGCATCTCTCCGCTTTTCGGTGTATTTTCCAACATTCGAGGAAAAATATTCCCAAGGGGGAGATATTGTTATACTCCGGAAGGCCAAACATCAGACCCGGGAGTTGAAATGGAGAAATGCTTAAAAACTGGCACCAGGCATAGAACGAGTCGTGGGATGACTCGTTGGTGCAGCCCATGAGTCGTGGTGTGACTCGTGGGGAGGCTAGTGAGGAGTTTGGGAAATTTGAGAAGAAGGACCCCACAGGCGTGACAACAACTCATGGTCAGACTACAAGAGTCATTATGTAAGCCATGGGATGGGTAAGGAAAGAAGAGAGAAGAAGGGAGGCAGTGCACGCAATGGGACGACCTTACTAGTCATTGTCAGTCCCCATGATTCATGTGGTGAGTTATGGTCAAGCAGGGTATATGTTTGTTGAAGCTCAGGAAGTGTACATAATGGGTGGTGACCACGAGGTTTTGGTCATAGTAATTAGTCGTGAGGTTGCTCGTGATGAGTCCAGATGAGCAGTGGACTTAACGGACAAGTCCAAGAGTCGGGACCCTAAGCAACGAGTCGTTAGGTCCTCGTTAGGACCACCTGATAGTTATTTTCTACAAAGTTAGTAAGGACTTTTACATGATTCCTCAGTTCCTAAGGCCTAAGCTACGACGTTTTGAGTTATGAATAGTGACTTTTAAAGGGGCTAAGTTCATTTTTGGCCTCACTCATTCATGCATGCAAGGTAGAAGACTTAAGAGGGTGATCAAGCTTAGCATTCATCAATTTATTTTCAATTTCCTATTGGGCATCTAAAGAAGTGTTAGAATCAGCTACCAACATGTATGTGAGGTTATGAATGGATGATTTCTTTCACACCCATGCTCAATCCCCCTCTAAAATATGAAATTCTATGTCTAATATATGGGGTTTTAACCCAAATGCATGAATCTCCTATTTCTATACATCGGTATGATTTGATTATGATTCTATTATTGAATTATGAAGCCTGGGCAAATTTTATAATGTTTTCAATTTAAAATCATGATTTTAGTTTTACGAATTAAAAGCCCATAGATGAGATGTTCATGAAAGATGAGAGTTGTGATGAGTATATGATGATGATGAGATATTATGATGAAAAGCATGATTTGAAGTTACCCATGTTTACAATTATGTTTTCGCTGCGAATTGAGTATTTCTAAGTATGAAAAAGCTTTGGGAAATGCCCACATGTTAAGTATGAATGATGATTTTCCCGAATTCCGCTTACCACCTTATTTTTGAGCGAAGACTCCCAATTATATTTTCATCTTGTGGTATATTTTGAGGTAATGTTTTCCTATGTATAGCTTACCGCATGGCTTTGGAGTGAAGGCTCCCAATTATGTTTTCAGCTTGTGGTATGTTTTGAGCTAAGGCTCCTCATATGCATAATTCCATATTTGAGATGTATTGGAGTATTGAGCTTCGTCAATAGATGATGTTGAGCTTCGTTACAAAACAATGTAGAGCATATGCTTGTTTTTTGGAGTAGTGACTAGCATCGAGTAGGTTCAGAGTCGATCACCCTATGCTTCAAAACTACGTACCAACGTAGTTTGATACTATTATATACATTTCTTTGGACCTCCCTTGTGAGCTATCCCCTTCCTGATTGGGCCTTCAGCTTGATATCGATATCATGGTATCGTCCCTAGCCCTGGAAAGGCTTTGGATGGCTCTACTCACTTGAGTGTGAAAGTTGGGTTCACGTAAGCTCTATCATGGTATGTCGGTTAAAAGATGAGTCTCCCATTATTCCTAATGATTTCAGATATGCATATTTCATTACTCATGAGGTTTATATATTTATGAATTTTCTAAGGCAAGTTTGACTCAATGTTCAGTTTTACTCTTAAATATCAGAATTTAGTTTGAGTCAATCGATTCAGTTATGATGTTATGAAGCTATTTCATGTTATGTTACGAAGAGATCATGATTTCAGAAAGAATGCATGCAAGCCTCACTCTCAGATTCTTAATGTTTATGTTATATTATGCAATGTCTTTAAATGATTTTCTTTACTTAATCGGTGTTACTTATCCTATATATTCAATGCATTCCACATATTGACCGCATACTCGATGATGTATCATTACATGATAAAGGACTTGGCTCTCAAGTTCAGCCCCGCTCATAGTCAGCTTATCAGAGTTAACGTTTTCATTGTTGGTTAGTCCTGATCTCTCGAGGATTAGACTATTCAGAATTCATAAGTGTATTTCAATTTCAGTTTGTTAAGTTAGTTGGGGTCTTGTCCCATCAACTCATCATGTTTAGAGACTTTTCAGACATATGTATGTATTCGGCTTCAGATATAGTATTTTGATTTTATGGTTGATTTAGACTTCCTCTATGATTATATTGTTGATTATTTAGTTCCCTTGATCGAGTTAGATGTATTCTTATGCCATGGGCTGGCTTAGTGTCTCTCGGGGCTCCTTGTCTCGTGTTACGATCTGCTCCTCTGTTTGGGTCGTGATAGTGTGCCATCTAGACATTGGTGTGATCAAGGGGGAAGAACATCAGGCTCCTGAGGTATGGAAAGCATGTTAGTAGAGCACAATATTCAAGTTTGTGGCAAGTGTGGTAAGAGACAAACCGGAGAGTTCTTAGCAGGTTTAGGTGGATGTTTTGGGTGCGGGAAGCCCAGACACATGCTCAGAGATTGCCTTGTAGCCATAAAGGGCCATGGTAGAAGTCGTGAGCCAAAAACCAATTCAGCAGCTCCACCAGCACGCTCGGCTCAGCAGGACGCATCCACTAATATAGGTAGTGGTCAGTGTCAGAATAGATTTTATGCCCTCTCATTTCGTTAGGAGTAGGAGTCTCCCAGATATATTCACTAGTATGTTGTAAGTATTTCAACTTGATATATATGCATTTGTTAGATCCAGGGGCTACTTTTTCTTTTGTGATGCCTTATGTTTCTATTAGTTTCGAAGCCAGTCCTAAAATCTTATCAAAACCCTTCTCATTCGGTGACTCAGTTATACTCAACGGGTATATAAAATATTCCTATTACAGTCCTTTCAAAAGTTACCTCAGCCGATTTAGTAGAGTTAGCGATGACAGATTTTGATGTTATCTTTGGCATGGATTGATTGCATGCATATTATGCCTTAGTAAATTATAGAATTTCTACAGTAGAACTCCAATTCCTAGGTGAGCTAGTCCTAGAATGGAAGGGCAGTTCAACTGTGCCTATAGGTTGCTTTGTTTCCTACCTTAAGGAAAGAAAGATGATTTCAAAGGTTTGTGTGTAGAATCTAGTTCGGGTTGAAGATGTTGCATCCGAGACCCCGACTCTTCAGTTTGTCCCTATTGTATGTGTGTATCTAGAGATTTTCTCTGATGATTTACCAGGAGTACCTCCCCAGTGAGAGATTGACTTTGGTATTGACCTTCTTCTCAATACATAGCCCATATCTATTCCTCCATAGATAATGGCTTTAGCCGAGCTAAAATGGTTGAAAGAACAGTTGAAGGATCTCTTGGATAAGGGCTTCTTCAGGCCTATCAAATCCCTGCGAGGTGCAACCATTCTCTTTGTTCAGAAGAAGGATGGTTATCTTTATATGTGCATTGACTATCGACAGTTGAAGAAGGTTACAATCAAGAACAAGTATCCCCTCCCTGGGATTGATGACTTCTTAGACCAACTCTAGGGTGCTATGTTCTACTCAAAGTTAGACCTTAGATCCGGGTATCATCAGCTCACAGTTAGGGAGAGTGACATTCCGAAGATAGCTTTTTAGACTCGATATGGCTCTTTGAGTTTGTAGTTATGTCATTTGGATTAATTAATGCTTGTGCAGCTTTTGTGGACTTGATGAACTGCGAATTAAAGCCATATTTGGACATGTTCATGATTGTCTTCATAGATGACGTTCTCATATACTCTCGATGCGAGGAATAAGATGCTGCTCATTTGAGGATTATGCTACAAACCATCAATGATCGTCGGTTGTTTGCTAAATTTAGCAAGTGTGAGTTCTGGTTGGATTCAGTAGAATTTTGGGCCATGTGGTGTCAAGTGCGGGTGTGCAAGTAGACTCTCCAAAGATAGAAGTTGTAAAGAATTCCCCTAGACCAGTTAATCTTTTGGATATCAGGAGTTTCTTGAGTTTAGCTAGCTATTACACAAGGTTTGTTGAAGGATTTTCAACTGTTGGAGCACCAATGACTAAGTTGACCCAAAAGAAAGTCAAATTTCAGTGGTCAGATACCTGTGAGAAGAGTTTTGAAGAGTTAAAGACTCGACTCACTTCAGCCCCAGTATAGACTTTAGCGGAGGGTATTGATAGTTTCGTTGTGTACTATAATTCCTCTTGGATTGGTCTTGGGTATGTGCTGATGTAGCATGGTATTTGTATGCGTCAATAAAACTTAAGACTCATGAGAAGAATTACCCTGTATGACCTAGAATTAACAGCTGTGGCTTTCGCATTGATGATTTGGAGACAATATTTATCTGGGGTCCATGTGGATGTGTTTATGGACCAGAGAGACTACACTATGTGTCCCCCAAGAAGGATTTGAATATGCAACAAAGGAGATGGTTAGAACTACTCAAGGACTATGACATCAATGTCCTTTATCATTCGGGCAAGGCCAATGTTGTGGCTAATGCCCTTAGCAGACTATCAATGGAAAGTGTTTCTCATGTGGAAAATTAAAGAAAGGAGTTGGTGAAGGATGCACATCAGCTTACACGATTAGGAGTTAACCTTATGGATTCGACAGATTGTGGTGTCATTGTTATAGGTCCGAATCTTCTTTGGTGTCTCTAGTCAAAGCTAGGAAAGATGAGGATCCTATCATGGTAAAATTAAGGGAAGCGGTTCAGAATATAAAAGTGGAGGTCTTCTCCCAAGGGGGAGATGGTGTGCTTCGATATCAAGGTCGTTTATGTGTTCTAGAGGTCGATGATTTGAGGGAAAGAATATTGCATGAGACTTATGGTTCCTGATATTCTTTACATCAAGATGCCACCAAGATATACCGTAACCTACGGGAAGTCTATTGGTGGAGTGGCATGAAGGACATAGCGGATTTTATGGCTAAGTGTCCAAATTATCAACAAGTGAAAATGGAGCATCAGAGACCTGGAGGTATGCTACAAGACATCAGTATTCCCACATGGAAGTGGGAAGAGATCAATATGGACTTCATCACAGGGTTTCCTCGCACTCGCCTACACTATGAATCTATTTGGGTGGTGGTATACAAGTTGACCAAGGCAGCTCATTTCCTACCAATCAAAACTATTGATTTCGCTAAGGACTATGCTAGATTATATAATCGAGAATTAGATCAGTTATATGAAGTTCCCTTGTCCATTATTTCAGATAGGGGTACCCAGTTTACCTCACAGTTTTGGATATCATTTCAGAAGGGACTTGGTACTCGGGTCAAGCTCAACACAGCTTTTCACCCGAGATAGATATTCAAGCTGAGTAGACCATTAAAACTCTTGAGGATATGTTGAGAGTGTGTCTATCTAAATTCAAAGGCAGTTGGGATGATTATTTGCCTCCCATCGTGTTCACTTACAACAATAGTTACCATTCTAACATTCAGATTGCTCCGTTTGAAGCTCTCTAGGGGTGGATGTAATACCCCGAAAGGGGACTAAGAATAGACCCGGGAGTTGAAGTTGGAAACTGCAGAAAAACCTAGAATTTTGCACCAGGATGACTCGAGGTACGAATTGTGGTGAGGACCTACGACTCGTGACTCAAGTCATGATGAATTTCGGGAGCCTGAGGTCATATCATGGGTGATCCTATAAATCATGACGCATAGGTATGACTCACGGTTAGGAGTGTGGTGAAATTCTCAGTGGTGCTAGAGTGAGTCATCACGGGTCATGGTACGACTCGTAGGATGTAGCAACGAGTCACGATGAGGAGTCATGGTTAAGTCGTATTTGGTATGGGTTGATGGTACCACGACTGACAGTACGACTCGTAGGATGGTACTACGAGTCGCGGTATGCAAGTCATGGCCACATTCAGAAGATTGAAAAGTGGTGAGGTGACCACGAATCGTGACTTCGTGGTACAACTCATGGTACGAGTCCTTGTGGGAGCCAGATCTATTTTTTAGGGAAATTTCAATAAGGGCAAATTCGACTTTTCTACGCTTTTGGACCATATACAACGTCATTTTGAGGTCGGGACATGGTCTTTTAACGAGGAAAAACTCATGCTAAGTCTAATTTGGCATTTGCAAGAACTAGAGAAGGGAATAGGAACAGATTCACGGGTTCTTCTTCAATTATTCAAGTTTCCACCTAGAGTTTTTCAAGGGAGTTAAGAAGAAAGTAATTCTAGGTATGTGGGGTTTTGAATGGGTAGTTTAGTCCCTATCAATGCCCAATTTCTCCCTAATTCTATATTTGAAGTTACGAAAACATTATGGGTCTTTATAAAATTGCGTGATTCCTAAAAAAATGGAATGAGCTTGTTGTGGTACGCCTAACCTATGAACTTCGAATTTACTTGGGCTGATTTCACATTTTTATTCAATATTTGTAAGATTTAACCCCCCCTAAAATTATAGATGCCCAATCCTGAGAAATTTTTAGTAAAGTTCATCATCATGATGATTTCGCAAGCATAATATGAATTTTTGTATTTTAAGCATGTATTGAACTACTCATGTTATTATAATCATTTTCCCATAAATTTAAGCATTTCAAGCATGATTGAAATTATGGGCAATGGCCACATGTCTCTTATGAATTATGAACTACGATTTTGGCCGATTCACAGGCCCAATTCCAAGGCTAGTATTATGAATTATAAAACATGATATTGTTCTCACGATTTAACTAGACATGCATGTCATGTATGAATTTCTATGAGCACGTTGCATGTTTTGGGAGTAGTATTAACACCGAGTAGGTTCGGGGCCCAGGTTACGCCTCAAATCTAAGAACTATGTGCCACCGTAGGTTATATTTGGGACCTCCCTTGTGACTATCCCCTTTTCCCTACGGGGTCTTCATGAGTGATATCATGCCCTTCATGGTTATACCCTTGGAAAGGTACAAACGGCCTCCGAACTAGGTGTACAGGTCGGGCTCCATGTGTGCTCATATGGGGTATGTCGGTTATAGAAATCTCCCACTATTCCTCATTGTTTTCATGCATGTTATGATTATGTTTTCTTTGAATCAAGTCATGTTTTATGAAATATTTTCTCTCGTGTTACGACTATGACAGGTTTAGGAATATTTTAGAAATCTTAAGCCTTACGATATACTTATGATTTCAGTCTTATGATCTTGATGTCCCCAATCCTATAATTTTTATGTTTTTAAGTTTTATTTCTCATACCCTAGATACTCAGTACCTTCTAAGTACTAACCCACATATTTTCAGGATCCGGTTCGCAGTTTCAACATCATTCCTAATTTGCTCTCAATTGTGCTCTTAGATATCAGTGGTGAGTCCTCATGATTCGAGGACTTCATGTTCGAATCGTGCCTATCTTTTGTTTTCAGAATGTTGGGGTTAGTTGGGGTCTTGTCCCTTCAACCCGTTTATTATGATTAGAGGCTTTCAGACCTAATTGTAGTATTCCACTATTTATGCTTGGATTATGTATTACCGATTCTTATATTTCCTTTCACGTTTTCATTTAAATTCATGACTTTTAAGCTAAGTTTTCCACCTTATGTGTATGAATTAGACATATGCTCACGTCATGGGTTTACTTGGGGTCTTTCGGCGCTCCTTGTCCCGTGTCTACTACCCAGGTGCACTCTCGGGTCGTGAAAAACTTGGTATCAGAGCAATAGATTTTATGTGTCCTAGGGAGTCTGAAAGTCGCGTTAGGTAGAGTCTTTTTCATGGGTGTGAAGCGCGTCGTACTTATGACGAAGAAGCTACTAGACGTTTAGGAAATGTTCCCTCTTTCATGATCTATGTCGCGCGATAAAAAGTCTCCCTATTCTTATAACTCGTGCTATGCGCGTGTGCAGAATCATGTGTTATAAGAACAGTGATGGGAGTCAGTCAGTGCCACCAGCTCCAATGGATTCCATGCAAGTCACTGATGCGGAGCTCGGAGCCGCTCTTAAAGTATTGATGCTAGGTATGATCGCCCAGCCTAACAAACTCGGTCATAAACTCAGGGATTGCACTTTAGCCAAGTGAGATGGTCGGAAAGGTCGTGCTCCTAATCATCCTTCATCACCCCCAGCAAAATGCCCACCTCAGCAGCACAGGTTATCAACAACGAGTGGCGGTCAACCGCAGATGTAGTCTAAGGTATGTCATAAGCTATTCCCTCATACCTATCATGATAGATAGTTTCGAGGACTACTGTAAGAGTTATAATTCCGTTTGAGCACTATAAGATGAGATTTTCACATGGGAGGTGAGGAAATGGTAAGTGAGGGCCCAGTCATGCCTTGAGTTTCTAGCAAGGGAGTCCTATGAATAGCATTCAGAGGTAGTCTCTCCTTTCTTCTTTAGATGTTCCTTACGTATCGCTCAATTCTACGCTTGAATCGCGCTTATCTTCAGGACCCTAAGATGAAAAGAAACCCCGTCCATCTACGATTTCAATATTTCCATTTCTTTTCATGTCATGACTCTTGCTATGTGTGTGAACCCATGTTTCTTAGCACACTAAGCCCTATGAATTCAGTCCTCAAAGTTTGCTCTATAGGTTCATGAGATGGTGCTATCATGGATATATGCCAAGATTAGGGTTCCTATACGATTCATGCTCATGATTACCTTAACATAGATTCATACGACTCATGGTACAAGTCGTGGTCGGGGCCAGATCTACTTTTTAGGAAAATTTCATTAAGGGAAAATTCAACTTTCCTATGCTTTTGGACCCTAATCCACGTCGTTTTGAGTTCGGGACATGGTCTTTTGAGGAGGAAAAACTCATGCTAAGTCTCATTTGGCATTTCCAAGAACTAGAGAAGGGAGTAGGAAAAGATTCGAGGGTTCTTCTTCAATTCTTCAAGTTTCCACCTAAGGTTTCTCAAGGGAGTTAAGAAGCAAGTAATTCCAAGTATGTGGGGTTTTGAATGGGTAATTTAGTCCTTACTCATGCCCAATTTCTCCCTAATTCTATGTTTGAAGTTACCAAAACTTTATGCATCTTTATCAAATTGCATGATTCCTAAAAAAATTTTGAATGAGCTTGTTGTGGTATGCCTTACCTATGAACTTTGAATTTACTTGGCTGATTTCACTTGTTTATTCAATATTTTTATGATTTAACCCCCCCCCCCAAAGTACAGATGACCAATATGAGAAATTTTTAGTAACGTTCATGGTCATGATGATTTCGCAAGCATAATACGAATTTTTGAATTTTAAGCATGTGTTCAACTACTCATATTATTATGATCACGTTCCCATAAATTTAAAAATTTCAAGCATGATTGAAATTATGGGCAATGCCCACATGTCTCGTATGATTTATGAACTATGATTTTGGCCGATTCATGGGCCCAATTCCATGGCTAGTATTACGAATTCCCAAGAATGATATGATTCTCACGATTTAACTAGCCATGCATGTCATGTATAAATTTCTATGAGCACGTTGAATGTTTTGGGAGTAGTACTTAACACCGAGTAGGTCCGTGGCCTAGGTTACGCCCCAAATCTCAAAATTACGTCCCACCATAGATTATATTTGGGACCTCCTTTGTGACTATCCCCTTTGCTCTATGGGGTCTTCATGAGTGATATCACACACTTCATGGTTCTACCCTTGGCAAGGTACGAACGACCTCCTGAGTAGGTGTACAGGTCGGGCTCCATGTGTGCTCATACAAGGTATGTCGGTTATAGAAATCTCCCACTATTACTCATTGTTTGCATGCATGTTATGATTATGTTATCTTTGGCTCAAGTCATGTTTTATGAAATGTTTTCTCTCGTGTTATGACTATGACAGGTTTACGAATATTTTCGAAATCTTGAGCCTTATGATATACTTATGATTTCAGTCTTATGATCATGATGTCCCCACTCCTAAAATTTTTATTTTTTTAAGTATTATTTTGCATACCCTAAATACTCAGTAACTTCCAAGTACTGACCCACATATTTTCAGGATCCAGTTTGTAGTTTCAGCATCATTCCTAGCTTCCTCTCAGCTTTCAGTGGTGAGTCCTTATGATTCAAGGACATCATGTTCTGATTGTGTCTATCTTTTGTTTTCAGAATGTTGGGGTTAGTTGGGGTCTTGTCCCTTCAACTTGTCTATTATGATTAGAGGCTTTTAGACTTAATTGTAGTATTCCGCTATTTATGCGTGGATTATATATTACCGTTTCTTATATATCCTGTCACGTTTTCATTTAAATTCATGACTTTTAAGCTAAGTCTTCGGCCTTATGTGTATGAATTAGACATATTCTCACGCCATGGGTTGACTTGGGGTCTTTCCGGGCTCCTTGTCCCGTGTCTATGATCTGGGTTGCACACTCGGTTCGTGACAGCGGAGGTGTACATTGCCTATTGGTTGGTTTGAAGTAGGTGAAGCTATATTGATAGGGATAGATTTAGTTCATAAGTCTATGAAGAGAATTTAGCTTATAAGGGAAAGGCTGAAAATAACTCAGAGTTGTCAAAAGTAAAATGTGGATGTTAGGCGAAGAGAACTAGAGTTTGGAGTTGATGATTTTGTATTTTAGAAGGTGTATCCTATGAAGGGAGTGAATTGGTTCGGAAATAAGGGGAAACTTAGTCCCCAATATGTAGGCCTATACAGGATTTCGAGACGTATTGGAAAGGTGACCTACAAGTTGGAGCTACCAGCGAAGTTAGCGTCAGTGCATCGAATTTTCCATGTATCTCTATTGAAGAAGTGTATTGGTGACCCAACATTGGTTGTTTTGGTAGAGAGCATAGGAGTGAAGGATTGTCTTACTTATAAATACTCATTATGATCCTTGATTATCAGGTTTGAAAGTTGAGGAAAAAAGATGTAGCTTCAGTGAAAGTATTGTAGAGGAATCCGTTTTTTGAGGGAGCTATGTGGGAAGCCGAAGTAGAAACTATTGCTAAATGCCCACATTTATTCCCATCTGGTTCAATTCTAGCTTGAGGTATTAGTTTCTTCCTTAGTACTCTATTTAGTTTCATGTTTAGTTCACGTATTTTAGTTCCTTTCATGTCAGTGCATGTATGTGTGATTCATGAATTCAGTCAGTCATGTATATCAGTTCGGAGTCGGTCACTCCATCAGTTTTTAGCTTCTGATGTACAGTTTCTGGGATTGCAGTACCTTTTCCCAACTATTCAGGATGTTTATCCATATTAAATGAAATATGTTTCCAAGGGGGAGATATTGTAATACCCCAAAAGTCTATATGATCAGACCCAAGGATTGAAATTGAGAAAGCAGAAAATTTTGCACCAAGTCACAGGATGACTCGTCAGGTGAACAATTAAGTCACCTGACAGATCGTCCAGTGACATATTAAGTGTGTTCTATGTTAGAAGAATGGGATTGTTTTGGGACTTTATGGGTGGGGTGATGAGTCATCGTGTCACTCCATAAGTTGTGGTGTCCCTCACTAAGTGTGCGAGGAAGGGATTGGCAGTGTTCGCAACATATAGAGGGACGAGTCCTCATTCACCTAATGAATCATCAAGTGACCCGTGGGGTGTGAGTGTTCAGTAAATAAACATTTTTTGTAGTGAAAGTAACGAGTGGGGACCGCGAGGCGTCAGTGGTCCCAATGAATCGTTAGGTCCCTCGTGATGACTATTAGTATTAGCTTTTCTACGGAATTAGTAAGTGTGTTTGATCTTGGGCAGATTTATATGCCCAAGTGATACTCAAACGTATCATTTTCGCCTTGTTTATTGTGCAATGTGTATACATTTTCATGTAATTGGTAATAAAATGTGAATTTATACTAACCAACATGATTAGCATTGTTTTGTAGGTAGAATATGATTTCGAGGAGCTAAAATGAATGTTGGAACAATATCGGAGTTGGACTTGGATTCGAGCACGAAAAAGGCATTGGACTGCACAATATAAAGGGGCTCCGCGATGGAGCCGTGTCACGCTACCATCGCGGAGGCACACTGCCTGGAGGGTGAATAATTTGCCAATTTCCAGTGGAGCCTCGCGACAGCTCTGTGGCACGGAGGCAAGCCTCCGCGTTGCACGCTGTGCCACGTTGAAGCTTTATTCCTGGACCCTAAAATTCCAGAGAGGGTCCGCGTCCACGCTGTGTCACGGAGGCAGTGCTCCGCGATGCACTCCGTGACACGTTGCTTGTTATTCCTGGAAAAATTCCCACTAGTATAAATAGAACACTTAGGCTTATTTTTAATTAATTCAGACTTGGTGGAGCAAGGACGTGGGTTACAGGCAGTTGAGGGACGAAAAAGCTCAGGGTTTTTCTCTCTTTCTTTCTTCTTTCAATCAATTGTTTGTATGATTAACACTTGTTTTAGGATGATTAATCCACAAATGAGTGGCTAATTCTCTTCCTTGCTGAGGTTATGAACAATGGTGATGCATTTTGATTATTGAATTTTATGGTTTTTCATCTTCTTCTTCCATGTTGTTCTATTAATTCTTGTTTCTACTGCATTGGTGTGTGGCCGACATTAATGTACATCTAAAAAGTCCGATTTCACTCGAGAGAGCACGAAATTGGAAAGTTGTGAAT
Source organism: Datura wrightii (assembly GCA_035772735.1). Taxonomy (NCBI): domain Eukaryota; kingdom Viridiplantae; phylum Streptophyta; class Magnoliopsida; order Solanales; family Solanaceae; genus Datura; species Datura wrightii. The sequence goes on along the minus strand of JASDFA010000006.1, from coordinate 85,591,445 downwards.
TAATAGGGTATTGTTCTTAACTTGATTTGGGAAAATTGGGCTTTGATGTGCTTTCCTGATAGAAATATACTTGAAAGCCGTATTAGTCAATTTAGGAACCGGAATCGTATTGCTAGGTCATAAATTTCATTTGATCACAGAAATGTAGACGGATGGTTTATAATTCTTAAGTGAGATTAAATACGAGAGTTTTAATCTCTTGGCTAATGTTCTTGGCTAGCAACAGGAAGAGAAGAATAACCGAATTATGATTATAATCAAGTTCATTACTTGTTCTTAACCTTGGCATGCTCATATCCATAGTTTCAATTCAAAGTAGATATTTGTTAATAGTTTTAGTATATAATTTATAAACAAAAATTATTTAACTTTTGGTTACGTTGTTGTCAGCATATATATATAAGTAAGATAGAATATAGTATACTTGAGCAATTTTTACTAATCCAGAGTCTCCTTGGTTCGATACTTGGCTTACTTAGCCACTTTATTACTTGTTTGACCACGTGCACTTGCGTGTCGGTTTTTAACCCCTAACCAAAGCACCGAACAAGTTTTTGGCGCCGTTGCCGGGGAGACTAGGAAATTGGTGAAATTGTGTTAAGTGTAAATTTACTGTATTTTTATTTTATTTTCTTATGTGTTGACAACTTGGTCTTAGCCTGTATTTTGCAGACTTGATTTCTGTGAACACTGGCAAAGGACAAGGAGCTGGTGGAATCTTATATAGAGCCTGAACGTGAATTTCACAGTAAACGCAGAGAAGCTCTACGAAAGAAGCTGCAGTTGCTCAGACAGACTATTATGGAGCAACAAAATCCACCGGTTGTGAGGGCAGTGTTAGTGCCCGACGAAGCAGCAGCAAGGCCGGTTCGCGAGGTGGCAATCCCACATGCCAACAATGTACATTCAAGTATCCGCAAACCCGAGCCTGGAGGGAGATTTGAACTTAAGCAGAGCATGGTGCAAATATTGCACACAAGCGGGCAATTTATCGGTCTCCCACATGAAGACCCACAACAACATCTCCAGAACTTTTGGGAGATAAGTGACACTTATATACCCGCTGGAGTGTCACCTAATTAGGTTCGGCTCACACTATTTCCGTTCTCATTACTTGGTGAAGCCAAGAGGTGGTTAAAAGCTGAGCCACCAAATTCTATCTCAACGTGGGATGATCTATCATGGAAGTTCTTGATAAGATTTTTTCCCTCTGGTAAAACAGCCAAACATAGAAGTCAAATTCTAAGTTTCAAACAGAGGGAGGGAGAAAATTTATATCAAGCCTGGGAAAGATTTAAATCCATGTTGCGGGACTGTCCTCATCATCATCAGTCCAATGAGGTGTTGGTACACACATTTATTGAGGGTTTGGAACCCCATACTAAAATTTGGTTAGACTCAGCAGCTGGAGGGCAAGCGCTGGAAAAGACTTATGAGGAGCTGTACACTTTGCTAAACCGGATTTCACAGGGCAATCCAGAATGGAATGCTGATTCATCTCGAGGTGGAGCAAGGAAAGCAGCAGGAGTGCTTGAAGTGGATGGATTTAAAGCTATCGCTGCACAGATAGCTGCCTTGCAGAATCAATTGAACAACCACTTCAGCAATATGAACTTGAACCAGCCTTCAGCTTCAGTCAATGCGGTCCAGCAAATGTGGTGTGAAGTGTGTGGCAGCAGTGAGCACTCAGCTGAGTGCTGTGGAGCAAACCCAGATTCTGTTAACTTTGTGGGCAATGCACAAAGAAATTAGCAGCAGTTTGGTAGCGGCTACAACTCAAATTGGAGGAACCATCCAAATTTTTCATGGGGTAGCAACAACCAACAAGGCCAAAGTTCAGGTCAGGGGATGCCAAGAAATCAATGAGGGCAACAGAACTACCAATCTGAATTCAGAAATTACAATGCCCCTCCTCCACCACCATCACCTAGCATTGAGGAGATGTTCAAGACCATGATCGCTAATCAGGCGCAATTGCAAGCTGACTATGTTAAATTGGCAGCCGAAGTGAAAAATAATCAGTTAGCGGCCAAGACTCTTGAGTATCAATTTGGGCAATTTGCTAGTGCCCAAGACACAAGGCCTAGAGGAGGACTGCCTAGCGACACGGATCCTAATCCGAAGCAGGTAAATGCAGTGACCACAAGGAGTGGTTTGCAGCTGAAGGAGGTGGAACCAGAAAGACCACCTCAAAAGTCAGGAGTAGCAGATGTTGAGGGAGAGCAAACTTCGTATAGGGGGAAGACCAAAGAAGCAGAATCAGAAAGACCTCCACCCCCGTTCCCTCAACGACTCAAGAAACACAAGGAGGAGGCGTGTTTCAAGAAATTTATGGACGTGCTTAAACAGGTACATGTTAATTTACCTCTTGTTGATGTCTTGCAGGGAGTGCCAAAATACGCCAAATATATTAAAGACATCGTGGCCAACAAAAGTCATTTGACTGAGTATGCCACGGTAGCTTTGACGGAGGAATGCACTTCCCGAATCCAAAATAGACTGCCCACAAAGCTAAAAGACCCTAGAAGTTTTACTATCCAGCTTACTATTGGGCAGAGTATCCGAGCTCGTGGATTGTGTGACTTGGGGGCGAGCATAAATCTGATGCCATCTTCGGTATTCAGAAAGTTAGGTCTGGGGAGTCCTAGACCTACAACCGTAATCTTGCAGTTAGCAGACAGATCCTTAGCAAGGACGGATGGCATTGTCGAGGATGTGCTTGTGCAAGTGGGATCCCTCATTTTTCCGGTAGATTTTATTGTTCTGGATTTTGAACCAGATGTTGAAGTCCCATTTATTTTGGGATGACCTTTCTTGGCAACCGGGAAAGCATTAATCGACGTGGCTGCGGGTCAACTTACAATGCGAGCACATGACAAGGTAGAGGTGTTCGATGTGTACAAAGCACCCAAGCTCCCGATGGTGAATGAAGAACTCTCGGTGATCAATGTAATTGATCATGGGAATGTTAAACAAATGAATGATTCCCGAGAGTTGATGGGAAGACCACCAGATAAGGGTGAGCACTACTTGGGGGAGGACAATGATCGTGAGAAATCGTCCATCACCCCAGTGGACAATTGAGCATAAAGGACGTCGATCCGCGACGGTAAACCAGGCGCTGCACGGGAGGCAACCCGTGAAAAATATATTTTTTTCTTTTATTTTGTAAAGTGTAATTAGATTTTATTTTAATTTTCTTTTTCTTGATTTAGTACAAATTTTTCGTTTTAGTTAGTAGTTTTCATTTTAGTAGTGAAATCTATTAATCTAACCAATTTTGTTTAGTGAGGTGATTGGCAGGTCAAACGGAGAAAAATGTGCACGGAATCGTGAAGGAAAAGGCAAGGTATGAAAAAATGAATAAAATGAAGAGACAGTGAGCTGGGGCGATGGCTCCGTGTCACGGAGGAGGACCTCCGCGTTACCCTCCGTGACACGTTGAGGTTTAATCTGGAATTTTTAAAAATTCCAGTGAGCCATCGCGATGGCTCCGTGTCACGGAGGCAGTGCACCGCGATGCACTCCGTGACACGTTGCCCTATATTTTGTGATGGGTCACACCGGGTTGCCGGGTGACCCGCGTGTTTTTCTTCATTTTAAACCCCGATTTTATTCCCTTTTCCCTCATTTTCTCACTTCTCCGCGACCAAACACCCAAATTTCCCTTTCCCATCACCGTGCCACGGTATTAAGCAAAGAAATTATCGAGTTTTCTTCGGTTTTTCAACTATGAGGTATGTTTTCCGATTCTCTCTCAAGTTTTTGTCGATTTTAGTCGAATTTGAGCATGGGAGGTGAGATAAATCACCCTAAGTAGAAATTTAGCATGAAATTGAGTTATTCTTTGATTGATAAATGTTCGGAATGTTGTAATGAGCGTTTGAACTTGTTGATTGCGTGAATGATTCGAATTTGATATTGAAATTCAATTCTAGGGCTTGGTTGTTGAAATCGAAATGGGTAACTTGGTAAATTGGTGAATTATATGCCGGGGTGTGCTTGTGAATTGAGATAAGTCATTGTAAATATTGTTTGAATGTAATAGACGATGAATTCTCGGGTTTTTGGGAAAATGTGAAAAGTGTTCGATTTGGTTGGTTATATAGGTTCATATGTATATAGAATTTTTGTTGTTGTTTTTGTTTTGTTGTTCTCTTTGCGAAGTGCGATGGTTGAATTGCTAGCGATGGTAGGATTGGGATTAGTTGTATGAAGTCTAAGTAGTACGCTAAAAGTTATACTGTCGAATTTTTCTTTGCGAACGCACTAAGCATAAATGGTATAGTTGTTTGTTTTTGGGTGCAAATAAAGTGATCCTTGTCATAGTATCGTAACCGTAGCTAAGGACTAAGTGTGGGGTAAACTTAGCTTAACCCAACCTTAGCCGAAGTTAACATGCATTTAGCTTTACATTTTGCTTGTTCATTTGTGTTGACAGGTACAATGGCAAGTAGGCAGGATAAGGGTAAGGGTGCATCTACTTCAGGCACCGGGAGAAAACGACTTAGACTGGGCACAGCAGTCCCAGCTGCACCAGCAGTTCCGCGTGGCCAACGCCGCCAATACAGAACGAGGTGGGTAACCGATGAAGGGAAGAAGTGGTACGCTAAACACAAGGAAAATAAATACTTCCCCGAGGAGGATATTGCACGGGAACCACTAGCACAGGAGTTCCCCCGCATAGTGCAAAGGATCGAGGTAGCTGGGCTCAGCTTCATATTTCAGGAGCCCAAGGAATACAACCTTCATCTAGTCCGGGAGTTCTATGCAAATTGGAACCCAGCAATCAGAAGCCACACAATAAAAATCAGAGGGCAGATTGTCACTCTGGAACCCCAGCAATTAAATGCCATCATCGGAGCGCGGGACACAGACGCCCACGTTATCTGCCAGCTGAACATCACCCCACCATAGGCCGATATTAGACGCACATTGTGTGGGGCTCGATCCACAGCCAGATGGAGCAGACATAAGGAGAGGGGTTACCACCAGACTCTGCCGTATTCTCAAATGAACAGGGAGGCCAGAATATGGCTGAAGATAGTCTGTTCGTGCTTAATCCCGGGGGTGCACATGACTGATGTGACCCGGGACCGTGTCTGCCTGGTGTATGCTCTGATGAAAGGGCTAGAGATTAATGTTGGGGCGGTTATCATATCCGCCATGAAGAGAGCCCGACTACACCAGGGCCACAGGTATGGGTTCGGCGGACTTATCACCACCTTTCTCCGGGGCCTCGATGTCGAGGAAGAGGCTTTGGACGACATCCCGCAGTTGGAGCGGAGGGCCCTTGATGTGACCAAAACTAAGTCCCCCGACACCACACACGGGCCAGTGCTGACACTTGGCGAGCGACATGCTCGTGACGACAAGTACATGGCACGGATGTTTGGTATGCAAATGCTTCAGCTTCGGATTGGTGGGAGACCAGCCACGAAGGAGGAATTATGGCAGCTCGAGCTGGATTACCCATTTGGCAAAAACGCCAGGGCTCTATGCCGAGTGGGGCCAGCCTTTGTAGAGCCCACTGACGATGATGTCCCCACGGACGAGGAGACACGTCGGGAGGACTCCGATGTGGAGTCCGATACCGACGATGGAGGTGACTCGGACATGGGCGATGAGGCAGCAGCACCGGATGAAGAAGTTGAATATTTCGACTGATCAGGGAGTTCCACCACCCAAATTTTGTGTGATTGTAAATTTTTGTGAACACTGGGGACAGTGTTCGATTTAAGTGTGGGGTGGGGAGTAGTTAGGTGCTGGGGCTGGGCTAGTTTGCTGTATGTTTTTCCTCTGTTTTGTTTTGTTTTGTATGTTTATGTTTCCCTCTGTTTGTGAAGTGCAAACTGGTTTGTATCTGTATATATTTGTGGTAATTGATGATGTGTGTTGTGAAATGTTGTGGTTTGCCAGCTAAGTCTGTAAAAATTTTTGTAAATATTTTCTTATGTTTTTTTTCTCTATCGAAATGATCGATATATTTAAAATTTTGCGAAAATATTTTGTTCATATTTAAAATATTTTGTAAATATTTTTTTCCATCGAAATGATCGATGTTTGAAAAATTTTTCAATTTTTATTTTTGGGTTTCTCGAAGTTTGTTTTCGGTTCTTTTACCGAGAATAGTCCCATTGAACCAACATCATAGTTAGTGACCGTTCCCTATGATGGATGGATGACGACCGTCTTAAGGGAAATGTAGTTGGTAGGAGTAGTGATTTTAATTTGTTTTCAGTTTTTTTTCTTTGGTGGATTGCATCACGGAACCTGTAGTTACTATATGGTTTTGAAATGTTGGTCGCGTGTTGTGACTGATATTCAAAATGTAAAAGTGATACGTATGAAAGCATGCAATTTTGTAAATATGTTGAGTTACCTAGGCTGTAGAATTCGATTTGGTGTGATTGAGGCTTAATCTTTGAATTCATGTAATTGGCTAATTAAAGAGTCTGTGAATGCATCTTGAATCGAGCATGTGCATGAAGTGTGAAGCGAGGTGTTGTTATTCCATGCTACTGTGAAGTGTCTAGAACTTGCCTGGTGTGTGTACAAAACGAAATGAAGGAGGTGTAGTGTTGGAAAGGATGTAGGCATTTATTTGTTTTAACCGAGAGTTTCTATTTTTTTCTTGTCATACACAACCTTTTTATGTGATTGTATACCCTAGTCAGCCCGTTGAGCCTTTAGCCGATTCTTTCTTTCTTTTGTCCAAAATTGTATAAACTGAGCTTAATTCTTTCTTTTCATTAGCCGTAAAGTCTATACAAAACTCTTAAGCGCTTAAGAAGAACAAAATTTTTTCCCAAAGTGTCAAAGAGTGAGAATGGTGAAAAGGAAAAGAAAAGCAGAGTGAGGAAAGAAAAGAAAAAGGTGGAAGGTGCACTTGCTATAATTAAATGATAATGAAGGTGCATGATAAACCTTTGTTGTCGTGTCAAGTGTGTTTGGTGAAATGGGCCATACGAAAGTAAACCAGCATGAAATGGATGATGAAAAAAAAGAAAAGAGAGAAACAATGTCCATGAGTTGATGGGAATGTGTTGAAAAGGCGCTTAAGGATGCTAGTGACTATTATTGGCTGATCCAATATATACTAGTTCCATAGCTTCCATTACAACCAATTAAAGTCCTACGTGATCTTACATTGCATTTCTTTATATTAGTGGAGTAATACACTAAGGGCAAGCCTATGGGTCATGACATGATGCATGTGAATTCTTTTGGGTGAGAGAGTGAAATTAATTTTTACATGCCCCTACTTGAATGTTTGTGTGTCACATGAACAAAAAGGGGGAGATTCTCTTGAGTTGTGAGGGCACATGCTTGATGAAAGATTGGTGTTCGTGTCGGATATCTTGATTAGCTAATTTGCATGAGCTTGCTGATATCGAGGGTCGATTCTTAAAGTCTAGGAAGTCTTGATGTATTAAAGGTCATTGCATTGTAAGACCATGCATGTTTTCTTGATGATTTACAATATTGAATGATCGGTATGATCGTAGCGTAAATTGTCGCACCATAGTGGCGAAGGTTGGGATGTAATTTGCATGAATTGTGTATTTGTTGTTTGAGGACGAACAAGGATTTAAGTGTGGGGTAAGTGATCTTGGGCAGATTTATATGCCCAAGTGATACTCAAACGTATCATTTTCGCCTTGTTTATTGTGCAATGTGTATACATTTTCATGTAATTGGTAATAAAATGTGAATTTATACTAACCAACATGATTAGCATTGTTTTGTAGGTAGAATATGATTTCGAGGAGCTAAAATGAATGTTGGAACAATATCGGAGTTGGACTTGGATTCGAGCACGAAAAAGGCATTGGACTGCACAATATAAAGGGGCTCCGCGATGGAGCCGTGTCACGCTACCATCGCGGAGGCACATTGCCTGGAGGGTGAATAATTTGCCAATTTCCAGTGGAGCCTCGCGACAGCTCTGTGGCACGGAGGCAAGCCTCCGCGTTGCACGCTGTGCCACGTTGAAGCTTTATTCCTGGACCCTAAAATTCCAGAGAGGGTCCGCGTCCACGCTGTGTCACGGAGGCAGTGCTCCGCGATGCACTCCGTGACACGTTGCTTGTTATTCCTGGAAAAATTCCCACTAGTATAAATAGAACACTTAGGCTTATTTTTAATTAATTCAGACTTGGTGGAGCAAGGACGTGGGTTACAGGCAGTTGAGAGACGAAAAATCTCAGGGTTTTTCTCTCTTTCTTTCTTCTTTCAATCAATTGTTTATATGATTAACACTTGTTTTAGGATGATTAATCCACAAATGAGTGGCTAATTCTCTTCCTTGCTGAGGTTATGAACAATGGTGATGCATTTTGATTATTGAATTTTATGGTTTTTCATCTTCTTCTTCCATGTTGTTCTATTAATTCTTGTTTCTACTGCATTGGTGTGTGGCCGACATTAATGTACATCTAAAAAGTCCGATTTCACTCGAGAGAGCACGAAATTGGAAAGTTGTGAATTAATAGGGTATTGTTCTTAACTTGATTTGGGAAAATTGGGTTTTGATGTGCTTTGTTGATAGAAATATACTTGAAAGCCGTATTAGTCAATTTAGGAACCGGAATTGTATTGCTAGGTCATAAATTTCATTTGATCACAGAAATGTAGACGGATGGTTTATGATTCTTAAGTGAGATTAAATACGAGAGTTTTAATCTCTTGGCTAATGTTCTTGGCTAGCAACAGGAAGAGAAGAATAACCGAATTATGATTATAATCAAGTTCATTACTTGTTCTTAACCTTGGCATGCTCATATCCATAGTTTCAATTCAAAGTAGATATTTGTTTATAGTTTTAGTATATAATTTATAAACAAAAATTATTTAACTTTTGGTTACGTTGTTGTCAGCATATATATATAAGTAAGATAGAATATAGTATACTTGAGCAATTTTTACTTATCCAGAGTCTCCTTGGTTCGATACTTGGCTTACTTAGCCACTTTATTACTTGTTTGACCACGTGCACTTGCGTGTCGGTTTTTAACCCCTAACCAAAGCACCGAACAGTGTTTTTGTAATCCTAAGGTCCTATGTCCTAAACTATGTTCTTTTAATCTCTAAATGTGGTGTATTATTAGGGTTTAAGCCTATTCTAACCATTCCCCTCCCATGCATGCAAGTCTAGACCTCTCCATTGAAGATCAAGCATAGAACCCTCAAAATTCTTCTCAAATCTCTTGGGCTTTCAAAGTCAAGTATAGATTCAATGTTACCAAGGTATGTAGGGCTATGAATGAGAGTATTCTTTCACTCTCATGCCCAAATTTCTCCTCAGGTTCATGAATTCAAGTGCACAATCTTATGGGATTTTAGTGCATTTTTATGAATTCTCTATGATTTATTTATCGGTCAATTTCCTTCATGTTTAAAAAAATGTTTTAAGATTCATGGATAGAGTTTATATACTAATTGATTATAAATTCTTAATTTCATGTTTTAGAAAAATTAGGCCCAATTGTGCAAGTTCATGAATAAGTCAAGTTTATGATCTATGATTTCAAGTATGACGAGATATCTAGTATGTATAAATATTTATAAATTAGCGATGTATAAATCTATGATTTGACTTATGAAGTCTATTTCATGTATTTATTATTTTAAGACTTGGGCAAGCCAACATAAGTTAAGTATGTTTTCATGATTTGGATAAGGCTAATAAGATCAGCTTATCATATATTTTGGAGTTAAGACTCCCACTACAACTTATGATATGTTTTGGAGTCAAGACTCCCCATGTTCAGATTTCAGACTATGGATGTAATTATGATTTCATCTTCATTGAAAAACCATTAGAGCACCTAGTAGGCTTAGGGTTCCAAGGTTCCGCGGTCTAAGAATTACATGCCAACGTAGGTTTATATATATAATTGGAGCCTCTTAGAGAGTTTCCCCGGCCCGCGAGGGGACTTCAGCTTTATATCGATGTCATGGTAGCGTCCTAAGTCCTGGCAAAGTCTTGGACGACTCTGCGCACTTGAGGGTGATAGTTGGGGCATCACGTAACCTCAATCATGATAGTATCGATTATATGACGAGTCTCCCATTATACCTCATGATTTCAGTGATGCATGTTTATGACATATGATATTATGTTTTCAGTAGGTTTGACCCAATGTTCAGTTTATAAGATTTTACTTATGATTTCAGCTATTGCAAGCCATATGATTCTATTTTCAGCTTTGGGTCATTCTAATTCAGATATGAAATTCAACTTATGGCTATACATGTGTTTAGATATCGACATGAAGTCCTTACTCTCGTGATCTTATGATTTATGTTATGAGCATGATTTCAGTTATACTTACTCAACATGTTATACTAACCTTGCATACTTAGTACATTCATGTACTGATCGTATACTCTATGATGTATTGGTTCATGATACACATTCAGACATTCAAACTCAGTCCCACCGTTAGCTATTCTCCAAAGCTTAGTCCAGTTCTCTCATTCGTGGGTCCTCATTATGCGAGGACCTTAAGCTTAGTGTTTGATTTTACAATTTCAGTTTGACTTTTATCGAGCTAGTTGGGGATGTTGTCCCACTAGCTCTTCAGTTATTTTAGAGGCTTTTTAGACGATATGTAGAATTTCCGCTTTGTTAGTGTCGACTCTCTTTATGGACATTATGTGTGCACACTTCCTCTTATTAATGTATAATTTATCAACTTTTATTTAATGTATGCTCTTTAGCCTCTATGTTCATGTCATGGGTTGAATTGGAGCCATTCGGGGTTCTATGTTCCATATATCAGTCTGGACCTATGTTGGGGTCTTGACAACCAGCTAGCCAGGAGTGTGCATTGCTACATTGCGGCCTGTGTCACTCTATATGCCACATTAGGACTTCTGCTGAGTCAGGCCAGCCAACCTATAAAAGGAATTTTTTGGGGGAAATCATTTTGACATCATTATTTTTCATAACTTAGGTCGTGCAGGGGATTTTTCGTTGAGAATTTATATTTAAGTAAGCGATCAAGAAATTAAGCATAAATCCATTATAATCCAAAGCTTGGAAGGTCTTTTCCCTGTCAAAAACTCTTTATTGATGTTGGTTTCATCTACTTTTTTCATGGTTAAGTTATTGAAGTTGAGTAACAATCTACAATAATGGAAACCACATGGATAACATGAGGTAAGAACCTTACACAACTCTCCCTTTGTGTACATATTGAATTATATCGACTTCCATTATTTTTTTCGAACCATGAGAAAGTGAAAGGAAGTTATAGTTTCGAGGAGCGTTTTTTATGAAACAAAGTGATATAAATAAGGAGGTTGGGTTGTGGGAGTTAGGTATGCAACTCTTCAGAGACGCATATAAAAGTTGTTAATTGAGATAATGTGAAATAAGCCTTAAAAAATTGCCTTGAGAGCTTGTTGATCTTTCAAGATGTATATTTGTTATTGTTGATTTGTTGTAGCTGTTGTGGTATATCAAATTTCCATGTTATTGTGTGTATGTAACTTAGGTTGTTCATTTAAGAGCAATGTTGATGCCTTATTGTTTTGCTATGGTATATTTTATGGCAGCCACTTTAAAATGGCTTCCACGTAATTGTAGCAGTACGGTTGAGTTTCATGTTCTTCTTACAACGAAACTTGTGTTGATGGTTATGTTAAGGCTTTATATTTTACATGACTCATTTCTAATAGGAACTCATATTTAAAAATTGTTACAATTAAATATTTTGTCTCCAACTATTATTAGAAGTCTTCCCGTTAGCTATGTTACCTTCGTACTTAATTTTGTGAGCCTATCTTGGGCAACCTTGTCATCAAAATAAAGAAGTGAAAAAATAGTTCAAGTTACTTAAAGGCTAAAGATTCTAGTATGAGTCCTAAACTGACTATTTGTAATGACCTGAGCATAGACCCAGATTGTGGACACGGGACAAGGGACCCCGAGAGACCCCAATTCAACCCATGACATAAGTATTCACTAACCCATTCAATAAACATTATGAAAACATAATTATAAACTCAGCGGAACTCTAACTTAACATAACGACAGAATGAACATTTGATGCTTAATACATGTCTAAGCCTGATAAGCCTATAATCTGGACGAGTTGATGGGACAACGCCCCCAACTAGCTCAACAATACTGAAACTGAAAATACAGCCAAGATAATTGAAAGTTTATTCCTTGAAAGATTAGGACTCACCAACCAAGCAGGTACTGACTCTGATAAGAAGTACTAACGGGGCAGAATCTGAGAATAGGATCCTGCATCACGAAACAATATAGCACAGAAAGTATGTGGTTAGTACGTGGAATGTACCTAGTATGCAAGGTAAGTAAAACCTCTAGAACAATATAAATCCTTTAAAACATTCCATGACAACTCATAAGCTTTTAAGTGAAAATAGAAGGCTACATTTTATCATTTTGAAATTGTACTCTTATCATAAGATGACCATGCATAGCTTTAGAACATCATGATTGACTCGAATGACTCAAGGCTGAAACATAACATTTATATTAAAAGCTGAAGAATGAGTCAAACTTGCTTTATGAACACACATGCATAAGTAATCATCATCAGTAATGAGTATGAAAATATGAATGATATAGATAGCGGAAAACTCGTCACTTAACCGACATACCACGATAGAGCTTACGTGATCCTGACTATTACACTTAAGTGGGCAGAGCCGTCCAAAACCTTCCTAGGGCTAAGGACGCTACCATGATATTGATATAAAGCTGAAGGGACAATCGGGCCGAGCATAGCTCACAAGGGAGGTTCCAATAATATAATAGAATCAACCTACATTGGCGTGTAGTTCTGAGGCATAGGGTCATCGACCCTTAGCCCACTTGGTGCTAGACTCTTCTCCCAAAATATACAATGCTCTACATTGTATGAATGCGAAGCTCAACATCGTCTAATGATGAAGCTCAACATGAAATCATGCAGAAACTCAACATCGTATGAAATGAAGCTCAACATTGTCTACTGACAAATATCATTATGAAAATCATGCATATAGTAGACAACATATAAATATGAAGCTCAACAATGTCGTTTCGATAAAGCTTAGAATAGAATCATGCATAGATTCAATATCATGTTAAATGAAGCTTAACATTGTCCTTGATAGCGCTCAAGAAAAATATTCATATCAATTAAGGATTTACGCATAGAGAAGGCTTTACTTTGAAACTTACCACAAGCTACAATTCATAATAAGAGTTAAAGGAAAATTTCATCTCAACCATGTGGTGAGCTCACGTCGGGGAAAATCACTATTTGCAAACATCATATGGGCATCACCAAAAGCTCCACCATACATGGGTCTAATTAATCTTCTTTGGAAACATCATCAAAATCATGGTCAAGGATGGAAATATTCCTTTCATAATCTATTCCATCATCATGACATTCTTCCACAATCACTTCTGTTATGAACTATCCACACATGGGCGTTTTAGATTCAATTTTTATAAAAACAATTTTGTAAAAGAAATTAAGATAGAATCCGCCAAAGCTTGGTAAAATAATCAGTATCAACTCAATTTAATCATACCCATGAATAGAGATGTAGCAATAATGCAATTGAATGAAACCCCAAACTTGATCATTACAAACCAATCACGAATTGATAGGGAATGAGCATGGGTGTGGAAGGAAGCACCCACTCATAGCCTTACACACCTGGGATTGAAGAATTCTAACCCTTCCTAATTGCCCAGCTGAGATTCCAATTGGAAACCTTGAGAATTCACCTTGAACCTTCTCTTCACACCTTTAAACATGCATGAATGAGAGTAATGGCTTAGAATAGGTTTTCCCCTACTAAAAACCCTCTAATACAAGCTTAAAATTATGTAGTATAGGTCTTAGGAACTTAGGAATTACGAAAAGACACTTACTAAATTCGTAGGAAAGCACTGCTAGGTTACCCTAATGGGTGAATTGATGATCTGTCAGGATGCGTAATGACTCGTCGAGTCGCCTGTTAAGTACATTGGTCAACTGATCTACTGGGGCTCGTAACGGGGAAGATAAAGACTCGTTCCTCGAAACCACCACCCGTGGTCACCTTCCATTAAGTACACTTCCTTAATTCCCAATAATAATCCATATGCTTGCTCACGACTCTCCTCACGAGTCGTTGGGACTGACCACGACTCATGGGGTCCCATCCATTAAGTACACTAGATAAATCCTCTAACATTCCATCTCCACCCCATGATTGCCATGGCGACTCGTGGTGGCCGACCACGAGGCGTTGATTCACTCGTGGCGACTTCGATCCCTTGATGACTCTAGGCATAGGTCACTTGACGACCCATGGGGTCTTCTCATGCGTCATTCAGTGACTTGGTTTGCAATTGCTGGAACATTTTCCAGTTTTTCTCTAATTCACTTTTGGGTCCGATTCTTGAATTCCTAGGGTATAACAATACCTCCCCCTTTGGAATAATCGTCCTCGAATGTTAGAAACAAGCAGGAAATAGAACAAGCAAATGTCATACTCCAATACTAATTATTTTAACCGAAATCTCACAGAATAACTACATTTGAAAAGAACCAGATAGCTGAACTAAATTCAGGCATCACATACTTTTAGCATAACATAATTCAAACTTGTGCACATGAACTGAACATGGAAACTGATTAGGCAATTAGGGGAAAAACTGATACCTAAAGTCGAAACTGAGCCGGTAGAGAACACATGTGGATATCTAGCCATCATGTCTTCTTCGTCCTCCCAGGTGCTCCCTCAACATGTTGATTCTTCCATAAAACCTTAATTGAAGCTACCTCTTTTTTCCTCAGCCTTCGAACTTGTCGATCAAAAATTTCAATCGGAATTTTTTCATAACTGAGGCTGTCTTTCACACCAACGCTGTCTACAAAAACCACCAAGACTGGATCACCCAACCACTTCTTCAACAACAATACATGGAACACGGAATGAAATGAAGCCAATTCTGAAGAGAAGTCCCACTCATACGCCACCTTACCAACTCTTCTCACAACCTGGTTGGGGCCAATATAGCGGGGACTGAGTTTACCCTTCATTTCGAACCGCATGACTCCCTTCATGGGAGATACCTTTAGAAACACCCAATCGTCCACATCAAACTCCAAATATCTTCTCCTCACGTCAGCATACGATTTCTAACGACTCTGAGTAGTTTCCAACCGGTCCCTTATCAATTGAACTTTAACCATCACCTCATGAACCGAATCTGGTCCTACCATAGCTGCCTCACCAACCTCGAACCATTCGATTGGAGATCTGCACCTCCGCCCATAGAGAGCCTCGAATGCTTCCAGTTGGATACTAGAGTGGTAACTATTATTATATGCAAACTCGATCAAGGGCAAAAGATCATCCCAACTACATTTAAAATCCACAACACATGCCCTCAACATATAGTCAAGAGTCAGAATGGTCCGTTCTGCTTAGCCATCCATATGAGGATGAAAAGTTGTGCTTAGCTTAATTGAGTCCCAAGCACCGTTTTGAAACAAATGAAAGAATTGATAAGTAAATAAAGTATCTCATCCCGAAATAATATATAAGGGAACTCCATAAAGCCGAACCAACTCCCGAATATACAGCTTAGCATAATCATCTACTAAATTCATGGTCTTAACCAGTAGAAAGTGTGCAGCCTTGGTCAACCTGTCCACCACTACCCAAATGGAGTCGTATTGCCATTGAGTATGAGGTAGACCTATGATCACGGGCAAAAATAGCATGCCCGAGATACGCTTTATACATTAATATAGTCTTGTTTATCTAAGTTATTTTATATATTTTCATGTGATTCTATATAAATGTGAATATATGTGCTAACCAACATGATTAGTCTTTGTTTTGTAGGTTTCAAAGATTTTTGAGGAACTAATTCATAAGTTGGTGAAGTAGAGTGTCCAGCACCGTGCCACGCCTATGCCAGGCGCACGAGAGAAGGTAGCAAGCAGGCAGGTGAGCTGCGCGCCAGAGCCGTGCCACGCCAGGCCAACTGCTCGCCAGCAGCATGCCATCGCGCTGCTTGAGCAGCGTGACACGCTGCCAACGCAGCAAGGTGCTGCCAAGGCCAAACTTCGGGTTGATTTCCAGTGTGCCTCCGCGTTACCTCCGTGTCATGGAGGCAGTGCTCCGCGATACACTCCGTGACACGGAGCCGTTCCATGACAGGCCAAATTATGCACGTTTTCCATTTACTATAAATAGGACCCTTAGCTCCTAATTCCTGGGGGTCACGATTTTATTCTGGAAAACTACCTAGGAGTGAAGGGAGAAGTGGGAGAACTCATCTAGGGTTTGTCAAATTCCCTTCTCATCTACCACATTCATGTAAGTATGTTAGTTTAGTAGTAGTTAGTGTAGTTTCACGAACATGAATGGCAAGAACCCTTCCTCTAGGGTTGAAGCCATGAATTATGATTGTGATTTTATGAAATTGTTTTGGAATTAAGTTATTGATTGTTGTTTTCGTCTTGCATTTTGGATTGTTGGTTGTTTTTATGATTGATCACCATGAAAGCATATTTGTTAGCTTGAGTAATAGCTTGAGAAAGCATTACCTAGGTCAGGACATGAGAATGTGAGGAGCACGTTTGTATCTCGGGAGAGATTTTTGTGTCAGGATAGAAATATACCTAACACCGTGCTTGGTTGAGACACGAGGGTTATGAAAGACCAACTTAGGATGTCACATCACCACTCGAAGAAGTAGTTGTAGGCTAAGTTGAGTTAAATGGTTAGACGCATGAAAGTCCCTAATCATTTCCCCGTAAACCACAACATAATTGATTGCCCGCGACTAGAAATTAAACTCCTCGCTCACAATGATGCAGTGAGGCTAGATTGTCGTGTTTATAGGCTCGAAAGACATAAACATGTAATTCTAGTTATGTTAAATAACAACTGATAGTTCCATGCTTAACCCATTGCAAATCGTAGTATCGCATGATTAATTGGTTTTAACTCTATGTTGCTCCTAGAGTAATTTCAGAATACTTCGTTGACCCAAACTTAGACTTAATTAATCTCGATTGAAAATGTCTAAAACCAACACTTGAGGTATTTAAGATCACACTAGAATTGGATAGTTAGAGGAATGGGTCCAGTCCCTGTGGGTTCGACAATCTGGTTCTTAAAAAGAGCCACTATATTACTTACACGACCCGTACACTTGGGGACGCGCGAATCGAGCATGTCAAGTTTTTGGCGCCGTTGCCTGGGACTCGGCAAAGTTTTGATAATTTATCTATTTTTGTGTGATTTTTGAAATTTCCTTAAGTGTTGAGAAACTTGGTCTTAGTCTGTTTATTTGTAGGTGACAGGTTGTCCTGCCGACCTGGCTAGAAATAGAGAGCTTGTGGAACCGTTGCTAGAACCTGAACGTCAAATCCATTTGCGAAGGAGAGTAGCTCTAGAGCAAAAGCTGAAAAGACTTCAAGAAAAGGTACAACAACAACCACCCGTGGGACAAGCACAATTGTCATCAGAAGCAATGGCAGCAAGACCAGTTCGCGAAGTGGCAATCCCACTAGCGACGAATGTGACCTCTAGCATCCGTAAACCGGAGCCTGGAGGGCACTTTGAGCTTAAACAGAACATGGTGCAGCTGTTACGTTCTAGTGGTCAATTCACTGGGATGGCACATGAGGAACCGCAGCAGCACTTACAAAGCTTTTTAGAGTTTAGTGACACGTTCGTCCCCACCGGCGTGTCCACAGATTATGTCCGAATGACCTTCTTCCCATTTTCACTATTGGGAGAGGCGAAAAAGTGGCTGAAGGTTGAGCCACCGAAATCCATAACTTCATGGAATGACTTGGCTAAGAAGTTCCTTATCAGATTCTTCCCTTCAGGCAAAACTGCAAAGTTGTGAAGTGAAATACTCAGTTTCAAGCAGAGGCCTGACGAGAACTTATATATGGCTTGGGAAAGATTCAAGTCAGTGTTGAGAGACTGTCCCCATCACCAGCAATCAAATGAAGTGCTAGCTCATACCTTTGTAGAATGTCTAGACCCACACACAAAAATATTACTAGACTCTGCATCGGGTGGGCAAGCCTTGGAGAAGACTTATGATGAGTTGTATACTTTGTTGAACAGAATTGCTCAAGGAAATCTATAGTGGTACAGTGAGTCATCGAGAGGGGCAGGAAAGAGATCAGGGTTGATAGAAGTAGATGGTTTGAATGCCTTGGCAGCACAGTTAGCTTCATTCCAGCATCAGATGATGACTTAGTTCAATAAACTGAGTATGAACCAACACCAGGGCGAGGTTAATACAGTTCAGCAAGCTCCTCGTTGGTGTGAAATTTGTGGTAATAATGGGCACAATGCAGAATCTTGTGGAGCCAATCCGGAGTCAGTCAATTTTGTTAGTAATGTGCAGCGCAACAATCAGAATTTTGAAACCAGTTACAACAGAAATTGGCAGGGCCACCCGAATTTTTCTTGGGGTGGAAACCAAAAGCAGAATTATATGCAACCTCAACAACAGCAGTATCAGCAGAATAGGCAGAATGATGGGCAATTGAGTAGCAGCATTGAGGAAACACTGCAGAAAATCATGGAGACCCAGAATCAGTTAGCAGAAAATCAGGCGAGGATGGCAACAGACTTAAAGAATCAGCAAATGGCCACCTGCAATCTTGGAAAACAATTGGGCCAGATAGCAGCAGCTCAAAACATGAGATCACAAGGGGGATTACCAAGCGACACAGATCCTAACCCTCGGCAGATCAATGCCATCAGTCTGAGAAGTGGTAAGCAATTAGCTGATGCAATGCCAAAAGAGCTGAGAAAGGGGGTGTAGCCGGAGTTGGTTAGACAAGGACCATCCATCAACATGGGAGATAATCAGAGTGCTGGGCAACAAAATGCGGAACTTTCATTGCAGCCAGCACAAAGACCACCACCACCATTCCCTCAAAAATTCAGAAAGAGCAAGGAGGAGGAATGCTTCAAAAAGTTCTTTGAGAGCTGCAAAGAACTTCACATAAATTTGCCTCTTATTGATATCTTCCACGGAATGCCCAAGTATGCTAAATACTTGAAGGACGTGATGGTGAACAAAGTGAGATTGGTGGACATCCAGACTGTAGCACTGACTGAGAAGTGCAGTCATAGGGTATTGAGAAAACTTCCAAAGAAGCTCAAAGACCCAGGGAGTTTTACCCTCCCCATACAAATTGGTAAAGCTGAGGTGCTACGAGCATTGTGTGACTTAGGGGCAGCAGTCAATCTAACGCCCCTATCCTTATTCAACACCCTGGGGGTGGGAAAACCAAGGCCGACAAGTTTGATGCTGCAGCTGGCTGACAAGTCGCGAGTGACACCTGATGGAATAATAGAGGACCTTCTCATCAAAGTAGGTAAGTTCATTATACCTGCTGATTTTATTGTCTTAGATTTTCAGGTGGATGACTAGGTACCCCTGATCTTGGGATGGCCATTCTTGGACACTAGAGGAGCGGTGATTGATTTGAAAGCAGGGACCCTGAAAATGAGGGTTGAGGATGAAGAAGAAATCTTTCGCGTGTACCAAGAAATGAACCCATCTGCACACTACAGAAACCTTTGTTAGGTTAGTGTGTTGGCAGAGGATAAGTGTGGGGTGGAAGATTCCACAGGTGCAGGGCCGAAGTCAATGACAAGTGTTCAGCCCGAGTCTGATAGAGGGCTTCAAATTGAGAAGATATTGGAGAAAGAGAGGAACGGAGTGGAGGCTGTCTCCTCTAAACAACAAAAGAAAAGGAGATGGTTCTCGAAAGAGAACCCAGGTATGAGGATGTCCTGAAAAGGATAGTCCATGTCGGGCCACGACGTAAAATAAGGCGCTGCTTGGGAGGCAACCCAAGTGTACCACAGTTAAGCACAGATGGAGGGGAAGTCTAAATACCCGTGGAGGAGGAAGCTAAAAAGCATGGACGATAAAAAGTGTGGGGTCGACACACACTTGTGCAAAACTGAAGAAAAGCATGCTATTAGCTAGGCTAAAGGCCTCAGGGAGTATTTCTCACCCTTTTTAAATTTTAATTTGATGCTATGAGGACATAACATGATTTAAGTGTGGGGTGAGTGAAATTTCAAGGAAATTTTCAAAATTTTTGTGCTTAACAAGTTTTTGGTGAATGTAATGCTTGTGTGAAATTTGGGAAAAATTTGAAAATTTTTTGTGAATTAAGCATGAATTCATCACCCGTTGGTTTTTCTTTTCGGTTCTTTTCCGACGGGAGGGTCTGTGAACCGAAGAATAATTTTTTTTTTATTTCCTTTGTTTGTACATAGTGTTTTTAGTCATAGTTAGGGACTGTTTCCGACGATGGATGGATGACGACCGTCTTGAGGAAAAAGTAGTCGGTAGTTGTTGGGTTTTTGAAACAATAACTAATTAGTGCGTGATGTTCTTGTTATGTGTTATACGTGATGGTAAGAGGCAAGTATGTTCAGTGTGAAGCATGCAGGTGCATAACTTTGTTTGAGACACTTAGGCTCTTGAATTTGACTCAATATGATCGAAGCTTAATTATGAATTCTTGTGATTAGCTGAGTAAGAGTCTGATGAATGTGTCTCGAATTGAGCATGTGCCATGAGTGTAAGGTTTTTGAGTATTATGTGCTATTGTGGGTTGTCTAGAACTTGCCTGGTGTGTTTATTAAACGAAATGAAGGATGTGAATTGTAGGAGATGATTTAGGCATTTCTTTGAATGAACCAATTGTTATCCCTCGTTTTACCTACCTTGAGAAATTAATCCTAGTTAGCCCTGTTGAGCATTGAGCCTATTCTTTGATAGCTGCAACATAAGCTTAATCCTTTTCTTTCATTAACCTTGATTTTGATCCAAAACTCCTAAGCGCTTGAGTAAAAAAAAAATTCCGGAGTAAAGGAGTGAGAAGAATGAAAAGAAAGGAAAAGTAGCAAGTTGTAGAAGTGGAGAAAAGGACAAAGGTGCACTTGTGTGAAAATGGTTGATTATTATTAAGGAGTTAGAAAACAAATTAATGAATTTTTTTTTTATAGAGCTCCTTACTAATAAGCTGAAAGTGCCTAAAGAAAGAGGGAACATAAGAGGAAAAAGAAAGTTGAAAGGAGAAAAAGGTGAAGTAAGGGAAGGGAAGTTCGTAATGAGGGCATAATGTATTAAAAGCGCTTGGGAAAGTTTGTCACTATTATTGGCCAGAATAGTACCTACCCGTCCCTTAGCCTACATTACAACCCATTAAGTCCTACTTGATCTTACATTCACACATCCTCAATTTAGTGGAGTAAAACACTAATGGCAAGCTTATGGGTCATGACATGATGCATGTGAATTCTTTGTGAGAGTGAGTGTAATTCTATTTATTTACCCACACATGTTGTGATGTAAAAATGATTTTTGCGTGTGATTGGGTAACTCTCTTTCCGTGAGGGGAACATGTTTAATGAAGGATAAAATTCATGTGGGATTCCTTAATTAGTTGATTTGCACGAGTTTGCTAAGATTGAGAGTTGATTCTTGAGGTTAAGAAGTCTTAACATCGTTGTATTTCATTTTGGTGATTAAATTGTGCATGCTCTATTTGTTAGCTTGTATCTTACGTAATCATGATAGTCGTAACTTGAATTATCTTGCTAAATTAGTTATGTGGGAGTATCCATATGCATGATATGTAAAAGGTTGTTCGAGGACGAACAAGGCTTAAAGTGTGGGGTTGTGATCACGGGCAAAAATAGCATGCCCGAGATACGCTTTATACCTTAATTTAGTCTTGTTTATCTAAGTTATTTTATATATTTTCATGTGATTCTATATAAATGTGAATATATGTGCTAACCAACATGATTAGTCTTTGTTTTGTAGGTTTCAAGGATTTTTGAGGAACTAATTCATAAGTTGGTGAAGTAGAGGAATGGAGTCGGGAGCAAATGGCGAAAGTCGGCAGATAAGCATGTCTTGGCAAGGCTGGCTGCGCCAGGAAGCGTGCCACGCTGTGCGTGTGCCGCACCCAGCGCCGTGCCACGCCTATGCCAGGCGCACGATAGATGGCAGCAAGCAGGCAGGCGAGCTGCGCGCCAGAGCCGTGCCACGCCAGGCCAACTGCGCGCCAGCAGCATGCCATCGCGCTGCTTGAGCAGCGTGACACGCTGCCAACGCGGCAAGGTGCTGCCAAGGCCAAACTTCAGGTTGATTTCCAGTGTGCCTCTGCGTTACCTCCGTGTCACGGAGGCAGTGCTCCACGATACACTCCGTGACACGGAGCCGTTCCATGACAGGCCAAATTATGCACGTTTTCCATTTACTATAAATAGGACCCTTAGCTCTAATTCCTGGGGGTCACGATTTTATTCTGGAAAACTACCTAGGAGTGAAGGGAGAAGTGGGAGAACTCATCTAGGGTTTGTCAAATTCCCTTCTCATCTACCAAATTCATGTAAGTATGTTAGTTTAGTAGTAGTTAGTGTAGTTTCACGAACATGAATGACAAGAACCCTTCCTCTAGGGTTGAAGCCATGAATTATGATTGTGATTTTATGAAATTGTTTTGGAATTAAGTTATTGATTGTTCTTTTCGTCTTGCATTCTGGATTGTTGGTTGTTTTTATGATTGATCACCATGAAAGCATATTTGTTAGCTTGAGTAATAGCTTGAGAAAGCATTACCTAGGTCAGGACATGAGAATGTGAGGAGCACGTTTGTATCTCGGGAGAGATTTTTGTGTCAGGATAGAAATATACCTAACACCGTGCTTGGTTGAGATACGGGGGTTATGAAAGACCAACTTGGGATGTCACATCACCACTCGAAGAATTAGTTGTGAGGCTAAGTTGAGTTAAATGGTTAGACGCACGAAAGTCCCTAATCGTTTCCCCATAAACCACAACATAATTGATTGCCCGTGACTAGAAATTAAACTCCTCGCTCACAATGATGCAGTGAGGCTAGATTGCGTGTTTAGAGGCTCGAAAGACATAAACATGCAATTCTAATTATGTTAAATAACAATTGATAGTTCCATGCTTAACCCATTGCAAATCGTAGTATCGCATGATTAATTTGTTTTAACTCTATGTTGCTCCTAGAGTAATTTCAGAATACTTCGTTGACCCAAACTTAGACTTACTTAATCTCGATCGAAAATATCTATAACCAACACTTGAGGTATTTAAGATCACACTAGAATTGGATAGTTAGAGGAATGGGTCCAGTCCCTATGGGTTCGACAATCCGGTTCTTAAAAAGAGCCACTATATTACTTGCACGACCCGTACACTTGCGGACGCGCGAATCGGGCACGTCAACCTATAATGAAGTCCATGTTAATTTCTTCCTACTTCCAAGTGGGGATGCTGATATCCTGAAGTACACCTCCTGGCCTTTGATGCTCGACTTTCGCTTTCTGGCAGTTCGTACATTTTTCTACGAACTCCGCAATATCTTTCTTCACACCATCCCACCAATAAATTTCTCGCCAATCCTGATACATTTTTGTGGATCCTTGATGAATAGAATATCTAGTACCATGTGCCTCATGTAATATCTAAACTCTCAGATTATCAACGTCCAAAACATATAGTCGACCCTGGAATCGTAGCACACCATCTCCCCCTTGGGAGAAAACCTCCACTTTTTGACTCCGCACCGCCTCCTTCAGCTTCCTCAATACTGGATACTCATCTTGCCTGTATTTCACATCAACTACAAAGGACGATTCTGACCCAGTACAACAACACCTCCATCGGTTGCGTCGATCAATCGGACTCCTAGCCTTGCATGCCGGTGAACATCTTTCACCTATTCCTTCTTCCCCTCATCCACGTGGGACACACTCTCCATTGAGAGCCTACTAAGCACATCCTCAACCATATTAGCCTTGCCCAGGTGGTAAAGGACACTCGTGTTATAATCGCTAAGTAACTCCAACCACCTCCTTTGCCGAAGATTTAGATCTTTCTGTGTGAACATATATTGCAAGCTCTTGTGGTCGTAAATACATCCATGTGGACCCCATAAAGTAATGCCACCATATGTTCAACGCGAACACCATCGCGGCTAATTCAAGATCATGGGTCGGATAATTCTTCTCATGCACCTTCAGCTGTTAGGAGGAATAGGCTATCAGCCTCCCACGCTACATCAACACACACGCAGGTACAACTATGGAAGCATCACAATATGCGACAAAACCATCATTACCCTAGGGTAGGGTCAAAACTGGTGTCGAGGTAAGTCGAGCCTTAAACTCTTGGAAGCTTTTCTCACACGCCTACGACCACTAAAACTTCACCTTCTTCTGACTCAAATAAGCCAAAGATACTGCAATAGATGAGAAATCTCCGAATATCTGAAGGATTGACCGGTCTGGGCCAATTCTTCACCGCCTCAATTTTCTGCGAATCTACTTTTATGCCTTCGCTAGACACCACATGGCCCAAGAATGCCACGCATTCCAACCAAAACTCACACTTGCTGAACTTTGCATACAATTGGCGGTCTTGGAGGGTCTGAAGCACTACTCTCAAGTGAGCGGCATGCTCCTCCTCGCTTCGAGAGTATATAAAGCTATCATTAGTGAAAACGATCACGAACGTGTCCAAATATGGCTTGAACACCATGTTCATCAGGTCCATAAATGTTACAAGGGAATTTGTTACTCCAAAAGACATAACTACAAACTCATAATGACCATACCGTGTTCTGAATGCCTCCTCGAGGTATCACTCTCCTGGACTCTAAGATGATGATAACCAGATTTGAGATCTATTTTCGAGAAACATCTAGTACCCTAAAGCTGATCAAACAAATCCTCGATCCTAGGTAAGGGATACCTGTTCTTGACGGTGACTTTGTTCAACTGTCGATAATCAATGCACATACAAAGGTAACCATCTTTCTTCCGAACAAATAATACTAGTACCCCCCATGAAGACTGGCTCAGTCTAATGAAGCCCTTATCTAACAAATCCTTTAATTGATCTTTCATCTCTTTTAGCTCCGTTGGAGCCATCCTATAGGGTGCAATAGATATAGGTTGCATATTGGGAAGGAGGTCAAACCGAAGTCAATCTCCCGCTTGGGAGGAATACTTGGAAAATCATCAGGGAAGACCTCTAGATACTCACGTACTACTGGTACAGACTAGATAGCTGAGGTTTCAGACTCCACTTCCTTAACCCTAACTAGATGGTACAAACAACCCTTAGAAATCATCTTACTGGTCTTAAGGTAGGAAATAAATAGATCTACAGGCATAGCTGAACTACCCTTCTATTCTAAGACAGGCTCACCCGGAAATCTGAACTCTACTGACTGGGTCCTACAATTAACTAAAGCATAGAAGGCAAATATCCAATCCATGCCGAGAATAACATGAAAATTGTTCATGGATAACTCTATCAAGTCTGCTGAGGTGACATTATGAAGAACTGATACCGGAAAATCTCTATACACTCGTCTAGCTATAGTTGAGTCACCTATTTGAGTAGAAACTGAGAAGGGCTCTGATAAGAAATCAGGACTAACTCCGAAACTACTGTCTATATATGGTGTCACAAAAAGATAGGGTAGCCCCTGGATCGACTAATGCATATACATCAACATGGAAGACTCATAACATACCATTAACCATGTCTGGGGAGACCTCCTGCTGCTGACGGGACGCTAGGGCATAGAATTTGTTTTGGAGCTGACCGCCAGCTACACTGCTAGACATCCCCTGATGAGCTGAGCGAGGGGTGGGGCTGCTGAGCTAGAAGTTGGGCCAAGGCCCCCAACCTGATCCTATATCGCTGCTGGACAATCTCTAAGCATGTGCCCGAGTTTCCCGCACCTGAAACACGCACCCGAACCTGCCAAGCACTGGCCTGCATTCCCCCGGCCACATCTGCGACAAGCTGGGACACCTGAATCTGTGGGCCTGCTTCTCTTACCCCTTGAGCCCGATGCTCGCTCTTTCAGATAATGCGTAGCTCGAGATGGCACACTCAAAGCTAATGATGCAGGGGCTGACGATCTCTAATGGGTCTGATGTCGATATCCACCACCGTACTTCTGCTGTGAGAACCTGTGGCCCTTGGTCATTGCCCTTTTGGCCTCCCTCTCCCTCAAATGTGCCGCCTCCATCTGCTGAGCGTACAACACTATTCGAGGAAATTACATGTCTTTGTGGAGCATAGCTGTCCTATAGTCCTTGTCCAAATAACTTGCTACACCATGCACAAATCGGCTCACCCGCGCCCTCTGGTTAGCCACTAACTCAGGAGCATACTTCGATCAGCGGGTGAACTCAAGGGAATACTCTAGTACTGTCATCCTCCCTGTCTTCATATTCACAATCTCTGCTACTTTCAACTTCCTCATTTTTTGATGGAAGAACTGATCAAGGAATGCAACCTTAAACTCCTCCCACGTGGCCGGACCTGCTCTAGAGGCACTATTTTCCTTCCACCGGCGGAACCAAATATGTGCAACCCCTTACAACTTGTAGGAGGATAACTTTGTGCACTCAATACTGCTCACCCCTATAACTTGGGTGATCTTAACAATCTCATAAATGAAACGTGCGGGTCCTCATCTACCTTGGACTCTACTTAACGCGGCTTTCAGACTCCCTAGAACACTTCAAACCTATGGCTCTGATGCCAAGTTTGTCATGACCCGAGTGTAGACCCGGATCGTAGACATGGGACAAGGGACCCTGAGAGACCCCAAGTCAACCCATGGCATAAGCATTCACTAACTCATTCAATGAACATGAAAATAACATAATTATAAACCCAGAGGAACTCTAACTTAACATAACGACAGAATGAACATCTGATGTTGAATACATGTCTAAGCCTGATAAGCCTATAATCTAGACGAGCTGATGGGACAACGCCCCCAACTAGCTCAATAATACTAAAATTGAAAATATAGCCAAGATAACTGAAAGTTTATTCCTCGAAAGATGAGGATTCACCAACCAAGTAGGTATTGAATCTGATTAGCAACTACGAACGGCGCTAAATGTGAGAATCTGATCCTGCATCATGAAATGATGCAAAGTATGTTGTTAGTACATGGAATGTACCGAGTATGCAAGGTAAGTAAAACCTCTAGAGCAATATAAATCTTTTAAAACATTCCATGACATATCATAAGCTTTTAAGTGAAAATAGAAGGCTACGTGCAATCATTGTTAAATCGTACTCTTATCATATGCATAGCTTTAGAACATCATGATTGACTCGAATGTCTCAAAGCTGAAATATAACATTTAAATTAAAAGCTGAACAATGAGGCAAACCTTTATTTATGAACACACATGTATAAGTAATCATTAATAGTAATGAGTATGCAAATCTGAATGATATAGATAGTGGGAGACTTGTCACTTAACCGACATACCACGATAGAGCTTACGTGGTCCCAATTATTACACTCAAGTGGGTAGAGTTGTCCAAAACCTTGTCAGAGCTAAGGATGCTACCATGATATCGATATAAAGCTGAAGGGCCAACCGGGCCGAGGATAGCTCACAAGGGAGGTCCGATTAATATAATAGAATCAACCTATGTTGGCGCGTAGTTCTGGGGAATAGGGTCATCGACCCTTAGCCCACTCGGTGCTAGACTCTTCTCCCAAAATATTTAAT
This sequence comes from Datura wrightii, assembly GCA_035772735.1. Classification (NCBI taxonomy): domain Eukaryota; kingdom Viridiplantae; phylum Streptophyta; class Magnoliopsida; order Solanales; family Solanaceae; genus Datura; species Datura wrightii. The sequence goes on along the minus strand of JASDFA010000006.1, from coordinate 85,563,803 downwards.
GCTCTACATCATATAAATATGAAGCTCAACCGCGTCTAATCGAAGCTCAACATGAAATCATGCATAAACTCAACATCTTATGAAACGAATCTCAACATTGTCTATTGACAAAGCTCATTATGAAATCATGCATATACTAGACATCATATAAATATGAAGCTCTACAATGTCGTTTCGACAATGCCTAGAATAGAATCATGCCTAGACTCAACATCATGTGAAATGAAGCCTAACATTGTCCCTGGGAATGCTCGACAATAATATACATATCAATTAAGGATTTACTCATAGAGAAGGCTTTACTTTGAAACATACCACAAGATCAAATTCATAATAAGAGTTAAAGGAAAACTTCACCTCAAACACGTGGTAAGCTCACGTTGGGGAAAATCACTATTTGCAAACATCATATGGGCATCACCAAAAGATCCACCATACTTGGTTCTATTTATCTTCTTTGAAAACATCATCAAAATCATGGGCAAGGTTGGAAACATTTCTTTCATTATCTATTCCATCATCATGACATTCTTCCACAATCACTTCTGATATGAACTATCCACACATGGGCATTTTAGATTTAATTTTTTGAAAAACAATTTTGTAAAAGAAATTAAGTTAGAATCCTCCCAAGCTTGGTAAAATCATCAGTATTAACTCAATTTAATCATACCCACAAATAGAGATGTAAGAATCATGCAATTGAATGAAACCTAAAACTTGATCATTACAAACCAATCACAAATTGTTAGTTAATGGGCATGGGTGTGGAAGGAAGCACCCACTCATAGCCTTACATACCTGGGATTGAAGAATTCTAACCCTTTCTAATTGCCCAACTGAGATTCCAATTGGAAACCTTGAGATTTTACCTTGAACAATCCCTTCACACCTTCAAACTTGAATGCATGAGAGTAATGTCTTAGAATAGGTTTTCCCCTACTAAAAACCCTCTAATACGAGCTTAAAACGACGCAGTACAGGTCTTAGGAACTCAGGAATTATGAAAAGACCCTCACTAAATTCGTAGGAAAGCACTGTCAGGTGACCCTAACGGATGACATGATGATTCGGCAGGACAGGCAATGATTCGTTGAGTCGCCCGTCAAGTAAACTAGTCAACTGAACTACTGGGGCTCGTAACAGGGAAGATAACGACTTGTTCCTCGAGACCACGACTCATTTTCACCTTCTTTCAAGTACAGTGCCTTAATTCCCAATATTAATCCACATGCTTTCTCACGACTCTCCTCACGAGTTGTTGGGACTGACCACGACTCATGGGGTCCCATCCGTTAAGTACACAAGATAATCCTCCCTTAACATTCCAACTCCACCCACGATTGACATGATGACTCATGGTGGCCGACCACGAGTCATTGATTCACTTGTGAGGACTTCGATCCCTTGATCACTCCAGGCCTTCCCGTGAGTGACTTGATGACTCATGGGTCTTCTCATGAGTCATTTTGTGACTTGTTTTGCAACTGCTGCAACATTTTCTAGTTTTTCTGCAATTCACTTCCCCATCCGATTCTTGACTTCTCAGGGTATAACACTATTTCCTATACGAGGAATGTAAGCATTATTAGAATGTCGATTCATCAATGATAAAGGTATATAGGTCCTATCATATGTTATACGTCTATGGTTCCCTCTATTCGTGCTATTGTATTAGCATCCCTTTTATACTATTATGTGTTAAGAGTCATACAATGTCACGAGCTGAGCTGCAACCTTGGGCTGAGACACGGGATCTAGAACCACGAATGGCTCCAAGCTAACCCATGAAACATAAATAAGATGAATAAGAGAATTTCTATGTGGAAATGAAGCATGAACATGATATAAATGGAAGTCTACATAAAATAAAGAATAAGTTTAACACGAGTGAACAACACTGAGTTGCCTATACATGGTTGTCTGAAAAGCCTCTACTACTACAATGAGTTGATGGGACAACACCCCCAACTAACTTGCTAAGTCTAAAATTTAATAGACATACTAAAAAAATTAAATTGATATTGTCCTAGGAGGACAAGGACTTACCCAAGAGGGGACTGAGCTGGACTAATCGGAATGAGCTAACGATGGGACTAAGACTGATCACCCGAACCAATATCATGCGATGATATAGCACAGAGTATGTGATCAGTACGTTGAATGTGTTGAGTATGTATAGATGTTAAAACATGCTAGTAAAACAATAGTCTGAAATCAAAAAGGTAAATTAAGACAGAATGTGAGAGTAAGGACAACATGCTAAAACCAATATTCTCAAAATAATCACGATCATGACATATTCATCATAAAATGAACATAATGACCCAAAGTTTGAAAATAGAGTTTATATAGTGTGTCATGCTTAAATCATAAGTAAAAATGATCAATGGGTCAAATATTTTATAAAACATAATATCATAAGTCATAAACATAGGTAACTGAAAACATAAGGAACAGGGGGAGATTCTTATAATCGACATACCCTACGTGAGCATAAATGGAGCCCGACCTATAAAACCCTAGTCGGAAGGGTGTTCATATCTTGCCAAGGGTAGAATCATGATAAAAGCGTTATATCTCTCATGGGTGGCCCATTAAGGCATGGGAGATACTCTCGTGAGGGATCCCATCATAGCTATCTTGCACGTAGTTCTAAGAACATTGATGGTGTGCTCCTCTATATACCCTTCCAAGGCTTCCTATTATTGGCCTATCACCCATGTAAATATCGATCTCTAGCACCTGAATGGCCCATCTCAACCTGAATATGTCCTTTCCCTACTTTTGTCTCAACTCTGTTGTAGCTACTTGGGGAGAGGGGGTCTATCTAGTAGAGTCCTCAGGGGACTCCCTAGAGGAAATATCAATCTAATCCCCACTAGTTTGGGCCTAATCATGCTCCTTGACATGCCCTTATTCGCGCGTCCGCAAGTGTACGGGTCGTGCAAGTAATATAGTGGCTCTTTTTAAGAACCGGAATGTCGAACCCACAGGGACTGGACCCATTCCTATAACTATCCATTACAAGTGTGATCTTAACTTTCGCAAGTGTTGGTTATAGAAGTTTTCGAGGGAGATTTAACTAAGTCTAGTTTTGGTCAACAAAATATCTTGAATTTACTCTAGGAGCAACATAGAGTTAAAACCAGATAATCATGCGATACTACGATTTGCAATAAGTTAAGCATGAAACTATCAATTGTTCTTTCACATAATTAGAATTGCATGTTCATGGTATTTCGAGCCTCTAAACACGGCAAATTAGCCTCATTGCATTATTGTGAGCGAGGATGCTAATTTCTAGTTCGCGGGCAATAAATTATGTTGTGGTTTACGGGGAAACGATTAGGGACTTTCGTGCGTCTAACCATTTAACTCAACTTACCCTCACAACTACTTCTTCAAGTGATGATGTGATAATCCTAAGTTGGTCTCTTAATAACCCCCGTTTTATCAACAAAGCAAGGTGTTAGGTACATTTCTATCCTAACACGAAATTATATCGTGAGATACAAACATGCTCCTTACATTCTCATGTCCTGACCTAGGTAATATTTCTCAAGCAATTGCCCAAGCTAACATATATGCTTTCGTGGTGATCAATCATAAAAACAACCAACAATCCAGAATGCAAGACGAAAACAACAATCAATAACTTAATTCCTAAACAATTTCATAAAATCACAATCATAAGTCATGGCTTCAACCCTAAAGGAAGGGTTCTTTCCATTCATGTTCGTAAAACTACAACTAGCTACTACTAAACTAACATACTTACATGAATTTGGTAGATGAGAAGGGAATTTGCCAAACCCTAGATGAGTTCTCCCACTTCTCCCTTCACTCCTAGGTGGTTTTCAAGAATAAAATCGTGACCAAGTGGTTTTAGGAGCTAAGGGACCTATTTATAATAAATGAGAAACGTGCACAATTTAGCCTGTTGTGGAATGGCTCCGTGTCATGGAGTGTATCGCAGAGCACTGCCTCCGTGACACGGAGGTAACGCGAAAGCTCTCTTGAAATTGCCTCCGGAAGCCGAAACTGTCGAGTGCCACCGCATTGGCAGCGTGTCACGCTGCTTGGGCAGCGCGTTGTCCTTGCTCTATCGCGCAGTTGGCATGGTGTGGAACGTTGCTAGCGTGCTGGTGCTGCCTGCCTGCCGCATCTGCTCCCGACTCCATTCCGCTACTTCACCAACTTATAAATTAGTTCCTCAAAATCATTGAAACCTACAAAACAAGGACTAATCATGTCGGTTAGCACATATATTCACATTTATATAAAATCACATGAAAATGTATACAATTACTTTGCTAAACAAGACTAAATTAAGTTATCAAGCGTCACTCGGGCATGCTATTTTGCCCGAGATCACAACCCCACACTTAAAGTCTTGTTTGTCCTCGAACAACCTTTTATAGCTCATGCATATGGAGACTCACCCATAACTCATTTAGCAAGATTATTCAAGCTACGGCTATAATGATTACGTAAGATACAAGCTAAAAATAGAGCATGCACGACTTGATTATCGAAATGAAGTACAACTATGTTAAGACTTCTTAACCTCAAGAATCGACTGTCAATCTTAGCAAACTCATGCAAATCAACTTATTAAGAAATCCCACATGAATTATATCCTTCATTCAACATGTGCCCTCACGAAAGGGGAGTTACCCAATTTCACACGCAAAAATAATTTTTATATCACAACATGTGTGGGTACATGAATAGAATTATGCTCACTCTCACAAAGAATTCACATGCATCATGTAATGACCCATAAGCTTGCCCTTAGTGTTTTATTCCACTAATTTAAGGATGTATGACTGGAAGATCAAGTAGGACTTTCTAGGTTGTAATGTAACTCAGGTGCGGGTAGGTACTATTATGGCCAGTAATAGTGACTATCTTTCCTAAGAGCTTTTAATACATCACGCCTTCATCACGAACTTCCCTTCCCTTACTTCACCTTTTTCTCCTTCCAACTTTCTTTTTGCTCTTTTGTTCCCCCATTTCTTTAGGCACTTTTAGCTTATTAGTAAGGAGTTCTATAAGTAAATTTTCATTTATTTATTTTCTTACTCCCTACTAATACTCAACCGTATTCAAACAAGTGCACCCTCGACCTTTCTCAACTTTTACAATTGCTACTTTCCCTTCTTTTTCATTCTTCTCACTCCTTTACTCTTTCATTTTTTTCCTTTAAGCGCTTAGGAGTTTTGGTTCAAATTCAAGGCTAATGAAAGAAAAAGGAATAAGCTTATGTTGTAGCTGTCAAAGAATAGGCTCAAGGCTCAATGGGGTTAACTAGGATTAATTTTTCCAGGTAGGTAAAATGAGGGATAAAAAATCGGGTTCATTCAAAGAAATGCCTAAATCATCTCTTACAATTTACATCCTTCATTTCGTTTTATAAGCACACCAGGCAAGTTCTAGACATTCCACAATAACACAAAATACTCAAAAAGCTTACGCTCATGACACATGCTCAAATCAAGACACATTCAGTAGACTCTTACTCCGCTGATCACAAGAATTCAGAATTAATCTTCAATCATATTGAGTCAAATTCAAGAGCCTAAGTGTCTCAAACAAAGTTATACACTTGCATGCTTCAACACTGAACAAACTTGCATCTTACAATCATGTATAGCACATAACAAGAACATCAAGCACCAATTAGTTATGGTTTCAAAAACCCAACACCTATCGACTAATTTTCCTCAAGATGGTCGTCATCCATCCATCGTCAGAAACAGTCCCTAACTATGACTGAAAACATTATATACAGACAAAGAAAATTATTTTTATTCTTTGGTTCAAAGACCCCCCGTCGGAAAAGAACCGAAAAGAAAAACCAACGGGTGATGAATTCATGCTTGACTCCCAAAAATTTTCAAATTTCTCCCAAATTTCACACAAGCATCACATTCACCATAAACTTGTTAAGCACAAAAATTTTGAAATTTTTCTCACCCCACACTTATATCATGCTATGTCCTCATAGCATCAAATTAACATTTAAAGGATGAGAAATACTCCCAGGGCCTCTATGCTAGCTAAAAGCATGCTTTCCTTTCAAGTTTTCAGAGGTGGGTGTTTGACCCCACACTTTTTCTATTCCATGCTCTTTAGCTTCCACCTTCTTGGTACTCAGACTTCCCTCCATATGTGCTTAATTTTCAACCAAAAACACAAACAAAATGAAAATAACAAAATCAACACAAAATCAAAATTACAAATTGTACCTGAGGTACCCCTGGGTTGCCTCCCAAGCAGCGCCTTATTTTACGTCGCGACACGACGTGGACTGTCCTCTTCAGGACATCCTCATACCTGGGTTCTCTTTCGAGAACCATCTCCTTTTCTTTTGTTGTTTAGAGGAAACAGCCTCCACTCTGTTCCTCTCTTCCTCCAACTTCTTTCAATTTGAAGCCCTTCATCAAACTTGGGCTGAAGACTTGACATTGCCTTTAGTCGTGCACCTGTGGAATCCTCCACCCCACACTCATCCTCTGCCAACACACTAACCTGACAAAGGTTTCTGCAATGTGCCGATGGGTTCATTTCTTGGTAAACGTGGAAGATTTCTTCTTCATCCTCAACCCTCATTTTCAGGGTCCCTGCTTTCAAGTCAATCACCGCTCCTCCGGTGGCCAAGAATGGCCATCCCAAGATCCGGGGTACCTAGTCATCAACCTAAAAATCTAAAACAATAAATTCAACAGGTATAATAAACTTACTACTTTGATGAGAAGGTCCTCCATTATTCCATCAGGTGTCACTCGCGACTTGTCAGCCAGCTGCAGCATCAACCTTGTCAGCCTCGATTTTCCAAACCCCAGGGTGTTGAATAAGGATAGGGGCATTAGATTAACTGCCGCCCCTAAGTCGCACAAAGCTCGTAGCACCTCAGCTTTACCAATTTGTATGGGGAGGGTAAAACTCCCTGGGTCTTTGAGCTTCTTTGGCATTTTGCCCAATACCCTGTGACTGCACTCCTCAGTCAGTGCTACAGTCTGGACATCCACCAATCTAACTTTGCTCGCCATCATGTCCTTCAAGTATTTACAATACTTGGGCATTCCCTGCAAGACATCAATAAAAGGCAAATTTATGTGAAGTTCTTTGAAATTTTCAAAGAACTTTTTGAAGCATTCCTCCTCCTTGTTCTTTCTGACTTTCTGAGGGAATGGTGGTGGTGGTATTTATGCTGGCTGCAATGAAGGTTGCACATTTTGTTGCCCAGCACTCTGATTATCTGCCATGTTGATGGATGGTCTTGGTCTAACCAACTCCGGCTGCACCTCCTTTCTCAACTCTTTAGGCACTGCATCAGCTAATTGCTTTCCGCTTCTAAGACTGATGGCATTGATTTGCCGGGGGTTAGGATCTGCATCGCATGGTAATCCCCCCTGCGACCTCATGTTCTGAGCAGCTGCTATCTGACCCACTTGTTTTTCAAGAATGAGGGTGGTTACTTGCTGATTCATTAAGTCTGTTACCATCCTTGCCTGATATTCCGCTAACTGATTCTGGGTCTCCATAATTTTTTGCAGTGTTTCCTCAATGCTGCTACTCAATTGCCCATCATTCTGCCTATTCTGCTGATACTACTATTGTTGAGGTTGCATATAATTCTGCTTTTCGTTTCCACCCCAAGAAAAATTTGGGTGGCCCTGCCAATTTCTGTTGGAGATGTTCCCAAAATTCTTATTCCTATGCACATTACCAATAAAATTGACTAATTCCGTATTGGTTCCACAAGATTCTGCATTATGCCCATTATTACCACAAATTTCACACCAACTCGGAGCTTGCTGAACTGCATTAACCTGGCCCTGGTGTCGGTTCATACTCAGTTTATTGAACTGAGTCATCATTTGATGTTGGAACGAAGCTAACTGTGCTACCAAGGCATTCAAACCATCTACTTCTATCAACCCTGATCTCTTTCCTGCCCCTCTCAATGACTTGTTGTACCACTCTAGATTTCCTTGAGCAATTCTGTTCAACAAAGTATACAACTCATCATAAGTCTTCTCCAAGGCTTGCCCACCCGATGCAGAGTCTAGTAATATTTTTGTGTGTGGTTATAGACTTTCTACAAAGGTATGAGCCAGCACCTCATTTGATTGCTAGTGATGGGGGCAGTCTCTTAACAATGACTTGAACCTTTCCCAAGACATATATAAGTTCTCATCAGGCCTCTGCTTGAAACTGAGTATTTCACTTCTCAACTTTGCAGTCTTGCCTGAAGGAAAGAATCTGATAAGGAACTTCTTAGACAAGTCATCCCACGAAGTTATGGAGTTCGGTGGCTCAGCCTTCAGCCAATTTTTTGCCTCTCCCAACAGTGAAAATGGGAAGAGGGTCAGTCGGACATAATCTGTGGACATGCCAGTGGGGACAAATGTGTTACTAATCTCTAAAAAGCTCTGTAGGTGCTGCTGCGGGTCCTCATGTGCCATCCCAGTGAATTGAACACTAGAATGTAACAGCTGCACCATGCTCTGTTTAAGCTCAAAGTGCCCTCCAGGCTCCGGTTTACGGATGCTATAGGTCACATTCGTCGCTAGTGGGATTGCCACTTCGCGAACTGGTCTTGCTGCCATTGCTTCTGATGACAATTGTGCTTGTCCTGCGGGTGGTTGTTGTTGTACCCTTTTTTGAAGTCTCTTCAGCTTTTGCTCTAGAGCGACTATCCTTTGCAAATGGATTTGACGTTCAGGTTCCAGCAACGGTTCCACAAGCTCTCTATTTCTAGCCAACTTGGCAGAACAACCTGTCACCTGCAAATAAACAGACTAAGACAAAGTTTCTCAACACTTAAGGAAACTTCAAAAGTCACACAAACACAGATAAAATTATCAAAACTTCGTCGAGTCCCCGACAACGGTGTCAAAAACTTGACGTGCCCTAATTCGCGCGTCCACAAGTGTACGGGACGTGCAAGTAATATAGTGGCCCTTTTTAAGAACCGGAATGTCGAACCCACAGGGACAGGACCCATTCCTATAACTATCCATTACAAGTGTGATCTTAACTTTTGCATGTGTTGGTTATAGAAGTTTTCGAGGGAGATTTAACTAAGTCTAGTTTTGGTTAACGAAATATCCTGAATTTACTCTAGGAGCAACATATAGTTAAAACCAGATAATCATGCGATACTACGATTTGCAATAAGTTAAGCATGAAACTATCGATTGTTCTTTCACATATTTAGAGGTGTATGTTCATGGTCTTTCGAGCCTCTAAACACGGCAAACTAGCCTCGCTGCATCATTGTGAGCGAGGATGCTAATTTCTAGTTCGCGGGCAATTAATTATGTTGTGGTTTACGGGGAAACGATTAGGGACTTTCATGCGTCTAACCATTTAACTCAACTTACCCTCACAACTACTTCTTCGAGTGGTGATGTGATAATCCTATGTTGGTCTCTTAATAACCCCCATTTTATCAACCAAGCAAGGTGTTAGGTATATTTCTATCCTAACACGAAATTATATCGTGAGATACAAACATGCTCCTTACATACTCATGTCCTGACCTAGGTAATTCTTTCTCAAGCAATTGCCCAAGCTAACGTATATGCTTTCATGGTGATCAATCATAAAAACAACCAACAATCCAGAATGCAAGACGAAAACAACAATCAAGAACTTAATTCCAAAACAATTTCATAAAATCACAATCACAAGTCATGGCTTCAACCCCAGAGGAAGGGTTCCTGCCATTCATGTTCATAAAACTACAACTAGCTACTACAAAACTAACATACTTACATGAATTTGGTAGATGAGAAGGGAATTTGCCAAACCCTAGATGAGTTCTCCCACTTCTCCCTTCACTCCTAGGTGGTTTTCAAGAATAAAATTGTGACCAAGTGGTTTTAGGAGCTAAGGGACCTATTTATAATAAATGAGAAATGTGCACAATTTAGCCTGTCATGGAATGGCTCCGTGTCATGGAGTGTATCGCGGAGCACTGCCTCCGTGACACGGAGGTAACGCGAAAGCTCTCTGGAAATTGACTTCGAAAGCCGAAACTGCTGAGTGCCACCGCGTTGGCAGCGTATCACGCTGCTTGGGCAGTGCATTGGCTTTGCGCTGTCGCGCAGATGGCACGGCGTGGCACGTTGCTGGCGCGCTGGTGCTGCCTGCCTGCCGCATCTGCTCCCGACTCCATTCTGCCATTTCACCAACTTAAGAATTAGTTCCTCAAAATCATTGAAACCTACAAAACAAGGACTAATTATGTTGGTTAGCACATATATTCACATTTATATAAAATCACATGAAAATGTATACAATTACTTAGCTAAACAAGACTAAATTAAGTTATCAAGCGTCACTCGAGCATGCTATTTTTCCCAAGATCACTCCTCATTTGTTTGGTATTCATATCACACAGACAACAACTCTACAAATGCCACCCAAGCTAAAGGAATGGGTGATACTACTGATATTTGAGTTGTGGTCCTCCGAGTCCCTATAGTCAAGTATTTGTCCTCATCTTTGTCCCTATGTCGAGACTTCTTTTGTGTGTTGGATTTGCCTCCTTTAGGTACAACTCTTTTGGGTCTCATTTACCTATCATTTTGAAACAATTTTTCAGTACATAGAATCGGGGTAACATCAAATCAGAAAATTAAAGGAAGATAAGGAGGAAGGGACAATATGTACTCTGAAGAGATGAACCATACCTTATTTCGTCCATTGAATCCATAAATGCAGATTTTATGCTTCAACATACAGTTCAAGGTGCGGTCCATATTTTGAAAAGATAGTCTTTCCCCTGAGTTGTCCTTTGACAAAATGAATCTGAATATTTTGGCTTCAATAGATGGAGGGAAGGATGGTCTGTCTTTAAGAAAGACATTCCATCCCTTTCGCAACCTTTTGGTGGTTTCACCAAATACCAACTTTTTGGGCAATTTCTTCTAGCACAATGCACACACATGGATGGGGCTTTACCAATTTTAAAAACATTTAGCAAAATCAACAATATTTAAGCTCAAATAATTACCCAAAATAGCCCCCTCTAGTTTCTATGTAATTAACCCAAATTCTCCCCCTAAATCATTATCCAAGCAATAGATTCAATATTTTCCCCAAGTTAGAGCATAATGTAAATCACAATAGGCATTCGTAGAAGAGGTTAAACATGAAAGTAAGTACCTAAAGGTGTCCAAAGTGGTTATGTGCCTGATGGAGTGAGGACATAAAGTTTAGGGCTACAAAAACCTAGCTTTCATGCACAGATGCTTGAAGAGTGTGTGAAGGATGTGGTGCAGATGAGGTGAACAAGAAAGAGTGCAACAATAAAGGTCTTAGCATGTGGAAGGGACAAAAAGACAAGAATATTGTGGGAGTGGCAGGAAGAGGCATAGTGGGGCAAAGAATGCCCTATGAACCCTTTCAATTTAAAAAATAAAAAAAAAGGGGGCGGGTCGATAAGCCTATGGATGGATATTTAGAGACCAACCCGACCTACTAACAAAAATGTTGACCTAATCTATCTTAAAAAGGACCCACTTCCCTTATTTTAAAATCAATAGACGATCCAAAAGGAAGATCTTCTAGGTAGAGTACAGTTCATACATTGGACGATCTCTTGGCTAGCCTTAATAAAACCCATTTTCAATTAAATCAATCAAAATTATGACACTTCAAATGTAGGAGGCCTCACCAAAAGCTAAATATAGATGAAGTCCAAGTGAAACATCCCTTGATGATCCTGTCTACCCGAGTCTGGATGACAATATGATGCAAGACCAAAAGAGGCGTCAGTAGATGGAATATGCAATATGTAAAATAGCTTAATGAAACAACATTAGTAAGAATACCTATTTTAAAGGACCTAACTAGAAATAATAAACTTGATATGAAACAATAATCTGAAACTGTACTCTGAATCTCAGAATAATGCAAGGGGCATAATATGATAGTATGATGAATGTATAAAATAGTTTATGCAATACAGTTCATGCATCATAATAAACTCTGTAAATACATATGCCAAAAATGTATATCCTTAAATTAGGAGTTTCTCATAACCGACAACCATCATGAATAAGCGCATGATGATCCACGTCTGGCCTACGTGGAGGAAGGCTATCCAAGCCTTCTCAGAGTTGAGGACAAAATTAAACTGTGGACCTATAACTAATTACTTACCAGGGACTTACTCGAGGGGCCGCCCAAACCAACGGTATGATCATATCATACGCTGGCTACGTAGTTTTGGGTCTTAGGGATTGTCTGAAGTGGTTCACCCAACTTGGTTCTAGATAATTTTCCCAAAACATATTCTCATATACATACGCCTATTGGAGGAATCATTAAAACATCTTTTATAAAGCACTTAAGCTATAGATATTGTTGATGTTTAAAAACTCTGTAGAGCATTTTGCTCAAAATCTAATTAAACTCTGCTTATGAGCTTGTCTTAAATATGGCTTAAAACTATGATGGGGAGTCTTGAATCCAAAAAAAATCTTTAAAACTATATTTGTGAGCCTTAGCTAAAAATCATATCATGACTTTCAAAAGTAAGACTTTATTTAAGCTATTAAAAAGCAAACAAAAAATTATATCTTTATGCAGAAAATCTCATCATGCATATTTTGTTTAAGATATGTGATGTCACCATTGCACACAAGTGCACGTAGTCATCAAGTAATATAGGATTGGAAGCACTAATTATCGATTCCTCAAAGACTTGTTAGTTCAATCATATAAGTTTACTTCTTTATTTCTCTATTCTATAAAATAGTTGAAATGGAGAATTGTTTAGAAAATTAAACTACTACCAATTTTTTATATAAAATTAACTAAAGACTGTTGCATACTTGGTTTTACTTCAAATGAAGATGAAAATCTAGGAAAATGGCACTTTTGATTCAAGATGAGTTTTCAGGATGTGATTACACTATAACGATTTTTCTATGGTTGCTAGTTTCAAATTACTATCCCATTCCTTTCCACTCTCTAGAGCATCCAAGAACTATGTTATGAACTCTAACGCCTTTATCCCTATGGTCGCAGGAGAAACATGAAAGGATAGTTATGCCTACTTGTATTTCAACTACACATGGTTGAAGGGTATATTCCTATCCTTAACAACAACATCTATCCTCTCACCAATGGATTCAAGGATCTTTGAATTCATGTTTTCTATTTACCTTTAACCATTTCTGTTCCTTTTCCCAAGTTCAATAGAAAGCCAACAGATTTACTTACAAAGTGACTAGTCTAGTAATAAGCAATTACAACAACTAAATATAAATATGAACAACCATTATAGAAGAATCGAAACTAGAATAAATTAGTCTTTCAAACTTGAACCATCCACCATGGACAAAACCCTAGATTATGGGTTTAGCCACTCATATACAAGTGTAAAAACAAATAATTAATCATCATCATTCATTGTGATAAAGAAGAAAAGAAACCTAAGTAGAAACTTGTCTCTCCATCCAAGCTGCGTTACAACCCTCCACAAAAGAGATATATAATGTAAAAGTGAACCACAAAAATGCCTAACAAATGACCTAGATGCTAAATTTATAAGTGAGCCTTCAAATGATGCTCTTTCCCTCAAGTACTTGGCTTTAAAATCAGGAAATTTTGTCTCAAAATAGGCCTGGCATGCTGCCCCCTCAATATTCCCAAGTTGGCCTCAAGTTTCCTCTGAAGTTTAGCTCCAGGCACCCAGCTCCATACACAGACCAAGGAGTTAGTCAAATTTCAACACATTTGGATCATCCAAGCGCCCCGGTGCCACTCATAACCCTCGAGTGTTAGTCAAATTTAATGACTCTAGAACCTCTTATGCGCTCAGCCCCATAAATAGCACTAGAATTTTGGAACATATCTCTAAGTATGGAATGCTTTTGGGGCTCTACGCCATCCTTCTCGCCAAGGTATTGAGTGAATTATCTTCTGTTGTTTGGGACTTGGCGCCTGGTGCTAGCCATAGCCCCCACTTTGGTACACAATTCTTTGATGTTTGGGACCTAGCACCTAGCGCCATTCATGGACCCGGCTTTGGTGCACAACCATAGCCCCCACTCTACGCCATCCTTCTCGCCAAGGTATTGAGTGAATTATCTTCTGTTGTTTGGGACTTGGCGCCTGGTGCTAGCCATAGCCCCCACTTTGGTACACAATTCTTTGATGTTTGGGACCTAGCACCTAGCGCCATTCATGGACCCGGCTTTGGTGCACAATTCTTTGATGTTTAGGACCTAGCACCAGCTGCCAGCCATAGCCGCAGGTTCTTCTTTTCACACTTTCAAATCTTCACATCTTGAGCTAATTTGGTCCTTTTTCCTTGGTTTCCTACTCAAAACCACTACAATTATTTGTTAGCTTACAGAACACACAAACACGTGAATTTAGGCCTTTCCTAAGGATTATGAACTCCAAACAATGTAAACGATGGGAAAAAACATTTTAAATCGGCATAGAAATATGCCCAATATCACCACCCCACACATAAAACATTGTTCATCCTCGAACAATCTTAGTTACATACATAAACTCATCTTTTACCACCACACTATGTATCTCTATCAATTCACACTCAAACAGCTAGCATAGAGCAAAAGTTTAAGTGGTTCATCAAGATACATCAATTCACACCAAGCACTACTAGAGTTCTCACAATCAAAACTACACAACCTCTAAAATTGGCCCATTTTTTTCAAAATAGGGCCAAGAAGATCAAGCATGAAATAAGCAACAAATAGTACACTGACTTAGACACTTGTGCTCCTCACTTTTAGTGATGTTCCTTTCTGAAATTATCAATGTAAACACATGGAAAATAGAAAGGAAGGCACTCTTACGTTCACAAACAATGTAATGCACATATGTAAAATATCATAAGCTTTCCCTTCAAGTACATTTGGACTACATGGTTTTTTCAAGAGATTTAGATCATAAGGACTTTTCTTGGTTGTAATGTTGGATAAAGGAAGGATAGAAATGATATTTCTTTTATAGTGGCTACCACCCTAAGCACTTTGAAGACATTTTTCATTTTTCTTGTCCACCACCTTTTTCTTGTTTGTTCACCCTTCAACTAACTCATCTTTTTTCTTTTCTTTTCATTCCCCTTTTTCACTACTTGACTACTAGTATCTACTTATAGAATGGTTAAGGATTTTTGAAACTAAAGCTCTATCTTTCACTTTTCTAGTAGAAAGTAAACAACACAATTTTGTGGGCACCCTTTCCTCCTATTTTCTCTTCTTACCACATTTTCTTTTCCCTTAACATTATGCTCGGATGAACCTTACTTTCGAGCCTCAAAGTGCTTAAGACTACATTGGATCAAGAAATCTGAGGTCTCACTAAAAAAGAATTAAGCTACTTTCGTGGCTAAGAAAGAACAAATCTTATGGCTCAAAGGTGGTTTACTAGGGAGAATGCGTTAGGAAAGTAAAACATATAAGGAAAATCATGGCTCATTCAAAGAAATTCCTTGCTCATTTCCTGACTCCCTAAACACTAGCTATCCTATGTACACTAAGGTAAGTTCTAGATGCCACAATATGTACAAACAATAGAACTTAGCTCACTTCTCATAGCAATCAATGATCTAGTCGGTTTCCTACAACTACACATTCACACAATCATATCGAATGACATTTTTCATTATTAAGTCCTTAAAATCATCTTAAGTCAAATTAAACAGATAAGTGTGTCTCTCATTAATTCCCCACTTATGCATTCAAGATGACCACTTTATTTACTCTAGCATAGCCGCTAAGAAGAATCTCAACAAATATATAAGTGAATGATTTACCACTCAATCCTAAAAAAATTTAAAAAACATGACTAATTTCCCTTAAGACGGTCATCATCCATCTATCACAGAGAAGGGTCACTACTCTAAGACACAAAAATAAAAAAACATTGACTCTAAAATAAAGCAACCGACATACTAAACAAGACGAACCATAGTCACAATATCACAAGGCATCATCCAATCAGCATCAACAATATTAGCTATTACAAACCACCCCTACCAAATCATAAAGCTACTACCATGGGTATTTGACAACTCATTCTACAACTACAAATTTAGCAAAGATAGAATAAACAAGAACTTCTTCCTCTACCCCACACTTAAAAAGTGCATTGTCCCCAGTACACAAGCAAATATAACAAGTAGGTAGAGAGAAAGAACATCCCGGGCTGCTAAGCATAATCATCGTCAGCATCAAGATTGTAATCCTAATCCTAATCCTCATCATCCTCGCCATCAACCAGCATGGCAACTATAGTAGAATTATCCTCCTCATCCATATCCAAATCATCAACTCCGTCAATCAGCACCATAGCCTCATAATCATCCAAGGTCTCCTCTAAGGCCGGGCCCACTCGGTATATTATTACAGCACTCTCAGTGAGTGGGAAGCTCACCTTGAAGGCTAACATCTCCTCATCTATTGCAGGTCGACCTCCCAACCTCAGCTGCAAATCTAGTATCCTAAATATGTGACCTAGCCAACTTTCTTCATGAGCCTAACGATCAGCTATAGTGAGGATTGGAGTTGTGGAAGTTTTGGTCTCCTTCACCTTCATAACATCCATCATTTTTCCTACCAGGTGCCCTGCTAGATATAGATGAAGGTCTGCCTCCTCCTCCTCAATGCTTACCTCTTGCAAAAACTGGGTCAAGAGACTATCATAGAAATATTTCCACCTTTAATTTTCCCTTGATCTCCCCATATTTGATTTGTATCCCTTTCATAAGCATGTATACAAGCACAACACGCTCTCTAGTGACATCCGACATGAATGTGCTAGGGAGAATCATGACAGAAACTAACTTCACCCAAACATTCGCCTTCTTGTTCAAGTAGGAGAACACAAGTGTGGAGTGAGTGCCCTTGAGGTCCTTTACCCAATGGGCAGATCAGTTCTCACCACATAGAGTGTGACAGATGCCGCGGTAAGGAGAATTCTCAAGCAAGGGAAGTACTCTTAAGGGTCTACCTTAGGTGTGCCAGGGAAAGCATTGAACCTCTTGTAAATGAAATGCACCACCTACCCTCTAAACTTAACATTGGTTCTTTCTCCAAATGACATGTCCCAGTTTGCATAGAACTCCCTTACCAATTTGAGATTGCACTCCTTCATCTCAATAAAGAAGCATCCAATCCAAACTCCCGGACCTTGTCCCGAATGGTTGGGAACTCAAGCATAAGGCGGCCCTCATCAATCAAATTTTCAAGAGCATACTTGGTCTCCTTTTGAGAGTTGAACCATATAAGTCCTTGAGGGCTCTACACACTTTACTCCAAATCATCTTGTAGGGCCAGCCTTTATTGTTGATGAACTAGCTCCCTTTGTGCCTTTTCAGAGCCTCTTGAGGCTTGGGCTAGCGATAACCACTTCCATTGCCTTATATTTCCCATTAACCCTTTCTGTTCCCTTATCTAAGTTCAACCGTAAGCCAGCAGATTTATTTACAAGGTGATCAGTCCAGTAAATAAGCAACTATAAAAAGTAAATATAAACAACCATCAAAGAAGAATCAAAACTAGCATAAATTAGTCTTTCAAACATCAACCATCAACCATGGCCAAAACCCTAGAGTATGAATTTAGCCACTCATAGACAAGTGCAATAACAATGTCTTAATCATCATCATTCAAAGTAAAATGATAAAGAAGAGAAGAAACCTAAGTAGAAACTTTTCTCTCCTTCTAAGATGTGTTACAACCCTCCACAAATAAGATACGTAATGTAAAAATGATCCCAAAAAATGCCTAACAAATGACCTAGATGTTATATTTATAAGTGAACCGTCAAATAATGCTCTTGCCCTCAAGTACTTGTCTTAAAAATCAGCAAATTCTATTCCAGAATAGTACTGGCGCGCTACCGCCTCTGTAGCCGCAAGTTGGTCTCAAGTGTCCTCTGATGTTTAGCTCTGGGCACCCAGCCCCATCCATAGAGCCAAGGAGTTATCAAAATTTCAACATTTTCGGATCATTCGGGCACCCTGCGCCACTCATAGCCGCTGAGTGTTAGTTAAATATCTTTGCTCTATAACATCTCTAGCTCCCAGCCCCATCCATAGCACCAGAATTTTGGAAAATTTTTGTAAGTCTAGGATTCTTCCGGGGCTCTACTCCATCCATCTCACCAAAGTGTTTAGTGAATTATCTTCTGAAGTTTGGCACGTGGCACCCGACGCCAGCTATAGTGGCTCTAGCTTTGGTGCACAATTCTCTTATGTTTGGGACCTGGTGCCTGATGCCAGCCATAGCCCCTGCTTTTGTGCATAATTCTCAGAAGTTTGGGACCTGGCGCCCAACGCTAGCCATAGCCCTAGGTGCTTCTTCTCACACTCTCAAATCTTCACACCTTGAGTTAATTTGGGTCTTTATTCTTTGGCTTCCAGTTCAAATCAACTAAAATCATTTTTTAGCTTAGAAAACACAAAAGCACATGGCAAATGGGAATAGAAATATACCCAACATCAATATGCTTAATTTTAATGAAAATAATGCTTTTACTACAAAATACATGCTTTGAAAATCATGGTTTCATGCAACTAGGGTTCATGGATAAGAAACATAAACCAACCCATAAATTAATCAATCAATAATGAATATAGGATTAGCAACATTTCAATAGAGAGGAAGACAATAAATAGACATCAATAATTAACACAATTTCAAGAATTCAATAAATGAAATTCAACGCATATAGATAGGGTAGAAGATGATGAACTAAATTACAAAGCATAGCTTTAATCTCAACAATCTCAATAATGAATTCAGTACATGAGGAAGATTAGAATTCCTCACCTAGGTTAGCTTTACATACCTGTAAATTAGAGCTTTAGACTCAAGCTTGAAGACTCCTAATTTGGAGAAGAAGATTTCCTATCTTCTTAAAGAGCTTGAGAGTTTGAATCCTTGAATTCTACATTGTAATGGAAAGACTAGGAGTTTAGGCCTTAGAAATACTTGAATAACTTCTTTAGGAATTCCAAAATCTGAGTTTAGTCAATTTAAATATAGAAATTTACTACACTACCCCTACAATCATTTTTAGAAACCTGTCACGTCAATGACCACAACTGGACTAACGACTCGTGGTCGGCTGTAATGAGTCATGGTCACTAGCCATTATGGCTGGCACAGTTTTTCTACTTTCTGATCCTCAACTAACGACCACTTGGTAAGGTTCATACCTTGTCATAACGATTTGTTATAACCTACTGTTGTGACTGGAAAACTTTTGATCATTCTCTAATTTCCTTCCAATGGCCCTTGTAACAATTCTTCACTTGGACTAGTTAGTCGTCAAGTGGCTCGTTGGTTCCTTCTCTTGCCATACTGCTTCCTCCTCGCGGGTCATGTCATGACTTATTGGTTCTCACCACGAGTTGTTACATGACTCGTCATGTGGTCCTTAACAACTTCTCTAATGGCTTTCATTCAATGTCCAGGATCAATTCCTACGGTCTTTTGAGGGTATTATATTATCTTCTCCTTTGGATCATTTTTCCTCGAATGAAAATTTAATCGAGGGAACAACTGATCTAACTAAATTACTCAAACTCAATGCATGCAGCACACAAGAATACTAAGGAACTCAAGGCCAACTAGATAGATCATAAAGAAAATAAGAATGCTACAAGAGAAAACTATTCCCTTACGATGATTCTAGAACAGGAGGGAATAAATGGGGGTGCTTAGCCA
This sequence comes from Datura wrightii, assembly GCA_035772735.1. NCBI lineage: Eukaryota > Viridiplantae > Streptophyta > Magnoliopsida > Solanales > Solanaceae > Datura > Datura wrightii. The sequence goes on along the minus strand of JASDFA010000006.1, from coordinate 85,544,061 downwards.
TCATATCTACTTTAGCTTTCCAAGTAGCTCCCTCAACACACTGATTCCTCCATAGCAGTTTTACTTAAGCAACTTCCTTGTTCCTTAGCTTACGAACCTGAAGTTCTAAAATTTCAACTAGAATTTTCTCATTTGATAGGTTATCACTAACTCCAATACTCTCCATATACAGGATGAGTGAAGGGTCTCCAATATAGTTCTTAAGCATGGAGATGTGGAAAATTAGGTGAAGTGATGATAATTCAGCTGACAAGTCTAACTCACAAGCTACCTTTCCTACCCTCTTAGAAATTTTGTATGGACCAATATAAGAGGGGTTGAGCTATCCCTTCTTCCCAAATCTTATAAAACTCTTCATGGGTCAAATATTCAAGTAATCTCAATCATCAACCTCAAACTCTAAATCTCTACGCCTAACATCTGTAAGACTTCTGGCAGCTCTGTGTAGTCTTTAGCCTTTCTTGAATGATCATAACCTTTTCCATAGCTTGCTGCACTAGGTCTGGTCCTATTGCATTCTTCTTAACCAACCAATCAGAGATCTACACCTCTGCCAATAAAGAGCCTCATCAGTAGCCATCTGAATGCTAGAATGATAACTTTTGTTATATGCATACTCAATAAAAGGTAAGTGGTAATCCCAATTTCCTTCGAAGTTAATAAAACATGCCATAAACATATCCTGCAAAGCCTGAATAGTCCCCTCAGCCAAACCATTTGTCTGCAGATTAAAGGTTTTGATAAGGTTCACTTTTGTACCCAAACCTTGTTTAAATAACTTCCAAAATAGGGTAGTAAAATGTGTGCCCCTATCTGATATGATAGACATTAAAACTCCATGAAGTCTAACTATCTCATGAATATACAATTTAGCATAGTCGTCAGCTGAATTTGTAATCTTAACTAGTAGGAAATGAGTTGATTTTGTCATTCAATCTACAATTTCTGAAATAGAGTCATGATGTCTACGAAAACTAAGTAGACTGGTGATAAAGTCCATATTGATCATCAACTCGAGAAGTGCTATATTCTGAGCAATATCACATGGCCTTTTGGTGGTCAACCTTAACTTGTTGGAAGTTTGAGACTTAGCCACAAAGTGTGTTATGTGCCTTTTATGCCATTCCATAAATAGACTTCTCTCAAGTCATGGTACATCTTGGTGAACCCTTGGTGAATCAAATATCTCGAACTTTCTACTTATGCCATAATTTTATATCTGAGGTCATCTATATTAAGAACACATAATCTGCCTTGATATCTCAGAACACCATCTCCGTCTTGTGCGAAAACCAATACCTTCTGTTTTTGTACATTTTCCTTCATCAATAATAAGAGGGGATCCTTATACTTCTTTTCCTTAACTTCCACAACTATAGATGATTTCCTAGAAAAGCACACTACCTTCCTCGGAGTCTAAAAGACAAACTCCCAAACGTGACAGTTTATGGACTTCCTTTGCTAATTCTCTCTTCTCCTCTACCACATGGGTTGTACTACCCAAATACATCGTGCGAAGAGCATCAACAACTACATTAGCTTTACTTTGAAGGTAGAGAATACTTATGTCATAATACTCAAGAAACTCAAGCTATATTATCTATCACAAATTTAGTTCCTTTTGGCTGAACATATATTGCAAAATCATATGGTCTGTGAACACATCAACATAGGCACCATAGAGATAATGGTGCCAAATCATCAATGCAAACACCGTCGTTACCAACTATAGGTCATGAGTCGGATAATTCTTGTCATGGACTTTCAGTTGTCAGGAGGCATAAGCTATAACATTATTATTTTATATTAATACACATCCAATGCCAACTCTAGAGACATCACAATATACAACAAAACAATATATTCCCTCTGGGAGATGTTTTGTAGTCAATCGGGTTTTCAATTTGTGAAAGCTTTTCTCACAAGCTTCAGACCATTGAAATTTGGCCTTCTTTTGTGTCAACTTAGTCAACCAAGTAGCAAAGATGAAAATCCTTCTACAAACATTCTGTAATAGCCAGCTAGACTAAAAAAACTCCCGATATCTCTTGGGGTTGTGGGTCTAGGCCAATTCTTAACTGTTTCAGTCTTCTAAGATTCAACCTAAATACCTTCATTGGAAACTATGTTGCACAGACCTTAACAAGAATTCACACATAGAATTTTTCAAATAACTCCTTGTGCTTAAGTGTCTAAAGGACTATTCTGAGATGGTTAGCATGTTTCTCCACACATTTGGAATAGAACAAGATATCATCAATGAACATAGTAACAAATACATCTAGATATGGCTTAAAAACTTTGTTGATAAGATCGGTAAATACTGCAGAGCGTTAATCAATTCAAAGAACATAACAACAAACTTATAATGATCTTAGCAAAAGTTTTCTTTGGATTATCACTTTCACTTACCTTCAATTGATGATAAGCTGATCTAAGGTCTATCTATAAGATATATGTAGCACCCTAAAGTTTGTCTAACAAGTCATCGATCCTAGGAAGTGGATTCCTGTTCTTGATAGTCTCATTGTTCAACTGCTGATAATCAATACACATTCGAAGAGTACATACTTCTTATGCATTAAGAGAACTGGAGCACCCAAAGGTGAAACACTATGGCGAATGAATCTCTTACCTAGAATATCTTTTAAATTCTCTTTTAACTCTTTCAACTCGACTGAAGCCATTCTATATGGTAGAATAGATATAGGTTGAGTATTAACAATATCATCTAATTTCCTATATCGAGGTACTCTAGGAATATCATCTAGGAAAACCTCAAGAAACTCATTAATAGTAGGAACTAACTAAAAGGATGGGGTCTTAACATCAGAATCTCTCACACTTACTAGATGATAGAGACACCTCTTAGAGATTAACTTTCTGCCTTAAGGTATGAAATGAAATGATCCTTAGGCATAATACCTTCCTAAACTAGAACTGGCTCATTTGAAAGTCGAAATTCTACTATTCGGGTCCTACATTCAACTGTGGCATAACAAGATTATGACCAATCCATGCCTAGAATAACATAAAAGTCCACCATATCAAGCTCTATCAAGTAAGTTGTGGTATCTTTATGATGGACTAATACTATAAAATCTCTATACACCCTTTTAGCTAGAATAGCTCACCAACCGCAGAGAAATACTGTAAAGAACCCAACAAAAGTTGGGATAGATTCCTCAACAATTATGGTTAAGATATTGACTAATGCTAGTATTTACGCTTTTAGTTCAATTATTTGCTAAGGGGGGTTTTAACATAAAAAATTAAGTGACAGTATTTTGAAATGGTGTTGTTATCAAAGATATGCAAATAACTAGGTTGGATTGTTCCTGTTGTGATCTATTCAAATACTTAGACTGTAGAATTGATCAAATACATTCATCCAAATAGCTGATTCACCCCTATTATATGACTTTACTCAATCACTAGATTAGGTCTCATGAGCACTTCCAACTATCCTTTATCAATTATTCCAAATTAACTTTCCTGCGACCATAGCTCAAGTTATTGAATGAAAATTAATTTCAAGACTTTGTTATCTTCCTTTTTGCTAATCTCTACTTCTACAGGATCAAGTAAGAAGAGAATTTGGGCTAGTCCTAATGTTGTGGATAGTCAAGAAATAATTAACATAAAGGGAAGAACAATACAAACAATAGTATTTATTTAGAATCACTTTGTGTTAACCCTAATTTGTTATTTCGCAATGGTTCACACAACCCTAGATGTGGAGGTTTTTAGCTACTCATAATTGCAAGCAAGAAATAAAAAATAATAAAAGAAATCATATTTAACGACTTATAATATCGAAGGAATAAAAAAACATTAATGAATTGCACAATAATCTATGGAAAAATCAAGAACATAAAGATGAACTTTCTCAAGGCTTTCGTGTATTTTTTTGTCTAAGTACTGTTTGGTGACTAAAAAATACACGTACAATCAAAACTACTGGATCATTCTAATGAAAGATAAAGGGAAAGTATTTAAAACTTTAATGAAAATTATTTCCTAAATTAATAGGGACTGTTGCGCCAAGATGACCTACGAGTTGTAGCATGTGGCTATGAGTCATGGTATGTACTCGTAATATGATTTGCAGTTCTAGGTCTCTCAGGTACAAAAGACAAGTACGACTCATGATGTGTCACTACGAGTCATAAGTGTTAGTCATGGTATGGACTTCTAAAAGATAGCATGTCATCAGCCTATAGGCCCTTGATATAGTTCGTACTATGATGGTATGAATTGTTCGCGGTTTGTTGCTACGGTTAAAAACCGACACGCAAGTGCACATGGTCAAACAAGTAATAAAGTGGCTAAGTAAGCCAAGTATCGATCCAAGGAGGCTCAGGATATGTAAAATTAGCCTAAGTATACTATATTATTATCTTACTTCTAATTATGCTAACAACAACGTAACCAACAGTTAAATGAGTTTTTGTTTATAAAATATATACTAAAACTATTAACAATTATTTATTGTGAATTTAAACTATGGATATGAGCATGCCAAGGTTAAGAACAAGTAATGATTCGATTATAATAATAATTCGGTTAATCTCTTCTTCATGTTGCTAGCCAAGAACAGTAGCCTAGAAATTAAAACTCTCGTATTTAATTTCACTTATGAATCATAAACCATTCGTCTACATTTCTGTGATCAAATGCAATTTACGACCTAGCAATACAATTCTGGTTCCTAAATTGACTAATACGACTTTCAAGTATATTTCTATCAGGAAAGCACATCAAAACCCAATTTTCCCAAATCAAGTTAAGAACAATACCCTATTAATTCACAACTTTCCAATTTCTTGCTCTCTCGAGTGAAATTGGACTTTTTAGATGTACAATAATGTCGGCCAAGCACTAATGCAGTAAGAACAAGAATTAATAGAACAACATGAAAGAAGAAGAAGAAAACCATATCATTTACAATCAAAATTCACTACACATGTTCAAAACCTTAGCAAGGAAGAGAATTAGCCACTCATTTGTGGATTGATCATCCTAAAACGAGTGTAAATCATACGTACAATTGGTAGAAAGAAGAAAGGAAGAGAAGAAATCTCTTAGCTTTTTCTTCCCTCAACTGCTGCTAACCCACGTCCTAGCTCCACCAAGTCTTAATTATGAAAAATAAACCTAAGTGTGCTATTTATATTAGTAGGAATCTTTCCCAGAATAACAAGAAACGTGTCACGGAGTGCATCGCGGAGCACGGCCTCCGTGACACGCTACGGATGTGGAGGTCTCTGGAAAATCACCCGAAATTGGCCCAGGCAGCACCCTGCCGCATTGGCAGCGTGTCACGCTGCATGGGCAGCGCGTTGCAGCCCCTTGGTCGCGGAGGCCACCTGCCGTGGCACGTTGCCAACGCGCAGGTGGGCTGTTTTGAGCGGCCTACCTGCCGTGGCACCTTGTCGACGCACCGGTGGGCTGTTTTGTGCCTCCTCTTCGCCGACGTTCGCGTGTTGATTCCGTTTCCAATCCTCTACTTCACCAACTCATGGATTAGTTGCTCAAAAGTCATCAAAACCTACAAAACAAAGGCTAATCATGTTGGTTAGCACATATCTCCACATTATATAAAATTACATGAAAATGTATACAATAACTTAGATAAAAAAGACTAATTTAAGTAATAAAGAGTATCTTGGGCATATATTTTTGCCCGTGATCACAACCCCACACTTAAAGCCTTGTTCGTCCTCGAACAACCTTTTACATATCATGCATATGGAGACTCCCACATAACTAATTTAGCAAGATAATTCAGGTTACGGCTATAATGATTACGTAAGATACAAGCTAAAAATAGAGCATGCCTGATTTGATCACTGCAATGAAGTACAACTATGTTAAGACTTCTTAACCTCAAGAGTCGACTCTCAACTTTAGCAAACTCATGTAAATTAACTGATTACAAAATTTCCACATGAATTTTATCCTTCATTAAACATGTGCCCCTCACGGAAAGAAAGTTACCCATTTTCACACGCAAAAACAATTTTTATATCACAACATGTGTGGGTATATGAATAGAATTACGCTCACTCTCACAAAGAATTCACATGCATTATGTAATGACCCATAAGCTTGCCCTTAGTGTTTTATTCCACTAATTTAAGGATGTATGAATGTAAGATCAAGTAGGACTTTTTAGGTTGTAATGTGACTCAGGTCCGGGTAGGTACTATTGTGATCAGTAATAGTGACTATCTTTCCTAAGCGCTTTTAATACATCACGCCTTCATTACAAACTTCCCTTCCCTCACTTCACCTTTTTTCTCTTTTCATCTTTCTTTTTCCTCTTTTGTTCCCCCATTTCTTTGGGCACTTTTAGCTTATTAGTAAGGAGTTCTATAAGCAACTTTTCATTTATTTGTTTTCTTACTCCCTACTAATACTCACTCATATTCAAAAAAATGCACCCTCGACCTTTCTCAACTCTTACAATTGCTACTTTCCCTTTCTTTTCATTCTTATCACTCCTTTACTCTTCCGGATTTTTCCTTTAAGCGCTTAGGAGTTTTGGATCAAATTCAAGGCTAATGAAAGAAAAAGGATTAAGCTTATGTTGCAGCTGTCAAAGAATAGGCTCAAGGCTCAATGGGGTTAACTAGGATTAATTTTTCAAGGTAGGTATAATGAGGGATAAAAATTGGTTCATTCAAAGAAATGCCTAAATCATCTCCTACAATTCACATCCTTCATTTCATTTTATATACACACCAGGCAAGTTCTAGACATTCCACAATAGCATAGAATACTCAAAAACCTTACACTCATGGCACATGCTCAAATCAAGACACACTCAGTAGACTCTTACTCAGCTAATCACAAGAATTCAGAATTAAGCTTCCATCATATTGAGTCAAATTCAAGAGCCTAAGTGTCTCGAAAAAAGTTATACACTTGCATGCTTCCCACTGAACATACTTGCATCTTACAACCATGTATAGCACATAAAAAGAACATCAAGCACCAATTAGTTATGGTTTCAGAAACCCAAAACCTATCGACTAATTTTTTCTCAAGACGGTCGTCATCCATCCATCGTCGGAAACAGTCCCTAACTATGACTAAAAACACTATATACAGACAACAGAAAGAAAGAAAAAGAAAATTTTTATTCTTCGGTTCAAAGACCCCCCGTCGGAAAAGAACCGAAAAGAAAAACCAACGGGTGATGAAGTCATGCTTAATTCACAAAAATTTTTCAAATTTTTCAAATTTTTCACAAGCATTACATTCACCAAAAATCGTTAAGAACAACAAAAATTTTTGAAATTTCTTGAAATTTCCCTCACCCCACACTTAAATCATGCTATGTCCTCATAGCATCAAATTAAAATTTACAAAGGGTGCGAAATACTCCCTGGGGCCTTTAGGCTTAGCTAACAGCATGCGTTTCTTCGAATTTGCACAAGTGGGTGTTCAACCCCACACTTTTTCTCTTCCATGCTTGTAAGCTTCCTCCTCCACGGGTACTCAGACTTCCCCTCCATCTGTGCTTAACTTTCCACCAAAACAACACAAGATGAAAATAAACAAAAATTAACTCAATTGCAAGAAATTAATATGGTACCTTTGGTACCCTTGGGTTGCCTCCCAAGCAGCGCCTAATTTTACGTCGCGGCACGACGTACCAAGTGTCACCACTTTTTCCTCCACCTTGAGGATATGAATCTCACCCCTAATTTCTTTTCTAATTTCCTCTTATACTCTAGGGGTGGTGGTGAAAAATTGTAAGGACCAAGCAGTAGATGTTTTCTTTTGAACCTATTGGCCCTTATGTAAGCGAAGTCATTTTGTCTCTCTGAGTTAGCAAATTTCAGAATATAAGAGGCTTGGTCCTCCTCTAGACATTTCTCTATAAACTTGGAAGACTCTATTTCTATGTTGTCAACCAAACTTAATGTCGAAAAATGCGTAGAGTGTGGTCCAATACACCTCAACTCTGAAATTGCTTTGTGCTTGACTTCCTTACTTGTGTACACCTTTTCAACATCGACATCTATTTCTCCATTAAGGTCAAATGGGAGATATTCTTTTTCTTCTTCCATGAATGGAATTTCTATAGGTATGAGCCGATCACGGAGACACTCAAGAGATTCTAATTGTGGGGCTTCATCCAAAAATTCACCCTTGTATTCCTCTTGTAGTTCCTCTTGAATATCGGCTAAAACTGTCACCTGCAAATTATCACAAGCTTCAGCCTCAGCACACATCTCTGTGAGTTTGACACTCATCCTGCTTACAACCTCTGCATTCTCCTTTTGCTGAATTATCAATTCTGCCACTGACTCCTTCATTGCTTCTGATTGCTCCAGGAGTTGTTTCATCATGTCCTCTATTTGAACTTGGCGTCCCAAGTCCTCATTTTCAACATGCCTATATTCAGCAAAAACAACAAAAGGATCATAGTAGGGGCTTGGGGGAGGGGAATATGCCTTTGGACAATCACCCCAATGGCCATATTGACACCCACATATATTGCACGTGTTACAGTTTTGCCACAAGTGGGGTCCTCCACAATTCATGCAAGATTCGCCGAAATATGCGTATCCACCATTTATATTCCAAGATGTCATGTCAATGAGGGTATCCGAAAGAGAGAAAAATTAAAATGAACAAAGAATTAAAACAAATACTAAGACCAAGTTGTCAACACTTAAGAAAATAAAACAAAAATACAGTAAATTTACACTTAACACAATTTCACAAATCGCCTAGCCTCCCCGGCAACGGCGCCAAAAACTTATTCGCGGTTTGTTGCTACGGTTAAAAACCGACACGCAAGTGCACATGGTCAAACAAGTAATAAAGTGGCTAAGTAAGCCAAGTATCGATCCAAGGAGGCTCAGGATATGTAAAATTTGCCTAAGTATACTATATTCTTATCTTACTTCTAATTATACTAACAACAACGTAACCAACAGTTAAATGAGTTTTTGTTTATAAAATATATACTAAAACTATTAACAATTATTTACTGTGAATTTAAACTATGGATATGAGCATGCCAAGGTTAAGAACAAGTAATGATTCGATTATAATAATAATTCGGTTAATCTCTTCTTCATGTTGCTAGCCAAGAACAGTAGCCTAGAAATTAAAACTCTCGTATTTAATTTCACTTAAGAATCATAAACCATTCGTCTACATTTCTGTGATCAAATGCAATTTACGACCTAGCAATACAATTCCGGTTCCTAAATTGACTAATACGACTTTCAAGTATATTTCTATCAGGAAAGCACATCAAAACCCAATTTTCCCAAATCAAGTTAAGAAAAATACCCTATTAATTCACAACTTTCCAATTTCTTGCTCTCTCGAGTGAAATTGGACTTTTTAGATGTACATTAATGTCGGCCAAGCACTAATGCAGTAAGAACAAGAATTAATAGAACAACATGAAAGAAGAAGAAGAAAACCATATCATTTACAATCAAAATTCACTACACATGTTCAAAACCTTAGCAATGAAGAGAATTAGCCACTCATTTGTGGATTGATCATCCTAAAACGAGTGTAAATCATACGTACAATTGGTAGAAAGAAGAAAGGAAGAGAAGAAATCTCTTAGCTTTTTCTTCCCTCAACTACTGCTAACCCACGTCCTAGCTCCACCAAGTCTTAATTATGAAAAATAAACCTAAGTGTGCTATTTATATTAGTAGGAATCTTTCCCGGAATAACAAGCAACGTGTCACGGAGTGCATCGCGGAGCACGGCCTCCGTGAAACGCTACGGACGCGGAGGCTCTCTGGAAAATCACCCGAAATTGGCCCAGGCAGCACCCTGCCGCGTTGGCAGCGTGTCACGCTGCCTGGGCAGCGCGTTGTAGCCCCTTGGTCGCGGAGGCCACCTGCCGTGGCACGTTGCCAACACGCAGGTGGGCTGTTTTGAGCGGCCTGCCTGCCGTGGCACCTTTTCGACGCACCGGTGGGCTGTTTTGTGCCTCCTCTTCGCCGACGTTCGCGTGTTGATTCCGTTTCCAATCCTCTACTTCACCAACTCATGGATTAGTTGCTCAAAAGTCATCAAAACCTACAAAACAAAATCTAATCATGTTGGTTAGCACATATCTCCACTATATATAAAATTACATGAAAATGTATACAATAACTTAGATAAACAAGACTAATTTAAGTAATAAAGAGTATCTCGGGCATATATTTTTGCCCGTGATCATGAATCATACATTCCACTCATGTCTTAAGGGCATCATGTTTCTAACTCTCATATTCTAACCACGAGTCTATCAGTACCACTTGTATAATATAGTTACGACTCGTGGCATATGGTCTTACCATGAACTATGCACTTGGCCAACTCCTAAATCATTGCTACGGGCACCAACCACGGCCCGTACCCAGGTGGTACAGCTAATACTGTGACTTGTAGCAAACCATTTTCTGTACTTACACACTATTTTTCCAAAATCCAACTCCTCGACCTAATTTCCCTGAAAATACAGTAAAAGAACCTAATTTTCATATAAACATACTCATGTTCTAGAATCTTCTCTAGATTTTAAGCGTCGAATGTGTTGTGGAACCATGACACATCAACACCATCAACATAGAACTTTTTCATGTCCTCATGAAAACAAATACTACTACAGACACAATGGTTAACTAGAAAGTAAAATAGAAGACCTACAGCCAACGATGTTAATAATTTGCACACATGATCAATATCAATTATCAACCCCCTTTTAAACACTCAAAACCAAGATTGTTGTGTACACATGCACCTACAACTCATGACACAAAGGGATCTAGAACAGGCATCAAATTATTAGCAGACAACTAAGTAAACACAAAAGCTATTTACATAGACAACTGGCAATATGTAATACAACCTATGCACTCTCACAACAAACGAAGTCCCAAACACTCACATTGATATGTCTACAAGAATATGGATTAGCAAGAAAGCTCTCACTCTCACAAAGAAGTTCTAACATTGTACATGTGATACCATAGGCTTGCCCTTATTTTCTCTATTTTAGTTCTTCAGACAGTTAGATTAGGATCACTATATGTAGTTTTTCTAGCTTGTTATGAAGGTTTGTGGACGGGTATGATAAATACGGATAAAGTGACTCACCCTTCTTGGTACTATAAAAATTTTGACTCCACTTCTACATTTTTCTCTTGTTTTCTTCCTTTTACTTTCTACTTGTGGGTATCATTTATTTTTCACTTTTCTATTTATTTTTTTCCTCCATTTTTCTTTCCAAAATATTTTCTTTTCTTTTTTTCTTAATTTCACCATACCCAACTTTTCATTGAGTAGATTTCTCTTTATCTCCTCTACATAGTCTATATACCCCTATAATAGACACTCTCAACCTAGGAATCTAGCCTGAGTTGAGGTTCATAATATCCAAGGATGAACAAGTGCCAAAACAAACTCATTATAAACAAAAGGGAAGGTTAACAAGCTATTAAAGAAAAGGTCACTTTCAGGCACAAACATGGTATCAAGGGATACTTGTGTCATTTGTTATGGAAATTTAGGCTAAAAGTGGGCTAAATCAAAAAAGGTATATAATAATTTTCTAACTTAATATCCTCTAACCTAAATAAAGACTAACTAGGCAAGTCATAGATCACCTACATAGTGTTGAAGTAAGGAAGAACATCACTCACACATAGTACGGGGTTATATCACCCTACGTATCTAGTTCATGCACAACTACACTATAATCATTCATGCTCATACTCCTAAAGACATAAAAAGATCCGCATTAGTCATACTTTACAGACAACATACAGAAATATTCACAAAACACTCGAAAAAAAATAGATACACCTACCCCAAAAAAGAAACATTCTTTCTCCATAAAGCATCAAAATAAAATCAGGGAAGAGGCATACATATGGCACTCTTGGAGGTCCTATCCTCCTCGATAAGTCGTCTTGGTGGCACACTCTCAGCAATCTTGGTGCTAGCAGTGGACAACACACTCAGTGGTATGGTGGTGATGGTGGGGGTTGTGCATACACCCTCGGCAATCTCGGCAGCCTCAACAACCTCAATGGTTCTCCAAACTGAATATGGCTCACCCGAAGGGTCGTTGCCACTTATAGGCTGATTAGGCGCAGTAGCGGGGCTCCCCACTCCTCTCACTCTCTCCTGCAGCTCAGACATATGTAGGTCATAAGTCTGCTTACTGGCTACTACCACCCGCTTATGCTCCTTCCTTGCTCTCTTTCTCTTTTTTTGAGGGCTTACTCTTTTTCCTCTCCAGTCAACCTCCGCTTACCCTTATCTCAAGCGGATAACTCATGGGTCAAGAAACTCCCTAGGTCTAGCTCTTCCTAAAATAGTGGGATGGTTGAATCTAGAAGTATGGCTGGCTATCGAGATGACAACTTAACAACCTATCTCCTTAGCATGCCCTTCTCATCCCTCAGGACCCACACATCATGTATCGCCAACCGCTCATTGAGCTATAACTCAATGTTGTCCAGTATGTAGTTCCCTAGAAGCCTTATTGTTATACACCGGGAACCCAAGGATCAAGTCTTGAAGTAAAAATGGAGAAAAACTGAAAATTCGCACCAGGTCACAGAACGACCCATGAGGTGGGTCGTGAGGAGTGACCACGAGTTGTGAGGTGACTCGTGGTCAGCATGGTTTCGAAAGGCCTGAGTGAGGAGGCCACAGGCCTCACCACGAGTCGTGGTCAGACCTCACAACTCGTGAGGTCACCCGTGGTCTATCTTAGAGGTTTGGTAAGTTAGGATGGGAAATGTAGGCCATGAAAGGTGACCACGAGTCATGGTTTGACCTCATGACTCGTGAAGTCACCCATGGGGTCCCCTTGGATGTTTTGGTCAGTGAACTCATCAGACCATGGCCACAAGTCCTGCCCTGTGGCAACGACCCGTGAGGTCCCTCGTGGGGACTGGTGACCAGAAATTTTCTGCATTTTAATAAGGGAGTTTTCGTAAATGCTAAGTTCTCAAGGCCTAAACTATATCGTTATGGATATTTTTCTAAGTGAGATAAGATGAGTTAAGTCCTTTATGCATGCCTATTCTCATCCAAAAGCTTAGAGAGATTTTTGGGAGATTCAAGGTCTTCTTCCCAAAACATCCATCAATTTATTTGTGGGTATTCAAGAAACCTCAAAAGCAATCCATTTCAAGGTATGTAGGGTTGAAGAATGGGTGAAATTCTTCCATACCCATGCCAAGATTTCGAATTTGATCATGAACCCTCTTACTCAATTCCACGGGGATTTACCCAAAAGCATGAAAATGTGATTTCTCTTTATGGGTTTGAAGCAATTGAGTTTTAATTATTGAATTATGAATGATGGGCAGGTTTTACATTATTTTATTTAATATTAAGTTTCAATCTTTTAAATTAAAAATGCCAATTTGATGAAAGTTCATGGACGTTATGATATATGATGAATACTCTATATTTTTGAGTTAATTGAAGATCAAAAAGCATCATTCCAAACTCCCATGTTTATGAGCACATTTTGAAGGAATTGAATATGAAGAAGTATTGGAAAATTTCCACATGTTGAAGATGATTTATTATTTTTGATGTCAATTACATAATTTATCGATTTATGATGTGTGCCGATGAAAAGGGCCTATGATTCTTTGCTAAGCATGTTTTAAAGGGGATCAATGATGATAAATGTTATATATTAGCCATTTAATTTTAATGCATGATGTTATTGATATATGTATGAGCCTATATGCATGTTTTTGGAAGCCGTGTCTAGCACCAAGCAACCCTGCGTTCAAAGGACTATGTTGGTATCTCATAACCACATGCCACAGTGGGTTTCTAAATATATATTGTATTGATGATGATCCCCTCAAATGTGATATCATGCCTAATGCACGACCCTCTCCTGGTAAGCCAAGGTCAGCTCTGCCCACGTGAGTGAGATAGTAGGGCATCATCAAAGGATCTACCATGATGGTGTCGGTTATGATGAGTCCTCCCATTGTTCTGCATGTTTTATGCATTGTTATGTTTATGTTGTTGGCTCAAGTTATGTTTTGATAAAGTTTACTTACGATTATGAAAATAAATGATTATGAATTACTTGAAAGTCTTGAGCCTTATGTTTAATTATGAAGATTTGATGTAAGAAAGATGTCCTTCTCTTACATTTATTTATAAGTTTTATTTACTCTAGAAATATTTGTTTTACTTACTCGACATACTTGGTACATTCCACGTACTGGCCACATACTTCCTATGTTGTATCGTTTCATGATATAGGGTCCGAATCTCAGGCTTCTCGTCACCCTTAGTCCATCTCAGCTTAGTCTGGTGAATCCTTCAGAAATTTAGAGTTTCTTGGGTCTAGCTGGCTACAACTGGAGATTTTTTAAAGGTTTTTCATCTATTGCGACACTTTTGACTAAGCTGACCCAGAAAAGTTGAAATTCAAATGGTCGGATGCTTGTGAGAAAAGCTTCCAAGATTTTAATACCCGATTCACTTCAACACCAATGTTGACCTTACCCGAGGGTAATGATGGCTTTGTAGTGTATTGCAATGCTTTGAGAGTTGGCCTGGGATGTGCGTCGATGCAGCGTGGGAAGGTAATAACATATGCCTCGAGCCAACTGATTGTTCATGAAAAGAATTACCTGACCTATGACCTTGAGTTGGCTGCAGTGTTAGCATTGAAGATATGGAGGCATTACTTGTATGGGGTCCATGTGTATGTATTTAGGGATCACAAGAGCTTGTAATATGTGATCACACAGAAATATCTAAATCTTCAGCATAGTAGAAGGTTGAAGTTACTTAAGGACTATAACATGAGTGTCGTTTACCACCCGGGCAAGGCCAATGTGGTTGCGGATGCACTTAGTAGGGTCTCTATGGAGAGTGTGTCCCACGTGGATGAGGGAAAGAAGGAGTTGGTGAAGGATGTCCACTGACTTGCAAGACTGGGATTAGATTGATCGACTCGACCGATGGCGGCGTTATTGTGCGAAATGTGTCAAAATCATCCTTAGTGGTCGATGACAAATCTTAGAAAGATGAGAATCCAACTTTGAGAAAGCTGAAAGAAGCAGTGCGGTGTCAAAAGATGGAGGTTTTCTCCCATGGGGGAGATGGGGTGCTACGATACCATGATTAACTATATGTTCCGGACGTTGACAATTTAAGAGTTCAGATATTGCATGAGGCACATGGTACTAGATATTCTATCCACCCGGGATCCACGAAGATGTATCAGGACTTGCGAGAAATCTATTGGTGGGATGGTATGAAGAATGATATTGCAGAGTTTGTAGCTAAATGAGCAAGCTGTCAGCAAGTGAAAGTTGAGCATCAAAGGCCGGGAGGTGTACTTCGGGATATTAGCATTCCCACTTGGAAGTGGGAGGAAGTAAATATGGATTTTGTTACAGGCCTACCTTGTACACGCCAACACTATGACTCCATTTGGGTGGTTTTAGATAAGTTAACTAAGGCGGCACACTTCCTACCTATCAAGACCACAAATTCAGCGGATGATTATGCCAAGTTGTATATTCGGGAGTTGATTCGACTTCATGGAGTGCACTTTTCTATTATTTCAGATCAAGTCACTTAGTTCACCTCTCAAATTTGCTGCTCTTTTAAAAAAGGACTTGGGATGCAAGTTAAGCTCAGTATAGCCTTCCATCCGCAAACAAACGTCCTGGCAGAATGAACCATTCAAACCCTCGAGGATATGTTGAGGGCATGTGTTATGGACTTTAAATGTAGTTGGGATGATCATTTTCCCTTAATCGAGTTCACCTATTATAAAAGTTATCACTCCAGTATCCATATGGCACCGTTTGAGGCTCTTTACGGGTGAAGGTGTAGATCTCCTATCGGATGGTTTGAGGTTGGCGAGACAGCTATGATAGGACCACATTCGGTTCACAAGGCGATAGTGAAGGTTCAGTTGATAAGAGACCAGGTTAAAACCGCTCAAAGTCATCAGAAATCGTATGCTGATGTGAGGAGAAGGGATCTGGAGTTTAATGTGGATGACTAGGTATTTGTAAAGGTATCTCCCATGAAGGGATTCATGCAGTTCGGAAAGAAAGGGAAACTTAGTCCACGCTATGTTGGTCCTTACCGGGTTACGAGGAGAGTTGGTAAGGTGGCATATGAGTTAGACTTGCATACAAAATTAGCTTTATTTCATCCCGTGTTTCATGTATCTCTCTTGAAAAAGTGCTTAGGTTATCCAACTTTAGTACTCCTGGTAGACTCCGTTAGTGCAAAGGATAGCCTCAAATATGAGAAAATTTCAGTGGAGATCTTGGATCGTCAGGTTCGGAGGATGAGGAACAAAGAAGTTGCTTCAATTAAAGTATTATGGAGAAATTAACATGTTGAAGGAGCTGCGTGGGAAGCAGAAACTAATATGATAGCTAAATACTCCCATTTGTTCCCTATCGGCTCAGTTTCAGTTTGAGGTGTCAGTTTTTCCCCTAAACCTTTAATCAGTTTTTCATGTACCGTTCATGCATGCAAGTTTTTTTATGATATGATATATGTATGTGATGTCTGAATTCAGTCCAGCTACATAGTTCTTTCCGGGGGTAGTCGTTCCTCAGTTTTCAGCTTAAATGATTAGTAGTTGCATATAGTGATTGTTTATCCCTGAGTTTTCTGCATGTTTGTAACATTCGAGGATGAATATTCCCAACGGTGAGATATTTTTATACCCTGGAAACCCAAGGATCAGACTTGAAAGTAAAAACGGAGAAAACTGAAAATTTACTCCAAGTCACAGGACGACCCATGAGGTGGGTCGTGAGGAGTGACCAAGAGTCGTGAGGTGACTAAGCTATTGCGGCACCATTGACTAAGCTAACCCAGAAAACTTTAAATTCCAATGGTCGGATGCTAGTGAGAAACACTTCCAAGAGTTGAATACCTGATTCACTTTAGCACCAATGTTGACCCTACCCGAGGGTAGTGATGGCTTTGTAGTGTATTGCAATACTTTGAGAGTCGTCCTGGGATGTGTGTCGATGCAGCGTGGGAAGGTAATAGCATATGCCTCGAGCCAGTTGAATGTTCATGAAAAGAATTACCTAACCTATGACCTTGAGTTGGCCGCGGTGTTTGCATTGAAGATATGGAGGCATTACTTGTATGGGGTCCATGTGTATGTATTTAGGGATCACAAGAGCTTGTAATATGTGATCACACAGAAAGATCTAAATCTTCAGCATAGTAGATGGTTGGTTGGAGTAACTTAAGGACTATGACATGAGTGTCCTTTACCACCGGGGCTAGGCCATTGTGGTTGCGGATGCACTTAATAGGCTCTCCATGGAGAGTGTGTCCCACGTGGAATAGGGAAAGAAGGAGTTGGTGAAGGATGTCCACTAACTTACAAGACTGGGAGTTAGATTGATCGACTCGACTGATGGCGGTGTTATTGTGCGAAATAGGTCAAAATCGTCCTTAGTGGTCGATGTCAAATCTAAGAAAGATGAGGATCAAACTTTGAGAAAGCTGAAGGAAACAGTGCGGTGTCAAAAGGTGTAGGTTTTCTCCCAAGGGGGAGATGGGGTGCTGCGATACCAGGATCAACTATACGTTCCGGACGTTGACGATTTGAGAGTTCGGATACTGTATGAGGCACATGGTACTAGATATTCTATCCACCCGGGATCCATGAAGATATATCGATACTTTCGAGAGATCTATTGGTGGGATGGTATGAAGAAGGATATTGCGGAGTTTGTAGCTAAATGTCCAAGCTGTCAGCAAGTGAAAGTCGAGCATCAAAGGTCGGGAGGTGTACTTTAGGATATTAGCTTTCCCACTTGGAAGTGGGAGGAAGTAAATATGGATTTTGTTACAGGCCTACCTTGTACTCGCCGACACTATGACTCTATTTGGGTGGTTGTAGACAAGTTAACTAAGGCGACACACTTCCTACCAGTCAGGAGCACAGATTCAGCGGATGATTATGCCTAGTTGTATATTTGGGAGTTGGTTCGACTTTATAGAGTGCGCTTGTCTATTATTTTAGATCGAGTCACTCAGTTCACCTCTCAATTCTAGCGCTCTTTTCAACAAGGACTTGGGATGCAAGTTAAGCTCAGTACAGCCTTCTATCAATGAATAAATGTCCTGGCAGAATGAACCATTCAGACCGTTGAGGATATGTTGAGGGCATGTGTTATGGACTTTGAACGTAGTTGGGAGGATCATTTTCCCTTAATCGAGTTCGCCAATAATAATAGTTATCACTCCAGTATGCAGATGGCACCGTTCGAGGCTCTTTACGGGTGAAGGTGTAGATCTCCTATCGGATGGTTTGAGGTTGGCGAGACAGCTATGGTAGGACCACATTCGGTTCACGAGGCGATGGTGAATGTTTAGTTGATAAGCGACAAGGTTAAAACTGCTCAAAGTCATCAGAAATTGTATGCTGATGTGAGGTGAAGGGATCTGGAGTTTAATGTGGATGACTAGGTATTTCTAAAGGTATCTCCCATGAAGAGATTCATGAAGTTCAGAAAGAAAGGGAAACTCAGTCCACGCATTGTTGGTCCTTACCGGGTTATGTGGAGAGTTGGTAAGGTGGCGTATGAGTTAGACTTGCCTTTAGAATTATCTTCATTTCTTCCCGTGTTCCGTGTTTCATGTATTGCTCTTGAAAAAGTGCTTGGGTGATCCAACTTTAGTAGTCCCGGTAGACACCGTTAGTGTAAAGGATAGCCTCAACTACGAGGAAATTTCAGTGGAGATCTTGGATCGCCAGGTTCGGAGGATGAGGAACAAAAAAGTTGCTTAGTTAAAGTATTATGGAGAAATTAGCATGTTGAGGGAGCTGCGTGAGAAATAGAAACTTATATGATAGCTAAACACTCCCATTTGTTCCCTATCGGCTCAGTTTCAGTTTGAGGTATTAGTTTTTCCCCTAAACCTTTAATCAGTTTTTCATGTACCGTTCGTGCGTGCAAGTCTATTTTTTGATATGATATATGTATGTGATCTCTGAGTTCAGTCCAGACACGTAGTTATTTTCGGGGGTAGTCATTTTGTCAGTTTTCAACTTAAATGATCAGTTGCATATAGTGATTGTTTTTCCCTGAGTTTTCTACATGTTTGTAACATTCGAGGACGAATGTTCCCAACGGTGAGATATTGTTAAATCCCGAAAATTCAAGGATCAGACCCGAAAGTAAAAATGGAGAAAAACTGAAAATTTGCACCTGGTCTAAGGACGACCCATGAGGTGGGTCGTGGGGAGTGACCACGATTCGTGAGGTGACTCCTGGTCAGCTTGGTTTGGCAAGGCCTGAGTGAGGAGGCCACGGGCCTGACCAACAGTCGTGGTTAGACCTCATGACTCGTGAGGTCACCCATGGTCTACCTTGGAGGTTTCGCAAGTTAGGATGGGCAGTGTAGGCCACAGAAGGTGACCACAAATCATGGTCCTACCTCATGACTCGTGAAGTCACTAGTGGGGTCCCCTTGAATGTTTTGGTCAGTGGACTCAACAGATCGTGGCCACGATTCGTGCCCTGTGGCAACGACCCGTGAGGTCCCTTGTAGGGACTGGCGACCAGAAATTTCCTGCATTTTAATAAGGGTGTTTTTGTAATCGCTAAGTTCCTAACGCCTAAACTATGTCGTTTTGGATATTTATCCGAGTGAGATAAGATGAGTTAAGTCCTTTATGTATGCCCATTCTAATACAAAAGCTTAGAGTGCTTTTTGGGAGATTCAAGGTCTTCTTCCAAAAACTTCCATCAATTCTTTGTGGGTATTCAAGAAAACTCAGAAGCAATCCATTCCCAGGTATGTAGGGTTTTAGAATGGGTGAAATTCTTCAAAACCCATGCCCAAATTTCGAATTTGGTCATGAACCCTCCTACACAATTCTATGGGGTTTTACCCAAAAGCATGAAAATGTGATTTCTCTTTATGGGTTTAAATCAATTGAGTTTTAATTATTGAATTATGAATGATTGGCAGGTTTTACATTATTTTCTCTAAAATTATGTTTCAATCTTTTAAATCAAAAATGCCGATTTGATGAAAGTTCATGGACGTGATGATTTATGATGAATACTCTATATTATTGAGTTTATTGATGATGAAAAAGCGTCATTCCAAACTCCCATGCTTATGAGCATGTTTTTAAGGAATTGAATATAATGAAGTATTGGAAAATGTCCACATGTTGAAGATGATTTATGATTTATGAAGTCAATTACATGATTTATCGATTTATGATGTTGGCCGATGAAAAGGGCTTGTGATTCTTTGCTAAGCATGTTTTAGAGGGAATCAATGATGATAAATGTTATATTTTGGCCAATGAATTTTAATGCATGATGTTATTTATTTATGTATGAGCGCCTATATGCATGTTTTTGGGAGCCGTGTCTAGCACCGAGCAGTCCGACGTTCAAAAGACTACGCCTGTGTCTCATAACCACATGCCACTGTGGGTTTCTAATGATATGTTGAATTGATAATGATCCCCTCAAATGTGATATCACGCCTAATGCACGACCCTCACCTGTCAAGCCAGGGTCGGCTCTGCCCACTTGAGCGAGATAGTGGGGCATGATGAATGGCTCTATCATGATGGTGTCGGTTATGACGAGTCCTCCCATTGTTCCACATGTTTTATGCACTGTTATGTCTATGTTATTGGCTCAAGTTATGCTTTGATAAAGTTTACTTACGATTATGAAAATGAATGATGATGAATTATTTGAAAGTCTTGAGCCTTATGTTTTATTACGAAGATTTGATGTAAGTATGATGTCCTTATTTTACATTTATTTATGGGTTTTATTTACTCTAAAAATGTCCGTTTTACTTACCTGACATACTTGGTACATGGAACGTACTAGCCGCATACTTTCTATGTTGTATCGTTTCATGATACAGGGTCCGGATCTCAGGCTCATCCTCACCCTTAGTCCATCTTAGCTTACACTTTCAACTTATTTATGAGTCAGGATGTTCCGAGGGCTGCTTGACAGACTTTTATGTTATTTATATTTTAGTATTGGTCGGGTTAGTTGGGGATGCTGGTCCATCAACACATCTGATGAATTAGAGGCTTTCAGACATGTATGTAGTGCTCCGCTATGTATATGTCCAGTATTTCCTGATTTTATGCTATAATTACATTCCTGCTATGTTTTTATGATTATCATTCCGCTTATTTGAATGAGATTAGTTGTTTGCATATGTCATGGGTCGATTTGGGGTCTGCCGGGGTCCCTTGTCCCATGCCTACGATCCGGGTGTACGTTTGAGTCATGACAAACTTGGTATCAGCGCAATAGGTTTGAAGTGTCCTAGGGTGTTTGAAAGCAGCGTTAAGTAGAGTCTTTTTCATGGGTGTGAAGCACGCCACACTTATGAAGAAGAGGCTACTAGATTTTTAGGAAATGTTCCCTTCTTTTATGTTCTATGTTGCGCGATAAAAAGCCTTCCCATCCTTCTAATTCATGCGATTTGCGATTACAGAATTATGGCTCCTAGAAGAATGAACGGAGGGAGGAATGGAAATGATAAAGGCCACGAAGATGGCAATGACCATGGGCATCAGTAAGCTCCACCTGTCCAGGCGCCCCAGCCACCAGAGCCAGCTGCCCACGCTGAGTTTCGGGCAGCTATTCAGATGTTGGCGCAGGCCTTGATTGCTCAAGTCAACCAGCAAGCTCTTGCACAGGTCTCACAGAATGGCAATGTAGCGGCGGCTCGGATTAGAGACTTCTTGAGGATGAACCCTCTTGAGTTTATGGGGTAAAAGGTGGACGAGGATCCACATGAGTTTATTGAAGGGATCTAGAAGGTCACACAAGTTATGGGGGTGAAAAATAGGGAGTGTGTGGACTTGGCCTCTTATTAGCAAAAAGATTTCTCTCATATTTGGTACAAGTAATAGAAGGACAGCATGACAACTAGAGCGGGCCCTATCAGTTGGGATTAGTTCCACATGGCTTTTCTCGACAGGTTCTTCTCTCGGGAGATGAAGCAGTTGAAAGTATCTAAGTTTGTGAACCTCAAGCAAGGAAAGATGATAGTGCTGGAGTATTCGCTTGAGTTCACTCATTTGTCAAAGTATGCCCTAGAGTTAGTGATGGATCAAAGGGCGTGGGTAAGCCAATTCATTCATGGTGTGGCTGGTTATTTAGAAAAGGATTGCAGGAATGCTATGCTCCATTAGGATATGGACTTTCCTCGCATAGTGTTGTACGACCAGTAGTTGGAGGCGGCACATGTGAGGGAGAGGGAGGCAAAGAGGGCTCGGACGGACAGCCGTTGGTTTTCACATCAGAGGTCCAGCGATGGCTACCATCCACAGTCTTAGCAAAGGTCACTAGCCCCTGCACAATCATCGTCTACTGTTCCATCCAGGCCCAGGAGCGATCATAGGAGCATGAAGTGCTATGGCACCTAGTTAGCATATACCTCTATGGACTGCGGGAAGTGCGACAAGAGTCATGCCGGGGAGTTCTTGTTACGTTCAAATGTTTGCTATGGGTGTGGTAGATCTGGACACATGTGCCGAGCATGCCTATATGCTAGACAGGGTGATGATAGGGGTCATGCACAGGCTACAAGGACAGCAGCAGCTCCATCCCGTTCTGCTCCGCAGGGAGCATTGACTAGTTTGAGTGATGGACAACGCCAAAACCGATTATATGAACTTGCCTAGCGCCAGGAGCAGGAGACTTCGCCAGAAGTGGTGACTGGTATGTTATGTGTTCTTCATATTGATGTTTATTCCTTGCTAGATCCTAGAGCCACCTTGTCTTTCGTGACTCCTTACATTGCTAGTAGCCTTGTAGTTAGTCTTGAGACCTTGGCAGAACCGTTTTAAGTTTCAACCCTTTTTGGTGATTCAGTCATAGCTAGACGAGTATATAGAGAATGCCCGGTCACTGTGTTGCGTAAGGTTACCTCCGCAGACCTTGTATAGATATCCATGACTGAATTTGACATTATTCTTGGCATTGATTGGTTGTTCGCATGTTATGCTTCGATTGATTGTAGGACCCGTATGGTGGAATTTTGTTTTTCGGGATAGTCAATGTCGAGTGGAAGGGTAGTTCGGTGGTACCAGTAGTTCGATTTATTTCCTATCTTAAAGCCAGGAAGATGATCTCTAAAGGTTTCATGTACCACCTAGTTAGGGTTAAGGATATGGAGTTCGAGACCTCGACTATTCAGTCAATTCCAGTGGTGTGCGAATATCTGGAGGTGTTTCCTGATGATTTCCCGATGTTCCTCCTGAGAGGGAAATTGATTTCGATATTGACCTAT
The DNA here is from genome assembly GCA_035772735.1 of Datura wrightii. Classification (NCBI taxonomy): domain Eukaryota; kingdom Viridiplantae; phylum Streptophyta; class Magnoliopsida; order Solanales; family Solanaceae; genus Datura; species Datura wrightii. The sequence continues at coordinate 85,520,733 of JASDFA010000006.1, read as the reverse complement.
TACCTGATATGCAACCTAGCTCTATTCCTCCCTACAACATGGACCCAATCGAACTAAAGGTATTGAAGGATCAATTAAATGATCTGTTGGATAAGGACTTCATTAGACTAAGCCAGTCTCCATGGGGTGCACCAGTTCTATTAGTTCGAAAGAAGGACGGTTCCCTTGGCTTGTGTATTGACTATCGGTAGTTGAACAAGGTTACTGTCAAGAACAGGTACCCCTTACCCAGGATCGATGATTTGTTTGACCAGCTTTAGGGTGCCAAGTGCTTCTCCAAGATTGATATCAGGTTTGGGTATCACCATCTCAAATTTCAGGAGAGTGACATCCCCAAGACCGCTTTCAGGACTCGGTATGGTCACTATGAATTTCTTGTTATGTCCTTTTGACTAACCAATGGCCCTACTACTTTTATGGTTCTAATGAATAGGGTGTTCAAGGCATTTTTGGACATGTTGGTGATTGTGTTCATTGAAAACATCTTGATATACTCACGGAGTGAGGAGGAGCATGCCGCTCACCTGAGAGTAGTACTTCAGACCTTCAAGGATCATTAGCTATATGAAAAGTTCAGTAAGTGCGAATTTTTTCTAGACTCGGTGGCATTTCTGGGTCATGTGGTATCAAGCGAAGGCATAAGGGTAGATTCCCAGAAAATTGAGGCAGTGAAGAGTATGCCTAGACCGGTGAATCCTTCAGAAATTCAGAGTTTCTTGGGTCTAGATGGCTACTACCGGAGGTTTGTTGAGGGTTTCTCATCTATTGCGGTACCTTTGACTAAGCTGACTCAGAAAAAGGTGAAATTCCAATGGTCGAATTCTTTTGAGAAAAGCTTCCAAGAGTTGAAGACCAGACTCACTTCAGCACCAGTGTTGACCTTACCCGAGGGTACTGATGGCTTTGTAATGTATTCCAATGCATGGACAGTCAGACTGGGATGTGTGTTGATGTAGTGTGGGAAGGTAATAGCATATGCCTCGAGACACCTGAAAGTTCATGAAAAGAATTACCCGACCCCATGATCTTGAGTTGGCCGCGGTGGTGTTTGCATTGAAAATATGGCGGCATTACTTGTATGGGGTCCACGTGGATGTTTTTATGGATCACAAGAGCTTGCATGATGTGTTCACACAAAAAGATCTAAATCTTCGGCACAGCAGATGGTTGGAGTTACTTAAGGACTATGACATGAGTGTCCTTTACCACCCGGGCAAGGCAAATGTGGTTGCGGATGCACTTAGTAGGCTCTCTATGGAGAGTGTCCCACGTGGATGAGGGAAAGAAGGAGTTGGTGAAGGATGTCCACTGACTTGCAATACTGGGATTTAGATTGATCGACTTGACTGATGGCAGCGTTATTGTGCGGAATGGGTCCGAATCGTCCTTAGTGGTAAATGTCAAATCTAAGAAACATGAGGATCTGACTTTGAGGAAGCTGAAGGATACAGTGCAGAGTCAAAAGGCGGAGGTTTTCTCCCAAGTTGGAGATGGGGTGCTATGATACTAGGGTCGACTGTGTGTTCTGGACATTGACAATTTGAGAGTTCGGATATTGCATGAGGCACATGGTAATAAATATTCTATCGACCCAGAATCCACGAAGATGTATCGGGACATGCAAGAAATCTATTGGTGGGATGGTATGAAGAAGGATATTGTATAGTTTTTAGCTAAATGTCCAAACTGTCTGCAAATGAAAGTCGAGCATCAATGGTCGGGAGGTGTACTTCAGGATATTAGCATTCCCACTTGGAAGTGGTAAGAAGTAAATATGGATTTTGTTACAGGCCTACCTTGTACTCGCCAACACTATGACTCCATTTGGGTGGTAGTAGACAAGTTAACTAAGGCGGCACACTTCCTACTGGTCAAGACCAAGGATTCAGCGGATGATTATGCCAAGTTGTACATTTGGGAGTTGGTTCGACTTCATTGAGTTCCCTTTTCTATTATTTCAGATTGATTACTAAGTTACCTCTCAATTCTGGTGCTCTTTTCAAAAAGAACTTGGGACGCAAGTTAAGCTAAATACAACCTTCCATCTTCAAGTAGACGGCCAGGCAAAACGAACCATTCAGACCCTCAAGGATATGTTGAGGGCATGTGTTATGGATTCTAAAGGTAGTTGGGATGATCATTTTCCCTTAATTGAGTTCGTCTAAAATTATAGTTATCACTCCGGTATCAAAATGGCACTGTTTGAGGCTCTTTACGGGTGAAGGTGTAGATCTCCCATCGGATGGTTTGAGGTTGGGGAGATAGTTATGATAGGACCAGATTCGGTTCACAAGGCGATGGTGAAGGTTTAGTTGATAAGGGACTGGTTAAAAACCAATCAGAGTCATCAGAAATCGTATGCTGATGTGAGGAGAAGGGATCTAGAGTTTAATGAGGATGTCTAGGTATTTCCAAAGGTATCTCCCATGAAGGGAGTCATGTAGTTCGGAAAGAAAGGGAAACTCGGTCCCAGCTATGTTGGTCCTCACAGGGTTATAAGGATAGTTGGTAAGGTGGCATATGAGTTGGACTTGCCTTCAGAATTAGCTTTAGTTCATCCCGTGTTTCATGTATTTCTCTTGAAAAAGTGCTTGGTTGATCCAACTTTAGTAATCCCGGTAGACAACATTGGTGTGAAAGATAGCCTCAACTATGAGGAAATGTCGGTGGGGATATTGGATCGTCAGGTTCGGAGGCTGAGGAACAAAAAAGTAGCTTCAGTTAAAGTATTATGGAGAAATCAGCATGTTGAGTGAGCTACGTGGGAAGTCGAAGTAGATATGATAGCTAAATACCCCTATTTGTTCCCTACCGGCTAAGTTTCAGTTTGAGGTATCAATTTTTTCCCTAAACCTCTAATAAATTTTTCATGTTCCGTTTTTTCTTGCAAGCTTGTTTCATGATATGATATATGTATTTGATGTCTGAATTCAGTCCAGCTATGTAGTTCTTTTCGGGGGTAGTCGTTCTGTCAGTTTTTAGCTTAAATGATCAATATTTGCATATCGTGATTGTTTTTCCGTGAGTTTTCTACATGTCTCTAACATTCGAGGATGAATGTTCCTAAGGGCAAGATATTGTTATACCCCAGGAACCCAAGGATCAAACCCGAAAGTAAAAACGGAAAAAAATTGAAAATTCGCACCAGGTCACAGAACTATCCATGAGGTGGGTCAGGAGGAGTAACCATGAGTCGTGAAGTAACTCGTGGTAAGCATAGTTTGGCAAGGACTGAGTGAGGAGTCCACGGGCTTGACAACTAGTCGTGGTCAGATTTGACGACTCGTGAGGTCACCCGTGGTCTACCTTGGAGGTTTGGCAAGTTGGGATGGGCAGTGTAGGCCACACAAGGTGACCACGAGTCGTGGTTTGACGTCACGACTTGTGAAGTCACTCATGGGGTCCCCTTGGATGTTTTGGTCAGTGGACTCAATGGACCATGCCACAAGCCTTGGCCTGTGGTAACGACCCGTGAGGTCCCTCGTGGGGACTGGCGACCCGAAATTTCCTGCGTTTTAATAAGGGTGTTTTTGTAATTCCTAAGTTCCTAAGGCCTAAACTACGTCGTTTTGGATATTTTTCTGAGTGATATAATATGAGTTATGTCCTTTATAAATGTCCATTATAATGCAAAAGCTTAGAGAGATTTTTGGGAGATTCAAGGTCTTCTTCCCCAAACTTCCATCAATTTCTTTGTGGGTATTCAAGAAACCTCAAAAGCAATCCATTCCCAGGTACGTAGGGATTTAGAATAGGTGAAATTCTTCCACACCCATGCCAAAATTTCGAATTTGATCATGAACCCTCCTACTCAATTCCATGGGGTTTTATCCAAAAGCATGAAAATGTGATTTCTCTTTATTGGTTTGAATCAATTGAGTTTTAATCATTGAATTACGAATAATGGGCAGTTTTTATATTATTTTCTTTACAATTATGTTCAATCTTTTAAATCGAAAATTCCCATTTGATGAAAGTTCATGGATGTTATGATTTATTATGAATACTCTATATTTTTGAGTTTATTGATGATGGAAAAGCATGATTCCAAACTCCCATGTTTATGAGCATATTTTGAAGAAATCTAATATGATGAAGTATTGGGCAATGCCCACATGTTGAAGATGATTTATCATTTATGAAGTAAATTACATGATTTATCGATTTATTATGTTTGACAATGAAAAGGGCCTACGATTCTTGGCTAAGCATGTTTTAATGGGGATCAATGATGATAAATGTTATATTTTAGCCAATGAATTTTAATGCATGATGTTATTGATTTATGTATGAGCCTATATGCATGTTTTTTGGGAGCCGTGTCTAGCACCGAGCAGCCCGACGTTCAAAAGACTATGCCGGTGTCTCATAACCATATGCCACGATGGGTTTCTAATGATATGTTGTATTGATAATGATACCCTTAAATTTGATAACACGCCTAATGCACGACCCTCGCCTGGAAAGCCAAGGTCGGCTCTGCCCACTTGAGCGAGATAGTGGGACATCATGAAAGGCTCTACCATGATGGGGTCGGTTATGACGAGTCCTCCTATTGTTCTGCATGTTTTATGCATTGTTATGTTTATGTTGTTGGCTCAAGTTATGTTTTGATAATGTTTACTTATGATTATGAAAATGAATGATTTGAAAGTCTTGAGCCTTATGTTTTATTACGAAGATTTGATGTAAGCATGATGTCCTTCTCTTACATTTATTTATGACTTTTATTTACTCTAAAAATGTCTGTTTTACTTACCCGACATACTCGATACATTCGACATACTGGCCGTAGACTTTCTATGCGGTATCATTTCATGATACAGTGTTCGGATCTCAGGGTTATCCTCACCCTTAGTCCATCTCATCTTACGCTTTTAGCTTATTGGTGAGTCCTCATGTTCCAAGGGCCGATTGACAGACTTTCATGTTATTTATGTTTCAGTATTGGTCGTGTTAGTTTGGGATGTTGGCCCATCAACCCATCTTATGTATTAGTGGCTTCAGACAAGTATGTAGTTCTCCGCTACATATATGTCCTGTATTTCCTGACGTTATGCTATAATTATGTTTTCTCTACATTTTTATGATTATCACTCCGCTTATTTGAATGAGATTAGTTGTATGCATGTGCCATGGGTTGACTTGGGGTCTCTTGGGGTGCCTTGTCCCGTGTCTACGATCTGGGTGTATGTTTGGGTCGTGACACTCATCTATCTTGACCTTCACTCACAGCTTGACCTGCTCCATCATTACATTGACCTTCTTCGCTATAATGGCTAGAAACTTGGCCATCTTCTATAGGAAATACTAAGTAACCAATATATACCCATCTAGAATCTGACCTGGAGTGGTCAGTGGTGGAGCGTATGATATGCTGGGCATGGTTGTTGTGTTTTCGACCTTTGAAGCGGTATCTCCTCACTCTACTCAACTCTGGTGGGGACATCCGCATGCTCAGCACTGCAGACTATGCTATAACTCGGCCCACTGCATTCATCTCATCTCGGATATGGCCGATATCTGCTATCCGAGTACCTCCAACCCGAGCACCGATCTCCTTTATGGTTCAGACATCAGACTCCATGCATAGCCTATACTCCTAACTTTGGAATGGAATTGTAGTGCTCAATGCCAAGGCTCTATCTTGGATTTCCTCCGCTATGATAAGAAGGATGTTGGATGCATATCAAGACATAATGCTTGCCAACAGCCATTCTCTATCTGCACTCAGTATGTTATCATTTGCTGTAGGTGCCAACCTATGTCGGACTAGGGTCCAGTAGGCCTTCGCAATGAAGTTGAGTGAAGATTTGGTGATGTGTCGTCCATTAATCACCCAATATGCCTCCTCTTTCTCCTCAGCAATGATCCGACTCTCCTCCTGAATACTCCTCTTCCAGTTCAGCTTTGATGTTAGAGCGAAACCCTGCTCATAGATCTCCGAGAACCTGTCACACCCCATCTAATTTTACGGTCTTATGTCGGTGGGGTTTTCTCATCATCTTGCTCTTGTGCCTACTCCTTAGACTTGGCTTCACTTGATCCCTCTCATGATTGGGCTTCATCTGATCCTTCTTCTGCATTTGAGCCACTGCCGGACTCGTTGGACTGTTTCTCATCTCCCTCCTCAGACTGGGAAGCTGCTAACACAGTGGCTGAGGTGAGCAAGTCTTGGAACTTTGCCTGTTCCCTAGTGGTTTGTGGCTCCTCTATTTCATAGGTATCAAGATCATACTTTTCCACCGAACCACTGGGTGTATCTACCTCCTGTGATAATGTGAAGGCCTTATCCCGCAATGCCCTCCGAGCTTCTATCTGATCTCGGGAATTTTCGTCCTATGCTTATTTGCTTGATTGTCCTTTGCATTCTAATGTACCTATGGAGGAAAGGTTAGTACATGTGATTCAAGCATGTGTAATCAAAAACACTACTTGTAGTTTCTTGCTATGACTCATTTGTAAGAGTCATACTAAGGTGGTATAATTTGTATTGTTAGTCGTGCAATGCAGTTTCACAGGTATGACTCCTTGGTATGAGTCATGCCAGGATGGTATGATTCATACTAAGGGTCAAATTATTGTATTTTGAGAATTGTGACTTCTGATGTTTTGGTATGACTCATTGTTACGACCCATGGTGGGATCCTGCGAGTCTTACAAAGGGTCGTGCCTTTGATTCTATATGTGACCCTTCTATGGTTCTCCTATATAATACTAGCTACGACTCGCGGTGAGATACCACAATTCTTATCACATCCTATACCTATACTTCAGACTTGGTGTTCATAGGACAATTTTAACGGACCATCCTATGAGTCGTGGTGAGATACCATGAGTTGTAGGATGGCTCATGAAGCATGTCCTCACCCCTGTGCATTATCAGTTACTCAAACAAATATTTGCGGGGTGATTACTCAGACATGATCACCCCAAAATTTCAAGCATACATAAAATTCCAATTACCCACACAACTCCCACATTTTATTCCCTGTTTTAACACATTATCCACAATCATTATAAATTAATAGATCATTTTCCATCCATAAACCCATTATACAACATTACAATAGCCTCCAAATTATAATCCTCCACTTATTCTCATGAGTGGAGGATTCACAGTTAATATTAGGCTACTACTAGCACGAAGAGTTGATGAAAAATTTCAACTTACCTGCCAAGTTCTTGAGTAACTCTTCCTTTCTTAGGGTTTGAGGTAAGAATTAAACTCAATGAGGTTATTTTATTGCCAACATTTATGCTCGGTTTGAAAGGGAGTGACTTCCGGGTGAGTGAAGAGTTAAGCGAGGAAATCGGGTGTTTATGTGTCGTGAAATTTGGACCAAAATTCCTTTCTTAGGGTTTGAATGCTTCTCATGACTCGTCCCTTCCTTCCATACTTATGATTCAGAGAACTTACCTAGGAACCTATAGATACATGGTCGGTCCATACTAGGTTGGTGGGACTCGTACCACATCTCGTAGATTATGGTCTCAGCTAGCTGACACTTGAGGGAATTCACTATCATAGTGGGTACTACGACTCGTACCATGGAGGTGTAGTTCGTAATGACCAACTATGGTGTGAACACCTGCATTCATTTTAGACTATGTTCCTCATTACGACTAGGACTATGAGCCATAAAACTATCATACGATTCGTACTGAGGCTTGTAGTCCAGATCTATATTTAGTTTTACTCTTTCAATCCCTATTACACATGCACACTATAGCACACATTAGTCAAAATACTTGGATTGCCTCCCAAGAAGTGCTTGACTTATCATGGCAGCATGACATAGATAGGTTGGTTACTTCGGCTTCACCAAACTACCTCATGGGTTGCCTCTGATGCAGCGCCTGATTTAATGTCATGGCACGATGTGGGTTTCTTGGCTACTCATAATTTTTCAAGAAACTTCGATTCAACATTAACTGCTAAGACCACTCGAAATTCAGTCGGCTTCCCTATTGACCTCAAACATTGAAAGTGACCTCTTCATCATTCAACAAGAATTTCTACCATCCGACTTCAACATCTACTAAGGCTCGCACAATGGCAAGGAATGGTCACCCCAACATGATTAGGACCGCAAAATGCACATTCTAATCTAGAATCATGAAATAAGTCGTATAGATGAACTTGTCCACCTTCACTAGAACATCATGAAGGATACCCACTGGCTTTCTCACTATGTGTCTAACATTACTAGTCGCATTATTATCTATATGGGGGCTCCCAATCCCAACTTCTTAAATAATGCTAACGACATTAAATTGATGCTAGCTCCCAGATCACACAATGCCTTGGAAAACTCAAAATCTCAATTATGCATATGATGGTGAAGGCACCTGGGTCAACCTTCTTCTTTGCAAGGACCCATAAGGCAACTGTACTACAATGGTGCAAATTTCCCACTGGCTCATAACTCACATATCATTTCTTAGTCACAAAGTCCTTCATGAACTTTGCATAGCCAGGCATCTGCTCCTATGCCTCGACTAGGGGAATGTTCGCTAACAACTTCTTCAGCATGGATAAGAATTTCTAAGATTTCCTATCATCCACCTTCTTCGTCATTCTCTGAGGAAATGGTGGAGGCAGCCGAGGAATCGGCCGAAAGATTTATAGGGCCTTCATCTCCTTCCCTATCTTAGTAGTAAGCTCCTTTGTATCAGTAGGAGACTTGGTCAACTCTATACTACCTTCAACTATCTGTTTTGCAGCCTCAGCTACTTCATCTGAATCAATCACCTTCGGTTCTCCAATCTCGTCTACCATGGACATGGGCAGATCAACTGTTGCTTTTTCACTCCAAGAAGTTACAACCATACAGTGACTTCATTCTTTGAATATTGAACCATGTTAATAGGGAGTATACCCTTCTATCTCTAGTTCAGGGATGCGGTCATCCGATCCAATTGCTACTCTATTTGTTGAATCATTATGGTGTGAGACTCAACTTTCTTGTCCATGCCAGATATATCTCAATGAATGTCCTTTAGTTGATCATTAGTTGGCTTTTCCTTTTTCAGTAGCTCAGCCATCATACTCTACAAATTTGAGGTTCCACCATCACCCTCACGAGCATTTGGAGGAGCATAGGGGCTAGTATGATGATTTCGGTATCAACCATTTTTCCTCTGGTCACCTTCCCGGTCTCATCCTTTGCTTCTGACCCTATACCCAACACTATTATAGCTATCCTTGTATTGGTTTTGACCATGATATTCAGAGCCTTTGCGCCAAGTCTGTTGACCAAACCCTTAGGCGTTAGCCTAAAAATCTGCCACTTGGTTATCCATGAAGTTTTCTTCCTCCTCGGAATCAGAGTGCTCAAACTCCAACATATGACCTTGAGCTCCCACTGTACTCACCTTCTGAGCTCTAGATCCATGATATGCTTCCTGAGTAGGTCAATAGAAGTTTACACATATCCTAACTCCTAGTCACATTTCCCTTCTTTTCTACACTGCTTTATAGTCATCCAAATTGCATATGTACCTGTAGCTTCCTCAGCTTCTCTGGTGTGCTAGGCATTGTTTGTTTTGGTCACTCAATCAAGTATGGTTTTCACTTCCTTCCATGAGTGACTCATTAACGCTCCACCTTCTGCGGTATCTACCACGGACTTGTTGCCGTTGTTTGAGGATCTATAAAATATTTCAAGCAATCTCTCATTTGGAATTTTGTGATTCAGATACTTAGTCAATTTTTTTTGAACCGCAGCCATGTCTCATGAAGTGCCTCCACCTTAAGCTATTGGAAATTATGGATCTCATCTTTTAGTTTCACCATCCTAGATGGTAGGAAGAACCTTCCCAAGAAGGAATGTTTCAATTTTCTCTAGTTGGTGATGGAGTCATTAGGCAACTCTCACAACCATAGAGTAGCCTCACTAACTAGAGAGAATTGAAAAAGCCTTAGTCTGATAGCATCCTGGCTAACTCCTGGTGACCTATATGCCTTGCAAATACCCATAAAATTCATCAAGTGGAGAATTGCATCATCAGCAGCATTACTACTAAACACTCCCTTCATGTTTAGCAACTAAATGATCATGCTAGTGATGTAAATTTTTTACCCAACAGGCAGAGGTGGGGACACAATAGCTCCTGTTGACCCAGCTTTATCAATATTTGGACCCTTTCCATCATCAAAGTGAGGATCATATCTATGGAGCCGATGTGGTTCACGACCTATATTTCCCCTATAGGTTGGACATATTCATATGCCTATTTTCCATACTTTTACCCATATTTTACCTTGTTTTGAGAACATTATCCTTATAAAATGCATGAATTCATGTTTATGGGTGTTATATGAACTAACAAGTGTTTTTAGATATTTTGAGCAGGTAATACAAGGAAAAATGACTTAAAAAGGCCCAAGGTGTGAAGAAGGAAGAGTTCAAGAAAATTGACCTAGTAAGACAAATGGTGCACTGCGACAGACCTCCAACATCAGAGAAAATTGTGCTCAGTTTTTTGCATTGGGTGGTACAGCCTGCCAGGTCTTCAACTTCAGAGGAATTTCTTCTCGACACCTTAACAAAATGAGTGGTGTCGCATGCCAAAAGGGTTTCGAATTTAGGATAATTTTCCAGCACTTTGATGCAATAAGTGGTGTAGCATGCCAGGTGTAAAACTTCGGAAAATTTTACTAACACCTTGGTACGTTGGCTGGTGCAGTGCACTATAAGCTATTTGAGATGGATATTCAAGTCTAAAAAGTTTTACTTATCAATGGAAAAAGAGTCATTTGATACCTTACTTATAAATAGAACATGTAGGGCATTTTCTTAGGAGTTCAGAAAAATTTATTTTGTATGCAATTCTTGACTGAACAGATAGAAATTCATTTACTTCTAGGTTTTCTTCTTTAAATTATTCTTTTGTTAATCCTAATGATGACTTCTTTAGTTTTTTTGTTGAACATGAGTGGCTAAACTCGTCTTCTAGTATTTTGTCCATAGCTGATGGTTGATATTTGAATACTATTTTTTGCAAGAATTTAATTCTTCATTCAAGATTATTTATACTTACTAATTTTCATTGCTTATTCCTTAGCTAGATCGCATTATTATTATCTGTTGGCTTTGGGTTGAACTCGTGAGAGAGAATCAAGATAGTTAAAATTAAGTATAGAATAAGTTTCAATGATCTTTGTCAATTAGTTCTAGGTGAGATTTTGTTGTTCAACGTAGAATATACTATTCAACCCTATTCAATTTAATACATGTAGCTACAACTGTTGTCTCATGTTTTTCCTGCAACCATAGGAATATAGGTTCTAGGGTTCATGGGATAGTTCTTTGATATTCGGGAGAATTGCAACCAGTGGAATTGTAAGTTGCAACTAGCAATCTTGAGAAGAGTTTAGTCTAGTGTAATAGAGTCCTAAAACTCAACCTGAAAGTGAAAGCACCAAGAACCTAGATTCTTTCATCATTTGAATCACAAACCCTTTTAAAAATGATTTTTGTTTCATTAGTTTAATTTATCTATCAACTTAGTAGAACAATCTCTAAATCATTTTCCATTTTATTTTATATTTATTTGAATAGTATATTAAAATGTTAACCTTGAGCAAATAATCTGATAAGTATCTGATGGAACAATATTGAAACTTCACCATCCTCTATTACTTGATGATCACGTGCACTTGGAGACATCATGTTTTTGGCATCGTTGTCCGGAACTAGAATATTGATTGGTTAGTAGGTTAGGATTCTTATTTTTCTATTCCGCATTTTACATTTGTTTATGGTTGTTGAAAGTTTCGGGAGTTGTGGCTTAATGTATGGTAGCTACTACAATTCAGGGATCACCCTTGGCTCAGTTGGATGAGGAGATTTAGAGGACTTTTTGAAGGATCGTAATGGTAAACATTAATTAGCAGACATAGGAAAACAACCAGGAGAGGATTCCAGTGCTTAACTTTGCTCAGTCAAACTTGGAGAATGCTACTAAAGTGATCATCAGCCGACCATCACAGGAAACTTTGACTTGAAGAAGGGAACCATGTGGTTGGTAAAAACTACTTGTCAATATCAAAGAAAGTCGAACAAGGATCCGCACAAATATCTGATGACGTTCGTGGAACTTAGTGAGAACTTTCACTATTAGAACGTGTTAGATGAGTATGTTAAGATCACTTTGTTCCCTTTCTCATTAATTGGTCATGAAAAGAAGTGGCTTCAGAAGGAGCCAGCTGGGTCCATTACTACATGGGAGGCTCATTCCAACAAGTTCATAAATAGGTTTTTCTTAGCAGAGAGAACAAAGGAGTTGAAATTAGGATTCATACAGTAAGATGATGGCACCCTAGCTCAGGATTGGGAAAGATACATGGGATACTTAAGATATTTCACACACCATGTAAAGTCGAAGGTTATTATTGGGCCTAACATTGTAGCTGGGCTGAAGTAAGAGTGTATGATCTTACGGGATGCCGCAGCACACGGGCAAATTTTGTCCAAAAGCTATGATGATATAGAGGCTATTTTGAATCTCCTATGGGAGCCAAGATTATCAAGATTTTGGTAAAGGATTTACATCATCTAAGGTCCCAACGAAGCTTGAGGTTGAAGGTGTAGCAGCAATCAGGGCAAATATTAGTTAGTTGGTGAATATGATCGGCAAGCTATTGACCACAGTAGCTGCAAGCCAAGTTCATCAAGTTCAGAAATTTTAGACTCCACTGCCATCATGTGAGGCATGTGGAGAAGGCCATGCATACTAAGGTTGTCAATTAAACACAGAGTCGATTTATTTTGTGGGTTAACAAAGTCGTGGTGGAGTTTTTACCAGAAATGGTTACAATGTAGGGTACAAAAATGTAGCAAATCCCTCCTGGGGAGAAAATCAAACCTCTCAGAGACCCCCAAAAAAGATTTAGATATCTCAGGGCCAGAAGCATGGCAGTTCTTTAGAGGAGACCATGAAGCAGTGGATGGTTTAGCAGACTCAGATGCTTAATGAGATGCAGAAGTCCATCCACGAGTTGAAAAGGAAAATAGGGCAATTGTCCCTTCAGCAGGCTAATGGACCGCAAGGGGCACTTACAAGAAATACTGAGACGAACCCCAAGGACAATGTCAGCGCGATCTCATTTCATAGTGAAAATGAGCTGGGTGAAGTTATTCCCAGAGAGAACAAAATGAGGCATAATAGGTTATGAAGTCAAAGTAAGAGGTTGGTGAGTCATGTAACTCACAACATAAAGTGGTTGAAGCTAGACCACTTCCTATATTCCCACAAAGATTCAAAAAGTAGAAGAAGGACACAACTTGTATGATATTTCTTGATTTTCGAAATAGGTACATGTGAATGTACCATTAGTACAATTATTGCAGGAGATTCTAAAATACGCTAAGTATCTAAAGGATATTATGGAAAATAAAATAAGACTCACAAAATTTGTGACTGTAGATCTGATGAAAGGGTGTTGTTCTTGAGTGCAAAATAAGATTCCAAAGAAGTTGAATGATCCCGGGAACTCCATTATTCTAGTGGTCATTAGGAGTAGAGAAGTTGGTTTTATGTGATCTGGGTGCAAGCATTAATCTGATGCCTACATTGTTGTTTAGAACTTTGGGACTAAGTGAACCATACCCCCACTACAGTAACATTGTAGCTAGCCGATAGGTCCCTTGCTTATCCAGATGGTATCATTAAAGATATATTGATGGGACCATTCATCTGTGATGTTAAATAAGGAACTACATGGGAGGCAACCTTTAAATGTCATTTCATGACTATAATAAGGTGCTTAATGGGAGGCAACTCATATTTCAAACATTTTTTGTATTGTACAGATGAAAAGGGTTTTTTAGGTGGAAGACCGGGGAAAAGAAGTCAGAAAAATTCTATGTTTGTGGTGAGATACCTAGGGTGGGGTGCCAGGTGTTGAACTTCATAAGAAAAAATTTTCAGGTTGGCGAGCCACGCCACACCCAACTCGCTATGAAAATTTTCTTCTCTAAGTGTGTGATGAGATCGGTGGCACGCCGTGCCAGGTGCTTGATTTTTTTGGTTCATGGGTCGAATTTGACCTAAGGACCCTAGAATTAATAAAAACCTACGATCAATATCTTTATTTTGAATCCCCATTGATCCTCTCTCCATAAAAAGTTGAAAAAAAAGACAAAAATATTCTCTCTCCCTTCTCTCTAAGTCGTAACTCCCCCTTTTCTTGTCCCCCTTGTTGTCTTCTCCGAAAAGCATGAAGCACACTCCCTCAACTCAAGTAAGTAATTTGTTTTTCTCTTTTGTTATGTAATGTAAATGAACATGCTCCCCTTACCCTTCTTCCCTAAGTGAAAAACCCAAAATTCACCATTGTTGGTGAAAATATTGAATCTCATAATGTGGGTTTTCATAGCGTACAAATCTCTTTGTTCATCCATAATAATGTTATATCCTTGTTTGGATTGCTTATTTTTGGTTGAATTTTATGATTCTAAGTTGTTGATATGAAGGGAGTGATAAATGGATTTCATGAAATTTTGAAGTTGGAGCACTTTTATATAGAGCGAAATTGCTTAGTTTATTTTATTTTTGAATAGTGAAAAGTTTGGGTTCTCAAAAAATTCATGTTAATACATTATGGAATGTAGTAAAAATCATGCTAATTTTTGTTTGAATTTAGTATGACTACCTCCACAGTAGGGTTGTGTGAAATGTGAATTGAAAGTGGGAAAAGTGAGGTGAGCATCTAGATAGAAGCATTCTTGAAAAGAAGAAATAATAGGAGAGATGTGAAAAAAATCATGAATGTGTTTGTACTATCAAGTTGGTGAATAACATGGGTTGGTGAGATTCGCCATGATAATGGGGGAAGTCTGAGTACCCTATTTGACAAATACTCACAAGTTGCTAGCTAATTAAGTATGGGGTTGTTTCACACCTCTGACACCTCATTAGCTAGCCTTGTTGTTCACAAACTAATTTTATAAAGGTCTTGTTAATGCTTGGTAGTTACTATGGCATCCCGTGCAGATAAAGGAAAAGAAGTGGTAGTCGCTAACAAAGGTCTCAAGCGGCTCTAGAAGGGAACAAAAGGGTCAAAGTCATCTGCCACCAAAGCACCCCGATTAGGAGGTTCAGAGAAAAAGTTGTGGTGGAGAATAGGTTTAAGTGGTTTAATGCCCATAAAGAAGCAAAGTATGCTCCTGAAAACTCGATTGAAGTGGGTCGCCTTGTACTTAATTTCCCTACCATCCATGAAACTATCCACAAGTTGGTGTTGCAATGCGTGTTTGCCGAGCATGAGGAATGCAACCTCACTTTGGTGAGAGAATTCTATGCCAACTGGGATACTTCCTTCGTAGAGTGGATTAAAATAATGATATGGGGTCAAGTGGTTCACTTCAGTGCAAGGTCAATAAACGCTTTCCTTTGCATGCCTGTGGTTAACCCATACATGTACTTCATATTGCTAGGGAAGTCCTCATACCGTGATATTCGCCATACACTATATAGCAAGCATTCAGCTGCTAATTGGGCAAGGGACCTTAATGACTTCCATTCCACACTTTTGTTCTCATACTTGACTAATGAGGCAAGAGTTTGGGTCAAGCTTGTATATGTCGTGCTCTTGCCTGGGACACATAGTATATAGATTACTAGAGAGAGAGTTTTTTTTGGTGTATATGCTAATGAAGGGGTTGCCAATCAACTTTGGTACGGTGCTCTAAGATAACATGAGGAGGTCCAAAGGTAACTTCCAATGGAAGTATTGTTATGGCTGAATTCTTACTTAGTTCTTGCGAGCAATGGCATTGAGAAGCTAGAGGGTGATCTTCATATACTCCTAGAAGGGCACTTGGTGGTCAAAATTATTGATGTCAAAACTGTTAAGGAGCTAGTCACTTCTTCAATTTCACTTCTCACTCCCTCCAATTTCTATGCTTGGGATGATAGTTGGAGATGCCTCGTGTTTTGGATGCTAGAGACACAATTGAAGATTGGAGTTAGACCTAACACTAATGGGGGATATCTGGACTGCAGGAGCTATACCCCCTCGCTACGAGTGCGATGCTGCTATGCAAGGTGAGAGTGACTTTTGAGGCGCCTCTAAACGACTATGAGGCCACAGTGTTGACTGATGGTGTTGATGATATGGTAGATGCTGAGGAGTATGATTCCACCACAAGAGCTATGCAGGTTGATAACGTAGATGATGATGACGATTATTAGGAGTATAATCCTGATGATGAAGACTGTGTTTAGAGGCCCGGGATGTTCTTTTTCTCTCCCTACTTGACATATTTTTGTTTGTGCACTGGAACAGTGCACTATTTAAGTGTGGGATGGAGGAACTAGATTTCTTATTTATTTTTTCCTTACTAAATCTATAATAGGGTTGTAGCAATAGTTGTCATTCTCTATGTTAGTGGCTGGCACGTGATTGATTATACCCTAGTCTATAATAATTAGTAATGTGGATGGATGTGAACACTGATGCTCTGTATGTGATACTATGTGATTGTTCCTCTCTAGTTTTTGTTTTTTTTTGTATTGAGAGTCAATATTTTTTTAGTGTAATCGTAGAGGTAGTGATCCTTCTTGATGATGGATAAATGAAGAATGTCTGAAGGGAAATTAGTCAAAAAAATTTAATATTTTTGTATGGAGCTGAAAAACCACACTTTTTTGCTCTTGATATTCCACTTAGAAGCTAAGCTAGAAGTAATGAAGTGGTCATCTTGAATGCATAAGAAGTGAGAAATCCATAAGAGACACATATCTTTTGTAACTTGGCTTAATAAAAATATTTAGGGCTTAATAATGATAGAATTCATTCAATTTGATGATGTGGATATGTAGCCATAGGAAATCGACTAAAACCATGATGCCATGAGAGCTGATCTTGATTTGTTGTGTTTTGTACATAATGTAACATCTACAACTTTCCTGAGTGTATATAAGATATCTGGTTGCTAAAGAAGTGAGATATGATTGAGGCGTTTCTTTGGAAACTAATTTTTCCCATAGTTGTTGTACCTTACTTAAAGTTATCCTAGTTAATCCCCTTTGAGTTGTAAGCCTTAATTTTCTTCTTAGCCATAAAAGAAGGCTATCTCTCTTTACTATGAGACCCTTAGATCTTGTGATTCAAAAATAATCTGAAGAACTTTGAGATTTAAGAATGAAGGTCCATCGATGTAGAAAGAGCCAAGGGAAAGGAATGAAAGAATAAAAGAGTGATGGCAAGAGCGGATGAATAGAAATAGAGGTGCCCATACAAAATAACATGTCTCCTTGCTACTAGAACATAAACGAGAGATCTTAGTGGCTGATTATTTTTTTTAAGTTATAAGCAGAAACTAGCATTCAAGTAGTATAAAGAGCGGTATGGGAAGAGAAAAGAAAAAGAGGATTAGTGAAGGAAAGGGTGAGCTGTTAAGAAAAGAGGTAGACAATAAAAATGAACGAATGTCTAAAGTTCTTAGGACTGGTACCCACTAGTCGGCCCTGTTTTTACAAGATGAGTCAGTTATAGAGGTTACATAGTTTCTAATGTGAAAACTTTTGTGTGTGCTTGATGTGGTTTGTATGAATTGATGAACCACTTAGTTATATACTCTCTCCTACCTACTTGACTGAGAAATGATAGAGGTGACAAGTGGTGGAAAAAGATGTTTGTGCATATAAGTAATGATTGTTCGAGGACGAACAATGGGTTGAGTGTGGTGTAGTGATATTGGGTATATTCTTAAGCCCATTTGCCATACTTTTACTCATATTTTACATTGTTTTAAGAGAATTATCCTTATAAAATGCATGAATTCATGTTTATGTGTATTATATGAGCTAACAAGTGTTTTTATATGTTTTGAGCCGGTAATCAATGTAAAAAGACTCAAAAATGATCCAAGGTGGGTAGAAGGAAGAGTTCGAGAAAATTGGCCTGGTGAGATAGCTAATACACCGCGCCAGACACCCAACATAAGAGAAAATTGTGCTCAACTTGGTGCATTGGGTGGTGTTTTGGCATGCCAGGTCTTCAACTTCATAGGAAAATTTTCTCAACACCTTAACAAAACGAGTGGTGCAGCACGCCAAAAGGGTTCCGAACTTAGGAAAATTTTCCAACACTTTGGTGCAGTGAGTGATGCGGTGCGTCAAGTCTAAAACATTAGAAAATTTGACTAACACCTTGGTGCGTTGGCTGTTATGGTGCACTAGAGGCAAAACATCAGAGGAAATTCAAGCAAAGTTTGGAGCATTGGATGGTGCAGTGCGCGCGAAAAGCTGTATGAGATGGATTTTAAAGTCTAAAAGTTGTGCTTCTCATGGGAAAAAATAGTCATTTGATAGCGTGTTTATAAATATAACATCTAGGGCATTTGTTGGGAGTCTTCAGTAAGAAAGATCGATTTTTTATGCAGTTCTTGGGGGAAGAGATAGAAGTTCATTTTCTTTTAGGTTGTTTTCTTTAATTTATGCTTTTGTTAATTCAAATGGTCACTACTTTAGTTTTCCGCTTGAACATGAGTGGATAAAATCTTATTCTAGGGTTTCAGTCATAGCTAATAGTTTAAGTTTGATTACTCTTTTATGCTAGACTTTTAATTCTTCACTCAAGATTGTTTATACACACATATTTTCATTGCTCAGGATAATGGCAAGAAATGAAATCATATCTTGCAACTAGAAACCTTAAAAAGAGTTTAGTCTAGTATAATCGAGTCCTAAAGCTCAACCTGAAAGCGGAAGTGCCAAGACCCTAGATTCTCTCATCATTTAAATTACAAACACTTTTGAAAATGATTTTGTTCATTAGTTTAATTTATCATTCAAGATAGTAGAATAATCTCCAAACTATTTCCCCATTTTATTTTTGTTTATTTGAATAGTGCAATAAAATGTTAACCATGAACAATTAATCTGATAAGTCTATGAGGGATAGATATCGGGACTTCACCATCCTATATTACTTGATTACCAGGTGTGCTTGTATGCGCTAGGCGACATAACCACTTCTATTACGGCCAACATTATCAACCTCTTCCTGGGCATCCTTTGCCTCTTGAAGATCAGCTTGCCGAGCTAAATCCGAATGGCAAGCCTCATTACCTCAACAAGCTTCACTAGCTAATCTTTCTTCAATCTGTGCAGGGGTCTCAATACCAGCCATCCTTTTCAATGTTCATTTGAGTTCTTGATCAAGTGGAACTAGGGGGTTTCTACTACTCTAAGTACATGGCATTCACCGAGTCGTAAACTGTGTGAAACAAAGACAAAAGAAAACGTAAATGAGGAAATAAAGACTAAAAGTTAAACAAAAGTAATTAATCTAATCCTAAGTCGTATTCCCCAGCAACGACGCTATTTTTTTATATTGCTCAAATTACACCTCAATCAATAGCGCAATTTCCTGTAATTAAAAGGAAAGTATTTATACAAATAATGAAATTTTTTTCTTAAATTAACAGGGACTGATGCGCCGAGATGACCTATGAGTTGTAGAATGCTACTACGAGTTTTGGTCTTCAGTCGTAATATGAATTGCAGCTTCAGGATCTCTCAGGTATAGAAGGCTGATACAACTCATGATGTGTCAGTACGAGTCATAGGTGTCTGTCACAGTCTAGACTTATGAAAGATAGCATGTCTGATATCAACGTATAGGCCATTGGTACCGTTCATACTATGATGGTACGAATCATACATTCAACTCGTGCCTTGAGGGCATCATGTAGATCACCCTATCATTCTTACCACGAGTCTTTCAGTGCGACTTGTACAGTGTTTTCATGACTCGTGGCATCTGGTCGTACGAAGAACTCTGCACTTGGCCAGCTTTTGAATTTCTGTTACGGGCAATAGTCACGGGTCGTACCCAGGTGGTATGTCTCGTACTATGACCTGTAGCAGACCATTTTTGCACTTCTGCACTGCTTTTTTAGAATCCAACTCTGGACCTATTTTCCTTGAAAATATAGAAAAAGAACCTCATATCCATATAAACATACCCAATTTCTATCATCTTTTCTATGTTTTATGAATTAAAAGTGTTGTAAAACGACGACACATCAAACTCTGAGTGTTATTCTCAGAGATTCTAAACTTATTGGATACATTGTCACAAATATCATTCATACTTTCTTGAGGATATGCTCAATCAGTATAAAAACAATGCATTTACTTCCAATATACATGCTTTCAAAATTATACTTCTTAAAATCAAGCTTTGAAAGTAACTAGAGTTCAGGTGATAAGAAATATGTACCAACTTATAAATTATCAATCAATAATTATTAGAGGATGATCAATGATTCAATAAAGATGAAAATCAATAGCCATCAACAATAAACTCAATGGGAAGAATTAAAGAAGGGTAATTCAACACATATTAGATAGTGTGGAAGATCATAAAAATTGAATAACAAACCCTAGATTTAAGCCAAACAATCTAAATAATGAATTTAGTACATGATAAGATTAGAATTCCTCACCTATGTTAGCTTCACATACCTAGAAATTAGAGCCTTAGGCTCAAGCTTGAAGAACCATAATTTGGAGAAGAAGACTTTCTAGCTTCTTGAAGAGCTTGAGAGCTTGAATCCTTGAATTCTATGTTATAATAGAAAGATTAGGAGTTTAGGCTTTAGGAATACTTAAATTAACTACTTCGGAAATCTTAAAACATCTGGGTTTAGTCAAATAAAATATAGAAATTTACTAAAATACACCTAAAATCATTTTTTGAAATCTGTCTCGTTAGTGACCACGATTGGACTAACAACTCGTGGCTTGCTATAATGAGTGATGGTCACTAGTCATTATGGCTGGCATAACTTTTCTGTTGATCCTCAACTAATTACCATTTAGTATGGTTAGTACCTTGTCATCATGATTCGTGATAACCTCCCGTTGTGACTAGAACACTTTTGATCATTATCTGATTTCCTTCCAATGGACCTTACAATGACTCGTCACTTGGACTAATTAGTCATCAAGTACCTCATTTGTTCCTTCTCTTTTCCATTCTACTTCCTCCTCATGGGTCATGTCAAGATTCGTTGGTTCTCACCGCAAGTCGTTATATGACTCGTGATGTAGTCCTTGATACCATATCTAATGGCTTTCATTTTAATTCCGAGATTAATTCCTAAGGTCTTTTGAGGGTTGCTACATATAAGAAATTCAAGATGATATGGTACTTACCTAAAAGAGAAGTTGATGAGACCACTCTTTGGAGGAACTTCGTACTTATTTAGCAGGCCTTAATAGCCATAAGTTTGTTGTAAGTTCTCTTATACCAGGATTGACAAATATCAACCTTTTTTTGAAGCTATATGCAGATCTATGCTTCTACAACCTAGGTCATTATTCGGATAAAGTCAAAGTGAGGGACATAAATCTTAGGGTGAACAAGACAATCCTTTGCTCACTCCTTTGAGTTCTGGATCATTTTGTGGAGCCCTAGATTGATTTTATCAAGAGTCCCAATTACAAAGCCATGTGAAATCTTCTTGTAGGTCAGGATCCTCACATTAATCGGAGAGATGGAATGAAAAATACCAAGCTCACAGATATATTCACATGACGAAGTTTCAAAAACATTCTCAGGTGTGGTTGAGGCTTATATACAACAGAATATTTCCATTGGTCCTTTACTCCACTATAAGACAAAAATGGTCTGTATGATCTATTCCTGCATGAACGGGCAACCAATAAATATTGGCTATTACATCCAGAAGGAAATCCATAGGACAAGGGACACAAAGGGCAAGAACTTGGACTTTGCCAACACCCTCACTGTAGTTGTCATGCAATAGTGGATTGATATTTTTTATCCCAAAGGTGACAGGATTATTGTTGATCCTATTGAATATTTGGGCATCATAAATGTATAAGGTCCTGATAAGAACCCTAACACAAAGCTAATGATGGCTAAGGAGTGGAATATTCAAGCCAATCTGATAGCCCATATGCACAAAATGATATAATGGCAGTATCAGCAGGAAGGGATGGACTTTACAGAGCTAAATACATAATTCCCTTTACTGTCAATTTCGAGAATATGCTAGGAGAAGGGGAAGTCCTTCCAAAAAATAAGAATATGAACACACGAGATTTGATGAGTAATGGAGCTGAGGGAATGAAGACTAAGAGATGGACACTTGTGATGGATCCGATAATGAGAAGTAGGATGATGATACAGGCTCATCCGAGTCATCTGATGGCGGGGGAAAAGCAAATCACTTGGAAAAGGAGTAGGCCCTAGAGGTCCCAAGGAGTATCTCTCACCTTACTTTTGCTATTTTTACACATTAATTCAGATTGAAGACACTGCATGACTTAAGTGTGGGATAGGGGATACTATCTTTATAATAATATTTTGAGGTCGGGATGTTTATACCATAGTTCTTAAAATAAAAAACACACCAAAAAGCATAAACATACTTTGATTTTTTTTCATAGGTTTTCTTTAGTAACTACTTAGCCCTCATTATACCACAGAAAACATCCACCGCTTGGTTTTTCTTTTGGCCTCAATTATTTTTCGAGTGAGGCATTTGCATAGAGTGATTTTTGTTTTTAGCATTAGGAATGACTGTTCTCAAGGATGGATGGTTTATGATTGCCTTGAGGGTAAATGAGTCGATAGATAGTTAATCCCTTAAAACCAAGTTGAATGTTAGGAAACAATTTAAGTGTTTCATTGACCATATGTGTGAGTTTCATCCTTTGAATGTAAATATGTTATAATAAAAACAATAAACAACCACACATAAGACACTTAGGCTCATTTTCTTAACTCACTATTATAATGTCAGCTTAAAACAAAAATATGTGCATTAATATTTCTTGCTTAATCAAGGGGTAATATAGGTCTGTCTAGAGTCAAGTATGTGTCATGTGTGAGTGATCTTAGTTGATATTTCATTCTTTCATGTTGATGTACAAAACCTACTCGGGGTGTTTGCAATGCAAAACAAAGAATGTAGGATTAAAAGAAAGGCATCTGAATGTTGGAGTGGTAACTGTTCCTGTAGGAAAACTCGATGACCGGCAAGTCTTCATCCCAACTACCCTTGAAATCACTCACACACGCTCTCAACATGTTACCTAAAATCTTGATTGCTCGCTCATCCCGACCATCTGTTAGGAGTGAAAAGTTGTGCTAAGCTTCACCTGCGTACCATGACCCTTCTGAATCGATCCTCAAAACTGAGAGATGAACTAAGTAACCCAGTCCAAGATGATAGAAAATAGAACCCCAACAAACCAAACTAACTCTCGTATATAGAATCTAGCATAGTCTTTGTGCTTACTTGGTCATCTGTTCTTCAATCACCTGGATAGAATAAACCTATCAGCATGCACGAGGCATCCCTGTAATGAAATCCACCTTGATCTCCTCCCACTTCCAAGTAGGAATATTGATACCTTGTTGCATACCTCCCAGTCTCTGATGCTCAATCTTCCCAACCTATACTCTTCACCCAGGCTCTTATTTATACTAAATTCTAAGTCCAACGGGGTACCTCAATGACTTACTAGTCTAACTTGGCCACACCTCCAACAACCTAGAGTTCTCCGCTATGAACATTACTTCCCCCTTAAGAAGAAACTTATGCAGGTTCAAGCTCAAATCAAGAAGTTATTAGTCACACAATACTATGGTCTACCTATACACCACCACCTTATTCAAGCCTATCAATTATGATTATCCCAAGGCTCATTATAGCTAACGCTATTCATGAATTCCCTTATCTTCCAAGCTAGGCTAATAGCTGGGGTTCATGAACTTATACCTACCGAACATCTAAGGCAAGAATAGGGAGTTATCCTGAACTTACACGTTATAACCATCATTCCCATCATGCGAAAATATTTGCAAGGCTTAGAGTAAGGAAATCATGGGCATGAATACATCAAGAAATATAAGTTGCGCATATACCTGATATTTTGTGATCTTATGAGCCGCTAAGGCAAATTCAAAGGGCTGAGCTCATATAGCCAAGCATACTGAGAGATATGAGTTTACATACATAACGAGTTTCATGACATGAAGTTATGACTTATGGATTTATGAAGTAAGACTAGGATCATTGTCTGAAGCCATTATATATAATTCTAAGTGTCCGAACATAAGCATGAGTTGAACATAGCTTTGACTGAAACATAAGGGAAAACATCTGAATAGGAAGGATTGACATCCCATAGCTACTATACTTAGATCATCCCTACTAGAGCACTCAAGACTTGACTTGACTCTTTAACTTATCATCTCCCCCTTAGCTTAAAGCCATCATTCTAAGGTTGTTGAATCCTTTCTTGAGGCTGGGCTACATCACTAACACCTGACATTCCATTCGCCCCTACAGTATTCACTGAAGGCTTCATACCTACAAGAATTTCATACCACCTATGGACATGCCTCATACTAGGATGCAAAAAAATGATTTTATACCTTACATTGTGATTCCTGAGTCTAACAATGTGTGAGGATCAACTTGAAAGGATTATTACATATGTGTGAGTATTTTTGAAGGGCTCTCCCGATCCTCGCATTGTCCACTACCTACACAAGCTGAGGTGGGTGAGATGTCGAAGGCACCGAAGAGATGACTGGGGCTCTACCTTTTCCCTGCATGGCTACTGGGCAATCTATAAGCTTGTGACTGAGATTACCACACCAAAAGAAAGCATCTAAAACCACTAAAAACTTTCCTAAGTGGTTCTTCTCATATCTTGCAAGTCGGATATGTAATCTCTATAACCCTAGGCCTGCTCTCCTCAATTTTAGGGTCAAACTTTCTGCCCCTTTGATCCCCTTTGGATCCAGGCAATGAACACATATTAATGTAGGTGCTGGAGCCAATGCTCTCTGTTGGAGCTATGGGTGATTTCCACTGCCTGACCCTTATTGGGAAAACTCAAAATTTCTAATTCTAGCCCTCTTGTTCTCCCTTGTTCTTTCCTTAAACCTTCTGCCCGCCTTCGAACAATGAATATCAGGCAGACTCTTTCTGGTGAATATTCAAACCCTACTGGATATGGTACCCCTGGTAGTGTTCATATGTACGACTGGTTATTGGTTAAGCTGAGTGGCCATGGCCCGTATTAACACTCTAAAGGCACTCTCTAAGTCCACATCCATCACCTACCCACTAAAAGGTCCTATTAGAGTTAGTGGGGCAGGTGGATTCCCATTACCATTTCCTCTTCCGCTATCGCTTCTGGGATGCATTGTTTGCAAATGCGCAAAGCACGAGTTAGGAGAGAAACTTTTAGAGTTTGACACTCTATGCATGATAAAAGTCTACTTGACACTCTTCACACATATGAAAAACACTCTACTTGATGCGACTTTCAGACACCCTAGGACACACCTAAACCTTGGCTCTGATACCTAGTTTGTCATGACAAAGCATAGTCTTATACCGAGACATGTGACCTAGAACCATGAATGGCTCAAAGCTAACCCGTGACACAGGCATAGAAATTCAAGACCATAACTAAAGTGGAAATTAAAGGCACATGAATAAATGGATGTCTGAAATATAACAAAGGCCTTAAATGGAGTCAACACTCAGCATGTTGAATCATATAAATAATGTCTCAAAAGTCTTTGAAACATCAAATGAGTTGATGGGACAACACCCTCAACTAGCTCGATAAAGTCTAAAAAATGAAATCACAAGCAAAACATAAACTACTAACTATCCTCAGAAAAATGAGGACTCACCAAGGCTAAGGTGAACCTGGACTAAGCGGGAGCAAGCTAACAACGATACTAGGGTGGATCACTCAATCCTCTATCATCAAATGATATAGCATAGAGTCTGAGGTAAGTACTTGGAATGTAATGAGTATGAAGGGATAGGAAAACATACTAATAAAGCGGTATAAAAGAGATTTTAGGAGTAAATAGCATAAAACATGAGTTTCTGATCATAAACGAAACATGGGCTCAAGGCTATCAAATTTATACATAATTTGAGTACAAAAAATAAAACCTTGTAAAAATATCACTTAAGACAAAATTACATAATCAGATACATGCATAAATCATGAGGAACAATGGGAGATTCTTCATATCCGACACCATCATGATAGAGCTTATGTGATGCCCCAACTATCACACTCAAGTGGGGAAAGCCATCCAAAATCTTGCTAGGACAAAGGACACTAAACCATGATATCAATATCAAGCTAAGCCCCTTGTGGTGGGGGAAAACGCTCTTGAGAGGTCCCAAATATATATAGCTACATTGACTCTTAGTTTATGAGACCAAAGAACCTCAGAACCTCAAGCCTAATCTATTCTAGACACTACTCCAAAAACATGCATATACAAGTTTTTTTCAACAAAGCAGAAATCATTTTCTTCTTAGGAGTCCTTACTCCAAATATATCTTTAAAATGCAACACATTATCCTTGACCAAAATTGAGGAGAATACATACTTTTCTTTATATGAGCTTGCCCAAATCAGAAATCCTGTATACTCGAATCACTTCATAACTTGAAATCATGGAATCATAGATTTGAAATTCATAACATAATGCAAATCTTAATAATTCATCCTAATTGAAATCATGGATTCCAAGCTTGGAATTCTCGCAAAACATGTATCATAGGGCAAAATTTTTTAATAACTTGATAGCATGAAATTATAATCGATTTGAGTGTAAAAGCAGCCCATTAGTCTCAAATCACATATTAGAACTTGAGGGGGTTGTCCCCATAAGCATAGCATAGGAAATTTCATAAGGTTGGGTTAAAACCCTAGAAATCAATGCACATTATTAGAAATTTGAATTCATGAATTAGAGGGAAACTTGGGCATGAGGCTGGAAGAGACCCCTAATTGAAAACCCCAGATACCTAGGTAAACTAATTTCTTGGCTTAGCTTGAGCCCTGAGGGAATTTGATCTTCTAATTAGGGTGTGAGGAAGAGAATGAAGGTTCTAGGGTGGATAATACCCTTAAAACACTCTTTACCAGGTTTAAAACAATGTAATTAGGAGCTAATATCTTAGGAATTATGAAAACACCCTTAATGATTCGATAGGGAAAAAGACACTGCCAGTCACCATGAGTGGTACCACGAATTGTACACCTAAATCCCGACTTGT
This sequence comes from Datura wrightii, assembly GCA_035772735.1. Taxonomy (NCBI): domain Eukaryota; kingdom Viridiplantae; phylum Streptophyta; class Magnoliopsida; order Solanales; family Solanaceae; genus Datura; species Datura wrightii. The sequence goes on along the minus strand of JASDFA010000006.1, from coordinate 85,493,626 downwards.
GGTTTCCTTTCAGTTGCCAGCCAGTCCCAGTTTCCCAACTCTCTGCTTCTTACTACGAGCACTTATAATAACTCGTTGGTTCCAATGATGAGTCATACCTTGAGTCGTGATATCACTCCTTTCATCAGTAGGTCCTAACAACGATTGTATTCCCTGACCTGTCCACCAAACAACGAGTCAAACAATGACTTGTTGGTTCAAGATCTGACAACTAGTATCTCATCACGACCTCAGACTATGACTTGTTACATCAACCTACAGGTTGAACTATGACTCGTTGCCTCAGTCTTTCTTCGTAGATTTTGACTACAACTCGTGACTACAAGTTGTACTACTCACCATGATTCATGGTGTGGACTCATGGTCTAGGAGATGGAATCACATAACATTACTACAACTCCCCTCTACGACTCGTGACATCAAAACATGACTCGTACAATGAGTCATGCGGAGAGATTTTGCAAATTTTTCTACTGATTCTGCTACATGTCTAGGGTTTGATCTTAGGGACTTTTGGGGGTATTACAATAAAGTAATATCAACCTACAACTTTTTACTTAGAAAAATTGATAAGTGTTACAATTGGATGTCTTAATCAGATTGTTAAATTTCTAAGACTCTAGACTTTCATCTCATCTGAATAAAGTTCACATTTTGAAGATTGCTATAATTATTTCGATGTTCGTAGTATGTTAGTATAACAATAACTCTAGAATCAATTTTATCAAATAATTTGAATATGAACTGAAATTAGACGATCAACCTTACAAGTCTTTGTGTGTAAAATAATTGGACTTTAAAATCTTTTATTACTTGTACAATCATGTGTGCTTGTTCCTATATTTGGAAATGCAAGGTCCCTAGAAGTAGGATAACTACAACACAAGTACATCAAATAGTGAAGAGGCATTATCTACTATGGAAAATTACTCTAGTGATGATGAGATTAATGCTACAGAGGAAAGATATAAATCCGTAGTAGCAAGAGAATAATTAGATTAAGTGTATTTCTTGGCACCAATGGCCAATTTAGACTAAGAATCTAATGATGAAAATTGTGAGGCACATATATCGGAGTCCAATGATGAATATGAAGATACCCATACTCTACAAGAGAAATAATTGGATTTATATATTTCCCTCGAGGAAAATCTCAAAAATTAAGGAGAAAAACAAAAGGACCTGAAAATGAGGATAAAAAAGTAGGTTCTCTAATTAAGCTATAAAAATTATGCAGTGGAGATGGAAAAAAAACAATCATAGCTTCTCTCTTAGATGTTAAATATTGGGCCAACAAAATTCGTAAGGAACAAAAAAGCCGGCTTAAAGTTATCAAAAGAGAGTTATGTGTTGAGCGTAAAAGAAATAGGGTGCAACAAGAAAGCCTAAATAGAGAAAGGAATGAAAAAGACAACACACTTAACAATAGGGTATTCATATATATATCTCCTGCAATCATCCTTCCCCTAGATTCCCTGAATACATATGCTTGACCAAGGCCCGGATCAAGACACGAGACAAGGAACCTTGAGAGACCCCAAGTCAATCGATAGCATGAACATACATCTCACTCAATCAGGTAAAGCAGAAGACTTAACATAATAAACATTGCGGAAATCCGAACATAACATAACAATCTGAATATACAACCCAAGTTTGAAGCTAAATAAAATCTATTGTTTGAAAAGCCTCTAAGTTTTATAAGTTGATGGGACAAGACCCCAACTAACTCTCTAAGTCTGAAACTGAATATATGAGGACAACTGATAACAAAGGGTCCTCGAGAGATGAGGACTCATCAATAGAGACTAGATGCTAACTCCAAAAGTTGGCTAGTGACGAGGCTGAGTCTGAAGATCGGAGCCTATATCATGAAACAATACATCATAGAGTATGCGGTCAGTAAGTGGAATCTACCGAGTATGCAAGGTAATTAAAACCTCTTAAATAAGTAAAATCATTTAAAACATGCATAATATAAAATAACATCAAGATAAGAATTTGAGAGTAGGCCTTGCATGCTATTTGCTAAAATCTTGATCTGAACATAACTGAACATGCTTGCTCAATACTTAACCATGATTGAAAATACTTAATTCACTTGAAAACATGATCGTAGACATGGGTAACTTGAAAACATGCTTTTCATAATAAATATCTCATCATACTTGAACATACGTCATAAATCTCAACTTTCATAAACTTCTCATTGATGGGCATTATAGTTTATAAAGCTTGAAAACGTGATTATAATGGAAAACAATGTAAAAATTTTCCATGAATCATAATTCAATAATAGAGACATACTTAGATCATATCAATGGTAGAAACTTAGGAAATTCATGCATTAGGTTAAAACCCCATAAGATCAACATATAGATTTTCAAAAATTAGAGAGGGGTTGGGCATGGGTGTGAAGAAATTCACCCATTCATAATCTTACATACCTGAGAGGATCTGGTTCTATAATTTCTCTGATTGCCCAAGAAAGAATTGATGAAAACATAAAGAAAATTGAGCTTGATCACCTCTCTAGACCTTTACTCTTGCATGCATTAATAGGAATAACCTAGAATGAACTTACCCCTCTTAAAACTCATTATTCATAGCTTGAAACGACTTAATTTAGTCCTTAAGATCATAGGAATTATGGATAGGCCCTTCCTAAATTCACAGAAAATAAATGACTGCCAGTCCCCACGAGGGACTGGATGAGTCGTTACCATGAGAAATAGGTCGTCGCCTACTGTCGTGAAGTCCACTGCCACTTTTCCTCAAAGAGGTCCCCACGAGGGACCTAACAACTCGTTACTTGTTATCACAACTCGTGGTCACCACTCATTACCTTCACGGCCAAAACCCTAAGTCATTCACCAAACGTTAACCATGACTTACCTAATGAATTGTGGTGTCTAACCATGACTTGTGGGGTCCAATCGTGGGTACACTGCCAACTCCTCCTTCACCTTCCAATTGCCCTTGACCACGAGTAACCTGATGACTCGTGGGGTTGACCATGACTCGTGGTCACACCAAAATTAAAAATACTAGGCAACCCAACACTCCTAACCACGAGTCACGTAAAAACTCGTGTTCAACCTGACGAGTCACAGGACGACTCGTTCTACGACCTGGTGCAGAAAAATACTATTTTCTCTATTTCAACTCCCGGATCTGATCTTAGGGCTTCGGAGGTATAACAATATCTCCCCCTTTGGGAACATTTGTTCTCAAAAGTTGAAAACCATATAGAAAAGCAGAGAAACACAATCATCATACTCAAATACTGTTCATATAAGCTGAAAACTTATGGAATGACTAACTTCGATTTAAACTACATGTCTAAACTGAATTCATGAATCATACATACATACATATACATGAAAGAGACTAGGGAACATGAACTAAACATGAAAATAAATAGTGTTTTAGGGCAAAAACAGATACCTTAAGATGGAACTTAGCCGGTAGGGAATAAATGTGGGTGTCTAGCCATCATATCTATTTCTACTTCCACGTAGCTCTCTCAACTTCCTGATTCCTCCATAAAACTTTAACTGAAGCTACTTCCTTGCTTCTTAGCCTTCAAACCTGAAGATCTAGTATTTTCACCAAAACCTCTTAATAACTAAGAATATCTTACACACCGACACTATCCACTGGAACATCTAAAGCTGGATCACCAAAAACATCTTTAGGAGCGATACATGGAAAAATGGATGAATAGAAGCTAATTCTGAGGGCAACTCCAATTCATACGCCACCTTGCCAACCCACTTCATAATTCGGTATGGGCCAACATAATGGGGATTGAGTTTCTCTTTCTTTCTGAACCTCATCACTCCCTTTATGGGAGACACCTTCAGGAACACCCAATCATCCACTTCGAACTCAAGTTCTCTCCTTCTCACATCCACATAAGATTTTTGCCGACTCTGAGCTATTTTCAACCTGTCTTATATGAGTTGAACCTTCTTTATGGCCTCATGGATTGAATCTGGTCCTATCATCAGAGCTTCACTAACTTCAAACTAACTAATACGCGATCTACATCTCCGCCCATAGAAAGCCTCAAACATAGCCATTTGAATGTTGGAATGATAGTTGTTATTATAAGCAAACTCAATAAGAGGCAAATGGTCATCCCAACTACCTTTGAAGTCAATCACACATGCTCTCAACATGTCCTCGAGAGTCTGAATTGTCTGCTCCGCTTGACCATTCATTTGCGGGTGAAATGTTGTACTGTTCTTAACCTAACTACCAAGTCCTTGTTTAAACGATCTCCAAAACAAAGAGGTAAACTAGGTTACTCTGTCTGATATGATGGACAATGTCACTCAATACAATCGAATTAGCTCCTGGATGTATTGTTTGGCATAATCCTCCACGGAATCAGTGGTTTCGACCGGTAGAAAATGAGTGGCTTTGGTTATCCTGTCAAGACCACCTAAATGGAGTCATAGTGTCGGCGAGTGCGAGGCAACCCATGATGAAGTTCATATTGATCTCTTTCCACATCCAAGTGGGAACACTAATATCCTGAAGCACACCTCCCAGTCTCTGGTGCTCAACCTTCACTTGCTGACAATTCGGGCACTTAGACACAAATATTGTGGTGTCCTTCTTCATGCCATTCACCCAATAAACATACTGTAGGTCATAGTAGATCTTGGTGGCACCCGGATGTATCGAATATGTGGAACCGTGAGCCTCATGCAACATCCAATTTCTCAAATCATCAACATTCGAGACACACAAGGTGTTACACCCCATAAATTCTTGACATTTAGATGGTCTATTCGTATGTTGGTTAAGAGTTTTAGAATGCCATATATGCTAGAAAATGGCCCAGGGGAAAACCGGACAAGCGCCGCATCGAACCGTCGTAAGAGGAGGCCGGGCAGACCCCGTCCGCTATGGCAACATGCCACGGAGGTCGTCCCTCCCGATGGCAACGTGCCATGGAGGGGCTGTGCAGGCTCAAGTATATAAACCCCTCCACTTCGGTTTTATTTAATTTTAACTTATAATTTCCAGTAGAAACGAAGGGGAACAGGGGAGAATGAGGATTTCTTATAAATATTCATCTGATTGCATCATTAAACGCGGTCCAAACTCGAATTAATCTTGGGTTGTGAAGTATTAAGCTGCAGCAAGCATTCCTGCGGAGTTAATTTCATGAAATTCGGCCCGCAAACAGTCGTCCTACCGAGCTAAGGTAAGTGGAATTGGTCAAAATTAGTGTCAATATAGTCCTAGGCCTAATGTGAGTATTTCTCCCTTCTGGACTTTCGAGAAATCGAGAGTTTTTGGCTATTTTTCGATAAGTCAAAGTTTGGACTATATATATATTCAAAGTGGTGTTTTCTTCCAGAATATTGGTGAATTTACTTCTAATTATTGTATATATGATTGCAGCTTGAAGAAATAGCTGGATATTTTCCATATTACGTCAGTTAGTCCAGAAGTCAGAAACTGAGGTATGTAAAGCCAGTTTCTTCGGCAAGTTAGTAATTCTGGTATAGCAAAATGAAATAAATTCCAGAAGGAAGTTCTAGAAGCTGAGTATTAAGTATGTTTATATTATTATGCCATATTCAGAATAAAAGTCAGTAAATTTGTACCAAACAGCGAGATATCAATCTAGACTCAAAATCAGATTCAATTTAATTCAGTAAGAGGTCTAGAATAGAATATCAAAACATGAACAGTATTATCAGATTTATTATACATGTTATATGCGATTATTGATGTTTGTTGAGACTTGAATGTGTTATGTGGGCACCCTTAGAGCTTTCTTGCCACCCCAGGGTTAATAGCTATGTCGACTCGCCGGACATAGGGTGAGGATACAGCACTCCAAGGAGTGGCATGCCGTCCGCAGTAGGACGAAGATAGGATGCCTCATTCCCCATAGCAGGCTGATCAGCATTATAGCATACCCTGTCCAACGCTTGCGCCCAAGGCACAGATTACAGATTATAGATACAGATATCAGATTACAGTTAAAGGAGTCCTCCGGACTCAAATACAGTTATATTCAGGGGCCTAGAGAGCCCAAGCTGCATACCCAGGGGGCCGGTGGGGTGTTCGTAGTTATTAGGTGAGGGGAGTGAATTTATTTTTGGATGGTTTGACCCGGGTAGGGATATATATATTGCTTGTTGATTGGCACCTTTCGGCTTATGGGGGCTGGTATAGGTTCTTGTATGCTATATATACATGTGTTACTTATTATATATATATATATATATGCCACTTATTAAATTGATAGATAGCAGAACGCCGCATTGACAAGTATGATTCTTATCTTGTTTTCCAGTACAGTTAAGCTCGGTACAGATTCTGCCACTCCAGACGATCTTAGCCATATTCTGTTACTCAGTAACTATCAGTATTACTGTCTATTTTCAGTCATGTTTAGTTATTACTTTGCATACTCGGGTACCAGTGGTACTAATGCCCCTTTGGGGGGGGGGCTGCATTACTTTCCTGCAGGTACTCATAGACGAGGAGCCGATTCTTTGTGATTCCAGCCAGCACACAGAGTCATCAACTCCAGTCATCCGAAGCTAGACAGCTAGAGGTTTATTCCTTTCTTTTTTTGTACAGTATGGGTAGGTCGGGGCCCTGTCCCAACCATCGTATCACTATTCTTAGAGGCTTGCAGATTGTATATTCCCTGTGGTTAGCTGTATCGGTCGTGTGAGACCGTCTGTATGTTTTAGTTTTTTATGATGGCCGTATGGGGCCTTATTCAGTTGGTAGTGGTGATCTTGTTGGTCACATAGAAGTTTAGTACTTGTTTTCTTGATTCAGAAATAACTAGACAGCATGGTCGCCTTGTTAGCCCGCATAGGTTCCCTATTGATTCAGTTGTTCTGGGTAACTATTGTTTTCTTACAGGTGGCTATAGGCCTAGTCAGCCGGAGGTTGTATTTACAACCGTTATATAGCCCGTCGTTTTCTTGAATCCAAATTTAGAGCCAGCCTGGCACCAGAAGTGCTTAGGCTCAGTTAGTCCAGCAGTCTAGGTCCTAGTAGGGCACCAGGTGCCAATCATGCCTCCCAAGGTGGGGCGTGACAAACTTGGTATCAGGGAAGGTCGTGTCCTAGGGAGTCTTCAAGCCGTGCTAAGTAGAGTCTTGTCTATGGATGTTTTGTGCACCACATACCATAGGCAGGAGGCTGCAAGGCATGAAAGGATGGTTACTCTTTGTTCATAATCAATCGTTCCATAGAGCAGTACAGTATAGGGTTGAGTCCCTAAAAAATTATCATACTCTTTGTTTACAGATAAAATGGCAGACCAGCGACATACTATCACTGGTAGAAGACTGGATATCACAGCAGGAGAAGGCACCAGCAGGATGCCTCAGCTTCATTTTGAATCTGCCTGATCCAAGGGCGATACAGAGACATCATCTCGACCTTCTCAGCGGTCTTCACCCCACCAGGAGCCCCTCGGGACGACATTACCTCCGACAGTTCCTGTACCTACACCATCCGACTAGGAAATTCAAAGTGCAGTAGTTATGTTGGCCCAAATGATGGCTACTCAGCACCAGTCAATGCCACCCATAACAGCAGAGTCATCAGTGTGCCTGGAAGTTCGAGAATTTGAGAATTCTTGGCACTAGGTCCCCCACAGTTCACAGGGTCGGATCAGGTAGAGGACCCCCAATACTTCCTGGATCAGATGTAGAGAATCTTCCGGATCATGCATGTGACATCTATAGAATTAGTGGAGTTAGCGGTATTTCGGCTGCGGGATATTGCTGTGTTGTGGTACAAGAGTTGGGAAAGGTCCCGAGGGAGAGATGTTGCCCCTCCGACCTGGTCCATCTCTTCAGAGGCTTTCTTGGACCGTTATCTGCCACGAGAAATCCAATAGGCCCGGATGGACTAGTTTTTGCACTTGGAGCAGGGGGCGAGGAGTGTACGGGAATACGCCCAGCAGTTCAATTCCTTGGCCCGCTATGCTCCAGCCTTTGTGGACACCATGCCATCTAGAGTCCACCGGTTTATTATGGGTCTGAACCCGGAGTATATTGAGGCATGCATGACATCTACACTGCGGGAAGATATGGATATTGCTCGGGTGCGGCCTTTGCCCAGACTATTGAGGGTCTTAGACAGCGGCAGCAGGATAGCGGATGAATAAATTAGGAACAGCGCCGCAGGGATAGATCAGATGAAATACAAAGGGAGATTTAGAGAAGACCTAGGCCACGACTGTCAGATAGGCCACCTAGACCCCCACCTCCATCACAGTAGTAGAGGGGTAGATTCAGTCACAGAGGACAATCAGAGTCCGGCAGCAGTTCTCAAATGATAGATTAACCCCAACAGTGGAGGGCAGAGCAGAGCAGGTACACACCCCCACCTTGCCCTATTTGTAGCTAACCCCACACTGGAGCTTGCAGATATGGATCCACAGGGTGTTATATATGCAGGCAGGAGGGTCATGTGATGAGAGACTGTCCAGCCAGGGGTCAGCCGACATAATCAGGACAGGGCATCAGCAGGGCCGCGAGGTCCAGCAGCCTCGGCAGAGCGTAGGCCCTCAAGTCCAGCAGGTAGAGGCCGAGGTAGTCGAGGGGCCTCTAGTTCAGGTATGGGCCCGAGCCGTACCTATGCATTACCAGGGAGGCAAGACTCAGAGGCATCTCCAGATATGGTAACAGGTATGATGACTATTTGCTCACACCCTGCTTATGTATTGATTGATCCAGGATCTACTTTGTCCTACGTTACCCCATTTGTGGCTCGAACGTTCAGTGTTGTACCAGAATTGCTTCAGCAACCCTTTTCAGTATCTACACTTGTAGGTGACTTCATCATAGCCAGAAGGGTGTATCGAGGGTGTACAGTAGAGGTTGTTGATCGTCAGACTACAGTAGATCTGGTAGAATTAGATATGATTGATTTCGATGCCATTATGGGTAGGGGTTGGTTAGTGTCGTGCTATGCCAATGTAGAATGCTGGACCAAGACGGTCCAATTCCACTTTCCAGGGGAGGCAGTACGAGAGTGGAAGGGCAGTACAGCTACGCCAAAAGGTAGGTTTATTTCCTACCTTCAGGCGAGGAAGATGATAGCTAAGGGATGCATTTACCACATAGTCAGAGTCTAGGATGTTCGGGTAGAGCCTCCGACTCTCCATTCCGTTCCAGTGGTTAATGAATTCCCCAACGTAATTCCAGACGAGCTACCTTGTATTCCACCAGAAAGAGTAATAGATTTTGCAATTGAATTTCTACCAGGCACTCAGCCCATATCAATTCCTCCGTATCGTATGGCTCCTGCTGAACTTAGAGAATTAAAGGAGCAGCTGAAAGATCTGTTAGACAAGGGCTTTATTAGGCCGAGTACTTCACCTTGGGGTGCGCCGGTTCTATTTGTGAGGAAGAAGAATGGATCACTCCGCATGTGTATAGACTACTTGCAATTGAATAAGGTTACAGTCAAGAATAAGTATTTGCTTCCCAGAATAGCTGATTTGTTTGATCTGTTACAGGGGGCCAGATATTTCTCCAAGAATGACTTATGGTCTAGATACCATCAGGTTCGAGTTTGTGAAAGGGACATTCCAAAGATTGCCTTCAGGACCAGATACGGCCAATTTGAATTCCTAGTCATGTCCTTTGGGTTGATGAATGCCTCAACCGTATTTATGGACCTGATGAACAACATCTTCAGACCATACCTGGACCTATTCGTGATAGTGTTTATTGACGATATTCTGGTGTATTCCCGCTCAGAGGCAGACCACCAGGATCATTTGCGGACAGTGCTCCAGATTATCAGGGACCGTTAGCTGTATGCCAAGTTCTCTAAATGTGAATTTTGGTTGAACTCAGTAGCCTTCTTAGGGAACATCGTGTCGGACGCAGGTATACAAGTAGACACACAGAAAATAGAAGCAATAAAAACGTTGCCCAAACCTACCACTTCGACCGAAGTATGTAGTTTTCTGGGATTAGCAGGGTACTACAGAAGATTTGTTGAGGGATTCTCCACCATAGCGGCACCACCGACTAAACTGATGCAAAAAGCAGTAAAGTTTCAGTGGGCGGAGGCATGTGACCAGAGTTTCCAGGAATTGAAAGACAGGTTAACCTCCACCCTAATATTAGCATTGCTAGAAGGTACAGAGGGTTATGTAATTTATTATGACGCTTCGGGTATTGGGTTAGGATGTGTGTTGATGCAGCATGGTAAAGTACTTGCTTATACATCCAGATAGATGAGGAAACATGAAAAGAATTATCCTACACACGACCTGGAACTAGCCACAGTGATCCACGGCCTAAAGATATGGAGACATTACTTGTATGGAGTCCATGTGGATATTTTCACTAATCATAAGAGCCTACAGTATATCTTCACTCAGAAAGAGTTGAGTTTGCGGCAGCGTCGCTAGTTGGAATTATTGAAAGATTATGATGTAAACATTCTGTATCACCCAGGAAGAGCCTATGTAGTAGCAGATTCCCTCAGCCGCAAATCTATGGGGAGTTTGGCGTACTAGCAGCCTGAGCTGCGGGAGTTGGCCAGAGAAACAAACCAGTTAGCTAGTTTCGCCGTTCGCGTAGCAGAAATAGAGGAGAACAAAGCGGTAATTCAGAACTCTGCTATGTCATCATTAGTTTTGGAAGTAAAGGAACGACAGTATAAAGATCCTGACCTGGTTCAGCTTAAAGACAGAGTTCAGCAAGGAAAAGCACCGGATTTTCAGGTAACTGAGGATGAAGTGTTGCGATGTAATGGCCGCCTTTGTGTTCCAGATATTTCAGGGCTTCGCCAGTTGATTATGAGCGAGGTACATTACGCCCGCTATTCTCTCCATCCAGGCATGACGAAAATGTTCCACGATATCAAAGAAATCTACTGGTGGTTAGGAATGAAGAGGGAAATAACAAAATTCGTAGCCCAGTGTCCTAACTGCCAGCAAGTAAAAGCTGAACACCAGAAACTAGGCAAATTGACTAAAGACATAGCTATGCGTCTTTGGAAGTGGGAAGCAATAAATATGGATTTTGTAGCAGGATTACCCCATACCAGGCATAGAAATGACTCGATTTGGGTAATTGTTGACAGACTGACAAAATTAGCCCATTTTCTGCCAGTAAGGGCTACTTTCACTACCGAAGATTATGCTGAGTTTTATATCAAAGAAATAGTCAGACTGCACGGTGTTCCCGTGGTCATTATCTCTCATAGAAGGGCGCAATTTATAGCTAAATTTTTGCAATCATTTCCGAGAGGCCTGGGAACACAGATTAACCTGAGCACAGCTTTCCACCCTCAGACAGATGGACAGGAAGAACGCACTATTTAGACGCTCGAGAATATGTTACGAGCGTGTGTATTGGACTTTAGAGGTAGCTGGGATGAGCATCTACCACTTATTGAGTTGGCTTATAACAATGTTACCACTCATCTATGCAAATGGTGCCGTATGAGGCATTGTATGGGTGAAAATGCAGATCGCCAGTTGACTAGTTTGAAGTAGGAGAGTCCATGCTAATTGGACCAGATATTATTCATTAGTCAGAGGAGAAGGTAAAGCTTATCAGAGAACGCCTACTGACTGCTCAGAGCTGCCAGAAATCGTATGCTGATGTGCAGCACCGAAACTTGGAATTTAATGTGAATGACTGGGTGTTTTTTAAAGTTTCTCCAATGAAAGGGGTGATGAGATTTGGCAAGAAAGGTAAACTCAGCCCGAGATTTGTTGGACCTTATCAGATTCGTCGAAGAATAGGCCAAGTGGCATACGAGTTGAACTTGCCTTCGGAATTAGAGTCTGTCAATCCAGTTTTCCACGTGTCCATGCTGAGGAAGTATATAGGAGACCCCTCTAGAGTTGTCCCAGTTCCGGATGTCCAGGTTATTGAACAGCTGGCTTATGAAGAGATTCCAGTGGCCATACTAGACAGGCAGATTCGTAGGTTGAGAACTAAAGATATTGCTTCTGTCAAAGTATTATGGCGTAACAGGAACCGAAAGGAGATGACTTGGGAAGCAGAGGAAGATATGAAAGTAAGATATCCTCAACTGTTTCAGACTTAATTAGCCAGAGGTACGTTAGTATTATTGTTTTATGAATTGCCTTATATTATGTGAATAAATGAAATAGTTGGCTTTTGTGATGAATACTAGTTTGTGTGGAGTACCTGTATATTACTTTTCTGCATTTCCGGATTTTTGAGATAGTCCATATTACAGCGGAAACTCTGCCGAAATTTTTTTAGAACAAGTCAAGTAAGTTGAAATTCTTACAAATAGAAGTTTACATTCGACAACGAATGTTCTTAAGGGGGGAGGATGTTACACCCCGTAAATTCTTGACATTTAGATGGCAGATTCGCATGTTGATTAAGAGTTTTAGAATGCCATACATGCTAGAAAAAGGCCTGGGGGAAGACCGGACAAGCGCTGTATTGAACCATTGCAAGAGGAGGCCGAGCATACCCCCTCCGCGATGGTAATGTGCCACGGAGGCCGTCCCTCCGAGATGGCCAACGTGCCACGGAGGGGCTGTGCATGCTCAAGTATATAAACCCCTCCACTTCGGTTTTATTTCATTTTAACTTATAATTTACAGTAGAAACAAAGGGGAACAGGGGAGAACGAGGATTTATTATAAATATTCATCCGATTACATCGTTAAATGCGGTCCAAACTCGAATTAATCTTGGGTAGTGAAGTATTAAGATGCAGGCAGCATTCCTGCGGAGTTAGTTTCATGAAATTCGGCTGGCGAACCGTCGTTCTACCAAGCTGAGGTAAGTGGAATTGGTCCAAATTAGTGTCAATATACTCCTAGCCCCAAAGTGAGTATTTCTCCCTTCTGGACTTCCGAGAAATAGAGAGTTTTCGGTTGTTTTTAGATAAGTCAAAGTTTGGGCTATATATATATTCAAAGTAGTGTTTTCTTCTGGAATATTGGTGAAATTACTTCTAATTGTTGTATATATGAATGCAATTGGAAGAAATAGCTTGATATTGGCCAAGTTACGTCAGTTAGTCCAGAAGTCAAAAACTGAGGTATGTAAAGCCAGTTTCTTCGGCTAGTTAGTAATTCTAGTATAGAAAAATACAATAAATTCGAGAAGGAAGTTCCAGAAGCCGAGTATTACGTATGTTTGTGAATAAAAGTCATTAAATTTGTACCAAAATAGCGAGATATAAATCTAGACTTAGTATCAGATTCAGTTTAATTCAGTAAGAGGTCTAGAATAGAATATCAGAACATGAATAGTATTATTAGATCTATTATACATGTTATATGCAATTATTGTTGTTTGTTGAGACCTGATTGTGTTACGTGGGCATCCTTAGAGCTTCCTTACCGCCCCAGGGTTAAATTCTGTGTCGACTCGCTCGACAGAGGGTGAGGATACGTCACCCCAAGGAGTGGCATGGCGACCGCAGTAGGACGAAGATGGGATGCAGCATTCCCCATAGCAGGCTGATCAGCATTATAGCATACCCTGTCGAGCGCTTGCGCCTAGGGCACATATTACAGATTATAGATACAGACCTCAGATTACAGTTACAGGAGTCCTTTGGACTCAGATACTATTATAGTCAGGGGCCCAGAGAGCCCAAGCTTCATACGCAGGGGGCCGGCGGGGTGCTCGTAGTTATTAGGTGAGGGGAGTGAATTTATTTTTTGATAGTTTGACCCAGGTAGGGGTATATAGATTGCGTGTTGGTTGGCACCTTCCGGCTTATGGGGGCTGGTATAGGTTTTTGCATGCTATATATACATGTGTTGCTTATTAATGAGGGCGCTGCATTACTTGCCTTTAGGTACTCATAGAAGAGGAGCTGATACCTCGTGATTCCAGCCAGTACATGATCTTGGGCGAATTTATATGCCCAAGTAATACTCAAATGTGGAATTTTAGCCTTGTTTATCTATCAATGTGTATACATTCTCATGTAATTGGTAATAAAATGTGAATTTATACTAACCAACATGATTAGCATTGTTTTGTAGGTAAAATGTAATTTTGGGAAGCTTAAATGCATGTTGGAAGATATCGGGGTTGGACTCGGATGCGAGCAAGGGACAAGGCAATGGAAAGCAGAAAATAAAGGGGCTCCGCGATGGAGCCGTGTCACGCTGCCATCGCAGAGGCCTTCTGCCTGGATAGGGAATTTTCGGCCAATTTCCAGAGAGGGTACGCGATAGGTTCGTGGCATGGTGGCCTGGCTCCGCGTTGCACGCCGTGCCGCGTTGGGCCTTATTTCCTGGACCCCCAGTTCCAGTGAAGGTCCGCGTCGGTAGCATGTCACGGAGGCAGTGCTCCGCGATGCACTTCGTGACACGTTGCTTGTTATTCCGGGAAAAATTCCCACTAGTATAAATAGAACACTTAGGTTCATTTTTCAATATTCTGACTTGGTGGAGCAAGAACGTGGGTTACAGGCAGTTGAGGGGACGAAATTATCAGGGTTTTTCTCTCTTTCCTTCTCCTTGTATTCAATTGCTTGTATGTTTAACACTCATTTAATGATGTTTAATCCACAAATGAGTGGCTAATTCATCTTCTTAATGAGGGTATTTAACAATTGTAGTGAAATGTGATTGTTGATCATATTGGTTTTTCATCTTTTCTTCCATGGTTGTTCTATTAATTCTTGTTCTTACTGCATTAATGTGTGGCCTACGTTAATGTACATCTAAAAAGTCCGGTTTCACTCGAGAGAGCAAGAAATTGGAAATTGTGAATTAATAGGATATGATCTTTTCTTAGTTTGGGAAAATTGAGAATTGATTTACTTTCAGGATAGAAATATACCTGAAAGTCGTATTAGTAAATTTAGGAACCGGGTTTGTATGGCTAGAACATGAATTGCATTTAATCACAGAAATGTAGGTGGATGGTTCATGATTCTTAAGTGAGGTTAAATACGATAGTTTTAATCTCTTGGCAAATGTTCTTGGCTAGCAACCAGAGGAAAAGACTAACAAAATTACGTCGATAATTAATTTCATTACATGTTCGTTTAACCTCAGCATGCTTTCATTCATAGTTCAGACTCACATTAGATAGTTGTTTTAGATTTAATATAAAAATTATAAATCAAAATATCAAACTTTTGGTTACGCTGTTGTCTGCATTTTTAGAATTAAAATATAGTCCACTTGAGTAGATTGCACTTCATCCCAGTCCCTGTGGGATCGACACTTGGCTTACTTAAGCCACTTTACTACTAGTTCGACCACGTGCACTTGGTCTTAGCCTATATTTTGCAGATTTAATCTCTGTTAAACACTGGCAAGAGACAAGGAGCTGGTGGACTCGAATTTGGAGCCAGAAAGATTATTTTATCGACAGCGGAGAGAAGCTCTAGAAAGAAAGTTGCACTTGCTCAAACAGACGATCATGGAGTAACAACAGAATCCACTGGTAGTATGGGCAATGTTAGTGCCCGAAGAAGTAGCAGCTCGGCTGGTTCGCGAGGTGGCAATCCCACATGCTAATAATGTCACATCTAGCATCAGCAAACCTTAGCCAGGAGGGAGGTTCAAACTTAAGCAGAATATGGTACAACTGTTGCACACTAGCGGGCAGTTTACAGGTCTCCCTCATGAAGATCCACAGTAGCATCTCCAAAATTTTTTGGAGATAAGTGACAATTACATCCCTGTTGGAGTGTCATCAGATTATGTCCGGTTTACATTGTTCCCATTTTCACTATTGGGAGAAGCCAAGAGGTGGTTGAAAGCTGAGCCACCGAATTCTATTTGTACGTGGGATGATCTTGCAAGGAAATTCTTGATACGGTTTTTTCCCTCCGGTAAAACAGCAACACTTAGAAGTCAAATTCTATGTTTCAAACAGAGGGAGGGAGAGACTTTATATCAAGCTTGGGAGAGATTCAAGTCCATGTTGCGGGATTGCCCACATCATCATCAGTCCAATGATGTGCTGGTGCATACTTTTATAGAGGGTTTGGAACCCCATACAAAAATATTGCTAGACTTAGCAACTGCGGGACAAGCGCTGGAGAAAACTTATGGGGAGATGTATACCTTGTTGAACTGTATTCCGCAGGGCAATCCGGAATGGAATGCTGATTCGTCAAGGGGCGGGACAAGGAAAGCAGCAGGAGTGCTAGAAGTGGATGGGTTTACAGCTATTGCTGCACAAATAGCTACATTGCAAAATCAACTTAACACCCACTTCAGCAACATGACAATGAACCAGCCCCAAGCCCCAGTTAATGCAGTGCAGCAGATGTGGTGTGAAGTGTGTGGAAGTAGTGAGCACTCAGCCGAGTGTTGTGGAGCAAATCCTGACTTGGTAAACTTTGTGGGAAATATGCAAAGGAACAACCACAAACAGTATGGTAATAGCTATAATTCCAATTGGAGGAATCACCCCAATTTCTCCTGGGGTAGCAACAACCATCAGGGGCAAAGTTCGGGTCAGGGTGTGTAAAGGAACCAAGGAGGGCTGCAAAATTATCAAGAAAAATTCAGAAACAACAATGCACCTCCTCCACCACCATCACCCAGCATTGAGGAGATGTTCAAGACCATGATAGCTAACCAAGCTCAATTGCAGGCTGACTATGTGAAATTGGCAGCCGAAGTGATAAACAACCAGTTAGCTACCAAGGCACTTGAATATCAATTTGGGAAATTTGCTGGAGCCCAAAACACCAGGCCTAGAGGAGGACTTTCGAGTGATACAGATCCCAATCCCAAGTAGGTGAATGCAGTGACCACAAGGAGTGGGTTGCAGCTAAAAGAAGTGGAACCAGAAAGACCACCTCAACAATCGGGAGCAGCAGAAGTTGAGAGGGAGCAAAGTACTGAGAGGGGGAAGACTAAGGAAGCTAAATCAGAAAGACCACCAGCCCCATTCCCTCAACGATTAAAGAAACACAAGGAGGAGGCGTGTTTCAAGAAATTCATGGAGGTGCTGAAACAGGTACATATTAACTTACCTCTTGTTGATGTTTTGCAGGGAGTGCCGAAATATGCCAAGTATATAAAGGACATCGTGGCGAACAAAAGTCGATTGACTGAGTATGCTACGGTGGCTCTAACGGAGGAGTGCACTTCCAGGATTCAAAATCGACTGCCCACAAAGATCAAAGACCCTGGGAGCTTTACTATACAGATTACTATTGGGCAGAGTATCCGAGCTCGTGGATTGTGTGATTTGGGAGCGAGCATAAATTTGATGACGTCATCGGTATTCAAAAAGCTGGGTCTAGGGAGTCCTAGACCCACAACAGTGATCTTGCAATTGGCGGATCGGTCCTTAGCCAGACCTGATAGCATTGTGGAGGACGTTCTGGTGCAAGTTGGCTCCCTAATTTTCCCGGTAGATTTTGTCGTGCTGGATTTTGAACCAGATAGCGGAAGTCCCATTTATTTTGGGACGTCCCTTCTTGGAAACCGGGAAAGCACTGATTGACGTAGCTGCGAGGCAGCTAACAATCCGAGCACACGACAAGGTGGAGGTGTTCGATGTGTACAAGGCACCCAAGCTCCCGATAGTGCACGAAGAACTCTCGGTGATCAATGTTATTGATCAAGGCGAGGATGAGCAGAGGAAGGATTCACGAGAGTTATTGGGAAAACCACCAGAATAGTGTATGCACTACTGGGGGGAGGACTGTGATCGAGAGAAATCGTCCATCACCCTAGAGGACAACTGAGCTAAACGACGTCGAGCCGCGACGGTAAACCAGGCGCTGCACGGGAGGCAACCCGTGAAAAATTCTTCTCTTTGTAAAGTGTAAATAGATTTTTCTTTTTCTTTTTCTTGATTAACAATATTTTTTTTTAGTTTGTGCTTTTGTTTTTATTTTTAGTTAGAGTGAAACCTATAATTCTAACCAATTTCGTGTAGTGAGATGAATTTCAGGTCAAACGGAGGAAAATATGCACGGAATCGCAAAGGAAAATTCGAGGTATGAAAATTAATAAAAACTGGCAAAACAGTGAGCTAGGGCGATATCTCCGTGTCACAGAGGAGGACCTCCGCGTTACCCTCCGTGACACGTTGAGGTATAAATCCGGAATTGAAAAAAATTCCAGAACGGGCTCGCGACAACTCCGTGTCACGGAGGCAGTGCACCGCGATGCACTCCGTGACACGTTGTCATGTATATCGCGACGGGTCACACCGTGTCGCCGGGTGACCCACGCAATTTTCCCACTTTTAAACCCCGAAACCCCCTCATTTTTCCTTATTCACTCACTCCACGACCAAACTCCCTAAAACCCATCCCCCTTCAACGTGACACGGAATAGGCCAAGAAAATCATTGAGTTTTCTTCAATTCTTCAACTTCAAGGTATGTTCTTCGATTTCATCTCATTTCTTGTCGATTTTCTTCGATATTGAGCATGTGAGGTGAGCTAAGTTTGCCCTAAGTAGAAATTAATCATGAATTCAATTGAATTGTTGTTGATGAATGTTCGAAATATCATTATGATTGCTTGAACTCATTAATTACATAATTTAATCGAATTTTCTTGATATCATCATGTCTAGTGCTTGTTTTTGAATTTGAAGTGGAAAAATGTAGTGAACTTGTGAAATTCATGTCGGGATGTACATGTTGAGTGAGATGAGTCAATGTGCTAGTTTTTATCATGTTAATGGAACGACGGATTCTCGGGTCAGGGGAATATTGAAATTTGCAAAAATTGGGTTGGTTGTATAGGTTCGTGTAGATAAATTCTTGTTGTTTTTGTTTCTTTTTTTTTTCCTTGCTAAGTGCGATGGATTAAAAGGTTATCGATGGTAATGATTGTTGTTAGCTGTACGAAGTCTTAGTAGTACATAGTATATATACCATCGAATTCTTCGTATGCACTAAGCATGTTTGTATAGTTGGTTGTTTATGTGTGTAAATAAAGATGATCTTGCCGGTATGTTGTAACTGTAGCTAAGGACTAAGTGTGGGGTAGCCTAGCTTAACCCGACCACAGTCGAAGTTAATATTCATTGGCTTAACATTGATCTTGTCTACTTGGGTTGACAGGTAAAATGGCAAGCAGGCAAGAAAAAGGGAAAGGCGCATCAACATCTGGCGCCGGAAGAAAGCTAATCAGACTAGGCACAGCAATCCCAGCAGCACCACCGGTTCCACACGGCCAACGCCGCCAAGACGGAACCAGATGGGTGACAGATGAGGGGAAGAAGTGGTACGCAAAGCACAAAGAAAACAAGTACTTCCCCGAGGAACATATCACACGGGAACCATTGGGATAGGAGTTCCCTAGGATTGTCCACCGGATCGAGGTAGCTGGGCTCAACTTCATCTTTGAAGAGCCCAAGGAATGCAACTTGCACCTGATTCGGGAATTCTATGCCAATTGGAACACGGCCCTAAGAAGTCACACCATAAAAATCAGAGGGCAAATAGTCACATTTGAGCCCCACCACCTCAATGCTATCATAGGGGCGCGGGACACAGATGCCCACGTGCTTCGACAGTTGAACATCACTCCACCGTATGCGGACATCAGACGCAGACTGTGTGGGACCCGATCGACAGCTAGATGGAGCAGACACAAAGAGAGGGGCTACCATCAGACTTTGCCCTATTCACAGATGAACAGGGAAGCCAGAATATGGCTAAAGATCATCTGTTCCTGCCTAATCCCGGGGGTACATATGACAGATGTAACCCGGGATCATGTATGCCTGGTCTACGCCCTGATGAAAGGGCTGGAGATCAACGTAGGGGCGGTGATTATCTCCGCCATGAATAGAGCCCGGTTACATCAGGGGCACAGATACGGATTTGGTGGGTTACTCACCACCTTCCTGAGGGGCCTAGATGTTGAGGAAGATGCCCTTGACAATATCCCGCAGATGGAGCGGCGGGCCTTAGATGTCACTAAAACTAAGGCACCCGACACAACCCACAGGCCAGTGCTTACACTTGGCGAGCGACATGCTCGTGATGATTAGTATATGGCTCGCATGTATGGGATGCAGATGCTACAGCTGAGGATAGGCGGGAGGCCGGCGACAGAGGAGGAGCTACGGCAGCTCGAGCTAGACTACCCTTTCAGCGAGAATGCCAGGGCTCTATGCCGAGTAGGGCCACCATTTGTAGAGCCTACTGATGATGATGTCCCCACAGACGAGGAGACACGTCGGGAGGACTCCGATGTGGAGTCCGATGATGACGACGGGGGTGATTCAGACATGGGAGATGAAGCAGCAGCACCTGACGAAGAAGTGGAGTACTTTGATTAATCAGGGAGTTCCACCACCCGATTTTTGTACTATTTCAATTTTTGTGAACATTGGGGATAGTGTTCGAGCTAAGTGTGGGGTGGGAGTAGTTAGGTGCTGGGCTGTGTTGTTATGTATGTATGTCCTAATCTGTTGTCGTGTCTATGAAATTTTGTTGTTCCCTGTGATTTGTGAATTGTTAAGTTGTTGTTCTGTATTGTAAATTTATGTGAAATTGATGTGTGTTGCTGAATGTTGCTAGATGATTCTGTACATATTTTTGTTAATCAAAATGATCGATATTTAAAAAAAAAAAAATTTCAATTCTTGGGTTTCTCGGCGTTTGTTTTCGGTTCTTTTACCGAGAATGGTCCAATTGAACCGAAGTCATAGTTAGCGATCGTTCCCTATGATGGATGGATGACGACCGTCTTAAGGGAAATGTAGTTGTTAGGAGTAAGTTTTTCAATTATTTTTCAGTTGTTTTCTTTTGTGGGTTGCATCCCAAAACCTGTAGTTACTTTATGGTTGCGGAATTCTGGCTGCGTGTTGTACATGATATTTAAAATGCAAAGGTGATTCATATGAAAGCATGTAACTTTGTAAATATATTGAGATACCTAGGCCATAGAGTTCGATTCAGTGTGATTGAGGCTTAATGTTTGAATTCCTGTAATTAGCTGATTGAAGAGTCTGTGAATACATCTTGAATTGAGCATGTGCAATAAGTGTGAAGTGAGGTTTTGTTATTTCATGCTATTGTGAAGTGTCTAGAACTTGCCTGGTGTGTGTACAAAACGAAATGAAGGAGGTGTATTGTAGGAGAGGATGTAGGCATTTCTTTGTTTTAACCGAAAGTTTCTATTTTTTATTGTCGTACCCACCTGGATTGTATACCCTAGTCAGCCCGTTGAGCCTTTAGCCTATTATTTTTTCTTTTGTCAAAAAGTGTAAAGAGAGATTAATCCTTTTTTTTCATTAGCCGTAAAGTCTATACAAAACTCGTAAGCGCTTAAGAAGAGAAAATCATTTTCCCAAAGTGTCAAAAGAGTGAGAATGGTGAAAAGAAAAGAAAAGCCGAGTGATGGAAGAAAAGGAAAGGTTGAAGGTGCACTTGTTATAAATAAACTATAATGAAGGTGCATGAATAATCTTTGTTGTTGTGTTAAGTGTGCTTAATAAGATGGGCCAAACTAAAGAAATACTTCAATAATGGGAGAAAGAAAAAAAAAACAATGTCCATGAGTTGATGGGATGTGTTGAAAAGGCGCTTAAGGATGCTAGTGGCTATTATTGGTTAGCCCAATATTTACTAGTTCCATAGCTTCCATTACAACCCGTTAAAGTCCTACGTGATCTTACATCCCACTTCTTTATATTAGTGGAATAATACACTAAGGGCAAGCTTATGGGTCATGACATGATGCATGTGAATTCTTTTGGGAGAGAGAGCAAAATTGTGTTTACATGCCCCTTCTTGAAATTTTGTGAGTTCATATGAGCAAAAAGGGGAAGACTCTCTTGTGTTGTGAGGGCACATGCTTGATGAGAGATTAATTTTCGTGTCGGATATCTTGATCAGCTGATTTGCATGAGTTTGCCAATATCGAGAGTCGATTCTTAAGTCTAGGAGGTCTTGATGTATTGAAGGTCATTGCATTCATAGGACCATGCATGTTTTCTTGATGATTTGCTGTATTGAATAATCAGTATGACCGTAGCCTAAATTGTCGAACCAAAGTAGTGAGGTTGGGATGTAAATTGCATGAGGTGTAGGATTGTTGTTCGAGGACGAACAAGGATTTAAGTGTTGGGTAAGTGATCTTGGGAAAATTTATATGCCCAAGTGATACTCAAATGTGGAATTTTAGCCTTGTTTATCTATCAATGTGTATACATTTTCATGTAATTGGTAATAAAATGTGAATTTATACTAACCAACATGATTAGCATTGTTTTGCAGGTAAAATGTAATTTTGGGAAGCTTAAATGCATGTTGGAAGATATCGGGGTTGGACTCGGATGCGAGCAAGGGACAAGGCAATGGAAAGCAGAAAATAAAGGGGCTCCGCGATGGAGCCGTGTCACGCTGCCATCGCGGAGGCCTTCTGCCTGGATAGGGAGTTTTCGCCCAATTTCCAGAGAGGGTACGCGATAGGTCCGTGGCACGGTGGCCTGGCTCCGCGTTGCACGTCGTGCCACGTTGGGCCTTATTTCCTGGACCCCCAGTTCCAGTGAAGGTCAGCGTCGGTAGCGTGTCACAGAGGCAGTGCTCCGCGATGAACTTCGTGACACGTTGCTTGTTATTCCGGGAAAAATTCCCACTAGTATAAATAGAACACTTAAGTTCATTTTTCAATATTCTGACTTGGTGGAGCAAGAACGTGGGTTACAGGCAGTTGAGGGGACGAAATTATCAGGGTTTTTCTCTCTTTCCTTCTCCTTGTATTCATTTGCTTGTATGTTTAACACTCATTTAACGATGTTTAATCCACAAATGAGTGGCTAATTCATCTTCTTGCTGAGGGTATGAACAATCGTAGTGAAATGTGATTGTTGATCATATTGGTTTTTCATCTTTTCTTCCATGGTTGTTCTATTAATTCTTGTTCTTACTGCATTAATGTGTGGCCTACGTTAATGTACATCTAAAAAGTCCGGTTTCACTCGAGAGAGCAAGAAATTTGAAATTGTGAATTAATAGGATATGATCTTTTCTTAGTTTGGGAAAATTGAGAATTGATTTACTTTCAGGATAGAAATATACCTGAAAGTCGTATTAGTAAATTTAGGAACCGGGTTTGTATGGCTAGAACATGAATTGCATTTAATCACAGAAATGTAGGTGGATGGTTCATGATTCTTAAGTGAGGTTAAATACGATAGTTTTAATCTCTTGGCAAATGTTCTTGGCTAGCAACCGGAGCAAAAGACTAACCAAATTACGTCGATAATTAATTTCATAACATGTTCGTTTAACCTTAGAATGCTCTCATTCATAGTTCAGACTCACATTAGATAGTTGTTTTAGATTTAGTATAAAAATTATAAATCAAAATATCAAACTTTTGGTTACGCTGTTGTCTGCATTTTTAGAATTCAAATATCGTACACTTGAGCATATTGCACTTCATCCCAGTCCCTGTGGGATCGATACTTGGCTTACTTAAGCCACTTTACTACTTGTTCGACCACGTGCACTTGCGTGTAGCTTTATACCCAAAGCAAAAGCACCGAACAGTACACAGAGTCATCAGCTCCAGTCATTCGGAGCTGGACAGCTATAGGTTTATTCCTTTCTTTTGTTGTACAGTATGGGTAGGCTGGGGCCCTGTCCCGACCATCTTATCAGTATTCTTAGAGGCTTGCAGATTGTATATTTCCTGTAGTTAGCTATACCAGTCGTGTGAGACCATGTCTATGTTTTAGTTTTTCTATGATGGTCGTGTAGGGCCTTATTCAGTTGTTAGTGGTGATCTTGTTGGTCACGTAGCAGTTTAGCACTTGTTTTCTTGATTCAAAAATAACTAGACATCATGGTGGCCTTGTCGGCCCGCATAGGTTCCTTATTTATTCAATTGTTCTTGGTAGCTGTTGTTTTCTTACAGGTGGCTATAGGCCTAGTCAGCCGGAGGCTGTATTTACAGCTGTTATATAGCCCGTCATTTTCTTGAATCCAATGTTAGAGCCAGCTTGGCACCAGAAGTGCTCATGCTCAGTTAGTCCAGCAGTCCAGGTCCTAGTAGGGCACCAGGTGCCAGTCATGCCTCCCAAGGCGGGGCGTGACACAAAGGACCCTAATATTGAAGCACCCCATCTCCCCCTTTGGAGAATACTTCTACCTTCTTATTCATAATGACTTCCTTTAACTTTACCAAAATAGGGTCCTCGTCTTGTCTAGCTTTTACATAAGTCACCAAGGACGATTCTGATCCGTCCTACATAATAACACTTCCATCGATTGAGTCAACCAAACGAACTCCCAACCTTGCAAGTCGATGCACATCCTTCACCAGCTCCTTCCTTTCCTCATCCACATGGGATACACTTTCAATAAAGAGTCTACTAAGTGCGATTGCTACTACATTAGCCTTACCCTGAAGGTAAACGACACTTATATCATAATCCTTAAGTAGCTCCAACCACCTTCTTTGGTGTAGATTTAGGTCCTTCTAGGTAAACACATATTGTAAGCTCTTGTGGTCCGTAAACACATCTATGTGGATTCCGTACAAATAGTATCTCCAAATCATCAATGCGAATACAACAGCTGCCAATTCAAGATCATGGGTCGGGTAATTCTTCTCATGAACTTTCAGCTTCTTGGAAGCATATGCTATAAATTTACCATGCTGCATCAAT
Source organism: Datura wrightii (assembly GCA_035772735.1). NCBI lineage: Eukaryota > Viridiplantae > Streptophyta > Magnoliopsida > Solanales > Solanaceae > Datura > Datura wrightii. The sequence continues at coordinate 85,469,025 of JASDFA010000006.1, read as the reverse complement.
ACACAACTAATACCAATCCTAAAAGCATTGCAAAACACCACAAACCCATTGGTACCCTCGGGTAGGGTTAACACCGGTGCTAAGGTAAGTCGAGCCTTCAACTCTTGAAAACTCCTTTTACAAGCAGCCGACCATTGGAATTTCACTTTCTTTTGAGTCAATTTGCTCAATGACACTGCAATAGATGAAAATACTTCAATAAATCTCCAATAGTACACAGTTAAACCCAAGAAAATCCTTATTTCTAAAGGATTCATTGGTCTAGGCCAATTCTTTACCGCTACTATCTTCTGAGAGTCCACCTTTATTCCCTCACTTTACACCACATGGTCCAAAAATTCCATTGAGTTCAACCAAAACTCCCACTTGCTGAATTTGGCATATAATTGTTGGTTCTTAAGAGTATCTAGTACCATCCTAAAATGAGCGGCATGCTCTTCCTCACTCCGACAGTATATCCTGATATCATCAATAAAAACGATCACGAACATATCCAAGTATGGCTTGAACACCCGGTTCATCAAGTCCATAAAAGTAGTAGGGGCATTTGTTAGTCCAAAAGACATAACTACAAACTCATAATGACCATACAACTTCCTTAAGGCTGTCCTTGGAATGTCACTCTACCGAACCATGAGCTGATGGTATTCGAATCTGAGATCTATCTTCAAAAAGCATTTAGCACCCTAAAGCTGGTCAAAAAATTCATCAATCCTGGGGAGAGGATACTTATTCTTGATGGTGACCTTGTTCAATTGCTGATAATCAATACACATATGAAGAGAACCATCTTTCTTCTGAACAAAGAGAACTGGTGCACCCCATGGGGATTTATTCGGTCTGATGAAGCCCTTATCTAAAAGGTCCTTCAACTCCTTTTGCTTGGATAGAGCCATTCTGTAAGGAGGAATAGATATAGGTTGCATATTTGGTAGGAGGTTAATACCAAAATCAATCTACTGCTTGGGAGGGATTGCCAGGAGATCCTCTGGGAAGACCTATGAATACTCACATACTACTGGGACTGACTGGACAGTCGGGGACTCGGACGTGGCATCCTTAACCCTAACTAAATGGTACACACAACCGTTGGAGATCATCTTTCTAGCCTTAAGATAGGAAATGAAACGACCTCAAGCAAAACTAAACTACCCTTCCATTCTATGATTGGCTGACATGAAAATCCGAACTCTACCGCCCAGGTTCTACAATTAATTGAGGCATAATATGTAAATAGCCAATACATGTCAAGGATAACATCAAAATCGATCATGGCTAACTCTACCAGATCTGTTAAGGTGACTTTCTGAAGGTCTTTGAACGGGCGACTTCTATACACCCATCTAGCTACAACTGAATCACCTACTGGAGTAGAGACTGAGAAGGGTTCTGACATGATTTCAGGACCGACTCCAAAATTACTAGCCAAATAGGGAGTCACAAAAGACAAGGTAGCCCCTGGATCTAACAAAGCATATACATCAAGGTGGGAAACTTGTAACATACCAGTGACTACATCACAGGAGACCTCCTGTTTCTAGTGAGATGCTAGGGCATAGAATCCATTTTGGCACTAACTGCCACCTATGCTAGTGGATTCGCCCTGTTGTGATGGGCGGGCTAGTGGAGCTGCTGAACTGGAGGCTAGGCCTCGACCCCTATCATGGCCCTGTCTAGCTGCTGGGCAATCTCAGAGCATATGTCAAGGGTTCCCACATCCGCCAAATACTAACCCGTGTGCCTCTTACCACACATATCTCAAATTGGAATACTAGAATCTACAGGCCTGTTGCTCTGACCCCTAGAGCCTTATGCTTGTCCACTCTGGTCGTGCTTAGTTCTGGATGGCACACTCATCAGTGAAGATGTTGGGGCTGAAGATCTCCAGTGGGACTGTTGTCCATACCCACTGCCTTGCCTCGGCTGAGAGAATCTATAGATATCTTTCTTAGCCCTCTTGGCCTCCCCCTCCCTTAGATGTGCCACCTCCATCTGTTGGGCATATAGAACAATCCAAGGGAAATCCTTATCCTGATAGAGCATGGTAGTTCTGTAATCCTTGTATAGACAGTCCACCACCCCATGAACAAACTTGCTCACTCGTGCCCTCTGATTAACCACTAACTCTAGGGTGTACTTTGACAGAAGAGTGAACTCTAGGGAATAGTCCTACACTGTCATCTTTCCCCTATATTAAATTAACAAACTCGGCCACCTTCAGCTCCCTCATTTCCTGAGGGAAGAACTGATCTAGGAACACGATAAGAAACTCATCCCAACTGATAGGGCCCACTGCGACTGCCCTACTATCCTTCCACTATATAAAGCAAATGTGTGCGACCCCCTTCAACTGATATGAGGCCAAATCAGCACACTCCTCTCCATTCACCCCCATGACCTAGGTGATCTTGAAAATCTTGTCAATAAACTAATGTGGATCCTCATGTAACTTTGACCCAAGGAACTCTAGTAGGTTCATCCTTAGGAAATCTTTGACTCGTGCTACCGCCGAATTCCCATTCTATGGGATATGCACTACTTCCTAATGGTTGACCTAGGCAGTCAACGCCTGTTCTAGCATCTAAATGGCTGCCCTGAATTAGGCGTGGGCAACCAACTCCGATGCATGGTGCTTATGGACTGGTGGGGCCTTCTGGTGCCCGTCCCCATTGCCCATCCTCGTGTCCATTTCCATTTCCATTTCTTCTACTGTTAACTCTGTAGGGAGGCATGATTCTGCAATCCCGAATAGCATGAGTTAGAAGGATAGCGAGACATTTCACCACATGACATAAATCAAGAAACAAGGGAACATGTCCTAAACGTCTCATATCCTCTTCGCCATAACTATGGCGCACTTCACATCCATGAAAAATATTCTACATAATGTAGCATTCAGACACCCCAGGAAATTTCAAACCTATTGCTCTGATACCAATTTGTCACGACCCGAACATGGCCCTGGATAGAGATACGGGACAAGAAGCCTCGAGATACTCCAAGTCGACCCATGGAATGAACATACATCTAACTCAATCAAGTAAAGCGGAACACTTAACATAATAAACATGGCAAAAATCCAAACATAACCTAAAAATCTGAAAATACAACCCAAGTCTGAAGCTGAATACAATCTATTGTCTGAAAAGCCTCTAATTTTGATTAGTTAATGGGACAAGACCCCAACTAACTCTCTAAGTATGAAACTGAATATACGAGGATAACTGATAACAAAGGGTCCTCGGGAGATGAAGACTCATCAATAGAGACTAGATGCCAACTCCAGAAGATGGCTAGTGATGGGGCTGAGTTTGAACATCAGAGCCTGTATCATGAAATGATACATCATAGAGTATGCGGTTAGTACGTGGAATGTACCGAGTATGTAAGGTAAGTAAAACCGCTTAAATAAGTAAAATAACTTAAAACATGCATAATATAAAACAACATCAATATAAGAACCTGAGAGTAGGGCTTGCGTGCTATTTTCTAAAACCATGATCTGAACAAAACTAAACACTATAACTGAATCAAATGACCCAAAGATGAAATCTGATTATCACAAGTAAAATTGTATATTGGGTTAAACCTTCTTTAGAACATATACATATATCATGAATGATAAACATGCATAACTGAAAGCATAAGGAACAATGGGAGACTCGTCATAGAATCGACATTACCGTGATAGAGCTTACGTGGTCCCGACTATCACACTTAAGTGGGCAGAGCCATCAAAAGTCTTTCCAAGGCTAAGGATGCTACCATGATATTGATATCAAGTTAAAGGCCCCTTGGGGCAGGGGAAAGCTCATATAGGAGGTCCCATAATAATCTGATCATACCTACGTTGGCACGTAATTCTAAGGCATAGGTTTCTGACCCTTAGTCTACTCGGTGCTAGACACTACTCCCAAAAATATGCATATGCTCTCCATCATTTTTCAACGAAGCTAACCATTGTCTATTGACAAAGTTGAATAATCATGTACATATAAAATCTGAAACCATACATGAGAAGCCTTAGCTCAAACCATACCACAAGCTGAACATAATTGGGAGTCTTGACTCCAAAATCATGTGGTAAGCTAATTAAATTGAAATCATACATCATACATGAAAATATGGGCTTGCCCAATACTTAAACATGCTTGAAAATACTTGATTCACTTGAAAACATGATCATAGGCATGAGTAACTTGAAAACACGATTTTCATTATAAATATCTCATCATACTTGAACATACGTCATAAATCTCAACTTTCATGAACTTCTCATGGATGGGAATTATAATTTATAAAGCTTGAAAATATGATTATAATGGAAAACAATGTATAACTTTCCAAGAATCATAATTCAATAACAGAAACATACTTAGATCATACCCATGGCAGAAACTTAGGAAATTCATGAATTGGGTTAAAACCCCATCGGATCGACATATATATTTTCATGAATTAGAGAGGGATTGGGCATGGGTGTGAAGAAGTTTACCCATTCATAACCTTACATATCTTATAGGATCTAATTCGATAATTTCTCTGATTGCCGAAGGAAGAATTGATGAAAACTTGAAGAAAATTAAGCTTGATCACCTCTCTAGACCTTTACTCTTGCATGCATGAATAAGAATAGCCTAGAATGAAATTAACCCTCTGAAAACTCATTATTCATAACTTAAAATTATGTAGTTTAGGCATTAGGATCATAGGAATTACGGATAAGCGCTTAATAAAGTCACAGAAAATAACTGACTGCCAGTCCGCACGAGGGACTGGACGAGTCGTTACTAGGGGAAACGGGTCATCGCCTACTGTTGTGAAGTCCACTGCCACTTTTCCTAAAAGGGGTACCCATGAGGGACCTAACAACTTGTTATTTGTGACCATGACTCATGGTCACCACTCGTTACATCCACTGCCAAAACACTAAGTCATTCACCAAATGCTGAGTATGACTTACCTAATGAATCTAGGTGTCTGACCACAACTCGTGCAGTCCAATCGTGAGGTACACTACCAACTCCTCCTTCACCTTCCAATTGCCCTTGACCACGGGTGACCTGATGACTTGTGGGCCTGACCATGACTCGTGGTCACCCCAAATTGAAAAATCCCAGGCAAGCCAACCCTCCATACCACGAGTCACTTGATTACTCGTGGTTAACCTGACAGGTCACATGACAACTCATTCTATGACCTGGTTCAAAAAAATCCTATTATTTCCATTTCAACTCCTGGGTCTGATCTTAGGGCTTTCATGGTATAACAAGTAGGAGGACGCATGAGCATGTATAGTGGTCATAACACATGATCTAAAAGAAAGAAAATATTTTCTCTTAGTAAAATCTCATGAAGAGGGGAGTTTTGGCACACAAAAAAGAAGAAACCCACTCCCAAAAATTAATGATAAGATTAGCAATGAAGAAGTGTCATAGAAATATTATAAACAAAGCAGACTTCAAGGTATTGTTGAGTTGAGGAACCTATTCTCATAAGTTGGCGGAGACAAGAAAGAGAACTACAAAATAAAAGAGTAACTATTCACTCATGTTGTTGGATATAAATTTGGAGAATGAATTTCATGAAAAATAAGATAAAGAAACTAGTTCTGTAAAAAGAGGAAGAAGACAAGGTGCCGAATAAGAAGAGTAGAAGAAGTAAAGAACAGGATACATGTGATGAAGTTATAAAAATCACATGAAAAATAGATGAAGAGAAAGAATAAAAGATGTAGAAAGAGTTGACCAAGAACACTCTAGACTAACCTAGGAAGTTACTATGATTGAAAAGAACTGACAGTATTATCCAACTCTTAAGAGTACTCAATCGCAAAGAAGAAAGTAAAAGATCCTGGTGCTTAGTTAGGTATGCATCTTCTTTCAATATGATTAAATTGCATCTTCTAAACCATTATTCCAATTCCTTAAACTTATTTGCAATATTCCAGTCACATATTATCAACCTCATTGCAAAACCATTTAGATACTCGAGCACATCATACCTTCTCAAAAAACCTAATCTCTCAAGAATCTTCCTGACATTTTTCTTGTGAGATTGAATTTCTTAAAACATTAAAATCTTAGAAAATTCCTTACTTGACAAAAAAATCCCAATAAAATAGATAGACCATGGAGGTAGTGTCCCAAGGAGAATAAAAAGATGGCTTCAAAAAAGGAGGCCCATGATTGAGAGGGGCAGATACTGATGAAAATGGAGGGAGATTGTTGATGTGAGACTTGTGTGAAAAAATCAAAATGGAAGGGTAGGAAACTTAAAAATTTTAGGATTGAATATTGACGGAGAACTGAAAAAGACCTAAAGGATTGATAATGGGCTTGGTTCCTTCATATTAGTCCTAACAATATATATATGAATGGATAAATCTAGAGGTGTGACAAAGACCTTTCCAGAGGTGTTTATCTAGGTATAATACATGTAAGTTTAAGGAGTACAAAAATACAGTATCAAGGAGGTAAGGGGGGATTTAAAATATTTCAATGCTTCCCTTGTTAAAACATCGGAGAGCTAGCTTATAAAATGTTTATTCTATATAAAAAGAACCTATTTTTGAGCCACCCTTTTGAATACTAAAATCATAACAAATTGTACCATACAACTGTTGTAAGTCAATGTAATTTTCTATATGGGTTGATCATTATGAATTAAAAGGATGCATCATATTATCTTCTATTTAGATTTAATGAGTTGTTGGGTTGGAAATTTGCATTGTTATGTTCTCAAAGAATCTTAACTAGTGTTGTTACTGTTTGATGATACAAAATTAGAGAGGTTTTAAAGTTGTTCTATTTACAAAGAGATTCTATTCATAGATTTACTATCATGACCTAATCATAGACTCTGGATGTGAACGAGACCTAGAACCACGAATGATCCAAGCTAACCCAAGTTATATGAATGACATCATAATATACTAACAACTAAACCAATGCTAAAAGCAAGACACATCATAAAACTGAATAAGTCTAAAACATCATGAAATGTTAAACCGCAATAACATAAGCCAACTTGTTGAACATCTAAACGTAATAGTCTGGAAGCCTCAAAACATGTGATGAGCAGATGGGATGGGTTCCCAACTAGCTCTGAAAAATTTGAAAACTAAAATGACTACAAAACAGCATAAACCAAAACTCTTGTTCTCGAAGATAAGGACTTACCAGTCAAAGCTAATAAAAAATAGGAACATATCTAATTGTGGGGTTGAGACTAAACACCTGAGCCTATATCATGACATGATATAACAAAAAAATTGTGGTTAGTACATTGAATATACTAAGTATGAAAAAAAGTAAAACATAAGAATAAGGACATTATGCTAAAAATCATGATCGTGAAACGATCATAAAATAAGAGATTTTCATCCTAAACTAAAGTACAATTACCCAAGGTTTGCAAACATAAACATTGATCTTAGCATATCTGAAATCATAAGTAAACTCATAAACTGATCAATGGTAAAAAATCCTATAAGTCAATGTATCATAATACATGGAAGTTTAGTGGGAGATTCCCATAACAAATATACTCCAAGTGAGCATCGGAAAGCCCAAGTTGTAACCCTATTGGGAGGGTGTTCATATCTTGCTAAGGGTAAGAACAATAAAGGCATGAATTCACTCATGAGCCCAATTGAGCAAGGGAGACACTCTGTAGCGAGGACTTCTTATACATATGGTGGCACATAGTTCTTAGACCTGGGTACACTCGAACCCCACCCTACTTAGTGTTAAATACTATTCCCAAAACATACAAAGGTGTTCATAATCATACATGAAAACACGATAGGTTTTTCTTGGCAAGTTTAGAATCATGTAAATTACTATATGTCATGAAATACTTGAATTATCCATGAAAATTATGTTGAATTTACAGCCATGATACTGAACATCAAATTCATAAGATTCATGCATAATTAGGTAAAACACGCTTAATTGAGTATAGAGAATCATAGAAATTTTCAGTGAATTCAACCAAATAATAATCATAAAATCCATGTAAAATCATGAGAGAAACGTTTCACAGAAGAATTTAATGTTTTTGCACAAAAGGGTTCTAACTCTAGAAAATCATGGAATTTGAATATGAAGCATTGGATAATTGAAATCATAAGTTGAAGCTTAATGTTTGGGAGTAAGAGTGAAGGAAATACCTTATGGATAGTCCCACATACCTGAGCTTGATGACTTCTTTACTTATGCTTGAGACCTAAGAGAATTGAAGAAGATGAACCCTAACTTCCTTGAAAGTCTTGAGAGATTATGATTTGATTCAACTCTGTTTGGACAAGGAATGAGAGTTTTGGCTAAGTAAAATCCTTTAATATCCCAATTAGGAAACCCAAAATAACTTGTTTTAGTAGTTAAAAGCTTAGGAAGTTACAAAAATAATTCTAGAAATTCAAAGTAAAAATACCGCTGAACAGGCATCACAATTCGTCCCACGAGTTGTTGGTTCTCACCATGACTCGTGGTGAAAATTAATTACCATGGAACTCACCTTTCATAATCTCAGAACTATGGACACTGGCACCATTCTTGTATATTCTCTAAACATAATCCAATGGCTCATCAGCATGAGTCGTTAATTCCTCCAGTAAATCATCATCTAACTTGTTGATATATTAGGAAAATTAAACATGTTTCAAAACTTCTACTGACTGCTCAGGATAACCCTCCTAATGAGCTTTCATCATATACCACGACATGTTATTTGAGTCATGGTCGCTGGAATATAGAAAGAAGGCAACACTCCTTACTATGAGTCTGACGATGACTCATGGTCTCATATAACGAGTCGTCCTATGACTCGTTCTGTCGGAGAAAAATTTTCACTATGTACGTTTTCGGCTTCAAGTCTACAGTCTGAACTTAAGGAATTTTGGGTTGTTAAATTATCTCCCCTTGGAAATATCCATCCCTGAATAGAGTCTAATAAAGTTAAAAAGATAGAGAAAGAGCTACAATCCTAACACTAAAAACTAAATACTGAATGCTGATGGAGTGACTGACTCAAAACTAAGTTACATAGGTTGAAGTGAAATCATGATACGTGCATGTATAGTAAGACATGGGAGGAACTAATGGACATGAAACTAAGTAGATTTCTATGGAGGAAACTAGTACCTCATGCTGGAGATGAGCTGGAATGAAAGGGTTACTTGGTCATTATGTCTACTTCGATTTTATAAGTAGCTTCCTCAACATGCTGATTTCTCCAAAGGACTTTCATTGAAGTAACCTCCTTAATCTTCAACTTATGAACCTACAATAAAGAGTCTCAAACAGAACCTCTTCATAGGAGAGGCTATCCTTCACATCAATAGTCACCCAAGGTACAACTAAAGCTGGATCATCAATGCACTTTTTCAACAAGCACACATGAAAAATTTGATGCGTTGATGCTAATTTTGTAGGCAACTCCAACTCATAAGTCACATTGGCAATGCACCTCAGAATCCTGTAAGGACCAACATATCAATGACTGAGTTTCCCCTTCTTGCCAAACCTTATCACCCTCTTCATGGGTGACACCTTCAAAAATTACCCAATCATCAAGTGCGAACTCAAGTTCTCTCCTTCTTACATCCGTAAAGGATTTTTGAGGACTCTGAGAAATTTTCACCCTTTTTCTAATAAGCTGAACATTATCCATATCCTTATGAGCTCAATCTATCCCTATCAATGTAGCCTCATTTACCTCAAACCATCCAATAGGTGATCTACATTGTTGGTAATAAAGAGCCTCAAATGGATCCATCTAAATACTGGAGTGATAACTGTTATTACAAGAAAACTCGAAGAGAGGTAAGTCAATCACGCAAACTCTCAACATGTCCTCTAAAGTCTAAATGGTCCTCTTGGCCTGACCATCTGCCTGCGGGTGAAAAGATGTACTAAGCTTAGCCTGAGTACCAAGACCTTTCTGAAACGACTTCCAATAATGTGAGTTGAACTGAGTACCCCTATCAGAAATGATAGACAATGGGACTCCATGCAAGCAGCCTAAAATGCGAATGAAATTCTATCATAATCCTTAACTAAATCTACAGTGTAAACCGACAGAAAATGTGCTAACTTAGTCATCTGGTATACAACCACCCATATTGGATCATGTTATCGGTGCATACGAGGTAAACCAATAATAAAGTCCTTATATCTTCCCACTTTCAAGTGGGAAAGATGATATCCTTGATCATACCTCTCAATCTCTGGTGCTCAACCTTATACTGTTGGAAATTTTGACACTTAGCCACAAATTCTATGATATCCCTCTTCATGCCATTCTACCAATAGACTTCTCGAAGATCATAGTACATCTTGGTGGCACCTGGATTGATAGATTATCAAGAGCTGTGACCATCTTTCAACATCCACTATCTCAAGTTATCCACATCCGAAACATACAATCAACCCTGATAGAAGAGTACACCATCTCCATCTTGGGAGAAATCCTCTACTTTATGATTTAGACTACTTCTTTCAACTTAACAAATATAAGATCCTCATCTTATTTCTCCTTAACTTCCCTCACCAATGAAGATTCCAAGCCATTATGAACAGTGACGCCACCTTTCACCGAATCTATTAAGCAAACCCCTAAACAAGCGATAATACAGATATCTATAACTAACTCCTTTCTTCCATCTTCCACATAAGGCACACTCCCTATGGACAACTTGCTAAGAGCATCAGCCACTACATTAGCCTTACCCGTATAACGAAGGACACTCATATGGTAGTCCTCATGAAGTTCTAGCCATCTCTTCTGCTGAAAATTCAAGTCCTCTTGACCAAATACTTACTAAAGGCTTTTATTGTTCATAAACACATCAACATACACCACATACAAATAGCGTCTCCAAATCTTTAAGGAATACACTACCGCTGCTAAATCAAAGTCATGAGTCGGGCAATTCTTCTCATTAGCCTTAAGCTATCTAGAAGCATAAGCGATGACCTTACCATGTTACATCAACACACACCGGAGGACAAATATTGAGGCATTACAATACAGTACAAAGTCATTTGTTCCCTCTGGCAGGGTCAGAATCAGAGTAGAAATGAGTCTAGTTCTTAACTCTTAAAAGATCCTTTCCTAAGAATCCAACTACTAAAATTTAACTTTATTCTTAGTCAATATGGTCAAAGGAGAAGAATAGACAAAATTCCCTCTACAAACCTCCTAACCAGCTAGATCCAAAAAGCTTCTAATTTCACTGAAATGACAGGACTAAGCTAGTTCTTCATCGCCTCACTCTTTTGGGAGTCCTTCTAAACACCCTTGCTAGACACCACATGCCCAAGAAATGAAACTGACTTCATCCAAAACTCACACTTTTTGGACTTAGAAAATAGTTGACGGTCTTAAGAGTCTACAGCATAATCCTCAAGTGAGAAAAATTCTTTGCTTCACATCGAGAGTATACAAGGATATCATCTACAAAAACGATGACCAACATATTTAAATACAACCTGAATACCCTACTCAACAAACCCATAAAACCTACAAGAGCATTCGTCTGTCCAAAAGATATAACTACAAATTAATAGTGACTGTACCGAGTTCTAAAGGTCGTTTTTGAAATGTTACATTCCCTATCCCTGAGCAGATAATAGTCGGCCCTGAGGTCTATCTTTAACAAAAAACTACCACCCGATAAAATAAGTCATCAATCCTAGAAGTGGAATACTTATTCATTATTGTGACTTTGTTCAATTGGTTGTAGTCAATGCACATCTCGAGAGAACCTTCTCTCTTCTACACGAAAAGGACTAGAGCACCCCATAGGGACTCACTGGTCCTAATAAGACCCTTATCTAAGAGATCCTTCAACTGTTACTTCAACTCCTTAAGCTTAACTGGAGCCATTCTATAAGAAGGAGGATATGGGCTACGTATTAGGGAAGCGGTCTATCCCAAAGTTAATCTCCCACTCGGGAGAGACTCCTGGTAGATCATCTGGGAACACCTCTTGTAATATCTCGAGTCTTGAAATGGATCCTTAAAGTGAAACAGAATTAAAATTACAAATCTGGTGTAGGTGTGACAGTGGGATCGACACCCCGTCAGGTGGTCGACAGATCATCCCCTACAGCGTTGCTTCTTTGATTGCAAGGTTGATGATTGCAAAACTCATGATGCACCATTGATTACCCCATTATGACCAAGCCTCGCTATCTCCTAAAGGACGGACGAACTAACGGACTTTCAAGGGAGTGATAGCCCATAACTTCTATCATCATTAAGGGTTGGTCAAGAACCTCCTCTAGTTATGGGTTGACTATGAGGACGATGAACTATCGGTCAAGTGACAACCCATAACGGCTATCATTGGGAAGCTTAGTTCAAATTCAACCTGATTCTTAAGGACAATATCGTGATTCCCTAAGTTTCTAACCCCTGTGTAACTTCATTTCGGGGTTTTTAAAGAGAGTATTAAGAGTTTTAACCTAGCCTAATCCCTTATTCTTTCAAAACAACAATAGATTGAAGATCCTCACTCAAGATCAAGGCTAGGGTTCTTCATCAAATCTCTTCAAATCTTTCGTGGGTTCTTAAGACAAGTAAATGACTCAATTACCCACGTATATAGGGTAATGAATGGGGGTATTCTTCCACCATTATGCCTAATTTCATCCCGATCCACATGATTTCAAGTCTTTAAGCATATTGTGTTGAAATTCTAGGGTTTAACCCAATTCCATGTAATTATTCATCGTATCTCTATGGGTTCAATTATCTCATGTTCAAATTGATGAAATATAGTTAATAGGGGAGCTTTTACTCTCAAATTACTCCTAAATTGATGATTTCAAGCCTGTGATAATTATGCCCTATTATGCATGATTTATGAAATTCAAGGTTATGAGCCCATGAATCCAAGTATGATGAATTATCAAAGTATGCACAAATATTTTATGAATTTTTAACTCATGATTCCATGATTTCGAATTATAAAGCTTATTTAAAGTATATATGATTTGATGATTTGGTGATGCCCATGTAAAGTCAAGTATAATTTTTCATGATTTTAGCCAAAGTTTACAAGATCAGTTTTACAGAAAAGTTTGGAGTCAAGACTCCAAAGAAATAGATTTAAGGTATGTTTTGAGAATATAGTTATGAGCTATATACATGTTTTGGGAGTAGTGTCTAGCACCGAGCAGGCCAGGGATTTCGAGGACCCTGGTCTCAAAATTACACACCACCGTAGGTGCATATTTATAACTAGACCTCTCAAGAGAGTGTTTTCTCCAACCCGAGGGCACATCAATATATAACACTTTATCGTCCTTTTCCCTAGCAAGGCTTAGGATGTCTCTCCTCAACGTGGGCTAACGTTAGGCATATTCTTATGCCCATTTGCCATGTTTTGACCCATATTTTGCCTTGTTTTGAGTTCATAATCCTTATAAAATGCAGGAATTCATGTTTTTGTGTCTTTTTTAAGCTAACAAATATTTTAGATTTTTTTAGCAGGAAACCAAGGAAAAAGAAACCCAAATATGACCCAAGGTATGAAGAAATAAGGGTTCACAAATGTTGGCCTGGGGCTATTGCTGTCATGGTGCACCAACACCTAAACTTCATAGAAGTATGCACCACATTTGGTGATATAGGTGGTGTGGGGTGCTAGGTCCCAAACATCAAAGGGGAATTTGATCAACACCTTGGCGAGATGAGATGGGTGGAGCGCCAGAAGCATCCCAGACTTTGAAAATATTTCTAACACTCTGGTGCTTTGGATAGAATGGGGCGCTAGATGAGTTCAATTGCTCAAATTTTTTACTAATACTCTGGTGCTTTTAGTGGCATGGGGCAACCGGAGGATCCAATTGCACAGAAAATTAGTTAACACATTGATGCTATGGCTGGTGTGGGACGCTCGGAGCTAAACTTCAGAGTGATATTGAGCCAAACATGGGGCTATGGAGGGTGCAGCATGACAGACCTATTTTGAGGTGGATTTTGCTGATTTTGAGGCTAATTACTTGAGGACAAAAGCATCATTTGAGCACTCACCTATAAATATAACATCTAGGTGGTTTGTTAGGAATCTTACATCATTTTTTTATTGTAGTAAGGGTTGTAATGCATCTTTGGATGAGAGACAAGTTCATAACTTAGGTTTCTTCTTTTCTATCATTTTTCTTTGAATGATGATGATATCTTTCTTTTTTCGCTTGAACATTAGTGGATAAACACCTGTCCTAGGGTTTTTACCATAGCTATGGTTGAAGTTTGAAAGATTGATTATTACTATTTTTGATTCTTCATTAATGATTTTTTATATTTACTTATTTTTATTTCTCATTCGCTAGACTGATCATCTTGTGAATAAATCTGTTGGATTTTGGTTGAACTTGAGAGAGGGAACTGAAAGGGTAAAAAATAAATATAAAATAGGAATTTGAATATCCTTTAGCCCATGGGTTGAAGGTAAGAAGTTGTTGATGAGGATTGGAATACTCTCTTCAACCCTATTTAGTAGATATACAAGTAGGCATAACCATCGTTTCATGTTACCCCTATGACTATAGGGATATAGGCATTAGGGTTCATGAGATAGTTCTTGGATGCTCAAGAGAGTGTTAAGAAATGGGATAACAATTTGCAACTGGAAACCTTAAGAAGAATTAATCTAGCGTAATCAAGTCTTGATAACTCAACTTGAAGCGAAAGAGCCATTTCCCTAGATTTTCATCATCATTTGAAGTACAAAGATGTTTGCAAAATTCTTAGTGTAGTAGTTAATTTTAATTTCATGTTTATTGGTCTAGTTCTCCAAACCATTCCCCATTTATATTTATTTTGTTACAGTTGCAAAATAAAGTGTTAACCTTGAGTGATAAATCTTACAAGTCTCTGAGGGATAGATAATTGGGACTTCACCTATTATGACTTGAGCTAGGACCCTAGATCGAAACCCGGGACAAAGAACCCCGAGAGAGCTCCAAGTCTACCCATGGCATAAATATAACGGCTAAAGAACATAACTAAAATAGGAATTATTCAAAACCATAAAATAAATGAAAAATCGAAATAGAAATTTTGAATTTTAAGTATTTAATATCTGACACAAGAACTGAACATAGCCACTTAATGTCTAAAAAGCCTTTAGTATCTAACGAGTTGATTGGACAACACCCCCAACTAGCTCTCTATGTATGAAAAATTGAAAGATAAACATAACAACTAGGATAGCTACATGTCCTCGATATTTAAGGACTCACCAAAGAGAATAGGCTGACTGGACTGAAGCGAATGCGACTAGGGGCGATACTAAGCATGATATCTAGGACCTGAATCATGAGATGATACAACATAGTCTCTACGGTCAGTAATTGGAATGTACCAAATATGCGGTTTAAGTAAAATAGAAAATTTAAAACACATAATAGTTCATAACAATAGGACAACATGATCTCATGTAAATATCATAATGTAAACGTAACGGCTCAAGATTTTCAAAATATTCATAAACTAGTCATAATCGTAATCATAAATGAAGCCTTGTGAAAACATAACATGAGACAAAGTATCATATTCATGATCATACATAAAACATAAGGAACAATGGGAGATTCTTATAACTGACATACCCCACATAAGTACACGTGGAGCCCGACCTGTAAATCCCTAGTCAAGAGGGTGTTTGTACCTTGCCAAGGGTAGAATCATGAAAAGAATCATGATATCACTCATGGAAGGCCCATATGGGCATAAGCGAACAGTCTCAAGGAAAGTCCCATCATGGCTACGTTGGCACGTAGTTCTGAGACTCGGGGTATGCTTGGACCCCAAATTTGCTTGGTGTTAAATACTACTCCCAAAACATATATAGTGCTCACAGTATAGTAGGAAAAACATACATGAGATTCATGGGATAGTTTAAATCATAATAGTCATAAGCATACTTGAAATACATGAACTAGCCATGTAATAAGGCCCGTGAATCGGCCATAGTCTTACTCGTGAGAAAACATAGAGAGTCATCATAAATACATAATAAAATCTTCATAATTTGAATCATAGTTTCATAATGTAATCTTAAAGGAAATCATGCATTTTTTAATATAAATCATGAATTAGGATTTGAGAGATAAAAATACAATAGTAAATCGAAGGAATTCATGGAGGGAATTTAAACCCTAAATTTCATTATCATGCTTAGATCATCAGATATATTTAATTTTATAAAATACTTGAAGGAATCATAAAACCTAACATGGAAATCACATTTTTATATCAATTCAGCTTTACCCATAAAGAAATCATGCACAATTCTTGAAACCCAATCATAAAATCAAGATTTTCAAATTTATAGTCTTTGGTGAATTGGGTGATCTAGATTTGATAAATAAGGGGCGTGGGATTTAGAGGAAAACTCCATTTAATTGACCCACATAGCTGAATAATTGAATCCCCGACTGAAAAGATGAATCCCCACTTGATTCTTGGAGAGTTTGAGGAAAAACTCTTGGAAAAACCTTGAGAGAATTGAGAGAATTGATTTCTCAATTTAGAGTGCTAGGGAAGTAATAGGTGATCTAAGGTGAAAAATATCCTTAATAGACTCTTTTCCATGATTAATATGGCGTAGTTTAGGACCTTAGAGCTTAGAAATGATGAAAATATCCTTAATGAAATTTCTGGAAAATGGGCACTGCCAGGAACCACGAGTCGTCCTTTGATTCCACAACACGTGGTGTTGCCCGTAACTAGCATCCATGCTCAAATAAGTTTCAGTTTCCTCAGGCAACGGTTAGACAGGACGAGCCTTTACTCATCACCATGGTCCATTTCTTCCTTATGTTGTATCCACTATCCTCAAACCATCACCCTTCTGGAGTTCCTCACATGGGAACAACAAATGACTCATAGGTACTTCCTACGAGTTGTACCTCCGGTCATTTGAGTCCTATATAAGGCCCACATGCCATGCCAAGACTCCTGACCATGGGTCGTGACCCCATCCAATGACCCGTTGTTTTCTCCCATAGCTTACGGTTTGACTCCTCCAACTTCCAACGATCGCCTACCATGACCCGTGGTATCTCGCGATGGATCATACAACGACCCGCACCCTTAGCCCTGACCAACCCTATACTGACCAATGGCTACGTCCTATGACCTATGGGACCAACCTACAACTCGTGGTATGAGTCGTTCTGTGATAATTTCCCAACATTTCGGCTGATTTCCTTTCTAATCCTGAGCCTATATTAGGGACTTCTGCAGTATTATAGTATTTTTCCTTTGGGAACATTCGTCCTCGAATGTGAGCTAAGCATATTGAGATAGGAAGAAAAAGAACTGGAATCTCCAAACTGAATAATTATGGCAGGAGTGACTGACTTCGGAGATGAAACACATAATTGTGCTGAATTCGGGAAACATACATACATGCTAAAACATGAGAGGGACTTACATGCACGGACTTGACATACAACTGAAGAGGATATTAAGGATGAGATTTATACCTAAAGCTGAGCTAGATCTGGAAGGAAAAAGATGCGGGTATCTAGCAAACATATCTGCTTCAGCCTCCCATGTAGCTCCATCAACTAGCTGATTTCTCCACAAAACCATCACCGAGGCTACTTCCTTATTCTATAACTTACGAACTTGACGATCAAGGATCTCAACTGGTACTTCCTCATAGGTAAGGTTGTCCCTCACCCCAATGCTCTCTACCGAAACAATCAAATATGGGTCTATGATGCATTTATTCAACAAGGACACATAAAAAACCTGATGCACCGAAGCTAACTCTACTGGTAACTCAAATTCATAAGCCACATTGCCAACCCCCTTCACAATCTAGTATGGACCAATATATTAGGGACTAAGATTCCTATTCTTCTCAAACTTCATCACTCCCTTCATGGGAGACACCTTTAGAAACACCCAATCATTAACGACAAAGTCAAGATCTCTCCGCCTCACATCCGCATAAGATTTTTGATGACTCTAGGCTATTTTCAACTTTTCCCTTATAAGTTGGACCTTTCGTGGATTGAATCTAGTCCTATCAAAGAGGCCTGACCTACCTCAAACCAACCAATAGGAGAGATACATCTCCGCACATAAAGAGGCTAAAACGGGGACATCTGAATGCTAGAATGGTAGATGTTGTTATATGCAAACTTGATGACGAGTAAATGATCATCCCAGCCACCCTTTGAAATCAACTACACATGATATCAACATATCCTCGAGATTCTGAATGGTCCATTCTGCTTGGCCATCTGTATGCTGGAGAAAAACTATGCTAAGCTTGACCTGAGTACTGAGTCCCTTCTGAAATGATCTCCAAAAATAGGAGGTAACCTGAGAACCTCTATTTGATATGATGGACAGGGGCACTTTATGTAGTTGAACTAACTCTTGAATATACAATTTAGCATAATCCTCCACTGAATAGGTAGTTTTGACAGGTAGGAAATGAGTTGCTTTAGTAAACTGATGATCTAGTAATTTACCAACTCATTAGGCTCATAAAATTGAGTTTTTGCTTAGTTTTTGAGTTGATTATATGGGTTTTATGCCCTTTCTACTTTTTTTGTGTGCAGATGGCGAAATGTATAGAAAAGAGAAAAACTGGAGAAAAAAGAAGGAAGTGAGGGCAAATCGGCGGTCCACCAATAAAGACTGGCGAAACACCGGCCAAAGACCGATTATCATTGCCTTTGAGGAAGAATGCCACCAGCGAATCTCGAGTTTCCAGCAGCTACTCACCCATCCAATCGTCGAAAGACACCCAATTTTCTAGAAAGCAGCATAAAGATTTGGTGGTTCGCAGATTGGTATTGGTTAAATGCCAGATGAACTACTGATGCTTGCTAGAGTTGAGTGAGGACCCATCTAAGACACCTGGGGGTTCACAAATTTGGACCGGTGAACCGCCGGTGTTTCCGCTAATTCCAAAATGGTGCTTAGAGGTATAATTGTCCAGCATGGGAAAAGAGCTAAAAAGTGCCCTACTTTTCTTGATATAGATAGCAGATAAAGTACTGTGTACTGATATACAAAAAGATAGAGAGATATAGAGAGAGAGTAGAGCATATATCACATCATTTTTCCCTTTTTGAGTTTTAGAACATTCTCTTAGCAAAGATAGGGAGATTTTTGATTGGTAAACTTGGAAAAAGTACTCTTCTCTACTTCTTCTTTCTAATATTAAGTTTCAACCATCGTTGGGGACTATTTTGTGAATTTGATTTTACTACTTTGGCTATTAAACTCAATGAAGTTATTGATGTATGTGCTTTTCAATTTCTTAATCATGAGTAGCTAAATCATTAACTAGAGGTGTATGATGATTAATACTTAGTTAGAGTGGGTATTGCTAGAGTGATCTTCATATTGTTTAAACAAGTGTAAATCTATTAGATTCTCTTCAATCTATAAAGGAAGATCCATTGATTATGATATGGGTCTATTTTTTCTCGCTTGATTGTTGCTTGTAAAAGAATAATTAAGCATTGGAAGAGAATTTAATAGTGGGTATGGATAAGAGATTGTGAAATTGGGCTAGAAATAGCTAAAATTTCAGTCTCATTCCTAATTAGCAGCTAATAGCTAGATATTAGTGCAGCTGCTAATCCAAATCTAATCGGATTGAGCTAAATCGTGGCTAGAGGTTTGACAAAACTCTAGTGATAGGTAGTTAGAAGGATGAAAAGGTATAATTACCCACTTCCAAAGATTACTTACACTTGTTGAACTCATAAGATGACCTAGCTTGTCCCGATCAAGTTAGTATATCATCTGCACCACACCTTTAATATTTCACACTCTTGTTGACGACTTTGCTGATCTTGTTGTTTCATTCACTAAATCAGCAAATACAATTCACTGCAATTTTTAATCCCCCAATTTTTTTTATGTTAATTCTATAAGGTGCAAGCTAACTTCAATTTCTCAACCGACACTTGTATCTATCATTCACTAGTACTTGTGGGATTCGGCTCTGACACTCATTGGCTTACTTGTTTTGATACTTCGACCGTGTATATTCTTTGCAGAAGGATATATTTTGAATGTTATCAAAAATGGCGCCGTTGCTGAGGACTAGCGCTTGATATTCCTGTGTCAATTGTTAACTTGACTTAGTTTCACACCACAGTAGTTGCTACTAATCTATTGTGTGTGGCTCATGAGCAGTTTCGGAGGATGGTAACGAGACTCGGACGGGTTCCTTGTGTAGAGACCATCAAGATAGTAGACAAAATGTGGTGTAGATTGGGGAAGAAAGACGCAATGTTGTTAGGCATGATTAAGCAGATGGAGTTGTTGACGAACTATATGAAGGGTTTCCATGCAAGATACAACCAAGCTAACCATGACTATGATTATGTCTATTATGGAAACCAAGGTTGGAAAAATGTTCGGTCAGTCGATATGAGTAGTCAGGAGAGCAATGAGCCAGTCCCACCTCATATGGAAAGTACTCTAAAAGTGGTGCTTGAAAAGGTTCTTGCGAATGAAGAGGGAGTTCAAGATTTACAAAGTAAACTCTTAGACCTAACAACCACTGTAAAGAGTCATGATGTCATAATAGAATAATTGGAGGAGCAGATGAACGAGTTAGCATCTCAGATGGCAGCTCAAACAACAGAAAACAACAAAGCTCCAATGCATGACATTTTAGATAATGATATCGAGTGGGAAATTGAGGAAGAGGTTGTTGGAGAACTAATTTCCAATGTTTTTTCAAAAGGTGAAGAACTTGAGGAGCTTCATCATGTGTGTAAGGAGATAAGAAATTATCCGTTCGCACCAAGAAAGCTGGACAATGATTTGAAGAATCGTACAACTCCTCCATCACAACCATATATTGTTACCCCACCAAGGTTGGAGCTCAAACCCTTGCCGACTCACCTACAATATGCATACTTGGGAGTGAATGAAATGCCCCCGATTATCAATTCTGCAAAGACACCCTGTTGCAGGAAGATAAACTCATTGAGGTGTTGAAAAGGAATATATGTGCTATAGGTTGGTCAATAGCTGATATCATTAGTATTCCTCCGAGGATTTGCACTCATAAAATCCATCTTCAGGAAGATTGAAGCCCATTAGTTGAACATCAAAAGAGGTCAAATCCACCTATGCAAGTGGTGGTCAAGAAGTATTTTATTATATGGATAGATGAAGGGGTGGTATATCCTATCGCAGATAGTAGTTGGGTAAGCCCGATACAGTGCATGCCTAAGAAAGGAGGCATCATAGTTATTCCAAATGAAAAGAATGAATTGATAACAGCTTGTCCAGTCACGGGGTGGAGAGTTTGCATGGATTACCGTAAGTTAATCTCATGGATAAAGAAGGATCATTTCCCAGTGCCATTTATTGACCAAATGTTAGACCGGCTGTCCTGTAAATAGTATTATTGTTTCTTGGATGGATATTCGGGATATAATCAAATCTCAATCGCACCCGAGGATCAAGAAAAAACCACATTTACATGTCCCTATGGCACTTTCGCATTAAAGAGGATGCCTTTCGGTTTTTTCAATACCCCGGTCACGTTCCAAAGATGCATGATGTCCATCTTTTCTGACATGGTGGAGGATACTATGGAAGTCTTCATGGATGACTTCTCAGTTATGGTGAACTCATTTGATAGTTGCTTGACTCATTTAGATGAGGTATTAAAGAGATATACGAAGACGAATTTGGTCCTGAATTGGGGAAAATGTCATTTCAAGGTCAAAGAAGGGATTGTGTTGGCACACAAAATATTTGAAAAGGGATTGAGGTGGATCAAGCCAAAGTGGATGCCATTTCTTAGTTACCTCCATCGTGTACCGTGAAGGGTGTTAGGAGTTTCCTTGGACATGAGGGTTTCTATTGTCAATGCATTAAAGATTTCTTTAAGATAGCTCATCCCCTATTTCGGCTGTTGGAGAAAGAGGCAAAACTCAACTTCGATGAAGACTGTTTGAAGGCTTTTGTGGAGTTGAAAGGAAGATTGATTTCCTCTCCAATTATCATAGCACCTGATTGGTCAAAACCCTTTGAGCTCATGTGCGATGCATGTGGGGAGGCATTAGGAGTGGTCCTTGGTTAGTGAAGAGACAAGATCTTTCACCCAATCAACTTTTCTAGTAAAGCGCTGAATAATGCACAAACAAGCTACGCAGTAACGGAACAAGAGCTACTAGCTGTTGTGTTTGCATTTGAAAACTTCTGGGTGTACTTGATAGGAACTAAAGTGGTGGTGCAGATGGACCATGTAGCACTTAGGTATCTAATGTCCATGAATGATGATAAACCAAGATTGATTTGATGGGTGTTTTTTTTGCAGGAATTCAACTTTGAGGTGAAAGACCGTAAAGGATATGAGATCAAGTGGCTGACCATTTATCACGCCTAGAGACAAATGTGCAGCTAGGAACAAAAGAGGAGATTAATGAGGTTTTTCTGGATGAGCGAATCTTAGCCGCAACCCACAACCTAACACCGTGTTTTACTGATTGTTCTAATTACCTGGTCAACATTATTATACCCGAAGGCTTGAATTTTCAGCAAAAGAAGAAATTCATTCATGATGTCCAGAAATTCTTTTGGGATTAACCTTACCTTTTCCAAAGTTGTGCAGATGGGTTAATACGGTGCTGTGTTCTAGAAGTAGAGATGGTCCTAATTGTAGAGGCGTGGCACTCTTCACCTATTGGAGGTCATTATGGGAGTGTGTGAACACCAGCTAAGGAGTTGCAACGCGGGTTTTATTGGTCTACGTTACATCAAGATGCCTATGACTTTGTGAATCAATGTGATCGACACCAAAGGACAGGGAGTATTCAAGTCAGCATGAACTCCCGCTAACACCAATCTTAGAGGTTGAGTCGTTCAATGTATGGGGGATCGATTTCATGTGTCCTTTTTGTAAGTTCTTATGGGAACAAATACATTTTGGTAGTGGTGGATTATGTTTCCAAATGGGTGGAAGTTGTTGCACTACCAAACAATGAAGCGAGAAGT
Organism: Datura wrightii; assembly: GCA_035772735.1. NCBI lineage: Eukaryota > Viridiplantae > Streptophyta > Magnoliopsida > Solanales > Solanaceae > Datura > Datura wrightii. Next base: position 85,446,009 of record JASDFA010000006.1, on the reverse strand, counting down.
GTAACAACCTTTGTAAAGAAACATATCTTCTCATGGTTCGGTACCCCTAGAGCCATCATTAGCAATGGAGGCTCTCATTTTTGCAACCGGGTGTTCATCACACTACTAGCTAAATATGGTATGAAGCATAAAGTGACCACCCTATTTCACCAGCAAATCAACAGACAAGTGGAAGTTTCAAATTGGGAAATAAAGTCCATTTTGACTAAAAAAGTCAATGTGAATAGAACCGATGGGACCGAAAGTTAGATGATGCATTGTGGACATATCGAATTGCATTTCAAACACCGATTGGAATGTCTCCTTATTAGCTGTTGTTTTGCAAAGCATGTCACCTCCCGGTGGAGCTAGAACACAGAATTATGGGCATTGAAAAGTTGATACCTGAAATAGGGAATAGTTATCCAAGGTCGAATCCATAATTTGCATGAGATGGATTAATTCAGAATGAGCGCATAAGAGAATGCAGCAATTTACAATGCCAGAATGAAATACTATCATGACCAAAAAGTGTTACAGCATAGTTTTGTTCCAAGGGATTGGGTGTTGCTGTTCAATTCACGACTACGACTATTCCCTGGAAAACTAAAGTTTAAATGGTCAGGGCTTTTTAAGGTGTCTCAAGTGTACAAGAATGGAGCCATCGAACTCCATAGTGAGAATGGGAGCAAGTTCAAAGTATATGGCCAAAGGGTTAAAAGATATTTAGGGGTGTTCGAAGAAGTTGGCTGAACAGAGGTTGTGTATCTGGATGAACCATAGGTCTTGAGGAACTTTCGTCATGCCACGAAGTTAAATAAGGCGCTCCTTGTTAGGCAGCCCAAGCATCTTTCATTTTTTTCTGATTCTTCTTATATGTTTTGTTATTTTTGGATTTTTCTTAGGATGGAATGGTGCACTTCAAGAATAGAAACAAACCAGCACTGCAACCAGTGAAACGTAGGTATAATTTCATGAAGCACAGGTTAGGCACCGAACTATCCAGTGCGCTGAAGGATTCAAGGTAAAGAGGTGACCCAAACTGGAAAACCTCCTATAGTACTTCATGAGCCATTGCTGGGGCGCCAATCCTATCTAGCAAACTAAAGGTTCCAAGGAGAATTGGCAATCCCATCTGTGAAGCCCTATAGCAAAGCCTAGACCGTTGGTTTGTCACCGCTAGCAACCAGTATACCTGACAACGAATCAAGCATCATCTCCTCACCCGACGAAACACCGGACACAGTCCATGAAACACTGCTCAACAGTAGATTTTTCACCCCCAGAGTCGTGTATAGGTAATGTTAGCGGTGGACACATTGGCGAATCGCCGATCTATTTTGCAACCACCGGTATTGCCCATGGTGGAATATCCCTATCTCGAAACTCCCCAAAACTTTTCCATTCTCCTATTTCTCTTTCCTCTGTTCCTCCCTAGATCACCTTTTCCCCAAATACCCATTAATTCCCACCTAAAACCTATTATTAACTACCACCCCAAATGCCCATTCAACTTCCCCGTCTTTTCAATTTAAGAACTCCCAATTGCCTTCATCTTCTTAATTCCTCCAAAAAGCTTCACGCGCACAGTCCATTAGAGGTAGGAATTCTTTCACTCATGCTTTAAGGGTCCTGACAACATTGGTAATAGTGCGCTCTTGTCTTGTTTATCATATTTTCTTTTACTTCTCTTCCATATATGGGTGAATGTGGTTTTGTTGTGGTCACTAAGTATCCAGGTGAATTGCCCAATGATAGATTGATTGACACCTTTCTTAAGGGAAATTTGTCATTTTTTTCTAGATATGAGTGTGATTGATTTGCATCTATATGGGGGTGATCGGTTGGTGACTGTACTTAGAACGGAGGCTAGCGGATCACCAATGGTGTTTCGCTGGTGAAACGCCGATGCACCTGAAGCTTCTAACTTACTGTGCCCATCGGTGAGTCATCAACGACTAGCGCAATGCAACTGCCTCTCGCCGATTGTTCGCCATTGGCAACTGAGCTTATCAAAGTCCTGCCTAATTTCTTCATTTGTCTTATTCTTAAGTTAGAAATAATGGCACACTACTAACCTTGATTTGCAACATCATTTCTGTCTCCCCGCACTCTCATACAGGCCAAGCATCAGGGCGCACCAATACCACCCAAGTTAGGTTCAGGTCGGAAGGAATGGGGAGGTATTATATTGCTTTTAAGGAGAAGCATATCATCCATGTAGAATCCCAGTTTGATGCGGAATCTTTCAAGACTGCATGCCCAGATATCTAATAACAGATTGGGACGTGCTATTGGGACACATTTATCATACCAGTTGACCCATATTTTCCAGAACTTGTGTGGGAATTCTATGCATCATATAGAGCTAGGAAACAACTGGTGAAGCATAAGGGCTGCACTGAATCATTCCTGTGGCTAACATCGGTATGTGTGCGAGGGCAAGAGGTGCTTGTAACTCCGGCAGCAATAAATTCACTTTATTGGGATGAGCCAATCCTATCTCACCCAATATTCTACAATAAAGTGGAGGACAAAGAAAACCAATTCCAACGGGTAGCCAACTTTATTGCAAAAGGTCAACCATAATGGGTTATCTCCAAGGGCCTCATTCATCGGCACGATTTAAAATTTGAAGCCTTCATGTGGTTAGATTTTGTTTGTTCGAGGTTAATACCCTGTTGGAACACATCGGAAGTTCCAATTGAAGTTTCCATTATCCTTCTTGAATAATTGATCTTGTACACATCATTGTGAGGGAGATTATTGCCGATCAGTTCAAACAAAGGGCCAAGAAACAAGCCACATCATTCCATTCCCTAACCTGGTGAGTACGTTATGTATGCAGGCAACTTGTCTTCTGTTCTAACCATTTGATAGGACTGTGTAGGACAATAGTGTGATTACATTGGCTACAAAAATCGGAAAAGAAGCTCCAGTTATAAAGCGGGCAAAGTATACAGGGAACATGACTCCACCACCACCTTCGGCATCCACTCACACAGTAGCCACCCCGCTACTTACAGCCAAGTTCCACAATTCTCCACCTCCTGATTTGCTCAACATTGCACAAAAGGACAAAATGCATGAGAACCAGCTTGTGTAGTTAGTCAAGGCTATTCCATCCATGATACAGAGTACCATCAAGAAAAGCGTTACAACTTTCTAAAGACAAGTTGACAAGGCTATGCTCTATAGTAGACGTCCTTGAAAGTGAAGTGGGTACTTTGAGACAAGAGGTGGCTGCACTCACTGCATCTCCATCCTCTAGCCAACCAACCGCTTGTGAACCTGAGGCGGTGCCTGCATAGCCTGAAGCACCCAGAAGCCCGCCTGATGATTGGGGGTGGGATATGAAAGGGATTCAGAATTAGTGTCCGATGAGGAAACCTATCATAGCCGACCTACGCCACCTCTAATACGCTTAGTGTGTGATGTAGATCCTTCTTGGACACCACGTGGATTGGCAACAACGTCTTACCATGAGCTTCACACTCTGTAGGACAATTGGGTGGTGCAAGGCCCTGGGCAACCTATAGCACTCCCACCTAACCCACAACAACCTATGGCTGCAGAGACAGCTTCTTGGTATTTTGATGCTGCCACATATACTTGGAAGTCGCGGTCCAATCACTAACTCAATCAGGAAGCCTCTTTCACTTTCTTGTCTTTCCTTTGGATACATTGGGGGAAATTCTGATTTAAGTTTGGGGGTGGGATGATTCTTGCTCTTTGGATGTTGAAATTTGTGAGGTGCTGAAAATGCTCTTAATGGTTGATGATCAGGGATTAAATGGGGTCTTTATTTTCAATTGTGAAATATTGCATGAAATGACCCAAAGTCTTGTTTCTTTTTCTCCTTTGTAAATAGTAGTATTGTAATTAAAACTCTGAGGGTTTTCTTTAAACCATGGTTCATTCCCAAGGATCATTCTTTTGTTTCTTTTTCATTGTCGAACCAGGTTGGTATTTCCTGATTAGATTTAGTGGTGACATTCTTAAGGGAAAATCCATATTTTTTTAGTCTCTTATGAAGTTGTTTTGAGAGGCACCACCAAAAAAATTGTTAAAACGGAATTTTAAAAAATGGGCATGAAAATGAAGATAATGAGCAATTGTTTACACCATAGCATAGCATTCTTTGTCATATGTTGTAAATTCTTTGCTTGACTTATGATGTTTGCCTACTTTGATGTCCTAACTTGATATCTTGTGTTGAGAATGACTCTTGTAGACCCTTTAAGGGTTATGCCTTGTGTAATGAGGAAATTTTGATGAATATCATTCATAATATCTTGTCTAGAACTTGCCCCAAAGTGATTCAAGGCGAAATCCAAGATATAGTTTCACCGAGAACATGAGTTTTGGCTTTGCTTTGTCTAGTCACTTCACCCATATACCCTCCTTGAGCATTTATCCTTTTCCGCCAACGTTCAGCCTTAGACCCTTTTTTTGGCAACCATTAGAATTCTTAAGATCATTCTTAATACCTCTCTTTGGCACCCATTCTTCCAAAATGTTGTGATAAGATATCAATGAAATGAGGCTTTAAGCCCAAGAAAAACGGAGTGATTAAAAAAATGAGAAATGAGGCAAAAGCATATGTTTGGGGGTGTTCAAAAAGGGAAGATAAGAATTTCAGTTTGAGGGTGGCACCACATTGTGTCAAAATGCACAAAAGGATAAATCAAAAAGAGAAGAACAATTTGTGTGAATCGGTGCTTGCTCTTGAGGTGATAAGGCTAGTTGTGAAAGCCAAAGGGGTTATACGGTGGGTTTTTAATGAAATGAAAGTTAGAAATAAGGAAAGAAGTGAAAGAAAGTGAAACAAAGTGAAGTGAGTGGAAGGAGTTGATGTGACGTATGTTGACAAAAGGAATTATGGAGGATCTAGTCACTACAACCAAATTTCTATCCTACCCTTACCCCGAGCCTACATCATAACCCGCAAGCCCTAAATGATTCCAAGTGCAGCTACTCTACATTAGTGGAAAATTACGTGAAGGGCAAGCCTATGGGTCAAGTATGTGCAGGAAAATTTCTTTTGGGAGAGTGAGTGTGAGTGTCTCTTCCCAACAATTCCTTGTGTGCATTCAAATGATCACATGACAAAAAGAATAGGGGTTCTTCTTTTGGTGAGTGGAATCATTCCTTTTAGGGGGCATAAAGGATTTCAGAGTTAATATGGGAATAACGCATGAGGAGTGAAAACTCTAAGGCAAGCTTTATGTGCACTGCTTATAACTTGAGATGCTATCTGCATTTCATGGTTGAGCAATTCCCTTGTTTTACTAAATGAATCCTTTCATGAACATTGTTGGTGGATAGTGGTAGCCTATTTAGAACATCTTTATTGTTTTGGTCTCGTGGGGTATTTTCTTCTCTTTTTCGTTGAGCTTAGTGAGCATATTTATGGTTTGTCATAGTTCAAGTGATTAGTGATGCTTAATTTTGTATAGAGGTGACATATTTTTCAATGATGACTATTCCATTACTTGAGGACAAGCAATGGTTCATGTTTGGGGCTTTGATGAGTTGGTAATTTACCGGCTCATTAGGCTCTTAAACTTGAGTTTTTGCCTAGTTTTTGAGTTGATTATATGAGTTTTATTCCCTTTCTGCTTTTGTTGTATGCAGATGACTAAATTTGTAGAAAAGAGCAAAAATGGAGCAAAAATAAGGAAGTGTGGGCAAATCGGCGGTTCACCGATGATGACCGGAGAAACGCCGGCCAAAGGACGATTGTCATTGCCTCTGAGGAAGAATGCCACTAGCGAATCGCGAGTTGCTAGTGGCAACTCGCCGGTCCAGTTGCCGAAAGACACCCAAGTTTGTGGAAAACAGCATAAAGATCTGGCGGTTCATGGATTAGTATCGCCTAAACGCCAGATGAACCGTCGATGCCCACTGGAGTTGAATGAGGGCCCAAATAAGACACCTGGCGGTTCACGAATTTGGACCGATGAACCACCGATGTCACCTCCAATTCTAGAATGGTGCTCAGGGGTATAATTGTCCAGCATGGGAAAAGAACTAAAAAGTGCCCTACTTTTCTGGATATAAATAGCAGATAAAGTACTGTGTAGTGATATACAAAATGATAGAGAGATATAGAGAGAGAGCAGAGCATATATCCCATCATTTTTTCCTTTTTTGAGCTTTTCTTAGAAAATATAGGGATATTTTGATTGGTAAACTTGAAAAATGTACTCTTCTCTACTTCTTGTTTTTAATAGTATGCTTCAGCAATTATTGGAGACTATTTTATGAATTTAATTTTGCTACTCTTGCTATTAAATTCAATGAAGTTATGGATGAATGTGCTTTTGAATTTCTAAATCATGAGTGGCTAAATCATTAACTAGTGGTGTGTGATGATGAATTTTTAATTAGAGTAGGTGGAGACATCTTCATAATGTTTAAACAAGTGTAAATCTATTAGATTATCTTTATTCTATAAAGGAAGATCCATTGATTATGATATGAGTTTATTTATTCTTGCTTGATTGTTGCTTGTAAAACAATAATTATGTATTGGAAGGGAATTTAATAGTGGGAATGGTTATGAGATTGTGAAATTGTGCTAGAAATAGATAAAATTGCAGCGTCATTCTTTATTAGCAGCTAATAGCTAGATGTTGCTGCAGCTGCTAATCCAAATCTAATCGGATTGAGCTAAATCGTGGCCAGAGGTTTGACAAAACTCTAGTAAAGGTAGTTAGGCTGAAAAGCTGTAATTACCCACTTTCTGAGATTATTTACACTTGTTGAACTCATAAGATGACCTATCATGTCCCGATCTAGTTAGTATATCATCTACACCACACCTCTAGTCTTTCACACTCTTGTTGACAACTTTGCTAATCTCGCTGTTTCATTCACTAAATCACCAAATACAATTCACTGCAAAATGTAATCCACCAATTTTATTTGTTTTTCTGTTAACTCTATGTGGTGCAAGCTAACTTCAATTTCTCAACTGAAACTTGTAACTATCACCCACCAGTCCTTCTGGGATGCGACCCCCACACTAGACGGGTTACTTGTTTTTATACTTCAGCCGTGTATATACTTTGCATGAAGGATATATTTTGGACGTTATCATCAACATGCGAACAATCACCCAAATAGAGTCATACAATTGATGAGTACGAGGAAACCTTGTAATAAAGTCCATATTGATCTCCTCCCACTTAAAAGTAGGGATACTAATGTCCTGAAGCACCCCACCAGGCCTCTGATGCTCAACCTTCACCTGTTGACAATTCGAACACTTAGCCACAAACTCTACTATGTCCATCTTCATGCCATTCCACCAATAGACTTCCCCATGGGTCACAGTACATCTTAGTAGTTCCTAGATGTATAGAATATCTGGATCCATGAGCCTCGTGCAACATCATCTCTATAAAGTTTTCAACAATCGGTACACACAAACGACCCTAATATCTGAGCAAACCATCTACCCCTTGGGAGAAGACCTCTACCGACTGATTCTGAATGGCTTCCTCCAAGTTTACCAAAATAGGATCCTCATCTTGTCTAGCTTTAACTTCGATCACTAAGGAAGATTCCGACACATTCTCAACAATGATACCACCATTCGCCAAGTCAACAAGACGAACTCATAGTTGTGCAAGCCGATGCACATCCTTCACTAACCCTTCCTCTCCTCATCCACATAGGTCACGCTCTCCATGGAAAGCCTACTAAGAGTGTCTGCCACCACAATAGGAGATAAAGGACACTCATATTATAATCTTTAAGAAGCTCCAACCACCTCCTTTGTCGTAGATTTAGATCAATTTGGGTAAACACGTATTGTAGGCTTTTGTAGTCCATAAACACATCTACATGAACCCTATGCAGATAGTGCCTACAAATTGTCATGGAGAATACTACCGCCACCGATTTGAGAATATGAGTCAGATAGTTCTTTTCATGGACCTTCAACTACCTGGAAGAATATGCTATTACCTTACCATGCTGCATCAATACACAACCAAGGTCAATCCTCAAAGCGTTACAATATCACAAGCCTCAAACCATTGAAGCTTAACCTTCTTCTGGATCAACTTAGTCAACGGGGCTACAATGAATGAAAACCCCTTAACAAACCTCCAATAGTAACCTACTAAACCCAAGAAACTCCTGATATTTGAAGGATTAACTGGTCTAGGCTAATTCTTCACCGCTTCTATCTTTTGAGAGTACACCTGTACACCCTCATTTGACACCACATGACCAAAAAATGCCACTGAATTTAACCAAAACTCGCATTTGCTAAACTTAGCACCACCCTCAAATGAGCAGCATGCTCCTCTTCGCTCCGGGAGTATATGAGAATATCATCTATGAATATGATCACGAACATATCCAAGTATGTATTGAACACCCTGTTCATCAAATCCATAAAAGCTACAGGAGCATTCGTTAGTCCAAAAGATATAACTACAAAGTCGTAGTGACCATACCGAGTCTGGAAGGCTGTCTTCAGAATGTGATTCTCCCTAACTCTGAGCTGATGATATCCGGATCTGAGGTCTTTCTTAGAAAAGTACTTAGCACCATAAAGCTGATCAAACAAGTAATTAATCCTGGGGAGGGGATACTTGTTCTTGATTTTAACTTTGTTCAATTGTCGGTAGTCAATGCACATTAGAAGGGAACCATCTTTCTTTCGGACATAGAGAACTGGTGCACCCTATGGGGATTTGCTTGGCTTGATGAATCCCTTGTCTAAAAGATCCTTCAATTGCTCCTTCAAATCCTTTAGCTCTGTTGGAGCCATTCTTTAAGGAGGAATAGATATAGACTGCTTGTCAAGAATGAGGTTAATATCAAAGTCGATCTCCCACTCTGGAGGGATTCCCGATAAATCCTCTAGAAACACCTCTGGATACTCACACACCTCAAAAACTGACTGGATAGTCGGGGTCTCAGATGTAGCATCCTTAACCCTAAATAGATGGTACACACAATCCTTAGAAATCATCTTTATGGCCTTTAGGTAGGAAATAAAGTGACCCACAGGCATAACTTAACTACCCTTCCTCTCTAGGACTGGCTCACTGAAAATCGAAACTCTACCTCATGGGTTCTATAATTTACTGAAGCATAACATGCATGTAGCCAATCCATGCCAAAGATAACATCGAAGTCAGTCATATCTAACTCTACTAGGTCGATTGAGCTGACTTTCTGAAGGATGGTAACAGGGAAATTTCTATAGACCCGTCTAGCGATAACTGAACCACCGACTGAAATAGAGACTGAGAAAGGTTCTGACGGGATTTTGGGACTGATACCAAAACTAATAGCAACATAGGGAGTCACAAAAGATAGGGTGCCCCTAGATCTAATAATGCATAACATCAAGGTGGAATACTCACAACATACCAGTCACCATATCGGGCAAAGTCTCCTTCTTCTATCGTGACAAGAGTGCATAGAACCTGTTCTGGTGCTGGCCGCCAGCTGAACTAGTAGAAGCACCCTGCTGGAAGGGACGTGTTGTCAGAGTTGCTGAACTAGTGGCTAAGATATGGGGTCCACCATCACCTGGTTTGGCTGAAGGGAAATCCTTGAGTCTGTGGTTTACCACACCGAAAACAAGCATTTTAGTCCACACTTCGCATAGGTTGGGAAAGTGTGATCTCCTATGGTGCCTCCCTGGTCCCTCGAGCTTGGATCTTTACCTCTCTGATCATGTTAGGTTCTAGATGGGACACTAGCTGATGATGGTGACGAGGCCAACAATCTTTGATGAAACTGAGGGTGCTCACCGCCACTGGATCTCTACTGTATGAACCGAACACTATCCATCCTATCCCTCTTAGCTTCCCTCTCCCTCTCCCTCTTGTTCACCGTCTCCATCTATTGGGTATAGAAAACCAATCGGGAGAAGTCAATATCTTGATGTAGCATGGTGGTTCTATAGTCTTTGACGAAGAAATCTGCTACCTTATTCACAAAGCAGCTCACCCGAGCCCTCTGATCGACAACCATCTCTGATGCATATTTAGATAACCGAGTAAATTCTAGAGCATACTCCTAAAAGGTCATATTATTCTGTCTCAAGTTCACAAATTCGGCTGCCTCAATTTTCCTCATCTCTCGTGTGATGCCCTGGAAACTCAAAGACTAGACCCGGGACTTAAATCAGAAAATTGGAAAATCTGCACCAGGTCACAGAACGAGTTGTTCTGTGACCCGTGGGGAGTGACCACGAGTCCTTAAGTCACTCATGGTGAGGCCTGGGAGTTTGATTTAAAAATTGGAGTTTTGGGTGACCATGAGTCGTGTTCAACCCCACGAGTTGGATATGACCCGTGGTCAAGAATAATTTTAGGCTAGGAAAAGCTTAGGCTGTGAAGCTAATGACAGGTGACCACGAGTCATGGTCCATGCCATGAATCATTAGGTTATTTGTGGTCATGTGTCAAGTTTGAGTTATAGGAGGCCAGGCAGTGTACCCAACAGGTCCTCACCATGACTTGTTTGGGACAACACGAGTCATTGTGTCACCTGTGGAGATTCCCAGGTGTTTAAGGAAGTGTTGTCCATGAGAGGTGACCAAGATTCGTCGTCACTAACCACAACTCACATCCGTATTTTCTAGGAAGTGTACCTCTCGAGTGTGACCACGAGTCGTGGTCACTGACCATGACCCGTTAGGTCACCCGTGATGACCGACAGTCAGTTTTTCCTGCGAGTTTTCAAGGGCCTTTCAGTAAATTCCTACCCTCCTAGACTTTGTACTACATAGTTTTAAGAATATTTTCAGACTTATTAGTGGGGTTGAACGATCTCTTTCCTTATTTCCCACTCAGACCTTTAGAAATCAGTATGTTGGACTTCTCTCAGAGTCTTTCAGAGCAAGAGCTAGGGCAACCTTTTCTCCTCAATTTCTCAAGGAATTCTTCAGGATTTTCACCAGGTATGTGGAAATTCAACAAGGAAATCGTTCTTCCCTTGTGTTCCCAAATTCCTCCATGTTTCTCTCTATCAGTGGTAGCCCTGAAATTACTAAATGTTAAGAAACTGCTAGTCATACATTGTCTAAACCATGTGAAATATTATACCATGTTAATATTAGATATTTTCCATCTGTTGTGATTGAAATGATGATAAATCTTGTGAATGAAATTTAGCCCTACTCTTGAACTTTTAAATCTTGAATTTGCCTTAGTGCTTGAATGTCGAATCTTAGCTTAGTTTTATCATTGTTGGGAACTCCCATGTTGTTAGAAGCATTGAAAATCAATCAAAATAATGTCAATTCAGTTTTAGTAAGAATGATACAATTCTCAATGTCAGTCAGAAAATGTCAGCTGATCAGTTTGACTATAGAATTTCCCAAGGTGTCAGTAGTACCTCCAACTTATTAGAATCAAATTCAAAATTCAGTTTCATAGGTCCACTAGATGGTCATGAAACTTTAGATATGTATCTATGACTAGTGTTAAGACCCCAGTATCAGATTTTAGTTTGTCCTGTAGACGGTTACGACGCTTCTAGATAAGAAGCTCTGACCAGTCTTAGAACCTAGTTTTAGAATGGTTCGATAAGACTCTCATGGTGCTTTCAGATATGTATATCGGACTAGTCTTTAGCCCCAGTTTAAAGCTATTAGCCTAGTATTCAGTCTAGGAGTTTCCAGTGAGAGTAGGAGTTAGCACCGAGTGGACCGGGGTTCCAGCACACCAAAATTCCCAAAACTACATTGCCAGTGTAGGTTATTGTATTTATGGGCCTTAATGGCCCCAGACTTTTGTGATAACTCAGTTCATGCCTTTATACCCTCGTAAGGTATATTGGGTCCTACTGATGGGGTGTACACATAGAACTCCATGTCTTGCTCACGTAGTTATATGTCGGCTATAGACTTTCCTACTAGTCAGTTCAGTCTAGTTTCAGGTAAGTTCAGATCAGTATTCCAGACTTAGAACATGCTTTGACCATCAGATAGGGTCTTTTAGGCCTCCTCAATAGTTCATTTATCAGTTCAATAGCTTTAGTCTGTCTTTCCAATTCTTTTCAGTTCAGAATTTTCTTTTATTTATCCCATTGTGTTATGTTCCTCTCACTTATTCAGTACATTCAAAGTGTTGATGCATACTATTATGTTGTATCGTTTTATGATGCAACTGCAAGATCTCAATCTCAGCTTCGGTAGCTGACGCTCATGGAAGACCGCAGCTATTCTAGTTGGTGAATCCTCATTCTTCGAGGACGGAGATTTATTTACTTCAACTATATTTTCTTTCCTTCTATTTAGATTTTGAGTTTGCTGGGGGCTTGTCCTAGCAGCTCATCCGTCATAGCAGCTTTCAAATGTAGATTTTTTTTAAGACACAGATTGGTTTTTCAGACTCGTAGCTTTTTTCTAATACTTTCAAATATTATGAACTAGTTTATTTTGTACAAGTATTCATATTTTTTTCTTTAGACATCCACTGTATGTATTTTTATGTTACTTAGGATGCCAGTGTATGATAGACCAAGGGTTGACTTGGGGTCACTTATGACTCCAAGTACCATATTCCATCCACGATGTAAACTCGGGGCATCAAAAACTTGGTATTAGAGCACCAGGTTAAGAGTATCCGCAGATGTCTGAAAGCCACATTGAGTAGAGTCTTCTGCATGGGTGTGAAGCGCTCCACACTTATGACGGGGAGGCTATGAGATGTTATTAGGAAAACTCTCTTTTATTCGTACTCTTTATCATGCATTGTACTTTAATTCCAGAGTCATCCTCCTAACTCATGCTCTGCTTCGTTTTAGTGAATCATGCCTCCATGACTCGGTAACGAAAGAAGGGACGACAATTCTCAATGACCTGCCCCACTAGCCTCGGCAGCCCCTCAGGACGACTTGGTATCTACCACAGACATTCTGCTGCGTGCCCAAACTGTTACCAAGCAGGTGAACTAGTAGGTGGTTCCAATCAACAACAACACATCCACAGCAGCTGCCTGGGTGTGGATTTCACCCGGATGAGCCCTTCAGATTTTCATGGGTCTAACGTGGGAGAGGACCAACAAAGATTTGTGGATGAAGTTAAAAAGATCACCTGAATTATGGGTGTTAGTCCCTCAGATAGTGCCGACTTGGCTGCCTACCAACTGAAAGGGGTAGCCCAAGTCTTGTACGAGCAATGGAAGTAGGGGACGCCAGCGAAAGTAGGACTGGTTGAATGAGAGGAGTTCACTATAGCCTTCTTGGACAGATTCTTCCCTCGAGAGCTTAGGGAGGCAAAGGTAGCGGAGTTCATGAACCTGAGACAGGGAAATTAGACAGTAGAGGAGTGCGCTCTTGAGTTCACTAGTTTGTCCAAATATGCTCCAGAGATGGTGGCCGAGCCAAGGTCTCGCATGCTGAAATTTGTTAATGGGTTGTCAAACCTGGTCCTCAAAGATTGTAGGACAGTGATGCTGATCAAAGATATTGACCTCTTCCAGCTAATTATTTATGCCTAGTAGATTGAGGCCGAAAAACTAGGGGACATGGATCGAAAGAACAAGTATGCAAGGACTGGCAAATCATATTATGGCCACAACAGCAGCAGTGGCAGAGGGCTCAAGTACCAAGCTTAGCCAGCGCCCCTACCTTTCGGTCTTGCCAGGATCGAAGGGGTGGAGCATCTAGCTCTTAGTCTCAGAAATTCAATGCCGGTAACAGGTATCCAACTTGCCCCAAGTGAAGAAAAAACCACCCAAGAGAATGTCTTTAGGGTCGAGAGGGCTATTTTGCTTGTGGAAAGCTTGGGCATCGGCTTAAGGAATGCCTATCAGCAGGATAGGGGAGATTACAATCCACTACCTCAGCAGTTCCAGTAGGCCGTCCAGCTCGGCAGGCTAACGCATCAGGTATAGAGGCGGGTCAATGCCAAAACTGTTTTTATGCATTATCATCTCGTCAGGATTAGGAGAACTCACCCGATGTGGTCACGAGTATGTTACTTCTTTTCAATCTAGATCTATATGCCCTGCTTGATCCGGGGACCATACTACCATTCATGACTCCCTACTTAGCTGTTTAGTTTGATATCAGTCCAGAAGTCCTCTTAGAATCCTTCTCGGTCTCCAGCCCACTTGGCGAGTCAGTTAGAGCCAGCCAGGTGTATAGAAACTATCCAATCTCAGTCTTCAATAAAGTCATTCCAGCGGACCTTGTAAAGTTAGACATGGTCGACATCGACCTCATCCTTGGCATGGATTGGTTACATTCTGTTATGCCTCAGTAGACTATAGAACTAGGATCATCAGGTTTTAGTTCCCTAATGAGCCAGCTCTAGAATGGTTTGGCAGTAGTTCAGCGTAAAAGTGTAGGTTTATTTCCTACCTGAATGATAGGAAGCTTATTCAGATGGGATGTATTTATCATCTAGTTCAGGTCAAGGATTCCGATTCTAAGACCCCAACTATCCAGTCATTCCCTGTTGTCAGCGAATTTCCAAATGTGTTCCCTAAAGATCTTTCCGGAGTTCGTTTGGAATGGGAAATTGACTTCTGCATAGACCTAATTCCAGATACTCAGCCCATCTCTATCCCTCCTTCTAGAATGGATTCAGCTGAACTTAAGGAGTTAAAGGAGCAACTAAAAAATCTTCTTTATAAGGGTTTTATCAAATCCAACATCTCTCCCTGGGGTGCTCCAGTTCTTTTCGTGTGAAAGAAAGATGGTACCCTTAGAATGTTCATTGATTACCATCAATTGAGCAAGGTCACAGTCAAGAATAGGTATCCCCTACCCAAAATTGATGACCTATTCAACTAACTTCAGGGAGCCAACTGTTTCTCCAAAATAGATCTCAGTTCGGGGTATCACCAGCTAAGTTCAGAGAGTATAACATACCGAAAACAACTTTTAGGACTCGGTATGATCACTACGAGTTTGTGGTTATGTCCTTTGGACTAACTGTTGCCCCTGGAGCCTTTATGGATCTAATGAACAAAGTATTCAAGAATTATCTGGATATGTTCATCATTGTATTTATCAACGACATTCTAGTATACTCTCGAACTGAGAAAGAGCATGCTAATCACCTATGGATAGTGCTTCAGACACTCAAAGACCGCCAGTTGTTCGCGAAGTTCAGCAAGTGTGAATTCTAGTTGATGTCTGTGATTTTCTTGGGTAATGTAGTCTGGGGTGATAGTATTTAGGTTTATCCTAAAAAGATAGCAACAAACAGAGACTGGCCCAGACCCACCTCTCCAACTTAAAATCAGAAGTTTCTTGGGTTTGGCCCGATTATTATCAACGCTTTGTGGAAGGCTTTTCTTATAGAACATCTTTTCTAACTAGGCCGACTCAGAAGAAGGTTAAATTTCAGTGGTCAAATACGTATGAGAAGAGTTTCCAGGAATTAAAAACTCGACTCACTACCGCTCCAGTGTTGACCATACTGGAAGGATCAGATGGTTTATAGTGTATTGTGATGCTTCCAGAGTTGGACTCGGTTGCTTTCTGATGCATTAGGGCAAAGTGATGGCCTATGCCTCCAGACAGCTCAAGGTTCATGAGAAGAATTATCCAACTCATGACTTGGAGTTGGAAGCGGTGGTTTTTGCGTTAAAAATATGGAGGCACTATTTGTATGGGGCTCATGTGGATGTTTTCATCGATCACAAGAGCCTTCAGTACGTATTTAGTCAGAAGGACTAAATATTCATCAGAGAAGGTGCTTAGAGCTCCTGAAGGATTATGACATGAGTGTTCTATATCACTCAGGCAAAGCCAATGTGGTGGCTCATGACCTAAGCAGAGTGTCTATGGGTAGCGTGGCTCGTGTTGAGGAAGGCAAAAAGGAATTGTCGAAGGATATTCACAGACTAGACTGGTTAGGGGTGCAGTTGGTTGACCAAGTTGAGGGTGGAGTGGTTATGCAAAGTGGGTCAAATTCCTCTTTAGTTGTTAAAGTTATGTCCAAACAGGATTAAGATCCCATTTTACTTAAACTAAAGGAAGCGATTCTCAGGAAAGAGGTTGAGGCTTTCTCCAAAGGGGGAGATGGTGTGCTCCGTTACCAGGGAAGATTGTGTGTACAAGACGTTGGTGATTTGAGACAACAGATATTGGCTAAAGCACACAATATGAGGTACTCCATCCACCCTGGTGCTACTAAAATGTAACGCGATTTGCGGGATATTTACTGGTGGAACGACATAAAGAGAGACATCGTCGAATTCATAGCTAAGTGCCCCAACCGACAGCAAGTCAAAGTAGAGAACCAAAGACTGAGAGGTAAGACCCTGGATATCAGCATACCCACGTGGAGGTGGGAAGAATTATATATGGACATTATTATGGGTCTGCCTCGAACTCATTGGCAACATGATTCTATCTGGGTAGTAGTAGACCATATGACTATGTCATCACATTTTCTCCTAGTTAAAACTATTGATTCAGCTGAGGACTATGATAGACTTTATATTCGGGAGTTGGTCAGGCTTCATGGGCTGCCATTATCCATCATCTCAAATAGAGGTACCAGTTCATCTCACATTTGTGGAAGTCTTTTCAGAAGGGACTTGGTACCCAGGTCAAGCTCAGCATAGCTTTTCGCTCGCAGACAAATAGGCAAGCTGAGAAGACTATTCAGGTCCTAGAAGATATGTTGCGAGCGTGTGCAATCGATTTCAAGGGAAGTTGGGATAACCACTTGCCTGTTATCGAGATTACGTACAATAATATTTAACAGTCCAGTATCTAGATGGTCTCGTTTGAGGCATTGTATGGTAGAAGGTGTAGGTCTCCTATTGGATGGTTTGAGGTTGGTGAAGCTACTATAATCGGGCTAGACTCGGTTCATGAAGCAATGCAGAAGGTACAGCTCATCAGAGAAAGACAAAAAACAGCCCAGAGCCATCAAAAATCTTATGCTGATGTGAGGAGAAGAGAATTGGAGTTTGCTGTGGATGACAGGGTCTACTTGAAAATCTCACTCGGTGAAAGGGGTGATGAGGTTTGGGAAGAAGTAAAAGCTCAGTCCGAGATATGTGGGACCCTGCAGAATTTTGAGGTGAATTGGAAAAGTAGCCTATGAGATGGAATTACCTTCAGAGTTGGCTTCTGTGCACCCAGTATTCCATGTGTCACTATTTAAGAAATTCATTGGTGATCCAACATCAATTGTGCCATTAGACAGTGTGGAAGTAAAAGGTAGTCTCTCATACGAGGAGGTCCCAGTCCAGATCCTTGACCGTCAAGTTCGTAAGCTAAGGAACAAGGAGGTAGCTTCAGTCATGGTCTAATGGAGAAATTAGCATGTTGAGGGAGCTATGTGGGAGGCTGAAGCGGATATGATGGCCAGATACCCCCATTTATTCCCTTCCGACTCAGTTTAAGTTTAATGTATCAACTCCTTCCCCAAAATTGCTTTTATTTTGTATGTTTCAATTTCTTTCATGTAAATGAACATGTGCATGATTAGTGAATTCAATTCAGAATTGAGATTAAGTTCAGAGATCGTCATTCCGCTAGTTTTCAGCATTTATTGTCAGTATTTGGCTATAAAGATTGCGAATCTCTGTTTCCTGTGTGTTTTCTAACATTCGAGGACGAATGTTCCCTAGGGGAGATATCGTGATGCCCCAGAAACTCAAAGAGTAGACCCGGGACTTAAATTAGAGAAAACTGAAAAATTTGTGACCACGTGGGGAGTGACCACAAGTCATTAAGTGACTTGTGGTGAGGCTTGGGAGTTTAATTTGAAATTTTGAGTTTTGGGTGACCACGGGTGTGACCACGAGTCGCGGTCAACCCCAGGAGTCGTGATATGACCCGTGGTCAAGAATAATTTTAGGCAGGGAAAAGGTTAGGCAGTGAATCTAACGACAGGTGAACACGAGTCGAGGTCCATGCCACGACTCATTAGGTTATCTGTGGTTATGTTTCAGGTTTGATCCAGAGGAGGCCAAGCAGTGTACCCAACGTGTCCTTACCATGACTCGTTTGGGACACCACAAGCCTTGGTGTCACCCGTGGGGATTCCTCGGTGTATAAGGCAGTGTTTTCCATGAGAGGTGACCACAATCCATGGCCACTAACCACGACTTGATTGGTCCCTCATGGTGACTATCCAGATTTTCCAGTCAGTGCACCTTACGAGTGTGACCAGGAGTTGTGGTCACTGACCATGACCCGTTACGTCACCCGTGAAGACTGACAGTTAGTATTTCCTTCGACTTTTCAAGGGACATTCAGTAAATACCTACCCTCCTAAACTTTACACTAGTTGTTTTAAGCATATTCTCATACTTATTAGTGGGGTTGAACAATTTTTTTCCTTATTCCACACTCTGATCTTCATAAATCAGATTGTAGGACTTCTCTCAGAGTTTTCTAGAGCAAGAGCTAGGGAGTCATTTCTCCTCCATTTCTCAAGGAATTCTTTGGGCTTTTTCACCAGGTCTGTGGGAATTCAACAAGGGAATAGTTCTTCCCTTGTGTCCCCAAATTCCTCCCTATTTCTCTCTATTAGTGGTTGCCCTGAAATTACTGAATGTCAAGAAATTTCTAGTCATACTTCGTCTAAATCATGTTAATATTAGATATTTTCCATCAGTTGTGATTGAAAAGATGTTAAATCTTGTGAAGTGAAGTTTAGCCCTACTCCTAAACTATAAAATCTTGAATCTTCCTTAGTGCTTGACTATCGAATCTTAGCATAATTTTATCAGTGTTGGGAAGTCCCATGATGTTAGAAGCATTGAAGCTTATTCAGAATATTGTCAATTCAATTTTAGTAAGAATGATAGACTTCTTAGTCTCAGTCAAAATGTGTTAGCTGATCAGTTTGACTATAGATTTCCCGAGGTGTCAGCAGTACCTCCCAGTTGTTAGAATCACATTCAGAATTCAATTTCATTGGTCCACTAGGCGGTCATGACACTTTAGATATATAGCTCTGACTAGACTTATGACCACAGTATCAGATTGTAGTTTTTTCTGTAGATGGTTACGATGCTTCCAGATAAAAAGCTCTTACTGGTTTTAGAACCTAGTTTTAGAATCCAGTCTGATAAGACTCTCAGGGTGCCTTCAGATATGTGTACCTGACTAGTCTTGGGCCCCAATTTCGAGCTATCATCCTAATATTCATTCTAGAACTATCCAGTGGTAGTGGGACTTAGCACCGAGCGGACCGGGGTTTTAGCGCACCCAAGTTCCCAGAACTACGTTGCTAGTGTAGGTTACACTATGTGTTGTCCTTATTGGCCCAAGACTTTTATGATAAACCAGTTCATGCCTTTATACTCTGGCAAGGTATAGTAGGTCCTATCCATGGGGTGTATACGTCGGACTCCACATCTAGCTCACGTGGTTATATGTCGGTTATAAACTTTCCAACTAGTCTGTTCAGTCCAGTTTCAGTTCCTTTTAGATCATTATTCTTGACTTAGAACATGCTTTTACCATTAGAAAGGGTGTTTTAGACCACCTTAGTAGTTCAGTTATTCAGTTCAGTAGCTTTAGTTGGTCTTGGCATGTCTTTTCGGTTTAGCATTTTCTTTTATTTATCCCATTGTGTTATGCTCCTCTCACTTACTAAGTACATTCAAAGTAATGATGCATACTTTTATGTTGTATTTTTTTATGATACAGCTGCAGGATCTCAATCTCATCTTCATTACTGGAACGCTCATCGAAGATCTCCGCTATTCTAGTTGGTGAGTCGTCATTCTTCGAGGACGAAGATTTATTTACTTCAACTATATTTTCTTTCCTACTATTTAGATTTGGAGTTAGTTGGGGCTTGTCCCAACTGCTTATCAGTCATAGTGGCTTGCAGACATAGATTTGCTTTTTAGACTCAAATTGGTTTTTCAGACTTGTAGCTTTGTTCTAATATTTTCAAATATTATGGACCCGTTTATTTCCTACAAGTATTTATATTTTTTCTTTAAACTTCCACTGTTTGTATTTGTATGTTACTCAGGGTGCCAGTGTATGATAGATCAGGGGTTGATTTGGAGTCACTTGTGACTCCAAATACCGTGTTCCGTCCAAGGTTTAAACTCGGGGCATCACATCTCGTTGAAAGAACTAATCCAAGAATGCAGTATGGAACTCATCCCAAACAATGAGTCCCGCCTCAACGACCCTACCATCTTGCCATTGTGTGAACCAGATATGCGCAACCCCTTTCATAAGAGGCTAAATCTATGCTCTCCTCCCCTGTTACCCCCATGATCTGGGTGATCTTCTGACTCTCATCCATAAACTCGTGTGGATCCTCGTCCACCTTCGACCCGGTAAACTTTGGAGGGTTCATTCTCAGAAAATACCTGACTCTCACTGCTGTCACATTCCCATTCTGGGGGACATGCGCTACCGCCTGCTGATTGACCTGGGCGGTCAATGCCTGTGCCAACATCTGAATGGAAGCTCTAAATTCAGCATGGCCTCCTACTCGGGCACATGATCCTAGGGTGCTGGTGGGGCCTACAGGTACCCCTCTCCATTTCCATTTCCATTCCAATTCCTTCTTCCATTAACCTAGCGAGGAAGCATGATTCTGCAAATGCATATAGCATGAGTTAAAAGGGTAGAGAAAAATTTCATCGCACGACATAGATCATGAAAGAAGAGAAATTTCCTAAAATGTTTTGTAGCCTCTTCGTCATAAGTGTAGTGTACTTCACTCCCATGAAAAAGACTCTACTTAACGCAGCATTCAGACATCCTAGACACTTCAAAACCTAATGCTCTGATACTATGTTTTTCATTACCTAAGCTAGGACCTCCGATCGAGACACGGGACAAAGAACCTCGAGAGGGCTCCAAGTCAACCCATGGCATGAACATAACAGCAAAAGAACATAAAACAGGAATCATGCAAACCATAAAATAAATAGAAAATCGAAATAGAAACTTTGAAATTCAAGTATTTAATATGACACAAAAACTGAATATAGCCTCTTAATGTCTGAAAAGCATCTAGTATCTGACGAGCTGATTAGATAACACCCCTAACTAGCTCTCTAAGTATGAAAAACTGAAAGATAAACATAACAACAAGGCCAGATTCATTTCCTCGATAGATGAGCACTCAGCAAAGAGAATAGGTTGACTGGACTGAAGTTAATGCGACTAGGGGCGAGGCTAAACCTAATCTCTCGAACCTGTATTATGAGACGATGCAACATAGAGTATGCGGTCAGTACTTTGAATGTACCAAGTATGCGGGTTAAGTAAAACAGATTATTTAAAACATGTAATAGTTCATAAGAATAGGACAACATGATCAACGTAAATATAATAATATAAAAGTAAGGGCTCAAGGTTTTCGAAACATTCATAAACTATTCATAATCGTAATCATAAGAGAAGCCTTGTAAAAACATAACTTGAGCCAAAGTATCATAATCATGATCATACATAAAACATAAGGAACAATGGGAGATTCTTATAACCGACAAACCCCACATGAGCACAGATGGGCCCGATTTGTAAACCCCTAGTCAGGAGGGTTTTCATACCTTGCCAAGGGTAGAACCATGAAAAGAACCATGATATCACTCATGGAAGGCCCATACTGGCATAAGGGAACAGTCTCAAGAAAATTCCCATTATGGCTATGTTGGCACGTAGTTTTGAGACTCAGGGTATGCATGGACCCCGAATCTACTCGGTGTCAAATACTACTCTCAAATCATATATAGTGCACATATTATAGTAGGGAAAACGTACATTAGATTCATGGGCTAGCTTAAATCATAATAATCATAAGCATTATTTTAATACGTGAACTAGCCATGTAATAAGGCCCGAGAGTCAGTCATAGTCATACTCATGAGAAAACATAGAGAGTCATCATTAATACATAATAAAATCCTCATAATTGAAATAATAGTTTCACAAAGTAAACTTGAAGGAAATCATGCATTTTTTAAATATAAATCATGAATTAGGACTTGAGAGATAAAAATTCAATAGTAAATCAAAGGAATTCATGAAGGGAATTTAAACCCTAAATTTCATTATCATGCTTACATCATGAGATATATTTAATTTTATAAAATACATGAAGGAATCATAAACCCTAACATGGAAATTGCAGTATTATATCAATTCATCGTTACCCATAAAGAAATCATGCACAATATTTGAAACCAATCATAAAATTAGGATTTTTGCATTTATAGTGTTTGGGGAATTGGGTCATCATTCTTTGATAAATAAGGAGCATGGGATTGAGGTGAAAATCATATTGAATTTATCCAAATACCTGAATAATTGAATCCCCAACGAAAAAGATGAATCCCCACTTGATTCTTGGAGAATTTGAGGAAAAACCCTAGGAAAAATCTTGAGAGATTGGAAAGAATTGATATCTCAATTTGGAGTATCAGGGAAGTAATGTGTGATCTAGGGTGAAAAATATTCTTCATACACTCTTTCCCATGCTTAAAATGACATAGTTTCGGACCTTAGAGCTTAGGAATGACAAAAATACCCTTAATAATTTTTTTGGAAAATGGGCATTTCTAGGTACCACGACCCTAACCACGAGTCGTCCTTTGATACCACAACTCATGGTGTTGCCCGTTACTAGAATCCATGCTTGCCTCAGTTTCAGTTTCCTCAAACAACGGTTAGACAGGACAAGTCGTTACTCGTCATCACGGTTCGTTGCTTCCTTCTGTTGTATCAACTATCCTCGTACCATCACCCTTATGGAGTTTCTCTGACGGGCACAACCAACGGCTCATAGGTACTTCCTACAAGTCGTACCTCCATTCTCTAAGTCTTATTCGAGGCCCACCTGCCATACCACAATTTCTGGCCATGGGTCGTGACCCTATCCAATGACCCATTATTCTCTCCCGTAGCTCACTAGTTGACTCCTCAAACTTCCAACGACCGCCTACCATGACCCATGGTATCCCACAATAGATCGTTCCATGACCCGTATCCTTAGCCTTGACAAACCCTATACCGACCTATGGCTACATCCTACGACCTGTGTGACCGATCTACAATTCATGGTATGAGTCATACTGTGATAATTTCCCAAATTTATTGCTGATTTCTTTTCTAATCCCGAGCCTAGTCTTATACACTTCTGAGGTATTACATCACCGTCCTATATTACTTGATGACCATGTGTACTTATGTGCGCATGGGAGACATCATGGGCAAGGTGTGGGATCATCATGCACTAATACATGATGGTTGTCGGTTATGACGAGCCTCTAACTGTTCCTAAGTTTCTATACAATATTTTGTTCATTCCTTATTATATTATTTGGCTCAAAACATGCTTTACTAGGTTTTACTTATGAAAACAATCCTATTCAGCTTTAAGTTATAGTTTGGGATGTTCTAAGCCTAGATATCCAGCTTATGATCAAGATCTCATCTTTTATACGATTTTACACACATGACATCTCTTATAATATTTACTTGCATGTTTTTACTGACTCTACGTACTAGTACATTCAAAGTACTGACCACATACTCTATGTTATATCATTTTATAATATGGTTTGGGAAACCAATCTCAGTCTCTTCATTAGCTCGCTCTAGCTCAGTCCATCTCTACCACAGTTTTGGTACATCCTCATGATCCGAGAACATCAACTTGGGTGATACCTATTTTGTTCATATCTTTAGATTTAGACATACAAAGCTAGTTAGGGGTTTTGTCCGATCAGCTCATCAGATATTTAAAGGCTTTTCAAACATCTATTTGTAGATGGTTCTGCAATTTTAGTTCGTGTTTATATTTATGTTGATATGTTGTGCAGTCTTTTGCTTATATTATGTTCATATTCTATTATAGCTTAGAGAAGCTCTTGTTCATGCAATATATGTGCCATGGGTTATATTGGAGCCATTCATGCTTCTAGGCCTCGTGTCTCAGTTTGGGTCCTAGCTCGAGTCATGACAAACTTGGTACGAGAGCAAGGATTAGGTGTGTTCTAGGGTGTATGAAACATATATTAAGTAGAGTCTTTTCCATGGGTATGAAGCGCGCCAAACTTATGGGGAAGAGGCTATGCGATGTTTTAGGAAACTTCCCTTCTTTCATCATCTATATCGTGCGATGAAGTACCTCTCTCTACTCCTCTAACTCATACAATACACGTTTCCAAAAACATGCCTCCCCGATGAGTCACCAGAAGAAGAAATGGCAACGGAAATGGCCATGGAAATAGAGATAGGCATCTGCTAGCCCCCTCCCCCCAGCTCCAATTGATCCCTTACTGGAGTAGGTTACTCATACTATGTTCAGGGCAGCATTTCATATTTTAATGCAGGCCATGACCGTCCAGGCCCTCCATCAAGCAATGGCTCATGTGAACCAAAATGGGAATGCGAAAGCGGCTAGGATGCGAGACTTCATTAAGATGAATCCACCTGAGTTTCATGGGTCAAAGGTAGATGAGGACTCACAGGAGGTTATCGAGGAGGTTCAGAGGATTACCCAAGTGATGGGTGTTTCAAGGGAGGATAGTGCAGACTTAGCCTCCTATCAGCTTAAGGGAGTTGCTCATATATGGTTCCAATAGTGGAAGGAGAGCAGGGGAGTTGGTGCAGTTTCCATTGTCTAGGATGAGTTTGTTACGACTTTCATGGACATTTTCATCCCTCGAGTTGTGGGAAGAAAAGGCAGCCGAGTTCATCAATCTGAGGTAGAATGACATGACTCTTCAGAAGTATGCTCTAAAGCTTACCTAGCTATCCATGTATGTTCCTGAGATGGTGGCTAATCCGTGGGCTTGTACGAGCAAATTTTTGAATAGGATAGCAGATTTGTTGGTCGAGGAATGCAGGACTTCCATGCTGATTAATGGCATAGATATCTCCCTACTAATAATATATTCCCAACAAATGAGGCAGAGAATATGAAGGAGAAGGAGAGAGAGGCCCAGAAGGCCAGAATAAGGAGTTATGGGCATTTCCAGTAGAGATTCTATTTGGACATCACCCTCAGTCCCACAAGAGGTCGTTAGTCACAGCCCCATCATCAACTAGCGTTCCATCCAGACCTCGAGGATATTAGAGAGGTAGCGTGTCATGCTCTAAGGGTTAGAGAAGCATGACAGGCGAGCATAATTTTCCAGCTTGTAGAAAGTGTAGTAGGAGAAACCTTGAAGAGTGATTGGTTCGTACTGATGATTGCTTCGGGTGTGGGAAGCCCAGACACCTACTAAGAGATTGTCCCTCAGCCATATAGGATGACAGTAGAGGTTGTGCCCCAGCTACAACTTCAGCAGCCCCAACAGCTTGCCCTTCATAGCAGGGTGCCTCTTCTAGTACAAGTGGCAGATAGTGCAAGAACAGGTCCTATGCACTTTCATCTCATCAGGAGTGATAACGCTCAAATCACACTTCTGTAAAAGTATGACGCTAAAGTTGTCAATAAAGAACCCAAATAGGTTGGGGTCAATTCCACAAGGAATATGGTCAAGATGTAGAGTAATGCTTAGTATTTATACTTTTAGTTCTGTTATTTCTTAATGGGGGATTTAATAAAGTAATAAATTATGATTATTGTGAATCGATGTTGTCATCCAGTTTATGAAATTATCAAGGGAGATGTTCCCCATGGATTCATAGTAACTTTGAGTTAATACACTAGTTATCTATCCTAATACTTAGCCCGTTGAACTGATAACATAGGTTAATCCAAAGAACTGATTCGTTCCCATTGGATGACTATACTGAATCACCAGATTAGGTCTCTTGAGTGTTTTTACTTTAACCATTACCAATTGTTCCAAATTAAATATCCTGCAACCGCACCTTAAGTTATAAAATGAACCATAAAGTTCAAGGCTTTCTTATTCTTCAATTTTCCTAAAATCTACCTCTCTAGGTTCAAGTAAGTAGAGAATTCGGGAAAGTCCTAACATTGCGCTTGATCTTGGGCAAATTTATATGCCCAAGTGATACTCAAATGTGTCATTTTGCCTTGTTTATCTATTGATGTTTATACATTCTCATGTGATTTGTAATAAAATGTGAATTTATACTAACCAACATGATTAGCGTTGTTTTGCAGGAAAAATATAAAGTTATGAAGCTAAGGTGCATGTTGGGAGAGATCAGGATTGGACTCGGAAGCTAGCAAGGGAGAAAAGCACTTGAAGGCACGAATTAAAGGGGCTCCGCGATGGAGCCGTTTCACGCTGCCATCGCGGATGCACTCTACCTGGAGGGTGAAATTATGCCTATTTGTAGTGGAGGTGCGCGTTGGGGCCGTGGCAGGTTGGCCTAGCCCCGCGTTGCGCGCCGTGGCATGTTGGGCCTAACTACCTAGACGTTCGGATTCCAGTAAGGGTCCGCATTGGTGGCGTGTCATGGAGGCAGTGCTCAGCGATGCACTCCATGACACGTTGCTCTCAACATGTCCTCGAGAGTCTGAATTGATCATTCGGTTTGACCATCCATATGCGGATGAATGTTATGCTGAGCTTAACTTGAGTCCCAAGCCCCTTCTGAAAAGACTGCTAGAACTGGGAGGTAAACTGAGTACCTCAATCTGAAATAATAGACAAGGGCACTCCATGTAATCGAACCAACTCCCGAGTATATAACTTGGCATAATCATCTGCTGAATCGGTGGTTTTGATCTATAGAAAGTGTGCCGCCTTGGTTAAGTTGTCGACCACCACCCAAATGGAGTCATGTTGCCGATGAGTACAGGGAAACCCAGTTATGAAGTCCATATTGATTTCTTCCCACTTCCAAGTAGGAATGCTAATAACATGAAGTACGCCTCCCGGCCTTTGATGCTCGACCTTTACTTGCTGATAGTTCGGACACTTGGCTATGAATTCTGCAATATCCCTCTTCATGCCGTTCCACCAATATATTTCCTGCAAATCATGATACATTTTGGTGGCACCCAGATGGATAGAGTACCTGGATCCATGTGCCTCAAGAAATATCCGATCCCTCAAATCATCTATGTCCGGAACACACCGACGACCCTGCTACCCCAATGCACCATCTCCCCCTGGGAGAAAACCTCCACCTTCTGACTCCTGATAACTTCTTTCATCTTTACCAACATTTAATCCTCATCTTGTCTAGCCTTCACATCGGTCACAAAGGAAGATTCGAATCCGTTTTGCACCACAACACCGCCATCGGTCGATTCAAGAAATCTAACTCCCAATCTCGCAAGTCAATGGACATCTTTCACCAACTCCTTCTTTCCCTCATTCATGTGTGACACACTCTCCATAGAGAACCTATTAAGTGTGTCCGCTACAATATTAGCCTTACCCAGGTGGTAAATAACACTCATGTCGTAGTCCTTAAGTAGCTCCAACCACCTTCTATGTCAAAGATTGATATCTTTCTGCATAAACACATATTGCAAGCTCTTGTGGTCCGTAAATACATCCATGTGGACCCCATGCAAGTAACGCCACCATATCTTCAATGCAAACACCATAGTGGCCAACTCAAGATCATGGGTTGGGTAATTCTTCTCATGGACTTTCAACTGTCTTGAGGCATACACTATTACTTTCCCATGCTGCATCAACACACACCCAAGTCCGATTCTCAAAGCATCACAATATACTACAAAATTGTCACGACCCGAACATACACCCGAATCGTAGACATGGGACAAGGGATCCCCAGAGACACCAAGTTGACCCATGGCACATGCATACAACTAATATAATTCAAATAAGTAGAATGATAATCATAAAATCATAGAGGAAACGTAATTATAGCATAACATCAGGAAACACTGGACATATACATAGTTGAGACTACATACTTGTCTGAAAGCCTCTAAACATAAGATGGGTTGATGGGACAACATCCCCAATTAACCCGACCAATACTAAAACATAAATAACATGAAATTCTGTCAAACGGCCATTAGAACATAAGGACTCACCAATAAGCTGAAAGCGTAAGCTGAGATAGACTAAGGATGAGGATGAGCCTATGATCTGGACCCTGTATCATGAAACGATACTACATAGAAAGTATGCGATAAGTATGTGGAATATACTAAGTATGAAAGGTAAGTAAAATGGACGCTAAAAGTATAATAAACTCATAAATAAATATAGGAGAAGGATATAATGCTTGTATCATAAATTTCGTAAGAGAACATAAGGCTCATGACTTTCAAATCATTCATTATCGTAATCGTAAATAACCTTTATCAAAACATAACTTGAGACAATAACATAAACATAATGATGCATAACACATGTGCAAAAATGGGAGGACTCGTCATAACCGACACTATCATGGTAGAGCCTTTCATGATGCCCCACTATCTATCTCAAGTGGGAAGAGACGATTCTGGCTTGCCAGGCGAGGGTCGTGCTTTAGGCGTGATATCATATTTGAGGGGATAATTATCAATACATCATATCATTTAGAAACCCACGGTGGAACGTGGTTATGAGACACCAGCGTAGTCTTTTGAACGTCGAGTTGCTCGGTGCTAGACACGGCTCTCAAAAACATACATATAGGCTCATATGTAAATCAATAACATCATGCATTAAGATTCATTGGCTAAAATATAACATTTATCATCATTTATCCCCTTTAAAACTTTCTTAGCCAAGAATCATAGGCCCTTTTCATCGGCCAACATCATATATCGATAAATCATGTAATTCACTTCATATATCATAAATCATTCTTCAACATGTGGGCATTACCCAATACTTCATCATATTCAATTCTTTCAAAATATGCTCATAAACATGGGTAACTTGAATTCATACTCTTCCGTCATCAATAAATTTAAAATATTGAACATTTATCGTAAATCATAACTTTCATGAACCTTCATCAAATGGGCATTTTAGATTTAAAATC
Source organism: Datura wrightii (assembly GCA_035772735.1). Classification (NCBI taxonomy): domain Eukaryota; kingdom Viridiplantae; phylum Streptophyta; class Magnoliopsida; order Solanales; family Solanaceae; genus Datura; species Datura wrightii. The sequence goes on along the minus strand of JASDFA010000006.1, from coordinate 85,417,200 downwards.
TTGAAACATGATTTTAAGAAAATGATATAAAACCTGCCCATCATTCATAATTCAATAAATAAAACTCAATTAAATCATACCCATAAAGAGAAATCACATTTTCATGCATTTTGCTAAAAACCCACAGAACTTTAATAGGAGGATTCATGATTTAAATCGAAATTTGGACATGGGTGAGGAAGAATTTCACCCATTCTAAAACCCTACATACCTGGAAATGGATTGATGAAGTTCCTTAAATACCCACAAAGAAATAGATGGAAACTTGGGGAGGAAGATCTGGAATCTCGCAAAAATCTCTCTAAGTTTTTGCATGAGAAAATGGGCATACATAAAGGACTTAACTCATCTTATCACACTCAGAAAAATATCCCAAACCTCATAGTTTTAGGGTCTTAAAATATGGAAAAGACAAAAATGCCCTTAAAATTATTTCCCTTAAAATTATTTCGGGCGGACCAACGACCGATCCAACGGGTCGTTGCTCGACACCACGACTCGTGGTATCGAATCGTTGGGTGCACTGCATCATGACATATCTCAGATCCTTCAAATGACTCATCAGGACGAGTCGTTACTTCAAACGATGAGTGGCTGGATCGACCGCCGTCAACTCCTTGACCAAATCTGACTTTCCTTTCCACGAGCCTCACCATGACTCATGGTGGCATCCAACGAGTTGTGGTCTCCATCTGTTGAATGCACTAAAATCCTCAACCCTCAAATGACTAGAAACAACAAGCCGCCACTTCTCATCATGGATCGTGGGATGCCCCTTGGGTTCCCCATCAGCCTGAGTTCAATCCTTCCAACGACTGGTAAATACAGAGTAGGCCCTATTACTTGGGAGGAGTTTCAAGTTGCCTTTCTAGATCGGTTTTTCCTTCGTGAGATGAGGGAATTGAAAGCAGCTGAGTTCGTGAATCATAAATAGGGGAAGAGGATGGTGCAGGACTATGCCCATGAGTTCACTCGCTTATGAACGTATGCCCCTAAGTTAATGGTTTATTAGAGGGAAGGAGTGAGCAAATTGTTTCATGGGGTGGCGGATTATTTAGACAAGGATTGTTGGACCACTATGCTCTATCAGGATATAGATTTCCCTTTGATAGTCTTTTTCACGCCCCAAAACTAGGGTAGGGCACAACTGGCACTCAATTCATGATTGATCGAGAAGCCGGCTATATAGCATTTATAAATGTAACACTAAGTCTGATCAAGCAACCTGTCCAACCAACCAAGATAAATACTGGACCCGTAATGCCTTGATAATAATAAATGTGCAACTTGGAAAGCGGACAAGGCTATAATAAAGCTAAATAGAGTAATGGAAAGACAACATGACTACACAACCAACACTACTATACAAACTAGTCCACATCAGCCTTTACAGAGTAAACAAACTAAAATGCACGAAACAGGGCCCTAGCCTACCCATGCTGTACAAAAAACTCAAAATAGTAAAAACTAGGACATGGCTCTTGGAAGAGAGGAGCATACCACTATTCCGCTGAAATCTGGCTCCTACTGCGTCCGATGATTTGAGCCTCGGCCTGTACATGCAACACGATTGTAGGAAGGGTCACGAGAAGAAAGGACATCAGTAAGAATAAAATGTACTGGTATGTAAGGCTGAAAATTGTAAACATGTAAGATAAAAATGATAACTGGGCCAGAAATAAGGAGTAGTAAAAAACCCAGAATCCTGAAAAAAAAACTGACAATAACTCATTATTGATGTGTAAATGAAACCATCTAGTGCACAACAAAGACTATAAGTGAAATTACAGCAGACAACCGATCATATAATCTATATACAATTTGTCCAGCCAGTGTACCACACCGGGGAAAATATAAAAATGCCTCCAGCTGGTGTTCCACACCGGGGTAAAATCCCTCCAGTCGGTGTACTACACTGGGGTAAAATAATAAGACCTCCATCCGGTATACCACACCGAGGTTAAATCAATAAATTTTAAACAAAATCATAAATGGAGTTGATATGGCTTATACTGGACCAACTTAATACGTATGGCATAGAAATGAAGAATTCTAAACATGTGGCTTGCATAGGCCTCCTTCGTAATACATAATTGCAAGTGAGCACATATAACATGTAAAGCTAGAAAATAGCACTTAAACGCATGTATTCAAACTTGTATAAATCATACGGAACTGCGGATGACCTAAGAGTTTCAACAAGATTTATAGATCGTGTTCGAAGGACATTAGAGCTCGGAGACTCGCTAGCTTGTTGTTCGGCTTAAGGGAAAGGGATTATAAAATCTCCCCTTGGCCTGGCCTATTTCATGACATACACATAAGATAAAGGACAACCATAACTAGGTAATCCTAATTCAATAAGCTCGTTTACCCTTAATAGCTTGCGATGTATTTACATTGCTTAAAATCATTTACACGTCCTCATCTTGGCGCTTTCACCAATTTCAGTTAGCAACCAGACCTTTAAACACATTTAAAATCATATATATATATATATATATATATATATATAACAGACATTAATGACCATCTAACAATGCCCACATTGAGGAGCCTCCAACTCGATGTACAACTACGACAACAATCAACACAATATCACACTTTAAATGCCCCACTTTGGCTAGGCATAATATTTAACATTTAACCTCAATAAAACATGATTTTTTAAAGCTTAAATAAAGACTAACGTACTACCTCAAAACTTGTAAAGAGGATTCTGGATCATTCAATTCACAATGCACGAATCGTGCTTGAAAGAGCGATAGACGGGGAGCCTTACATACCTTTCTCCGATGGAATTTTCTATAGCCTATTTTCTATTTCAATGATCATCAACCAACCTCCTTAATCCAGTGGTTTTATAGGTCAACAAAAATCTTAATTTTCAGGAAAAAATGCATCCCAAATAACTACCCAAAGGCAGTCACAATAGCAACAACAACACACGACAAGATCATGCTTCCTGCTTGTTCGAGGCAATCCTATAACAAAATCATATTAATCACCTCCCACTTCTAGGCTGGAATTTCTATATCCTGCACCAGACCTCTGGTGCTCAGCCTTCACCTACTAGCAATTGGGACACTGAGTGACAAGATCAGTGATGTACTTTTTCATTCCATTCCACCAATATAGCTGCCTCAAGCCACGATACATCTTTGTGGCACCTGGGGGTACTGAATATCTGGAATAATGAGCTTCATTCATAATCTGTTTTCGTAGTTCACCCACATTAGGTACACATAGATGGCCCTGGTATCTAAGGACTCCATCGGGTCCACAATCAAATAGGCTCTACTTCTGTTGTTGTATACTATCTCTCAGTAAGACTAACTCTGCATTATCATATTGTCGTTGCTTAACTTCCGCTACTAAGGACGATTCTGCTGTGTTTTTGACAATAACATCCCTATCTTCAGCATCCAGTAACTGAATATGTAAGTCAGCCAACTGCTATAAAGCCTTCGTCATTTCAATCCTGTCAACTTGAATATGACTCAAGCTACCCATAGAATTGTGACTTAGCACATCAGCTGCAACATTTGCCTTGCCCGGATTATACAGAATGCTAACATCATAATCTTTCAGCAATTCTAACCAGTTTCTCTGGCGTAAATTCAACTACTTCTGCTAAAACAAATACTGGAGGCTCTTATGATCTGTGAAGATATCAACATGTACCTCGTATAAGTAGTGGCGCCAAATCTTCAATGCAAATACCACTACGGCAACTCAAGATTATGGGTAGAATAATTTTGCTTTTACTTCCTCAACTGTCTAGAGGCATAAGTAATGGCCTTGCCGTGTTGCATCAGAACAAAACCTAGCGCAACTCTCGAAGCATCACAATAGACCACATAACCCTCGACACCCTCTAGAAGAGTCAGGACAGGTGCTGAAATTAGCCCATCCTTCAACTCCTAAAAACATTGCTCACATGCCTCTGTCCAGTGAAACTTAGCTTCTTTATGAGTCAGCTTTGTCAATGGAGAAGAGATAATAGAGAAACCTTCCACAAATCGGCGATAATAACCTACTAACCCCAGAAAGTTTCAAACCTCTGTAGGATTCAAGGGTCTGGGCCAAGTCTTTACTGCCTCTATCTTCTTACTATCCACTCTTATACCTTCAGCTGTAATTACATGATCAAGGAAAGCCACAAATGTTAGCCAAAATTCACATGTAGAAAATTTAGCATATAACCCATGCTCTTGTAGAGTCTATAATACTACTTTCAAATGATCTGCATTCTCATCCTCAGATCATGAGTAAATTAGTATATCATCAATGAGGACGATCACAAATACATCAAGGAAAGGCCTAAACACCGGATTCATCAGGTCCATAAAAGCTATTGGAGCGTTAGTAAGCCTAAATGACATCACTAAGAACTCATAATGGCCAAATCTAGTTCTGAAGGCAGTCTTAGGGATATCAAGTTCCCTAACCCGTAACTGATGGTACCCGAATCTCAAATCAATCTTTGAGAAGCATCTGGCACCCTGTAACTGATCAAAAGGTCATCCATCTTACAAAGTGGGTACTTATTCTTAATCATAACCTTATTCAGATGCCTGTAGTCTATACACATTCTTAATGACCCATCTTTCTTTTGCACAAAGAGCACTGGTGCACCCCAAGGCAATACACAAGGTCGAATGAATCCATTCTCGAGCAGATCTCTCAACTGCTCCTTTAATTCCCTTAGATCTGCTGGAGCCATTCTGTAAGGAGGGATCGATATAGGCTGAGTACCTGGAAGTAGATCAATACAAAAATCTATCTCCCTTTTAAGAGGAATACTAGGAAAATCCTCTAGAAATACCTGGGGGAACTCATTTACAATAGGAATTGACTGGAGAGTCGTAGGCTCACATTCCAAGTTTCTTACTCGAGCCAAGTGAGAAATACAATCTTTGGATATCAACTTCTGAGCCTTAAGGTATGAAATAAACTTAGCTTTAGCCGTAGCGGCATTACCTTGCCATTCCCGTACTGGCTCACCGAGAAAATTGAATATGACAACCTTAGCTCTGCAATCAACATTAGCATAACATGACGCCAACCAATACATACCCATAACAACATAAAAATCAACCATTTCAAGCTCAACTAGATCAACTAAGGTTGGTCTATCACATACCAATACTATGCAATTTCAGTAAACTCGTCTAGCTAACACAAATTCGCCAATTGGCATAGAAACAACAAATGGCATAGATAATAACTCAAGGACTGTTTCAAACTGACTCGCAACCAATGGTGTAACATAAGAGAGTAAAGAACAAGGATCAAGTAAGACATATACTGCACGTGAATAAATAATCAAAGTATTTGTAACAACAGCAGGTGAGGCCTCCTGGTCCTGTCGACCGCCCAAAGCATAAAGTCAATTATGGGTTTCCCCAGAGCTAGAACCCTCACTCCCTCTGCCTCATCCACAGCCTGCTTCCAGCGAGGATCAGGTTTGGGAGGTCGAATAGAGGATGACGAAGCAACCGCTAATCGCGCCTGATCCGTCTCGACCCTATCTGAACAATCCGTCATAAAGTGCCCTGGCTACCCACCATGATAACAATCCGCCATAAAGTGCCCTGACGACACCGACCTGAATGAGATTTCCCACACTGGGGAAAAGGTGGCAATGGTAGTCGCCTCTGCCCCGCCCGCTCCTGTCGTCGAGAGCTAGATGGAGTTGGGCCTTAGTCTCTTATCTATCCCTGAAACTGAGGTGGCGCACTCCCTATAGGCCTAATTGACTACCTAGATTACTGAGCCCCTAGGTCACCCTGTGGCCCTCTTTAAGATCCCACGGTCCTACCTCTCTTTTGTTGCTCTTGCTGTATCCGAGTATCCCCCAATTGATGAACCAAATCCTCTACCCTCTGTGCGAAAGCGTGAATTCGTGAAATTTCCATGTGCTCCTGAGTAGATACCCCCAAACAATCTCGAGCTATGTGAAGCCCCAACCCTAACACGAACCAATGAACTCTATCTTCCATTATTTGAACCATGTGAGGAGAACCTGGCAAGAGAATTAAACCAAAGACAATACTCACGCACAGTCATACTTCCTTGCTCTAGGTGCAAAAACTGCTTAGCTCGAGCCTGTCGAAGCTCCCAGGGTAGATAGTGGTGCATAAAGGCCTTGGAGAACTCTTCCCACTCAGTTGGTGGTGCATCGCCTCCTCTGGATCGAGCCCAAGCCTCATACCACAATATGGCCACATCACGTAGTCTGAAGGCCGCCAACTCTACTTCCTCAGAGGCTATAGCTCGCATCACCTTTAACAGCCTATAATTCTTATTGATAAAGTCCTAAGGATCCTCACTCGGGTCTGATCCGGTGAATATAGGAGGGCTCAAACTCAAGAACTCGAAAGCCCTGGAACTCTCCGTTTCCTAGCCTCTATGTCTCTCCATTGCCTCCAATCGTCGCTTTTGACCTGCGGCAATACAAGCCATCAGCTAAAAAACTCCCTCAAGACCCTATCCTTTTGGAACAATTGGAGGTACCACAGGCGCTGGAGGGTATGTCACTCTACTACCCTCAGGTACTTCTGGTGCAGGATGAGCTGGAGGTTTATCTGCTATTGCTCTAACTGGTGCGGGAGGAACTGTAATACCAAGGGCAGGATACTCACTCTGAGCCTCTAAGCTGTCTCCCTGATCCACTAGAGGGTGACTAGTACCCTCCCCAACGGTTGTGCCAATCAACCTCGTAGTCATCTTCCTTGTCACAGGCATACTCTGAAACAATAACACGATTTAGATATCACAGTACTTATGTGCTCGACCTATAGCATGAACTATTAGTAAAAGAAGTGAAACAATTCCTAAATGTCCTTTAGCCTCCTAATTATAAGTATGGTGCACAACATACCCATAAGCAAGACTCTACTAGACACGGCTTTGTGGACTCCCTAGGACATGACTTCGCTCTGATACCAAGTCTGTCATGCCCCAAAACTGGGGTAGGGAGAAACTGGCACTCGATTTATGATTGATAGAGAAGCCGGCTACATATCATTGATAAATGTAACACTAAGTCTGACCAAGCCACCTGTCACAACCAACCAAGATAAATACTGGACCCGTGATGCCTTGATAATAATAAATATGCAACCTGGAAAGCCGACAAGGCTATTATAAAGCTAAGCAGAGCAATGGAAAGCCAATATGACTACACAACCAACACTACTATACAAACTAGTCCACGTTAGCCTTTACAGAGTAAACAAACTTAAATGCATGGGACAGGGCCCCGACTTACCCATGCTATACACAAAACTCAAAATAGTCAAATCTAGGACATGACTCTTGGAAGAAAGGAGCATACCACTCTTCCACTGAAATATGGCTCCTACTGCAGCCGATGATCTGAGCCTCGTCCTGTACCTGCAGCACGATTGTAGGAAGGGTCCCAAGATGAAGGGACGTCGGTACGAATAAAATGTACTGGTATATAAGGCTGAAAACTATAAACATGTAAGATAAAAATGATAACTGGGCCAGAAATAAGGAGTAGTAACAACCCAAAATCCTGAAAATAGAAACTTGACAATAACTCATTATTGATGTGTAAATGCAACAATCTAATGCACAACAAATACTATAACTCAAATGCCAACAGAGAGCCGATCATAAAATCTATATACAATTCGTCCAGCCAGTGTACCACACTGGGGTAAATATAAAAATGCCTCCAGCCAGTGTACCACACAGGGGTAAAATCGATAAATCTTAAAAAAAATCATAAATGGAGCCGATATGGCTTATAGTGGACCAACTTAATACGTATAACATAGAAAGAACGAATTCTAAACATGTGGTGTACATAGGCCTCCTTCGAAATACATAACTGCAAGTGAGCACATATAACATGTAAAGCTAAAAAATAGCACTTAAACGCATGTATTCAAAACTTGTATAAATCATAAGGAACTGCGGATGACCTAAGAGTTTCAACAAGATTTATAGATCGTGCTTGAAGGACATTAGAGCTCAGAGACTCGCTAGCTTGTTGTTCGGCTTAAGGAAAAGGACTTATGAAATCTCCCCTTGGCCTGACCAATTTATGACATACACATAAGATAAAGGACAACCATAACTAATCCTAGTTCAATAAGTTCGTTTACCCTTAATAGCTTGCGATGTCGTTACTTGGCTTAAAATCATTTACACGTCCTCATCTTGGCTCTTTCACCAATTTCAGTTAGCAACCAGACCTTTAAACACATTTAAAATGAAATATATATATATATATATATATATATATATATATATATATATATATAAATAACATACATTAATGACCATCTAACAATGCCCACGCTGAGGGGCCTCCAACTCGATGTACAACTACAACAACAATCAATACAATATCACACTTTAAATGCCCCAATTTGTCTAGGCATAATCTTAAATTTTTAACCTCAATAAAACATGAATCTTTAAAGATTAAATGAATATTAACATACTACCTCAAAACTTTTAAAGAGGTTGTTGGGTCATTCAATTCAAAATGCACGAATCGTGCTTAAAAGAGCGATAGACGGGGCGCCTTACGTACCTTTCTCCGATGGAATTTTCTCTAGCCGATTTTCTATTTCAATGGTCAGATTCCAACCTCCTTAATCCAGTGATTTTATAGGCCAACAAAAAGATTAATCTGTAGGAAAAATGCAGCGTAAAACAACTATCCAAAGGCGGTCAAAATAGCAACAACAACGACATTTAGCCATTTTCTCAACTAGTTTTCACTAACTTTTGAGGGAGAAACAGGAATTTTTACCTTAGTTTTGCTATAATTATTCCCCTCAATATGAAGTATAATTCCAGCAAAAGAAAAAGCCAAAACGCCTAAGGAAAATGAGCAAAAATCAGCTGACAAATAGTCCATCGACAGCTCACGTAGCTGCCAATTTCCAGATATTCGCTTTGCAATTTAAGAGGTTCAAAAGGGGCGAAATCATTACCTTTTCTCCTGGTTTCAACACCTACTAAAAGATGGATATATAGGAAATCAAAATAGATTTTGAAACACAGAAAAACTCCTTCAAAACCTTGCCAAAGAGAGCTCCAAAACAGCCCCTAACACAATGTGCAAAGTAATCTCAACTTATCTTGTGATTTTCTTGAACTTTGCTTGATGTTCCTCCTTGATATTCTTTGTCCTAGCTACTGGAATTGAGAGAGAAATGGAATCCTTTGAAATCTGGTCGATATAGATTTAGCTGAAAAAGTTTTCTACAAGTGAAAAATTAGATTTTAAGTAAATAGGTGGTGGAGGCGCTAGGGCGTCATGGTCGCGTCACCTCTCGCGATGCTTTGGTAAAATGCCCATAACTTCTTACTCCGAACTCCGATTGACAATTGATTTGATGTTCTAAAAACTAGACTAAAAGAACTTCAATTTGATTGGTTTTGGGGCTTCTAGTTCATTATATATTTGGAGATATTATCATTTAAAATTTACCCTCACTTATGATCTTTACATACTCTTTGGTTTTTTGTTCATACATATTTCACTTGTCATCTACGACCAATATACAACCTGTATTTCCCTTAACCTAGCATACAAATATAAAATAATCACCAAAAGAATTTTTTTTCCGGGTGTAATAGTCTTATACACCCAGAAGATGGAGGTGGCACATGTGAGGGAGAGAGAGGCCAAGAGGACCAGGACAGAAAGCTACCAATTCTCTCAGTCGAGGCCAGGTGGTGGGCACCGACGATAGACCCACTAGAGATCTCCATCCCCAGTGTATTTAGCGGTGAGTGTGCCCTCCTAACCTAGGAATGATCAGAGAGGTGAGCATCAGGCTCTAGGGGTCAGAGCAGCAGGCCCGTAGATTCTAGTATCCTAGTTGGCGCAGGTGTGGTGGGGGGCACATGGGTCGGTTCATGGTAGGTACAGGTGCTTGCTTTGGATGTGATAAGCCCGAACATATGCTTAGAGATTGCCCAGCATCTACATAGGGTCATGAGAGGGGTTGAGGACCAGCTTCCAATTCAGCAGCTCCACCCGCACGCCTAGACAAGCAGGGGGCATCTACCAGCACAGGTGGATGTTAGTGCTAAATTAGATTCTATGCCTTAGCAATACGCCAGGATTAAGAGATCTCCCCAGATGTAGTCATTGGTAAGTTACGAGTTTTCCATCTTAATGTATATGCCTTGTTAGATCCAGGGCTACTTTGACTTTTGTAAAACCATATGTGGCTAGTAGTTTCGTATCAGTCCCGATCTTTTATTAGAACCCTTCTCAATCTATACTCCAATGGGTGATTCAGTTGTAGCTAGATGGGTGTATAGAAGTTTCCCGATCACAATTCTTCAGAAGGTCAACTCAGCAAATCTAGTAGAGTTAGCCATGATTGATTTTGATGTTATCCTCAGCATGGATTGTCTATTTGCATGTTATGCCTCAATAAATTGTAGAACTCGGGCAGTAGAGTTCAAATTTTTGGGTGAGCCAGTCATAAAGTTGAAAGGTAGTTCAGTTGTGCATGTAGGTCATTTCATTTCCTACCTTGAGGCCAGAAAGATGATCTCCAAGGGTTTTGTATACCATATAGTTAGGGTTAAGGATGCGACGTCTAAGATCCCAACTATCCAGTCAGTCCCTTAAGTATATGAGTATCCATAAGCCTTCCCAAATGACCTACCGGAATCCCTGCCGAGCGAGAGATTGATTTTGGTATTGGCCTTTTTCCCGATACGCAACCTATATCTATTCCTCCTTACAGAATTACTCTAGCCGAGTTAAAGGAATTGAAGGAGAATTTGGAAGACCTGTTAGATAAGTGTTTCATCAGACCGAGCAAGTCTCAATGTGGTGCACCAATTCTCTTTGTCGGAAAAAAAGATGGTTCTCTTCATATGTGTATTGATTACCGTCAATTGAACAAGGTCACCATCAAGAACAGGTATCCTCTATAAAGGATTGATGATTTGTTTGGCCACCTTTAGGGTGCCAAGTTTTTTTTGAAGATAGATCTCAAATTCGGGTACCATCAGCTCAGAGTTGGGGAGAGGGACATCCCGAAGACAACCTTTAGGATGCGGTATGGTCATTATGAGTTTGTGGTTATGTCTTTTGGACTAACGAATTCTCCTACTGCTTTTATGGACTTGATGAACAGGGTGTTCAAGCCATACTTGGTTATGTTCATGATCATGTATATTGATGACATCCTAATAGCCTCTTGGAGCGAGGAGGAGCATGCTTCTCATTTGAGGGTGGTGCTACAGACTCTTAAGGATCGCCGATTATATTCTAAATTTAGCAAGTGCAAGTTTCGGTTGGACTTGGTGGAATTCTTAGGACATGTGGTGTTAAGTTAGGGAATAAAGGTGGACTCTTAGAAAATTAAAGCGGTGAAGAATTGGCCTCTATCGGTGAATCCTTTAGATATCAGGAGTTTCTTGGGGTTAGCCGGGTACTATCAGAGATTTGTTGAAGGTTTATCATCTATTGCAGCACCCTTGACCAAATTGTCACAAAAGAAACTAAAATTCCAATGGTCGGAGGCTTGTGAAAGGAGCTTACAGGAGTTGCAGGCTTGACTTACCTCAGCATCGGTGTTAATGCTACCAGAGGGTACTGATGGGTTTGTGGTGTATTTTCTATGCTTGAAGAATCAGCTATGGTTGTGTTTTTATGCAGCACAACAAAGTTATAGCATATGCTTCTAGACAATTGAAAGTTCATGAGAAGAATTACCTGACCCATGATCTTGAATTGGCCACGCTGGTATTCTCCTTGAAGATATGGAGGCATTATTTGTACGGGGTCCATGTATATGTGTTCATATACCATAAGAGTCTACAATATGTGTTTACACAGAAGGATCTAAATCTATGGGAAAAGAGGTGGTTGGAGCTATTTAAGGATTACAACATGAGTGTCCTTTACCATCCAAGAAAGGATAATGTAGTAGCAGACGCACTTAGTAGACTCTCTATGGAGAGTATGTCCCATGTTGAGGAGGGGACAAACGAGCTGGTGAAGGATGTACATCGACTTGCAAGGTTGGGAGTTTGGTTGGTTGACTCAATCAATGGCGGCATTGTTGTTCACCATGGATCAAAATTTTCCTTGTTGAATGATGTAAAATCTAGACAGGATGAGGACCCGATTTTGGTAAAGTTAAAGGAAGTCATTTAGAGTTAGAAGGTAGAGTTTTTCTCCAAAGGGGGAGATGGTGTGCTTCGATATCAAGGTTACTTGTGTGTCCGGATGTTGATGATTTTAGAAACTCGATGTTGCATAAGGCTTATGGATCCAGGTATTTTGTACATCCAGGTGCCACCAAGATGTATCATGACCTATAAGAAGTCTATTGGTTGAATGGCATGAAGAGACATCATAAAATTTGTATCTAAGTGCCTGAACGGCAACAAGTGAAAGTTGAGCAACAGAGAACAGGAGGTGTGCTTAAGGATATCAATATTCCTACGTGGAAGTACGAAGAAATAATTATGGACTTCAAAAAAGGTTTTCCTCACACTAGTCGACAATATGACTCCATTTGGGTTGTTGTAGACAAGTTGACCAAAGCAGCTCATTTCCTACCAGTCAAAACCACTGATTCAGAGGAGGATTATGCGAAGCTGTACATTCTGGAGTTGGTTCGATTGCACAGAGTGCCCTTGTCCATTATATTAGTTTACATCTCAGTTTTGGAAGTCGTTTCAAAAGAGACTAGGTAGTCAGGTTAAGCTCAGCACAACTTTTCACCCGCAAATAAATGGTCAAGCGGAGAGGCCAATTCAGACTCTTGAGGACATGTTGAGAGCATGTGTGATTGACTTCAAAGGTAATTGGGATGATCATTTGCCTCTTATTGAGTTTGCGTACAATAACAGCTGCCATTCCAGCATTCAGATGGCTCTATTCGAGGCTCTCTATGGGCAGAGAAGTTGATCGCCTATTGGCTGGTTCAAAGTTGGTGAAGCTGCAATGATAGGACCAGATTCAGTCCAGGAGGCTATGGAGAAAGTTTAGCTCATACAGGACAAGTTGAAAACAACTCAAAGTCGCCAAAAGTCCTATTTCGATGTGAGAAGGAGAGAACTAGAGTTCGAAGTCGATGATTGGGTGTTTCTAAAGCTGTCTCCCACGAAAGGGGTGATGAGGTTTGGAAAGAAAGGAAAACTCAATCCTCATAATGTTGGCCCCTAATAGATTGTGAAGTGGGTTGGTAAGGTGGCATATGAATTGGATTTGCCCTCAGAATTAGCTTCTGTTCATCCTGTTTTCCATGTATCACTCTTTAAAAGTGTTTGGGTGATCCATCTCTAGTTGTCCCGGTGGACAGTGTTGGTGTGAAAGACAGCCTTAGTTATGAGAAGGTTTCGGTGGAAATACTGGATCGTCAGGATTGAAGGCTAAGAAACAAAGAAGTAGCTTCAGTTAAAGTTCTATGGAGAGACCAACATGTTAAGGGAGCTATGTGGGAAGCCGAAGCAGATATGATGGCTAGATACCCACATTTATTCTCTACCGTTTTAGTTCCAGCTTGAGGTATCAGTTTTTGCCCTAGTATCTATTTAGTTTTCATGTTCAATTCATGCACCCTAGTTTCTTTCATGTATGTGGATGTGGATATGATTCATGAATTCAGTTCAGCCATGTAGTTTAAATCGGAGTTACTAATTCCGTGTTATATCCTAGAAGTCCAAAGATCAGACCCGGAAGTTGAAATGGAGAAAAATTAAATTTTTGCATCAGGTATTAGAATGGGTTGTGAGGTAGAGCAGCCCACCAGTCGTGATGTGACTTGTGGGGAGACCCAGGTGATGAGCTTGAAATTTGGGAAGTGGGATCTCCATGGATGTAACCACGAGTTGTGGTCAGGCCCCACGACTCGTTAGGTCAGTCATGAGGAGTGGTGAGTGAGAAAAGAGGAAGAAGATGGCACTGTACCTAATGAAAGGACCCCATGAGTCGTGGTCAGTCACCACGTTTTGTGGGGAGGGTCGTGAGCAGCATGGTGAAGTAAAATAAAAATCCATGGAAGTGTACATGACGGGTGGTGACCAGTAATGGATCGTTAAGACACCCATGACGAGCCCAAATGACCTGACAAGAAGTGTACATGATGGATGATTCCACGAGTCGTGGCCCAGGGTGACGAGTTGTTAGGTCCCTCGTGTGGACTAACTGGCAGTTATTTTCAGCGAATTTACTAAGGGCATTTCGGTAAGTTCTAAGGTTCTAAGGCCTAACCTACGTCGTTTTAACTTGTGAATGATGACTTTTAAGAGGGTTAAGTACATTTTAGTCCATTTTCATTCATGCATGTAAGAGTGATAGTTTAGAGAGGTGACAAGGCAATTCCTTCAAGGTTCTCTTCAATTTCTTCTTGGGAATTCAAGGAAGTGTAAGAATTAGCTTCAATCAGGTATGTAGGGTTATGACTGGGTGATTCCTTTCACACCCAGGCCCGATCCCTCTTTAAATCATGAAATTCCTATGTCTAATAAAAGGGGTTTTAAGCCAACGCATGAATTTCCTAAAGTTTCTACATGGGTATGATTTAAATATGTTTCTACTATTGAATTATGAAGCATAGGCAAGTTTTATAATGTTTGCAATTAAAATCATGTTTCTAGTTTTATGAATTAAAAGCCAATTAATTAGAAGTTCAAAAAAAAAAAGATTTGAGATGAATGTATGATTATGATGAGATATTATGATGAAAAGCATGTTTTCAAGCTACCCATGTTTATAATCATGTTTTTTATGTTTGAATTGAGCATTTTCAAGCATGTGAAATTATTCGGCAAGGCCCACATGTTCAATTATGATTTATGATTTTTCTAAAGTAAGCTTACCACATGGTTTCGGAGCGAAGACTCCCAATTATCTCTCAGCTTTTGGTATGGTTTGAGTTAAAGCTTCTCATATGCATGATTTGATATTTGAGATGTACGCGACTATTGTGCTTCATTAATAGATTATGTTGAGCTTCGTTGAAAAATGATATAGAGCATATGCATGTTTTTGGGTGTAATGTCTAGCACCGAGTAGGCTAAGGGATGATCACCTTATGCCTCAGAACTACGCACCAACGTAGGTTTATACTATTAAACATATATTACGTTGGAACCTCCCTTGTGAGCTATCCACAACCCTATTGGTCCACAAGCTTGATATCAATATCATGGTATCATCCTTAGCCCTGGCAAGGCTTTGGATAGCTCTACCCACTTGAGTGTGATAGTTGGGACCACGTAAGATATATCATGATATGTCGGTTAAAAGATGAGTCTCCCATTGTTCCTCATGATTTTAGTTATGCATGTTATCATTCATGAGATTTATATATCTATATATGTTCTAAACCAAGTTTGACTCAATGTTCTGATTTTACTCATGACTATCATATTTTAGCTTTGAGTCAATCAATTTAGTTATGATGTTATGTTATGTTATGATGAGATCATGATTTCAGAAAGAATGCATGCAAGCCCTACTCTCAGATTCTTATTATTCATGTTTTACCTTGTGCATATCTTTAAATGATTTTACTTATTTTAGTGGTTTTACTTACCTTGCATACTTGGTACATTCCATATACTGACCGCATACTCTATGTTGTATCATTTCATGATACAAGACCTAGCTCTCAGGCTCATCCCCATTCATAGTCAGTATTAAGAGTTAGCATCTTACGTTGTGGGTCAGTCCTCATCTCTCGAGGACTAGACTTATTCAAATTTCCCTTATGTATTTTAAGTTTTAGCTTTATTGAGTTAGTTGGGTCTTGTCCTATTAACTCGTCATGTTTAGAGGCTTTTCAAACAAAAGATGTATTCAGCTTCAGATTGTGTATTATGATGTTATGTATAATTTAGACTTTCGTTATTATTATCTTGTTGATTCTTCAGTTTTATCGGTTGAGTTTGATGTATGTTCATCCCATGGGTTGACTTGGAGTCTCTCGGGGCTCCTTGTCCCATGTTGCGATCTGAGCCTCCGTTCGTGTCGTGACAAACTTGGTATTAAAGCCATAGGCTTGAATTGTCCTAGGGTGTTTGAAAGTCACATTAAGTGGAGTCTTTCATATGTATGAAGGGCGCCACACTTATGACGAATAGGCTATCAGAGGTTTAGGAAATGTTCCCTTCTTTCATGATCTATGTCATGGCGATGGAAAGAATCCCTATCCTTATAATTCATGCCATTTGCAATTGCAGAATCATGGCTCCGGGAAGAGTAAATGGTAGAAGGATTGGGAATGGAGATGGCCATGAGGATGGAAACGAAAATGGGCACCAGTAGGCCCCACCAGTTCATGAGCACCAGGCATCGAAATCGGTTGCCCATGCTGAGTTTCGAGCCGCTATTCAGATGTTCGCGCAGGCCTTGACCGCTTAGTTCAATCAGCAGGTAGTTGCGCATGTCCCACAAATGGCAGTGCAGCGGCGACTCGAGTCAGGGATTTCTTGAGAATGAACCTGCTAGAGTTCCTCAGGTCAAAAGTAGATGAGGACCCTATGAGTTCATAGATGAGATTTTGAAGATCACCCAATTCATGGGGGTTAATGGAGTTAAGTGTGTGGAGTTGGGCTCATATTATCAAAAAGGGGTCGCACACATCTGGTTTTGGCAACGGAAAGATAGTATGGCCGCTGGAGAGGTCCTGTCACTTGGGAAGAGCTCCATGTTGCATTCTTAGATCAGTTCTTCCCTCGTGAGATGAGAGAGATAAAGGTAGCTAAGTTTGTAAATCTAAAGCAAAGGAGAATGATGGTGCAAGAGTATGCCCTTGAGTTCACTCACCTATCAAAGTACGCCCCAGAGTTAGTGGCTGATCAGAGGGCGCGAGTGAGCAGATTCATTCATAGAGTGGCGGGCTATTTAGACAAGGATTATAGGACCGCTATGCTCCACCAGGATATGTATTTCCCTTGGATAGTCTTCTACGCCCAGCGGATAGAAGCAGCATATCTAAGAGAGAGGAAGGCCAAGAGAGCATGGACCGAAGACTACAAATTCTCCCAGCCGATGTCTAGTGGTGGGCATTGACAACAAACCCACCACAGATCTTCAACCCCTGTATCTTCAGCGTTGAGTGTGCTATCCAGGCCTAGGCATGATCATAGGAGGCGAGCATCAGGCTCTAGGGGTTAGAGCCGCAAACCTGTAGGTTCTGGTATTCCACCTTGCCGCAGGTGTGGTCGGGGCCACACGAGTCAGTTTTTAGTAGGTACAGGTGCTTTTTTTTTGGTGTGGAAAGCCTGGACATATGCTCAGAGATTGCACAACAGCAAGGCTAGATCATGATGGGGGCTGAGGCCCGACTTCTAGTTCAGCAGCTCCACCCGCACGGTCAGCACATTAGGGGGCATCTACCAGTACAGGTGGCGGTCAGCGCCAACACAGATTCTATGCTTTAGCATCCTGCTAGGAGCAGTAGGTCTACCCCGATGTAACCACTGGTATGTTACTAGTGTTCCATCTTGATGTATATGTTTTGTTAGATTTGGGGGCTACTTTGTCTTTTGTGACACCTTAAGTGGCCAGTAGCTTTAGAGTCAGTCCTGAAGTCTTTTCAAAAACCTTCTCAGTCTCTACTCCAGTAGGTGATTCAGTTGTAGCTAGACGGGTGTATAAAGATTGCCCAATCTAAGTCCTTCAGAAAGTCACCTCAGTAGATTTGATAGAGTTTGCCATGAAATATTTTGATGTTATCCTCCGCATGGATTGTCTATTTGCATGTTATGCCTTAGTTAATTGTAGAACACAGGCATTAGAGTTTAGATTTCTGGGTGAGCCAGTCTTAGAATGGAAGGGTAGTTCAACTATGTCTGTAGGTCGTTTTATTTCCTTCCTTAAGTCTAGAAGATGATTTTCAAAGGTTGTGTGTACTATCTAGATAGGGTTAACGATTTTGAGTCTGAGACTCCGACTATCCAATCAGTTCCAGTGGTATGTGAATATGTTGAAGTCTACTCAGTTGATTTATCGGGAATCCCTCCCAAGTGGGAGATTGATTTTGGTATTGACCTTCTTCCCAACATGCAGCCTGTACTATTCCTCCCTACAGCAAAGCTCCATCCGATCTAAAGTAGTTAAAAGAGTAGTTGAATGACCTGTTAGATAAGGGTTTCATTAGACCGAGCAAGTCCCCATGGGGTGCACCAATTCTCTTTGTTCGAAATAAAGATGGTTCTCTTCGTATGTGTATTGATTATCGGTAATTGAACAAATTCACTATCAAGTACATGTATCCTCTACCCAAGATTGATGATTTATTTGACCAGCTTTAGGGTTCCAAGTGTTTCTCGAAGATAGATCTCAGATCTTGGTACCATCAGCTTAGAGTTCAGGAGAGCGACATCCCGAAAACAGCCTTCAGGATGCGGTATGGTCATTATGAGTTTGTGGTTATGTCTTTTAGACTAAAAAATGCTCCTGAAGCTTTTATGAACTTGATGAACATGGTGTTCAAGTCATACCTAGGTATGTTCGTGATCACGTTTATTGATGACATCCTGATATACTCTCGGAGCGAGGAAGAGCATGCCACTCATTTGAGAGTAGTGTTGTAGACTCTCAAGGATCACCAATTATATGCCAAATTCAGCAAGTGTGAGTTTTGGTTGAACTTCGTGGAGTTTTTGGGCCATGTGGTATCAAGTGAGGGTATAAAGGTGGACTCTCAGAAGATAGAATCAGTGAAGAATTGGCCTAGGCCGCTGAATCCTTCAGATATTCAGAGCTTCTTGGGTTTAGCCGGCTACTATTGGAGGCTCATTCAAGGTTTCTCATCTATTGCAGCACCCTTGACCAAATTGACCTAGAAGAAGGTAAAATTCTAATGCTCAGAGGCTTGTGAGGAAAGCTTCCAAGAGTTGAAGATCCAACTTACTAATCACCAGCGTTGACTCTATCGGAGGGTACTGATGGGTTCGTTGTGTGTTGTGATGCTTCAAGGATTGGAATTGGGTGTGGATTGATGCAGCATGGGAAGGTTATAGCATATGCCTCTAGACAGTTGAAAGTTCATGAGAAGAACTACCCGACCCATGATCTTGAATTGGCCGCAGTGGTATTTGCCTTGAATATATGGCGACATTACTTGTATGGGGTTCATGTGGATGTGTTTGTAGATCATAAAAGTTTGCAATATGTGTTTACCTAGAAGGATCTCAATCTTCAACAAAGGAGGTGATTGGAGCTACTCAGGGACTATGATATGAGTGTCCTTTACCATCCGGGTAAGGTAAATGTAGTAGCAGATGCACCTAGTAGACTATCTGTGGAGAGTGTATCTCATGTGGATGAGGGGAAGAAAGAACTGGTCAAGGATGTGCATTGACTCACAAGGTTGGGAGTTAGGTTGGTCGACTCAACCTATGGCGGTGTTATTTTTTTGAACGGATCAAAATCGTTATTGGTGACTGATTTAAAAGCTAGACAAGATAAGGACACTATTTTGGTAAATTTAAAGGAAGCGATTCAGAATCAGAAGGGGAGGTGGTGTGCTTCTATACCTAGATCGCTTATGTGTTCTTAATGTTGATGATTTGAGGAGTCGGATGTTGCACGAGGCTCATGGATCTAGGTATTCAATCCATTAAATTGCCACCAAGATGTACCGTGACTTACGGGAAGTCTATTAGTGGAATGGCATGAAGAAGGACATCACAGAGTTCGTAGCTAAGTGTCCGAACTGTCAGAAAATAAAGGTTGAGTATCAGAGACTGGGAGGTGTACTTCAGAATATCAGTATTCCTGCTTGAAAATGGAAAGAAATCAACATGGACTTCATCACAGGGTTGCCTCGTACTCGTTGACAATATGACTTTATTTGGGTTGTGGTAGACAGGTTGACCAAGGCCGTTCATTTTCTACCTATCAAAACCACGGATTTGGTAGAGGATTATGCCAAACTATATATTCGGGATCTAGTTCAATTGCATGGAGTTCCCTTATCCATCATTTCAGACAGAGGTATCAGTTACACCCCGTAAATTCTTGACATTTAGATAGCCTATTCGCATGTTGGTTAAGAGTTTTAGAATGCCACACATGCTAGAAAAAGGCTCGAGGAAAGACCAGACAAGCGCCATGTCGAACCATCGCAAGAGGAGGTTGGAAGGCCCCCTACGTGATGGCCAACGTGCCACGGAGGTGAGGTTCAGCATCAACTATATAAAACCCCCACTTCGGTTTTTTTTAGATAATTATCATAATTTCTAGAAAAAAACCAGAAAACAGAGGGTATGAAGAATTTATTTGAGATTCCTTCCGTTTACGCTATTAAACGCGGTCTAAACTCGAATTAATCTTTGGTAGTGAAGTATTAAGCTGCAGGGAGCATTCCTGTGGAGTTAGTTTCGTGAAATTCGGCCGGCCAACCGTCGTCCTACCGAGCTAAGGTAAGTGGAATTGCTCCAAATTAGTGTCAATATACTGCTAGCCCTAAAGTGAGTATTTCTCCCTTCTGGACTTCCGAAAAATAGCGAGTTTTCAGCTGTTTTCCGATTAGTCAAAGTTTGGGCTATATATATTCAAAGTAGTATTTTCTTCCAGAATATTGATGAATTTAGTTCTAATTCCTATGAATATGAATGCAGTTGGAAGAAATAGCTGGGTATTGGTCGAGTTACATTAGTTAGTCCAGAAGTCAGAAACTAAGGTATGTAAAGCCAGTTTCTTCGGCAAGTTAGTAATTCTAGTATAGTAAAATAGAATAAACTCCAGAAGGAAGTTCCAGAAGCCGAGTATTAAGTATGTTCGTACTATTATGCCATATTCAGAATAAAAGTCAGTAAATTAGTATTGAACAGCGAGATATTATTTCATACTTAGTACCAGATTCAGTTTAATTCATCCAGAGAATAAGAATAGAATATCAAAACATGAACAATATTATCGGATTTATTATATATGTTATATGTGATTATTGTTGTTTGTTGAGACGTGATTGTGTTATGTGGGCACCCTTAGAGTTTCCTTGCCGCCTCAAGGTTAATAGTTGTGTCGAATCGCTCGCTAGAGGGTGAGGATACGTCACTCCAAGGAGTGGCATGCCGTCCGCAGTAGGACGAAGATGGGATGCAACATTCCCCATAGCGGGCTTATCAGCATTATAGTATACCCTGTCGAGCGCTTGTGCCCAGGGAACAAATTACAGATTACAGATACAGATCTCAGATTACAGTTATAGGAGTCCTCCGGACTCAGATACAATTATAGTCAGGGGCCCAGAGAGCCCAACTTGCATACCCAGGGGGCCAGCGGGATGCTCGTAGTTATTAGGTGAGTGGAGTGAATTTATTTTTGGATGGTTTGACCCGGGTAGGGGTATATAGATTGCGTGTTGATTGGAACCTTCCGGCTTATGGGGGATGGTATAGGTTCTTGTATGCTATATATATATATATATATATGTTACTTATTAAATTGATAGATAGCAGGACGCTGCATCGACAAGTATGATTCTTATCTTCTTTTCAGTACAGTTAAGCTCGGTACAGATTCTTCCATTCCAAACAGTCTTAGCCATCTTTTTTTACTCAGTAACTACCAGTATTATTGTCTCTTTTCAGTCATGTTTAATTATTGCTTTTCATACTCGGTACCAGTGGTACTGACGCCCATTTGGGGGTGTTGCATTACTTGCCTGCAGGTACTTATAGACAAGGAGCCGATCCCTCGTAATTCATGCTAGCCCACAGAGTCATTAACTCTTGTCATCTGGAGCTATACAACTACATGTTTATTCTTTTTCTTTTGTTGTACAATATGGGTAGGTCGGGGCCCTGTCCCGAACATCTTATCAGTATTCTTAAAGGCTTGCAGATTGTATATTCCCTGTGGTTAGTTGTACCGGTCATGTGAGGCCGTGTGTATGTTTTAGTTTTTTTATGATGGCCATGTGGGGCCCTATTCAGTTGGTAGTGGTGATCTTGTTGGCCACATAGCAGTTTAACACTTGTTTTCTTGATTCAGAAATAACTAAACATCATGGTGGCCTTGTCGGCCCGCATAGGTTCCCTATTGATTCAGTTGTTCTGGATAGTTGTTGTTTTCTTACAGGTGGCTATAGGCCTATTCGGCCGGAGGGTATATTTACAGCCATTATATAGCCCGTCATTTTCTTGAATCCAGAGTTAGCGCCAGCCTGACATCAAAAGTGCTTAGGCTTAGCTAGTCCAGCAGTCCAGGTCCTAGTAGGGCACCAGGTGCCAGTCATGTCTCCCAAGGTGGGGCGTGACAAACTTCGTATCAGAGCAGGTCATGTCCCAGGGAGTCTGCAAGCCATGCTAAGTTGAGTCTTGTCTATGGATGTGTCGTGCACCACATACCATAGGCAGGAGGCTGCAAGGCATAATAGGATGGTTACTCTTTCTTCATATTCAGTCGTGCCATAGAGCAGTACAGTATAGAGTTGAATCCCTAAAACTTATCATACTCTTTTTTTACAGATAAAATGGCAGACCAGCAACACCCTGCCACAGGTAGAAGACTGGATACCGCAGCAGGAGAAGGCACCAGAAGGATGCCTCAGCCTCACTTAGAATCAACCCAATCTGAGGGCGATAAAGAGGCATCATCACGACCCTCTCAGTAGTGCCCACCTCACCAGGAGCCACTCGGAACAATACTGCCTCCGACAGTTCCTGTACCTACACCATCCGACCAGGAAATTCGAAGTGTAGTAGTTATGTTGGCACAAATGATGGCTACTCAGCGCCAGTCAGTGCCACCCGTACTTCACCTTGGGGTGCACTAGTTCTATTGATGAGAAAGAAAGATGGCTTACTCCGCATGTGTATAGACTATCGGCAGCGGAACAATGTTAACATCAAGAATAAGTATCCGCATCCCAAAATAGATGATTTGTTTGATCAATTACAGGGGGCTAGATATTTCTCCAAGATTGACTTATGGTCCGGATATCATCAGGTTCGAGTTCATGAAAAAGACATTCCGAACACTTCCTTCAGGACCAGATACGGCCATTTTGAGTTCCTAGTCATGTCCATTGGGCTGATTGATGCTCCTGCAGTATTCATGGACCTGATGAACAACATCTTCAGACCATACCTGGACCTGTTCGTGATAGTGCTTATTGAAAATATTCTGGTGTATTCTCGCTCTGGGGTAGACCACCAGGATCATTTGCAGACAGTGCTCCAGATTCTTAGGGACCGTCAACTGTATGCCAAGTTCTCTAAATGTGAATTTTGGTTGAACTCAGTAGCTTTCTTGGGGCATATTGTGTCGGATGCTGGTATACAGGTAGATACACAGAAAATAGAAGTAGTAAAAACATGGCCCAGACCTACCACTCCGACCGAAGTCCGCAGTTTTCTGGGATTAGCAGGGTACTACAGAAGATTTGTTGAGGGATTCTCCACCATAGCAGCACCTCTAACTAAGCTGACACAAAAAGCAGTAATGTTTCAGTGGACGGAGGCATGTGAGCAGAGTTTCCAGGAATTGAAAGACAAGTTGACCTCCGCCCCAGTGTTAGCATTTCCAGAAGGTACAGAGGGGTATGCGGTTTATTGTGACGCTTCGGGTATTGGGTTAGGATGAGTGTGGATGCAGCATGGTAAAGTAATTGCTTATGCTTCAAGACAGCTGAGGAAACACAAAAAGAATTATCCTACCCACGACCTGGAACTAGCCGCAGTGATCCACGCTCTAAACATATGGAGACATTACTTGTATGGAGTCCATGTGGATATTTTCACTAATCATAAGAGCCTACAGTATATCTTCACTCAGAAAAGTTGAATTTGCAGCAGCGTCGATGGTTGGAATTGCTGAAAGATTATGATGTAAATATTCTATATCACCCAAGAAGAGCCAACGTAGTAGAAAATGCCCTCAACCGTAAATATATGGGGAGTTTGGTGTACATGCAGCCCGAGCAGCGGGAGTTGGCCCGAGAAATACACCAGTTAGCCAGTTTAGCCGTTCGCATAGCAGAAACAAAGGATAACAGAGCAGTAATTCAGAACACCGTAGTGTCGTCATTAGTTGTGGAGGTAAAGGAACGATAGTATGAAGATCCTGACCTGGTTTAGCTTAAAGATAGAGTTCAACAAGGAAAAGCATCGGATTTTTAGGTAACTGAGGATGAAGTGTTGTGATGTAAAGGCCGCCTTTGTGTTCCAAATATTTCAGGGCTTCGCCAGCAAATTATGAGCGAGGTACATTATGCCCGCTATTCTCTCCACCCAGGCGAGACGAAAATGTACCACGATATTAAAGAAATCTACTGGTGGCCAGGTATGAAGAGCGAAATAGCAGAATTCGTAGCCCAGTGTCCTAACTGCCAACAAGTAAAAGCGGAACACCAGAAACCAGGCGGATTGACTCAAGACATAGCTGTGCCTCTTTTGAAGTGGGAAGCAGTAAATATTAATTTTGTAACAGGATTACCCCGTACAAGACATAGGAATGACTCGATTTGGGTAATTGTTGACAGACTGACAAAATCAGCCCATTTTCTGCCAGTAAGGGCTACTTTCTCCGCCAAAGATTATGCTGAGTTGTACATTAGAGAAATAGTCAGACTACACGGTGTTCCCGTGTCCATTTTCTCTGACAGAGGGGTGCAATTTACAGCTAAATTTTGGCAATCATTTCAGATGGGCCTGGGAACACAGATTAACCTGAGCACAACTTTCCATCCTCAGACAGATGGACGAGCAGAAAAGCACTATTAAGATGCTCGAGGATATGTTATGAGCGTGTGTATTGGACTTTGGAGGTAGCTGGGATGAGCACCTACCACTTATTGAGTTTGCTTATAACAATAGTTATCACTGAGCTATCCAGATAGTGCCCTATGAGGCTTTGTATGGGCGAAAATGCAGATCGCTAGTTGTCTGGTTTGAAGTAGGAGAGTCAGCGTTGATTGGGCCGGATATTATTCATCAGTCAGAAGAAAAGGTAAATCTTATCAGAGAACACCTACTGACTGCTTAGAGCCACCAGAAATCATATGCTGATGTATGGCACAGAAACCTGGAATTTAATGTGAATGACTGGGTGTTTTTGAAAGTTTCTCCTATGAAAGGGGTAATGAGATTCGGCAAGAAAGGTAAGCTCAGCCCGAGATTTGTTGGGCCTTATCAGATTCATCGAAGAATAGGCCAAGTGGTATATGAGTTGAACTTGCCTCGAGAATTGGAGTCTGTCCATCCAGTTTTCCACGTGTCCATGCTAAGGAAGTATATAGGAGACCCCTTTAGAGTTGTCCTAGTGCAGGTAACAATGGGTTGTGGTCATAAGACATGGGAAGGAGTATCACAACCTCCAGTCGAGGTAATGGGAGGAAAACACGACTCGTTGGAAGGAAGAACAAGTCGTGGTGTGACTCGTAGAGGTCTTGGTGCAGGTCGTCTAGGTGGAAACAACATGCAATAAAATGAATCACTGTCTGAAGGGATGAATCATCTTGTCAAGTCGTGGGACTGAATCTGAGAATGTGAAGTTGGGCAGTGGAGACGACGGATGAATACCACGAGTCGTGGTATCGAAGAACGACCCATTAGGATGGTTGTTGTCACCACCAGTGTAGAATTTTCTGGAATTTCATTAAGGGCATTTCTTTCATTCCTAAGTACTAGGGTCCTAAACTATGCCATTTCAGGATCGAAATGCAGTGTTTTATGAGGGTAAAACCTATCCTAGGCTCATTCACATTTATGCATGCAAATTTAGAAAATTAGGGAGGTGATCAAGCTTGTTCTTCTTCAAGTTTTCCTTCAATTCTCCATTGGGCTTTCAAGGAGTGCTAAAATTTTATCTTCCCCAGGTATGTAGGGCTATGAGTGGGTGAGTCCTTTCACACCCATGCCGAATCCCTCTCTAAATCCTGAATTTCCTATGTCTAATCTATGGAGTTTTAACCCAATGCATGAATTTCCTAATTCACTACATGGCTACCATTTAAATATGTTTCTACTATTGAATTACGATTCATGGGAAAGTTTTACGTTATTTTAAATGAAAAATCGTGTTCTAAGTTTATTAAATCAAAATTCCCAATTATGGAAAGTTCATGAAAGATGAGATTTGTAATGGATGTATGATTATGATGAGATATTATAATGAAAAGCATGTTTTCAAGCGACCAATGTTTATAATCATATCTTCAATATGAATTGAGTAATTTCAAGCATGTTAATTTGTATTGGGCAACCCCCACATGTTCAAGTATGATTCATGATTTCCCCTAATTAAGCTTACCACATGGTTTTGGAGCGAAGACTCCCAGTTATATTTCAAGTTGTGGTATAATTTGAGTTAAAGCTTCTCTTATGCATGATTTAAGATTTGAGATGCATTTGATTATTGATCTTCATTGAAAAATGGAGAGAATATGCATGTTTTTGGGAGTAGTGTCTAGCGCCGAGTAAGCTAAGGGTCGATCACCCTATGCCTCAAAACTACACACCAACCAAGGTTTATACTTATATATATTACTTTGGGACCTCCCTTTTGAGTTATCTGCTGCCTATTGGGCCACGAGCTTGATATTGATATCATGGTATCAACCTTAGCCCTGGCAAGGCTTTGGATGGCTCTACCTACTTGAGTGTGATAGTTGGGACCATGTAAGCTCTATTGTGGTATGTTAGCTAAAAGAAAAATCTCCCATTGTTCCTCATGATTTCAGTCATGCATATTCATCATTCATGATACACATACCTACATATGTTCTAAAGCATGTTTAACCCAATGTTCAGTTCTGTGTACGATTACCAGCTTTCAGCCTTGGGTCATTTGATTCAGTTATGATGTTATGTTATGTTGAGATCATGTTTTCAGAAAGAATGCATGCAAGCCATACTCTTCAACTCTTACTTGTTTAAGTTATATTGTGCATGTTTTAAATGATTTTACTTTTCTAAGTGGTTTTGCTTACCTTGCATACTCGGTACATTCCACATACTGACCGCATACTCTATGTTGTATCATTTTATGACACAGGCTCCGGTATTCAGACCTAACACCGTTAGTAGTTCATCTCGGATTTTAGCATCTGGCTCTTTTGTGAGTCCTCATTCTCCGAGGACCGGTTTGATATCAGTTATCTTTTCATGTCCAGTTTTCTAGACTTGCCGGGTTAGTTGGGGCTTTTATCCCATCAACCCATCAGACATTTTAGGGCTTTCAGACTAAATGTAGTATTCAACCGTTATAAATGTAGTACGTTTGCTTTCTATGTTATGTCATGTTTATGATTATGTTATGTTGTTATGCTAAGTATTCTACTTTATTGATATTGAGTTAGTTGTATGTTCATGTCATGGGTTGATTTGGTTCCTTGTCCCATGTCTCAATCCGGCCCTCCATTCGAGTCGTGACAAACTTGGTATAAACGCAATTGGTTTGAAGTGTCCTAGGGTGTCCAAAATACGTGTAAAGTAGAGACATTTTCATGGGTGTGAAGCGCGCCACACTTATGACAAAGATACTACGAAACATTTAGGAAATGTTCCCTTCTTTCATGATCTATGTCGTGCGATGAAATGTCTCCCTATCCTTCTAATTCATGCTATTCACAATTGCAGAATCATGTCTCCCCAAAGAGTAAATGGTAGAAGGAATGGAAATGAAGACGTCCATGAGGATGGCAATGGAAACGGGCACTAGCAGGCCCCACCAGTCCAGGAGCACCATGCACCGGAGCCGGTTGCCCATGCTGAATTTAGGGCAGCTATTCAGATGCTCATGTAGGACTTGATCGCTCAAGTCAATCAGTAGGCAGTTGCGCATATCCCGCAAAATGGAAATGTGGCGGCGGCTTGAGGCAGGGATTTCTTGAGAATGAACTCTCAAGAGTTCCTCAGATCAAAAGTAGATGAGGACCCGCATGAGTTCATTGATGAGATTGTCAAGATCACCTAACTCATGGGGGTGAATGAGGTTGAATGTGTAGAGTTGGCCTCATACGAGTAGAAAGGGGTCGCACACATCTGGTCTCGATAATGGAAAGATAGTAGGGCCACCGGAGCAAGTCATGTCACTTGCGAGGAGTTCCATGTTGCGTTCTTAGATCAGTTCTTCCCTCGTGAGATGCGATAGCTAAAGGCAGTCGAGTTCGTGAATCTTAAGTAAGGGAAAATAACGGTACAGGGGTATGCCCTTGAGTTCACTCGCTTTTTGAAGTACGCCCAAGAGTTAGTGGCTGATCAAAAGGCGCAGGTGAGTAGGTTGGTTCATGGTGTGGTGGGCAATTTCGACAAGAAAGATAGGACCTCTATGCTACACTAGGATATGTATTTCCCTCACATAGGTTTGTACGACCAGCAGATGGAGGTGGCGCATATGAGAGATAGGAGGCCAAGAGGGCCAGAACTGATAGTTACAAATTCTCACAACTAAGGTCAGGTGGTTGGCACCGATAGCAGACCCACCAGAGATCTTCAGCCTCAGCATTTTCAGTGTTGAGTGTGCCATCTAGGCCTAGGCATGATCAGAGAGGTCGAGCATCAGGATCGAGGGGTCAGAGTAGCAGACCCGTAGATTCTAGTATCCCAACTTGCCGTAGATGTGGTCGGGGGTACACGGGCCAGTGCTTGGTAGGTTCCAATGCTTTCTTCGAGTGTTAGAAGCCTGGACACATGCTCAAAGATTGCCCTGCAGCGAGATAGGACCATGATGGGGGCTGAGGCCCAGCTTCTAGTTTTGTAGCGCCACCCGCACGCTCAACACATCAGGGGGAATCTACCAACATAGGTGTCGGTCAGCACGAAAATAGATTCTATCCATTAGCATCCCACCAGGATCAAGAGGTCTCCCCGGATGTGGCCCTTGGTATGTTGCAAGTCTTCCATCTTGATATTTATGCTTTGTTAGATCCGGGGCTACCTTGTTTTTTGTGACACCTTATGTTGCCAGTAGCTTCGGAGTCAGACCCGAAGACTTGTCAAAACCTTTCTCAGTCTCTGCTATAGTAGGTGATTCAGTTGTAGCTAGATGGGTGTATCGAAGTTGCACAGTCTTAGTCCTTCAGAAAATCACCTCAGCAGATTTGATAGAGTTAGCCATGACCTATTTAGATGTTATCCTCGGCATGGATTCGCTATTTGCAAGTTATGCCTCAGTTAATTGTAGGACCCCGGCAGTAGAGTTCAGATTTCTAGAAGAGCCAGTCTTAGAGTGGAGGCTAGTTCAGTTGTGCCTGTAGGTCGTTTCATTTCCTACCTTAAGGCCAGAAAGATGATCTCCAAAGTTGTGTGTACCATCTAGTTAGGGTTAAGGATGTGACTCCTAGACCCTGACAATCCAGTCTGTCCCAATAGTATGTGAGTATCCAGAGGTCTTTCCTGATGATCTATCGAGAATCCCTCCCAAGCGGGAGATTGATTTTGGTATTGACCCTCTTCCCCATATGCAGCATATATCTATTCCTCCCTATTGAATGGCTCTAACTGAGCTGAAGGAGTTGAAGGAGAAGTTGAAGGACCTGTTAGATAAAGGTTTCATTAGACTGAGCAAGTCCCCTTGGGGTGCATCAGTTCTCTTTGTCTGAAAGAAAGATGGTTCTCTTCGCATGTATATTGATTATCGGCAATTGAATAAAGCTACCATCAAGAACAGGTATCCTCTACCCAGGATTGATGATTTATTCGACCATCTTCAGGGTGTCAAGTGCTTCTCAAAATCTCATATCCGAGTACCGTCAGCTTAGAGTTCGGGAGAGCGATATCCCAAAGATAGCCTTAGGACCTGGTATGGTCATTATGAGTTTGTACTTATGTCTTTTAGACTAACGAATGCTCTTGTAGATTTTATGGACTTGATGAACATGATGTTCAATCCATGCTTGGATATGTTTGTGACTGTGTTTATTGATGACATCCTCATAACTCTCTGAGTAGGAGGAGCATGCCGCTCATTTGAGAGTAGTTTTGTAGACTCTCAAGGATCGCTAATTATATGCCAAATTCAGCAAGTGTGAGTTTTTGTTGAACTCAGTGGCATTTTTGGGCCATGTGATATCAAACGAAGGCATAAAGGTGGGCTCTCAGAAAATAGAAGTGGTGAAGGATTGGCCTAGACCGGTGGATCCTTTAGATATTCGGAGCCTTTTAGGTTTAGCCAGTTACTATCGAAGATTTGTGGAAGGTTTCTAATCTATTGTAGCACCCTTGGCCAAATTGACCCAAAAGAAGGTGAAATTCCAATAGTCGGAAGCTTATGAGAGGACCTTTTAGGAGTTGAAGGCTCAACTTACCTCAGCACTGGTGTTGACCCTACCCGATGGTATCGATGGGTTCTGGTGTACTATGATGCATCGAGGATCGGACTGGGGTGTATGTTGATGCAGCATGAAAACGTTATAGCATATGCCTCCGAAAAGCTAAAAGTTTATGAGAAGAATTATCCGACCCATGATCTTGAATTGGCTGCGGTGGTATTCGCCTTGAAAATTTGGAGACATTATTTGTACGGGGTCCACATGGATATGTTTACGGACCATAAGAGTTTACAATATGTGTTTACCCAAAAGGATCTTAATTTTTCGCAAAAGAGGTGGCTGGAGCTACACAAGGACTATGATGTGAGTGTCCTTTACCCTCTAGGAAAGGCCAATGTAGTAGTAGACGCACTTAGTAGACTCTCTTGGAGAGTGTGTCCCATGTGGATGAAGGAAAGAAGGAGCTGGTGAAGGATGTGCATCGACTCACAAGGTTGGGATTTCAGTTGGCTGACTCGACTGATGGCGGTATTGTTGTTCAGAACAGATCAGAATCATTTTTTGTGACTGATGTAAAATCTAGGCTAGATGAGGACCCAATTTTTGTAAAGTTAAATGAAGCCGCTCATAATCAGAGGGTAGAGGTCTTCTCCAAAGAGGGAGATAGTGTGCTTTGGTACTGGTGTTGCTTATGTGTTCCGAATGTTGATAATTTGAGGAGTCGAATGTTGCACGAGGCTCATGGATCCAGGTATTCTATCCATCCAGGTTCCACCAAAAGGTACTGTTACTTACGAGAAGTCTATTAGTAGAATGGCATGAAGAAGGACACATCAGAATTTGTAGCTAAGTGTCCAAACTGTTAGCAAGTGAAGGTCGAGCACCAGATACCAAGAGGTGTGCTTTAGGATATCAATATTCCTACTTGGAAATGGGAAGAAATCAACATATATTTCATCACAGGGTTGCCTCGCACTCGTAGGAAATATGACTCCATTTGGGTCGTTGTGGACTGGTCGACTAAGGCTGATCATTTCCTACCTGTCAAAACCACGGATTCGGTAGAGGACTATGCCATACTATATATCCGAGAGCTAGTTCGATTGCATGGAGTTCCCTTGTCCATCATATCAGACAGAGGTGCCCAATTTACCTCTCAGTTTTGGAGGTCGTTTCAATAGGACTTGGTACCCAGGTTAAGCTCAGCACAACATTTCACCCGCAAATGGATGGTCAAGCGGACGTACAATTCAGACTCCTGAGGACATGCTGAGAGTATGTGTGATTGTCTTCAAAGGTAGTTCGGATGGTCATTTGCCTCTTATTGAGTTTGCATACAATAATAGCTATCAATCCAGTATTCAGATGGCACTGTTTGAGGATCTTTATGGTCAGAGATGTAGATCGCCCATTGGTTGGTTCGAAGTTGGTTAAGTTGCAATGGTAGTACTAGATTCAGTTCACGAGGCTATGGAGAAGGTTCAGCTCATACGGGACAGGTTGAAAAAAGTCAAAGTCTCCAACAGTCCTATGCCGATATGAGAAGTAGGGAATTAGAATTCGAGGTAGATGATTCGGTGTTTCTGAAGGTATCTCCCATGAAGGGAGTAATGCGGTTTGGAAAGAAAGGAAAACTCATCCATCGTTATATTAGCTCTTACTGGATTGTAAAACTGGTTGGCAAGGTGGCATATGAATTGAAGTTTCCCTCAGATGCTTCAGTTCTTCCTGTTTTACATGTGTCACTCTTAAAGAAGTGTTTGGATAATCGAGCTCTAGTTATCACGGTGGATAGTGTTGGTGTGAATGACAACCTTAGTTATGAGGAGGTTCTAGTGGAAATACTGGATCGTCAGCTTCGAAGGCTAAGGAACAAGGAAATAGCTTCAGTTAAAGTGTTATGGAGGAATCAACATGTTAAAGGAGCTACATTGTAAGCCGAAGCAGATTTGATGGCTAGATACCCACATTTATTCTCTACCGGCTCAATTCCAGCTTGAGGTATCAGTTTTGCTCTCAAACTCTATTTAGTTTTCAAGATCAGTTAATATGTCCAAGTTTCTTTTATGTATATGGATGTATATGTGATTCATGAATTCAGTTCAGCTATGTAGTTTGAATCAGAGACAGGCATTTTGTCAGTTTTCGGCTTAAATGATTAGTATGTGAGTGTAATGATTACATTTCTCTATTTTCTATATATGTCTTCCCACATTCGAGGACGAATTTTCCCAAGGGAGAGATATTGTAATACACCGGAAGTGCCTAAGATTAGTCCCGAGATTTAAAAATGGAAGTTGGTAGAATATGTGAAAAATCCCACATAACGGGGCACATAATGGATTGTTGGTCCAACCAATGACCCGAGTGAAGTAACCATGGGGAAGTCTTTCCTGGTAACAGTTGGGAGTAACAGGTCTAGGAACGACCCATTGCCAGGTGTAACAAGTCGTTGTTTGTGGTCGTGGTAAAGCTGACCCTTGGTCAAGGGTGAAGTGACAAGTCATGGAATGACCCATTGCAGGTAACAACGGGTCGTGGTCATCAGCCATGGGAAGGAGTATCAAAACCTCCAGTCGAGATAATGGAAGGAAACCACGACTCATTGAAAGGAAGAATGAGTCTTAGTGTGACTCATGGGAAGTCTTGGTGTAGGTCGTCTAGGTGGAAACAATGGGTGATATAACGAATCATTGTCTGAAGGGACGACACGTCCTGTTGAGTCGTGGGACTGAACCTGAGAATGTGAAGTCGGGCAGAGGAGACGACAGATGGATACCATGAGTCATGTATCTAAGAACGACCCATCAGGACAGTCGTTGTCACCACCAGTGCAGAAATTTAAGGAATTTCATTAAGGGAATTTTCGTCATTTCTAAGTCCTAGGGTCCTAAACTACGTCATTTGAGGCTCAAAATTTAGTTTTTTATGAGGGTAAAACCTATCCTAGGCTTATGCATATTCATGCATGCAAAGTTAGAAAATTAGGGAGGTGATCAAGCCTGTTCTTCTTCAAGTTTTTCATCAATTTTCCATTGGGCTTTCAAAGAGTAGTAAAATCTGATCATCCCCAGGTATGTAGGCCTCTGAGTGGGTGAAAGCTTTCAGACCCATGCCCAATCCCTCTCTAAATCATGAGTTTCCTATGTCTAATCTATGGGGTTTTAACCCAATGCATGAATTTCCTAATTCTCTACATAGGTATGATTTAAATATGTTTCTACTATTGAATTATGA
Organism: Datura wrightii; assembly: GCA_035772735.1. NCBI lineage: Eukaryota > Viridiplantae > Streptophyta > Magnoliopsida > Solanales > Solanaceae > Datura > Datura wrightii. Next base: position 85,383,760 of record JASDFA010000006.1, on the reverse strand, counting down.
TTCATGGGCATGTTTTACATTAACTTCAAACAAAAATCATGTTCTAAGTTTATTAAATCAAAATGCCCAACTATGAAAAGTTCATGAAAGATGAGATTTGTGATGGATGTATGATTATGATGAGATATTATGAAAAGCATGTTTTCAAGCTATCCATGTTTATAATCATGTTTTCAATATTAATTGAATAAGTTCAAGCATTTTAATGTGTTGGGCATTGCCCACATGTTCAAGTATGATTCATGATTTTCCAAATTAAGCTTACCACATGGTTTATAAGAGAAGACTCCCAGTTATCTTTCAGCTTGTGGTATGGTTTGAGTTAACGCTTCTCTTATGCGTGATTTCATATTTGAGATGTATTTGATTATTGAGCTTTGTCAATTGACGATGGTAAGCTTCGTTGAAAAACGATGGAGAGCATATGCATGTTTTTGGGAGTAGTGTCTAGCACCGAGTAGGCTAAGGGTCAATCACTCTATACCTTAGAACTACACACCAACGTAGTTTATACTTATATATATATATTACTTCAAGACCTCCTTTGTGAGCTATCACCTGCCTTATTTGTCCACAAGCTTGATATCGATATCATGGTTCTTCCTGAGCCCTGTTAAGCCTTTGGATGGCTCTACCCATTTGAGTGTAATAGTTGGGACCACGTAAGCTCTATCGTAGTATGTTGGTTAAAAGACGAGTCTCCCATTGTTCCTAAGGATTTCAGTCATGCATATTCATAATTCATGATATACATGCCCATATATGTTCTAAAGCAGGTTTGACCCAATGTTCAGTTTTATGTATGTTTATCAGATTTCAACCTTTGGTCAATCGATTCAGTTATGATGCTATGTTATGTTGAGATCCTGTTTTCAGAAAGTATGCATGCAAGCCCTACTCTTCGACTCTTACTTGTTTATGTTATGTTGTTCCTGTTTTAAATGATTTTACATTTCTAAGCAGTTTTTCTTACCTTGCATACTCGGTATATTCGACGTACTGACCGCATACTCTATGTTGTATCATTTTATAACATAGGCTCCGATATTCATATTCAGCACCATCAGTAGTTTGTCTCAGAGTTTAGCACCCAGCTCTTTGGTGAGTCCTCATTCTCCGAGGACTAGTTTGATATCAGTTATCTTTTCATGTTTAGTTTTCTATACTTACCGGATTAGTTGGGGGTTTTGTCCCATCAACCCATCAGACATGTTAGAGGCTTTCAGACTAAACGTAGTATTCAACTGTTATAAATGTAATACGTTCCTTTTCTATGTTATGTCATGTTTGTGATTATGTAATATCGTTATGCTAAGTATTCCGCTTTATTGATATTGAGTTAGATGTATGTTCATGCCATGGGTCGACTTGGAGTTTCTTGGGTCTCCTTGTCCCGTGTCTCGATTTGGGCCTCCATTCGAGTTGTGACAGTTAGATTTTAGCTATGGTTGTTTAGTTTTTAGATTGCAGTTCCTTCCCTAGCCCTCTAGTATACTTAAGTCAACATTCGAGGATGAGTGTTTCCAAGTGAGAGATAATGTAACACCTCGAGTCTTGAAATGCCTCCTTGAAGTGAAAAAGGGCAAAAATTGTAGATCTAGTGTAGGTTTGATGGTGGGTCCAACGGCCCGTCAGGTGTTCAATGGACCGTCTCTTGCAGCATCACAACTCTGACAGCAAGGTTGATGACTGCTAGTCTCGCGATGGACTGTTACTTACCCCATTGTGACCAGGCCTTAGTGTCCCCTAAGGGAAGGATGAACTGAGGGACTGCTAAGGGAGTGACAGTCGGTCACTTCTACCATCGTTAAGGCTAGTCAGGACCCTCCTCTAGTTATGGGTTAAAGGTCATGGCAACGAACCATCGGGCAAGTCATGGCCCGTCATTGCCACCATGGGGACACTCAGTTATTCAAATTCCGTCTGATTTCCAAGGATAATATTTTAATTCCCTAAGCTCCTAAGCCCTAAGTGACGCCTTTTTGGGCTTTTTAAAGAGTGTATTGAGAGTTTTAACCTAGCCGAAGCCCTCATTCCTTAAAAACAATAGTAGATTGAAGATCCTCTCACAAGATCAAGGCTGGGGTTCTTCATCAAATTTCTTCAAATCTTTCTTGGGTTTTCAAGAAAAGTATAGGAGTCAATCACCCAGGTATGTAGGGTCATGAATGGGGAAGTTCTTCCAACCTCATGCCCTATTTCATCCCTATCTCATGATTTCACATCTCTAAGCATGTTGTGTTGAAATTCTAGGGTTCAATCCAATTCCATGTAATTACTCATGATATCTCTATTGGTTCAATTCTCTCATGTTCAAATTCATGAAACAAAGTTAATAGGGCATATTTTACTCACAAATTCCTTATGAATTGATGATTTCAAGCCTAGGATAATTATGTCCTATTATTCATTATTTGCGAATTTCAAGATTATGAACCCATGAATTTAAGTATGATGAATTATCAAAGTATACATGAATATTTATTAATTCTTAACTTATGATTCCATGATTTAGAATTATGAAGCTTATTTCAAGTATGTATGATTCCATGATTTGGGCAAGCCCATGTAAAGTCAAGTATATTTTATCATGATTTAAGCCAAGGCTTACAAGATCAATTTTACAGAAAAGTTTGGAGTCAAGACTCCTATGTAATAGATTTAAGCTATTTTTTGAGACTGTAATTATGAGCTATATACATGATTTGGGAGTAGTATCTAGCACCGAGCAGGCCAGGGATTCTGAGAACCCCGGTCTTAAAACTACATGCAACCATAGGTATATATTTGTATTTGGGACTTCTCAAGAGAGTGTTTTCCCCACCTGAGGGCACACTGTGATATCATACCTTATCGTCCTTTTCCCTAGCAAATCTTAGTATGGCTATCCTCTGTGTGGGCAAGAAGTGGGATCATCATACGCTCATACGTGATTGTTGTTGGCTATGACGAGTCTCCAATTGTTCCTTAGTGTCTATATATTATTATGTTCATGCCTTATGATATTACGACTTATGGTATTGTGGCTCAAAACATGCTTTATGAGGTTTTTCTTATAAATATAGTCATATTTAGCTTTATGTTATAGCTTTGGAAGCTCTGCGCTTAGTTGTTTAGTTTATGATCTGCATCTCATGTTTTATATGGTTTTACACTCATTACCTCTCTTAATTATTTTACTAGCATGTTTTACTTACTAAACATACTTAGAATATCCAAAGTACTGACCACATACTCTATGCTATATCGTTTAATGATATAGGGTAACGCGACCAATCTCAGTCTTGTCATTAGCTCGCTCTCTCTTAGTCCAGCTCTGCCCCAGTTTTGGTGAGTCCTCATAATCTGAGGACGTCAGTTTTTGTTATATCTCTTCCGTTCATGTCTTTTAGTTTCATACTTAGTGAGCTAGTGGGGTGTGTTGTCCCATCAACTCATCAGATGTTTAGAGGCTTTTTAGGCAACTATGTATAGATTGTTCAGTGATGTTGGTTCTTGTTTACATTTATGTTGATATGCTACGGAAACTTCTACTTATATTATGTTCATGTTCTACTTCCTCGTAGTGACGCTATTCTTCAAGCTATGTATGTGCCATGGGTTAGCTTGGAGCCATTCATGGTTCTAGGTCCCGTGTCTCAGTTTGGAGTCCCAGCTCGGGTCGTGACACCTCTGAAAATTAATGAACAACTAGACTAACTGAAGAGTTGGGGTTTCGGACATAGAATTCTTTACCCATAATAAGTGGTATACACAACCCTTGAAATTACGTTTCTAGCCTTATGGTAGGAGACAAAGCAACCTATACGCACTGCCAAACTTTCCACCCATTATAGAACTGGTTCACTTGGAAATCGAAACTCAACTATTCGTGTTCTACAATTGACTGAAGCATAACATGAATACAACCAGTCTATGCCAAAGATAACATCGAAGTCAATCATGTAGCTCTACTAAATCTGTTGTGGTGACTTTCTGGAGAATAGTAACTAGGCAGTTTTTGTATACCCTCCATACTATGACTAACTCACCAATAGTAGTAGAGAGTAAGAATGGTTTTGAGAAGATTTTAGAACTTATACCGAAGTTTATAGTTATATAGGGTGTCATGAAGGATAATGTGGCCCATGGATCTTGCAATACATAAACATCAAGGTGATAAACTCATAACATACCTATGACCACATCTAGTGAGTTCTACTGATCCTTCCATGATAAAACTGCATAGAAATGGCTATGGAGCTATCTACCATCTACACAAGATTAGGCACCCAACTGTGATGGGCAAGCTGCGGAAGAGGTGTCTTGGGCACGACCATTATTGTTACCCTGTCTTGTTTATGGAAAATCCTTGAGTCTGTGACTGGAATTACTACACCCGAAACCAACATTCTTGGCAAGCAAACACTCTCTAGGGTGGTTCCTTCCACACTTCTTGAAAGATAGGAATGTGTATCCTCCAAATATGCTCCCTTGAGACTTAGAGCCTAGTGCTCTACCCCTCCAGTCGCCAGGTCTTGCGGGATGGGACACAAGATGAAGATGGCGTTGGGGCTAATGACCTCTCATGGGACTGTGAGCAATTTCCACTGATTATCCTCTACTGAGAGAAGTCAAAATTTCTTGTCCTATCTCTCTTGGTCTCCCTTTCATTCTCCTTCACTTTCTCCTCCTCAATCTGTTGGGAATGAATAATGAGTTAGGAGATATCTATGTCGCTGATAAGCTAGCAGTCCTTCACTCCTTGACCACCAAATGTGAGACCTCTAACACAAACTTGCTCAATCAAGCCATTGGATCCGCAACTATCTCTAGAGCATACTTAGACAGTTGGGTGAATATCAGGGCATACTCCTAAACTGTCATGTTGTTTTGCTTTAAGTTAATGAATTCTACAACCTTTGCCTCCCTCAACTCCCGAAGAAACAATTTGTCCGGGAAGGCTATCACGAACTCATACCAATCAACTGAGTTACACCTTCCCAACGACCTTCATTCCACTACTTATATCATATTGAGCTACCCCCTTCGGGTAATAAGATGCCAAGTCTGCACTCTCTTCTCCGATGATACCCATGATCTGAGTGATCTTCTTGATCTCATCAATGAACACCTATGGATTCTTATCCACCTTCTAACCATGGAACTTTTAGGGTTTCATCTTGATGAAGTCTTGCACATTTGCCATTGTAACATTCCCATTTGGGTTCATAGGTACAATCACTTGCTGGTGGACCTAATCCTTCATGGCTTGTGCCAACATCTGGAAAGCAGCCCTAAACTAAACATGGGTAACTTTTTCATTCAAATGATCTATTGGAGCTGGTGGGGTAGGCTGGTTCCCATTGCCATTTCTCCTCCCAATGGCTCTTTAAAGAGGCATTTTCTGTAAATGCATATAGCACGAGTTAGAAGAGCAAAGAGAGTTAGACTTTATCACATGATATAGAACATGAAAGAAGGGAGGTTTCCTAAGACATTTTATATCTTATTCCTTATAAGTTTGACACTCTTCACACCCATTAAAGTGACTCTACTTAACATAGCCTTCAGACATCTTAGGAAACTCCAATACATGATGCTCTGATACCATATTAATCACGATCTGATCAAAGATCCTAGCATGATGCAGGACATAAAATCATGAATGGCTCCAGGCTAACCCATGGAACATGCATGATATCATAAAATACTAACAACTGAACGGAACCTAAAAGAAAGGCATATCATAAAATTGAACAAGTCTAAAACATCAAGAAATTTCAACTAACAATAACATAAGCCAACTCACTGAACATCGAAACATAAGAAGCTGAAAGCGTTTACACATCTAATGAGTTGAGGGGACAGGTTCCCAACTAAGTCTATAAAATTGGAAAACTAAAATTACTATGAAATAGCCTTTCACCCACAGACAGATGGATAAGCTGAACGGACTATTCATACCCTAGAAGATATTGTTTATGGTGTGCATGATTGATTTCAAGGGCAGTTGGGATGATCACTTGCCTCTTATCGACTTCGCGTACAACAAAAACTACCACTCCAGTATCGAGATGGCCCCATTTGAAGTGTTGTATGGTAGAAGATGCAGATCTCCTATTGGGTGGTTCGAAGTGGGTGAAGCTGCTATAATCGGGCCAGACTCGATTCATCAAGCAATGCATAAGGTACACACCCATCAGAGAAAGACTGAAAACAGCTTAGAGCTATTCGAAATCTTATGCTGGTGTAAGGAGAAGAGAATTGGAGTTTGCTATGGATGACTAGGTCTATCTAAAAATCTTATCCATGAAAGGGGTAATGATATTCAGGAAGAAAGGCAAACTATGTCCCAGGTATGTGGGACCCTATAGAATTTTGAGGCGTATTGGCAATGTAGCTTATCAGCTAGAATTACCTTTAGAATTGGCAGTTGTGCACCCTGTATTCCATGTGTCACTTTTGAAGAAATGCATCAGAGATCCAACATCAGTTGTGCCATTTGACAATGTAGAAATAAATTATAGTCTCTCATATGAGGAGGTCCCGGTCTAGATCCTTTACAATCAAGTTCGGAAGCTAAGGAACAAGGAAATAGCTCAGTCAAGGTCTTATGGAGAAATCAATAGGTTGAGGTAGCTAAGTGGGAGGCTGAAGTAGATATGATGGCCAAATACCTGCACTTGTTCTCTACCGAATTTGTTACAGCTTAAAATATTAGTTTTTCCTTAGAAACCAATTTAGTTGTTGGGTTCAATTCATGTGTTTAAGTTTCCTTTATGATTTTGGATGTGTTTATGAAAACTGAATTCAGTTAAGTTCTGTATTTTGAACCGGATGTAGTCATTCTGTCAGTTTTGGAGTTAAATGAGCAGTATTTGAAAAATTTATGATTGTTGTTCTCTACTTTCCTATGTGTTTTCCAACATTCAACGATAAATGTTCCAAGGGGGAGATACTGTAATACACTGAAAACTCAAAGACTAGGCCCGTGATGTAAAATAAAAAATCTTGAAATCTGTAAAAATGCCTTAAAACGACTCATCTAATGAGTCATTGTGAGACCTAATGACTCGTTAGGTCAATCGTGAGAAGGAGGATTGAAAAATGGAAAGGTGGTGTCAGTGTACCAAAAGAGTGTCACCATGAGTCGTGCACCTCCACCACGACCCGTTAGGTGACTCTTGGTGAGGCCTGGGTCATAAGTTAAGGAGTTAGGTAGTGTACCCAACGAGTCCTCATCATGACTCATTATTTCTGAGCACGAGTCATGGTGTCACCCGTGGGAACCTTAGGGTTTTGGATAGTGTGGTCCGCGATAGGTGAACATGAGTCATGGTCGCTCACCACGACTTGTTAGGTCACTCGGGTTTACCATCAGTAATTTCTGGGCAGTATACTCAACGAGTGTGACCACGAGTTGTGGTGACTGACCACGACCCGTTAGGTCACCCGTGAGGATTGATGATGAATTTTTCCCTCCGATTTTCTAAGGGTTGTTTAGTAATTTCATACTCTCCTAAACTTTAAACTACATCAGTTAGACATACTTTTAGATCGATTAGTGGGAATGAACGGCCTCTCCCCTCATTCCCCACGTACATTCTCAGAAAAACATCGAAGAGTTCTCTCAAGAACTTTCAGAGTAAGGTCTAGGGTTCTTCATCCATCTCAAAAATTCAAGTTTCCTCCTTAAGGGAATTCTTAGACGGGTATGTGGGAATTCAATAAGGGGATATTTCTTCCCTTGTGTCCCCAAAAACCCTCTTATAGTTTCTCTATCAATCTTAGCCCTAAGCTTTCGAGTACGAAGAGATTACATGTTTGTTTTCGTTTATTTCACATAGAATGATATCTATGCTTATTGTTTATATGATCTCCATAAGTCTTTGACCAAAATGTTGATGTTCCTGCAAAAGTGAATTTAATCCCTGATCTTTTGAATGAAATGTATTTATGTATTAAATTACTCGTGCTTTGTGAAGTTTGATTTGAGATGATTTTATAGTATCCCTTATTTTTTAGATGTTGGGTAATAACTCCCTTGATAAGAATTATTTTATCCTTGGTACGAATGAGAAAACTATATTACTACTTGTCGGATGAGATTTTCCTGATTTTCCTGAGATTTTTTCCATATTGTGGATTCTCGTGTTGTTAGAATAAGTTGAATAATCTGTTAGTTGTTTAGTAGTTCAATTCAATTAGAATGTAGAATTTCTTCAGTGCTATTTTGAAATTGTCAGTTGATTAGTTTGACTACAGAAATCCTTGAGGTGTCTGTGATACCTCCCAGTTATCAGAATCAGACTCAGAACTCGGTTTCATTGGTCCACTAGGTAGTCATGAAACTTTAGATAAACAGATCTAACTAGCCTTAGGATCCAAGACAAATTACAGTTTGTTCTTAGACGGTTACGACGCTTCTAGATAAGAAGCTCTGACCAGCCTAGGACCTAGTTTCAGAATCTGGTTTGATAAGACTCTCAGGGTACTATCCAGTTATATATCCCTGACTATTCTTGGACCCCAATTTTGAGCTATCAGCTTTCAGTTTAGGTATTCCAGTGGGAGCAGGACTTAGCACCGAGCGGGCTGGGGTTCCAGCTCACCAAGGTTCCTAGAACTACGTTGCCAGCATAGGTTATAGTATTTATTGGACTGATTGGCCCCAGACTTTTGTGCTCACCCAGGTCATACCTCTATACCCTGGAAAGGTATATTGGGTCCTACCGGTTGGGTGTATACATCAGACTCCACATCTAGCTCACGTGGTTATATGTCGGTTATAGACTCTCCCACTAGTCAGCTCAGTTCAGTCTCAGACTAGTCCGCTTAGTTCAGTCTCAAATTAGTTAGTTCAGTTCAGTTCAGTTAAGATTACTTTAGTGTGATATCCCAGACTCAGTATTTTAGACTTAGGACATGTCTTTGACCATCAGGCAGGGTCATCTTGGTCATCTCAGCTTACTTCAGTTGTTTCAGTTTAGTATATTAGTTGGTCATTGCATGTCATTTCAATTTATATCCAGCATCATGTTTTCTCTCACTGACTCAGTACATTCAAAGTACTGATGCATACTTTTATGCTGTATCATTTTATGATATAGCAGTAGGTGCTCAGACTTAGCGTCATTAGTCGCTGCAATTTAGATCCTCCTCAGCAGCAGAAGTGTGATTCCTCATCTTTCAAGGGCGTTATTTCATTCTTTTCAGTCATTTCATTACTTTCAAATCATCTTTCGAGGGTGTTATTTCATTCTTTTCAGTCATTTCATTACTTTCAGTTAGACTCAAAGCTAGATGGCTTTTAGACACAGACTTGATTTAAGAATTTCAGATCGTTCAGATGTTTTAAATTTTATGTTTTAGTTTTAGTTTTTCATAAAGTTTTTTTATATTATTATTTCAAAGCTTCCGATGTACATGTTTTACTCATAATACCAGTGTATGATAGACTAGGGGTTGACTTGGGGTCACTTGTGGCTTCAAGTACCGTGTCCCGTCCAGGGTGTAGACTCAGGGCGTGACACCTGTATCATCAACTTTCTTGACCAATGAGGTTGAAGTTAGGAAAATAGAATAATAATGAAAATTTTAGGTTACCATCCTCATCTAATTGACTTGAGCTCTAACTGAGGAAAGCTAATCTAAGATATATGATGAGAGCAGAATATGAATATCTAATGTCCAAGAGGATTTAGAGTGAAACTCATCGATATAGATCGAGAGATGTTAGATGAACTTAATCTCCAGTCTTACAAAATATTCACCAAGATAGATCACTAATAAAATAAGCCTATTGCTGTAACACCCAAAGCTTCCTAAGAATACATTTGGGATTTGGAATTTGATCACTAGAAAAATCTGCAAAATTTCCATGGAACGACACATGGTATGAGTCATGGGATGATAGGATGGATCGTGGTCACAATATGACTTGTTGGTCCTTATAACTAGTCATGGTAAAGAATCATGACATCTATCTGACTACTAGGTTTTGGAGGTAACTAGTCATGGTATTACTCATTGTGTGGTGCGATGAGTCGTGACGCATAGTCATGGCATGAAAGATCAGTGAATGGGGAAAGTCGGATTCCCTGATCTCGGGTCATGTAACGACTCATTGTGTGAAACAACAAGTCATGGAGAGTGCCTGTTGTATAGGATTAGAGATATGGAAAAATTGACTGGCATGTGATGTATGGATACCATAAGTCGTGTAGGAAGGTACGACTCGTAGTATAAGTCGTGATGACTGGCAGAGAACTTTTAAATATGATTTCCAAAGGGTATTTTCATAACTTTCTAAGCTTCTAACCCTCAAGTAATGTCATTTTGTGCCTCTTAAAGAGTGTATTAAGGGGTTTAACCCAGCCTAAGTCCTTATTCTTTCAAAACAATAGTAGATTGATGATCCCCTTCAATATCAAGCTAGGGTTCATCATCCCCTTCATCTCAATTTTCTCTTGACTTTTCAAGGAAAGTCAAGGGATTAATTTACCCAGGTATGTAGATCTATGAATAAGGGATTTCTTCCATTCTCATTCCCTTCCCAAGTCGAAGTCATGATCCCCACCGCCCATGCCTAATTTTCAGTATTCTTGGGCTATACTTCTTAGTGATGAATTCTCTCATGTTCTTCCACAAAATCAGTCTCCTTGTAAATCAATTTATGTTTCTATGGTTATGATTACATCTATCAAATCAATTTCCTCACGAATCCATAAATTTCACGTCTCAAATATGATTTTATGAACTTTTAGGGTTTGACCCAAATTGCATTAAATTACATGTTTCTCATATCATATCAAGCCACTTAATATTCAAGTTATGAATTATTGTTATAATTCATGCTTTCTACTAGAATTCCTCATGAACTTATGAATTAAAAGATATGATGATTTTACCCTATTATGAATTATTTTTATGAAACTCAAGTCTATGTATCATGGCCTATCTTTAGTATTATTTTCATGGCTAGTTCACGTATATTAAAATATTATGAATTTCATTATTTGAAATAGCAATGAAACCCATTTCCTATGATTATGATATGAGCACTATATATATTTTTGGAGTAGTATTTAGCACCGAGTAGATGGGGGGTTCCATTGCACCCAGATCTCATAATTATATGGCAATGTAACCATAATGAGGTCCTCCATGAGAGTGTCTCCCATTCTTCGAGGGGCCACCCACGAGTGATATCACGCCTTTTCATGGTCCTAACCTTGGAAAGGTACGATCACTCTCCAAACTAGGGTTTTACAAGTTGGACTCCATGTATACTCACATGGGGTACGTTCGTTATAAGAATCTCCCATTGTTCTTTAGTTTTTATACATATATAAATTCATGATTGTGATTTTTGATTTTACAACTTATGATGATTTGTCTAAAAAATATGCTTTACGAGGTTTTTACCTATGAACTTACTCATGATCAGTCTTACATTATAGTTTTGCAAACCTTGAGATTTCATGTTTATTTTATTGCCTGAATGTCATGTTTTGTACGAGTTTATACTCATATCTCTCTCATACTGTTTTACTAGAATGTTTAGTTACTCTACATACTCAATATATTCAAATTACCGACTACATACCTCTATGCTATATCATTTCATGATATAGGTTTAGATATCCAATCTTAGACTCGTCGTTAGTCTCGATCCCGCAGTAGTCTAGTTCAGCTCCCGATTGGGTTAGTCCTCATCTTTCGAGGATGTTTAGCAGTTATTGATGTTATGTTCCTATTTTAAGTTATAGTTAGGGATGTTGTCCCATCAACTCATCTTATGGGTAGAGGCTTTTCGCACAGTATGTTATATGACTCAGCATTGTAAACTTATTGTTCCTGTTTTATTCCCTATGATCTATTTAGACTTCCACTTATAATATGTCCATGCGTTACTTTCCACTTCAAATATGTTATTATTAATGCTATGTATATTCCATGGTTTAGCTTGGAGTCATTTATGACTCTAGGTCCCATGTGTCAATCTGGAGTCTACCAGTGGAATTAGCTTTAGTACATCTAGTTTTTCATCTATCCTCGCTGAAGAAATGCATTAGTGATCCAGTTTTAGTCATTCTGGTGTAGAGAATTGGTTTGAATGATATCCATACCTATGAGGAGGTTTCAATTAAGATCCTTGACCGTCAGGTTCGCAAATTGAGGAGTAACGAGGTTGCCTCAATGAAGGTTTTGTGGAGGAATCAGCTAGTCGAGGAAGCTATGTGGGAAGCCGAAGAAGATATGATGGCTCGATACCTGCATCTTTTCCCTTCCGGTTTCATTTAAGCATGAGGTACCAGTTTACTCCTTAGTACTCCATTCAGTTTCATGTCAAGTTCATGTCTCCCAGTTCCTATAATGTCCATGTATGCATGTATGTTTCATGAATTCAGTTTAGTCATGTATCTTAGTCTGGAGGTAGTCAGTCCATTAATTTTCAGCTATTAGTCATGTATCTTAGTCCGGAGTTAGTCACTCCATCAATTTTCAGCTATGGTTATTCAGTTCAAGCTTTGCAGTTCCTTCCTTAATCTTTTGGTGTGCTTAATATGCATTTGAGGACAAATGTTCCCTAGGGGGAGATAACGTGACACCCCAAAAGTCTCTAAGATCAGACCCGAGGAATGAACGAAAAAAACATGAAAAACTACACCAGATTATAGAACGAGTCATCAAGTGACTCGTTAATCCCCTTAATGATTCATTGAGTGAGTTCTTGGGTGAAGTGAGGCCGGGAAAAGTTGAGTTTCAGAGAGTCATAGTAAGTGGTGAAGTGACCCATTAAGTGTCATGATGAATCATTAAGTGGGAGCGTCAAGAAAGATCAGAAAGTTGGAAGAATTGGCCAGTGGTGACAAGTGTCACCTAACGAGTCGTAAGGTCACCTATTGGGGTTGGCAGAATTGAATTTTCAGTCAGGTTATTAAGGGTATTATTGTAATTCCTAAGTTCCTAACTCCCATACTAAGAAATTTTAAACTCCAAAAAGGGTGTTTAAGGGGGTTTATTCATCCTAAACCGTCATTCTACTTCTAACACTCCACGTTAAAGATCAAAACCCTCTCAAGCCTTAAGCAACGTCCTCCTTCCCCTCAAATTTTCTTTGGAATCAAACCCTAGCAAGAATCCCCTCAAGCCCAAGTATGTAGGGTTATGAATAGGGGAAATCTTCCAGCCTTATGCTCAATTATCATTCCTATCTCATGATTTCAAGTCTCCAACTATGATTTGTTGTAATTCTAGGGTTAAAACCCAATTCTCATGAAATCACTTATGATCCCTTATGAATTTAAGTTTCTTATGATTAAATTCATGACATACAATTATGATTATTTACTTTCTACTAGAATCTCTCATGGATCTTTACTTTCAAGTTATAGGTGATTTTTCTTTGTTTGCATGATTTTATAAATTTCAGGATTATGAGCCTATGATTTAAATTATGACTAATTATTCAAGTTTGCATGACATTCAAAATATATATCATTGCCAACTTAATGGAATTATTCTCATGACTATTTCATGTATGTCAAATATGATTATGATTTCATGAATTAGACAAGACAATGCAAGATTGAGTATGTTTTCATAATGATGATTATGAGCCATGTGCATGTTTTTGGAAGTAATGTCTAACACTGAGTAAGCTAGGGTTCAAGCAAACCTGAGCCTCATAACTACATGCCACCCTAGGTATATATTCATGTTCAAACGCTACAGGGATTCATGACTGAAATCACGCCTTAATCGTTCCATGCCTCGGCAAGCTTGGGACGGCTCTGCCCATTTGAATAAGATAGTTGGGGCATCATGTAAGCTCTATCATGATAGTGTTGGATATGATTAAAGTCTCAAGTTTTTCCTCATATTTTAAGTTATTCATTTTTATGACTTACAATATTATGTTTTATAGCGTATTTGACCATTGATCCTTTATAAACTTTTATTTATGATTTCAAGTATGTTAAATCAAATGATTTTCTTTCGAAAACCTTGGGTCATTATGCTTTTTCTTATGATTAATACCTCATTCTTATGATTACTTCAAGAATATGATTTTTTACTTGTTGTCCTTACTCTCATGTTCTAGCTTGTTTTATACTCATGATTTCAGACTATCATATTACTAGGGTGTTTTACCTACTCTACATACTCATTATATTCAAAGTGTTGACCACATACTCTATGCTACATTATTTGATGATATAGGTGATAAAGTTCAAAGCACTGATCTTGGCCAGAATTGCATGCCCAAGTGATACTCAAATGCTTCATTTCGACTTGTTTATCTATCGTTATGTGTACATTCTCATGTGATTTTTAGTTAAATGTGAATTTATACAAACCAACATGATTAGTGTTGTTTTGCAAGTAAAAGGAAATTTTGGAAGCTAATATACATGTTGGTGAAAATCGAGAATGGACATGGAAACAAGAAGTGGAAAATGACAAGGGAGAGCAGCAAAAATAAGAGCTCCGCGATGGAGCCATGTTACGCTGCCATCGCGGAGGCATTCTGCCTCGGATGAAATAATTTTGGCAATTTCCAGTGGAGGTTCGCATTACCTCCGTGACACAGAGGCAGTGCTCCGCGATGCACTCCATGTCACGTTGAGTTCAATTACCTAGAACATCAAGTTCCAGTGAAGGTGCACGATAGCACCGTGGCACGGAGGCAAGGCTCTGTGATGCAAGCCGTACCACGCTGAGGTGAAATTGTTGAGGAGCCGACTTCCAGTGAGGGTCCGTGGCACGAAGGGACTGCTTCGCGATACACTTCGTGCCACCTTGCATGTTATTCCGGGAAAAATTCTTAAGAGTATAAATAGCACACGTAGGTTTTATTTTAAACATTCTGACTTGGTTGAGCAAGAACGTGGGTTATAGGCAGTTGAGAGGACGAAAATTATAGGGTTCTTCTCTTTCTCTTTCTCCTTAATCTCAATTGTTTGTATGAATTCTACTTATTTGATGATGTTTAATCCACAAATGAGTGGCTAAATTAACTTCTTGCTGAGGTTAAGAACAATTGCAGGGGAATGTAATTGTTGTCCATTTCAGTTTTCATCTTTTCTTCAATGGTTGTTCTATCAATTCTTGTTTTTACTGCATTAATGTTTGGCCAATGTTAATGTATATCTAGAAACCCAATTTTGATTTTGAAAAGGAAATAAATTGGAAAGATGTGAATTGGTAGGATATGATCTCTTCTTAGTTTAGAAAATTGAGAATTGATTTACATTCAGAATAGAAATATATCTTAAAGTCTTATCAGTCAATTAAGGAATCGGTATTGTATGGCCAGAGCATGAAATTCTTTTATTACAGAAATGTAGATTATTCTTAATTGGATAGGAGTCGAAATATCCAATCCATAGGCAATAATTCTTGACTAGCAACCGAAGAAAAGATTAGCTGAATTGAATTGATAAATTACTTCCTTGCATGTTTGTCTTAACCTCAGCTTGCTCATTACTATTGTTCAGACTCAAATTATAATCTTAACTTAGATTTTTATTACTTAGCAAACTTAACTCTCAAAATATTGTTTAATTGGTTGTCTGCAGTCATAAAGACATAGTTCACTGATGCTTAAGTTAATTAGTACCGTAGTTCAGTCCCTGTGGGATCGATTCTTGGCTTTAATTGAGCCACTTTACTACTTGTTCGACCATGTGCACTTGCGTGTAGTCACTACAGCACCGAACACACAACTCCTACTGAAGTATGAAGCAAACGTTGTCAAAAAAGAACCAAATAAAGAGGTTGAGGTCGAACCCACAGGGAATATGGAAGATCTAGACTAATGTCGGTAAGTGAACTTGTTGGTTAGTTACTCCAATTGGAGGATTTAAGAAAAATAATAATTAAAAAAATGATTGAAATTGTGATGTAAAATTAAGAGTTAAAACTAACTAGGGTTTGTGTTCCCCATGGGTTCATAACTTCTTTGGGTATATACACGTGATCAATACCAATGCTTACTTGTAGAACTGATAACTAGGGTTCATCCAAATGACTGGTTCGTCCATATTGAATGACTATAATCAATCACCGGGTCAGGTCTCATGAGTGATTTCAGATTAACCATTATCAATTTGTTCCAAATTTAACTATCCTGCGACCATAACTCGAGTTAATACAATGATCATCAATTTGTTATAATACTCTTTTCCTAATCTCTACCTCTCTAGGCTCAAGAAAGTAAAGAATTCGAGCAAGTCCTAACATTCTACACCGTTAAGAAACATTTAACCATGAAGAAAATACAATACAAGGATTTTGCATTGGTTTAGAATCACTTTTGTGCACCCCTAGCTCATTAATCTGCCATGGCTCCCACAACCCTAGTTATGGAGGTTTTAGTCTCTCATAGTTGCAAAGTTGTGATATGCATTCATGATTGAACACATAAATCAATACATACAATTGTAGATGAGAGTAAAATTTCTTTTATTATATTCAAAATATCTCAAGAACAGTTCACAAAGATTAAGAAGAAATCAAGGAAAGGTTGATCACAAGCCAATCAACTCAATTCTATGTTGTCTCGATGTCCTCTAAAATTCTCTAACGTCTAACCTCTTCTTCTTTTGAAAAATAAAACATAAAGAGTATTTATACAGACATAAGAATCCTTTTCCTAAGCTAATAGGGTAATTTTCCATAACTGGTGCTGCCTGAGCGACGAAGGATCCTATGACCCATAGCAGGATTGTACGGGTCGTACCTACTATCCATATATCCTCGGATAGATGAAATTTGGCTAAGTGTTGGGCCTTGGTATGACTCGTACACGCTTCCTACGATTAGTACTGTTCTTCCGATGCTTGACTCTGAGAATTCTCAATTTTTCTGAAGTTCTTCACGAATTTGATGGTATGACTTGTACTTGACACCACGACTCGTACTGTCTATCCGTGTTAGGAGTCAGCCTCTTGTGTAATTCTTCTGAATATTTCCACAACTCAATTCTACATCTCGTGAAAGCATTATATGACTCGTACTGAGAGTCGTAGGATGCATTCTTCATAACTCATCCATCTGAAACTTTTCACGATCTTCAATACGACTCATAGCATCATCCTATGGCTCGTACTAAGACTGTGACTTTGGCCCATATTCAGCACTTTCAGCCTATCTTTTGCACATTTTTGCTCCAACACCTATCTGTCCTGTAAACAAAGAAAGAGTTCCTTATATCCATATAAACACACCTAAGTCCATTCTATTTTCTTAAATTTAAGCGTCGAAAGTGTTGTAAACTCACAGCACATCAATAGGTTCAGGTGATCAATCTTAGTCCAACGTTAGGTCATTCTTCCTTCAGTCCAGTCTCAGTTTTGGTGAGTCCTCATGATCCTAGGATGGCAGTTTTGGTTCATGTCTCTTTTTCTTACGTCTTTTAGTTTTAGACATAGTGAGCTAGTTATGGATGTTTTCTCATCAGCTCATCTTATGACAAGAAGCTTTTCAGATAGTTAAGTATAGATAGTTCAACATTATTGACTCATTTCTATGATATGCTTTATGATATGAAAACTTCTGCTTAAATTGTGTTCATGTTTCATTTATGCTTAGTTATTCTTATAATCATGTTATATATGTACCATGTGTTAGCTTGAAACCATTTGTGGTTCTATGTCCCATTTCTCGATTTGAGGTCCACGCTTAGGTCGTGACAAGGACTAATTTGGGAATGATTAAATTTTTCCACCATTTCAGGGATTATGGTTTATAAATAGGTAACTGGTGTTTAAATCCTTCATGTAGTCTTTGTTTAGTGATTTACTATATTTTGTTTGTTGTTATTTATTTTTCACAGGTTTACATGGGAGACTAGTGGCACAACTCAACCTCCCTTTGGAGGAAGAGTTGGCTGAGGCGAAGCAGGCTTAAGCTGCGTGACTGGCAGAAGAGGCCCAACTAGCAAAAGTAGCTAGGAGAGATGAAGTTGCGGCATTAGCTACTGGCTTGGTAAAATGGAATATATAAAACCCCCTCATTGTCATGGACGTAATGCCATACAAAATGTGTTCTTCGAGGGGAAGTTTGATCTGGAAGAAGTTGGTTACACTGGAGCCATTCTTCCACCCCTATTGCCAGTTAATGCTAAGTTTGATATTATAAGTATAATGATGCAATTGTTGAGCATGAAGGGGGTTGTTCTGTGGTTCTTCTAGTGAGTATCCGAATTGGCACTTAATCAATTTAATTGGAATCTACAATGCGTACAGACTACCAGGGGTTAAGCAGGAGGCTATTAAACTCAGGTAATATCCTTTCTGCTGATAGGGGACGCTACATTGTGGTTGAATAAGCTTTCAGATGAGTCTATCACCTCTTAGGCAGAACCGACTACATCTTTCTTAAAGAGTTTTTTCCCACCCTTTCGGATGATTCAGTTGAGGGATAAGATCAACAATTTCAGATAGTTAGTAGTAGAAGCCTTACATGAGGCATGGCTGAGACTCAAAAAGAAGATGAAGCGGTTTCCTAATAACAAGCTTATAGAGGAAGTTCTTTTGGAGATATTTCACTATCACTTAGTGCCACCAATAAATCTATAGTAGACAGGATAGCAAATGGGTCTATGATGGCTCATATTTGGCAGAGGCCAGTGAGATACTAGCTAAACTGATGAAAACCAACAGGGTATGGCACATTCGAGAATCTAAGGTTGATGCAATAAATTACTATAAGGGCATGACAGCAGAGCAGCAGATGAAAGAGAAAGAACAGGATCAAGATATGGTCCATCTCAAAACCCAACTAGACTTGACCACCAAGCACCTGACAACAATGAATAAAAAAAGGTTCAAGTGGTGAATGCCCAAGAAAAATTGCCCAGGTATGACGCTTACTACCCTGATATGGAAGAGGAGGCTAATATTGTCAATAATCAAAGGGATTTTTTGGACAACACCCAAAGGTCTAACCGAGACTCTTGGTGTCAAAATAAAGGAAATCAAGGTCAGAACTACAATGGAAATAACAACTATGACAAGTTTGGGTTCAGATAGAGAGAGACCAAGGAAATTGACGAAATCGTGATAGCCCCAAAAATGACATAAATGGATTGTATATTCCACCAAGGGTAAGAGAGCCAGCTTCGAATGACTCCAATAGTGCAAGGATAGAGGATATGATGAGCAGGTTTCCGAAAAGCTTGACACTACCAAAGTGGGAATTAAAGAGATGCCCGTAGAGTTATCAAATTTGTGTTATCTAGTGGATTCATATTCTACATCCATTAAGAAGTTGGAGTATCAGATGGGACAAGTCTGTAAAACACTTAATCAGAGATTAAAAAAGGAACCTCTCCAAGTGACACTATCCTAAACACTAGGAATGAAGGTCATCATATGGCCATCACTACTAGGAGTAGGATTGTGCTAGATGAGGAGCCTATCATAGACAGGGGTGCAGTAGCAGCAACAACAGGAGAATCTGTTGAGCTTAAGAGACTACTCACTTAGTAGAGTAAGATGAAAGCCAAAGATAGTAAGTTGCAAAAATTCATGGCCAGTCTAAAGCAGCTATCAGTAAATATTCCATTGATTGAAGTTCTTGAGAAAATTATTGGCTAGCAAAATGGATTAAAGAGTTAGTGGAAAGAAAAAAGGTAGTAAGCTTCGAACTGACAGAGCACCATTGTAGTTCCATAACAATGAAAAAGGAGGACCCTGGGGCTCTTACTATTCCATGTATTATGGGATCCTTTAATTTTAAACTTGCTTTGTGTGACTTAGACACAAGCATAAATTTGATGTCGCTCGCAATATTCAAGCAAATGGTCCTTGGAGCACCCAAATGGACATTAAATGTTGCTACTTATTGCCAACCTCATAATAAAGAGACCAGTGGGCATATTAGCTGATGTCCTAGCAAAGGTAGACGGCTTCATCTTTCCAGCAGACTTTGTTATTCTTAATTGGCAAGTCGATTTTGACATTCCCATCAGTCTAGGATGTCCCTTCTTAGCCACTGTAAGGGATTGTTGATGTGGAATGAGGTGAGCTTAAGTTCCAGCTAAATTGTGTAGATGTCATATCCAAGGTTTATTAATATTAAAAAAAGCCAAATGACTTGAGGGTCATATCTATGATTAATTATTACTCCCTTGAAAACTTTTGATGATTATTTGATGTTTGTATGCAATGTTAAGGAAAGTATGGGTTTTATTTGACTGTAGATGAGGAGGAAAACATATTCAAAGAGAAGATCGAAGATTATGTGAATTTCATAAGTAAGGGTCAACTTTAAATGATCATATTTCCCAATCTATAATGTGTTAGAAGTCCTACGACCTATCAAATTAAAGCTATTTGAGTGTAGTTCTCAGAACATCAAACTGTTCAACAATTAGAGGTTGGAGTAAAAAGTTATTAGCATTTTATTAGGGAACTATAAAGTGATGACATATCCCACCGTCTTAAAAATATTTCATCGCCCCACCAATTGTATTTCAAGTGTTAAAGTGTAATTTTTTGTTCTCATCCTTAACCTAAAAGAGTTACTTGCTTCGTGAATATATCCTCTTTGTTTCGTAGCAACCAAAAAAAGGAGGAGAAAGGGTAAAACACCAAGCTAAACTCCATTAAAACCCAAGCTAAGTGAAGGAGATAAATCAAAAAGTAAAGGTAGAGTGTTGGTGACTGTTTTGGCTACGTTTGGATGGTGTTGTTGTGGTGAATTTGCTACATTTTTGGAGCAGTTCTATGAAACAAATATATCTCCTTTTTGTAGGGATTGGATACTGTCACGACCCGAGTCTACACCCTGGATCCGATACGATGCTTAGAGCCACAAGTGACCCCAAGCTAACCCATGGCATGGTATAACACTATTGTGATTTGAATTTATAAATAAATTGAGACGGAAGATGAATGAAACAATGGACAACTATTTATAAGTAGTGAAATAATCCGAGTTAAGTAAATAAATATAGAATCTGACATTTAAAAGATAAAGCTGACATACTAACTGACTATTTATTTGAAAGCCTCTATTAGCTGATGAGTTGCTAGGACAAGTCCCCAGCTAACTGTAAATGTCTGAAACTGAAAATAAGACTAAGGACATAAAATATAAACATAACTCCATCCCTCAAATGATGAGGATTCACCAATTGTGTGCTGATAAGGAACTGGAACGTGTCTAATCGCGGGGCTGAGTCTGAGTAACTGAACCTATATCATATAATGATATGAACTATGCTATCAATAATTTGAATGTACTAAGTATATGTGATATGCTACTGAGATAGATAAAACATGCGGATAATTTGAAAAGCTATATTGAAATGCATATCTAAATTTAAGTACCATGACCCTTACTAAGATACATAAATATTTTTATGAACTAATGGTCTGAAAATACATAACAAAAGTGTAAGTAAACTGATTTAAGGGTCATATAGATGTACAAAAAACTAAGTCTGTAACTATGACTGAGACTATAACTGTATTGAATGATGGGAGAGTCTATTAAGTGACATAATCACATAGGCTAAACGTGGATCGATAGGACCCAATATACCTTACCATAGAATAAACGCATGGCTGATGTGATCACTAAAACTGATGCCCATTCGGGTTAATAAGCTACGGTGGCACGTAGTTTTGGGACCTTGGTGAGCTGAACCCCTATCCAACTCGATGCTACGTACTACTCCCAATGGATAAATTTACTAATAATTTACTGATAGCTCAAAAGCTAGTGTTCTTGAGATTGAGTTAGAAACTACTTTATCTGAAAGTATTCTTAGAGTCGAAAGAACCTAAAAATACTGATTATGTTGTCAACATGTATATACTGAAATCATGGTAGAACCATAAAGACTAAAATATGAATTCATGCTAAACTCAATGCCATACAGATACGATATATATATGTACACACACACACATACAACTGAACTTAAATTATGCTGTAATTTGACATGAAATTATGATATATAACTAAATTTAAAACCATGAATGCCAAATACTAGGAATCACTGGAGACTTGAGCAAATTGAGCAATAAGGGAACTCAAAAATGGGATGAGAACTTTATGGCGTGATTATTTCTATGGGACTTGATATGTTAACATTTTCTAAAAATGTTTGGGATACAAGGGTAAAAGGGAAACCGTTGTTGAAATCCCACATACCTTTTCCTTGGCCTCAAAACTATCAACAAGAAGCTAGAATCTTTTTACAATATCAGTCTGCAATAATTATATGTATAGGGACTACAATTAATAGTTTAGCGATGAAATCCAAGTCATAGAGACATTTCATCGAACACCCAAAGGGCATAGGAGATTCAATCCTTTTATGAGTGGGGTATCCTAACACCCACCTTTCTCTATAGCCCCTTAGCAACAAGCATAACCATTACAAGTCCTACCAAGACAACCACATCCATCCTCAATACTACAACAATCCCATAAACTCTGACCCTATGTCATCATATGACCTTATGGCTTCCTAGAACCGTCCCATGAGTCTTGAAATTAGAATACACATGTAAGGTCTTAGGAGAGTTACATACCTTAGAGGAAAGAGGGATTTTCAAGCTTTCAATTCTTGAAACTCAAAGGTTGTTCTTGAGCTTGAGAGATGAAATATTCACAATAGTTCCTAGGGTTCTGCGTCAGGAATCGCCTTAGAACCCATAACATAGGGTTAGGAAATCGTTAGTTTAATCTAAATAATGAAGGAGAAGACTTACCTTGGAGGAACTTGTGATTGGAGATATTTGGAGAGCTTAGTTCCTCTTTAAAACCGTCAAAATTTAGGGAGAATATAAGGACTGGATGTTTGGCTATCATATGGGTATTTTAGGGATGATTTCCAACTTAAAACATAAGATATATATATATATAGGGTCCGAACAGATCCTGGCGCACTGCCCCAGCCATAGCCCCAGCCTGATTCTTCTAGAATTCATACTCTGGGAACCGTGCCTTCCTAGTACCACATTGAAGAATTTTTTTCATATGATGTTTGGTCTCAGGTGGGGGAAACCTCCCAAGGCACCATAGCTGATAAAACATTTCTCTGAAGATTAGTGTTGGGTGCTACGCGCCTATGTATGCGCCTACCTTGACAGTGTCTTATTAAAATGTCCATAACATTTTACTCCGAACTCCGATTGACAAACAGATGGATGTGTTGGAAAGAAGAATCCGAGGACTTAAATTTTAAGGGTTTAATCACTCAAAAATGCTTTGTAGATTGTGTTCTATGGTCATTTAATGTTGACCCTTGTAAGAACTTGAATAAAAACTCAATTGGTAGGAAAATTCTCAACTTAACTCTATGTTAGAGGTTCCTTATGACCTTAATTCGTATCCAATGTACTTCCCAAATTGAAGAATTGATCTTAACATCCAGTTTCCATTAAGGTTTTTCTGTCGGGATCAGGTCTATCAACATATGTAGATATCTTTAACTTATCTTTAAAGTCGGAGGCGTCACATCATCTCCCCCTTGGAGTCATTCTTCCTCAAATGAAGACTAATAAAGCTGAAAGGATAAGGAAAGATTTGTTACCTCAATATTTTATGCTAAACACTGAATACTGAATACTGATGGAGTGACTGACATTGGGTTTTTATACATGACTGAACTGAACTCATGCAACAAGGATACATACTAAGACATCATTACAGCTGAAAAGCATGAAATTAACATGAGGTTGAGTAGAGTGATAACGAAGAACTAGTAATTGATTTGAAGCTAACCTAGAAGGGTATAGGTGAGGGTACTTAGCCATCATATCCACTTGTACTTCCCATGTATCTCCCTCTACAAGTTGGTTCCTCCAAAGAACTTTTACTGAGGTGACCTCCTTATTTATCAACTTACGAACCTGACAGTCAAGGATCTCAATGGGGACCTCTTCGTTAGAGAGGCTATCCTTTACGCCAAAGGTCTCTAGAGGCACAACTAAAGGTAGATCACTGATGCATTTTTTCAATAAAGACACATGAAAGACTAGATGCAGTGATGCTAACTCCGCAGGCAAGTCCAACTCATAGGCCACATTGCCAATGCGCCTTAAAATCCTGTAAGGGCAAATATATCTAGGACTGAGCTTCCCATTCTTCCCAAACTCCATCACCCCTTTCATAGGTGAATTTTTTAGATATACCCAATTATCTCTAGCAAGTCCCTGCTCTCTTCTCCTCATATCTGCGTACGATTTCTAGTGACTTTGAGTTGTTTCCAATCATTTTCTGATAAGTAGAACTTTCTCCATTGTCTCGTGAACTGAGTCAGGCCCTGTCAAGGTAGCTTCACCAACCTCAAACCATCCTATAGGACACCTACACCTCCTACATAAAGTGCCTCAAACGGGGCCATCTGGATGCTGGAGTGGTAACTGTTGTTACATGCAAAATCAACGAGAGGTAGGTGATCATCCCAATACCCTTGAAATCAATCATGCAAGCCCTCAACAAATACTCTAAAGTTTGAATGGTCTGTCAGCTTGACCATCTTTCTACGGGATAAAAGATGTGTTGAGCTTAACCTGAGCATTAAGTCCCTTATAAAAGGACTTCCAGAAGTGTGCGGTGAACGAGGTACTCCTATCTGAAATGATAGACAAAGGGACCCCGTGCAATCTAACTAACTCCTGAATGTACAACCTAGCATAATCCTCTACATAATCTATGCTCTTGACTGGTAGTAAATGCGCTTCCTTAGTCATCCGGTGTACAACCACCCAAATTGAATCATACTATATGCGCGTACGAGGTGGACCTATAATGCGAATCCATATTGATCTCTTTCCACTTCCAACTAGGGATGCAAATGTTCTGAGTCATACCTCCTCATCTCTAGTATTCAACCTTCACCTGCTGGCAGTTAGGACACTTAGTTACAAATTCTGCAATGTTCTTCTTCATGCTATTCCAAGAATAGACTTGCCGTAGATCACGCTACATCTTTGTGACACCTGGGTGGATAGAATACCTGGATTTGTTAGCTTCCTTTAGTATCTACTACATCATATCATTCACATCAGGAACACACAACCTGCCTTGGTAACGAAACATGCCATCTCCCCCTTTAGAGAATGCTTCCACCTCTTTTCTAAAGACTGCTTCCTTTAGCTTAAGTAATATTAGGTCATCATCTTGCCTTGACTTAACCTCCACCATAAGAAAGGACTCTAAACCATTCTAGACTACAACTCCACCTTTTGTTGTGTCAACTAAATGAACTTGTAACTGGGCAAACCTATGAACATCTTTAACTAGCTCTTTCTTGTCATTCTCAATATGAGCTATACTACTCATTTCCAACGTGTTGGCGGCGTCAACCACTACATTGGCCTTACCTGGGTGATACAAAACACTCATGTCTTAGTCTTTCAACAACTCCAACTATCTTCTCTTATGAAGATTTAAATACTTCTGATTGAACACAATGTAGGATTTTGTCAAAAAATATACATGAACACCATAAAGGTAGTGCTCCAAATCATTAAGGAAAATACTACCGCTGCCAGCTCAAGATCATGAGTTAGATAGTTTCTCTCATGAGCCTTGAGCTATCTGGATGGATAAACTAAAATATTACTATGTTGCATTAATACACAACCTAGACCAATTCTGGAGGCGTCACAGTAAATCACAAACCTATCTGAACCTTCGGGCAAAGTCAAAATTAGGGCAGTAGTGAGTCGATTCTTCAACTCCTGAAAACTCTTATAACATTCATTAGACCACTATAACATCACCTTTTATTGAGTTAGTCTGGTCAAAGGGGAGGAAATGGTGTAGAACCCTTCTACAAACCATCTGTAATAACTTGCTAGGCCCAAGAATCTCCTAATGTTTGATGGAGAAGTGGGTCTTGGCCAGTTCTTAACTACTATTATCTTTTGAGAATCAACCTAAATACCCTCACTAGAGATAACATGACCAAGGAATGTCACTGATTTTAGCCAAAATTCACATTTGCTAAACATAGCAAATAATTAGCGGTCTCTGAGAGTCTGCAAAACTACCCTCAAGTGGTCTACATGCTCATCCTCACCTTGGGAATAGACGAGGATGTCATCTATGAAGATTATGATGAACATGTCCAAGTACTATTTGAACACCCTGTTCATCAAATCCATGAAAGAAATAGGAGCATTTGTTAGTCCAAAAGACATAAAACAAATTCATAGTGACCATACCGAGTTCTAAAGTTGTCTTCAGAATGTCACATTCTTTGACTCTAAGCTGATGATAGCCTAATCTGAGGTCTATCATTGAAAAGTAGCTAGCATTATGAAGTTGCTAGAAAAAGTCATTAATCCTGGGGAGGGGATACATTTTCTTCATTGTGACCTTGTTCAACTGAAGATAGTCAATACACATCCTGAGTTTGCCGTCTTTCTTGCGCATGAAAAACACTGGGGCACCCCATCAGGACTTACTGGGCCTGATGAAACCTTTGTCTGAGAGGTCCTTTAGTTGTTCCTTCAACTCCTTAAGGTTAGTTGAGCCATTCTATAAGGAGGAATTGAGATAGGATGGGTATTTTTAAGAATGTCTATGCCAATGTCGATTTTCTGCTCGGGAGGGACTTCGAGAAGGTTCTAAGGAAATACAACTGGAAACTCATTCACAACTGGAACTGACTAGAGAGTTGGAGTTTTGGAACTAGAATCTTTGACTCAAACTAAATGATAGATGTATCCCTTAGAAATCATTTTCCTAGCCTTAAGGCAAGAGATAAACTGACCCTTAGGTGCTGAAGTACTACCCTTTCACTCTAGGACTGATTCATTAGAAAACTGAAACTTAAAAACTCTAGTTTTGCAGTAAACTAAGGAATAACAAGAGTGTAACCAGTCCATGCCAAGAATGAGGTCAAAATTGACCATATCTAACTCTACTAGATCAACTGTAGTGACTCTTTGTAAAATTGCGATTAGACAGTTTCTATATACTCGACTGGCTAAAACTGACTCACCCATAGGAGTAGAGACTTGGAATGATTCTTAGAGGGTTTCTGGACTAATATCAAACTAGACTGCAATATAAGGAGTCATGAAGGAATGTGTGGCTCCTGAATACAATAAAGTATAATATCATGGAAGAGACGTAACATACCAGTAACTATGCCAGGTGAGTTCTAATGGTCCTGATGTGAGATAGAGAATAATAGCAGTTTTGTCACTGACCACCACCACTTGTGCCTAAAGTAGTACCCTGCTTAGTCAGGAGCCCTATCAAAGCTGCTAAAGTAGTGGATTGGGCCTTCCCACATTCAACTGATAGGCAATTCTTCAACCTGTGACCCAACTTACCATAAACAAAGAAACTTTCCTTGCTGAGACAGTAGAATGCACTCACCCAGATGGTTACTACCACACTTAAGACATGTTGAGAAAGTGTGGCTACTACAAACATGGCTCTGAGACTTAAAGCTAGATGCTCTACCCTTCTAATCAGTACAGGGCCTGGGAGGAGGAGCACTAGCTGAAGAGGGTGCTGGACTTGAAGGTATCTGTTGATGATGTGAGCGATTTCCATTGCCCAATCTCCACTACCCAATCTCTATTGTGACTATTAAAACTATCCTACTCTATCCCACTTGGTCTCCCTCTCCTTTTCTTTCAACTTTTCCTCCTTAATTTATTGTGAATGGATCATAAACTTGGAAATGTCCATGTCACTAATAAGCATAGAGATCCTGCACTCCTTGACCACCAGGTCTGAAACTCCTGATACGAACTTTCTCATTCGAGCCCTGGGTTTAGCCACCATCTCTAGAGAATACCTAGATAGCTGAGTGAATTTCAAGGCATACTCCTGAACAGTCATGGAGTTCTGCTTCAGATTGATGAACTCCTCTATCTTAGCTTCCCTCAACTCCTGGGAAAAGAAACTGTCCAAAAATATAGTCACGAACTATATCGGACCTACGCTAATCCGTTTTCCCTCTTTCCATTTTTTGTACCATATCTGAGCCACTCTTTTCAGTTGATAAGAGGCCAAGTTAGCACTTTCAATGGAGGTAACACCCATGATTTAGGTGATCTTCTGAATCTCATCAATAAAGTCTTATGGGTCCTCATCTACCT
Organism: Datura wrightii; assembly: GCA_035772735.1. Taxonomy (NCBI): domain Eukaryota; kingdom Viridiplantae; phylum Streptophyta; class Magnoliopsida; order Solanales; family Solanaceae; genus Datura; species Datura wrightii. The sequence continues at coordinate 85,355,678 of JASDFA010000006.1, read as the reverse complement.
TACACCCATCTGCATGTGACACCTGTTGTCCTAAGGGGCTGCTGGAGCTGGTGGGGTCGATCGGTCTCCATTTCCATTCCTTCTGTCGTTAACTTATTTGGGAGGCATTTTCTATAAACATACAAAGCACGAGTTAGAATGATTTTTTTGTAGAGTTTCACACTATACTACACAATAAGAAAGTGAAAGAAGGGAAGTTTCCTAAAACTCCTTGTATCCACTTCCTCATAAATGTGGAGTGCTTCACACCCATGAAAAGGACTCTACTTGATATGGCTTTCAAATACTCTAGGACAAACCTAAACCTGATTCGTTGAAACTATATTTGACACGACCCTAGTCTACACCCTGGATGCGACACGATTCTTAGAGCCACAAGTGACCCCAAGTTAACCCATAGTATGGCATAACACCACTATGATCTGAATATATAAATAAGCTGAGCGGAAGCAAAATGAAATTATGGAACAAGTATTTCTAAGTAGTGAAAGAATCTTAGTTAAGTAAATAAATATGGAACTTGACATTTAAAACATAAAGCTGACATACTAACTAACTATTTGTCTGAAAGCCTCTATTAACTGATGAGTTGCTAGGATAACTCCCCAGCTAACTCTAAACGTCTAAAACTGAAAATAAGACTAAGGAAATATAATAAAAACATAATTCTAGCCCTCGAATGATGAGGACTCACCAACTGTACGCTAATCAGGAACTGGAACGTGTCTAATCGTGGGGCTATGTCTGAGTACCTGAACGTATATCATAAAATGATATAGGACAAGAAGTACAGTTATTACTTTGAATGTACTGAGTACATGAGATATGCAACTTAGATAGATAAAACATGCTGATAATCTTAAAAGTTGTACTAAAATGCATATCTAAATAGAAGTACCATGACCCGTACTAAGATACATAAATATTGATATAAAATAGTGGTCTTAAAATAAGTAACAAAAGTACAAGTAAACCTAATTTAAGTGTCATATACTTGTATAAAATAATTGAGTCTGTAATAATGACTGAGACTGTAATTGTATTGAATGATGGGAGAGTCTATTAACTAACATATAACCATGTGAGTTAAACATAGATTTTGATATATACGCCCCGTCAATAGGACACAATATACCTTGCCAGGGTATAAAGGTATAGCTGATGCCCACTAGGGTTAATAAACTATGGTGGAACATAGTTCTGGGACCTAGGTGCACTAAACCCTGATCCACCTTAGTTCTAAGTACTACTCCTATTGATAAATTAACTAATAATTTACTAATAGCCCAAAACTAGTATTTTTAAGACAAGTCAAAAACTACTTTATTTTAATGTATGTTGAGAGTCGAAAGAATCTAAAAATATTGTTTATGCTATCAACATATGTCTACTGAAATCATGATAGAATCATAAAGACTAAAAAATGAATTCATGTTAAATTTAATTCCATATACACACACACACAAACACACACACACACATACACACACAAATATAACTGAACATTAATCACGCTATAATCTGACATGAAAGTATCATAAGTAACTGAATTGTAAAACCATGAATGCCATATACTAGGAATCACAGGAGACTTGAGAATATTGAAGCAATAAGGGAACTCAAAAATTGAATATAACTTTAAGGCATGATTTTTCTATAGGAATTGAGATGTTAACATTTTCTAAAACTTTCGAGACACAAAGGTGAACGGGAAACCCTTGTTGAAATCCCACATACATTACCCTTGGCATTACAACAATCAACACCAAGCCAGAATCCTTTTGTAACATCAATCTGCAATAATTTTATGCATAAGGACTAATATCAACAGCTTAAGAATGAAATCCAAGTCATAGAGGCATTTTATCAAACACCTAGAGGGCATAGGAAATTCAAGCTTCTTATAAGTGGGGTGTCCTAACACCCACCTCTTTCCACAGCCCCTTAGCAAGAAGCATAGCCATTATGAGTCCAACCAAGACAACCACATCCATCCTCAATACCAAAATAGTCCCATAAACCCTAACCCTAGGTCATCATATGAACTCATGGCTTCCTAGAACCGTCCCATTGAGTCCTAACCTTATAATACTTATGTAAGGTCTTAGGAGAGTTTCTTGCCTTGGAGGAAAGAGGGGTATTTAAGATTTCAAGTCTTCGAACTCAAAGGTTGTTCTTAAGCTTCAGAGATGAAATGTTCTCAATGGTTCCTAGTGTTTTGTATCAATAATTGCCTTAAAACCTATATCTTAGGGTTAGGAAATCATTAGATTATTCTTAGGAACGAAGGAGAAGACTTACCTTCGAGGAACTTGTGATTATAGATGTTTCGAGAGCTTAATTCCTCTTCAAAATCGTGAAATATAGGGAGATTATAAGGTCTAGATGTTTGTATATCGTATGGTTAATGTTAGGAATGATTTCCAACTGAAAACATAATATATATATATATATATAGAAATAGGGTCCAGAAAAGGCTTGGAGTAGTGCCACAGCCATAGACCAAGCCTGATTCTTCAATTCAGCCTCTGGGGTGTCACGCCTGCCATAGCTCCACATTGAAGAATTTCTTTCTTCTGAAGTTTGGTCCTAGGTGTGGGGTGCCTCCCAAGGAATCATACCTAATAAAAAGATTCTCTAAAGTTTATGGCCGAGCGCTACGTGCCTTTCAATGTGCCTTCCTTCATACTGCCTTTGAAAAATTCCCATAACATTTTTCTTCGATGTCTTATTCATGAACGGTTGGATGTGTTGGAAAGAAGACTCAAGGGCTTCAATTTGAAGGGTTAAATCACTCAAAAAGTCTTAGTATATTGGGTGTTATGGTCATTTAAAGTTGACCCTTGTATGAACTTACATGAAAACTCAATAGGTAGGAAAGCTCTCAACTTAACTCTATTCTAGAGGTTCCTTATGACCTTAATTCACATCCAATGTACTTTCCAAACTTAATAATTGATTTTAACACCTAGTTTTCATAAAGGTTTTTTTGTCGAGTTCAGATGTATCAAGATATGTAGACGGCTTGAACTTTACTCGAAAGTCGGAGGCATCACAAATGCAAGGGAAAATTTAACAATTCTACTCCTTCAACATGTAAGAATCCTAGCTTGAAACTAGAGGTTGGGAGACAAGTTTTACTGAAGGTTAATGCTCATTTTTGAATGTTGTTATAGTTGGTGTTACTAGAAATATACTCCATGTTGATGGGAGTTTTTTACAAAGGAATTTAGGAAATTTCCTACTTCCATTCTTTCCTTAAAAGTGTGTAGAACATGTTTTAATATTATGCTAAAATGTTGCCTTGTGTTGTTTTTGTTGTGGATACTATGCGGTGTTACATTTTGGCTGGATATACTGGCATGAAATAGCGTTGCCACTTGGCTATAAACTCAAATATTTAAAGGGGATACATGCTAGTTGTTGAAGGAAAGAAGCGACTAAAGAAAGCTTGTCAGAATAAGGTATATAAGGCACCTCGTCCGTCATTCTTTCAAGCAAGATTCATAAGCTATAAGTTTAACAAGCCAGAAAGCTACTTATGTGTGTTGAGGCAGTGTGTAAAGATATATTTGAACTTTAAGGTCTCTTTTAATTGAAGATAAGTGTTCCATTTACATCTAGAAATTTAATATCGTGTTGATTGTCGTTGTAGCTTTCCACCGAGTTGAAGACCCCTCAGTGTGGGCATTGTTAACTGGTCGTTTACATTACGTTATGTATTATGTTGATCATGATGAAGTTCTATTTGTGTTATTGAATTGAAAATGGAGCTAAGACGACAAATGGGAACAACGTAAGCTAAGAACTAACGTCAACCTAGTAAGGATTAACGAGGGTATTAATGTGACAATTCTTTAATATGGTCTAATACTTCACTGCGATGGCAGAATGCCTCTGCGATGGCCTATTTTAATCATCCGGGGCAGAATGCCTCTGCGATGGCAACGTGACACAGCTCCATCGTGGAGCCCCTTAATTTGCTGCATTACCTTGGCCTTTTCCACTGCTCGCTTCCGAGTCCATTCCTGATTTCTTCCAACATGCATCTTAGCTTCCTAAAATTACATTTTTCCTGCAAAACAACACTAATCATGTTGGTTAGTATAAATTCACATTTTAACTACAAATCACATGAGAATGTACACATATCGATCGATAAACAAGACGAAATGAAGCATTTGAGTATCACTTGGGCATATAATTCTGCCCAAGATCATATATTTATAGGTTTCAGTGTTAGGTTGTGGTTATTTCCATATCTAGTTCACTTTATCTTTGGCATTATTTTATTTATAGTTTTTCAGTCATACCTACCAGTGCATTTCATTGTACTGACGTCCCTTTGCTGGGGGACCTCTGCAATCATGCTGTAGGTGCAGATGGGGGCCAATTTTATCATTGTAGTACTAGGAGCCTTGTTCTAGTAGAGAGTTGGTATGCTCCTTTCTTTCAGGCATGTGTCTGGTTTGGTTATTCTGAGTTTTGTGTACAGTATGGGTAGGTCGAGGCCCTATCCCGTGTATTTCTTTTCGCTTGCTCTTTAGAGGCTTTTGTGGACTAGTTGTATACTTGTGTAGTTTTAGTTTGGTGTGTCTCCTTGCTGGCGTTCAACAGTTCTTTTCAGGTGTTATCATAGTCTTATCAGCATTCTATCATTATTATGTTTGTTGAGAACTAGCCAGTCCATTTTTGTTCTTTAGTTGAGTATGAAAAGCGGTTCTGTTGGCCCAAGGGTTATAGATCAAAAGTTATATGGCCAGCTTCTCAATCACTTGGAGAAGAGTGCTAGTCGCGCCCTACCATAATTTTGGGGTGTGACAAACTTTGTATTAGAGCATAGTCAAGCCTTAAGGTGTCCACAAAGTGGTTTCTGCTAGAGTCTTTCTTAAGGGTATGTTGTGCACCATAATTAAAATTAGGAGGCTACAGGGAATTTAGGAGTTGTTTAACTTTATTCATTACTAGATCGTGCTATATAGTAAGGTTGTAAGTGTTATTTGAAGTAATTTTGCTTTTGTTTAAGAGTATGCATGTGATGAGGCAGATGACTACGAGATTGATTAGCACAAAAAGTGGTGAGGGTACCAGCTGCCCTCTTCCCAAACCGGGAGATAGATCGGAGGCACAGAGTGTGTCTCTAGCTTCCCCAAGTGATAGCCCCTCCAGCTCCAGTAGGAGCTACAACAGAGAGATGCCCAGCACCCCCAGGTCCGGTACCACCAGAGGGGGACAGAGTGGTTGATCCTCTGGGCAGTACCAGAGAGGCAAGGTAACAGGGACACAGTCCATTTATTGACCTGGATAGCCGTGGGCATGGAGCGAGAAGTAAAGGCATTGGATGGAGCCAAGGGAAATGCTTACGAAAGTTCTAGAGCCGGCGATATTTTTGGCCCGAGTCCTGTAACTTTCACAGGGTCTGATCCGGATGAGGATCCTTAGGACTTTATTAATCATATGTACCGAGTATTATGGGTGATGCGAGCTTCAGTAGCAGAGGGTGTGGAGCTAGCAGCATTTAGGCTACGTGGAGTAGCTATTCTATGGTATAAATCTTTGATCCAAGATAGGAGAGAAGATGCGCCTCTAGCTAAGTGGGACGAGTTCTAAGAGGCCTTTATTGTTCAGTACCTACCATAGGAACTCCAAGAGGCCCGAGAAGAACAATTTATACACTTGCAGTAGGGTAGCAATAGGGTGCGAGATGATAGCCTCAGATTTAGTTCCTTGGCTATATATGCGCTCCATATATGGTGTCGACTATGAGGGCCTGAGTTCATAGGTTTGTGGCTAGATTAGGAACTCATATAGCTCGTAAGTGTTTGGGAGTGTCCACTCAGTATAATATGGACATTGCCTGGATGCAAGCCTTTGCTCAGAGGGCCAGGGATTTGATTTAATAAATTCGTGACACTTGTAGGGGTTAGGAGCAGAGAAATATGGCCAGAACTATAAGATCTTAAAAAGAGTCTAGAGGAGACTCAGGGTTCGATCGCCCAGATTGCCAACTCAACCTACGGAGAGTGCTCCACCTCAATTATGAGGACCGAAGAAATACTAGAGTTCATCTCCATCTGGTTCCAAATGTTAGGAGAGACCTCCAATACCCCTATATGCTCAGTGTGTTAAGAGTTATCCAGGGCAATGCTGTCTAGGAAAGGATGTATGCTATTAGTGTGTACAGCCTGGCTATTATATGCGATACTGTTGGATGAGGACCATAGGTGATACGACATAGCTGAAAAGTTTAGTAGTATCATTATCACCCACAGTTCGACCTCCCAAGCCCAGCTCTCAACTTGCAACAGGCTTTGGTTGGAGTAAGAGGGGGGAAGCTTCTGCGTTAGGGATAGTGCAGAACCATTCTACCCTTTGAGATGTCGCCAAAGGAGTCATCACCTGATGTTGTTATAAGTACTTTGATTGTAATATTCTATTTTTGCTTTGATTGATCCAGTATCTACCCATTCCTATGCTACTCCTCTAATAGGGAGTCGGTTTGAGATACATCCTGAATTGTAAGGTAAGTTGTTTGTTGTGTCTATGCCAATTGGCGAATCTATGTTAGCTAAAAAAGTGTACCGTGGGTATACGGTGCGAGTATGTGATAGATATACATTAGCTGGTCTAGTTGACCTAGAAATGGTTGAGTTTGATGTCATCTTAGCATAGATTGGTTAACGGTGTGTTATGCTAATATTGATTCTCGAGCAAAGACTGTCAGATTCCAATTTCTAAACAAACCAACTCTAGAATAGAAAGGCAACACTGCTACACCGAAAGGTATGTTCATTTCATATCTTAAGGCCTAGACGATGGTGTCCAAAGTCTGCGTTTCTCACTTAGTTCAAGTCAGAGACTTGTCCAGCAAACTGGGACTTTCCGGTCAGTGTACGACCCGAACATAGGCCCAGATCGAGACACGGGACAAGGAGCCCTGAGAGACTCCAAGTCGATCTATGGAATGAACATACATCTAATTCAATCAATAAAAGTGGAAGGTTTAACATAATAAATATACCGAAAGTCTAATCATAACATAACATCAGAACTAGAATTCACATCATATATGACAAGCTGATTACTACATAAAGTCTGAACGCCTCTAACATATCAAATGGGTTGATGGGGAAATACCCCCAACGAACTTGACAAGTCTGAAACTAAAGAGAGATATAACAACTACGGATACTGAATGCCCTCAGAGGATGAGGACTCACCGATGTTAGCTGGAAAGGTTTTAGTGGGAAAATAGGGGCTAAGGATGCTGCTAAGAAATATCCCTCGGACTTGTATCATGAGACGATACAACATAGAATATGCGATCAGTCTGTGGTATGTATCGAGTATGCAAGGTAAGTAAAAAGGATAGTTAAAATACATAAAAGTTCATATGAGTAGGACAACATGATCGTAACATAAATATTATAATGCAAACATAAGGATCAAGGTTTTCAAAACATTTGTAAATCTTTCATAATCATAATCATAAGAGAAAAGCTTTATTTAACATGACTTGAGCCAATGTATATAATCACATACCCCATATGAGCACGCATGGAGCTCGACCTGTAAACCCGTAGTCGAAAGGGTGTTCGTACCTTGCCAAGGGTAGAACCATGAAAGAGGTGTGATATCACAACAGAGGGCCCATTTGGGCAATGGGGACAGTATCATGGAGGTCCCATCATGGCTATGTTGGCACATAGTTCTAAGACTCGGGGTATGCTTGGACCGCGAGTCTACTCGGTGTTAAATACTACTCCCAAAACATATATAGTGCTCATAGGATAATATACATGATATCCATAGGCTATTTAAAATCATGATAATCATAAGCATGCTTCAAATACCTGAACTAGCCATGAATTAAAGCTCGTGAGTCATCCATAATCATAAATCCGTAAATCATGAAATTCATGCATACTTGTAAAACATCTATAGAAATAAATGGTAAATATTTGAGACAAATCATATCATAAGTTATAAATCATAATGGGTTAATGAACATCAAAATCAAAATGGAATCATAACTTGATTTATCAAGAAATATACATAATTGGGCATAGTTTTGTAGAAATTTAAATCCATAAGTTTATAATTGAAATAGTTACAAAATCTTCCCATGATTCGTAAATCGTGAATTTATACATGAGAGGAATTAACCCATAGATAGATCGTAAGGATTTCATAAGAATTGGAATAAAACCCCATAGGATTTTCAATGGAATTTCATGAATTAGAGCAGAGTTGGGCATGTGTGTGAACAATTTTACCCATTCAAACCCTACATACTTGAGGGAATCTGATTCTACAACTTCTCTGATTACCCAGGGAAGAATTGAGAAGAACTTGAAAGAAATTGAGCTTGATCACCTCTCTAGACTTCTATACTTGCATGCATGAATAGGAATAGCTTAGAATGAACTTACCCTTCTTAAAAATCACTATTCATACCTTAAAACGACATAGTTGAGGCCTTAGGATCATAGGAATTACGGAAAATCCCTTAATAAACTCGTAGAGAAAAAAACAGACTGCCAGTCCCAACAAGGGAGTGGATGAGTCGTTTCCATGGACCACGACTTAAGGTCACGAGTCGTTAAGTACACTGCCATTTTTTCTCAAAGGGTCTCCACGAGGGACCTAACAATTCATCATGGGTGAGCATGACTCATGGTCACCTCTCACTGAAAACATTTAATCCTTAACCAACTGCCGACCATGACTCACCTAACAAATTGTGGCATTGACCACGACTCGTGGTGTCTAGTCGTGAGGTACACTGCTGGCCCTTCCTTTATCCTTCAACTGCCCTTGACCACTGGTGACCTAACGGCTCGTGGGGCTGACCATGGCTCGTGGTATCACCCGTGGTCAGGAGTCGTTAAGTACACTGCCAATTTTTCTCAAAGGGTCGCCACGAGGGATGATCTTGGGCAGATTTATATGCCCAAGTGATACTCAAACGTACCATTTTTACCTTGTTTGTTGTGCAATGTGTATATAATATCATGTATTTGGTAATAAAATGCGAATTTATACTAACCAACATGATTAGCATTTGTTTTGCAGGATAATGTGATTTTTAGGAGCAAAAATGCGTGTTGGACTTATGTCAGAGTTGGACTTGGATGCAAGCGTGGAAAAGACCTCGGATGGCACATTTTACACTGGCTCCACGATGGCGCCGTGCCACGCTGCCATCGCGGTAGCACACTGCCTGGAGAGGAAATTAATTGGCAGATTCCAGTGAGGCATCGCGACAGCTCCGTGGCACGGAGACAGGGCTCCGCGATGGCCTCCGTGCCACGTTGAAGCCAATTATCCGGACCCTGAAATTTCCAGAGAAGGTCCGCGTCCATGCCGTGTCACGGAGGCAGTGCTCCGCGTTGGCCTCCGTGCCACGTTGCTTGTTATTCCGGGAAAAATTTCCCACTAGTATAAATAGCACACTTAGGTTATTTTTAAAGGGGTCTTCTTTTAGTTTTAGTTTTTTTAGCCTGAGTTCAGAAGTGGGAGCAGGAACGTGGTTTTGTGGCAGTTGAAGAATAGACAAGATAATAGTTTTCTTCTCTTCCCTTCTTCTTTCCTTCAATTGTATGCATGATTCACACTCATTCTAGGATGATTAATCCAAGAATGAGTGGCTAATTCCTCTCTTGCTGAGGTTTTGAACTTGTGAAATGAATGTTGGTAATAATTGATATGGTTTCTTCTTCTTCTTGCATGTTGTTCTATTAATTCTTGTGCTTATTACATTCTTGATTGGCCACCATTAATGTATATCTAAAAAGTCCAATTTCACTCGAGAGAGCATGAAATTGGAAAGTTGTGAATTAATAAGGTATTGTTCTTAACTTGATTTGGGAAAATTGGGTTTTGATGTGCTTTCTTGATAGAAATATACTTGAAAGCCATATTAGTCAATTTAGGAACCGGAATTGTAGTGTTAGGTCATAAATTGCATTTGATCACAGAAATGTAGACGAATGGTTTATGAAGCTAAAGTGAAATTAAATACGGAAGTTTTAATTTCTAGGCAAACGTTCTTGGCTAGCAATATAAAGAAGAAGATGACCAAATTATCATGATTATCAAGTTCATTACTCGTTCTTAATCTTGGCATGTGCATATCCATTGTCTAAACTCAACGTAAATAGTAGTTATTAATTTTAGTAGATAATTAGTTTAGAAACAAAACTTAATTAAATCTTGATTGGATTGTTGTTAACATAGTTAGAAATAGAATAGAGATATAGTAAACTAGGCAGTTTTGCATATCTAGAGCAGCCTCCTTGGATCGATACTTGGCTACTTAGCCACTTTATTACTTGTTTGACCACGTACACTTGTGTGTCGGTGTATAATATATACCGAGCAGAAGAGCGTGAACATGTTTTTGGCGCCGTTGCCAGGGAGGCTAGGCGATTTGTAAAATTTTGTTTAGTGTAAATTTACTGTATTTGTATTTTTATCTTCTTAAGTGTTAACAACTTGGTCTTAGCCTGTATTTTGCAGATTTTTATTTCTGTGAACACTGGCAAGGGACAAGGAGTTGGTGGAATCTTACTTAGAGCCAGAATGTGAATTGCATAGTCAACGTAGAGAAGCTCTTCGGAAGAAGCTGCAGTTGCTCAAACAGTCTATGATGGAGCAACCCAATCCACCAGTTGTGCGGGCAGTGTTAGTGCCCGAGGAAGTAGCAGCCAGGCCGGTTCGCGAGGTGGCAATCCCACACGCTAATAATGTACATTCCAGCATCCGCAAACCAGAGCCTGGGGGGAGATTTGAGTTAAAGCAAAATATGGTGCAACTTTTGCACACTAGCGGGTAGTTTACCGGTCTCCCTCACGAAGATCCGCAACAACATCTCCAGAACTTTTTGGAGATAAGTGACACGTACATACCCGCTGGAGTGTCACCTGATTATGTTCGGCTCACCTTATTTCCATTTTCCTTACTTGGTGAAGCCAAGAGGTGGTTAAAAGCTGAACCACCCAACTCTATATCAACGTGGGATGATCTTGCAAGGAAGTTTTTGATCAGATTTTTCCCTTCAGGTAAAACAGCTAAACTTAGAAGTCAGATTCTAAGTTTTAAACAGAGGGAAGGAGAAAATCTTTATCAAGCCTGGGAAAGATTCAAGTCCATGTTGCGGGACTGTCCCCATCATCATCAGTCAAATGAGGTGTTGGTCCACACTTTTATTGAGGGTTTGGAACCCCACACTAAAATTTTGTTAGACTCAGTAGCTGGAGGGCAAGCACTGGAGAAGACTTATGAGGAGCTGTACACTTTGCTCAACCAAATTTCACAAGGCAATCCGGAATGGAATGCAGATTCTTCAAGAGGTGGAGCAAGGAAATCAGCGGGAGTGCTTGAAGTGGATGGATTCACAGTTATCGCTGCACAGATAGCTGCTTTGCAAAATCAGTTAGACACTCACTTCAGCAATATGAATTTGAACCAGCCGTCAGCCTCAGTTAATGCAGTCCAACAGATGTGGTGTGAAGTGTGTGGTAGTAGTGAGCATTCAGCTGAATGCTGTGGTGCAAATCCTGATTCTGTCAACTTTGTGGGCAATGCACAGAGGAATCAACAGCAGTTTGGTGGTGGCTACAACTCGAATTGGAGGAATCATCCGAATTTTTCGTGGGGTAGCAACAATCAACAAGGCCAAGGTTCAGGGCAGGGTATGCACAGAAACCAAGGAGGGCAACAAGGCTATCAGAATCAGTTCAGAAATCACAATGCCCCTCCTCCACCACCATCACCGACTATTGAGGAAATGTTCAAGACCATGATTGCCAACCAGGCACAATTGCAGGCTGACTATGTCAAATTGGCAGCTGAAGTAAAGAACAATCAATTGGCAACCAAGGCTCTTGAATATCAGTTTGGGCAATTTGCTAGTGCCCAAAATACTAGACCAAGGGGAGGACTACCTGGCGACACGGATCCCAATCCTAAGCCGGTAAATGCAGTGACCACGAGGAGTGGTTTACAATTAAAGGAGGTGGAACCTAAAAGACCGCCTCAGAAGTCAGGAGCAGCAGATGTTGAGGGAGAACAAACCTCAGATACGGGGAAGACCAAAGAAGCTGAACCAGCAAGGCCTCCACCCCCGTTCCCTCAACGACTTAAGAAACACAAGGAGGAGGCGTGTTTCCAGAAATTCATGGAGGTACTTAAACAGGTACATGTTAACTTACCTCTTGTTGATGTCTTGCAGGGTGTGCCGAAATATGCAAAGTATATCAAAGACATCGTGGCCAACAAAAGTCGCTTGAATGAGTATGCCACGGTGGCTTTAACAGAGGAATGCACATCCCGTATTCAGAACAGGTTGCCCACTAAACTGAAGGATCCTGGAAGTTTTACTATCCAGCTGACGATTGGGCAAAGTATCTGAGCTCATGGGTTATGCGACTTGGGGGCAAGTATAAATCTGATGCCATCTTCGGTATTCAGAAAGTTAGGGCTAGGGAGTCCTAGACCTACAACAGTGATCTTGCAGCTAGCAGACAGGTCTTTAGCTAAGCCGGATGGCATTGTGGAGAATGTGCTAGTGCAAGTAGGCTCCCTCATTTTTCCGGTAGATTTCATTGTTCTGGATTTTGAGCCAGATGCAGAAGTCCCATTTATTTTGGGACGACCATTTTTGGCAACCGGAAAGGCATTGATCGATGTAGCTGCGGGTCAACTCACGATGCGAGCACACGACAAGGTTGAGGTGTTCGACGTGTACAAGGCACCTAAGCTTCCGACTGTCTATAAGGAACTCTCGGTGATCAACGTGATTGATCATGGGAATGCAAATGGATTGAGTGATTCCCGAGAGTTACTAGGTAGGCCACCAGACAAGGTTGAGAACTACTGGGGAGATGACCATGATCGGGTCAAATCGTCCATCTCCCTAGTAGAAAATTGAGCGTAAAGGCTGTCGAGCCGCGACGTTAAACCAGGCGCTGCACGGGAGGCAACCCGTGAAAAATATTTTTTTCTCTCTTTCTTTTTTTTCTCTTAGTGTAAAGTTTTTCTTTTATTTCATTTTCTTTTATTTTTCTTGACTAGGTTTAGATTTGCATTTTAATTAGTAATTTTTAATTTTTAGTAGGGAAATCTATGAATTTAACCAATTTTTGTTTAGTGAGGTGATTTGCAGGTATACCGGAGGAAAAATACGTGGAATCGAGAAAACGAGGCGAGGTATGAAAAATAAAATGTGATAGTGAAACAGAGCACTGCCGCGTTGGCGCCGTGTCACGGAGGCAATGCTCCGCGTTGGCCTCCGTGACACGTTGAAGGCAAATCTGGAATTTTTTAAAATTCCAGTAAGCCAACGCGTTGGCTCCGTGTCACGGAGGAGGGCCTCCGCGTTACCCTCCATGACACGTTGCCCTTATCCCAGTGCCGGGTCACACCGGGTTTCCGGGTGACCCGCGTGTTTTCTTAATAAAAACCCCCGATTTCGCCCCTATTTTCCCCATTCCCTCTTTCCTCCGCGACCAAACACCCATTCCCCTACCCCCAAGCTCCGTGCCACGTTAAGAGGCAAGGAAAACGTCAAGTCTTTATCGATTCTTCAATTCCAAGGTATGTTTTCATCGTCTATATCAAATTTTTGGCGATTTTTGTCAATTTTGAGCATGTGAGGTGAGATATATCACCCTAGGTAAAAATTAAACATGATGTGAATTATTTTGTGATTGATTATGTTCGGATTATTGTAGTTGACGTTTGAACTTATCGATTGATTGAATAATTCAATATTGATTGTCGAATTGAGTTATAGGGCTTGGGTTGTTGGATTTTAACGTGGGTAACTTGATAGTTTGATGAAATTGATGCCGGGGTGTGTTTATTATTGGAGATAAGTCGTGGTAAATATTGTATAATTGGTGAAAGACGACTAATTCTCGATTTTTAGTGGGACATTGCGTAATATGTGAATTGGTTGAATTGCTTAGATTAGTGTATATAAAATGTTTGTATTGTTGTTTCTATTTGGTTGTTGTTATTGTTGCTAAGTGCCATGGGTGAATAGCTGTCGATGGTAGGATTGGGTTAGCTGTATGAAGTCTGAGTAGTTCGCTAGCCGTTATGCTGTCGAATTTTTGTGAACGCGCTAAGCAATATGTTTATAGTGATTGTGTTTGGGGTGTAAATAGATCTATCCTTGCTAACATGTTGTAAATATTGTTAAAGACTAAGTGTGGGGTAAATTTTGTTTAACCCGACCTTAGCCAAAACTAACAAGTTTTTAGCTTAACGTTGTGCTTGTCTGTGTAAATTGACAGGTACAATGGCTAGCCGACAAGATAAAGGCAAGGGTGCTTCAACCTCAGGCATCGGCAGAAAGAGAATGAGACTGGGCACTGCTGTCCCAGCTGCACCTGCTGTTCCACACGGTCAACACCACCGATACGGAACACGATGGGTCACCGATGAAGGGAAGAAATGGTACGCAAAGCATAAGGAGAACAAGTACTTCCCGGAGGAATATATTGCAAGGGAACCACTTGCACAGGAGTTCCCTCGCATCGTACAGAGGATTGAAGCAGCTGGGCTCAGCTTTATTTTTCAGGAGCCCACGGAGTGCAACCTTCACTTGGTCCGGGAATTTTATGCCAACTGGAACCCGGCCATCAGGAGCCATACTATTAAAATCAGAGGGCAGATTGTCACTTTGGAACCCCAGCAGCTGAATGCCATTGTTGGAGCGCGGGACACAGACGCCCACGTTCTCCGCCAGCTAAACATCACCCCACCGTACGCCGACATCAGACGTACATTGTGCGGGGCTCGATCCACAGCCCGATGGAGCAGACACAAAGAGAGGGGTTATCACCAGACTCTGCCTTATTCGCAGATGAACAGGGAGGCCAGAATCTGGCTAAAAATTGTATGTTTGTGTTTGATCCCGGGAGTGCATATGACAGACGTGACCCGGGACCGTGTCTGCCTGGTGTATGCCCTTATGAAAGGGCTTGAGATTAATGTGGGGGCGGTTATAATATCCGCCATGAAGAGAGCCAGACTACACCAGGGCCATAGATACGGGTTTGGCGGACTCATCACCACCTTCCTCCGAGGCCTTGACATCGAGGAAGAAGCTTTGGATTACATTCCGCAGTTGGAGCGGAGGGCCCTTGATGTGACAAAGACCAAGGCCCCCGACACTACACACGGACCTGTGCTGACTCTGGGCGAGCGACATGCTCGTGACGACCAGTATATGGCCCGTATGTTCGGCATGCAGATGCTGCAACTACGGATAGGTGGGAGACCAGCCACCGAGGATGAATTATGGCAGCTGGAGCTGGACTACCCCTTTGGCGAGAACGCCAGAGCTTTATGCAAGGTGGGGCCAGCCTTTGTGGAGCCGACTGATGACGACGTCCCTACTGATGAGGAGACACGTCGTGAGGACTCTGATGTAGAGTCCGATGACCGCGATGGAGCTGATTCAGATATGGGCGACGAGGCCGCAGCACCGGATGAGGAAGTCGAATATTTTGACTAAGCAGGGAGTTCCACCACCCAAAATTTTGTGCTTTGTATTGTTGTGAACACTGGGGACAGTGTTCGATTTAAGTGTGGGGTGGGGAGTATTTAGGTGCTGGGTCATAGGCTCTAAACTTGTTGTATAATTCTTCGTTGACGTTATGTATGTCTGTGTTTTCCCTGTTGTTGTGAACTGATTTGTGATGTATGTGTATATATTTGTGTTGTGGCTAATGATGTGTGTTTTGAAAGGATGGTTGCCGTTGTAAATATTTTGTAAATTTTGTAAATATTTTTTTTTCTCTATCGATATGATCGATATTTTTCAAAATTTTTGCGAAAAGATTTTGCATGTATCAACATAGTTTGCAAATATTTTCTATCGAAATGATCGATGTGTTGCGAAAATTTTGAAGTTTTATTTTTGGGTTTCTCGGAGTTTGTTTTCGGTTCTTTTACCGAGAATAGTCCCATTGAACTGATGTCATAGTAGTGACCGTTCTCTATGATGGATGGATGACGACCGTCTTAAGGGAAATGTAGTCTCGATAGGAGTAGATGTTTTGTTTTTTTTCTTATTCGGTGGATTGCATCAATAAACTGGAGTTGCTTATGGTTGCTAAAATTTTGTTGCGTGTTGTAATTGATGTTCGAAATGTGAAAATGATTCATTTGAAAGCATGCAATTGTGTAAATATGTTGAGTTACCTAGGCTATAGAATTTGGTTCATTATGATTGAGGCTTAATCTTGAATTCATGTAATGGACTAACTAAAGAGTCTGTGAATGCGTCTTGATTCGAGCATGTGCATAAAGTGTGAGTGAGGTTTTGCTATTCCATGTCATTGTGAATTGTCTAGAACTTGCCTGGTGTGTATACAAAACGAAATGAAGGATTTGTAGTGTTGGAAAGGATGTAGGCATTTCTTTGTTTTAACCGTTAGTTTCCATTTTTTTTCTTGTTAAATTCTACCTTTTTATATGTTGTACACCCTAGTCAGCCCGTTGAGCCTTTAGCCGATTTCTTTCTTTTGTCCAGAATTGTATGAACTAAGCTTTATTCCTTCTTTTCATTAGCCTTAAAGTCTATAAGAAACTCTTAAGCGCTTATAAAGAACAGAAAATTGTTTCCCAAAGTGTTAAAGAGTGAAAAGAGTGAAAAGAAAAAGAAAAGCAGAGTGAAGAAAGAAAAGATGATGTTGAAGAGGCACTAGTTGTAATTAAATGAAAGTGAGGGTACATGAAAACCCTCTGTTTTGTGTCAAGTGTGCCTGATGAAATGGGCTGTATGAAAGTAAACCAGCATGAATGGGAGAAAAAGAGAAAAGAGAGGAACAATGTCCATGAGTCGATGGGAATGAGTTGAAAAGGCGCTTAAGGATGCTAGCGACTGTTATTGGCTAATCCAATATATATACTAGATCCATAGCCCAGTTACAACCCATTTAAAAGTCCTATTTGATCCTACACTGCATTTCTTTATATTAGTGGAGTAATACACTAAGGGCAAGCCTATGGGTCATGACATGATGCATGTGAATTCTTTTGGGAGAGAGAGTGAAATTAATTTTTATATGCCCCTACTTGCATGTTTGTGTGCTGCACGAACAGAAAAGGGGAAGTTTCTCTCGAGTTGTGAGGGTACGTGCTTGATGAAAGATTGCTTTTCGTGTCGGATTTCTTGATTAGTTGATTTGCATGAGTTTGCCGATATCAAGAATCAATTCTTAAAAGTCTAGGAAGCCTCGATGTATTAAGGTCATTGTCTTGTACGACCAAGCATGTTTTCTTGATGATTTGCAAAAAATCGAATAATCGGTATGACCGTAACGTAAATGGTTGCACCATAGTGACAAAGGTTGAGATGTGATGTGCATGATTTGTGTATGTGTTGTTCGAGGACGAACAAGGATTTAAGTGTGGGGTAAGTGATCTTGGGCAGATTTATATGCCCAAGTGATACTCAAACGTACCATTTTTACCTTGTTTGTTGTGCAATGTATATATAATATCATGTATTTGGTAATAAAATGCGAATTTATACTAACCAACATGATTAGCATTTGTTTTGCAGGATAATGTGATTTTTAGGAGCAAAAATGCGTGTTGGACTTATGTCGGAGTTGGACTTGGATGCAAGCGTGGAAAAGACCTCGGATGGCACATTTTACACTGGCTCCGCGATGGCGCCGTGCCACGCTGCCATCGCGGTAGCACACTGCCTGGAGAGGAAATTAATTGGCAGATTCCAGTGAGGCATCGCGACAGCTCCGTGGCACAGAGACAGGGCTCCGCGATGGCCTCCGTGCCACGTTGAAGCCAATTATCCGGACCCTGAAATTTCCAGAGAGGGTCCGCGTCCACGCCGTGTCACGGAGGCAGTGCTCCGCGTTGGCCTCCGTGACACGTTGCTTGTTATTCCGGGAAAAATTTCCCACTAGTATAAATAGCACACTTAGGTTATTTTTAAAGGGGTCTTCTTTTAGTTTTAGTTTTTTTAGCCTGAGTTCAGAAGTGGGAGCAGGAACGTGGTTTTGTGGCAGTTGAAGAATAGACAAGATAAGAGTTTTCTTCTCTTCCCTTCTTCTTTCCTTCAATTGTATGCATGATTCACACTCATTCTAGGATGATTAATCCAAGAATGAGTGGCTAATTCCTCTCTTGCTGAGGTTTTGAACTTGTGAAATGAATGTTGGTAATAATTGATATGGTTTCTTCTTCTTCTTGCATGTTGTTCTATTAATTCTTGTGCTTATTACATTCTTGATTGGCCACCATTAATGTATATCTAAAAAGTCCAATTTCACTCGAGAGAGCATGAAATTGGAAAGTTGTGAATTAATAGGGTATTGTTCTTAACTTGATTTGGGAAAATTGGGTTTTGATGTGCTTTCTTGATAGAAATATACTTGAAAGCCGTATTAGTCAATTTAGGAACCGGAATTGTAGTGTTAGGTCATAAATTGCATTTGATCACAGAAATGTAGACGAATGGTTTATGAAGCTAAAGTGAAATTAAATACGGAAGTTTTAATTTCTAGGCAAACGTTCTTGGCTAGCAATATAAAGAAGAAGATGACCAAATTATCATGATTATCAAGTTCATTACTCGTTCTTAACCTTGGCATGTGCATATCCATTGTCTAAACTCAACGTAAATAGTAGTTATTAATTTTAGTAGATAATTAGTTTAGAAACAAAACTTACTTAAATCTTGATTGGATTGTTGTTAACATAGTTAGAAATAGAATAGAGATATAGTAAACTAGGCAGTTTTGCATATCTAGAGCAGCCTCCTGGGATCGATACTTGGCTACTTAGCCACTTTATTACTTGTTTGACCACGTACACTTGCGTGTCGGTGTATAATATATACCGAGCAGCAGAGCGCGAACAAGGGACCTAACAATTCGTCATGGGTTACCATGACTCATGGTCACCTCTCGTCGAAAACATTTAATCCTTAACCAACTGCCGACCATGACTCACCTAACGAATTGTGGCATTGACCATGACTCGTGGTGTCTAGTCGTGAGGTACCCTGCTGGCCCTTCCTTTATCCTTCAACTGCCCTTGACCACAGGTGACCTAACAGCTCGTGGGGCTGACCATGGCTCGTGGTATCACCCATGGTCACCCCATCTTGAAAATTTCCAATCAAGTCAAAACTCCTCACCACGAGTCACTTAACGACTCGTGGTCATCCTGACAGTTCAAAGAATTACTCATTCTATAACTTGGTGTGGAAAATCCTATTTTCTCCGTTTCAACCCCCGCGGTCTGATCTTAGGGCTTTTGGGTTATAACAATATCTCCCCCTTGGAAACATTCGTCCTCGAATGTTGAAATAATACAAAAAAGTAGAGAAATGCAATCATCATACTCAAATACTGATCATATAAGCTGAAAACTAAAGGAATGACTAACTCCGATTAAAACTACATTACTAAACTGAATTCTCGAACTATGCATACATCCATTTACATGAAAGAAACTAAGGTACATGAGCTGAACATGAAACTAAAAACTTCAAGTTGAAACTTAGCCAGAAGGTAATAGACATGGGTATCTAGCCATTATAGCTGCTTCGGCTTCTCATGTAGCTCCCTCAACATGCTGATTCCTCCATAGAACCTTGATTGAATCTACTTCTTTGTTCCTTAGTTTACGAACATGTCTATCTAGTATATCTACCAAAACTTCTTCATAACTAAGGTTGTCCACCCGAACAACTAGAGTTGGATCAACCAAACACTTCCTTAAGAATGATACATGGAAAACTAGATGGACTGAAGCTAATTCTGACGGCAACTCCAATTCATATGCTACCTTGACAACCCATTTCACAATCCAGTACGGGCCAACAAAATGGGGACTGAGTTTCCCTTTCTTTCCAAACCTCATCACTCCCTTCATGGGAGACACCTTTAGGAACAACCAATCATTGACTTCAAACTCGAGTTCTCTCCTTCTCATATCCACATAGGACTTTTGGCGACTCTGAGCTGTTTTCAATTTGTCTCCTATAAGTTGAACCTTCTCCATGGCCTCATAGACTGAATTTGGACCTATCATCGCAGCTTCACCAACTTTAAACCATCCAATAGGAGATCTACACCTCCTCCCATAGAGAGTCTCAAACGGAGCCATCCGAATGCCGGAATGATAGTTGTTGTTGTACGCAAACTCAATGAGAGGAAAATGATCATCCCAACTACCCTTGAATCCAATTACACACGCTCTCAAAATATCGTCGATAGTCTGAATAGTTTGCTCCACCTGACCATCCGTTTGCAGGTGAAATGTTGTGCTAGGTTTAATCTGAGTACCAAGTCCCTTTTGAAATGATCTCCAAAACTGAGAGGTAAACTGAGTACCTCTATCTGATATGATGGACAACGACACTCCATACAACTGAACTAGCTCTCGAATGTATAGTTTGGCATAATCCTCCACTGAATCAGTTGTTTTGATTGGTAGAAAATGGGCGACTTTGGTAAACCTGTCCACGACTTCCCAAATGGAGTCATATTGTCGACGCGTGTGAGGCAACCCTGTGATGAAGTTCATATTAATCTCCTCCCACTTCCAAGTGGGGATACTGATGTTCTGAAGCACACTTCCCGATCTCTGATGCTCAACCTTCACTTGCTGACAATTTGGACATATAGCTACAAATTCTACGATGTCCTTCTTCATTCCTTTCCACCAATAGACTTCCCATAGGTCACGGTACATCCTGGTGGCATCTGGAGGTATCGAACATCTAGAATAGTGAGCCTCATCCAACATTCTATTTCTCAAATAATCAATGTATGGAACACAAGCGACCCTGATATCGAAGCATACCATCTCCCCCTTTGGAGAAGACCTCTACCTTCTGATTCTAAATGGATTCCTTAAACATTACCAAAATAGGGTCCTTGTCTTGTCTAGCTTTCACATCAGTCACCAAGGATGATTCTGACCTGTTCTGAACTATAACACCACCATCAGTTGAGTCAACCAAACAAACTCCCAACCCTATCAGTCACTGCACATCTTTCACTAGCTCCTTCCTTCCTTTATCTACATGAGACACATTTTTGTAGAAAGCCTACTAAAAGCGTCTGCTACTATATTAGCCTTGCCCGGATGATAAAGGACACTCATATCATAATCCTTGAGTAGCTCCAACCACCTCCTTTTATGCAGATTTAGGTCCTTCTGGGTAAACACATATTGTAGGCTCTTTTGGTCTATAAACACATATATATGGACCCCATACAAATAGTGTCTCCAAATCTTCAAGGTGAATACCACCACTGCTAATTCAAGATCATGGGTCGGGTAATTCTTCTCATGAACCTTCAGCTACCTGGAGGCATATGCTATCACTTTACCATGCTACATCAACACACAACCAAGACGGATCCTAGAAGCATCGCAATACACCACAAATCTATCAGTATCCTTAGGTAGGGTTAACACCGGTGTTGAGGTGAGTCCAGTCTTCAACTTCTAAAAGCTCCTCTCACAAAAATCCGACCATTGGAATTTCACTTTCTTTTGGGTCAATTTGGTCAATGGCACCAAAATAGATGAAAATCGCTCAACAAATCTCCGATAAAAACTAGCTAAGCCCAAGAAGCTCCTAATATCTGAAGGATTCACCGATCTAGGCCAATTCTTCACTGCCTCTATTTTCTAAGAGTCCACCTTTATGCCCTCACTTGACACCACATGGCCCAAAAATACCAATGAGTTAAACCAAAATGCACACTTGCTGAATTTGGCATATAATTTGCAATCCTTGATAGTCTATAGCACCACCCTCAAATGAGCGGCATGCTCCTCTTTGCTCTAAGAGTATATCAAGATGTCGTTTATAAACACAATCACAAACATATCCAAGTATGGCTTGAACACCCTGTTCATCAAATGCATAAAAGTTGCATGAGCATTCATTAGTGAAAAAGACATAACTACAAACTCATAATGACCATACCTCGTCCCGAAGGCTGTTTTCAGGATGTCACTCTCCCGAACCCTGAGCTGATGGTATCCGGATTGAAGATCTATCTTTGAAAAGGACTTAGCACCCTGAAGCTGGTCAAACAAATCATCAATTATGGGGAGTGGATACCTATTCTTGATGGTGACCTTGTTCAATTGCCGATAATCGATACACATACGAAGAAAACCATCTTTCTTTCGGATAAAGAGAACTTGTTCATCCCATGGGGATTTACTCGGTCTGATGAATCCCTAGTCTAAAAGGTCTTTCAACTGCTCCTTCAACTCCTTTAACTCGAATGGGGCCATTATCTAAGGAGGAATAGATATAGGCTGCTTATTGAGAGGAAGGTCAATACCAAAATCAATCTCCCGCTCGGGAGGGATTCTCGATAAATCATCTGGGAACACTTCTTGATACTCATATACTACTGGAATGGATTGGATAGTTGGGGTCTCAGATGTAGCATACTTAACCCTAAGTAAATGGTACATGCAACCCTTGGAGATCATCTATCTGGCCTTAAGGTAGGAAAGGAAACGACCTACAGGCACAGCTGAACTAGCCTTCCATTCTAAGGCTGGCTCACCCGAAAATTGGAACTCTACCGCATGAGTTCTACAATTAACTGAGGCGTAGCATGAAAACAACCAATCCATATCTAGAATAACATCAAAATTGGTCATGGCTAACTCTACTAAATCTACTAAGGTAACTTTCTGATGGAATTTAACCAGGCAAATTTTATACACCCTTCTAGCTACAATTGAATCACCCACTGAAGTAGAGACTAAGAAGGGTTCTGACAAGATTTCGGGACTGACTCCAAAACTATTAGACACATGAGGCATCACAAAAGACAAGGTATCCCCTTGATCTAGTAATTAATATACATCAAGATGGAATACTAGTAACATACCGATAACCATATCTGGTGAAGTCTCCTACTCCATGCGGGATGCTAGGGCATAGAATTTGTTTTAACATTGTCCGCCACATGTACTAGTGGAAGCACCCTGCTGGAAAGGATGTGCCGTCGAAGCTGCTGAACTAGTGGCTGGGGTACGGGCTCCACCATCACCTGATCTGGCTAAAGGGAAATATCTGAGCCTGTTTCTAGGTTTTCCACACCCAAAACAAGCATCTAAACCAACTAGAAACCTCCCTGGGTGGTTCTTGCCACACTTTGCACAGGCTGAAAAAGTGCGATCTCCTGAAATGCTCCCCTGGCCCCTCGAGTCTGACGCTCTACCTCTCTGAACATGTCTAGGTCGGGCCGGGACACTAGTTGATGATGGTGTTGGGGCTAAAGATCTATGGTGGGATTGCTGACGGTGCTCACTGGGCCTTGGCTGGGAGAATATGATGCTATCAGTCCTGGCCCTCTTGGTTTCCCTCTCCGGATCACTCATCTATACTGCCTCTATTTGCTGGGAGTACAAGACTATCCTAGCAAAGTTAATATCCTGGAGAAGCATTTCAGTCCAGCTATCCCTAACCAAGGAGTCTGCTATCCCGTGTACGGACCTACTTACACGGGTCCTTTGATCCTCCACCAACTCAGGTACATACTTGGACAGACGTGTGAACTCCAAGGCATACTCTTGAACTGTCATCTTTCCTTGCTTAAGATTCACAAACTCGGCCACTTTCAGTTCTCTTATCTTGGAGGGAAGAACCGATCAAGAAAAGCAGCATAAAACTCATCCCAACTGACAGGGCCTGCTCCAACCGCCATACTATCTTTCCATAGTTTGAACTAAATATGTGCAACCCCTTTTAACTGATATGATGCCAAATTGGCACACTCCTCTCCAGTCACCACCATAATCTGGGTGATCTCTAGAATTTCCTCAAATGAATTCATATGGATCATTGGCCACCTTTGATCTAAGGAACTCAGAAGGGTTCATCCTCAGAAAGTCTCTAACCCTCGCTGCAGCCGCATTCCCATTCTGCGGGACATGTGCTACTGCCTGTTGGTTGACCTGGGCGGTCAAGTCCCATGCTAGCATTTGAATAGCTTCCCTGAATTCAGCGTGGGTAATTGGCTCTGGTGCATGGTGCTCATGGGCTGGTTGGGCCTGTTGGTGCCCGTCTCCATTTCCATCCTCATGTCCATTAACATTTCCATTTCTTCTTTCATTAATTCTGTAGGGAGGCATGATTCTGAAAACGCGAATAGGATGAGTTAGAAGGATAGAGAGACATTTCGATGCATGACATAGGTCATGAAAGAAGGGAACATTTCCTACACATATCGTAGCCTCTTCATCATAAGTGTGGCACGCTTCACACCCATGAAAAAGAATTTATTTAACGCGACTTTCAGACACCCTAGGACACTTCAAAACCTATTTCTCTGATATGAAGTTTGTCACGACCCAAAAAGAGGCTCGGATTGAGACACGGGCCAAAGATCCCCAAGAGACTCCAAGTCGGCCCATGGAATGAACATACATCTAACTCAATCAATACAAGCAGAAGGTTTAACATAATAAAGATAGCGGAAGTCTAATCATAACATAACATCAAAACTGGAATTCACATCATATATGACCAGTTGATTACTACGCAAAGTCTAAAATCCTCTAATAATCTGATGGGTGGATGAGACAACACCCCTAACAAAACCGACAAGTTTGAAATTGAAGAGAGACAAAGCAACCACGGATACTAAATACCGTTGGAGGATGAGGACTCACCGATGCTAGTTGGAAAGGTCTGTGTGGGAAAACAGGGGCTAAGGATGCTGCTAAGAAAGATCCCTTGGACTTGTATCATGAGACTATACAACATAGACTATGCGGTCAGTACGTGGAATGCACCGAGTATGCAAGGTAATTAAAACGGATAGTTAAAATACATAAAAGTTCATAAGAGTATGGAAATATGATTGTAACATAAATATCATAATGCAAACGTAAGGCTCAAGGTTTTCAAAACATTCGTAAATCATTCATAATCATAATCATAAGAGAAAAGCTTTATTTAACATGACTTAAGCCAACATATATAATCATAACCATACATAAATCTTGAGGAACAGTGGGAGATTCTTATAACTGACTTACCTCATATAAGCACAAATGGAGCCTGATCTGTAAACCCCTAGTCGGGAGGGTGTTCGTACCTTGCCAAGGGTAAAACTATGAAAGAGGTGTGATATCACAATAGAGGACCCATTTGGGCAAAGGGGATAGTATCATAGAGGTCCTATAGTGACTACATTGGCACATAGTTTGAGACTCGACGTATGCTTGGACCTCGGGTCTAGTCGGTGTTAAATAGTACTCCCAAAACATTCATAGAATAATATACATGATATTCATAGGCCAGTTAATATCATGATAATCATAAGCATGATTGAAATACATGAACTAGCCATGAAATAAGGCCCGTGAGTCGCCAATAATAATAAATTCGTAAATCATGAAATTCATGCATACTTGTAAAACATGTATATACATTATATCTCATAAATCCATGGTTAGTATTTAAGAGAAATCATATCATAAGTCATAAATCATAATGGGTTAATGAACATCAAAATCAAAATGAAATCATAACTTGATTTATCATGAAACATACATAATTGGGCATAGTTTTGTAGAAATTTAAATTCATAACTTTATAATCGAAATAGCTAAAAAAATTTCCCATGATTCATAAACAATGAATTTATACATGAGAAGGATTAACCCATAGATAAATCGTAAGGATTTCATAAGAATTGGGATAAAACCCGATAGGATTATCAATGGAATTTCATGAATTAGAGAGGAGTTGGGCATGAGTGCAAACAAGTTCACCCATTCATAACCCTACATACCTGAGAGTATTTGATTCTACAACTTCTGATTGCCCAAGGAAGAATTGAGAAGAACTTGGAAGAAATTGAGCTTGATCACCTCTCCGGACTTTTACACTTGCATGCATGAGTAGGAATAACTTAGAATAAACTTACCCCTCTTAAAACTCACTATTCATTGCTTAAAATGATGTAGTTTAGGCCTTAAGATTATAGGAATTACAGAAAATCCCTTAATAAACTCGCAGAGAAAAAAACAGTTTGCCAGTCCCAACGAGGGACTAGACGAGTCGTTGCCATGGACCACGACTCGTGGTCCGGAGTCGTTAAGTACACTGCCAGTTTTCCTTAAGGGGCCCTATGAGGGACCTAACAATTCGTCACTGGTGACCTCGACTCGTGGTCACCTCTCTGACTTTCACTGCCCAAAAATATTTAATCCTTGACCAACTGCTGCCCACGAATCACCTAACAAATCATGGTATTGAGCACGACTCATGGTGTCCAATCGTGAGGTACACTGTTGGCCCTTCCTTCGTCCTTCAATTGTCTTTGACCACGGGTGACCTAATGGCTCGTGGGGCTGACCACGACTTGTGGTCACCCCAACTTGAAAATTTCCAAAAAAGTCAAAACTTCTCACCACAAGTCACTTAACAACTCGTGGTCGTCCTGATGGGTCACAGGACGACTCATTCTATGAACTGGTGTAGAAAATCCTTCATTCTCCATTTCAATCTCCGGGTCTGATCTTAGGACTTTTGGGGTATAACAGTCAGTTTCAATGGTGAGTTAGTTTTCGGCATTCTTCCCAAAGGACTTACCTAGAGTTCCTCCTAAAAGGGAGATAAACCTTTCCATTGATCCACTTCCAGGTACTTAGCCCATGTCGAACCCTTCTTATGGAATGGCTCTGGTAAATTTAAGAGAGTTGAAGAAGCAGTTGAGAGATCTACTCGAGAAGGATTTATTTGGCCTAGTGTATAACCTTGGGGTGCACCAATGCTCTTTGTGCCAAAGAAAGATGGGCCAATGAGGATGTGTATTGACTATAGGAAGCTGAATAAAGTGATGATTAAGAACAAGTATTCACTTCCAATGATTGATGACTTGTTTAATCAATTACAGGGTGCTAGATGTTTTTCTGAAGATTCACATAAGGTTTGGGTACCACTGATTATGGGTTAGGGAAGTTGATATGCCTAAGACTGCCTTTAGAACTAGGTATGGCCACTATGAGTTTTTGGTTATGTTATTTGGGCTTACTAATGTCCCAGTAGCCTTTATGGATCTAGTGAATATAGTGTTTAAGCCATTTATTGATGTATTGGTGATTGTATTCATTAATTACATCCTGACTTACTCATGATCAGAGGCTAAACATGCATATCACTTGAGAGCTATGTTATAGACTCTCCAGGACCACAGGTTGTATGCCAAAATTTTCTAACAGTGAAGTTTGGATAACAATCTATGGTTTTCCTTGGTCATGTGATTACAGATGAAGGCATAAAAGTGGATAGTCAAAATATAGAGATGTAAAAAGTTGGCCCAGACCCTTAAATCCTTAGAGGTTCGTAGCTTTCTGGATTTGGTGGGTTACTATTGTGGATTTGTAAAAGTTTTTTCTACTATCCCTGCGACGTTGATAAAGTTCATGCCTAAAACAACTATCTTCAAATAGTCAGAGGTGTGTGAGCACAGCTTTTAAAAGTTGAAAGATAGGTTGACTTCAGCACCTGTCTTGACTCTTCCATAAGGTATAGAGGGTTATGTGATTTATTGTGATGCTTCTAGGGTTGTCTTAGGCTGTTTTTTGATGCAACACAGTAAGGTCATTGCCTATCTTCGAGGCAGCTGAGGGAAGCACGAGCAGAATTACCCTACCAATGATCTAGAGTTGGCAACGGTGGTGTTCCACTGAAGATTTGGCGTCACTAACTGTATGGGGGTACATGTTGATATTTTTATAGATCATAAGAGCCTTTTGTACCTATTCCAATAGAAAGAGTTCAATTTACGACAAAGATGGTTAGAATTGCTGAAAGATTATGATGTTAGCATTATATACCATCATGAAGAAGCTAATTTTGTGGATGATGCATTAAGCTTCAAGTCTATGGTTAGTTTAAATGATATTGAAGCTAAGAGAGTTGAAATTGAAAACTATACAACAGTTAGCTAATCTGCATAATCAGTTGCTAGATATGGAAGATAGAGGCATGGTAGTTCAAAATACCGCAGAATCCTCCCTAGTGTCAGAAGTTAAGCAACAATAGTATGAGGATTCGAAATTGGTAGTGCTAAGAGATAGAATTCCACAGAAGAAGCAGGTCTTGTTTGAGTGCGGGCCAAATAGAGTCCTCAGATACTAGACTCATTTATGTGCATCGAATATGGGCAAGCTGCGGAAGAAAATTATAAGTGAAGATCATTACTCTCATTATTAAGTAATCCAGGTTCCACGAAGATTTATCATGACTTGAAACAGCTGTATTGATGGAACGACATAAAAAAGGACATCACAGCTTTCATGGTGTAGTGTCCTAATTGCCAGCTGGTGAAGGGCTGAGTTAGATTATAGAGATTCAAGCTTAGAAGTGGGAGGTGATTAACATGAACTTTATTACAGGTTTGTTGTGGACGAGCAAGAACTGTGACTCCATCTTGGTAATAATAAACAAATTGACCAAAGCAGCTAACTTTTTGCCAGTCAAGACCACTTTGAAACAAAGGATTATGACTGTCTATATATCCGTGAGATAGTTCGCCTACATGGAGTCCCTATATCCATTATTTCAGATAGAGGCGCATAGTGCACCAAAAACTTTTGGAAATCTTTCTAGAAAGGCCTAGGCACTCAGGTGAATATCAACACTGCATTTCGTCACTAGACAGATGGTGTAAGACCCCAAAAGCCCAAAAATTATATTCTAAATATAAAATAGAGAACCAGCAGATATTGGCACCAGACGACAAAATGACCCAAGGGACAGGTCGTTGGTTGACCTGTCCTAAAGAGGTCTTGAAATTTGGTGAAATTTTTCCTCAAGATCTAATGAGTGTTAGGAAAAATCATTAGTTCTTTTAACGAGTCATTAGGATGACCTATTGGATGAGTTTCAGAAGCAGTACAAGTGTGACTATTGTGATCACGAGAGAAGTAACGGACCATAGGATTGTGTAGCGACTCATTTTTATGAGTCGTGGTATGAATGATCAAAAATTGGAAATTTTGGGGGCCAAGAAATGGATGGTCAGCATGTGTCATGGTGACAATCAACGACTCGTCGTGTGGCTCATTGTCACTACCGGGAAATTTTTAAATATAAATTTCTAAGGGCATTCTTGTAACATTCTAAGATTTTAACTACTAATTGAGGTTGTTTTAGGTTGTCTAAGGGATGTATTAAAGGGTTTTAGTTAGCCTAAACCCTCATGCTCATCAAACACCATAACTTGGAAATCATATCTCAAGGAAAAGCTAGGGTTCTTCATCTTCTTGTTCTCGATTTCTCTTGGGTCTCCAAATCAAGTCAAGAAATTCTTCAAGCCAGGTATGTAGGGTCATGAAAGTGGAGATTTCTTCCACCCTCATGACCAATCCAATCTCAATTACATGAATTCAACTCTCGATTAGGATTTTACTAAAATTATACGGTTAGACCCAATTTGATGAATACTCTATGATCTCTTTTGATTTTGATTCTCTCGTGATCTAGACTATGTTTTATGATTATAATTGCATGTTTTCTACATAGACTCTTATAAATATCTACTTTAAATTTATGGCGAATTATCCAATTATGCATGGATTTCAGAAATCTCAATATTATGTATTATGGCAGGGCTCTGCTTTTATTTTTTGTCACGATCAAAACGTACACCCTAGTCGTAGACACGGGACAAGGAGCCCCTAGAGACCCCAACTCGACCCATGGAATGATCATACATCTAATTGAATCACATGAGCGGTAGACTTAACATAAAGACCATAATCATAACATAACATAAGGGAAAAACCAGTACAAGACTTATACAATACGGCGGAATACAAAGTTTGGTCTGATAAGCCTCTAAACATGAAAGGAAGATTGTTGGGACAACTCCCCAACTAATCCAATATCATGAAACTGAAAGGAATAACATAGAGTATGAACATGTAGCCCTCGAAACATGAGGACTCACCAAGTGCGCTGAGAGCAAATCCTAATCTATCTACCGGTGAGGAAGAGCCTGAGAATTGGGACCTGTATCATGAGATGATATAGCATAGAAAGTCTGCGGTCCGTACGTGGAATGTACTTGAGTATGCAAGGTAGGTAAAACGGACATTTGAAACATGTATAAAGTTCATAAATGATCATAAGAATAGGACATCATGCTCATATCATAAATCACTATGACATATCATATGCTCAAGGTTTTCAAAACATTTGTAACATAACATAATCATAATCGTAATAGAAGTGATTTACTTAACATGACTTGAACCAACATACATAATCATAACATGCATAAATCATGAGGAACAGTCGGAGAATCTCTTAACCGACCCCATATGAGCACACATAAAGCCCGACCTATAACCCTAGTCAGGAGGTGTTTGTACCTTGCCAAGGGTAGAACAATGAAAGTGTGATATCACCATGAAAAGGGGCCATTTGGGCCAGGGACTAACATGAAAGGGGTCCCAACATACCTACGGTGGTACGTAGTTCATGAGATCCAGGGCTTAACCTGATCCCTGAACCTACTCGGTGTTCGATACTACTTCCAAAACATATATAGTGCTCATAGTAATACATACATGAGTATATGGGATAGTTAAAACATGATAATCATAAACATGCTTGAACATATGAGATCTAGCCATGACATGAGGCCCGTGAGTCGGCCAAAAACATAATTCATGATTAATAAGATTCATACATGTAAATCATGCATATAGCTTGAATTTCAAAAAATCATAATGGATAACATAATAAATTAATAATTTAAATCGTAATTCATGTTGGGCTTGTCAAGACCATCAATGGATGAATATATCATAAATCAGTTCCTCATGTGGCATGCATAATTATGCTAAATTGTTTTGAAAAATCAAAATCAATATCATTATAATAAATTTAAATCTTGAAAAATAGTCAAAATCCATAGATTATGTTATGATTTCAAAATCACAAAACCCATAATTAAATCATTAGATTTTATCAAAATCAAATACAAAACCCCATGAGTTTTTGATAAATTTTGAGTAAAAATCATAGAGTAGGAGCATGGGTGTGGAAGGATTCACCCATTGATGACCTTATATACCTGGGATTATCTGGTTCTTAACTTTCCTTGCTAGCCCAAGATGGAATTTAGAGGAATTGAGGAAGAACACCTTGAATCAGCTTCTATTCCCCTCCCTTAACTCTTGTATGCATAAATGAGGCTTAACATGAACATAACCTCCCTAAAAAGACCTCATTTAGACCTTAAAATGACGTAGTTTAGGCCTTAGGTTTAGAAATTACGAAAACACTCTTACTAAAAATGCAGAAATTCCTGGTTGCCAGTCCCCACAAGGGACCTCACTAGTCGTTGCCACAGGGCATGACTCGTGGCTGGAATCCGTGATGTCTACTTCCCAAACAAGCTCAGGGGACCCCACAAGGGACCCCATGAATCGTGGTGGGTGACCACGACTTGTGGTCACCACCCGTGGTCGCTACTGCCTCAAACCGCTAGCCATGCATTCCATCCTCGCCACGGGTGACCTCACGAGTCGTGAGGTCTGACCACGACTCGTGGTCACCCCCTTGGCGTCCCCAAAACACTACCAAGCCCATCCTGACCACGAGTGACTTCACGACTCATGGTCGCACCTAAAGATCCACCTCACGAATCATCCTGTGACCTGGTGCGAATTTCCAGTTTTTCTCCGTTTTGACTCCGGGGTCTGATCCTTGGGTTTCCGAGGTATAACAATATCTCCCCCTTGGGAAAATTCGACCTCGAATGTTAGAAATCTGCATAAAACTCACAAACCATTTATCACCATATATAAATATTGATCATTTAAGACAAAAACTAACAGAATGACTACCTCCGAAAAGAACTACATAGCTGAACTAGATTCAAAAACCACATACATATACCATATTATAAAACAAACTTGTACGCATGAACTGAACATGAAAACTAATTAGAGGTTTAGGGAAAAAACTAATACCTCAAACTGAAACTGAGCTGGTAGGGAACAAATGTGGGTATTTAGCCATCATATCTGCTTCGGCTTCCCAAGTAGCTCCCTCAACATGCTAATTTCTCCATAATACTTTAACTTAAGCTACCTCTTTGTTCCTTAGCTTACAGATTTGACGATCTAAGATTTCCACTGGAATTTCTTCATAGTTGAGGCTATCCTATACACCAACGCTTTCCACCGGGACTACTAAAGCTGGATCACCCAAACACTTTTTCAAAAGTGGCACATGAAAGACATGATGAACTGAAGATAACTCTGAGGGAAAGTCCAACTCATACGCCACCTTACCAACTCTCCTAACAAGCCGGTAGGGGCCAACATAGAGGGGACTGAGTTTCCCTTTCTTTCCGAACCACTTGACTCCCTTCATGGGAGATACCTTTAGAAATACCCAGTCGTTCACATTAAACTCCAGATCCCTTCTCCTCACATTAGCATATGATTTCTAATGACTCTGAGCGGTTTTTAACCGATCCCTTATCAACGGGACCTTTACCATGGCCTCATGAACCGAGTCAAGTCCTATCATAGCTGCCTCACCAACCTCAAACCATCTGATGGGAGATCTACACTTCCTCCCATAGAGAGCCTCGAATGGTGCCATTTGGATACTGGAGTGTTAGCTATTATTATAATAAAACTCGATTAAGGGAAAATGATCATCCCAACTACCTTTAAAATCCATAACACATGCCCTCAACATGTCCTCAAGAGTCTGGATTGTTCGTTTTTCTTGGCCATCCATTTGCGGATGAAAGGCTGTACTGAGCTTGACTTGAGTCCCAAGTCCCTTCTGAAAAGACCGCCAAAACTGGGAGGTAAACTGCGTACCTCGGTCTGAAATAATAGAAAAGGGCACTCCATGAAGTCGAACCAACTCCCGAATATACGACTTGGCATAATCGTCTATCGAATCCGTGGTCTTGACCGGTAGAAAGTGCGCAACCTTGTTAACCTGTCCACAACAACACAAATGGATTCATGCTATCTCCGAGTGCAGGGAAAACCTGTTATAAAGTCCATGTTGATCTCTTCCCACGTCCAAGTAGGAATGTTGATATCTTGGAGTACACCTCCCGGTCTCTGATGCTCAACTTTCACTTTCTGGCAATTCGGACACTTGGCTACAAATTCTGTAATATCCTTCTTCATGCCAATCCACCAATAAACTTCCCGCAAGTCATGAAACATCTTGGTGGCACCTCGATGGATAGAATATTTTGTACTATGTGCCTCATGTAATATCCGAACTCTCAAATTATCAATTTCCGGAACACATAGTTGACCCTTGTATCGTAGCACACCATCTCCCCCTTGGGAGAAAACCTCCACCTTTTGACTCTGCACTGCTTCCTTCAGCTTCCTCAAAATTGGATCCTCGTCTTTCTTAGATTTGACATTAACCACCAAGGACGATTCTGACCCATTTTGCTTAATAACACCGCTATTAGTCGAGTCAATCAATCTAACTCCTAACCTTCCAAGCTGGTGGAAATCCTTTGCCAACTCCTTCCTTCCCTTATCCATGTGGTACACACTCTCCATAGAGAGCCTACTAAGTGCATCTGCCACCACATTAGCCTTGCCTAGGTGGTAAAGAACACTCTATCATAGTCCTTTAATAACTCCAACCACCTCCCTTGCCGATGATTGATATCCTTCTGCGTGAACACATATTGCAAGCTCTTGTGATCCATGAATACATCCACATGGACCCCATACAAGTAATGCCACCATATCTTCAATGCGAATACCACTGCGGCCAACTCGAGATCATGGGTCGAGTAATTCTTTTCGTGAACTTTCATCTATGGAGAGGCATATGCTATTACCTTCCCATGATGCATCAACACGCATTCCAGTCCGACTCTCGAAGCATCACAGTATACAACAAAGCCATTCGTGCCCCCGGGTAAAGTCAACACTAGTGCTAAAGTGAGTTGGGTCTTCAATTCCTGGAAGCTTTTCCCACAAGCCTCCGACCATTGGAACTTTATCTTTTTCTGAGTCTACTTGATTAATGGGGCTGCAATTGATGAAAATCCCTATAAAAATCTCTGGTAGTAACCTGCTAGGCCCAAGAAACTCCGATTTCTAAGGGACTCACCGGTCTAAGACAATTCTTCACCACCTTCATTTTCTGAGAATCCACTGTTATGCCCTCGCAAGATAATACATGGCCCAAAAATGCTACTGAGTTCAACCAGAACTCGCACTTGCTAAACTTGGCATACAACTGATGGTCCTTGAGGGTTTGAAGCACTACTCTCAAATGAGCAGCATGCTCCTCCTCGCTCCGGGAGTATATAAGGATGTCATCAATGAACACAATCAAGAACATGTCCAGGTATTGCTTGAACACCCTGTTCATCAGGTCCATAAAAGCTGCAGGAGCATTGGTTAGTCCAAATGGCATAACTACAAACTCATAATGGCCATACCGGGTTCTGAAGGCTATCTTTGGGATATCACACTCCCGAACTCTGAACTGATGGTATCCGAACCTGAGATCTATCTTTGAGAAACACCTGGCACCCTGAAGCTGGTAATAAAAATCATCAATCCTGGGCAAGAGGTAGCTATTCTTGACAGTGACCTTATTCAACTGTCGATAATCAATATACATCTGAAGTGATCCATCCTTCTTTTTAACAAAGAGAACCGGTGCACCCTATTGAGACTTGCTCGATCTAATGAAACCCTTATCCAACAAGTCCTTCAACTATTCTTTTAACTTCTTTAGCTAGGCTAGAGCCATCCTGTAAGGAGGAACGGAGATAGGTTTCTTAACGGGCAATAGATCAATACCAAAATTAATTTGCCTCTCCATAGGAACACCTAGATCGGGGAAAGCCTCTTGATACTCACACACCACTGGAATTGACTGAATATTCGGTCTCGAACTCTACATCCTTAACCCTAACTAGGTGATACATGCAACCCTTAGAGATCATTTTCCGAGATTTAAGGTATGAAATAAACCGACTGGCTGGTACGGCTGAACTACCCTTCCATTCCAAAATTGACTCACCCGAAAATCAGAATTCCACCGCACGGGTCCTAT
The DNA here is from genome assembly GCA_035772735.1 of Datura wrightii. Taxonomy (NCBI): domain Eukaryota; kingdom Viridiplantae; phylum Streptophyta; class Magnoliopsida; order Solanales; family Solanaceae; genus Datura; species Datura wrightii. The sequence continues at coordinate 85,320,541 of JASDFA010000006.1, read as the reverse complement.
AATTAAACTAAGCGTAACATAAAAAAAATTTATCCATACCAAAAATGATGTCAAAGTCAGTCATGGACAATTATACTAAGTCCACGGAGGAAATCTTATGAAACACCGTTATAGGGAAACCCCTATACACCCGCCTAGCCACCACTGATTCACCGATTGGAGTAGATACGGATGACGGTTCTGAAAAATTTTTAGGACTAAATCCAAACCTTCTAGCAATGTAAGGGGTCACAAAAGACAAAGTAGCTCATGGATCTAACAAAGCATAAGCATCAGTATGGAAGACTTGCAACATAACCGTGACCACATTTGGCGAAGCCTCCTGCTCCTAGCGAGGCACTAGGGCATAAAAACAATTTTGGCGCTGACCACCTACTAAACTAGTGGAGGCACCCTGCTGAGGGGGTCATGCTGCTGGAGTAGTAGAACTGGCTGCAGGGCAATCTCTGATCTTGTGTCCGGGTTTGCCACACCCATAACAAGAATTTACACCAACCAGGCACCTTACGGGATGATTCTTGCTGCACTTTGCACAAAGTGGAAATGTGCGCTCCACCTACATGCTAACATGATCCCTCGACCCTGTAGCCCTACTTCTCTGGTCTCCCCTGATCCTGGATGGCGTGCCGGCCGATGATGGAGCTGGAGTAATGGACCTGTGCTGGGTCTGCTGACGTGTTCCACCTCCTGACCTAGCTTGAGAAACCCCATAGTTGTTGGTTCTGGCCCTCTTGGCTTCTCTCTTCTTCTTGTAGACTGACTCCATCTATTGTGCATGCAATACAAAATGGGGAAAATCAATGTCCCAGAGAAGCATGGTGATCCGGCAATCCTTGTCCAAGTAATCTGCTACCTCGTGCACAAAACGGCTCACCCAAGCCTACTGATCCACCACCAACTCTAAAGTATATTTTGATAATCGGGTGAATTCCAATGCATATATTGGACAGACATGTTACCCTACTTCAAATTCACAAACTCAGCCGCCTTGAGCTCCCTCATCTCCCGAGGGAAGAATCGATCAATGAATGTAGTGTGAAACTCATCCCAACCTATCGGGTCGGCACCCGCCGCCCTGGCATCTCTCCATTGCTTAAACCATATATGTGCTACTCCCTTTAGCCTATAAGAGGTCAAGTCAATGCATTCCCCATGGTTCACCCCCATAACCTGGGTAATTTTCGGAATCTCCTCTACAAAATCATGTTGATCCTCGTCCACCTTTGACCCCGTGAACTCCACAGGGCTCATCATCAAGAAATCACTCACCCTATCTTCCGCTGCCCATTCTGAGGGAGTTGTGCCACTGTCTAATTCTACACCTATGCCAGCATCTGAATCGCTTCCCAAAACTCACGTGGGCAGCTGGCTCTGCTACGTGCTCCTCATGAACGGGTGGAGCTGGCTGATGCTCACCATCATGGGCACCCTCATGATCATTTCCATTTCCATTTCTCCTGGCATTTACTCGACGTGGAGGCATGATTCTGCAAATGTGAATAGCATGAATTAGAGGGGTAAAGCATGTACATCGTATAACATAGATCATGAACGAGGGGAACATTTCCTAAATGTCTAGTAGCCTCTTCATCGTAAGTGCGGTGAACTTAACACCCATGAAAATGACTCTACTTAATGCGGCTTTCAGACTCCCTAGGACACATAAACATATTGCTCTAATACCAAGTTTTTCACGACCCAAATGTACACCCGAATAGTAGACACGGGAAAAAGAGCCCCGAGAGACCCAAAGTAAACCCATGGCATGAGCATACATCTAATTCAATCACATGAGTGGTATACTTAACATAAAGAATGTAATCATAACATAACATAAGGGAAAAACCAGTACAAGACTTATACCATACGGTAAACTACAATGTGTAGTCTGATAAGCCTCTAAACATTAAAGGCGGACTATTGGGACAACTCCCCAACTAATCCAACATCCAGAAACTGAAAGGAATAACATAGAGTATTAACATGTAGCCCTCGGAACATGAGGACTCACCAAGTGCACTAAGAGAAAATCCGAATCTATCTACAGGTGAGGACGAGCCTGAGAATTGGGACATGTATTATGAGATAATACAGCGTAGAAAGTATGCGGTCAGTACGTGGAATGTACTGAGTATGCAAGGTAGGTAAAATGGACATTTAAAACATGTATAAAGTTCATAAGTGATCATAAGAATATGACAACATGCTCGTATCGTAAATCAAGATTACATATCATATGGCTCAAGGTTTTCAAAACATTCGTAACGTAACATACTCATAATCATAACAGAAGTGATTTACTTAACATGAATTGAGCCAACATACATAATTATAACACGCATGAATCATGAGGAACAGTGGGAGATTCTCTTAACCAACATACCCCATATGAGCACACATGAAGCCGGACTTGTAACCCTAGTGGGGAGGGTATTCGTACCTCGCCAAGGGTAGAATCATGAAAGTGTGATATCACCATGAAAAGGGGCCATTTGGGCCAGGGACTAACATGAAAAGGGTCCCAGCATACCTATGGTGGCACGTAGTTCATGAGATTCGAGGCTTAACCTGAGCCCCGAACCTACTTGGTGTTTGATACTACTCCTAAAATATATATAGTGCTCATAATAATACATACATGAGTTCATGGGCTAGTTAAATCATGATAATCGTAAACATGCCTTAACATATGCGATCTAGCCATGACATGAGGCCCGTGAGTCGGCCAAAAACATAATTCATGCTTAATAAGATTCATACATACTTGTAAATCATGCATATAGCTTGAATTTCATAATATGATAATAGATAACATAATAAATTCATAATTTAAATCGTAATTCATGCTTGGCTTGTCAAGAGCATCAATTGATGAATAGATCATAAATCGGTTCCTCATGGAGAATGCATAATTATGCTCAATTGTTTCAAAAATCAAAATAAATATCATTATAATCAATTTAAATCTCAAAAGATAATTAAAATCCATATATTAGGTTAAGATTTCAAAATCACAAAACCCATAATTAAATCATTAGATTCTATATAAATCAAATACAAAACCCCATGAGTTTTTGATAAATTTTGAGTAAAAATCATACAGTAAGAGCATGGGTGTGGAAGGATTCACCCATTGATGACCTTACATACCTGCGATTATCTAGTTCTTCACTTCCCTTGCTAGCCCCAAGATGGAATTTAGAGGAATTAAGGAAGAACACCTTGAATAACCTTCTATTCTCCTCCCTTAACTCTTGCATGCATGAATGACGCTTAACATGAACTTAAACCCCCTTAAAAGACCCCATTCAGACCTTAAACTGACTTGGTTTAGGCCTTAGAGATTTAGGAATTACAAAAACACCCTTACTAAAAATGCAGAAATTCCTGGTTGCCAGTCCCCACGAGGGACCTCATGAGTCGTTGCCACAGGGCATGACTCGTGGCTGGGATCTGTGATGTATACTGCCTAAACAATCTCAGGGGACCCCACAAGGGACCCCACAAATTATGGTGGCTGACCACGACTCATGGTCACCACCCGTGGTCCCTACTGCCTCAAACCCCTAGCCATGTATTCCATCCTCACCACAGGTGACCTCATGAGTCGTGAGGTCTAACCATGACTCGTGGTCACCCCCATTGCTTCCCCAAAACACTACCAAGCCCATCCTGACCACGAGTCACTTGATGACTCGTGGTCCCACCTAACAAGCCACCTCACGAACCGTCCTGTGACCTGGTGCGAATTTCCAGTTTTTCTCTATTTTGACTCCGGGGTCTGATCCTTGTGTTCGCAGAGTATAACATTTTCAGGGATAGATCCTATATGTTATGAAATTTATTAATTTTGTGATTTCTAACTAGCCCATTCAAAACCAAGTATGTTTCATGATTAAGATATGAGCACTATGTATGTTTTAGGAGTAGTATTTAACACTGAGTGGATAAAGTTCTAGACAACCCAAGTCCTATAACTACGTGTAACCGTAGGATGTGGGGTTCTCGCCAGTTGAGAGTGTCTTCCTTAGACTATTGGGCTAATGAGTGATATCACGCCGTCATAGTTCATACCCTTGGCAAGATATGGACACACCTCCTAGCTAGGGGTATAAACTAGGCTCCATGTATGCTCAACTAGAGGGTGTCAGCTATAATAATCTCCCATTATTCTATGATTTTCTACACATGTTCACGTTATACTTCATTATATTATTGCTTATGATACGTTGGCTCAATATACACTTTATGAGGTTTTACTTATGATTTCATTCATTTTTAGCTTTATGATTTTGTTTTCAAAACCTTGAGCCCTTATATTCAGTTCATGATTAGAAACTCATATTTTAGCTTATCTTTATCTTATGATTTTAGAATATTATTTTACTATCCTGTTTACTTATCCTACATACTCAGTACACCAAAGTACCGATTGCATATGTTTATGCTATATTATCTCATTATATATGTTTGGGTGATTAGTTTTAGCCCCGACGTTGGACTTGCTCCCCCTCCGATTTAGCCAGCCTCAACTTTATGTGAGATTTAGCCCAGTTTTTCTCCATTTTAACCCCCGGGTCTGGTCTTTGGGCATTCGGGGGTATTACAATAACATAGTGGAAGCATGATCATGACATAACATAGGAACCGAAACGCATTTCATACATGACAGCTAAATACTTCATATAATTTGAAAGCTACTAACATATCTGATGGGTTGATGGGACAACACCCCCAACTATCCCGACAAGTCTGGAAAATTGAACATAAAGGATAATTGATATCAATTGGTCCTCAGGAGATGAGGATTAACCAATGAACTATATGCTAACTCCGGGAATGAGCTAATGACGGTGTTAGGTCTGAACATCGGAGCCTGTATCATGAAAAGATACAACATAGAGTATGAGGTTAGTACGTGGAATGTACCGAGTATGCAAGATAAGTAAAACAAATATTTTAAATCCACACAAAAGTTAATAAGAGTAGGACAACATGCTCATAACATAAATATCATAATGCAATATAAGGCTCAATGTTTTCAAAACATTTGTAAAACAATCATAATCATAATAATAGAAGGAAAGCTTCATTAAATGTGACTTGAGCCCAAAACAATATGAACATAACCATGAATAAATCATGAGGAACAATGGGATGACTCGTCATAACCGACACCATCATGGTAGATCCTTACATGATACTCAACTATCTCACTCAAGTGGGCAAAATCATCCCAGGCTTGCCAGGGAAGGGACGTGCAGTATGTGATATCATGAAAGAGGGGATCCATTAACATTGTAATGTATCAATATGAACCTACAGAGGCACGTAGTTATGGGACACTGGCTTAGTCCTTTGAACGCCGGGCCACTTGGTGCTAGACACTGCTCCCAAAAACATGCACACTAGGCTTGTATGTAAATCATAAACATTCATGAGATTCATGGAAAAATAGACATTAACATCGTTGATCCCCATTTACATACATGTTTATCCATGAATCAAGGGCCCATGAATCGGCCAACATCATAAATCGATCATTCATGAAATCCATATCATAAATTATAAATCATACTTAAACATATGGGCATTGCCCCATATTTTAACATGCTTGAAAATATTCAAGTCCCTTGAAAACATGATTATAAATATGGGTAACTTTAAAAAATGCTTTTCATCAATAATATCTCATAATACATGAACATTTATCATAAATATCAACTTTTATAAACTTTCCATAAATGGGCATTTAAATATATAAAGCTTGAAAAATGATTTTAATGGTAAACAACGTAAAACTTGCCTATGATTCATAATTCAATAATAAAAACTCATTTAGATCATATCCATGTAGAGAATTTAGGAATTTCATGCAATGGGTTAAAACCCCATGGAATCAACATAGGAATTTTCATAATTTAGAGAGAGATTGGGCATGGGTGTGAACGGATTCACCCATTCATAACCCCACATACCTGGGGAAGATCTGATTTTACCACTCCTTGAATCCCATTGAAAGATTGGATGAAAGCTTGAAAAAATCTAACGTGATCACCTCTAAACCCCTTCAATATGCATGCATGTATGTAAATGAGCTTAGGATAGATTTTCCCCTCATAAAACATTGCATTTTGAGCCTTAAATGACGTAGTTTAGACCCTAAGACTTAGGAATGATTAAAATACCCTTAATGAATTTCCTAAAAATTTTGCACTGGCAGTGACAACGATCGATCCAACGGGTCGTACCAGGATACCACAACTTGTGGTATCCGTCAGTTACATCCACTGTGATTTCTTGACCTTTCAGATTCTAATCCCATGACTTCACAGGATGAATCATTACAACAAGGTACGGTCAATTGAACCTTCCCGTTATTTCCCCCTGGCGACCTGCACCTGGACGTCCCTCGAGCCACACCACGACTTGTGCCTACTTCCAACGAATCGTGATTTCCATCTGTCACCTTGCCTGGAGATTTCTCCTGCTTCTTCCAACAATTACTTACCACAATCCGTTGTTACTGACCAAAGGTCGTCCTACAACCTGTTACTTCCTCGTAGGCCAAGGACCAGTCTCACCACGACCACAAACAATGAATCATGACATCAAACCACAGGTCATTCCTTGACCCGTTACTCCCAACTTCGACCTTGTTGTACCTCACCATGAACAACTCCTGTGGATCGTTGGTGGGACCAATGATCCGTTACATGACCCGTTTTGTGATAAATTTCCAGATTTCAGCCAACTTCCATTTTTAAATTCCCGGGTTTAGTCTTAGGCACTTCCGGGGTATTAAAATATCTCCCCCTTGGGAACATTCATCCTCGGATGTGGGAAAGCGTACAGAAACCAGAGAATGCAATCATCATACTCAAATACTGATCACTTAAGCTGAAAACTGACGGAATGACTACTCCAATTCAAACTACATGGCTGAATCGAATTCATGAATCATACATACATCCATATACATGAGAGAAACTAAGGTACATGAACTGAACATGAAACTGAATAGAGTTTTAGGGCAAGAACTCATACCTCAAGCTGGAACGAAGCCGGTGTAGAACAAATGTGGGTATCTAGCTATAATGTCTGCTTTGGCTTCCCATGTAGCTCCCTCAATGTGATGATTCCTCCACAAAACCTTGACTGAAGCTACTTCCTATTTCCTTAACCTTCAAACTTGAAGATCCAGGATTTACATCGGAATCTCCTCATAACTAAGGCTGTCTTTCACACCGACACTGTCCATCAGGACCACTAGAGTTGGATCACCCAAACACTTCTTTAAGAGCGATACATGAAAAAAAAAGTAACCACATATGGTGAAGTCTCCTGCTCCTGACATGAGGCGAGGGCATAGAATTAGTTTTGGCATTTCCTTCCAACCACACTAGTGGATGCCCCCTGCGGAGCTGAGCGTGCTGGAGCTGTTGCTGACCTGCTAGTTTTTGCATGACCTCTATCATCACCCTGTCTAGCCAATGGACACGCTCGACCCATGTGGTTGGATCTACCGCACCCATAACAGATATTTGAGCCGAGAAACCACTCCCCGATATGACTCTTGCCACATTTCCCGTAGGCCGAAAATGTGTCCTCTGCCTACATGCCCCTATGATCCCTTGAACCTGAGATCCTTATCCTCTGATCACCCTTGGGCCTAGATGGAACACTAGCTGATGATGCTGCTGGGGCTAGTGACCTTTGTTGAATCTACTGGCGGTGACCACCGTTGGATCTCTGCTGAGTGAACCCATAGCTGCCTGTCCAGGCTCTTTTGGCCTCCGTCTCCCTCATATACTATGCCTCCATCTTCTGGGCGTATAAGACTATCCAAGCGAAATTCATATCCTGGTGGAGCATAGCGGTCCTGCAATCTTTGTCTAAATAGTTTGCCACCCCATGAACAAACATGCTCACTCGCGCCATCTGATCGACCACTAAATTTGGGGTGTACTTTGATAAGCGAGTGAACATAAGGGCATACTCTTGTAGCATCATATTCCCCAACATGAGATTCACGAACTCAACTGCCTTCAACTCCCTTATCTCTCGAGGGAAAAATCAGTCTAGAAAAGCAATGTGAAACTCCTCCCAACTGATAGGGCCTACTCCGGCTGCGCTTTTATCCTTCCACTATCTAAACCAAATGTGTGCGACCCCCTTCAACTGATATGAGGCCAACTCAGCACACTCTACTCCATTCACCCCCATGACTTGGGTGATCTTCACAATCTCATCGATAAACTCATGTGGATCCTCGTCCACCTTCGACCTAAGAAACTCTAGTGGGTTCATCCTTACGAAATCTCTGACTCGTGCTACCACCGCATTCCCATTTTGCGAGACATACGCCACTTCTTGATGGTTGACCTGAGTGGTCAAGACCTACGCTAGCATCTGAATGGCTGCCTGGAATTCAGCATGGGCACCGGCTACAGTGCATGGTGCTCCTGGACTGGTGGGGCTTGTTGGTGCCGTCTCCGTTGCCATTCTCATGGTCATTTCCATTCCCATTCCTCCAACCATTATATCTGCGGGGAGCCATGATTCTACAATCGCGTATAGCATGAGTTAGAAGGATGGGGAGACATTTTATCACACGACATATATCATGAAAGCAGGGAACATTTCCTAAACGTCTTGTAGCCTCTTCATCATTAGTGGCGCGCTTCACACTCATGAAAAAGACTCTACTAAATGCTGCTTTCAGACACCCTAGGACACTTCGAACCTATTGTTCTAATACCAAGTTTGTCACGACTCGAACATAGACTCGGATTGTAACACAGGACAAGGAGCCCCAAGAGACTCCAAGTCGACCCATGGCATGAACATACATCTAACTCAATCAAATAAAGAGGAATACTCAACATAATAACATAGCGGAAGCACAGTGATGACATAACATAGGAACCGAAATGCACTTCATACATGACAGCTGAATACTTCACATAGTCTGAAAGCCTCTAACATATCTAATGGGTTGATGGGACAATACCCCAAACTAACCCGACAAGTCTGGAAAACTAAACATAAAGGATAACTGATATCAACTGGTCCTCGGGAGCTAAGGACTCACCACTAAACTGGATGGTAACTCTTGGAATGAGCTAATGACGGTGTAGGATCTGAAGATTGGAGTCTGTATCATGAAATGATACAACATAGAGTATGCGGTCAGTACATGGAATGTACCGAGTATGCAAGGTAAGTAAAACGAACATTTTAAATCCATACAAAAGTTCATGAGAGTAGGACAACATGCTCATAACATAAATATCATAATGCAACATAAGGTTCAAGATTTTCAAAACATTTGTAAATCAATCATAATAATAATAATAATAGTAGGAAAGCTTCATTAAATGTGACTTGAGCCCAAAACAATATGAACATAACCATGCATAAATCATGAGGAAAAGTGGGAGGACTCATCATAACCGACACCATCAAGGTAGAGCCTTACATAATGCTCTAACTATCTCACTCAAGTGGACAGAGTCGTCACAGGCTTGCCAGGAAATTTACATGCAGTATGTGATATCACGAAATAGGAGATCCATTAACATTGTAATGTATCAATATGAACCTACAGTGGCACGTATTTATAGGGAATCAACATAGTTCGTTGAATGTCCGGCCACTCGGTGCTAGACATTGCTCCGAAAAACATGCACATTAGGCTTGTATGTAAATCATAAACATCATTCATGAGATTCATGGCCAAATAAATATTAAAATCATTGATCCTTATTTACATACATGTTTATCCATGATTCAAGGGCCCATGAATTGGCCAATGTCATAAATCGGTCAATCATGAAATCCATACCATAAATCATAAATCATACTTAAAAATGTGGGCATTGCCCAATACTTTAACATGCTTGAAAATACTCAAGTTCCTTGAAAACATGATTATAAACATGGGTAACTTGAAAACATGATTTTCAAAAATAATATCTCATCATAGATGAACATTTATCATAAATATCAACATTCATAAACTTCCTATATATGGGCATTTAAATTTATAAAGCTTGAAACATGATTTTAATGAAAAGCAATGTAAAACTTTCCCATGATTCATAATTCAATAATAAAAACTTTTTTAGATCATACCCATGTAGAAAATTTAGGAATTTCATGCATTGGGTTAAAATCCCATAGAATCAACATAGGAATTTCCATGATTTAGAGAGAGATTGGGCATGTGTGTAAGCGGATTCACGCAGTCTTAACCCTACATACCTGGAAAGATATGATTTTACCACTCTTTGAAGCCCAATGAAATATTGGAGGAAAGCTTGAAGAAATCTAACTTGATCACCTCCTAAACCCCTTCAATATGCATTCATGGATGTAAATGAGCTTAGGATAGATTTTTCCCTCATAAAACACTTCATTTAGAGCCTTAAATGACGTAGTTTAGGACCCTAGGACTTAGGAATAATGAAAATACCCTTAATGAATTTCCTGGAAATTTTGCACTCTCAGTGACAATGATCAATCCTACGGGTCGTACCATGATATCACGACTCGTGGTATTCATCCATTACATCCACTGTGATTTCTTAACCTTTTAGATTCTAATCCCATAACTTGACAAGACTAGTCATTACAACAAGGTACAGTCCGTTGAACCTTCCTGTTATTTCTCCCTGATGACCTGCACCTGGACTTCTCCATGAGCTACAGCACGACTCGTGCCTACTTCCAACGAATCTTGATTTCCATTCGTCACCTTTCTTGGAGATTACTCCTGATCCTTCCCATGATTACTTACCACGATCCATTGTTACTAACGATGGATCATCCTATGACCTGTTACTTCCTCCTAGGCTAAGGACCAGTCTCACCACGACCACAAACAACAACTCGTGACATCAAACCATAGGTCGTTCCTTGACCTGTTACTCCCAACATCGACCTTGATTTACCTCACCACAAAAACCTCCTATGTATCATTGGTGGGACCAACGATCTGTTGCATGACCCATTCTATGATAATTTTCTAGATTTCTTCCAACTTATATTTTTAAATTCCTGGATTTAGTCTTAGGACTTCCGAGGTATTACACTAATGTAGTGGAAGATGCTCTTAGTAGGTTGTCCATGAAAAGTATGTCTCTTGTTGAGGATGGGAGATAATAATTTATGAAAGATGTTCATAGGCTCTCTCACTTTGTGGTTCGCCTTACCAATTCATTAGATAGTGGTGCTATCGTGCTGAATGGTCCAGAATATTCTTTGGTGTCAAACGTTGAAAATAGGAATGATGATGATCCTATTTTGGTCAAGCTGAAAAAAGCGATCCAAAATAGAAAATGGAGATTTTCTCCCAAGGGGGAGATGGCCTTCTCCGATATCAGGGCCGACTATGTGTTCTGAAGGTGGTTGACTTAAGAGAGCGTATGTTGAGAGAGGCTTACAGCTCTCGATATTCTATCTATCAAGATGCCACCAAGATATACCGTGATATTCAGGAAATCTGCTTGTGGAATGGCAAGAAGGACATTGCTGAGTTTGTGGCTAAGTGTCCAAATTGCCAGCAGGTGAAGGTTGAGCATCAGAGACCGGGAGGTATACTACCGGATATCAGTATTCCTAGTTAGAACTGAGAAGAGATAAGTATGAACTTCATTACAGGTTTTTTCCATACACGCCAACAACATGATTCTATATGTGTGATTGTAGGTTGGATGATCAATCAGTATATTTCTTACTAGTCACGACTACGATCGAGGATTATTCTAGGCTCTACATTTGGGACTTAGTCCGGTTGCATGGAGTTCTATTGTCTATCATCTCAAATAGGGGTACTCAGTTCACTTCTTAGTTTTGGAAGTCATTTCAGAAGAGCCTTGGTACTCTGGACAAGCTTAGCATAGCTTTTTACTCGCAGATGGATGGTTAGGCCTAGCGGACCATCCAAAGCTCAGAGTACATATTGAGAGCTTGTGTGATTTATTTCAAAGGTTGTTGAGATGATCACTTGTCTCTCATTGAGTTTGCCTATAATAACAGTTACAACTTAGGGATTCAAATGGCACTGTTTGAGGCTCTTTATAGGTGGAGGTGCAAGTCACTTATTAGATGGTTTGAGGTAGCAAAACCATGTTAACAGGGACAGATTCAGTTCATGAAGCTATGGAGAAGATTCAACTTATCAAGGAAGGGCTGAAAACAACTCTGAACCATCAGAAATCTTATGTAGATGTGAGAAGGAGAGAGCTTAAGTTTTATGTGGATGATTGGGTATTTGTTATAGTGTCACCCATGAAAGGGGTGATGAGGTTTTTCATGAAGGGGAAACTTAGTCCCCTATATGTTGGTCTTTTTCGAATTCTGAGGTGCATTAGAAATGTGACCTATGAGTTGGAGTTAGCCGCGAAGTTAGCATCAGTGCATTTAGTTTTCATGTGTTCTTACTAAAAAAGTGCATTAGTGATTCAGATCTAGTTGTCTAGTAGAGAGCATTTGTGTGAAGGATAGCCTTAACTATAAAGAGGTTTCGGTTGAGATCCTTAATTATAAGGTTCATAAGTTGAGGAACAAGGATGTAGATTTGGTAAAGGTTTTATGGAGAAATGATCTAGTTGAGTGAGCTACGTGGGAAGACAAAGTAGATATAATCGCTATATACCTGCATCTTTTCCCTTCCAGTTCAATTCCAGCTTGAGGTACTACTTTTCTCCTCTGTATGTTAATCAGTTTCATGTATCTTAGTTATTTTCATGTTTTAGCATGTACATATGTTTCATGAATTCAGTTCAGTCATGTATTTCAATTCAGAGTCAATTATTCCACTAGTTTTCAGTCTATACCTTTCAATTTTGGAATTACAGTTCTTTTCCTATCTTTTCAACATTATTAGTCTCCATTGGAGGATGTATGTTCCCAATAGGGAGGTAATGTAACACTCCAAAAGACTCTAGGGTCATATTCTTGATATAAAACACAGAACTAGTAGAGATTGGCACCAAACTACAGAACGACCCAAGAGGCGGGTCGTTATATGATCCAACAGGACATTGGTTAACCCATCCTGAGGAGGTCCTGATATTTGGTGAAATTTTCCTCCAGATCTAACGAGTGACAGGACGACTCCTTAGTCCTTTTAATGAGTCATTAAGATGAGCTGTTGGAGGACTTTCAGAAGCTGTGCAAGTGTGACTGTGGTGACCATGAAAGAAGTAATGGATCATAGGTTTAGGTAATGACTCATTCTGATGAGTCATGGGATGAATGATAAAACATGTAAATTTTAGGGACCAAGCAATGGACGTTTACCACGAGTCGTGGTGAAAACTAATGACTTGTGGTGTAGCTCGTTATCACTGTCGGTCAGTTTTTAAATATGATTTACTAAGGACATTCCCTAACTTTTTAAGCTTTTAACTCCTAAGTGATATCTTTTGGCTTTATTAAGGGGTTTTACATAGCCTAAACCCTCATTCTCTTCAAACACAGTATGTTGGAAATCATCTTTCAAGAAAAAGTTAGGTTCTTCATCTTCTTCTTCTCAATTTTTCTTAGGTCTCCAAATCAAGTCAAGAAACTCTTCAAGCCAGGTATACGGGGTCATGAATGGGGGATTTTTTCAACCCTCATGCCCAATCAAATCTCCATTACATGAATTCAAGTCTCCAATTATGATTTTATTGAAATTCTAGGGTTAGACCTAATTTAATGAAAACTTTATGATCTCTTTTTATTTTGATTCTCTCATGATCTAAACAATGTTTTATGAAGATAATTGCATGTTTTCTACTGTAGACTCTTATAAATATGTACTTTCAAGTTATGTGAATTATCCAATTATGCATGAATTTCACGATTCTCAAGCTTATCTTTTATAGTCGGTCTCTAGCATTATTTTAATGGCTAGTTCACGTATGTTATGAAATTTATGAATACCATGATTTCTAACTAGCCTATGCAAAACCAAGTATGTTTCATGATTAAGATATGAGCACTATGTATATTTTGGGAGTAGTAGTTAGCACCAAGCAGATAAGTGTTTTGGACAATCCAAGTCCCACAACTACGTGCCTCCATAGGATGAAGGGTCCTAGCCAATTGAGAGTCTCTCCCTCTCCCCTAACCTAAGGAGTCCTCGCTAGTTGAGAGTGCCTTCCTTATGCTCTAGGATTATGACTGATATCATGCCTTCATGGTTCATTTCCTTGGCAAGGTATGGACACACCTCCTAGCTAGGGTTATAACACATAACCTAGAGTATGTCGATAATAAGGATCTCCCACTATTCCATGATTTTTAACACATATTCATGTTATGCTTCACAATAATATGACTTATGATAGTTGGCTTAATATGAACTTTTTGAGGCTTTACTTATGATTTCAATCATGTCCAACCTTATTATTTGGTTTTGAAAACCTTGAGCCCTTATTCTCAGTTCATGATTAGACACTCATGCTTTATCTTATCTTTATCTTATACTCATGATTTCAGAATATCGTTCTACTATCATGTTTACTTGTCCTACTTACTCAATACATTCAAAGTATTGATTGTATACTTTTATGTTATATCGTGCTATGATATAGGTTCGAGTGATCAGTCTCAACCGCGATGTTCGAGCAGCTCCTACTCCCACTTAGCCTAGCCTCAGCTTTGGGTGAGTCCTTATTATCCTAGGACATCAATTAGTCTTATGTTTTATTTTCATGACATCTAGTTTCAAACATAGAGGAATTAGTTGTGGGCTTGTCCCAATAGCTCATCCTTATGACTAGAGGCTTTTCAGACAGTGATGTTAGATATCTAGTTGCATTAACTTGGAGTCCCGTTTCATTTTATAATATTCTAGACTTTTGCTTATGCCTTATATTATGTTTGAATTTCAACTCTTTTTAGTCTATAAATTATGTCATGCATGTAACATGGGTAAGCTTGGAGCTATTCGCCATTCTAGGTCCTGTGTTATATCTGGGGTCCATGTTGGGGTCGCGATAGATGGGCAGGTGGGCACCATTTAGATGCTTGATGATATGTGGCGTGCCTATATTTTAGACTTTGGAGGAAGCTAGGATGATCATATTTCCTTGATAGAATTTTCCTATAACAATAGTTATAAGGTAAGCATTTAGATGGCTCCATATAAAGCTTTGTATGGGCGGAAGTGTAGATCGCTAATAGGCTATTTTGAACTTAATGAAGAAAAGTTATTTAGGCTAAATCTAGTGCAACAGGCTAGTATCAGGTGAAGCTTATTAGATATAGACTTCAGACAACTCAAAGCAGGCAGAAATCTTATGTTGATGTACGTTGTCGCACTTTCGAGTTCGCTGCCAATTGGTTTATTCTTCCTGAACATTTCACCTATAAAAAGCATCATGTGATGGCCGGAAAGGCAATCTGAGCTCTAGATATGTTGGTCCTTACAGATTTGTCTGCAAGATAGGCAAGGTAGCCTATGAGTTGGATTTGCCACTGGAGCTAATGGCAGTCCATCCAATATTTCATGTTTCAATGTTATGATAGTGCATCGGAGATCCATCTCACATCATGCATGTTAAGGATGTCCAGATTTTTGAGTAGATGACCTATATAGATGTCCCAGTTGCTATTCTTAATCAGCAAGTCAGGAAGCTTCGGACTGAAGAAGTCACCTCAGTTAAAGTATAGTGGCAGAGCAATAATATTGAGGAAGTGACTTGGGAAGCTGAGGAGGAGTTGAGGAAGAAGTACCCTCACTTGTTTGCGACATCAATGTGATATCGATGTATGTATTTGATACTTAAGTTATTGACTATGTACTTTAATGCGTGTCAAATGAAGTTAACCCACATTCGAGGATGCATGTTTCTAAGGAGGGGAGGATGTTACACCCCAGAAAATTTTTTATGATTATTTGATGTTTGTATGCCATGAAAATTAATGGTATTTGAGTATACTTTTATGAATATTAAACCGTTTGTCGTTCAGATTTCGGAGTGAAATATTATAAGGATGTTACACCTCAGCATCGCAGCTAGTTTCCTGGCAAAATTAGAGATAAATCTAGGGAAGTGAACTCAATTATGGGTTGATCCTCCTAAAATCGCCCAATATGAAAGAATTGAGAGTGGGATAGGGCTGAAAATGCAACCAACTTACTTAGGCAACCCATGAATATCATTCAATAGCACCATAGGTGTCAATCTACTTCAATTTTTTCTAATTGAAGAGAACTCAATTGTACCCAATTACTTGTTCCCATTTGGAATTCAATCTATATCTAGGAGAATCCATTAAGAAAGAGTTATGCCTTGAGTTATTATTGATTGATGCTAACCTAACCTAAATTTTCTCTTTCAAGACTCATAAACGTTCACAATTGAAAAACAAAAATCAATTAAACATTCACAAGGCCAAACTCAATTTCAACAAATTGGGATCATTAGGGTTCACAACTCATTGGGTTCACAATCCTAGATCTAGGTTTAGTTACCTATAGCAAGAAGAAGAAGAAGAATTAAAGTAATTAGAAATTCTTATCAAGAGAAATTGAAATCTTCAATAGATGAAAGGAAATCTTCAAGTTACAAGCTAAGATCTAGAATCTACTTTGAAAACTAGGGCTAAACTCGCTAATCTTTATTCTCTATTCTAAGTATTAACTTAATAATAAAAAAGCTCTCTAAAGATTACAAAAAAAATCCATTTATACTATGTCCCAGAAAGCCCAATTAATTCAAATATCGAAGTGGCAGGTATACAGGGATGCACCGGTCTTTGGATGGACGGACCATCCTTTGGTCCATACTTTACTTTTCATCTTCAGTTCCACAGTTTGTCATCCTTTGATTGATAGACCATACTTTGGAAAGACAGTCCGTAACTTGCATTGTACTTTAGAAATCCCATTATTCCTAGCTCGAGTCGATTCTTTAATTGACGGACCATCCTTTTGAAAGATGGTTTATCCCTTCAACCGTATTGTAAGGAACTTTTTGGCTGGGTTTCTAGAATCTGTAGCTTGGAAGGGACGGTAGGATATGCTGATTGTCTTTCAAACCGACAGTCCGTATGTTGCCTCATCGTTTGAGTATTTTTCTAGCCTAAACACCTTTCATCTTTTCATTGCTTGAGTTCCTAAAGGACAGTATAATAAGGTTAGTTTTCACTTAGTTTAAATCCTAAATACATGGAAAATGCTATAAAATAAAGTAAAATAAAAAGGCAAATTATGAATTTCATGCTCGCGACTTTGAATAGATTGCTTGGTACTTTGAATGTTGACCCATAACTGATGAAAAATATTCTCTTGAGGCCTCCATATAGAGAAACCCAACATACTCTTAGTGGCTCTGTATCAGTGGCATGGTGGACCCGACACCAACAGTTCAGGTATCACATAACTTTTTCATATGCCCACATTAGTAGAGAGGTGAGGATATGGTTAAAAATTATTTGTAGTTTTTTGGTTCCAGGAAAGCATATGACACATGTGACTAGAGAGAGGGTGATTTGTTTTTTACTTTGACGATCAGGAGGCCAGTAAATGTTAGGGTAATTATGAAGGATGTATTGAGGAAAGCTAGGGTGAATAAGGGGCAAAGGTTCAATTTTGGGGGTCTCCTGACCTGATTTCTAAGAGTGCAACAAGAGGAGGAGGTTGATTATAGGCCAAGGTGTGACCTAACTGGGTTGGACATGACAAAGATAAAGAAGCCCTAGGGTCTGCATGGTTCTGCGCTATTTATCAGTGAGTTTAATGTGCATATTGATAATATTCTGAGTCACTTGTCTGTCATGAAAACGCTTCAATTGAGGATGAGTAGGGTGACTATGGAGCAGCTGCAGCAGCTGAACATCGACTATACATTGAGCGAGCATTCTAGAGCTCTCTGCAAGTTGGATTTGGTTTTGAGGAGCCCTTTGATGATGATTATCCTACTAATGATGAACAAGATCGAGTTGACTCCAATTAGGTGTTTGATGCTGATTATGGAGAGGACTCAGAGATGGGGGAAGCAGCTTATGCCAACACGAACGATGAGGACTAGACCCATGGAGTTCTTCTTTCATCTTTTTTACTTGTGCTTTATTGTTTTAGCACTGAGGATAGTGCTATTGATTAAGTGTGGGGTGGAAGAAGTGAACTTACTTTTTCCATGTATGCCTTAATTGCTAAATTTATCCATGGTGATACTAGATTTTTGTTGAGATATATGACTTGAGTCCTGCTAGTTTGTAGTATTTTGTTATGTTTATGATTTTTTTTTAGTTTGGGTTCCCCAATTTTTGCTTTTTGTACTTTTCCGGTGGATAGTCCCTTAGACCAATCGACGAGAAGGTCTAGATTTTTTTTACTCATAGTCATGACTGTTCCCGATGATGGATTGACGTTGACCATCTTAAGAAAAAATTAATCATTGTTAGGACTAAAAAAACATGAAACATTATGAATTTAGGTGCTTCACTCAGAATATTACTAAGACTTTATATAATTCACTCAAAAAGACGCCGAACGGTAGAAATACATAGACTTTTTGATCTTGACTCCTATGCTTGAAAAATTGGGCTTATTAATGTGAGACATTCAATGTGGATATGCGTGTTTATGTAATCTTGATTTCCATTATCAAACCATTTGTGGCATTGTGTGTGAGATAATTTTGCATATACCATGCTTGCAATTTGATGTCTAGAACTTGCCCGGTGTGTGTGCTAAGCAAAATGAGAATGTTAAATCTAGAAAGTGATATAGGCATTTCTTTGATAGCTTATTTGTATCCCAATTTTACCTACATTGATGTGATTATCCTAGTTAGCCATTTTGAGTCTTAGCCTATTTTTCTAGTAGTCATATTACAAGCTTAATTCCTTTTGTTCTATGGACTTTTTTTTATCCTATGGTACTTTAGTTAAAAAAATTGCTTAAAAGGAGCGCAAGTGAAGAAAAACAAAGGGAAAAAAAGTTAAAGTATGAAAATTAGAAAAAAAAAAGAAAAGAGTGAAATATACAAAACAAGAAAGGTGATGTTAGTGGGAAAAGAAAAAGAGAATAAGTTTGAAAAATGAATGAATGAACAAGAATAAAAAAAGAGAGAGAGAAAGTGAATGAGCGTAATGTTAAAAATATTCTCTATTAGTCTCCCATGTTATAAATTGAAAACAAAAGGGAGGTATAAGAAAAAATATAAAAATTGAAGAATGTGCTAAAAAAGTCAAAGAGTGGTGAAGTATTAAAAATCTTAGGGAGATTAGTCACTACCTTGGCTAAATATTTCCTACCCGTCCCATAGTTATCACGGCCAGAACGTAACCCCAGATCGTAGACACGAGACAAGGGACCCCGCAAGACCGTAAGTCGACCCATGGCACATGCATATAGCTAATCTCATTTAAATAAGCAGAATACTAAACATAAAACATAGAGGAAATATAACCATAGCATAACATCAGAAAATACTAGACGTACACATAAACTGAGTACTACATACTTGACTGAAAGCCTCTACTACATACGATGGGTTGATGGACAACATCCCCAACCAACTCGAACAATACTGAAACACGAGATAACATAAAAGTCTGTCAAACGGCCCTCGTAATATGAGGACTCACAAATAAGCTTTGAGCGTAAACTGAGATGGACTAATGATTAGGATGAGCCTGGGATCTGGACCCTGTATCATAAAATGATACATCATAGAAAGTATGCGGTCAATACGTAGAATGTACCATGTATGCAAGGTAAGTAAAACGGACATTGAAAAGTAGAATAAAACTCATAGGTAAACGTAAAAGAAGGACATCGCATATATCATAAACTCCGTAAGAAAACATAAGGCTCAAGGCTTTTAAATTATTTATAAAGAGTTCATAATCATAATCGTCGGTAAACTTTATCAAAACATAACTTGAGCCAATAACATAAACATAACAATGCATAAGACATGCGGAACAATGGGAAGACTCGTCATAACCGACACATCATGGTAGAGCCTTTCATGATGCCCCACTATCTCGCTCAAGTGGGCAGAGTCGACCCTGGCTTGCCAGGCGAGGGTCGTGCATTAGGCGTGATATCATATTTGAGGGGATCATTATCAATACATCATATCATTTAGAAACCCACTGTGGTACGTAGTTATGAGACACCGGCGTAGTCCTTTGAACGTCGGGTTGTTTGGTGCTAAACACGGCTCCGAAAAACATGCATATAGGCTCATACATAAATCAACAACATCATGCATTAAGATTCATTGGCTAAAATATAACATTTATCATCATTGATCCCCCTTTAAAAGATGCTTATCCAAGAATCATAGGCCCTTTTCATCGGCCAACATCATAAATCGATAAATCAAGTAATTCGCTTCATAAATCATAAATCAATCTTCAACATGTGGCCATTGCCCAATACTTCATCATATTCAATTCTTTCAAAATATGCTCATAAGCATAGGTAACTTGAATTCATACTTTTTGGTCATCAATAAATTTAAAATATTGCATATTTATCGTAAATCATAACTTTCATGAACCTTCATCAAATAGGCATTTTAGATTTAAAAAGCTTGAAATGTGATTTTAAAGAAAATAATATAAAACCTGCCCATGATTCATAATTCAATAATTAAAACTCAATTAAATCATAACCATAAAGAGGAATCACATTTTCATTCATTTGGGTAAAACCCCATAGACTTAAATAGGAGAATCCATTATTTAAATCAAAATTTCGGCATGGGTGGGAAAGGATTTCACCCATTCTAAAACCATACAAACCTGGGGATGGACTGATTTTGAAGTTCCTTGAAAACCCACAAAAAATTGATGGAAACTAGGAGGAGAAGTCCTTGAATCTCCCTAAAACCTCTCTAAAAGCTCTTGCATGGTAATGTGTATGCATTAGGGAATTAACCCACCTTAAAGTCCCTATTCTAACCTTAAAACTACATAGTTTAGGTCTTAAGAGTTTAGGAATTTACGAGAAGGCCTTTACTAATTCGAAGAAAATAACTGCCAGGTTAGGCAACGACTCATCGTGTGGCCCGTTAAGTACACTGCCTCATCCTTCATTAAAAGACCATAGGCTTGCTCACGACCCACCTCACGAGTTGTTGGAACAGGCCTCGACTCGTGGGGCCCATCCGTTAAGTACACTGGGAGCTTCTTCTAACTTAACCCCAACCTCACCCCACGAGTGACATGACGACTCATGGGGACTGCCACGAGTCGTTATCTCCCTCATGGGGACCTCGATCATTCCTTTATTCCAGGCCTGCCCACGAGTCACTTGACGACTCGTGGTCTCCTCATGAGTCGTCCCACGACTCGTCCTGTGCCTGTAACATAAATTCCAGAATTTTCCCGGGTCCGATCTTTGAGCTTTCGGGGTATACTAATATCTTCCCCTTGGGAACATTCGTCCTCGAATGTTAGAAACACACAGAAAATGCAGAAACATGAAATCATCACATGCAAATACGGATTATTAAAATCAAAAACTGACGGAATGGCTACCTCCAAAAAAAAAGCTACATAACTTAATTGAATTCAGACATCTCACACATTTACCTCATGATAAAATAAACTTGCTCGCATGAACGGAACATGAAAATTAATTAGAGTATTGGGGAAAAATTGGTACCTCAAACTGAAACTGAGCCAGTAGGGAATAGGTGTGTGTATTTAGCCATCATATCCACTTCGGCTTCCCACGTAGCTCCTTCAACATGTTGGTTTCTCCAAAATACCTTAACTAAAGCTATTTCTTTGTTCCTTGTTCGGTCTGTTTGGTATAACTACACGCAAGTGCACGTGGTCGAACAAGTAGTAAAGTGGCTCAAGTAAGCCAAGTATCGATCCCACAGGGACTGGACTAAGGTATCAATCTAATCAAGTGTCAATAAACTTTAACTCTAAACTGCAGGTAACAGTGTGAAGAAGATTTTGATCTTTTGTTTACTACTTTTATACTAAGTCTAAAGCGAATATACAAATTGAGTCTGAACTATAAGTATGAGCATGCTGAGGCAAAATGAACATGTAGAGAAATAAATTATCAGTACAATTTGATTAATCTTTCCTCCGGTTGCTAGTCAAGAATTATTGCCTATGGATTAAAACTCTCGTATTTAACCCAACTTAAGAATCATGAACCTTCCACCTACATCTCTGTGATAAAAAGAAATTCATGTTCTAGCCATACAAAATCGATTCCTTAATTGACTAATACGACTTTCAGGTATATCTCTATCCTGAAGGTAAATCAATTCTCAATTTTCCCAAACTAAGAAAAGATCGTATCCTATCAATTCACAACTTTCCAATTTCTTGCTCTGTCGAGTGAAACCGGACTTTTTAGATACACATTAACGTTGGCCACACATTAACGCTGTAAGAACAAGAATCAATAGAACAACCATGGAAGAAAAGATGAAAAACCAATTTATCGATAATTACATTTCAATACAATTGTTCTTAACCTCAGCAAGAAGGGAATTTAGCCACTCATTTGTGGATTAAACATCGTTAAATGAGTGTTAATCATACAAGCAATTGAAATAAAGAAGAAGGAGATAGAGAAAAACCCTGAGATTTTCGTCCCCTTAACTGCCTATAACCCATGTTCTTGCTCCACCAAGTCAGAATTATTAAAAATGAACCTAAGTGTTCTATTTATACTAGTTGAAATTTTTCCCAGAATAACAAGAAACATTTCACGGAGTGCATCGCGGAGCACTGCCTCCGTGACATGCCACCAACGCGGACCCTCACTGGAATCCGGTCGTCCAAGTATTAAAACACAACGTCGCACGGTGTGCAACGCTGGGCTAGGCCAACGTGCCACGTCCCCAACGCGCACCTTCACTGGAATTTGGCATAATTTCAGCATCCAGGCAGAATGCATCCGCGATGGCAGTGTGACACGGCTCTATTGCGGAGCCCTTTTAATTCGTGCTTTCCCTGTGCTTTTTTTTCTTGCTAGCTTCCGAGTCCAATCCTGATTTCTCCCAACATGCATCTAAGCTTCGTAAAATTATATTTTTCCTGCAACAGCACGCTAATCATGTTGGTTAGTATAAATTCACATTTTATTACAATTCACATGAGAATGTACAAACATCGATAGATAAACAAGACAAAATGACACATTTGAGTATCACTTGGGCATATAAATCTGCCCAAGATCATTCCTCAGCCTCCGAACCTGAAGATCCAAGATCTCCACCAAAATTTCCTCATAGCTGAGGCTATCCTTTACACTAACGCTGTCTACTGGGACTACTAAATATGGATCACCCAAACACTTTTTCAAAAGTGACACATGAAAGACAAGATGAACTAAAGATAACTCTGATGGCAAGTCCAACTCATACGCCACCTTACCAACTTTCCTCATAACCCGGTAAGGACCAACATATCGGGGATTGAGTTTCCCCTTTTTCCGAAACCGCATGACCCCCTTCATTGGAGATACCTTAAGAAATACCCAGCGTCCACATCAAACTCCAAGTCTCTTCTCCTTACATTGGCATATTATTTCTGACGACTATGAGCAGTTTTCAACCGGTCCCTTATCAACTGAACCTTCACCATCACCTCGTGAACCAAATCTAGCCCTATCAGAGCTGCCTCTCCAACCTTAAACCATCCGATGGGAGATCTATACCTTCGTCCGTAAAGAGCCTCGAACGGTACCATTTGGATACTGGAGTGATAGCTATTATTATTAGCAAACTCAATTGAGGGAAAATGATCATCCCAACTACCTTTGAAATCCATAACAGATACCCTCAACATATCCTCGAGGGTCTAAATGGTTCATTCTGCCTGGTCGTCTATTTGCGGATAGAAGGTTGTACTGAGCTTAACTTGCGTCCCATGTCCCTTCTGAAAAGATCGCCAAAACTGAGAGGTAAACTGAGTACCTCGATTTGAAATAATAGACAAGGTCACTCCATGAAGTCGAACCAACTCCCGAATATACAACTTGGCATAATCATTCGCTGAATCCGTGGTCTTGACTAGTATGAAGTGTGCAGCCTTAGTTAAACTATCTGACGTGACCGCAAGTGTACGGGTCGTGCAAGTAATATAGTGGCTCTTTTTAAGAACCGGATTGTCGAACCCAAAGGGACTGGACCCATTCCTCTAACTATCCATTTCTAGTGTGATCTTAAATACCTCAAGTGTTGGTTATAGACATTTTCGATTGAGATTAATTAAGTCTAAGTTTGGGTCAATGAAGTATTCTGAAATTACTCTAGGAGCAACATAGAGTTAAAACCAATTAATCATGCGATCTTACGATTTGCAATGGGTTAAGCATGGAACTATCAATTGTTAATTCACATAATTAGAATTGCATGTTTATGGTTTTTCGAGCCTCTAAACACGACAATCTAGCCTTACTGCATCATTGTGAGTGAGGAGTTTAATTTCTAGTCGCGGGCAATCAATTATATTGTGGTTTACGGAGAAACGATTAGGGACTTTCGTGCGTCTAACCATTTAACTCAACTTAGCCTCACAACTACTTCTTCGAGTGGTGATGTGACATCCCAAGTTGGTCTTTCAAAACCCCCGTGTCTCAACCAACCACGGTGTTAGGTATATTTCTATCCTGACACAAAAATCTCTCCCGAGATACAAACATGCTCCTCACATTCTCATGTTCTGACCAAGGTAATGCTTTCTCAAGCTATTACTCAAGCTAACAAATATGCTTTCATGGTGATCAATCATAAAAACAACCAACAATCCAGAATGCAAGACGAAAACAACAATCAATAACTTAATTCCAAAACAATTTCATAAAATCACAATCATAATTCATGGCTTCAACCCTAGAGGAAGGGTTCTTGCCATTCATGTTCGTAAAACTACACTAACTACTACTAAACTAACATACTTACATGAATTTGGTAGATGAGAAGGGAATTTGCCAAACCCTAGATGTGTTCTCCCACTTCTCCCTTCACTCCTAGGTAGTTTTCCAGAATAAAATCGTGACAAAGTGGAATTAGGAGCTAAGGGACCTATTTATAATAAATGAGAAACGTGCATAATTTAGCCTGTCGTGGAATGGCTCCATGTCACAGAGTGTATCGTGGAGCACTGCCTCCGTGACACGGAGGCAACGCGAAAGCTCTCTGGAAATCACCCAAAATTTGGCCTCGGCAGCACCCTGCCGCGTTGGCAGCGTGTCACGCTGCTTGGGCAGCGTGTTGACACCTCCATGTCGCGCAGCCAGCCTGTCGTGGCACGTTGCCAACGTGCAGGTGGGCTGTTGTGATCAGCCTGCCTGTCGTGGCACGTTGCCGACGCGCATGTAGGCTGTTTTGTGCCTCCTCTTTGCCGACGTTCGCGGGTTAATTCCGTTTCCAAGCCTCTACTTCACCAACTCATGGATTAGTTACTCAAAAGTCATCAAAACCTACAAAACAAAGGCTAATCATGTTGGTTAGCACATATTTTCACATTCATATAAAATTACATGAAAATGTATACAATAACTTAGATAAACAAGACTAATTTAAGTCATAAAGCGTATCTCAGGGATGCTATTTTTGCCCGTGATCACAACCCCACACTTAAAGCCTTGTTCGTCCTCGAACAACCTTTTACATATCATGCATATGGAGACTCCCACATAACTAATTTAGCAAGATAATTCAAGTTACGGCTATAATGATTACATAAGATAACAAGCTACAAATAGAGCATGCACGGTTTGATCATTGAAATGAAGTACAACTATGTTAAGACTTCTTAACCTCAAGAAGCGACTCTCAATCTTAGCAAACTCATGCAAATCAATTGATTAAGAAATCCAACATGAATTATATCCTTCATTCAACATGTGCCCTCACGGAAAGAGATTTACCCATTTTCACACCCAAAAACCATTTTTAAATCACAACATGTGTGGGTACATGAATAGAATTTCGCTCACTCTCACAAAGAATTCACATGCATCATGTAATGACCCATAAGCTTGCCCTTAGTGTTTTATTCCACTAATTTAAGGATATGTGAATGTAAGATCAAGTAGGACTTTTTAGGTTGTAATGTAACTCAGGTGCGGGTAGGCACTATTATGGCCAATAATAGTGACTATCTTTCCTAAGAGCTTTTAATACATTACACCTTCATTACGAACTTCCCTTCCCTTACTTCACCTTTTTCTCCTTTCAGCTTTTCTTTTTCCTCTTTTTTTCCCCCTTTCGTTAGGCACTTTTATCTTATTAGTAAGGAGCTCTGTAAATAATTTTACATTAATTTGTTTTCTTACTCCTTACTAATAATCAACCATTTTCACACAAGTGCACCCTTGTCCTTTTCTCACTTCTACAACTTGCTACTTTTCCTTTCTTTTCATTCTTGTCACTCCTTTACTCCTTCGGATTTTTTCCACTCAAGCGCTTAGGAGTTTTGGATCAAATTCAAGGCTAATGAAAGGGAACGGATTAAGCTTATGTTGCAGCTATCAAAGAATAGGCTCAAGGCTCAATGGGGCTAACTAGGATTAATTTTTCAAGGTAGGTAAAATGAGGGATAACATTTAGGTTCCTTCAAAGAAATGCCTAAATCATTTCCTACAATTCACATCCTTCATTTTGTTTCATAAACACACCAGGCAAGTTCTAGACAATCCACAATAGCACAGAATACTCAAAAACCTTACACTCATGCCACATGCTCAATTCAAGACACATTCAGTAGACTCTTACTCAGCTAATCATAAGAATTCAGAATTAAGCTTCAATCATATTGAGTCAAATTCAAGAGCCTAAGTGTCTCACACAAAGTTATACACCTGCATGCTTCACACCGAACATACTTGCATCTTACAATCACGTATAGCACATAACAAGAACATCAAGCACCAATTAGTTATGGTTTCAAAAACCAAAACTTAATGACTAATTTTTCCTCAAGACGGTCGTCATCCATCCATTGTCGGAAACAGTCCCTAACTATGACTAAAGACATTATATACAGACAACAAAAAGAAAGAGGAAAAAATTTATTCTTCGGTTCAAAGACCCCCCGTCAAAAAAGAACCGAAAAGAAAAACCAATGGGTGATGAATTCATGCTTGACTCCCAACAATTTTCAGTTTTCTCACAAAGTTCATACAAGCATTACATTCACCAAAACTCATTAAGCACAAAAATTTTAAAATTGAAATTTTCAAGAAATTTCCCTCACCCCACACTTAAATAATGCTATGTCCTCATAGCATCAAATTAACATTTAAAGGATGAGAAATACTCCCTGAGCCTCTATGCCAAGCTAAAAGCATGCTTTCCTTTCAAGTTTTCAGAGGTGGGTGTTCGACCCCACACTTCTTCTCTTCCATGTCTTTAGCTTCCACCTTCTCGGTACTCAGACTTCCCTCCATCTGTGCTTAACTTTCCACCAAAAACACAAACAAAATAAACATAACAAAATCAACACAAAATCAAAATTGCAAATTGTACCTGAGGTACCCTCGGGTTGCCTCCCAAGCAGCGCCTTATTTTACGTCGTGGCCCGACATGGACTGTCCTTTTCAGGACATCCTCATACCTGGGTTCTCTTTCAAGAACCATCTCCTTTTCTTTTGCTGTTTAGAGGAAACAGCCTCCACTCTGTTCCTCTCTTTCTCCAACTTCTTCTCAATTTGAAGTCCTCTATCAGACTCGGGCTGAACACTTGAACTTGCCTTTGGTCGTGCACCTGTGGAATCCTCCACCCCACACTCATCCTCTGCCAACACACTAACCTGACAAAGGTTAGTGTAGTGTGCGGATGGGTTCATTTTTTGGTAAACGCGGAAGAGTTCTTCTTCATCTTCGACCCTCATTTTCAGGGTCCCTGCTCTCAGATCAATCACCACTCCACCGGTGGCCAAGAATGGCCGTCCCAAGATTAAGGGTACCTGGTCATCAACCTAAAAATCTAGAACAATAAAATCAGCAGGTATAATAAATTTACCTACTTTGATGAGGAGGTCCTCTATTATTCCATCAGGTGTCACTCGCGACTTGTCAGCCAGCTGCAGCATCAACCTTGTTGGCCTCGGTTTTCCCAACCCAGGGTGTTGAATAAGGATATGGGCATTAGATTAACCGCTGCCCCTAAGTCACACAAAGCTCGTAGCACCTCAGTTTTACCAATTTGTATGGGGAGGGTAAAACTCCCTGGGTCTTTGAGCTTCTTTGGCATTTTGCTCAATACCCTGTGACTGCACTCCTCAGTCAGTGCTACAGTTTGGACATCCACCAATCTAACTTTGTTCACCATCACGTCCTTCAAGTATTTAGCATACTTGGGCATTCCCTGCAAGACATTAATAAGAGGCAAATTTATGTGAAGTTCTTTGAAGCTCTCAAAGAACTTTTCGAAGCATTCCTCCTCCTTGCTCTTTCTGAATTTCTGAGGGAATGGTGGTGGTGGTCTTTGTGCTGGCTGTAATGAAAGTTGCGCATTTTGTTGCCCAGCACTCTGATTCTCTCCCATGTTGATGGATGGTCCTGGTCTAACCAACTCCGGTTGCACCTCCTTTCTCAACTCTTTTGGCACTGCATCAGCTAATTGCTTACCGCTTCTCAGACTGATGGCATTGATCTACCGGGGGTTAGGATCTGTGTCGCTGGGTAATCCCCCTTGTGATCTCATGTTTTGAGCAGCTGCTATCTGAACCACTTGTTTTTCAAGATTTCGGGTGGCTACTTGCTGATTCATTAAGTCTGTTGTGATCCTCGCTTGATTTTCCGCTAACTGATTCTGGGTCTCCATAATTTTCTGCAGTGTTTCCTCAATGCCGCTACTCAATTGCCCATCATTCTGCCTATTCTGCTGATACTGCTGTTGTTGAGGTTGCATATAATTCTGTTTTTAGTTTCCTCCCCAAGAAGAATTTGGGTGGCCCTGCCAATTTCTGTTGGAGTTGTTCCCAAAATTCTGCTTTCTATGCACATTACCAACAAAATTGATTGATTCCGGATTGGCTCCACAAGATTCTGCCTTGTGCCCATTATTACCACACATTGCACACCAACTCGGAGCTTGCTGGACTGCATTAACCTGGCCCTGGTGTTGGTTCATACTCAGTTTATTGAACTGAGTCATCATTTGATGTTGGAACGAAGCTAATTATGCTGCCAAGGCATTCAAACCATCTACTTCTATCAACCCTGGACTCTTTCCAGCCCCTCTCGATGACTCGCTGTACCACTCTGGATTTCCTTGAGCAATTTTGTTCAACAAAGTATACAACTCATCATAAGTCTTCTCCAAGGCTTGCCCACCCGATGCAGAGTCTAGTAATATTTTCTTGTGTGGGTCTAGACTTTCTACAAAGGTATGTACCAGCACTTCATTTGATTGCTGGTGATGGGGACAGTCTCTCAACAATGACTTGAATCTTTCCCAAGCCATATATAAGTTCTCATCAGGCCTCTGCTTGAAACTGAGTATTTCCCTTCTCAACTTTGCAGTTTTGCCTGAAGGGAAGAATCTGATAAGGAACTTCTTAGCCAAGTCATTCCATGAAGTTATGGAGTTCGGTGGCTCAGCCTTCAGCCACTTTTTCGCCTCTCCCAACAATGAAAATGGGAAGAGGGTCAGTCAGACATAATCTATGGACACGCCGGTGGGGACAAACATGTCACTAATCTCTAAAAAGCTATATAGGTGCTGCTGTGGGTCCTCATGTGCCATCCCAGTGAATTGACCACTAGAATGTAACAGCTGCACCATGTTCTGTTTAAGCTCAAAGTTCCCTCCAGGCTCCGGTTTACGGATACTAGAGGTCACATTCGTCACTAGTGGGATTGCCACTTCGCGAACTGGTCTTGCTGCCATTGCTTTCGATGACAATTGTGCTTGTCCCGCGGGTGGTTGTTGTTGTACCTTTTCTTGAAGTCTCTTCAGCTTTTTCTCTAGAGCTACTCTCCTTCACAAATGGATTTGACGTTCAGGTTCCAGCAACGGTTCCACAAGCTCTCTATTTCTAGCCAGCTCGGCAGGACAACCTGTCACCTACAATAAGTAGACTAAGACCAAGTTTCTCAACACTTAAGGAAATTTAAAAATCACACAAAAACAGATAAATTATCAAAACTTCGCCGAGTCCCTGGCAACGGCGCCAAAAACTTGACGTGCCCGCAAGTGTACGGGTTGTGCAAGTAATATAGTGGCTCTTTTTAAGAACTGGATTGTCGAACCCAAAGGGACTGGACCCATTCCTCTAACTATTCATTTCTAGTGTGATCTTAAATACCTCAAGTGTTGGTTATAGACATTTTCGGTTGAGATTAATTAAGTCTAAGTTTGGGTCAACGAAGTATTCTGAAATTACTCTAGGAGCAACATAGAGTTAAAACCAATTAATCATGCGATCCTACGATTTGCAATGGGTTAAGCATGGAACTATCAATTGTTAATTCACATAATTAGAATTTCATGTTTATGGTCTTTCGAGCCTCTAAACACGGCAATCTAGCCTCACAGCATCATTGTGAGAGAGGAGTTTAATTTCTAGTCGTGGGCAATCAATTATGTTGTGGTTTACGGGGAAACGATTAGAGACTTTCGTGCGTCTAACCATTTAACTCAACTTATCCTTACAACTACTTCTTTGAGTGGTGATGTGACATCCCAAGTTGGTCTTTCATAACCCCCGTGTCTCAACCAAGCACGGTGTTAGGTATATTTCTATACTGACACAAAAATCTCTCCCGAGATACAAACATGCTCCTCACATTCTCATGTCCTGACCTAGGTAATGCTTTCTCAAGATATTACTCAAGCTAACAAATATGCTTTCATGGTGATCAATCATAAAAACAACCAACAATCCAGAATGCAAGACGAAAACAACAATCAATAACTTAATTCCAAAACAATTTCATAAAATCACAATCATAATTCATGGATTCAACCCTAGAGGAAGGGTTCTTTCCATTCATGTTCGTAAAACTACACTAACTACTACTAAACTAACATACTTACATGAATTTGGTAGATGAGAAGGGAATTTACCAAACCCTAGATGAGTTCTCCCACTTCTCCCTTCACTCCTAGGTAGTTTTCCAGAATAAAATCGTGACAAAGTGGAATTAGGAGCTAAGGGACCTATTTATAATAAATGAGAAACGTGCATAATTTATCCTATCGTGGAATGGCTCCGTGTCATGGAGTGTATCGCAGAGCACTGCCTCCGTGACACGGAGGCAACGCTAAAGCTCTCTGGAAATCACCCGAAATTTGGTCTCGGCAGCACCCTGCCGCATTGGCAGCGTGTCACGCTGCTTGGGCAGCGCGTTGACACCTCCATGTCGCGCAGCCAGCCTGTCGTGGCACGTTGCCAATGTGCAGGTGGGCTGTTGTGATCAGCCTGCCTACCGTGGCACATTGCCGACGCGCAGGTGGGCTATTTTGTGCCTCCTCTTTGCCGACGTTCGCGGGTTAATTCCGTTTCCAAGCCTCTACTTCACCAACTCATGGATTAGTTACTCAAAAGTCATCAAAACCTACAAAACAAAGGCTAATCATGTTGGTTAGCACATATCTTCACATTCATATAAAATTACATGAAAATGTATACAATAACTTAGATAAAGAAGACTAATTTAAGTCATAAAGCGTATCTCGGGCATGCTATTTTTGCCCGTGATCACTATCTACCACCACACAAATGGAGTCATAGAGTGAGTATGAGGTAGGCCTGTAATGAAGTCCATATCTATCTCTTCCCACTTCCAAATGGGGATGCTAATATCCTGAAGTACGCCTCCCGAACATTGATGCTCAACCTTCACTTGCTGATAGTTAGGACATTTGGCTACGAAATCTGCGATATCATTCTTGATACCATCCCACCAATAGATCTCTCACAAGTCCTGATAAATCTTCATGGATCTCGGATGGATGGAATATCTAGTACCATATGCCTCCTGCTATATCCGAACCCTCAAATTATCGACGTCCGAAACACACAGTCGACCCTGGTATCATAGGACACCATCTCCCCCTTGGGAGAAAACCTCCAACTTTTGACTCCGCACTACTTCCTTCAGCTTCCTCAAAGTCGGATCTTCATCTTGCTTAGATTTGACATTGACCACTAAGGACGATTGTGACCCATTCTATACAATAAAGCCGCCATCAGTCGAGTCGATAAATCTAACCCCAGTCTTGTAAGTCGATGGACATCCTTCACCAACTCCTTCTTTCACTCATCCACGTGGGACATACTACTCCGTAGAGAGCCTACTAAGTGCATCCGCAACCACATTAGCCTTGCCCAAGTGGTAAAGGACACTCATATCGTAGTCCTTTAATCACCCCAACCACCTCCGCTTCCAAAGATTGAGATCTTTCTGTGTGAACACATATTGAAAACTCTTTTGGTCCGTGAATAAATCCATGTGGACCCCATACAAGTAATGTCGCCATATCTTCAATGCAAACACCACCGCGGCCAACTCAAGATCATGGGTTGGGTAATTCTGTTCATGAACTTTTAGTTGTATTAAGGCATATGCTATTACCTTTCCATACTGCATCAACACACATCCTAGTCCGACTCTTGAAGAATCACAATATACAACAAATCCATCATACCCTCGGTTAAGGTCAACACTAGTACTTAAGTGAGTCGGGTCTTTAACTCTTGGAAGCTTTTCTCACAAGCATACGACCATTGGAACTTCACCTTTTTCTGAGTCAACCTGGTCAATGGGGCTGCAATTGATGAAAAGCCCTCAACGAATCTTCGATAGTAGACTGCTAAGCCCAAGAAACTATGAATTTCTGAAGGATTCGCCGTTCTGGGCAAATTCTTCAATGCCTGAATCTTCTGGGAATCTACCCTTATGCCTTCGCTTGATACAACATGACCCATAAATACCACCAAGTCTAGGTAGAACTCACACTTATTGAACTTTGCATATAGCTGACGATCCTTGAGGGTCTGAAGTACTACTCTCACGTGAGCGGCATGCTCCTCCTCGCTCCGTGAGTATATCAAGATGTCATCGATGAACATGATCAAGAACGTGTCAAAATATGACTTGAACACCCTGTTCATTAGATCCATAAAAGCTGCAGGCACATTGGTTATTCCAAAAAACATAACAACAAATTCGTAGTGACCATACCGAGTCCTGAAAGCGGTCTTCGGGATGTCATTCTTCCAAACCCTGAGCTAGTGATACCCGGACCTGAGATTAATCTTGGAGAAGCACTTGGCACCCTGAAGCTGGTCAAACAAATCATCAATCCTGGGTAAGGGGTACCTATTCTTGATGGTAACCTTGTTCAACTGTCGATAGTCAGTACACATGCGAAAGGAACCGTCCTTCTTTCAAACAAAGAGAATTGGTGCACCCCATGGAGACTGGCTCGGTCTAATGAAGCCCTTATACAACAGATCCTTTAACTAATCCTTCAATTCCTTTAGTTCGGCTAGAGCCATCCTATAGGGAGGAACAGAGATAGGCTGCGTATCGGGTAATAGATCAATATCGAAATCAATTTCCCTCTCCGGAGGAACACCAGGAAAATCATCAGGAAACATCTCTGGATATTCGCACACCACCGGAACTGACTGAATAGTCGGGGTCTCGGACTCCACATCCTCAATCCTAACTAGGTGGTACATGCAATCTTTAGAGATCATCTTCCTGGCCTTAAGATAGGAAATAAACCGACCTGTTGGTACTGTGGAACTACCCTTCCACTCCAACATTGACTCACCCGAAAAATGAAATTCCACTGTACGGGTCCTACAATTAATCGAAGCATAACATGCAAACAACCAATCCATGCCAAGAATAACTTCAAAGTCAGTCATGGCTAACTCTACAAGGTCTGCAGAGGTAACCTTATGCAACACAGTGACCGAGCATTCTCTATACACTCGTCTAACTATGATTGAATCACCAACAGGGGTCAAAACTGAAAACGGTTCTGACAAGGTCTCGGGACTAACTCCAAGGCTACTAGCAACGTAAGGAGTCACAAAAGAAAAGGTAGCTCTCGGATCTATCAAGGCATAAATATCAATGTGACAAACACGCAACATACCAGTGACTACATTGGCGAAGTCTCTTGCTCCTGGCGCGAGGAAAGGGCATAGAATCGGTTTTGGCATTGTTCGCCAACCCCACTAGTCGATGCTACCTATAGAGTGGAACGGGTTGGAGTTGTGGCTATTCTGGTGGTCTATGCATGACCCCTATCATCACTCGGTCTAGCATATGGGCATGCTCGGTGCATGTGCCCAGATGTACCTTACCCATAACAAACATCTGAACGAGTCGTTGGGACAGGACACGACTCGTGGGGTCCCATCCATTAGGTACATTGGGAGCTTCTTCTAACTTAACCCCAACCTCACTCCACGAGTGACATGACGACTCGTAGGGACTAGCCACAGGTCATTATCTCCCTCGTGGGGACATCGATCCTTCCTTTATTCTAGGCCTACCCACGAGTCACTTGTAGACTCATTGGGTCTCCTCATGAGTCATTCCATGATCGTCCTATACCTGCAACATAAATTCCAGAATTTTCCCAGGTCTGATCTTTGAGCTCTCGAGGTATAACATTATCCTACATTACAACCATCTTAAGTCTTAATTGATCCTAAATTCCATGTTCTATATTAGTGTATTATTTATACTAAGGGCAAGCCTGTGGGTCACCTTTTGCATGCATGTAGAGTTCTTTGGGAGTGTAAGCAGATTTTGTTTCATCTATGCCCAAGTTAAAATTATTATATATCATGTGAGTAAAAGGGCATCTCTCCAAATAAAGAGGGGCACATAATGGTGAAATTTTGGTGTATCTTTGATTGCTAAATTACATATGTTCATGTTGGACAAACATATCTTGTTGAGTTAGTTCTAGAAGCTAAGTGATTTCGACATATTACCTTTGCATGTTGATCTTATATGCATATTGAGTGAATTGTTGGAGCTTGATTGAATTGTATAATGACCCTGAGTATAAGTAGACATATTTGTAAGGTGAATTTTTTGCGAAACTTGAATGTGAAAATGGTAGATAGTTCGAGGATGAATAATAGTTTAAGTGTGAGGTGGTGATTTTGGGTGTATTTACGAACTTATTTGCCATATTTTACACATACTTAGATATGTCAGTTTTGAGAACAAATTATGTGTGATTGCTTTGGTTTTGTATGATATTTGTGAAAACAAAACATCATAAATGATTAGATGTTTGCAGGGATAAAAAATGACAGATTTTTGACTCATTTGGGGCTTAAAAGAGTAAGTATTGCTAAACTGGACTCAAGAGGAACAAGTGTTACAACATAGTAGAGGTTGGTATGCACACCAGCGCACTGGACCACGCGACGCGGAGCAACAGTGGCACGATGGGATGCACGATACGGACCCCCTATTGTTGACTCAAATCCTAAAAATCCTCATCCCAATCCATGTAGGAAGAGATGTAGACTTATTCTACTACTATAAATATTTCATATCCCAAAGCAGGAGGGGCGTTACTGGCACTCTGTGCCATACCTAATCAAGCACACCCTACCACCAGACTCATTACAGTAAGCCAGAACCAATAAGATTTGTAAAAATAATAACATACTAACAATAGAAATCAACAAAACATGGAAAGCAGGTATTATGCTACTGGATTCGTTAAGGGCCCTTGATTCAATCAACAAGTCTGTGGCCAACAACCTATCTGGTGGTTCTATTATGGATCAAACATATAGGTCGGCCAAAGCCCTTCTAGACAGAATGACAAAGACCAATAGGGCTTGGCACATGAGAGAAACAAATGTGTCTAGTCATAAGATCAGCTCAAGTGCATTAGCAGTTGAGTTGCAAAAAAGGGATGAAGAGCGAGATGAGAATCTGGCCAAGATAATGACATAGTTAGAATTAATGAAAAAACACATGATAGGAGTAGGGACCAAGGCGGTAAATACTGTGGGAATGCAAGGTCCATTACAATATGAGGGAGAGTTGTCACCGCCAAGATATGAAGAAGAATGCCAATACATGGGAAATCAAATGGGAGGTCCTCGACTTGGATTCCAAGGAGCACATTAAGGCCCATGGCGCTCAAGGGATGACAACCAAGGTTGGAGAAATCGTGAGCCGTAGGGATGGCCCGAAAGAAATGAAAGGTGGGGTAATAGGAAGCCAAACCAAGAGGGTGATCGCTATCATTGGAGTTCAAACCCATATGTTCCCCCTCCAAAGGTTGGAAATTCCCACAATTAGCCGGGCGTGAGTGATGCGGGTAACTCAAAAATTGAAGAAATGCTATCTAGAGTTCTGAAGAAAGTAGAGTCGACCGAGAGCGGGGTGAAAGAATTAAAAGGGGAGGTGTCTAACCTTACCCAAACAGTGAGTTCACACTAAGCCTCCATCAAGCATTAAGAGGCCGAAATGAATCACTTGTCGGCTCAAATTAACCCCCGGATGAAGGGAGCACTACCTAGTGACACAATGCCTAAACCAAAGAAAGATTGTCAATGCGTGGCTATGGTCACTAGGAGTAGCAAGGTGATTGGAGATGCCCTGGTGAAGCCTAGTGAGGTTGATAACTCCAAATAGGATAAAGAACATGAAGTCGACAAAATGCCAATGACTCCAAGGAATGAGGAAAAGATTGATGAGGAATGAGAGGGAAAGGATGATGAAATCCTCTCACATGCTAATAATGATGAAACGGGTATGAAGGCCCCAATTGATGACAAGGTTGAATCAATAATCTCACCTTCTTATCAACAACGGTTGGCCAAGAAAAGAAGGACGATCAGTTTGAAAAGTTTGTTGACATGTTTAGCAAGTTGTCCATAAATATACCATTATTGAATGCTCTACTCCAAATGCCCGGTTATGCAAAGTTTATGAAAGAATTGCTGAAAAAGAAAAAGGTGATTGATGCAGGTAATGGGAGAAAAAGCACCATTGTAGTGCGGTGATGATGAGTAATCTTTCCATAAAACGAGAGGACCCAGGAGCTTCCACAATCCCCTATACAATTGGGAGTGTGTTTAACAAAGCTCTTTGTGATCTTGGTGCCAGCATAAATTTAATGCCTCTGCTCATTTTCAAGAAATTGGGACTT
Organism: Datura wrightii; assembly: GCA_035772735.1. NCBI lineage: Eukaryota > Viridiplantae > Streptophyta > Magnoliopsida > Solanales > Solanaceae > Datura > Datura wrightii. The sequence continues at coordinate 85,283,437 of JASDFA010000006.1, read as the reverse complement.
GTAAGCACAAAGCCGACATTGATAAGGCTGCTCATGGTAGATAGGTCCATAAAAACACCGGTGGGGGTGTTAGAAAATGTGTTGGTAAGAGGGGACAAGTTTATTCTACCTACAGATTTTGTTATTTTTGATTGTGAAATGGATGTAGAGGTTCCCATTATTTTGGGTAGACTGTTGTTAGCTATGGGTAGAGCCATGGTGGACGTGGAGCTTGGGGAGCTAAAATTTTGAGTTAGAAGTGAGGAAGTCACCTTCAATATGTGTCCATCAGATGAAATGCCCCTTGAATGCAAGGTAGTTAGAGTGTTGCAAAATGTAGAGGAGGACAAGGGATTGGAGCTGAAGGAGATGGAGTCGGATGATGATCCGTTGAAAAAGAGTTGTTCAAAAGAGATCTACATCATGCCATGATGCAACCCAAGTCTTTAGTGAAATATTTGATGTCTTTGTTGTTTTTGTTTTTGTAGGAGCTGTGAAGTGAGGAACAAAGGGAGAAACAAATCATGAAGAGAAGAACAACGCGGAACCGGTGAGTCGCTGGTATAGAAGCGCGAAGTGCTGATGAAGGAAAATACAAAATAGAAGGCTAGGGTTTGGATCGAAGGACTAGCAGACCCATCGCGAACTACCGAATCAAAATTGTGGACCTCCAGTGGGTTGTCAATGTAAGACAGAGGACCTAAAGCTCCGGCACATAAGTCGCGGGTAACCGGCGGCTCGTCGATTCACTCCGCGAATCGCTGGTGGATCACCGGCCAAGGAACAACTAACTGGGCATAATACATGGAAAGGGAAAATTGAAGCAGTGGAATGCCGGTATGATCCGGTGAACAGCCGATGAAGTGCCGATCGAGGTATAAGCTTGTTTCAACATATAATTTAAAGAGCGAGCCCTCAAAATCCCAAATACCTGATCAGCCACCCTACTCTGCAAATATTCCCCTAGTTCCCCTTTTTCCATTATTTTTTCCATTCCATCTATTTCTCTTCATTACCCAACATTTCCACTTCCCCATTTTTTTCTCTTTTCAATCTTTCCACTTTTCCACCTTTACATCTCCCACTTCCCACAAACACACACAGATTAAACTCTCCACCTTCCCTTCCACCTATCAAAATTCCACCTTTCACGTATAAAATCCTCTCCATATCTCGCTAACACACTCACTTCACTCACATTTCTTTCCTCCACTACATATATCTCGAAGTGCCACTGTAAGATTTAGCTAAGCTTTTGAAGTTCAAGTGTGCAAGCAATCCTACACTTTGGTAAAAGTTTTCTTGCCCTTGTCTTGATTTTCTCATTGATGCTTAATTCTTTAGCAGTAATACTTTGTTTCCCCTCCTTATTGAACTCATGAATTAGCTCTAGTTGTTGAATGGAATGGGGAATATGTGTTTATGTGTGTGAAATGTTGAAAAGGGTGAAGTATGAGTAACCCAATTGAATAAAATGCAATGTTTTACCCGATGATAGCCCTGGTGACGCCATTCTTAAGGGCTAAACGTCATGAGATCGTGTTTAAATGGAGTAGTGCTGATTTTCTCATGTTGTGTGTGACTGTGTGTTAATGGGTGCCTATGATTTGTTATGTTCATATTGGAGATGATGGGGTCCGGCGTTTCGCCAGTAAGATTCGGTGAATTGTTGATGGAACACCGGCTCACTTTGAAAATTGGCTTCAAGCCACTGAGTGGATCCTGGGTTACATCAGCGGTTCATGAATCTAGACCGGAGATTCGCCGCTTAATCACTGACACATCCCTAACTTGCCCAATTTTTTGTAAAGCATTGGTGGCCAAGCAGCGGTCCGCAAAATTGCTCCTGTGAACCGCCAGTCCTTCGCCGGTGCTATTGGCCCTATAAACGATTGTTTTGTTTCCCTTGTTTCTCAACTCTCTCTTAGATTAGTTTTGATAATTTTAATTTTCTCTTCAAATAGTTGTCACTAATTTCATTCTTGCAGAAAAACAAACCACGTCATTCGTTTCATTCATTTCAAAATAGAACACGCCCGATAAGGGAAATCATCAATCATCAAAATAAAAAAACAACCTGACAAAGGCTTGACTTAATAAAATTCAAACAAAAACATAAGAACATCAAAAGAAACATCCATCCCTGGCCCTATTATAAACTGCGTTCATCCCTCCCCCATTTAAAAGAATATCTTGTCCCCAATGTAAATATGCAAAAGGGAAAGGGACAAGAAACTCCCTGAGTGGGTCACTCTTCTTCATCATCAGCATCTGCCTTCCTACACCACTACCACTGGCTTCACCTAGCCAAATAAAATCATCTCCTATCCATTCAAAAAGATCATCAATTGGACCCTGGACGAAGGAAGGAGCAGCCATTGCAACATCTAAGTCGCTCATATCCGGCACTTCTATCGAAGCCCGATTCTTCCACTCTTGTACCTCAGTCCGCAGTGAAGGGACTGCCCTTGCTACTACATCTACCTTCTTGAATAGTGTGGTGACATTCTCATACAGTGATTTGAGCTCCTTTTTGATTGTTTTGGCATTGAGTACGGGGAGGCTTTTAGCCAATCGTTGGAGTTGGCTTTAGTGCGAGTTTGTCATCTCCACGAGTCTATGGAGACCACTTGGCTGAGAGGATTGCGTAGGGGGAGATGCTCCCCACTGAGGCATGTCACCTGATGCTTGGCCTAACATTTCTAGCTAGGGCGTATTTGACTCTGCGGCGTGTGGTAATTGGTCTGACCCATAGGAGAGGGATCCTTCTTGAATTCTAAAGGCCTGCAATCTCTTTCTTTTCATTGTCGGTGCCTCAGCATCTCTCTCCCAATAAATGTCTATCACTCCTAGAGCAGAAGAAAGAGTTTCATCAGGGAACCGAGGCACTCCAGCTGCTGAGCAAAGCTGGGAAATCAAGACGGCATAGGGCATTGAAGTGTTGGACTATCGGGCCTTTTTATTCATTTGCTAAGCAACAATTTCGCCCAAGTTAATGGGGACTCCTGTCACAATGCAGGCAATAAGGATGGCAGTTTCAGGGCTGACCCTCTGCTTCATTTTTAGAGGGGATGATCCGAGCACAAATAAAATTCAGCCACAGTTTGGCCTCGAACTTCAAATCATGGTGAGAGATTTCACCACCCATTAATGCCCAGAGAGGATTGTCAACAACAATGATGCGGGCTACCCAAGCAAACTGATCCTTCATATCAGCTACCCGAGCCATGTACTCCGTACCGGTGTAAATCTCATCCTCCAAAAATAGGTAATTTATGGAAGCTGGGGTTATGTCAACTTCCACTCCCCAAATTATAACTGATGGAAAACATAGGAAATCATCCACTTTGCGCCTGTGTTGCATGCTCTCTTTTCGAGCCTGATATAAAGCATAGAATTTCGTTACCAAGCTGGGGTAGTAAGGTGGGAGAGGGTTGGAGAATTCATGCCATTGCCTTTTTGTGAATTGCTCGGTGATGTTGGGAAAATCATCTCTCAACCCCGCCAAGTCAAACTGCTTTTCCACGGTGATTGATCGGCCTTGACAAATGACATAGTGCTCTTGCATGTTGGAGACGCATGGTATGAAAGGAGGATTTCTGGTTGCAACTCTTATTATGATGACCTATGTCCCTATTATAGAGGACCACTCTTGGAAAGATTGCAAATATGCCCCTAGAAGGGATATGAGTGCACCTTCTCCTTCCTATGATGGGTATAGATGCGCATTATGTGGTAGTCATGGGAGACATTAGGATGGATGCCCAAATGGGGTCACTTCTCATTATAGTGGCTATGATAGAAATTGTGCTTCTATGTTTGAAGGGAATGAAGCCATGGAAACAGAGGGAAGGAGAAATACATGTGGGCGCATGGAAACCATGCTCCAAGACTTTTTGGAGTGGGAGTCTAATGCGGAAAATAATGAAAACCCCTCCATGCCCATGGAATCCAAAACTCCTCAAGAAGAAGGCTATGAAACTCTAAAAGAAGAAGCATAGGAGATATTAAGGAGCATAACAAGAAGAAGTGAACAATGGGGCATAGCTCAACTTGACTCATGGTAGGAAGCTCAAAATAATGGTGAAGAAGAAGTCAAGGTGAGTGTTAAAGAAGTCATAGAGGTGTGCCAACCAACCAACATTGTAAAAGTGCAAGATGCCAAGATTGAAGAAGTGACACTAGAGTCTCCAAATGACATCCAACAAATCACACTCAGGGACTCAAGTGCACTTGAAAAGGAGGATGTCAAGAAAGAAGTATGAGAGTGACTTAGACTGCCCTCTACTCATTTTTCAACATTGAACTTGGTTGAAAAAATGAATACTGAGGAGACCAATTCAATGGAGGAAGCTGAGGAGGAATATCAAGGTGGCATCATCTTAGTGTATGTAATGCCAACAAGGCCAAAGCACCTCCCTCCTTTAAGGGACAAGAAAAATAAGATGCAAAATCCATTGTTGGTCCCTTGATGCTTAGACCACCACCCCTCAAGTGGAGTAGAAGAATGGATAAGAAGTTAGGGGTGCGATTCAAATGCTCAAAGTGGAGACAAAAGTTGTGAAGTTGAAGTTGTCGAGCCACAACGTTAACTAAGGCTCTTCTTGGAAGGCAACCGAAGTGCTTTTACATTTTATTTTTTATTTTTATTTTATTTCTCTTTTGTTTTGTTCTACTTGATGTTTGTGTTGTATTTATCTGTGCAGTGGTGAAACAAGTATGAAATGTGATGAAGGTGAGAGAAGCCAAATTCAAAGTGAGTAGCTGGCGCTAAACCGGCGAAGCGCAAATTCAAATGCATGAACGAAGATGTCAAACAGAATGCTTGGAAAAAAATTCCTTAAGCAGTGACACGTCAGCTTTAGACCAGAATAACGTTGGTTCAAAGGCGGGAAACACTAGTCGAATGCCAATTATGAGCAGAAGGCCCAGGGAGTTCTTTCACCTATTCCTTCCTTACTTTGTTTTACCATGCGCGTCGACGACAATGCTTTATTTGTGTTAGGGGGTGAAGTCTGAGTAACCCACTTGTTAAGTGATGCACGATATGTCCCTACGATAGATTGGGTGACTCTTAAGGGCAAGTTGTCATTACTTGCTAGTAGTATCGCCTTTTTAGATAGTAGTCTTTGAATAAACCCCAAGGGTTTTCTTTATACTACGGTTCTTTCCTAGGGAGAGATTTCTTTTTCTTTTCTTTTTGTTGTCGAACCGGGTTGGCACTTCCGATGATAGATAGAGGGGCGACTTTCTTAAGGGAAAATGTCAAGTCTAGAGTCTTGTCGAGTCTTTTGTGCACTTATTTGATGAGTTACCACCAACATTTCTTGCTTTGTGTTGTGCATGAGTTTTGAAAAGAAAACAGGGGCATCTAAATGTGAAATGAGCACTCTCTTGTCATGAATTATAAATTCCTTGCTTGCCTTTTTGATTCACAATTAGCTTGTCAAAATTCATTTCTCTTAATGTGATGAAGGAAGTGCGTGAACTCCTTGGATTGTGATGCCTTGTGTGGTGAGGCTTTTGGCTTAATTCTTGTGTATGCATGATTGTCTAGAACTTACCCTAAGTGTGATTCAATGCGAAATGATAGATGGGGCTGCACTTAGAACATGATCTTAGGCCCTCTTTTGTTAGTCACTTCACCCAAAATGACCTCCTTGGACATTAATCATTGATAACCAACATTTGAGCCTTGGACCCTTTCATGGAAACCACATTACAAGACTAATGACCATTTTTAATCCTTCTCTTTGGCACCCATCCTCCCTAATGGCTAGTGGTGAAACAAGGAAAAATAATGGGGGCCTTAAGCCCAAGAAATATGGGGCAATAAGGAAATAAACGTGAAATAAGGCAAAAGCCTAAGTTTGGGGGTTTGCAAGAGTAGGGGGGGAAATAAGAGCTTCAAAGAAAGATGGCACCAAAGTTGTGATAAGATGAATGAAATGATGGGGTAAAAGCCCTCGGATCATCAAAAGAGAAAGAATAGTTAAAAGGTGTTATTCCTTGCATAAGATAAGGCTAAATGTGAAGTTCATAGGTGTTATAAGGGTGGCTCATGCCACAGAAAAGTTGAAGATGATGAACAAGGAGGAATAAGGTGGACTGATCTCAATAATATAGTGGGATGTGAAAAGTGTTTGTAAAGGCATTAGGAAGGCTTTAATCTCTAAAGCTAAATATGCATCCTACCCTTACTCCGAGCCTTCATTATGACCCATAAGTCCTAATTGATTTTGTAACACCCTAAAAGTTCCTAAGATTACACCCGGGATCGAAATTTGAAGTTGGCTGAAAAGCTGGGGAAAAGTCACAGAACGGGCGACGTAACGAGTCATGGTTGGAAACTACGGGTCGTTATATGCAGTCATGGTTATGGGAGTCCTAGTGGCAGTGGATACAATGGATGGAGTAACAACTCGTTTCTTGAAGAAATGAGTCATTGTTTGTGATCGTGGGTGAGTACTATACTTAAGCATGGGATGTAACGAGATTTTCAACGAACCGTTGTGAGCTACGATGATTCATTGTCACCAATTGTTGTCCAGGTGGTCAGATCTACAGTGGAATTAACGGATGTGCAATACCTCGGGAAGGCCTAAGAATAGACCTGGGAGTGGAATTTGAAAAGTGCAGAAAACTGGCAAAATATCACAGACGAGTCAATGTATGTTGTCGTTGGATTGGGGGATGTTGGTGGAAGTGGAGACAACGAGTGGTGTGATGACCCGTTTTGAGATACAACCAGCCGTACTTTTTAGTCGTGGTTAGGATCAGGCTGGGCGGCAGTGAGAACCACGGGAGACAGGATGACTCATTGTGGGAAACAACAAGCTGTCATTTGCTGACGTAGGAAGGAGTTAGGATCTTCAGGAGGCCTTCAATGGGTTAAGACCACAACTCATTGGAAGGAACCACGAGTCATGGTGAGGCTCGTGGTAAGTGGCATAAGATTTTATAATGAGCAAACAACGGACGGTGCAACAGATCGCGGTTTCGTAGGACAAGTCGTCCTGTCCGTCCGTTGGTTAAGTTTCGAGAGAAGGCATTTAATAGCCCATACAGCGAGAGATAGGATGGTGCGTGGGTGGTTTCCACGACCCGTTAGTACCACCCGTGGGTTCCATCCGGCCAATTTTCAGGGCAGGTTCATTAAGTGTATTTTTGACTTTTTCACGATATAAGACCCTAAACTGCGTCATTTTGTGTATTTTCTGAGTGTGATAAGATGGGTTAAGTCCCGAATGCATGCCCATGCCCATGCAAGAGCTTTTAAAGAGATTTTAGGGAGATTCAAGGTCTTCTTCTCCAAGTTTCCATCAATTCCGTTGTGGGTATTCAAGGAATATTGAATCAGTCCTTTTCTAGGCATGTAAGGTCTTCAACGGGTGGATTCTTCCACACCCATGCGCCTATTTTATGACTCTAATTATAAATTATCAAAAACTCATGGAAATTTTGTATTTTATTTATATAAAATCTAATAATTTAATTATGGGTTTTGTGATTTTGAAATATTATCATACCCTATGGATTTTGATCATCTTTTGAGATTTAAATTGATTATAATATTCTATATTTGATTTCTAAGCAATTAAGCTCAATTATGCATGCTCCATGAGGAATCGATTTATGATCTATTATCCCATCGATGTTCTTTACAAGTCCATCAAGAATTATGTTTTAAGTTATGAATTCACTATGCTACCCATTATAATTTTACGAAATTCAAGCTATATGCATGATTTACGACTATGTATGAGTCTTATTAACTATGAATTATGTTTTTGGCCGACTCACGGGCATCATTTCATGGCTAGTTCACATATTTTAAAGCATGTTTACAATTATCATGATTTAACTAGCCCATAAACTCATAAATGTATTATTATGAGCACTATATATGTTTTGGGAGTAGTATCGAACACCGAGTAGGTTCGGGGATCAAGTTAAGCCCCGGATCTCATGAACTACATGCCACCGTAGGTATGTCGGGACCATTTCATGTTAATTCCTGGCCAAACAGCCCTTTTCATGGTGATATCACACTTTCATGGTCCTACCCTTGGCAAGGTACGGACACCCTCTCGACTAGGGTTATAAAATGAGTTTCATGTGTGCTAATATGAGGTATGTTGGTTAAGAGAATCTCCCACTGATCCAAATGATTTATGCATGTTATAATTATGTATATTGACTCAAGTTATTTTAATTAAAGCTCTTCTATTACGAATATGACTATGTTATGCTACGAATGTTTTGAAAACCTTAAATCGTATGATAGGTCATGATGATTTACAATACGAGCATGTTGTCCTACTCTTATGATTACTTATGGATTTTTAAACATATTTTAATTGTCCTTTTTACTTACCTTGCATACTTGGTACATTACATGTACTGACCGCATCTCTCTATATGGTATCGTTTCATGATACAAGTCCCGGTTCTCAGGCTCCTCCCCACCAGTATCTAGTCTCAGCCTTGCTCTCAGCATAATTGGTGAGTCCTCATGTCCGAGGGTTACATGTTCACACTCTATGTAATTCCTTTCAGTTTCTAGATGTTGGATTAGTTGGGGAGTTGTCCCATCAATCCACTTGTCATATTTAGAGGCTTATCAGACAAAAAGTTGTATTTCCATCATATTGTATAAGTATCGTACTGTTCTTCCCCTTATGTTATTTTATAATTATGTTCTTTATGTTAAGTCTTCTGCTCATGTGATTGAATTAGATGTATTCTCATGCCATAGGTTCACTTGGGGTCTCTCAGGACTCCTTGTACCGTGTCTACGATCCAGGTGTACGCTTGGATCATGACAAACTTGGTATCAGAGCCATAGGTTTGAAGTCTCCTAGGAAGTCTAAAAGAAGCGTTGAGTAGAGTCTTTTTCATGGGTGTGAAGCGCTACACACTTATGATGAAGAGACTACTAGATGTTTAGGGAAATGTTCCCTTCTTTCATGATCTATGTCATGCGATGAACATCCTTTACTCTTCTAATTCGTGCTATTCGCATTTGCATAATCATGCCTCCATGTCGAGTGAATATCAGGAGGAACGGAAATGGTAATGATCATGAGGGTGCCCATGATGTGAGCATTAGCCAGCTCCATCCATTCATGAGGAGCATGCACCAGAGCTAGCTGCCTACGCTGAGTTTAGGGTTGCGATTCAGATGTAGGAACAGGCTACCAGCTCAAGTACAGAATTAGACCATGGCATATTATCCGCAAAATAGGAATGCGAAAGCTGTTAGGGTGAGGGACTTTTTGAGGATGAGCCCTCTGGAGTTCACAGGGTCGAAGGTAGATGAGGACCCACATGACTTTATTGAGGAAATTCTGAAGATCACCCAGGTTATGGGGGTGAATAATGGGGAACATGTTGATTTGACCTCCTATCAGCTCAAGCGGTAGCACATATACAGTTTAAGCAATGGAGAGATGCTAGGACAACAGGTGCAAGCCCGATAGGTTGGGGTGAGTTCCATACCGCATTCATGGATCAGTTCTTCCCTCGGGAGATAAGGGAGTTTAATGTAGCCGAGTTTGTTAATTTGAAACAGGGAAACATATCGGTCTAGGAGTATGCCTTTGAGTTCACTCATCTATCTAAATATGCTCCAGCGTTGGTGGCAGATCAGCGGGATCAGGTGAGCCACTTTGTGCATGGAGTAGCATATTACTTGGACAAGGATTGCCGGATTGCTATTCTATACTGGGACATCGACTTTTCCCATATTGTATTGCATTCCCACCATATGGAGTAAGTCTGTAGGGGCAGAGAGAGGCCAAGAGGGCCAGGACCGATGGCTATGGGGTTTCTCAGGCCAGACTAGGGTGTGGACCACGTCAACAGCCCCAGCACAAGTCTATTGCGCTAGCTCCATCATCGGCTAGCACGCCATCCAGGTTCAGAGGTGACCAGAGGAGCAGGGCTACAGGTTTGAGGGATCATGGTAGCATACAGGTGGAGTGCACCTTCCTATTTTGTGCAAAATGCGGCGAGAACACCCCCGAAAGGTGCCTGGTCGGTGCAGATGCTTTTTTCGGGTGTTGCAAACCCGGACACAGGTTCAGAGATTGCCATGCAACCAGTTCTACTGCTCTAGCAGCATGACCCCCTCAGCAGGGTGCCTCCACTAGTTCAACAAGCAGTCGGCGCCAAAACTGATTTTATGCCCTAGTACCCCGCCAAAAGCAGGAGGCATCGCCAGATGTGGTCACGGGTATGTTGCAAGTCTATCATGTTGGTGCATATGCCTTGTTAGATCCAAGAGCTACTTTATCTTTTGTGACCCCTTATATTGCTAGTAGTTTTGGAGTTAGTAATGAAATTTTATCAGAACCATTCTCCGTATCCACTCTGGTCAGTGAAGCAGTGGTTGCTAGGTGGGTATATAGAGGTTGCCCCATCACTATGTTGTATAACGTTACCTTCGCAGACTTAGTGGAGTTGGCCATGACTAACTTTGATATCATCTTGGGTATGGATTTGTTGTTTGCATGTTACGCTTTGATTAATTATAGGACCCGTGCGGTGGAATTCCAATTTCTGGGTGAGTCAGTTTTGGAGTGGAAGGGTAACTCAGTCATACCCGTCGAGCGGTTTATCTCATATCTAAAGGCCAGGAAAATATTCTCTAAAGGTTTCTTGTACCACCTAGTTAGGGTTAAGGATGTAGAGTCCGAGACCCCAACTATTCAGTCAGTTCCAGTGGTGTGAGAATATCCAGAAGTGTTCTCTAATGATTTTCCAGGTGTTCCTCCGGAGAGGGAAATTGATTTCGGTATTGATCTATAACCCGATACGCAGCCTATCTCCGTTCCTCCTTACAGGATGGCTCTAACGGAGCTAAAAGAGTTGAAGGAACAGTTGAAGGACTTGTTGGATAAGGGTTTCATTACACCTATCAAGTCTTCATGGGGTGCACCAGTTCTCTTTGTTTGAAAGAAGGATGGATCCCTTTGGATGTGCATTGATTATCGACAACTTAATAAGGTCACCATCAAGAATAGGTAACCCTTACCCAGGATTGATGATTTATTTGACCAGCTCCAGGGTGCCAGATGTTTCTCGAAGATAGATCTCAGGTCCGAATATCACCAGCTAAGAGTTTGGGAGTGTGATATTCCAAAAACAACCTTCAAAACTCGGTATGGCCACTATGAGTTCGTATATATGTGTTTTGGACAAACAATTGCTCCTGCAGCTTTTACGGACTTGATGAACAGGGTGTTCAAGAAATATCTGGACATGTTCGTGATCGTGTTAATCAATGATATTCTTATATACTCCCAGAGCGAGGAGGAGCATGCCGCTCATTTGAGGATAGTGCTGCAGACCCTCAAGAATCGTCAGTTGTATGCAAATTTAGCAAATGTGAATTTTGTCTAGACTCGTGGCATTTTTGGATTACGTTGTATCATGTGAGGGTATAAAAGCAGATTCACAGAAAATCAAAGTGGTAAAGAATTGGCCCAGATTGGTGAATCCTTTAGAAATTTGAAGTTTCTTAGGCTTAGTAGGCTACTACCGAAGATTGTTTGATGGCTTTTCATTAACTGCAGCCCCATTGAATAGGTTGACTCAGAAAAAGGTGAAGTTCCAATGGTCGGATGCTTGTAAAAAAGCTTCCAAGAGTTGAAGACCCGACTTACTTCAGCACAAGTGTTGACTTTACTAAAGGGTACTGATGGATTTTTTGTATATTATGATGCCTCAAGAGTCAGACTGGGGTGTGTGTTGATGCAACGTGGTAAAGTGATAGCATATGCCTCGCGACAGCTAAAGGTTCACGAAAGAAATTACCCAACCCATGATCTTGAGCTGGCCGCTGTAGTGTTTTCATTAAAGATATGGCAGCATTACTTCTATGGAGTCCACATGGATGTGTTCACGAATCACAAGAGCTTGAAATATGTGTTCACGCAGAAAGACCTCAATCTTCGGCAAAAGAGGTGATAAAGGACTACGATATGAGAGTCCTTTACCACCAGGGCAAGGCAAATGTGGTTGTGGATGCACTTAGTAGTCTCTCTATGGAGAGTGTGTCCTACGTGGATGAGGGAAAGAAGGAGTTGGTGAAAGAGGTCCACCGACTTGCAAGGTTGGTGGTTAGATTAATCAACTCGACCGATGGCAGCGTTGTTGTGCAGAATGGACAAAATCATCCTTGGTGGTTTATGTCAAATCTAAGCAGGATGAGGATCCAATCTTGAGGAAGCTGCAGGAAGCGGTTCGGAGTCAAAAGGTGGAGGTTTTATCCCAAGGGGGAGATGGTGTTCTACGCTACCAGGGTCGGCTATGCATCCCGGACGTTGATAACTTAAGAGTTTGCATTTTGCATGAGGCACATGGTACTAGGTATTCCATCCATACGGGATCCACGAAGATTTATCGGGGACTTGCGGGAAATCTATTGGTGGGATGGTATGAAGAAGGATATCACATAGTTCGAACCCAAGTGTCCAAACTATCAGCAAGTGAAAGTGAAACATCAAAGACCGGGAGGTGTACTTCAGGATATCAGCATCCCCACATGGAAGTGGGAAGAAATTAACATGGATTTCACTACACTTCTACCCCATACTCGCCAGCAATACGACTCCATTTGGGTGGTGGTCGACGGGTTAACCAAGGTTATATACTTTTTACCGATCAAAACCACGGATTCAGCGAACCATTATGCCAAATTGTACATTCGGGAGTTGGTTCGACTTCATGGAATGCCCTTGTCTATTATTTCAGACCGAGGTACTCATTTTACCTCTCAATTCTGGCATTCTTTTCAAAAGGGACTTCGGACTCAAGTTAAGCTAGTACAGCCTTCAACCCATAAACAGACGGCCAGGCAGAAAGAACCGTTCAGACCTTCGAGGATATGTCGAGGGAATGCGTTATGGATTTCAAAGGTAGTTTGAATGATCATTTTCCCTTGATCGAATTTGCCTATAATAACAGTTATCACTCCAGTATCATATGGCACCATTCGAGACTCTTTATGGATAAAGGTGTAGATCGCCCATCCGATGGTTTGAGGTTGGTGAGGCAGCCATGATAGTACCTAATTCGGTTCATGAGGCCATGGTAAAGGTCTAGTTTATAAGGGACCGATTAAAAACCTCTCAGAGTCATCAGAAATCATATGCTGATGTGAGGAGAAGATATTTGGAGTTTGATGTGGATGATTGGGTAATTCTAAAGATATCTCCCATGAAGGTAGTCATGCGGTTTGGAAAGAAAGGGAAACTCAGTCCCCGCTACGTCGGTCCCTACTAGGTTGTGAGAAGAGTTGGTAAGGTGGCGTATGAGTTGGACTTGCCATCGGAGTTATATTCAGTTCATCCCGTCTTTCATGTGTCGCTTTCAAAAAAGTGTTTGGGTGATCCACTCTGGTCGGTGAATCAGTGGTAGCTAGGCGGGTATATAGAGGTTGCCCCATCACTATGTTGTATAAGGTTACCTTCGCAGACTTAGTAGAGTTGGCCATGACTGACTTTAATATCATCTTGGGTATGGATTAGTTGTTTGCATGTTACACTTCAATTAATTATAGGACTTGTGCGGTGCAATTCCGATTTCTGGGTGAGTCAGTTTTGGAGTGGAAGGGTAACTAAGTCATACCTGCCGAGCGGTTTATCTCATATCTAAAGGCCATGAAAATGATCTCTAAAGGTTGACTGTACCACCTAGTTAGGGTTAAGGATGTAGAGTCCGAGACCCCAACTATTCAGTCAGTTCCAGTGGTGTGTGAATATGCGAAAGTGTTCCCCGATGATTTTCCAGGTGTTCCTCCCGAGAGGGAAATTGATTTCGGTATTGATCAATAACTCGATACGCAGCCTATCTCTGTTTCTCCTTACAACATGGCTCCAACCGAGCTAAAAGAGTTGAAGGAACAGTTGAAGGACTTGTTGGATAAGGGTTTCATTAGACCGAGCAAGTCTTCATGGGGTGCACCAGTTCTCTTTGTTTGAAAGAAGGATGGATCCCTTCGGATGTGCATTGATTATCGATAGCTTAATAAGGTCATCGTCAAGAATAGGTAACCCTTACCCAGGATTGATGATTTATTTGACCAGCTCAAGGATGCCAGATGTTTCTCGAAGATAGATCTCAGGTCCGGATATGACCAGCTCAGAGTTTGGGAGTGTGATATTCAAAAAACAACCTTTAGAACTCTGTATGGCCACTATGAGTTTTTATTTATGTCTTTTGGACAAACTAATGCTCTTGCAGCTTTTATGGACCTGATGAACAAGGTGTTCAAGAAATATCTGGACATGTTCGTGATCGTGTTCATTAATGATATTCTTATATACTCCCGGAGCGAGGAGGCGTTTGCCACTCATTTGAGGATAGTGTTGTAAACCCTCAAGAATCGTCAGTTGTATGCAGAGTTTAGCAAGTGTGAATTTTTTCTAGACTCGTGGCATTTTTGGGTCACGTTGTATCAAGTGAGGGTATAAAAGTAGATTCACAGAAAATCAAAGCGGTGAAGAATTTGCCCAGATCGGTGAATCCTTCTGAAATTTAAAGTTTCTTAGGCTTAGCAGGCTACTACCGAAGATTTTTTGAGGTCTTTTCATCAACTGCAGCCCCATTGAACAGGTTGACTCAGAAAAAGGTGAAGTTCCAATGGTCGGATGCTTGTGAGAAAAGCTTCCAAGAGTTGAAGACCCAACTTACTTCAGCACCAGTGTTGACTTTACTTAAGGGTACTGATGGCTTTGTTGTATATTATGATGCCTCGAGAGTCAGACTGGGGTGTGTGTTGATGCAATATCGGAAAGTGATAGCATATGCCTCGCGACAGCTAAAGGTTCATGAAAGAAATTACCCGACCCATGATCTTGAGTTGGCTGCGGTAGTGTTTTCATTAAAGATATGGCAGCATTACTTGTATGGAGTCCACATTGACGTGTTCACGGATCACAAGAGTTTGCAATATGTGTTCACGCAGAAAGACCTCAATCTTCGGCAAAAGAGGTGATTGGAATTACTAAAGGACTAGGATACGAGTGTCCTTTACCACCAGGGCAAGGCCAATGTGGTTGCGGACGCACTTAGTAGGCTCTCTATTGAGAGTGTGTTGCACGTGGATGAGGGAAAGAAGGAGTTGGTGAAAGAGGTCCACCGACTTGCAAGGTTGGGGGTTAGATTAATCAACTCGACCGATGGCAGCGTTGTTGTGCAGAATGGACAAAATCATCCTTGGTGGTTTATGTCAAATCTAAGCAGGATGAGGATCCAATCTCGAGGAAGCTGAAGGAAGCAGTGCGGAGTCAAAAGGTGGAGTTTTTCTCCCAAGGGGGAGATGGTGTTCTACGATACCAGGGTCGGCTATGCATCCCGGATGTTGATAACTTAAGAGTTTGGATTTTGCATGAGGCACATAGTACTAGGTATTCCGTCCATATGGGATCCACGAAGATGTATCGGGACTTGCGGGAAATCTATGGGTGGGATGCTATGAAGAGGGATATTACAGAGTTCGTACCCAAGTGTCCAAACTATCAGGAAGTGAAAGTCGAACATCAAAGACCGGGAGGTGTACTTCAAGATATCAGCATCCCCACATGGAAGTGGGAAGAAATTAACATGGATTTCATTATAGTTCTACCTCATACTCGCCAGCAATACGACCCCATTTGGGTGGTGGTCGACGGGTTAACCAAGGTTGCACACTTCTTGCCGGTTAAAACCACGGATTCAGCGAACCATTATGACAAATTGTACATTCGGGAGTTGGTTCGACTTCATGGAGTGTCGTTGTCTATTATTTGAGACTGAGGTACTCATTTTACCTCTCAATTCTGGCGTTCTTTTCAAAAGGGACTTCGGGCTCAAGTTAAGCTCAGTACGGCCTTCCACCCATAAACAGACGGCCAGGCAGAAAGAACCATTTAGACCCTCGAGGATATGTTGAGGGAATGTGTTATGGATTTCAAGGGTAGTTGGAATGATCATTTGCCCTTGATCAAATTTGCCTATAATAATAGTTATCACATCAGTATCATATGGCACCATTCGATGCTCTTTACGGACGAAGGTGTGGATCGCCCGTCGGATGGTTTAAGGTTGGTGAGGCAGCCATGATAGGACCTGATTCAGTTCATGAGGCCATGGTAAAGGTCTAGTTGATAATGGACCAGTTAAAAACCTCTTAGAGTCATCATAAATCATATGCTGATGTGAGGAGAAGAGATTTGGAGTTTTATGTGGACGATTGGGTAATTCTAAAGGTATCTCCCATGAAGGGAGTCATGCGGTTTTGAAAGAAAGGGAAACTCCGTCCCCGCTATGTTAGTCCCTACCACGTTGTGAGAAGAGTTGGTAAGGTGGCGTATGAGTTGGACTTGCCATCGGAGTTATCTTCAGTTCATCCCATCTTCCATGTATCGCTTTTGAAAAAGTGTTTAGGTGATCCACTCCGGTTGGTGAATCAGTGGTAGCTAGGCAGGTATATAAAGGTTGCCCCATCACTGTGTTGTATAAGGATACCTTCGTAGACCTTGTGGAGTTGGCCATGAATGACTTTGATATCATCTTGTGTATTGATTGGTTATTTTCATGTTACCTTCGATTAATTGTAGGACCCGTGTGGTGGAATTTTGATTTTTGGGTGAGTCAGTTTTGTGTGGAAAGGTAACTCAGTCGTACCTGCCGAGCGGTTTATTTCATATCTGAAGGCAAGGAAAATGATCGCTAAAGGTTGCATAGTTAAGGATGTGGAGTCTGATACCCCGACTATTCTTTCAGTTCTAGTGGTGTGTGAATATCCGGAAGTGTTCCCCGATAATTTGCCAGGTGTTCCTCCCGAGAGGGAAATTGATTTCGGTATTGATTTATTACCCGATATGCAGCCTATCTTCGTTCCTCCTTATAGGATGGCTCCAGCCGAGCTAAAAGAGTTGAAGGAACAGTTGAAGGACTTGTTGGATAAGGGTTTCATTGCACCGAGCAAGTCTTCATAGGGTGCACCAGTTCTCTTTGTTCGAAAGAAGGATGGATCCCTTCGGATGTGCATTGATTATTGACAGCTTAATAAGGTCACCGTCAAGAACAGGTACCCTTTACTTAGGATTGATGATTTATTTGACCAACTCCAGGGTGCCAGATGTTTCTCGAAGATAGATCTAAGGTCCGGATATCACCAGCTCAGAGTTCGGGAGTGTGATATTCCAAAAACAACCTTCAGAATTCGGTATGGCCACTGTGAGTTTGTAGTTATGTCTTTTGGACAAACCAATGCTCCTGCAGCTTTTATGGACCTGATGAACAGGGTGTTCAAGCAATATCTGGACATGTTCGTGATCGTGTTCATTGATGATATTCCTATATACTCCCGGAGTAAGGAGGAGCATGCCGCTCATTTGAGGATAGTGCTGCAGAACCTCAAGGATCGTCAGTTGTATGCAAAGTTTAGCAAGTGTGAATTTTGGCTAGACTCGTGGCATTTTTGGGTCACGTTGTATCAAGTGAGGGTATAAAAGTATATTCACAGAAAATCAAAGCGGTGAAGAATTGGCCCAGATCGGTGAATCCTTCAGAAATTCGAAGTTTCTTAGACTTAGCAGGCTACTACGGAAGATTTTTTTAGGGATTTTCATCAACTGCAGCCCCATTGAACAGGTTGACTCAGAGAAAGGTGAAGTTCCAATGGTCGGATGCTTATGAGAAAAGCTTCCAAGAGTTGAAGACCAGACTTACTTCAGCACCTGTGTTGACTTTACTCAAGGGTACTGATGGCCTTATTGTATATTGTGATGCCTCGAGAGTCGAACTGGGGTGTGTTTTCATGCAACGTGGGAAAGTGATAGCATATGCCTCGCGACAGTTGAAGGTTCACGAAAGGAATTACCTAACCCATGATCTTGAGTTGGCCGTGATAGTGTTTTCATTAAAGATATGGCAGCATTACTTGTATGGCGTCCACGTGGACGTGTTCATGGATCACAAGAGCTTGCAATATGTGTTCGTGCAGAAAGACCTCAATCTTCGGCAAATGAGGTTATTGGAATTACTAAAGGACTACGATATGAGTGTCCTTTACCACCCAGGCAAGGCCAACGTGGTTGCGGATGCACTTAGTAGGCTCTCTATTGAGAGTATGTCCCACGTGGATGAGGGAAAGAAAGAGTTGGTTAAACAGGTCCACCGACTTGCAAGGTTGGGGGCTAGATTAATCGACTCGACCGATGGCGGTGTTGTTGTGCAGAATGGACCGAATCATCCTTCGTGTTTTATTTCAAATCTAAGCAGGATGAGGATCCAATCTTGAGTAAGCTGAAGGAAGTGGTGCGGAGTCAAAAGGTGAAGGTTTTCTCTCAAGGGGGAGATGGTGTTCTATGATACCAGGGTCGGCTATGCATCCCAGACGTTGATAATTTTAGTGTTTGGATTTTGCATGAGGCACATGGTACCAGGTATTCCATTAATCTAGGATCTATGAAGATGTATCGGGACTTACGCGAAATCTATTGGTGGGATGGTATGAAGAAGGATATTGCAGAGTTCGTACCCATGTATCCGAACTGTCAGCAAGTGAAAGTCAAACATCAAAGACAGGGAGGCGTACTTCAGGATATCCTCATCCCCAAATGGAAGTAGGAAGAAATTAACATAGATTTCATTACAGGTTTACCCCATACAACATTACGACTCCATTTGGGTGGTTAACAGGTTAAACAAGGTTGCACACTTCTTACTGGTCAAAACCACAGATTCAGCGAACCATTATGCCAAATTGTAAATCCGAGAGTTGGTTCGACTTCATGGAACGCCCTTGTCTATTATTTTAGAACGAGGTACTCATTTTACCTCTAAATTCTGGCGTTCTTTTCAAAAGGGTCTTGGGACTCAAGTTAAGCTCAATACATCTTTCCAACCGCAAACAGGCCAGGCAGAATGAACCATTCAGACCCTCGAGGATATGTTGAGGGCATGTGTTATGGATTTCAAAGGTAGTTGGGATGATCATTTGCCCTTGATCGAATTTTCCTATTATAATAGTTATCACTCCAGTATCAGATGGCACTGTTCGTGGCTCTTTACAGACGAAGGTGTAGATCGCCCATCAGATGGTTTGAGGTTGGTGAGGCATCCATGATAGGACCTGATTCGGTTCATGAGGCCATGGTAAAGTTCCAATTGATGAGGGACCGGTTAGAAATCTCTCAAAGTCATCAGAAAATTATTTGCTGATGTGAGGAGAAAAGATTTGGAGTTTGATGTGGACGATAGGGTAATTCTAAAGGTATCTCCCATGAAGAGAGTCATGCGGTTTGGAAAGAAAGGAAAACTCAGTCCCCGCTATGTTGGTCCCTATCGGGTTGTGAGAAGAGTCGGTAAGGTGGCGTATGAGTTGGACTTGCCATCGGAGTTATCTTCAATTCATCTCATCTTTTATGTGTCGCTTTTGAAAAAGTGTTTGGGTGATCTAGCATTGGTAGTCCTGGTAGACAGCGTTGGGTTAAAAGACAACCTCAGTTATGAAGAAATTCCCGTTGAAATCTTGGATCGTTAGGTTCGAAAGTTGAGAAACAAAGAAGTAGCTCCAATTAAGGTTTTATGGAGAATAAGCATGTTGAGGGTGCTATGTGGGAAGCCGAAACGGATATGATGGCTAGATACCACATTTGTTCTCTATCGGTGTAGTTCCGACTTCAGGTACCAGTTTTTACCCTATTACCCTCTCTAGTTTTCATGTTTAGTTCATGTGTACAAGTTTCTTTTATATGTATAAATGTGTATGTAAGGTATGAGGTATGTTCAGCTATGTGGTTTTATTCGGAGGTAGTCATTCCGTGAAAGTTTCGGTTAAAATGATCAGTATATGGCTATGATAAATTATATGTTTCTGTTTGTTGCTTGTTTCCTACATTCGAGGACGAATGTTTCCTAGGGGGAGATATTGTAATACCCCGAGAAGGCCTAAGATAGACCCGGGAGTAGAATTTGAAAAGTGCAGAAAACTAGCAAAATATCATAGGACGGACCATGGAACGACTCGTGGTATCAAACCACGAGTCGTTGTATGTTGTCATTGGATTGGGGGATATTGGTGGCAGTGCGAACAACGAATGGTGTGACGACTTGTTGTGAGATACAACTGGCCGTCCTTTTTAGTCATGGTTAGGATTAGGCTGGGTGGCAGTGTGAACCATGGGAGACAGGACAACTCGTTGTGGGAAACAACGAGTCGTCGTTAGCTGTTGTGGAAGGAGTTAGTATCTTCAAGAGGCCTTCAATGGGTTGAGACCACAACTCATTGGAAGGAACCACGGGTCATGGTGAGGCTCGTGGTAAGTGGGATCAGATTTTATAATGAACAAACAACGGATGGTGTAATGGATCGTGGTTTCATAGGACTAGTCATCCTGTCCATCCATTGGTTAAGTTCCAAGAGAAGGCACTTACCAGCCCATACAACAATTGGTTATGAGGAGTCCTCCCATTGTTCTGCATGTTTTATGCATTGTTATGTTTATGTTATTTGCTCAAGTGATGATTCGATAAAGTTTCCTGATGATTATGAAAATGAATGATTTACGAATGATTTGAACACCTTGAGCCTTACGTTATGTCACTATATTTATGATATGAGCATGATGTCCTACTCTTATGATGTTTTATGAGTTTCATGTATTTTAAATGTCCGTTTTACTTACCTTGCATACTCGGTACATTCCACATACTGATCACACACTTTCTATGTTGTATCGTTTCATGATACAGGACTCGACTCTTAGGATCATCCTCAATCTTAGTCCATCCCAGAGTTTTCTTCCAACTTTGTCGGTGAGTCCTTATGTTCCAGGGGCTGTTTGATTAAGCATGTATGATGTTCTATGTTTCTGTATTTGGCCGGGTTAGTTGGGGGTGTTGTCCCATCAACCCATCTTACATGTTAGAGGCTTTCAGATAGCATGTAATACTCAGCTTATGTATATTTCTAGTACTTTCGGATGTTATGGTATGCTATGTTACGTTTACTTTCCGCTATGACTTATATTAAATATTCCGCATTGCATTTTATGAAGATAGATATATGCTTATTCCATGGGTCGACTTGGGGCCTCTCGGGGTTCCTTGTCCCGTGTTACAATCCGGGTCTACGTTCGAATCTTGACAAACTTGGTATCAGAGCCACAGATTTGATGTGTCCTAGGGTGTTTGAAAGTTGCGTTATGTAGAGTCTTTTTCATGGGTGTGAAGCGCGCCACACTTATGATGAAGAGGCTATGAGACGTTTAGGAAATGTTCCCTTCTTTCATGATCTATGTCGTGCGATGAAAAGTCTTTCTATCCTCCTAATTCGTGCAATTCGCAATTTTAGAATCATGTCTCCTAGAAGAATGAATGAAGAAGAAATGAAAACGGTGAAGGCCATGGAGATGGCAACGATCATGGGCATCAGCAAGCCCCACCTGGTCAGGAGCCCCAGGCACTAGAGCCAATTGCCCACGCGGAGTTTCAGGCGGCTATCCCAATGTTGGCGCAGGCCTTGACTGCTCAGGTCAACCAGTAGGTTGTTGCGCATATTCCACAGAATGGTAATACAACAACAGCGCAAATTAGGGATTTCTTGAGGATGAACCCTTCGGAGTTCCTTAGGTCCAAGGTGAATGAAGATCCGCACGACATCATCGAGGAAATTCTAAAGATCACCCAGGTTATGGGGGTGAACAATGGGGATTGTGTTGATTTGGTCTCCTATCAGCTAAAAGAGGTGGCAAACATATGGTTCAAGCAGTGGAAAGATGCTAGGGCTATATGTGCAGGC
Organism: Datura wrightii; assembly: GCA_035772735.1. Taxonomy (NCBI): domain Eukaryota; kingdom Viridiplantae; phylum Streptophyta; class Magnoliopsida; order Solanales; family Solanaceae; genus Datura; species Datura wrightii. The sequence goes on along the minus strand of JASDFA010000006.1, from coordinate 85,261,659 downwards.
CCTATAGGTTGGGAAGAGTTCCACACGGCATTCTTTGATTGATTTTTCCCCTGAGAGATGAGGGAGCTTAAGGCGGCTTAGTTTGTTAACTTGAAGCAGGGTGACATGTCCGTTCAACAGTACACATTGGAGTTTACCCGTCTATCCAAGTATGCGCCATAGTTGGTGGCAGATCAGAGGGCTCGGGTGAGCCGTTTTGTGTATGGATTGGCGGACTACCTGGATAAGGACTGTAGGATCGCCATGTTGCAATGAGATATATACTTTCCCTACATTATGTTGCATGCTCAGCAAATGGATTCGGTGTATTTGAGGTAGAGAGAGGTTAAGAGGGCCAAGACCGACAATTACGGGACTTCTCAGGTCAGATCAGGGGGTGGACAATGTCAGCTGTCCCAAAATCGATCTATGGCTCCAGCACCATCATAGGCCAGTACATCATCTAGATTTCGAGGGGATCGGAGGAGTAGGGCTCCAGATATGAGAGGTTAGAGTAGCATACAGGTGGAGCGTACCTCCCCAGCCTGCGAAAAGTGCGACAAGAGTCATGTCGGGGAGTGTTTTCTCGGCTTAGATATTTTCTATGGGTGTGGTAGATCCGTCCTCATGTGTCGAGCGTGTCCATTTTCTAGACAGGGTGGTGATAGAGGTCGTGCCCAAACCACCAAGAAAGCAGCAGCTCCCGCATATTCAGATCCGCAGGGAGCATCTTTTAGTGGGGGTGGAGGACAGCGCAAAAATAGATTATATGCCCTCAACTCACGTCAGGAGCAGGAGACTTCATCGGAGGTGGTCACTGGTATGTACAAGTTTTCCATATTGATGTTTATGCTCTGCTAGATTCGGTGGCTACCTTTTCATCTGTGACTCGTTATATTGCTAGTAGCTTTGGAATTAGTCCCGACACTCTTTCAAAACCATTTTCAGTTTCTACTGCTATTGGTGATTCGGTTGTAGCTAGGCGGGTGTATAGAGGATGCCCAATCACTATATTGTATAAAGTCACCTCTGCAGACCTTGTAGAGTTAGCCATGACTAATTTTGACCTTATTCTTGGCATGGATTGGTTGTATGCATGTTATGCTTCTATAAATTGTAGAACCCATGCAGTGGAGTTCTGTTTTTCGAGTGAGTCAATCTTGGAGTGGAAGGGTAGTTCGGCGGTACCTGTAGGTCGTTTCATTTCCTATCTTAAGGCCAGAAAGATGATTTCTAAGGGTTGCATGTATCCAGTCAGTTTCGGTGGTGCGTGAGTATCCAGAGGTCTTTCCCGATGATTTTCCAGGTGTTCCTCCTAAGAGGGAAATTGATTTTGGTATTTACCTTTTACCTGACATGCAACCTATATCTATCATTTCTTTCAGGATGGCTCCAGCCGAGGTAAAGGAATTGAAGGATCAGCTGAAGGACCTGCTAGATAAGGGCTTCATTAAACCGAGCAAGTCCTATGGGGTGTAGCAGTGTCATTTTTTCGAAAGAAGGATGGTTCACTTTGGATTTGCATTGACTACCGACAATTGAACAAGATCACCATAAAAAACAGGTACCCTCTTCCTAAGATCGATGATTTTTTTGAACAGTTTCAAGGTGACAAGTGTTTCTCAAAGATAGATCTTAGGTCCGGGTATCATCAACTCAGGGTTCGGGAGTGTGATATTCCGAAGACAACCTTTAGGATGTGGTATGGTCATTATGAGTTTGTAGTTATGTCTTTTGGACTAACAAATACTCCTGCAGCATTTATGGACCTGATGAACAGGGTGTTCAAGCCATATTTGGATATTTCGTGATCGTTTTCATTGATGACGTCCTTATATACTCTCGAAGCGACGAGGAGCATGTCGCTCATTTGAGAATAGTGCTTCAGACCCTTAAAGATTGCCAGTTGTATGCCAAGTTCAGCAAGTGCGAGTTTTTGTTGAACTCGGTATCATTTTTGGGTCACGTGGTATCAAGCGAAGGCATAAAAGTGGATTCCCATAAAATTGAGGCGATGAAGAATTGGTCTAGACCGGTGAACCCTTTGGATATTCGGAGTTTCTTGGGTTTATCTAGCTATTACCGGAGATTTGTTGAATGTTTTTCATCCATTGTGGCGCCTTTAACCAAGTTGGATCAGAAGAAGGTGAAATTCTAGTGGTCGGAGGTTTGCGAGAAGAGCTTCCAAGAGTTGACGACTCAACTTACTACCGCACTGGTGTTGACCCTACCCGAGGGTACGAATGGTTTCATAGTGTATTGTGATGCTTCGAGGATCGAAATCGGGTGTGTACTGATGCAGCGAGGGAAAATGATAGCATATGCCTCTAGACAGTTGAAGATTCATGAGAAGAATTACCCGACCCGTGATCTGAAGTTGGCCTCAGTGGTGTTTGCATTGAATTTATGGCGACATTACTTGTATGGGGTCCATGTGGATGTGTTTATGGACCACAAGAGATTACAATATGTGTTCATGCAGAAAGACCTCAATCTACAGTAAAGGAGGTGGCTAGAGCTACTCAAAGACTACGATATGAGTGTTCTTTACTATCTGGGTAAGGCTAATATGGTGGCGGACGCACTTAGTAGACTCTCGATGGAGAGTGTGTCTCATATGGATAAAGGAAAGAAAGAGTTGGTGAAAGATGTGCATCGTCTCTTGAGGTTAGGAGTTAGGTTGGTTGACTCTATCGATGGCGGTGTTGTTGTTCAAAGCGGATCCGAATCATCCTCGGTGACTGATGTGAAATCTAAACAAGATGAAGACCTGAGTTTGGTAAAGTTGAAGGAAGTTGTTCAAAGTCAGAAGGTGGAGGTCTTCTCCCAGGGGGGAGATAGTGTGCTTCGGTACCAAGGTCGCCTATGTGTTCCAATTGTTGATGATTTGAGGAGCCGGATATTGCATGAGGCCCATGGATCCAGGTATTCCATCCATCCGGGTGCCACCAAGATGTATTGTGATTTTCGAGAAATCTATTGGTAGGATGGCATAAACAAGGATATTGCAGAATTCGTAGCCAAGTGCCCGAACTATAAGCAAGTGAAGGTTGAGAATCAAATCTTGGGAGGAGTACTTCAGGCTATCAGCATTCCTAGTTGGAAGTGGGAAGAAATTAACATGAACTTCATAATGGGATTACCTCGCACTCGTTGACAGTATTACTCTCTTTAGGTTATGGTGGATAGGTTGACCAAGGCTCCACATTTTCTACCAAAACCATGGATTCGGCGAAGGATTATGCCAAGTTATATATCCGGGAGTTGTTTCGATTGCATGGAGTGCCCTTGTCCATCATTTCAGATCGAGGTACTCATTTTACCTCCCAGTTTTGGAGGTTATTCCAAAAAGGGCTTGCTCAGCACAGCATTTCATCAGCAAATGGATGGTCAAGCAAAGCGGGCAATTCAGACTCTCGAAGACACGTTGAGAGCATGTGTGATGGACTTCAAATGTAGTTGGGATGATCACTTGCCCCTGATCGAGTTTTCTTACAACAACAGCTATCACTCCAGCATTCAGATGGCACCATTTGAGACTCTTTATGGGCGGAGATGTAGATCACCCATCGGATGGTTTGAGGTTTGAGGCAGCTATGATAGGACCAGATTCGGTTCATGAGGCTATGGTGAAGGTTCAGTTGATAAGAGATAGGCTAAAAACCACTCAGAGTCATCAAAAGTCATATGCTAATGTGAGGAGGAGAGAGTTGGAGTTCGAGGTGGACAATTAGGTATTTCTGAAGGTATCTCCCATGAAGGGGGTAATGCGGTTTGGGAAGAAAGGAAAACTCAGTCCCCGCAATGTTGGTCCCTATCGGATTGGGAGAAGAGTTGGTAAGGTGGCGTATGAGTTGGAGATTCCCTCAGAGTTATTTTTCGTGCATCCTATGTTTCATGTCTCTCTTTTGAAGAAATGTTTGGGGCATCCAACTCTAGTAGTCCCGGTGGACAGCGTTGGTGTAAAAGATAGCCTTAGCTATGAGGAGGTTCCAGTGGAAATATTAGATTGTCAGGTTCGGAAGCTAAGGAACAAAGAAGTAGCTTCAGTTAAAGTATTATGGAGAAATCAGCATGTTGAAGGAGCTATGTGGGAAGCCGAAGCAGATATAATGTCTAGATACCCACATTCATTCCCTACCGGCTCAGTTCCGACTTGAGGTATCAGTTTTGCCCGATGACTCTATTGAGTTTTCATGTTTAGATCATGTGTTCAAGTTTCTTTTATGTATATAGATTTGTATGTGAAGCATGAAATCAGTTCAGTTATGTAATATGAATCGGAGGTAGTCATTCTGTTAGTTTTTGGGTTAAATGATCAGTATTTGGGTGTAATTATTGCATGCCTTTGTTTTTCTTCTTGTTTCCAACATTCGAGGATAAATGTTCCCAAGGGGGAGATATTGTAATACCCCGAAAGTGCCTAAGATTAGACCCGGGATAAGAATTTGAAGTTGGCTGAAAAGCTAGGAAAAAGTCACAAAACGGGTGACATAACGACTCATGGTTGGAAACCATGGGTCGTCGTATGCATTCGTGGTTATTGGAGTCCTGGTGGCAGTGGATACAATAGGTAGAGTAATGACTCATTTCTTGAAACGAGTCGTTGTTTGTGATTGTGGGTGAATACTGGTCTTAAGCATGGGCGATGTAACGAGTCTCTCAATGACTCATTGTGAGCTACAACGATCCATTGTTACCAATCGGTTTCTAGGTGGTCAGATCTCCAGTGGACTTAACGGATGGGTACCATGACTCATTGGAGGGAATAATGAGTCCTATTGAGGCTCGTGGTAAGGGAAGTTCAGGTTTGTGAAGGGGCTGACAACAGTCGACCTAATGACCCATCATTTGAAACAACGACTCGTCCTGTTGAGTCATGGGAACACTCTGAAAGTATGAATTGAGGCAGTGGATCCGACGACTTGATACCACGAGTCGTGGTATCATGCAACGACTCATGGAATCAGTCATTGGTTTGCCCAGGGCAGTTTTTCAGGGAATTTTCATAGGGTATTTTTGACCTTTCTATGCTTTAAGGCCCTAAACTACTTTTTTATGTATTTTTCTAGGCATGATAAGATAGGTTAAGACCCTCTAATTATCCTCATTCCCATGTATGCAAGTTAGAACAATTTTAGAGAGATCAAGCTATTCCTCAAGCTCTTTCCTATCAATTCTCCCTTGGGCATTTAAGGAACCTTGGAATCTGATCTTACCCAGGTATGTAGGGTTACGAATGGGTGTTTCGATTCACACCCATGCCCATTCTCCATTAATTTATGAAAATCTACCAAAAATCTCATGGGGTTTTGAGTTCAATTTTGTGTGAAAATCTAATGATTTACTAATGGGCTATTATCATTTGTGAATTACATCATATTTTATGAATTTTGATCAGAATTTACAACTATTCTCGATTATAGAATTATTGATTTCAATTTCTACTCAATTAAGCCTAATTATACATGATCTATGATGAATAGATTTATGATCTACACTTCAATTGTTGATATTTACAAACCCGGCATGATCTATGATTTGAAATATGAATCTAGTCAAATACCCAACATCATTTGATGATTTGCAAGGTATATGCATGATCTTCAAGTATGCATGGGCCTTATGATTTATGAACTATTGATGATGAAAAGCATGTTTTCTAGTTACCCATGTTTATAAACTTGTTTTTGAATGAATTGAGTATTGTAAAGCATGGTAAAGTATTGGGCAATGCCCACATGTTGGAGAATGACTCACTGTTTATGAAATGGATCTCATGATTTATCGATTTATGATGTTGGCCGACTAAAGGGCCTTTGATTCTTGGCTAATCATGTTTTAATGGGGATCAATGAATGATGAATGTTTATTTTAGCCATGAATCTTAATGAATGATGTTATTGATTTACAAATGAGCCTAATATGCATGTTTTTGGGAGCCATTCTAGCACCGAGCAACCCGGCGTTCAAAGGACTATGCCGGTGTCTCATAACCACATGCCACCATAGGTTTATAATGATACATTACAATGATAATGATCCCCTCTTTCATGATATCACATAATGCACGTCCCTCGCCTGGCAAGCTAGGGGAGACTCTGCCTACTTGAGTGAGATAGTTTGGGCATCATGAAAGGCTCTACAATGATGGTGTCGGTTATGATGAGTCCTCCCATTGTTCTGCATGTTTTATGCATTGTTATGTTTACGTTATTGTCTCAAGTGATGATTTGATAAAGTTTCCTCATGATTATGAAAATGAATGGCTTACGAATGATTTGAAAACCTTGAGCCTTACGTTATGTCACGATATTTATGATATGAGCATGATGTCCTACTCTTATGATATTTTATGAGTTTCATTTATTTTAAATGTCCTTTTTATTTACCTTGCATACTCGGTACAATCCACGTACTGACCGCATACTTTTTATGTTGTATCATTTCATGATACAGGACTTGGTTCTCAAGCTCATTCTAATCCTTAGTCCATCCCAGAGTTTTCTTCTAGCTTTGTTGGTGAGTCCTCATGTTTCGAGGGTCATTTGATTAAGCATGTATGATGTTCTTTGGCCGAGTTAGTTGGTGGTGTTGTCCCATCAACCTATCTTACATGTTAGAGGCTTTCAGATAGTATGTAGTACTCAGCTTATGTATATGTCTAGTACTTCCGGATGTTATGATATGTTATGTTACATTTACGTTACACTATTCCTTATGTCCAGTATTCCTCATTACGTGTTTTGAATATAGATATATACTTATGCCATGGGTCGACTTGGGGCTTCTTGGGGTTCCTTGTCCCATGTTACGATCCGGATCTACGTTCAGGTCGTGACAGATTTTGAGTGTAGCAACACTACATTAGTAGCGATATACACAAAAGGAAAGCTTATGGGTCAATTTGTATACACTTGAATTTCTTTTTGAGAGTGAGTGCTTTTGTTTTATCTTATAATCCCTATGTATGAATTGCTCAAAAATGTTTGGGGATTCTCTCTTCTTGTGAGTGGCATCACTTCCTTGGGGTACATGCTTAAAGTTGTTTTCAAAAGAAAGGTATGAATGAGGAAAGCGTGTATTAAACTATAAGGCAAGCTTTTAATATAAATTGTCAATGACTTGAGATGCTTATTGAACTTGTTTTGATTAACTATACTCTCGTTTTAATGGAAGGAATGCATGAAAGATATGTTTAATGATTGTGGTCACCTATTGAAGCTTGTGCAACATGGTTTGAGTCTTTTCTTTTTCTTTAGTTGGTGTATAATGTTTGGGTTTTCTTGAGGCTTGATGATTTTGTGTACAAATACCATAGTGCTCTAAGCTTTAGCAATGTCCTCTTATGTTAGAATGTCTTGATTGGCCCTTAATGCAAAAACTCATATATATTATGTTGTTCATTTGCTCAATTGTAAAGAATTGCATTACTTGGGGACAAGCAATGGTTCAAGTTTGGGAGTTTGATAAATTAGAAACTTACCAACTCATTAGGCTCTTAAGCATGAGTTTTTTCCTAGTTTTCGAGTCGTTTATGTGGATTTTATGCCCTTTCTCTTTAATTCTTTGTAGGTACATCACGTGAGTGGAGAAAGCATGAAATCGAGCAAAACACATGAAGTTTGAGGAAAAAAATGATGAGTTAGAATTTGAAGGAGAGGAGCCAAAGAAAAGGGAAGATTTGAGCTCAAAAAGATGTGCAAGGACATGCTCTAAATCAACTAAATGCGGATCTAGAAGGGGGAAACATGGGTGAAACGCCGAAGTTACTGCCCAGAACAGCTAACCAACCGGCTCTTCGCGGGTTGGCACTGACTGTTCGCAGGTTGGCACCGGCTATTCATAGGTGGGCATTAGCTGTTCGCACGTCGGCACTGGCTATTCGCAGTTCGAAGGGCAAGTGACCCAATTTCGCTGATGGAGGGGAAAAAATGTACAGAAAGGTTCCCAAAGCTCCTAGAAGCTTCCAAGGGCACTTATGGAAGGTTGTACACAAGAAAGTACAGATATTTAGATAGCTTTCATTGTACACCACTCATTCCTTCAAATAGGCTTCATCTTCTTCATAAAATTTTTATTAGAATCTTTTCTCCATATATTTGAAGAGTTAGGTAGCACTTTTCTTCTTCTTTTTCTTTAACCCATTTTGGGAGAATTCTACCATTGTTGTAAGAGCTTGTGAAGCAAAATTTTGAAGCCAATGTGATCAGTGTGAGGGGAATCCTCTTGGTATTTTCTCTCTACCTTTAAATATGCTTAACTTATTTTCTAGCTAGAGGTATATTCATGGTGGGTTTATTAATTTGATTGGGTTTTGATAAATTGCTCTTGGATTATTATTAAATTATAGATCTATTATCTACTTCCAAGTTATAATTGCTAAAATTGATGGTGGAAAATATTAATTATGCTTTACTTTTCTTTCTTTTGCTTGAAAGAGAGAGGTGAGAATTCGATAAGAAGGTAATGGTGAGGAATTAGAGTGTTTTTGTGAGGGATTAAGCTAGGGATAGTTAAGACCCACATTTTCACTCCATTAAAGGGCTAGGCTAGAAATAGTTAGTCCTTCTTCAAGCTTTTGTGGTTGATAACTTGATTTGGCTTTGGAGTTCAAACGAATCCAAGGCATAAACATTCTCGCAGTTGGAAAACAAGAGAATGTGAATTATCCACTGCTATCTATGTTAATTTTGAGTTTAAGGCATTGAAGAAATTCTCAATTTAATTGTGATCCCATCTATAGAATGCCCCTAGCCTCTCACTTGTGATTCCTTCAATTGAAATCCCCCCCAGTTAGTCTTAGTTTATAATTAGATAGTTATTTCCCTTAATATACCCCCACTTTTACTTTTCAAATGTTGAACAATTATGTGCTCTAGTTTGAATTAGTTTATAACTTTTGAATTATCGACTCAATTTTCTGTGGGATTCGACCCCGAAATTCATCGGGATATTTGTTTTGATACAACGACCGTTTACGCTCCTTCATAAAAGAAGACTGTATTTTGAATGTTATCACAGTCCACTTGACCAAAGGTATGTCTCAACTCCTCGAGTGCTCCCAACCTTCATACCATAACACCACTACCTCACATAATATAAACGCCTCCAACTCTATAGCATCAATGGAAGTAGCATGCATAACTCAGAAGATGAGATGCAACTGATCCATAAAGTCTTGCAAATCCTCATTTACCTATGTCCTAGAGAACTCTATAGGATTCAAAGCTAAGAACTCTCGATTCTTGGAACTCCCAACTCACCCTCCAAACCCTGCACCTAGTTGTGCCATACCTCTGGTTGTACGACCACTACTTTTGCCAGTGACTGTACTGCAACCCTCACCTCCTTATTTGTTGCAACTGAGGGAGGTGTTGGAGGTGTTGCAGCTCTATGGGCCTGCTTAGCCCTTGGAAAGTCTCTAGCTGGGGGTACCGGTTCTGGTGGTGGAGTGATGGCCTTATCCTGGGCCTCTGACGAGTCTATCTTTATAGGGTGTACCTTGCTAGTACCCTCACCTGCTGCAATATCTAGTCAGGGTCTGGCAGTTGTTCTCCAAGTTACAAGCATCTTTACACAACTTAACAAACATAAGTCTGGACCTGACACCTGCAACTTCAGACTTAGCGCACGATTTGATTCAGAAAGAAGAGTATTCATCCTAAATTCCCTGTATCCTCCTATATATAAGTACGTTGCATAACACACACAAAAATAAAACTCTAATAGGCTCATAGACTCCCTAACGAATTGCTCTGATACAAAGTCTATTGCATCCCAAAGAAGGAGGGGCGTTACTAGCACCTTATGCCATACCTGATCGACAATACCCTACCACCAGACTAACCACAAAAGCCAAAACAATGAGGTTCGGCATTAATAATAACATAACAAAAATAGAAATTAGCAAAATATTGAAAGTGGGTACTATGTTGTTGGGGTCGTCAAGACCATACATAACTAAAAAGGCATATACAAGGGCTTGCATGACCTACTACGACATTTACAACCAAACAGGTACTGTCTATGTAATACCCTGAAAACCCTAAGATCAAACACTGGACTTGAAATGGAAAAATTAGAATTTTCTGCACCAGGTCATAAGATGAGTCGTCCAGTGAACCATCGGAACACCACGAGTCGTTAAATGACTCATGGGGAAAGGCTTGGACATGGTTGGAAATTTTATGTTTTGGGATGACCACGGGTGTGACCATAAGTCGTTCTTAGCACCACGATCTGTTAGGTCACCTGTGGTCAAGGGTGATATGGAGAAAGAAGAAATTCGCCAGTGTACCTAACGGATTGGTCACCATGAGTTGTTGGGTTCACCACGAGTCATGGTGTCCCCCATGGTGACCCTCAGACGAAATATGGTAGTGTAGGTAACGAGTGGTGACCATGAGTCATGGTCCAAGCAACGAGTTGTCTAGTCCCTCCTTGGGACTGGCAATGTGTATTTTTCTACGAATTTATTAAGGGTTTTTCCATAATTCCTAAGTTCCTAAGGCCTATACTACGTCATTTTGAGCACAGAATAAAATGTTTTAAGAAGGGTTAAGTCATTCTAAATCACTCCTCTCCATGCATGCAAGACTATAAGGTTCTTAGGGGTAATCAAGGCAAAAATCCATCAATTCTCCTTCAATTTCCGGTGGGTGTTCAAGGGAGAGTATATGATCAACATACCTAGGTATGTGAGCTATGAATGCAGTTCCTTTCACTCTAATGTCCTAAAATCTTCTAAAATTCCATGGATTTCAATTCTATAATTCAAGTTTCATGATCTATGAGGTTTATGCCAATTCTTGTGAAATTCTTTATGATCTACCGATGGGCCATTCCCTTTCATTTATTAAAGGATGTTTTATGATCTATGGGCAGATTTTATGACTATTTTGATTACAAATTTATATATTCGATTTTTCATCAAATTATGCCCAATTATGTACGTTCTTATTAAACGTCAAGTTATGATTTCATTATGGTCTTGATCTAAATTAGCCAAATTATGATTTATGCCTTATGATATGATTTATCTCAAGTACCTATCATGAATTTATGAAATATCAAGTATATTACATGTTTTACAAGTATGCAAGAATTTTATGATTTATGAATTTAAGATTACGGCCGACTCACGGGCCTTATTTCATGGCTAGTTCACGTATTTCAAGTGATCTTGGGCAAATATATATGCCCAAGTGATACTCAAATGTGTCATTTTGCCTTGTTTATCTATCGATGTTTATACATTCTCATGTGATTTGTAATAAAATGTGAATTTATACTAACCAACATGATTAGCGTTGTTTTGCAGGAGAAATATAATTTTGGGAAGCTAAAATGCATGTTGGGAGAAATCGGGAGTGGACTCGGAAGGAAGCAAGGAAAAGGCCAAGGACAACATGAATTAAAGGGGCTCCGCGATGGAGCCATGTCACGCTGCCATCGCGGATGCCTTCTGCCTGGATATGGAATTTTTGCCAAATTCTAGTGAAGGTGCGCGTTGGGGCCGTGGCACGTTGGCCTAGCCCCGCGTTGCATGTCGTGCCACGTTGGGCCTTAATACCTGGACATCTGAATTCCAGTAAAGGTCCGCGTCGGTGGCGTGTCACGGAGGCAGTGCTCCGCGATGCACTCCGTGACACGTTGCTTGTTATCCCGGGAAAAATTCCCACTAGTATAAATAGAACACTTAGGTTCATTTTTAATAATTCTGACTTGGTGGAGCAAGAACGTGGGTTACAGCCAGTTGAGGGGACGAAAATCTCAGGGTTTTTCTCTATCTCCTTCTTCTTTATTTCAATTGCATGTATGATTTACACTCATTTAACGATGTTTAATCCACAAATGAGTGGCTAAATCCTCTTCTTGCTGAGGTTAAGAACAATTATATTGAAATGTAATTATTGATAAATTGGTTTTTCATCTTTTCTTCCATGGTTGTTCTATTGATTCTTGTTCTTACTACATTAATGTGTGGCCAACGTTAATGTACATCTAAAAAGTCCGGTTTCACTAGAGAGAGCAAGAAATTGGAAAGTTGTGAATTAATAGGATATGATCTTTTCTTAGTTTGGGAAAATTGAGAATTGATTTACCTTCAGGATAGAGATATACATGAAAGTCGTATTAATCAATTACGGAATCGGGTTTGTATGGCTAGAACATGAATTTTGTCTTATCACAGAAATGTAGGTGGAAGGTTCATGCTTCTTAAGTTGGGTTAAATACGAGAGTTTTAATCCATAGGCAATAATTCTTGACTAGCAACAAGAGGAAAGATAAATCAAATTGTATCGATAATTTATTTCTCTACATGTTCATTCAACCTCAGCATGCTCATACTTATAGTTCAGACTCAAATTGTATATTCGTTTTAGAATTAGTATAAAATTAGAAACCAAAATATCAAACTCTTCTTAACACTGTTGTCTGCATTTTTAGAGTTAAAGTTTATTGACACTTGAGTAGATTGTTACCCTAGCCCAGTCCCTGTGGGATCGATACTTGGCTTACTTGAGCCACTTTATTACTTGTTCGACCACGTGCACTTGCGTGTAGTTTTGAAAAACACCGAACATCAAGCATGGTTATGATTATTATGATTTAACTAGCCCGTGAATCTCATATATGTTTTCCCTATTATCATATGAGCAGTATATATGTTTTGGGAGTAGTATTTAATATCGAGTAGACCCCGAAGTTCAAGCATACTCCTAGTCTCAAAACTACGTGCCAACATAGCCATGATGGGACCTCCCTTGAGACCGTCCCTTTTTTCCCGAATGGGACTTCTATGAGTGATATCACGCCTTTTTTCATGGTTCTACCCTTGGTAAGGTACAAACACCCTCCCGACTAGGGGTTTACAAGAGGGCTCTATGTGTGCTCATATGGGGTATGTCTGTTATAAGAATCTCCCACTGTTCCTCATGATTTATACATGGCTATGTTATGTTACTTTGTCTCAAATTATGTTTTATAAAGTTTTCTCTTATCACTATGATTATGATTGGATTACGAATGGTTTGAAAACCTTGAGCCCGTATGTTTACATTATGATATTTACCTTATGAGCATGTCATCCTACTCTTATGAACTCTTATGTATTTTTAACTGTCCATTTTACTTACCTTGCATACTCAGTACATTCCAAGTACTAACCGCATACTTTATGCTGTATCGTTTCATGATATAGGTCCGAGGGATCAATCTTAACCGCATATTTAGTCCTGCATCCCTTTCAGACCGGTCCAGCTCACATTGGTGATTCCTCATCCTTCAAGGACATTCAACATTTGTAATTGTTATGTTCTTTCAGTTTCAGACTTGTCGATTTAGTTGAGGATGTTGTCCCACCAACTCATAAGATATGTTAGAGGCTTTCAGACGTTATGTAGAAATTAGCTTGTCATGTATGAATCTATTCTAGTTTGATTTATGTGTAGACTTTCGTTATTATGTATGTTGAACTACCACTTTATTCTATTGAGCTTAGACGTTATGTTCATACCATGGGTCGACTTGGAGCCGCTCGGGGTTTCTCATCCCGTGTCTTGATCCGGGTCCTAACTCGAGTTATGACAAACTTAGTATCAGAGCATTAGGTTTTGAAGTGTCCTAGAGTGTATAAAGCCGCATTAAGTAGAGTCTTTTTTATGGGTGTGAAGCGCGCCACACTTATGACGAAGAGGCTACGAGACATTTAGGAAATGTTCCCTTCTTTCAAGATCTATGTCGTGCGATGAAATGTTTGTCTATCCTTCTAACTCGTGTGATACGCATTTGCAGAATCATGCCTCCCCGCAAAGTTAACGAAAGAAGAAATGGAAACAGAAATGGCCACGAGAATGGCAATGGAGATGGGCACCAGCAGGCCCCAGTATCCCATAAGGAGTACGTACCCGAGCCGATTTCCCATGCAGAGTTTAGGGAAGCCATTCAGATGTTAGCCTAGGCCTTGACCACCCAAGTCAATCAGCAGGCGGTAGCACATATCCCTCAGAATGGGAAAGCGGCAGCGATAAGAGTTAGAGATTTTCTAAAGATGAACCCTCCCGAGTTCCTTGGATCAAAGGTGGACGAGGATCCACATCAATTTATTGATGGGATTCTGAAGATCACCCAGATCATGGGGTGACCAGATAGGAGTGCACCGATTTAGCCTCGTATCAATTAAGAGGAGTTGCACACATCTGGTTTAAGCAATGGGAAGATAGCAGAGCCGTTGGACCAGGCCCTATAGGTTGGGAGAAGTTTCACGTTGCATTTCTGGAGCGGTTCTTCCCTCGTTAGATGAGGGAGATTAAAGTAGCAGAGTTTGTGAACCGGAAGTAGGGTAACATGACAGTCCAGGAGTATGCTTTGGAGTTCACTTGTTTGTCTAAGTATGCACCAGAGCTAGTGGCTGATTAGAGAGCTAGGGTGAGCAAGTTTGTGCATGGAGTGGCGGACTACTTGGACAAAGATTGTAGGATCGCCATGCTTCATCAAGATATTGATTTTCTCCAGATAGTTTTGCATGCCCAGCAGATGGAGGTGGTGCATCTGAGAGAGAGAGAGAGGCTAAGAGGGCCAGGACGTACAGTGTTGGGTTAACTCAGAAGAGATCCGATGGCGGTCACCCCTTCAGTTCCAGAAAAGGTCATTAGGCCCAGCACTATCATCAGCTAGTGTCCCATCTTGACCCAGCTGTGATTAGAGGGGTAGAGCGTCAGGCTCGAGGGGCCAGAGAAGCATTACAAGATATCGCACTTTGCTAGTCTATGTGAAGTGTATCATGAACCACCCAAAGAGGTGTTTAGTTGGCTCGGTTGCTTGTTTCAGTTGTGGAAAACTAGACATGGACTCAGGGATTGCCCTTCATCCTGACCAAGCGATGGTAGAGCCCATACCCCATCTGCTAGTTCAGCAGTTCCGGCAGCACGTCCCTTCCAACAGGGTTCTTCTTCTAGTTCAGTTGGCGTCCAGCATCAGAACAGGTTCTATGACCTTGCACCTCGACAGGAGTAGGAGATTTCACCATATGTGGTCATTCGTACATTACGAGTATTTCACCTTGATGTTTATGCATTGTTAGACCAAGGAGCTACTTTGTCTTTTGAGATGACCTATGTTGCTAATAATTTCGGAGTCTATCCCGAAATCCTATCACAATCCTTCTCAGTCTCTACTCCAGCCGTTGATTCGGTTATAGCTCGACGGGTATATAGAAATTGCTCTGTTACAGTCCTTTAGAAAGTCACCTCAGCAGATTTAGTAGAGCTACATAACGGATTTTGATGTTATCTTTGGTATGGATTGGCTACATGCATGTTATGCTTCAGGAAATTGTAGAACTTGTACGGTAAAGTTTCGATTTCCGGGTGAGCCAGTCCTAGAGTGGAAGGGTAGCTCGACTATGCCTGTAGGTCATTTCGTTTCCTACCTTAACGCCAGAAAAATGATATATATAGGTTGTATGTATCACGTAGTTAAGGTTATGGATGCTACGTCTAAGACCCCAACTATCCAATCAGTTCCTATAGTGCGCGAGTATCCATAAGTGTTTCCAGATGATTTACCGAAAATTTCGCCTGAGCAGGAGATTGATTTTGGTATTGACATCCTTCCTGATACACAGACTATATCTATTCCTCCTTATAGAATGGCTACAGCTGAGCTAAAAGAGTTGAAGGAGCAGTTGAAAGACCTCCTAGACAAGGGTTTTATCAGACCGAGAAAATCCCCATAGGATGCACCAGTTCTCTTTGTCCGCAAGAAAAATGGTTCTGTTTATATGTGCATTGATTATCGGCAATTGAACAAGGTCACCATCAAGAATAGCTATCCTCTTCCCAAGATTGATGATTTTCTTGACCAGCTTCAAGGTACTAAGTTCTTTTCAAAGATAGATCTCAGATCCGACTACCATTAACTCAGGGTTCGAGTGAGTGACATCCCGAAGACAGCCTTTAAAACTCAATATGTTCACTATGAATTTGTAGTTAGGTCATTTGGACTAACGAATGCTCCTACAACTTTTATGGATTTGATGAACAAGGTGTTTAAGTAATACTTGGACATGTTTGTGATTGTGTTCATAGATGACATCCTTATATACTCTTGGAGTGAGGCGGAGCATGCCGCTCATCTAAGGGTGGTGCTACAGACTCTTAAGGATCGCTAGTTGTATGCCAAATTTAGTAAATGTGAGTTTTGGTTGAACTCAATGGTGTTGTTGGGCATGTGGTGTTAAGTGAGGGTGTATAGGTAGACTCTCAAAAGATAGAAGCGGTGAAGAATTGTCCTAGACCGGTGAATCCTGCAGATATCAGGAGTTTCTTAAGCTTCGTTGGTTATTATCGGAGACTTGTTGAGGGGTTTTCATCCATAGCAGCGCCGTTGACTAAGTTGACCTAGAAGAAAGTGAAGTTTCAGTGGTCATAGGCTTATGAGAAGAGCTTCCAAGAGTTGAAGACTCAACTCACCTCAGCACCAGTGTTGACCCTACCTGAGGGTACCGATGGGTTTGTGGTATATTATGACGCCTCGAGTATTGTCCCTGGTTGTGTACTGATGCAGCAGGGTAAGGTTATAGCATATGCTTCCAAGCAACTGAAGGTCCATGAAAAGAATTACCCGACTCATGATCTCAAATTAGCGATGGTAGTATTTTCCTTGAAGATTTGAAGACACTATCTGTATGGGGTCCATGTAGATGTGTTTACGGACCACAAAAGCCTACAGTATGTGTTCACCCAGAAGGATCTAAATCTACGTCAAAAAAGGTGGTTGGAGCTACTCAAGGATTATGATATGAGTGTCCTTTACCATCCGGGCAAGGCTAATGTGGTGGACGACGCTCTTAGAAGGATTTCCATAGAGAGTTTGTACCATATAGACGAGGAAAGGAAGGAGCTAGTAAAAGATGTGCATCAGCTTGCACGTCTAGGAGTTTGTTTGGTTGACTCGATAGATGGTGGTGTCATCATTCAGAATGGATCAGAATCATCTTTGGTGATCGATGTTAAGGCTAGACTAGATGAGGATCCTATTTTGGTGATGTTGAAGGAAGTAGTTTAAAATCATAAGGTCGAGGTTTTCTCGCAGGGGGAGATGGTGTGCTCTGATATCAGGGCCATTTGAGTGTACCGAATGCTGGTGACTTGAGGGAGCGAATGTTGCATGAAGCTTACGGTTCTAGATACTCTATACATCCAGGTGCCACCAAGATCTACCATGACCTACGGGAAGTCTATTAGTGGAATGGCATGAAGAGGGACATAGCTGAATTTGTGGATAAGTGTCCGAATTGTCAGCAAGTAAAGGTTGAGCACCAGAGACCAGGAGGTGTACTTCAAGACATCAGTATTCCTACTTGGAAGTGGGAGGAGATCAATATAGACTTCATCATAGAGCTGCCTCGCACTCGTCGATAGTATGATGATATTTGGGTAATCATGGACAGATTGACTAAAGCAGCTCATTTTCTACCGATCAAAACTACCGATTCAGCAAGGATTATGCCAAATTGTACATTCGGGAGTTAGTTCAGTTTCTGGAGTGCCCTTGTCCATCATATTGGATAGAGGTACTCAGTTTACCTCTCAGTTTTGGAGATGTTTCAAAAGGGACTCGGTACTCAGATCATGTAATGCTTGGTACTCAGATCAAGCTTAGCACAGCATTTCACCTACAAATAGATGTTCAGGCGGAGCGGACTATTTAGACTCTTGAGGACATGTTGAGAGAGTGTGTGATTGACTTCAAGGGTAGTTGTGATAATCATTTTCCTCTCATTGAGTTTGCGTATACAACAGCTACCATTCTAGCATTCAGATGGCTCTGTTTGAGGCTCTCTATGGGCGGAGATGTAGATTTCCTATTGGTTGGTTTAAGGTTGGTGAAGCTACATTGATAGGTCCGAATTCAGTCCATGGGGCTGTGGAGAAGGTTCAGCTTATAAGGTACAGGTTAAAAATAGCTCATAGTCGCCAAAAGTCCTATGTGAATGTAAGGAGGAGGGATCTTGAGTTTGAAGTTGTTTGGTGTTTTTGAACGTATCTCCCATTAAATGAGTGATGAGATTCAGAAAGAAATGGAAACTCAATCCCCGTTATGTTGGCCCATATCGGATTGCGAAAAGGGTTGGCAAGGTAGCATATGAATTGGAGTTGCCCTCTGAATTAGCTTCAGTTCATCCAATTTTTCATGTATTATTCTTGAAGAAGTGTTTGGGTGATCCAGCACTAGTGGTCCCATTAGAGAGTATGGGTGTGAAGGATAACCTTAACTATGAAGAGGTTCCAGTAGAAATACTAGATTGTCAAGTTCGGAAGCTAAGAAACAAGGAAGTAGGTTCAATCAAGGTTGTATGGAGGAATCAACATGTCGAGGGAGCTATGTGGAAAGCTGAAGCAGATATGATGGCTAAATACCCGCATCTATTCCCTCCTGATCCAGTTTCAACTTGAGGTATCAGTTCCTCCTTAATACTCTATTCAGTTTCATGTTCAGCTCATGTAACCCAGTTTCTTTCATGTTAATGAATGTATGTCTGATTCAGGAATTCAGTTAAACCATGTAGTTCAATTCGGATTTAGTCACTCTGTCAGTTTCCAGCATATATGTTTAGTAATTGAGTAGGATGGTTGCATTTATGTGTTTTTCAATATGTTTACCCATATTCAAGGAAAAATGTTCCCAAGGGGGAGATATTGTAATACCCCAAAAACTCTAAGATCAGATTCGGGTGTTGAAACGAAGAAAATAGAATTTTCTGCACCGAGTCACAGGACGAGTCATCGAGTGACCTGTCAGGAACACCACGAGTCGTTAAGTAACTCATGGGGAAAGGTTGGGACTTGGTTGAAAATTTTATGTTTTGGGGTGACCAAAGGTCATGGTCAACACCATGATCTGTTAGGTCACTCGTGGTCAAGGGTGATATGGAGGAAGAAAAAATTCACCGGTGTACCTAACAGGTTGGTCACCACGAGTTTTTAGGTTCACCACGAGTCATGGTGTACCCCGTGGTGACCTCAGATGAAATATGGCAATGCAGGTAATGAGTGGTGACCACGAGTCATGTTCCAAGCGACAAGTCATCCAGTCCCTCTATGGGACTGGCAGTGTGTATTTTCCTGCGAATTTATTAAGGTTTTTTTGTAATTCCTAAGTTCCTAAGGCCTATACTACGTTGTTTTGATCTCAGAACAATATGTTTTAAGAATGCTTAAGCCATTCTAAATCACTCCTCTCCATGCATGCAAGACTAGAAGGTTCTTAGGGTGATCAAGGCAAAAACCTATCAATTTTCGTTCAATTTCCAGTGGGTGTTCAAGGGAGAGAGTAAAATTAACTTACCCAGGTATGTGAGACAATGAACGAGAGTTGATTTCACTCTGATTTCCTAAACTCTTCTCAAATTCCATGGATTTCAATTCTATAATTCAAGTTTCATGATCTATGAGGTTTATACCAATTCTTGTGAAATTATTTATGATCTATGGGAAGATTTTATGACTATTTTGAATACAAATTTATACATTTAAATTTTAATCAAATTATGCCAAATTATGTATTTTCTTATGAAAAGTCAAGTTAGGATTTCATTATGATCTTGATCTAAATTAGGCCAAATATTTATGCCTTATGATATTATTTCTCTGAAGTACTTATCATGGATTTATGAAATACCAAGTATATACATGTTTTACAAGTATGCATGAATTTTATAATTTATGGATTTATAACTATGGCCAACTCACGGGCCTTAGTTCATGGATAGTTCACGTATTTAAGGCATGGTTATGATTGTTATGATTTAACTAGCCCATGAATCTCATGTATGTTTTTCCGATTATCATATGAGCGTTATATATATATTGGGAGTAGTATTTAACATCGAGTAGACCTGGGGTCTAAGAATACCTTGAGTCTCAAAACTACGCGCCAACGTAGCTAAGATGGGACCTCTCTTGAGACTGTTCCTTTTTTCCCGAATGGGCCTTTTATGAGTGATATCATGCCTCTTTTCATGGTTCTACCCTTATCGAGGTACGAACACCCTCTCGACTAGGGGTTTATAGGTCGGGCTCCATGTGTGCTCATATGGAGTATGTCGGTTATAAGAATCTCCCACTGTTCCTCATGATTTATGCATGGCTATGTTATGTTAGTTTGGCTCAAGTTATTTTTTATAAAGTTTTCTCTTATGACTATGATTATTATTGGATTACAAATGGTTTGAAAACCTTGAGCCCTTATGTTTACATTATGATATTTACGTTATGAGCATGTTGTCCTACTCTTATGAAATCTTATGTATTTTTAACTGTCTATTTTACTTACCTTGCATACTTGGTACATTCCAAGTATTGACTGCATTCTTTATGCTATATCTTTTCATGATATAGGTCGAGGGATCAATCTCAGCTGCATCTTTAGTCCTGGTTCCCTTTTAGACATGTCCAGCAAGCATTGGTGAATCCTCATCCTTCGAGGATATTTAGTATCTGTAATTGTTTTGTTCTTTCAGTTTCATACTTGTCGAGTTAGTTGGAGATGTTGTCCTACCAACTCATCAGATATGTTGGAGGCTTTCAGACGTTATGTAGAAATCAGCTTGTCATGTATGAATCTATTCTAGTTTTATTTATGTGTAGACTTCCATTATTATGTATATTGAGCTATCAATTTATTTTGTTGAGCTTAGATGTTATGTTCATTCCATGGGTCGACTTGGAGCCTCTTGGGGTTTCTTATCCCGTGTCTCAATCTGGGTCCTGACTCGGGTCATAGAAAACATGGTATCATAGCATTAGGTTTTGAAGTGTCCTAGGGTGTCTGAAAGCCGCGTCAAGTAGAGTCTTTTTCATGAGTATGAAGCGCGCCACACTTATGATGAAGAGGCTACGAGACGTTTAGGAAATGTTTCCTTATTTCATGATTTTTGTCGTCTGATGAAATGTCTATCTATCCTTCTAACTCGTGCTACACGCATTTGCAGAATATGCCTCCTCACAGAGTTAAAGAATGAATAAATGGAAACGAAAATGGCCATGAGAATGGCAATGGAGATGGGCACCAGCAGGCCCCACCAGCCCATGAGGAGCACTTACCCGAGCTCGTTGCCCACGCAGAGTTCAGGGCAGCCATTTAGATGTTAGACCAGGCCATAACCGCCCAAGTCAATCAGCAGACGGTAGCGCATGTCCCTCAGAATGGGAATGCGGCAACGGCAAGAGTTAGGGATTTTCTATGGATGAATCATCTTGAGTTTCTTGGATCAAAGATGGACGAGGATCCACATGAGTTTATTGATGAGATTTTGAAGATCACCCAGATCATGGGGGTGACCGGATAGGAGTGCGACAATTTAGTCTTGTATCAGTTAAGAGGGGTTGCGCACATTTGGTTTAAGCAATGGAAAGATAGCAGGGCAGTTGGAGCAGGCCCTATAGGTTAGGAGGAGTTTCATGTTGCATTTCTAGAGCAGTTCTTCCCTCGTGAGATGAGGGAGATTAAAGCAGCGGAGTTTGTGAACCTAAAGAAGGGTAACATGATAGTCCAGGAGTATGCTTTGGAGTTCACTCGTTTTTCAAAGTATGCACCAGAGCTAGTGGCTGATCAGAGATCTCGAGGGAGCAGGGTTGTGCATAGAGTGGAAGACTACTTGGACAAGGATTGTAGGATCGCCATGCTTCATCAGGATATTGATTTTCCCCGGATAGTTTTGCATATCCAGCAGATGGAGGAGGTGCATCTGTGAGAGAGAGAGGCCAAGAGGGCCCGGATGAACAGTGTTGGTTTCACTCAGCAGAGATCCGGTGGCGGTCACCGCCCTCAGTTTCAACAAAGGTCATTAGCCCCAGCACTATCATCAGCTAGTATCCCGTCCCGACCCAGACATTATCAGAGGGGTAAAGCGTCAGGCTCGAGGGACCAGGGAAGCATTATAGGAGATTGCACTTTTTCAGCCTGTACGAAGTGTGGCAAGAACCACCCAAAGAGGTGTTTAGTTGGCTCGGACACCTGTTTCGGGTGTGGAAAACCCGAACACAGACTCAGAGATTTCCCTTCAACCAGACCAGGCAATGGGGGAGCCCGTACCCCAGCTGCTTGTTCTACAGTTCCGACAGCACGTCCCTTCCAATAGGGTGCTTCTACTAGTTCAGCTGGTGGCCAGCATCAGAACAGGTTCTATTCCCTTGCATCTCGACAGGAGCAGGAGACTTCACCAGATGTGGTCACTGATAGGTTATAAGTATTTTTCCTTGATGTTTATGCATTGTTAAACCCAAGAGCTACTTTGTCTTTTTTGACACCCTATGTTGTTAGTAGTTTCAGAGTCTGTCCCGAAACCCTATCAGAACCTTCTCAGTCTCTACTCCAGTCGGTGATTTGGTTATAACTCGACGGGTATATAAATATTTCCCTATTACAGTCCTTCAGAAAGTCACCTCAGTAGATTTAGTAGAGTTAGCCATAACGGATTTTGATGTTATCTTTAGCATGATTTGCTACATTCATGTTATGCTTATGATAAAATATACCGAGTATGAATGGCAACAATAAGACAATATTATAGAGATAACTAATAAAAGATAAAGCGACAACCTCAAAAACATAACCTGGCAACCCACGTACCTAGGACATATAGTAAACTCCTAACAATGATATAACATCACCAATCAACATAATGATAACACAAGTTAACCATATCATCAATCAGGCACTGCCAGACCATCTCTCGGTTGCACAATTAGCTAGCTCTATCCATCTAGGAGAACCAACGCAATCCCAAGAAGGCTCAGACATGTCAAACCACTCTCAAATCATGTCTTAATTCGACACTATGGAGGATATCATCCTCAACCCCGTAGGTTATTTCACTCCTTAGGCTCAATCCCTCATCCAGAAAAACTCTTGTGCGTTGGGTATCCACAACCCCTAAGGCGTCAATTAGAATATACAATCATAAGCACAAACATTCACAATCAATGTTCACAAGTAAAGACCTTAAATAGCCCCTAACAAATTGATGATGGTGTCAACCGACACTCATGACACAAACCAATTCTAAGGGTTGCTCGACTCAACAACGTGCCCACCGACACACGAGTCTAACCTAACCTTATGAGAACATCAACACACAACACCACATAATGTGCAATTTTATTAATTGTGTAATTTGGTGGGAAGTGCAATTTTGTTAATTATACGCGCTTTTCAACTCTTTTTAATTCAAATGACTGAAACTGATGTGATTAAAAATGAAAGTATGCTAGCTCATTGAAAATATGAGATATCTGTCTGTTGCACTTGGCCTGATATTTTATGCAATAAAAGTACTTAGCAGGTACAACCAAACCAGGTATATTTACTTAGTACAAAAAAATCGTGACTTGTTTTATAATAATATCATGTTTTACTCAAAGGTTGTTTTGATACAAATGAGAATATTTGATGCTACGTGTTGGAGATGTAAAATTATTATGGCTGATAATGTTCAAAACAACTCTCCTGTTTGGGAGGTGGCACGGTCATCGCAAAACAAGTAACCCAACAAAGAGTTGGGGTATAAACCATAAGGATTGGATGTTAGATTCACCAAACATCATAAATTCATTCACACAAGCATCCATTATATCTAAGAAATAAACTAAAATTTTGGGGAATAGGTTGAACAACTTCAAATGTAAAACTTAAATCAAAGCTAGGGGAGAAACGATTGTTGTTAGTAAGATGAGAGACTAGGGGTGTGCATATCATAGGGCATCGATCTGATAGGTATTGACTAAGAGCCTTGGATTCAATTAGTTCATGAATAGCCTTAGCTTTTGTCACGCCCCGCCTTGGGAGGCATGACTGGCACCTGGTGCCCTACTAGGACCTGGACTGTTGGACTACTGAGCCTTAGCACTTTTGGTGCTAGGTTGGCTCTAATTCTGGATTTAAGAAAACAACGGGCTATATAACGGCTATAAATATAGCCTCCGGCCACCAAGGCCTATAGCCACATGTAGGAATATAATAGCTAAGCAGAACAACTGAACATAAGGGAACCTATGCGGGCCGACAAGGCCACCATGCTGACTAGTTATCGATGAAAAGTAGAATCAAGTGCTAAACTGATATGTGACCGACAAGGTCACCAACTGACAACTGAACAAGGCCCCACACGTCCATCACATGCAAACTAAAAACATACACACGGCCCCACATGACCGGTACAACTAACCACAGGGAATATACAATCCGCAAGCCTCTAAGAATAATAAGATAGTCGGGACAAGGCCCCGGCCTACCCATACTGTACAAACAAAAGGGAAGTAAACCTTTGCTGTCAAGCTCCGGATGAAAGGAGCTGAAGACTCTGTACGCTGACTGGAACTACGAGGATCTGCTCCTCGTCTATGAGTACCTGCAGGCAAGTAATGCAGCACCCCAAAACGGGCATCAATACCACTGGTACTGAGTATGCAAGCAATAACTAAAAATAACTAAAAGTAAACAATAATACTGATAGATACTAAAGTAATAGGAGACGGGCTGAGACTGACTAAAAAGAGCGTAACTTTACTGAAGAGAGTAAGAGTCATACCTGATAACATGTCGGTCTACTTTCTATCTATTAATAACTAACACAACATAGCATACAAGAACCTTACCAGCCCCCATAAGCCGTAAGGTACCAACCAGCACACAATCCATATACCCCTACCCAGGTCATACCATCCACCTAGTAACTATGAGCATCCAGCCGGCCCCCTGGGTATGCAACTTGGGCTCGCTGGGCCCCTGACTATAGTTGTATCTGAGTCCGGAAGACTGCTAAAATCTGAAATCTGAAATCTGAAATCTGTAATCTAAAAACTGTAATCTACACCCGGGGTGCAAGTGCTCGACAGGGGGTGTGGTATAGTGCTGATCAGCCTTCTATGGGGAATCTGCATCCCATCTTCGTCCGCTGGTCAACGGCATGTCACTCCGTAGAGCGATGTATCCTCACCCTCTGGCAAGCGAGTCAACACAGCTATTAACCCTAGGGTGGTCCAGGAAGCTCTAAGGGTGCCCAACACAGAACAATCATGTCTCCACAGATAGCAATAACTGCATGTAATATATATATATACTAAATCTGATAATAATATTTATATTTTGGAATGCTATTTTGAATCTCATACTGAAATATAATGATTCTGATACTGAAATATGTTGAATCTGATACTGAAATATACTGAATCTGATACTGAGATATACTGAGTTTGAAATAATATTTCTAGAATATTTTGCTGGGAATTATACTGTTTTACTGAGTTTTATGTTGAACACTGTATAATAATTCTAACATGCTTATAGAACTCATACTGAATATAATATACGACTTCTGAAACATTCTACTAGAATTTGTACTAATTCTCTATACTGGAACAACTAGCTTGCCGAAAGAAACTGGCTTTACATACCTCAACTGCCAACTTTCTGATTAACTGCATAGCTCAGCTAGTATTCAGCTATTTCTCCCAACTGTATTCATATTCATGAAAGAATAGAATTAATTCTACTATTATTTTGGAAAGAAACCACACTTATGGATATACCTACTACCTATTCTTTGACTTATCGGAGAACGGCTGAAAACTCGTAATTTCTCGGAAGTCTAGAAGGGAGAAATACTCACTTTAATGTCGGGAGTATATTAACACTAGTTTGGAGCAATTCCACTTGCCTTGGCTCGGTGAGACGATGATTCGCCGGCCAAATTTCGCGAAACTAACTCCGTAGGAATGCTCCCTGCAGCTTTATACTTCGCCACCCGAAGTTAATTTGAGTTTGGACTACGTTTGATGGCGTAAACGGGAGGAAATTTAATCAAACCCTTCATTCCCCTCTATTTCTGTTCGTTTACTGGAAATTATATGAAGGGAAAATGATCTAAAACAAAGTGGGAGCCTTATATACTTGGGGCATTTAAGTCACATTTGTCGAATGCGATTTATAAGCCACATTTGTCGAATGCGATTTATAAGTCGCATTTGCGTTGCGACGCTCTGACTTGACGCTTGTCCGGACTCTCCCCGGGTCCTTTTCTCGCACGTATGACATTATAAAAATCTTAACCAACATGCGAATAGGCCAAATAATTGTCAAGAACTTATCGGGGTGTAACATTCCTTCCCCCCTTAAGAACATTCGTCCTCGAATGTTAACTTCTGTTTATAGAAATTTTTAACTTGCTCTACCTTTTCTGGGAAAAACTTCGGTCGAGTTTCCCCTGTAATATGGACTATCTCAAAAATCCTGAAACGCAAAAAAATCCAATACAGGTACTCCATATAATACTATAGCATCCATTACATAATAAACTGAAGTCAACATATCACTCATACACATGAATATAAAGCAACTCATAAAACAACAATATCAACATACCTCTGACTAACTAAGTCTGAAATAACTGAGGGCATCTGGCTTTCATATCTTCTTCTGCTTCCCAATTCATTTCCTCTCGGTTCCTGTTATGCCATAATAATTTGATAGAAGAAACATCTTTAGTTCTTAATCTGCGGATCTGCCGGTCTAGTATGGCTACTGGAACTTCTTTATAGGCCAACTCCTTTGTAACCTAAACATCTTGGACTGGGACAATTCTGGAGGGATCTCCTATGCACTTTCTCAGCATTGATACATGGAAAACTGGGTGGACAGATTCTAACTCTGGAGGTAAGTCTAACTCATATGCCACTTGGCCTATTCTTCGGCGAATCTGATAAGGCCCAACAAACCTCGGGCTGAGCTTGCCTTTCTTGCCAAATCTCACTACACCCTTCATCGGTGAAACTCTCAAAAACACCTAATCACCCACGTTAAATTCCAAGTTTCTGCGCCGCACGTCAGCATAAGATTTCTGGTGGCTTTGAGCAGTTAGTAAATGTTCTCTGATAAGCTTTACTTTTTCCTCTGACTGATGAATGATATCTGGCCCAACCAATGCTGATTCTCCTCCTCAAACCAACCAACTGGAGATCTGCACTTTCGCCCATATAATGCCTCACAAGGTGCCATCTGAAAAGTTGAATGGTAACTGTTATTATAGGAGAACTCAATGAGTGGTAAATGTTCATCCCAGTTACCTACGAAATCCAACACACATTCTCGCAACATATCCTCGAGCGTTTGAATGGTGCGTTCTGTCTGCCCATCGGTCTGAGGATGAAAAGTTGTGATCAGGTTAACCTGCGTCCCCAAGCCTCTCTGAAATGATTGCCAGAATTTAGCTGTAAACTGCACCCCTCTGTCGGAGATAATGGACATCGGAACACCATGCAACCTGACTATTTCTCGTATATACAGCTCAGCATAATCCTCAATGGAAAAGGTAGCCCTTACTGGCAGAAAATGAGATAATTTTGTCAGTCTGTCAACAATCACCCACATCGAATCATATCTATGCCTGGTGCGGGGTAATCCTTCTAAAAAATCCATATTTACTACTTCCCATTTCCATAGAGGCACAGCTATATCCTGAATCAGTCTGCCTGGTTTCTGATGTTCAGCTTTTACCTGCTGGCAGTTGGGACACTGAGCTACGAATTCTGCTACCCCCTTCTTCATTCCTGGCCACCAGTAGATTTCTTTTATATCGTGGTACATTTTCATCGAACCTGGGTAGAGAGAATAACGGGCATAATGTACCTTGCCAATAATCGGCTGGCAAAGCCCTGCAACGTCTGGAACACAAAGGCGATCTTTATATCACAATACCCCATCCTCAGTTACCTGAAAATCTGTCGCCTCTCCTTGCTGAACTCTGTTTCTAAGCTGAACCAGGCTAGGATCTTCACACTGTCGTTCCTTTACTTCCACGACTAATGACGACACTACGGTGTTCTGGATTACCGCTTTGTTGTCCTCTGTTTCTGCTACACGAACGGCTAAACTGGCTAACTGATGCAATTCCCAGGCTAATTCCCGTTGCACAGGTTGTAAGTATGCCAAACTCCCCAAAGACTTACCTAAGGGCTTCTGCCACCATATTGGCCCTTCCTGGGTGATACAGAATATTCATATCATAGTCTTTCAACAACTCTAACCAGCGACGCTTCTGCAAGTTCAGTTCTTTCTGGGTGAAGATATACTATAGGCTCTTATGATCAGTGAAAATATTCACGTGGATGTCATACAAGTAATGTCTCCATATCTTCAAGGCGTGAATCACTGCGGCCAATTCTAGGTCATGGGTAGGATAGTTCTTTTCATGTTTCCTCAGCTTTCTGGAAGCATAAGCAATTACTTTACCATGCTTCATCAACACAATCCTAACCCAACACCCGAAGCATCACAATAAATCGCATAACCTTATGTACCTTCTGGCAATGCTAACACTGGAGTTGATGTTAGCCTGTCTTTCAATTCCTGGAAGCTCTGCACACATGCCCCAGTCCACTAAAATTTTGTTGCCTTCTTCATCAGTTTAGTCAGAGGTGCTTCTAAGGTGGAAAATCCTTTAGCAAACCTCTTGTAGTACCCTACTAACCCCAGGAAACTGCATACCTCGGTCGGAGTGGTAGGTCTGGGCCATGCTTTTACTGCTTTTATTTTCTGGGTATCTACCTATATACCAGCATCTGACATGATATGACCCAAAAAGGCTACTGAATTCAGCTAGAATTCACATTTCAAGAACATGGCATATAGTTAACGGTCCCTGAGAATCTGGAGCACTGTCCGCAAATGATCCTGGTGGTCTGCCTCTGAGCAAGAATACACCAGAATATCATCAATAAACACTATCATGAACAAGTCCAAGTATGGTCTGAAAATACTGTTCATCAGGTCCATAAACACGGCTGGAGCATTCATCAGCCCAAAGGACATGACTAAGAATTCAAAATGGTCGTATCTTGTCCTAAAGGAAGTCTTTGGAATGTCCCTTTCATGAACCCGAACCTGATGATATCCAGACCTTAAGTCAATTTTGGAGAAATATCTAGCTCCCTATAACTGATCAAACAGATCATCTATCCTGGGAAGCGGATACTTATTCTTGACAGTAACTTTATTCAGTTGTCGATAGTCTATACACATGCGGAGGGAACCATCCTTCTTTCTCACAAACAAAACTGGCGCACCCCAAGGTGAAGTACTCGTCCTGATAAAGCCCTTGTCTAACAAATCTTTTAACTGCTCCTTTAGTTCTCTAAGTTCAACAGGAGCCATGCGATAAGGGGGAATTGATATGGGCTGAGTGTCTGGTAATAAATCACAAAGTCTATTTCCCTTTCTAGGGGAATACTAGGTAGCTCATCTGGGAATACATCAAGGAATTCATTAACCACTGGAACAAACTGGAGAGCCGAAGGCTCTACCCGAACATCCTGAACTCTGACAATGTGGTAAATGCACCCCTTGGCTATCAACTTTCTCGCCCGAAGATAGGAAATAAACCTACCTTTTGGCGTAGATATACTGCCCTTCCACTCTCGTACTTCCTCCCCTAGAAAGTGGAATCGGACCATCTTGGTCCAGCATTCTACATTGGCATAGCATGGAGCTAACCAATCCATACCCATAATGGCGTCAAAATCAACCATTTCTAACTCTACCAAATTTGTTGTGGTCTGACGGTTAGCAACCTCTACTGTACACCTCGATAAACCCTTCTGGCTATAATAGAGTCACTGACCGGTGTAGATACTAAAAAGGGTTGCCGAAGTAATTCTAGTACAATACTGAATTTTTGAGCCACTAATGGGGCAACATAGGATGAGGTAGATCCCGGATCAGCTAATACATAAGCAGGGTGAGAGAAAATAGTCATCATACCTATCACAACATCTAGAGACGCCTCTGAATCCTATCTCCCTGGTAATGTATAGGTACGGCTTGGGCCCGCACCTGAACTAGAGGCCCCTGATCTGCCTTGGCCTCTGCCTACTGAAACTGAGGGCCTGTGCCCTGCCGGGGCTGCTAGAGCTCGCGACCCTGCTGATGCCCTGTCCTGTCTATCCCGGTCACCTTGACCCCTGGCTGGACAATCTCTCATCACATGACCCTCCTGTCCGCATATAACACCCTGTGGAGCCATATCTGCAAGCTCCAGAGTGGCGTCGACTGCAAATAGGGCAAAGTGGTGGTGTATACCTGCTCTGTTCTTCCCTCCTCTGCTGGGGTGAATCTACTATTCGAGAACTTCCGCCGGACTCTAACTGTCCTCAGCGACTGAATCTACCCCTCTATTATTGTGATAGAGGAAGGGGTCTAGGTGGCCTATCTGACAACCATGGCCTAGGCCCTCTCCGAATCTCCCCTTGTAACTCATCTGACCTGTCCCTATGGCACTGTTCCTGACTTGTTCGTCTGCTATCATGTTGCCGCTGTCTGAGGCCCTCAATAGTCTGAGCAAAAGCCTGTACTCGAGCAATATCCATACCTTCCCGCAAAGTAGCTGTCATACAGGCCTCAATATACTCTGGGTTCAGCCCCATAATAAATTGGTGGGCTCTGGATGGCATGGTGTCTACAAAGGCTGGAGCATATCGGGCCAAAGAATCGAACTACAGGGCGTATTCTCGAACACTCATCGCCCCCTGCTCTAGGTGTAAAAATTGGTCCATCCGGGCCTGTCGGATCTCTCATGGTAGATAATGGTCCAGGAAGGCCTCTGAAAAGCTGGACCAGGTCGGAGGGGCAACATCTCTCCCTCGAGACCTTTCCCAACTCTCATACCACAACACAGCAATATCCCGCAGTCGGAATACCGCCAATTCGACCGACTCTGTAGATGTAACATGCATTACCCGGAAAATCCTCTGCATCTGATCCATGAAGTCCCAGGGGTCCTCTGTTCGATCTGTCCCGGTAAACTGTGGGGGACCTAGTGCCACGAATTCTCGGACCCTCAAACTACCAGGCCCACCTGATGATTCTGCCGCTGTAGGTGGTATTGACTGACGCTGAGTAGCCATCATTTGCGCTAACATAACTACTGCACTCCTAAGATCCTAGTCAGATGGTGTAGGTATAGGAATTGCCGGAGGTGGTGTCGTCCCGAGTGGCTCCTGATGGGGTGGAGACTGCTGAGAAGGTCGGGACGATGCCTCTATATCGCCCTCAGATCGGGCTGATTCTAAACGAGGCTGAGGCATCCTGCTGGTGCCCTCTCCTACAGCTGTATCCAATCTTTGGCCTGTGATAGGATGTCACTGATCTGACATTTTATCTATAAACAAAGAGTATAGTAAGCTTTAGGGACTCAGCCCTATACTGTACTGCTCTATGGCACGACTGAATGTGAAGAAAGAGTAACCATCGTATCATGCCTTGTAGCCTCCTGCCTATGGTATATGGTGCACAACACATCCATAGACAAGACTCTACTTAGCACGGCTTGCAGACTCCCTGGGATACGACCTACTCTGATACCAAGTTTGTTACGCCCCGCCTTGGAACGCATGACTGGCACCTGGTGCCCTACTAGGACCTGGACTGCTGGACTACTGAGCCTAAGCACTTTTGGTGCAAGGTTGGCTCTAATTCTGGATTTAAGAAAACAACGGGCTATATAACGGCTGTAAATACAGTCTCCGGCCGCCAAGGCCTATAGCCACCTGTAGGAATATAACAGCTACCCAGAACAACTGAACATAAGGGAACCTATGCGGGCCGATAAGGCCACCATGCTGACTAGTTATCACTGAAAAGTAGAATCAAGTGCTAAACTGATCTGTGACCGACAAGGTCACCAACTGACAACTGAACAAGGCCCCACACGGCCATCACATGCAAACTAGAAACATACACATGGCCCCACACGATCAGTACAACTAACCACATGGAATATACAATTCGCAAGCCTCTAAGAATAATAAGATGGTCGGGACAGGGCTCTGGCCTACTCATACTGTACAAACAAAAGGGAAGTAAACCTTTAGCTGTCAAGCTCCAGATGACAGGAGCTGAAGACTCTGTACGCTGGCTGGAACTATGAGGGATCTGCTCCTCATCTATGAGTACCTGCAGACAAGTAATGCAGCGCCCCAAAACGGGCGTCAGTACCACTGGTACTGAGTATGCAAGCAATAACTGAAAGCAAACAATAATACTGATAGATACTGAAGTAATAGGAGACGGGATGAGACTGACTGAAAAGAGCATAACTTTACTGAAGAGAGTAAGAGTCATACCTGATAACATGGCGGTCTACTTTCTATCTATTAATAACTAACACAACATAGCATACAAGAACCTTACCAGCCCCCATAAGCCGTAAGGTACCAACCAGCACACAATCTATATACCACTACCCAGGTCATACCATCCACCTAGTAACTATGAGCATCCAGTCGGCCCCCTGGGTATGCAACTTGGGCTCGCTAGGCCCCTGACTATAGTTGTATCTGAGTCCGGAGGACTCCTGAAATCTGAAATCTATAATCTAAAAACTGTAATCTACACCCCGGGCGTAAGAGCTCTACAGGGGGTGTGGTATAGTGCTGATCAGCCTGCTATGGGGAATCTGCATCCCATTTTCGTCCGCTGGCGGACGGCATGCCACTCCATAGAGCAACATATCCTCACCCTCTGGCAGGCGAGTTGACACAGCTATTAACCCTGGGGCAGTGCAGGAAGCCTAAGGGTGCTCAACACAAAACAATCATGTCTCCACAGATAGAAATAACCGCATGTAATATATATATACTAAATCTGATAATAATATTTATATTTTGGTATCCTGTTCTGAATCTCATACTGAAATATATTGATTCTGATACTGAAATATGTTGAATCTAATACTGAAATATACTGAATCTGATACTGAGATATACTGAGTCTGAAATAATATTTCTGGAATATTCTGCTGGGAATTATACTGTTTTACTGAGTTTCATGTTGAACACTATATAATAATTCTAACATGCTTACTGAACTCATACTGAATATAATATATGGCTTCTAAAACTTTCTACTAGAATTTATACTATTTTGCTATCCTAGAACTACTAGCTTGCCAAAAGAAACTGGCTTTACATACCTCAACTGTCGACTTTCTGATTAACTGGCATAGTTCGGCTAGTATTCAGCTATTTCTCCCAACTTAATTCATATTCACGAAAGAATAAAATTAATTATACTATTATTTTGGAAAGAAACCATACTTATGGATATACCTATTGCCTATTCTTCAACTTATCGGAGAACGGCCGAAAACTCATAATTTCTCAAAAGTCTAGAAGGGAGAAATACTCACTTTAATGTTGGGAGTATATTAACACTAGTTTGGAGCAATTCCACTTACCTTGTCTCGATGAGACGACGATTCGTCGGCCGAATTTCACGAAATTAACTCTGTAGGAATGCTCTCTGCAACTTTGTACTTTGCTACCCGAAGTTAATTTGAGTGTTGACTACGTTTGACAGCATAAACGGAAGAAAATTTAATCAAACCCTTCCTTGCCCTCTGTTTCTGTTCGTTTACTGGAAATTATATGAAGGGAAAATGATTTAAAATGGAGTGGGAGCCTTATATACTTGGGGCCTTTAAGTCGCATTTGTCGAATGCGATTTATAAGTCGCATTTGCCTTGCGACGCTCCGACTTGGCATTTTTCCGGTCTCTCCCCGGGCCCTTTCTCGCATGTATGGCATTCTAAAACTCTTAACCAACATGCGAATAGGACAACTAAGTGTCAACAACTTACGGGGTATAACAGCTTTGGCCTACATTCTAAGTTTCTTAACCAAAAGAGTGTGTCTACTTTTGGTTTTTCTCAAACCCCAAAGTCAAAATTTACTACAAATCAAACCATGCTTTAAGAAGGGTTTAGACTATTTTTAGTTCTAACTCTTTAACAAAGTTTGAATTGGGTTTAGACTATCTCTAGCTCCAACTTATAGATCAAACACTCCAACTCCTTACAAATGAAGTCTTAACCAACTTCACTTTCCTTTTTCAAACAAAAGCAAAGTTAAAGAGCTCAATAAATGATTGAAACCATTAGTTATCAAATTAAAACTTAGAGAAATCAATATATTCATTGCTTCTACTCAAATCTTAGATCAATTAATCAATACCCATTTAGATCTAAAAATCCATCATCCACACACATCCCTAGAAGAAAATTTAGCTACTCATAATTAAGGAAAGTGAAATTATACCAAGAAAAAGTTTCTCAATTCCATTCATCATTAGCAAACAAAATTAATTCTCAGCTTTTGAGCCTTAAACAATGGTGTTTTTTCCAAAGAGAATGAAGAAGAAAATCAAAAAATATAATATCTCTTTCACTCTCTGCAATATTCTCTATGTTATATACTCTCTCTCTTCTCTAATGTACCCTTTATAGAATGGGATAAAATTCCACTGTAAATTCCTTGCACAGCTATCCAAAACTACTCTCGGAAGCTTTTCAGGTAAATATTTGCCCTTCTGGATAGGTTCTTTTCTTCAAAAGTGACGCGGGTCACTTGTGTTGGCACCTGTGTTTCGTAGGTACCAATATGCTGCTCACAGATGCCTCTTCATGCCCACATTCCTTATAAACCGTCTGCATTGACACATGCGGTCCGCATATACCAATCTGTAGCACGCATGTCTGGAGCAAATTTTCAGATCTTCCTGCGTGGAACTTGCTAAGCACGGGTGCAAACTTGTGGCGCACATATTCTTGTTTTTATTCTAGCAAATTGCTTTCAGTTCACTTCCTTCATCTTCTTAGTTTCAATCAATTTCTTGCACAAAAGAAGAGAAAATGCATAAAATCTTTTTAAATTATGCTAAAGCATAATAATAACTCATACTTAAGAGCCAAATGGGTTGGTAAATTATCAACTCATTAATGGCTAACTCCATCATGGAGGCTGAGTTTATTTCTTAAGCTTCAGCTAGTGAAAAAAGTAAATTGATTTAGAGATTTACTATATCAATCACTTTATTTTGAGAAATCAATTTCACTAATTTTCGTCCCTTGTGGTAGTACCCATATTATTGTTTAAGTATAAAATTGTTATTACAATGGTAATTAGTTCAGACCCATGAAGAGAAAATATTTTATTCTAAGAACATATCTGACAAGTTGTACCGTAAATATTAATTATGATAAATCTTGTGATAATCTTGCAGATGAACTAACCACGACCTTGGCAAGATAATGAAGCACATCAA
The DNA here is from genome assembly GCA_035772735.1 of Datura wrightii. Taxonomy (NCBI): domain Eukaryota; kingdom Viridiplantae; phylum Streptophyta; class Magnoliopsida; order Solanales; family Solanaceae; genus Datura; species Datura wrightii. The sequence continues at coordinate 85,226,520 of JASDFA010000006.1, read as the reverse complement.
GGGGGATTGGTTTGAAGCCTATAAATTTTGGAGTCATATATGAGAACCCAATCTAGAGACTAGAGATCCTATAACCAATTCAATGGAAAAAATGAATCATATAATAACTTGTTGCGAAATGCACTATTATATATTTTATTCCCTCTATATGATGTGAGTGTATTTTTCTAAAATGGTTTGTGGAGGTTAAGTTAAAAAAAGTCAAATGAAAGTATGTATCTCATATGAGTGGGGTGTCGGAATCACAGTAGCACCCTTGCAAGATTTCACCTATGTGAATGTGGAAGTAGGCCGCTTCATATAAATATTAGATTTATTCTCAAAAACACTCATTGAAAATTGAGATAGCACAAAGTTGTAAAGTGTTTGCTATTAAATCTTATACGAATACCTTGATTATTATGTGTAAGCAATGATACTTTATTTCACCTAAGCAATAATAGTTTAAGTCAAAGACACTACTAACTCTAGAGTAAAGATTATTGTTTTACTAACTGGAGGTTCAATACAAAGCACACCTTCATTATGCATAATAGTCTCCCCTTCAACTAAATTGGTAAACTCTCTTATTATAATATTAAAATTAGTGAACTTGTTCGCGCTTCGCGCAATTAAAAAGATGATAAAATATTATTATATTAAATATAATATAAATAGAAGATATATTCAGAGTATATACAATCAAAAGAAACTTTAAACTTACGATAATCAACAATTCATTTAAAAACAAAATAAAGAGAAATCATAGAGAACAACAAAAAAAAATAATGCAACATCATTCTTACATCATTAAAAAATTTAAAAAAAAATCAAAATTAATGCATAATCTTCTGAACTCTTGTCAACATCCACTCTCACAAGCCGATCACCATTCAATAGTCTTCATCTTGTTTTTTAAGTCAAACTAGAAGAGGCATGAATCTAATGTTATTATATCTATAAAGTCTTATAATAATATTTCTATTTATAGGACTACAATATGAAATATCAAATAACATCATAAATATAATTATTAATTATTTTTAAGGGTTATGATAATAAAAAAATTAATAGGAGTAATGAAAATAAAAATCATTATACTTTACATTAAAGAAATTTAAAGAAATGACCTTTTAGTTTCTTAATATTTCATATTTCATATTTCATATTTCATATAATTAAGAGAGTTAAAAGAGTGATTTTTAAGGTTTATTTAATGTAGCACATAAATAATGAAAAAATAGAGAAAATTCTCTTCTTTTTTTTTGAAAAAAAAATAATATTGTTTCTTGTCCAAATATAGATGTCACATCACTTTTTATATTTCTAACGTTATTATTACTTTTAGTTATATATTATATATATAGAAAGAGAAAATTACTTAGAGAGATTTCATATATATATGGATTATTAAGAATAGAAATTGAAGATATATGAGTATGAGTAGTTAGTCTTTATAAATATAACAAAAATAAAAAAATACTTAAAATGAAATATGTCATATCATCTAAAATAGAGTGAATTGAATGAAAGAAAAAAAATAGTGAAAAGAGCCGAATAAAAAATAAATCATTGACCAAATATAACTATGTCACATTATCAAATATCCTTTAGACGTGAAAATAACTTCAAATCGATATTACTAAATCATTACCGACTTCAACATCCTCTCTATTACTTCTCTTTAATATTTGCACTAAGATTTGCATAAAAATAAATAAAGCAAGAGATGGTAGCTAGGTTTATTGTTTTACTTTAGTTCCTTGAGCGTCTAATAAGCGATAACATTACTTTAAGCTTCCTCCATAGCAATTGCTTACAGAATTATGATATAAAATATAATATATCGTGACATCGATCCATGTAGGAGATTAAAAATAAATGTTAAAAAGAGCAGTTTGTTAGAACATAAGCTAGAGGTCATCTTGAAAGATTGTTTTGCTCTTCTATGCTACTTCCACTTGAAGAAGTCGTGACCACTACCTTTGCATTCCATCATCTCCACCAACATCTCAATGATGAAGATTTCACCCAACACTTTTGTGTCACTCTTAAAATTTTGTGCCAGTAAATATACATTGACTAAAAGTACGTTTTTACATTTTAGGGATGGAAGAAGCTATCGGTTCACTCTGTGGTGTGTGTGTGTATTTACATAATAAAAATTAACTTTTAACAATATTCATGGATTCATAAATACAATACAATTGATAAGAGGAAATTGGAAAAAACGTTTTAGAGAGTTACGACTTTTTATTTTTCATTATAGTGAGTAATTGTCTTCCTCTTTCATTGAGTACTTATATAGATATTTAAATATCTTTTTTAAAATTAAGATAAACAAAAAATAAAAAAAGGAGAAATATTATATTTTCTATATTTATTTTGACTTGTTCATTATATTTAAAATAGACTTTCACTTTTACTTTTGTCATTTTTAACATACTAAGAAAAATATATTTTTTTTTCATATATATTGAGACATAAAATTAATAGAGTGGACTGATAAATATCATTAGTAAGACTTCAAGAGAAGAAAAAATATAGTGTATTGGGCTGGTAAATGCTAGCAGTAAGACTTTAAGAGAAAAAATGCAGATTATTAATTATTGAGCCATTTAATGTTGTTACAAAGATAATTAAAATTAATAGAAAAAATAAAGAAAAATGCTCAAATATATAAGAAAAAGATAAATGGGAATAGTGACTTTAGAAGCATGTCACATCAGCATATTCAAAACCTTCCTTAGATATATAGATGGGTGGGGGAATGTTGGAATACAAACATTTTATTATTAAAAATATTAAAGTGCAATGACATTTTAGTAGAGATAAAATAGAGAAAATGGTCATTATTATTGTGCAACTCATGTAACCACTAGTGATATTATATCCTACTAATTTTTCATATTCTTGGCATTTACTTTTGGAAGAAATACTACACCTATATAAAGAGTGGTTTCCTCTTGTATTGATGGATGTAGAAGAAAAAGATGAGAATTTTGAAAAACATTATATATATATATATATATATATATATATATATATATATATATATATTTAGTGTAGTAAAACAGAGAAAGTTGAGACAAGAAAAATATTTTATGTCTTCAACTAATTCACTATACAAAATAGAGTAATTTTATGTTAAAGGAAGGTGTTCTTTTGGTAGATCTTTAGACTGATTGACTAATGGTGAGTTGTTTGAGTCATACGATGTTGTTGGGTTGTTATATCTTGGAGGGAAAAAGTCAAGTGTATTACTTCTGGATGGATGAAGATTACACCGCAGTGAGTTTGAATTTTCTTACAGAGAGCAAGATATACGCGCCTCAACCTGAATATTTATTTATTTATTTTTATTCATTTTATTTTAATTATAATTTATAATATATTTTCCAATGAATATCCCAAAAATACAATGCTACACTTGAAAGGGGGGCATTGACGCTTTGCCAAACGTCCTTATGTTAATTGAGACGGACATACCATATCCCTTACAAACTGAAGTTATTTCATCCATTTTAAAATAAATGGGGTTTTAATTTTTTAATTTTATTTCAAAATGAGTGATATTTTATCTAATCAAGAAGACATTAATGACGTTCTTTCAATTTTACCTTTGTTTAAATGGATATAGTTTTATATAACCAAGAACATAGTAAAGATTTACATCTTTTTAAAGACATTTATTAAGGGTAAGTGGGTGAAAATATATTTTACTTTCTAATAATATGTAGTTTTCTTAAGGGGTGCCCATGTTAAAAATACCACTTATTTTGAAATAGATGGAGTAGCAACAGAAACTATATACGGAAGTAATGTTAGGAAGACTCTTTTGTAATACTCTCAATTTTAAAATAAATGATATTTTTATTTTGTTATTTTATCTACAACTAAGTGGTATTTCACATTACCAAGTAGGCATTAATGATATTTTTTAAATTTTATCCTTAATTACATAAAAAAAATTATAGCGAAAAAAATACTAAAGAGGTATATCTTTTTCAAGATATTATTAAGGGTAAGTAATTAACAATATTTTTTATTTTTCAGAGATGAATAATTTCATTAAGAGATGTATTCAAACTCAAAACTCCACCTATTTTAAAATGAATTACTTGTATACACCGTAGATTTTAAAAATCTACTTACCTATATATAGATTACATTCACTTATATTCAAAAACATTGTACTCCCTCTGTTTCAAAATAAGTGACATTTTAAGTTTGGACACACTCATTAAGAAATTATTTATTTCTATAAATAAAATGCATTTTTACTTATCTACCATTAATAAATACATTGCAAAAATGTAGCTCTTTAGTAGCTTATAAATCTCTTTTCATTTAAATAAGGGTAAAATTGAAAGAACATCATTAATATCTTCTTAATAATGTGAAACACCATTTATTTTGAAATAAAATAAAAAAATTAAAAGATCATTTATTTAAAAACGAAAAAAATATGAGTTTGCAAATTACTCATTTTATAAAAGTTTGAAACAAATGCCAACAACTTGAAGATTTTCTTGGAAATCTCTCTTTCGGTGGAAATTATATCTGGGAAAAAGGGACGAAGCTCGTTTTCAACACTAAAATTAAATAAGAGGGGACAAGTTCATCTGCCATATCTATGTAAGCACTTAAATTACTCTATAATTCATCTAACACATTAAATGTGGTAGATTCCTTGACTGACGTATCATACATTGCTAGCCATTAGATTGATATAGGAAAACTTTTCGCACTACCAAATTCTATTCTCCCTATTTTAAAATAAGTGGTTTTTTAATATTTTGATTTTGTTTTAAAATAAGTTATGTTTTACGTAATAAAGAAGACATTAATGATTGTTTTTCAATTTTATCTTTATTTAAATAGAGAGAATTTTACATAATCAAAAAAATATTAAAGAGTTACACTTTTCTAAGATATTTATTAAGGTTAGTAATTAAAAATACATACTTAAATTAAAAATACCACTTATTTCGAAAAGGAGAAAGTATTTAAATACGTGACTATAGCATCTTCAAGTAGATTTTATGTAACTTTCATTGTCTACATCAGATAACTAGAAATAGGAAAGCCTTGGATTTTCTTGATGCAAAACTTGTTTGGACAAATTAATGGCCTAAGAATTACTACTCATGTTTAATTATTTAATAAAAGTTGATTAATATCTTTAAAACATGGGGTTGTACTGCTGAAGGCCGTAGCTGGGAATAGCTCATTTCTAATGTTTTATTGGTATTAAGGAGCATAATGAGTAGGGTATCGAATATGATCTAAAAATTGATGTTTCATTTGTAATTTTTTTGTTGATCTTTAATTTATGCTTTTTATATAAAAATAAAATTATAGGATATAAGTTTATATTTTTGTATCATAATATCGCATAAGTTATATTTTAATATGACTTTAGTCTCTAAAAATCTCATTCCCCATTAGGCATAAGCTCAATTATTAAAGGAAAAAATTAAAGACCAACTTATTTTAAGAAAAAAAGATAAAGACTATCTCATTTTAAAGACAAAAAGTGCAATTTTATGCCACCCAACCCGTCCAGAATCTTATGAATCAGGCACAAGATAATTTCGTATTGGATTAATTTTAAGCCTAGCAAATGTAACTCATTTTGAAATGTTGAAATTGAACATTTTGCCCTCAAATGGCCTGGTTTTAAATTTTGTCCTTCTTTTAAATTTTGTCTTTCAAATAGGTTGGCCTTTAATTTTCGTCCTTTAGCAATTGAACTTACGCCCGATGGGGCATAAGTTGTTCTTTAGAAATTAAAATCATGTCTAAACATAACTTGTGAATATTATGATACAAAATATACATATATATGTACCACAAAAAAAAATTTTGTTTTTAGAGCAATAATTAAAGACCAACACAAAATAGGGGAAAACTACAACTGACCCTTTTTAAAGTGATATTCATTTTAATCCAACTATAACTCATTTTTAAGTTTTACTTTAATTGAGTTTATTGCTTGATATTTACTTTGACTTTTTTTATGTATTTAATTTTCTTGTATTGTGCATCATAACTAGAGGTGTCAAATATGTCCGAAAAATAGATGGTCCCCCCAATCCACCTAAAATTTTATGAGCTGGGCACAAGATTATTTCATATTCGATTGGTTTTAGCCCAACTGAATATGACTCATTCTGAAAAAGATCTTCAATTTAGCCCAATATTAACCCAATTTTACCCTATTTTATGATTCACTTTAATTTCCTATTTGAGATTTATCTTAAGCTATTGTATGGGTCAGGGTTAGGTCCAAGACTCTGGTCCTAAGTCAGGGTCGGGTCCTAGGCCAGGATCGAGGATCGAGTTTCAGGCTTCACGATTCGAACTGGGAATCCAGACTGACACACGGGATCTAGAATCATGAATGGCTCCAAGCTAACCCATGACACATACATAGCATGATTAAGAGCATAGCTAAGAGGAATTAAGGCATGAACATAAGATAAGCGGAAGTCTGGAACGTATAGCATAAAAACATAAGAAAAGACCAATAATCAACAACGCTAATCATCTACTACATAACAGTCTAAAAGCCTTTAAACATAAAATGAGCTGATGGGACAACACCCTGAACTAGCTCGCTAAGTCTGAAACTAAAGGTCCTAGACATAAAGCATAAACTAATAAACGTTCTTGGAGGATGAGGACTCACCAAGACTAGGATAGAGCTGGACTGAGTGGGTGCGAGCTAACATCAAAGCTGAGACTGATCACCAAACCTATATGATGAGACAATATAGCATAAAGTATGCGGTCAGTACTTTAAATTTACTATGTATGTAAGGCAAGTAAAACATGCTAGTAAAATTAATAAAGAGATCATGAATGTAAGATAGTACAAAACATAAGATGTTGATCATAAATTGAACATGAGGGCTCAAAGCATTCAAAACTGTAACATAAAACTGAACATGACTATTTTCACAAGTAAAATCTCGTAAAGCATGTCTTGAGCCAAAATACCATAATTCTTAATATCTTAAAGCATGAGCATAATAATATATAGTAACTAAGGAACAATGGGAGATTCTTATAACTGACATACCCCATGTGAGCATACATAAAGCTCGACCTGTAAAACCCTAGCCGGGAAGATGTCCGTACCTTTTCAAGGAAAGGACCATAAAAAGTCATGAGATCACTCATGGGTGGCCCATTCGGGTATGGGAGACACTCTTGTGGTGGACCCCGTCATTGCTATGCTGGTGTGTAGTTTTGAGACCTGGGTACGCCGAAACCCCGGCCAACTCGGTGCTAAATACTATTCCCTAAACATATATAATGATCATATCATAATCATTAAATATGGGTTTACATGGATAGTTTAAATCATGAAATTCACAATATGTTAATATATGTGAGCTAGCCATGAAAATAGTGCCGAAGATAGGCCATGATAGGTAGACTTGAATTTTGTAAGAATCATGCATAATAGAGTAAAATCATCATATCTTGTAATTCATGAGTTCATGAGTAATTCTAGTAGAAACCATGCATTATAATCATAATTCATAGCTTGAATCTTAAGAGGCGTGAAATTATAAGAGAATCATGGAATTTCATACAACTTGAGTCAAACCCTAAAAGTTAATAAAAGCATACTTGAGACTTAAAATTTATAGATTCATGAGGAAATTGATAAGGGGCATGCAATCTTAATCATAGGAACGTAAATTAAATCATGAGAGGACTAATTTCGGAACATGGGAGAATTCAACCACAATTGTACAATATCCTAGAATTCAAAAATTAGAGCATGGGAGTTGAAAATCATGAATTCAACTTGAAAAGGACATGAGGGTAGAAGACATCCCCCATTTCCTATATACATGGATATATTCACTCCTAGACTTGTCTTGAAAACCCAAGAAAGATTGAAGAGATTTGATGAAGAATCCTAGTTTTAATCTTGAGAGAGGATTTCAAATCTACTGTAGTTATGAAAGAATAAGGACTTAGGATAGGCTAAACCCCTTAATACACTCTTTAAGAAACCAAAAATAATATCATTTAGGGGTTAGAAGCATAGGAAGTTACAAAAATACCCCTAAAAAATGTAATAAAAAGCTGACAGCCAAGTACCACGAGTCGTACCCCCAAACAATGATTCGTGGTTTTCTTCCGTCATTTTCCAGTCAAAAATTTCTAGTTCTCTGGTTCTCCAACAACGGGCATCACCACGACTCATTGTTTCCTACGATGAGTCATACCATGTCTCATGGTCAGGTGTCCTATCCTCTGCAATTACACCCCACGACTGCCTACAATGACTCGTTTCTTACAATGAGTCGTACCCATGACTCGTAACCTCGAACCTTCCCTTAGTAGACCCAAACCATGACTGCCTACCATGACTCATTATTTCCAATAATGAGTCGTGCCTTGATTCGTTATCACCTCCTATGACTTGTATCATGAGTCGTCATTACTGGACCAAGATAAACTGCTGATCTTGGGCAGAATTGCATGCCCAAGTGATACTCAAATGCTTCATTTCGACTTGTTTGTCTATCATTATTGTGTACATTCTCATGTGATTTGTAGTTAAATGTGAATTTATACTAACCAACATGATTAGTGTTGTTTTGCAGGTAAAATGAAATTTTGGGAAGCTAAGATACGTGTTGGTGAAATCGAGAATGGACTTGGAAACAAGGAGTGAAAAAGGACAAGGAAGAGCAACAAAAATAAGGGCTCCGCGATGGAGCCGTGTCACGCTGCAATCGCGGAGGTATTTTGCCTCGGGTGAATTAAGTTTGGCAATTTCCAGTGGAGGTTCACGTTACCTCCGTGGCACGTTGGCCAGGCTCCGTGATGCAGGTCGTGGCACATTGAGGTGAAATTGCCTGGGAGCCAAATTCCAGTGAGGGTCCGCGATACCTCATGGCATGGAGGGAGTGCTCCACGATACACTCCGTGCCACATTGCTTGTTATTCCGGAAAAAATTCTCAACAGTATAAATAGCACACTTAGGTTTTATTTTAAACAATTCTGACTTGGTTGAGGAAGAACGTGGGTTACAGGCAGTTGAGAGGATGAAAATTCTAGGGTTCTTCTCTATCTCTCTCTCTCTTATCTCAATTGTTTGTATGAATTACACTTATTTGATGATGTTTAATCCACAAATGAGTGGCTAAATTCACTTCTTGCTGAGGTTAAGAACAATTGTAGTGGAATGTAATTGTTAATCATTTTAGTTTTCATCTTTTCTTCAATGGTTGTTCTATCAATTCTTGTTCTTACTGCATTAATGTTTGGCCAATGTTAATGTATATCAAAAAAATCTAATTTTGATTTTGAAAAGGAAAGAAATTGGAAAGATGTGAATTGGTAGGATATGATCTCTTCTTAGTTTGGGAAAATTGAGAATTGATTTACACTTAGAATAGAAATATATCTGAAAGTCTTATTAGTCAATTAAGGAATCAGTTTTGTATGGCTAGAACATGAAATTTTTTTATCACAGAAATGTAGATTGAAGGTTCATGATTCTTAAGTTGGATAGGAGTCGAAAGTTCCAATCCATAGGCAATAATTCTTGACTAGCAATCGAAGGAAAGATTAACTGAATTGTATTGATAAATTAATTCCCTGCATGTTCGTTTTAACCTCAGCTTGCTCATACTATTGTTCAGACTCACTTTATAATTTTGCCTTAGATTTTTATTAATCAGTAAACTCAAACTCTAAAAAATATTATTTATTTGGTTGTCTGCATTCTTAAAGATATAGTTCATTAACACTTAAGTTAATTAGTACCGCAGCTCAGTCCCTGTGGGATCGATACTTGGCTTTACTTAAGCCACTTTACTACTTGTTCGACCACGTGCACTTGCGTGTAGTCACCCAGCACCGAACAAGTTTTTGGCGCCATTGCCGGGGATTTGCAATTGGTAAATTTATTTTCTTAGTGTTAGTTTACAAATTCTATATAAGTGCTGACAACATGAGCTTAGCCTTTCTCTTGCAGATATTGAATTCTTCTGAACGCTGGCAAGAGACAAGGAATTGGTGGATTCATATATAGAGCCGGAAAGACAATTTCATCATCAAAGAAGGGAAGCTCTAGAGAAAAAGCTACAGTTGCTCAGGCAGACAATCCTGGAGCAACAACAAAATCCACCACTTGTGAGGGCAGTGTTAGTGCTCGAGGAAATGGAAGCACGACCGGTTCGCAAAGTGGCAATCCCACATGCTAACAATGTTACATCTAGTATTCGCAGACAAGAGCCAGGAGGGAGGTTTGAGCTTAAACAGAACATGGTGCAATTGTTGCACACCAGCGGGCAATTGACATGTCTCCCTCATGAAGACCCACAACAACATCTCCAAAACTTTTTGGAGATAAGTGACACTTACATCCGCGCTGGAGTATCATCCGATTACGTAAGGCTTACATTATTTCCATTTTCATTATTGGGGGAAGCAAAGAGGTGGTTGAAAGCTGAACCACCCAACTCTATCACCACTTGGGATGATCTTGAAAGAAAGTTTTTGATAAGATTCTTTCCATCCGGGAAAACAGAAAGACTTAGAAGTCAGATTCTAAGTTTTAAACAAAGAGAGGGGGAGAATCTATATCAAGCTTGGGAAAGGTTCAAATCATTGTTAAGGGATCATCCTCACCATCACCAGTCCAATGATGTGTTGGTGCATACTTTCATAGAGGGTTTGGAACCCCACACAAAAATTTTGCTAGACTCAGCAGTTGGGGGACAAGCATTAGAAAAGACTTATGAGGAGTTGTATACTTTGTTAAATCATATTTCACAGGGAAATCCATAGTGGAATGCGGACTCTTAGGAGGAACAAGGAAAGCGGAAGGAGTCTTTGAGGTGGATGGTTTTACAGCTATCGCTGCACAGATAGCTGCATTGCAAAATCAACTCAACACCCACTTCAGCAATATGAGCTTGAATCAACCACAAGCCCCAGTTAATGTAGTGCAACAGGTTTGGTGTGAAGTATGCGGTAGTAATGAACACTCAGTAGAGCGTTCTGGTGCAAATCCAGATTCTGTGAACTTTGTTGGGAACGTCCAGAGAAATAATCACCAGCAATATGGCAATAATTACAACTCAAATTGGAGGAATCATCCGAATTTCTCTTGGGGTAGCAACAACCATCAAGGGCAGAGTTCGAATCAGGGTGCGCAGAGAAATCAAGGGGGGCATCAGAATTATCAGTCTCAATACAGAGGAAATAATGCACCTCCTCCACCACCCATCAGCATTGAGGAAATGTTTAAAACAATGATAGCTAACCAAGCTCAAATGCAGGCTGATTATGTGAAATTAGCGGCAGACTTGAAAAACAACCAGTTAGCTACAAAGGCGTTGGAGTACCAGTTTGGACAACTAGTTGGAGCTCAAAACACCAGGCCCAGAGGAGGACTACCGAGTGACACTGACCCGAATCCCAAGCAGGTCAATGCGGTGACCACAAGGAGTGGATTACAACTCAAGGAGGTGGAACCAGAAAGACCACCTCAGCAATTAGGAGCAGTGGAAAAAGATAGGGAGCAAGATGATGAGAGGGGGAAGGAGAAAGCAACCGAGGCAGAAAGACCACCACCCCCGTTCCCTCAAAGATTAAAGAAACACAAGGAGGAAGCTTGTTTTAAAAAGTACATGGAGGTGCTTAAACATGTACACATTAATTTACCTTTGGTTGATGTTTTGCAGGGAGTGCTTAAATATGTAAAGTATATCAAGGACATCGTAGCCAACAAAAGCAGATTAACGGAGTATGCTACGGTGGTGCTTACTGAGGAGTGCACTTCCTGGATTCAGAACAGTTTGCCAACAAAGCTTAAGTACCCTGGGAGCTTTACAATTCAAATCACAATCGGGCAAAGTATCCGAGCTCGCGGATTATGTGATTTGGGAGTGAGCATAAACTTGATGCCGACATTGGTGTTCAAGAAGTTGGGGCTGGGCAGTCCTAGACCAACTACAGTGATCTTGCAGTTAGCAGACCGTTCTTTGGCCAGACCAGATGGCATTGTGGAGGACGTGCTGGTGCAAGTGGGCTCCCTCATATTCCTGGTAGATTTTGTTGTCTTAGATTTTTAGCCGGATGGGGAAGTCCCATTTATTTTGGGACGTCCTTTCTTGGCAACCGGGAGAGTTATGATTGATGTAGTTGCAGGGCAGCTAACCATGTGAGCGCATGACAAAGTGGAGGTATTTGATGTGTATAAGGCCATGAAGCTTCTGACCATCTATGAGGAGCTTTCAGCAATCAATGTGCTAAACCAAGAAGAAATTCTTCAGATTGTTGATTCTCGAGATCCATTGGAGAGAGCGTGGATGAGCTCCGATCAATTCGGAGATAGAGATACTTATGAGATGGCGCAAATGTTGAATGAATCAAAATGGTATCTCAGGAAGCAAGACTTTCAGCCATTGATGAGGTCCCTGGAACCATTGCCAAAACCATCTATTGAGGAAGCACCAAAACTGGAGTTGAAAACATTGCCTCCACATTTGAAATATGTCTTTTGGGGGGAAGATGACACCTTGCCAGTCATCATCTCCTCAGAATTGACGGAGGCACAGGTAAAGGATGCATTGGTGGTTTTCAAGAGGAGGAAGAAAGCAATGGGCTGGCAAATGTCAGATATTCGGGGTATCAATCCAGCTTTTTTCACACACAGAATTTTCATGGAGGAAGGAGCAAAGCCAATTGTACAACATCAGTGGAGGTTGAATCCGATGATGAAGGATGTGGTTAGGAAGGAAGTGATTAAGTGGATTGATGCAGGTGTGGTCTATCCTATTTCAGACAGCGAATGGGTCAGCCCAGTTCAGTGTTTCCTAAAGAAAAGAGGGATGACCGTGGTCACCAATGAGAAAAATGAGCTGATCCCTACACGCACAGTCACAGGCTGGCAGATTTGCATGGACTACAGAAAGCTCAATGAGGCCACAAGGAAAGATCACTATCCTATCCCGTTTATTGATCAGATATTGGATAGATTGGCTGGTCAAGAATATTATTGTTTCCTTGATGGCTATTCTGGCTATAACTAGATAGCCATAGCATCGAAGGACCATGAGAAGACTACTTTCACATGTCCTTATGGGACATATGCTTTCCGGCAGATGCCATTTGGGTTATGCAATGCACCTGCCACATTCCAGAGATGCATGATAGCGATCTTCCATGATATGGTGGAAGATTTCGTCGAGGTATTTATGGATGATTTTTCTGTTTTCGATAATTCATTTGCTACTTGTTTGCAGAATCTTGAAAGGGTGCTAGCTCGTTGTGAAGAATCCAACCTTGTACTCAACTGGGAGAAATGTCATTTCTTAGTCAAAGAGGGTATCGTCCTTGGCCATAAAGTGTCTTGCAAGGGGTTGGAAGTCGATCATGCAAAGATCGAGGTTATTGAAAAGCTACCACCACCTATGTTAGTGAAGGGTGTTCGCAGTTTTCTCGGACATGCAGGGTTCTACAGACGGTTCATCAAGAACTTCTCTAAAATTTCTAGACCAATATGCAGGTTGCTAGAAAAAGAGGTGAAGTTCGAGTTTGATGAGGATTGTGTCAAAGCATTCGAGGAGTTGAAACAGAAGTTTATAGAAGCACCTATCCTCATTTCTCCGAATTGGGAGCAACCGTTTGAATTAATGTGTGATGCAAGCGATGTGGCTGTAGGAGATGAATTGGGGCAGCGGAGGAATAGAATTTTTCATTCCATTCATTATGCAAGCAAAACACTGGATGCAGCCCAAGTCAATTATACAGTCACAGAAAAGAAGATACTAGCATTGCTGTTCGCATTTGATAAATTCAGTTCCTATTTGGTGGGTTCTAGAGTAGTGGTGTATACCGATCATGCAGCGATTCGGTATCTGTTTAACAAGAATGATGCAAAGCCCAGGCTGATCAGATGGATCTTGTTGTTACAAGAGTTTGACCTAGAGATTCGGGATAGAGAAGGGAGCGAGAATCAAGTGGCAAATCACCTATCGCGATTGGAAAGCCGGTCGCATGTGAAGGAAGGTGACAACATCAAAGAAGAGTTCCCGGATGAGCAGCTCTTGGCAATAAGGGAAGCTGAAATCCCTTGGTATGCAGACATTGTAAATTTTCTAGTGAGTGGAGTCTATCCACCGGAGGCTATGGCTCAGCAAAGAAAGAAGTTGAGGCATGATTGCAGGTATTATATTTGGGATGAGCCGTACTTGTTTAAGCAGAGACCGGATCAGGTGATGAGAAGATGCATCCCGGAGAGCCAGATTGCAGAAGTATTGAGGAGTTGTCACTCTTCATTGTATGGAGGGCACCACGGAGGCGAGCGGACAGCGCACAAGGTGCTACAGTCAGGTTTCTTTTGGCTTACTCTGTTAGAGACTCTATAGCATATGTAAAAATGTGTGATAGATGTCAAAGAACAGGCACAATTGGTAGAAGGCAGGAGATGCCACTGTAGTAGATATTAGAAGTGGAGATCTTTGATGTATGGGGTATAGATTTCATGGGCCCATTCCCACCGTCATTTGGTAATCGTTATGTCTTGGTAGCCGTTGATTATGTATCAAAGTGGGTTGAAACAATAGCTTGCCCCAGGAATGACAACAAGGTGGTAACAAAATTTGTGAAAAAGCACATTTTCACTAGGTTCGGGACGCCCCGAGCCATTATCAGTGATGGAGGGGCTCATTTTGTAAATGCAAGTTTCAAGAATTTGCTAGCTATGTATGGGGTGCACCACAAGGTAGCAACAACATATCATCCCTAAACTAGTGGGCAAGTGGAGGTGTCGAACAGAGAAGTAAAGCAGATTCTACAGAAAACAGTGAATGCACAATGTAGTGATTGGTCAAGCAAACTCGACGATGCGTTGTGGGCTTATAGAAGTGCGTACAAGACACCAATTGGGACTTCTCTGTACAGATTGGTCTATGGAAAGACGTGTCATTTGCCTGTAGAGCTAGAACACCGAGCTTTCTGGGCCATAAGGAAATTGAACATGGATATAGAGCTAGCGGGGAAGAAGAGGCTGATGCAACTCAGCTAACTTGATGAGTTTCGTTGGCATGCCTATGAAAGTGCCAAGTGCTACAAACAGAAAACAAAGAGGTGGCACGATAAGAATATGGTGCATCGGATCTTTGAGCCGGGGCAGAAAGTATTACTATTCAATTCAAGATTAAGGCTTTTTCCAGGAAAATTGTGGTCCAAATGGTCAGGGCCGTTTGAGGTGGTAAGAATGACCCCGCACGGGGCGGTGGAGTTGTGGAAAGAAGATAGAAGTGCCACGTTCTTAGTAAATGGGCAGCGATGTAAGCATTATTGGGGTGAGGACGTTATTTGAGAGAAGACGTCCATCACTCTAGTGGATGATTTAGCAATGAATGACGTCGAGCCGCAACGGTAAATCAGGCGCTGCATGGGAGGCAACTCGTGAAATTGTTGTAATAGATGAGTAGAACTATTTGAAAAAAAAAGAGAAAAAGAAATGAAAAAGAAAAAAAATATATAAATAAATAAATAAAAATTTTGTTTGGTGTTGAAACCTATGAATGCTAACCAATTTCTTGTGGTGAAGTGATTTTCAAGTGGAACGGAGGGAAAAAATGCGAAGAAACGCAAAATAAAAAATCGAGGTGAGAAAAATAAAAATTGACACATTACAGTGAGCCTACGCGATAGCTCCGTGTCACGGAGGAGGTGCTCCGTGTTACCCTTCGTGACACATTGAAGAGTGTTCCGAATTTTTTAAAAAATCCAGAAAACTGGCACGATGGCTCCGTGTCACGAAGGGGGTGCTCCGCATTACCCTCCGTGACACGTTGAGTGTTATTTCGCGTCGGGTCACACCTGGTGTCCGGGTAACCCGCACGAAAAACACTTTTAAAACCCCAATGTCCCTAAGTTCTTTCATTATTTTCCATTCCCTCCGCGACCAACACCCCAAATTCCCTTCTCCCCCAATGTGACACGAACCTAGGCATCAATTTTCTTCAAGTTTTCTTCAATTTCATCGGATTAAAGGTATGTTCTTGAAATTTACCTCATTTTTTCTTGAATTTTTGATTCTTGAACATGTGTAGTGATTGAACCTTGCCCTAAGTGAGAATTAAGCTTGAATTCATTTAAGTTATGATTGATTAATGTTCATAGTATCGTTGTGAATATATGAACTCGATGAATGCATGTTTTATTGAATTTTTGCGAAATTGGTAGCTAGGGTTGGAAATTGAGTAGGAAGAAGACTAAAATTGCTTGAAATGTTGAACAAAATTGGGTTGTGCATGTTGGGTGAATTGAATTATGTTGTGATTAATGTTGAATATGCTAAGTAGACAAGGGATTTTCGGGAGAATGAAATTGGTGACTTGCATAGGTTGTTGAGAACAAAAATTTGGCTAAGTGCTATGGTGTTGAAAGTGAATCGATGGCGATAATTTTATTCATTGTACGAAGTCTGAGTAGTACATAGTAATTGTTCCATCGATTTATATGAATGCATTAAGCCGATTGAATGTTAAGAATGAAGAAAATCATGAATGTCTTATCGAATTGTTTTGATTATGGCTAAAGACTAAGTGTGGGGTGACCTAATTAAACCCAACCTTAGTTGAAGATAATTGTGACTTGAATAACATTGGGACTCTCTGTTTAATTGTACAGGAACAATGTCAGGCAGGCAAGACAAGGGAAAGGGCGCATCCACATCGGGCGCCGGTAGGAAAAGGATAAGATTGGAAACAGCAGTTCCAGCAGCACCAGCGGTTCCAAGAGGCCAACGCCGACAATACGGAACCCGATGGGTGACTGATGAAGGGAAGAAATGTTATGAAAATACAAAGAAACCAAATAATTCCTGGAGGAGCACATATTAAGGGAGCCGCTGGCACAGGAATTCCCGCGGATCGTACATCGAATTGACACAGCTGGGCTTAACTTCATTTTCGAAGAGCCCAGGGAGTGCAATCTCCATCTCATCCGGGAGTTTTATGCCAACTGGAACCCGACCCTCTGCAGTCACACCGTAAAAATTAGGGGACAGGTTGTCACTTTTGAGCCCCATCACCTGAATGCGATCTTGGGGGCGCGGGACACAGACGTCCATGTCCTCCGGCAGCTGAACATCACTCCACCTTATGCGGACATCAGACGCACTCTATGTGTCACACCCCACCTTGGAGGGTATGACGGGCACCTGGTGCCTGCTAGACTCTGGACTGCTAGATGGTCCATCCTAAGCACGTCTGGTGCTTTTGGCTGGCCCTGGCTCTATTCCAAGAAACCAACCGGCTATATAACGGCTGTAAACACAGCCTCCGGCCAACTGGCCTATAGCCACCTGTACCTGCACTATCAGCTAACCAGAACACATTCAATATAGGAAAACCTATGCGGGCCGACAAGGCCACCATGCTGTCTAGTTATCTGTAACTCAACAATGAAATACTGGAAAGCTACGTGACCGGCAAGGTCACCACTACTGTCAAGCTATGGCCCCACACGACCAGCATAAAAGAAATAAAAGTACTAACAGCTATACAACTGCACGGCCTCACGCGACTGGCTCAACTGACCACAGGGAAATATATACAGACTGCAAGCCTCTAGGAATAACAATAGAAATGATCGGGACAGGGCCCCGACCTACCCGTACTGTACAGCAAAATAAAGTGAAATACACCTCTGGAATTCAGTCTCTGGATGACAGGAGCTGAATACTCGATCGCTGACAGGAATCACGAGGGATCGCCTCCTCGTCTATGGGTACCTGCAGGCAAGTAATGCAGCGCCCCACCGGGCGTCAGTACCGCTGGTACTGAGTATGTAAAGAAATAGCTGAAAGAAATATTTGAAAACAATAATACAATTGATGTAACTTAAATAGGAAGGAATAGATTAACTGTCTGATAACGTAAATCATACCTACTCTTAACTATGCTAGAAGGAGTAGGAGTCATACCTGGAGATGTATCATTCTACTGCCGCTCTACTCATATCCAATGTAACATGGCATATTGTAACGTAACATAACATAACATAGCTCACACAAACCTTACCCGGCCCCCATAAGCCGGGGGGTACAACCAGCACAGAATCTATACCCCTACCCCGGTCATCCCATCTCCTATAATAGCTATAAGTATCCTGCCGGTCCCCTGGGTATGCACTTGGGCTCGCTGAGCCCCTGACTATAACCGCATCTGAGTCTGGAGAACTCCTGAATCAACACCCGGGCGTATCCGCTCGACAAGGGTGTGTAAGGGCCGACCAAGGCACAATATGTGGAAAACTGGCATCCCATCTTCGTCCCCTGTGGGACGGCATGCCACTCCGTAGAGCAATGTATCCTCGTCCTCTGGAGGACGAGTCGATACAGCTATTAACCCCGGGGCGATCATAGATGCTAGGTAATCCAACCCCAAAACAATACAACGGTCTCAACTGGTAATACTATCTGCATATCCCACATACTGAAGCTACTAGTAGTAAAGTATCCATACATACTGTGTACTGAACTAGTAATAGTAATGTATACGTACTTAATACATGCTGAGACTGATAATAGTATATATGTATAAATATAATCTTCTGCCATACTGTGTTGTATACTTAGTTTCTGTAATAACATGATTTACTATTTCCGACATGCTTTCTAAACTTCATTTTAACCTATCATTCTACTTCTGAGATGCCTTACAGATATTACATTGTTTTACTGGGTTTCAACTGAATACGATAATGTCCTAACATTCTGCATTACATCACATACTGAGCATGCTGTGCAGTTCCTAACACTTATATTAGAAACTATATCGTGCTAGCAAGTTTCGCGCTAATTATAACATGAAGCTTCTAATATCGTATCAACATTCGTAATAAACATAACACATGAATTCTGAATATTCTACTGGCCTTTAAATTACTTTACTATACCGAGATTTACTAACTTGCCGAGGAAACTAGCTTTACATACCTTATCCTCGAACTAATCGTCTATCGGACGAGTCTCGGCCAGCACTTCAACTATTTTTCCCAACTGCATTTATAAATATATCAATTAATACCAAATATAGCTTTATTTTAAAGAACAACGTCACTTTCGATATAATTTATAGCCTAAACTTAGGCTTATCGAAAGACGGTCGAAAGCTCGCTATTTTTTAGAGGTCCAGAAGGGAGAAATATTCACTTCACAGCTAGGAACACATAGACACTAGTTTGGAGCAATTCTACTTACTTTAGCTCGGTAGCTCGATGATTCGTCGGCCGTATTTCACGAAACTAAATCCGTAGGAATGCTCTCTGCTGCTAAATACCTCAGTATCTGAGGTTAATTTGAGTTTGGACAACGTTTAGCAGCGTAATCGGATGAAAATTATATTACCCTCTTCGTTCCTTTTCTTCCTCTGGTTTTTCCCCTCTGTTTCACTGGAAGTTTATAAGTTAAAATGATTTAAAACCGAAGTGGGGCTTTATATACTTGGGCCTGGACAAGGCCAACGTGTCACAGAGCCAACGCGGAGGCTCCACCTCCGTGACACGTTGCCATCGCGGAGGGGCTCTGCCTCGGCTCCTTCCGCGATGGTTCGACAGGTTTCTCATCCGAACTTTTTCCCGGGCCTTTCTTTAGCACGTATGGCCTTCAAATATACTTAACCAACGTGCGAATAGGTCATCTAGGTGCCGGGAATCCTACGGGGTATAATATTCCCCCCCCCCCCTTAAGAACATTCTTCCTCGAATGTAAACTTCTATTTAGAGGACTTCTCAACTTACTATCTAGGAAAATTTCGGCAGAGTTCCCCCTATAATATGGACTATAGAAAAAACCTGAAATGCAGAAAAGTCCAACACAGGTACTGCACGCAATACTTTAAGATTCATTGGATAGCTAAACATCAATCTTTCTCATTTATACATATACAACCATAAGGTACTACATAAGTAATAATACGGACATACCTGTCGCCTGACTAGACCTAGAATAGGTGAGGATACCTAGCTTTCATATCTTCTTCAGCTTCCCACGTCATCTCTTCACGGTTCCTGTTACGCCACAACACTTTGACAGACGCAATATCTTTATTCCTCAACCTGCGAATTTGTCTGTCTAAGATAGCTACTGGAACCTCTTCATATGCTAACTCTTCTGTGACCTGGACATCCTGAACTGGAACAACCGTGGAAGGGTTTCCTACGAACTTCCTCAACATGGATACATGGAATACCGGGTGAACAGATGCTAACTCTGGAGGCAAGTTCAATTCGTATGCAACTCGGCCTATTCTTCGCCGAATCTGATATGGCCCAATGAATCTCGGGCTAAGCTTGCCTTTCCTGCCAAATCTCATCACCCCTTTCATCGGAGACACTTTCAGGTATACCCAGTCATTTACCGCAAATTCTAGATTTCTGCGCTGCATATCTGCACACGACTTCTGGCGGCTCTGAGCAGTCAGCAGGTGTTCTCTGATAAGCTTTACCTTCTCCTATGACTGTTGAATGATGTCTGGCCCAATCAACACTGATTCTCCTATTTCAAACCAACCAATTGGCGACCTGCATTTTCGCCCGTATAATGCCTCAAAAGGCGCCATCTGGATGGCTGAATGATAGCTATTATTGTAGGCAAATTCAATCAACGAAAGATGCTCATCCCAGCTACCTCCAAAATATAGTACACATGGTCGCAGCATATTTTCGAGCGTTTGGATAGTCCGCTCAGCCTGCCCATCTGTCTGAGGGTGGAATGCCGTGCTCAAATTAATCTGTGTTCCCAACCCCCTCTGGAACGACTGCCAGAATCTAGCTATAAACTGTGCTCCCCTATCTGAAATAATGGATACTAGCACTCCATGTAATCTAACTATTTCTCTTATATATAATTCGGCATAATGCTCAGCCGAGAAGGTAGCCTTCACTGGCAGGAAATGAGCTGATTTTGTTAGCCTGTCAACTATTACCCAAATGGAATCATTTCTGTGTCTGGTACGGGGTAACCCTATCACAAAATCCATGTGTATCGTTTCCCATTTCCACGTAGGCACCGTTGTATCTTGCATCAAACTGCCCGGCTTCTGGTGCTCCGCTTTCACCTGCTGACAATTAGGACATCTAGATACAAATTCAGCTATTTCGGCTTTCATACTTGGCCACCAGTAGATGTCTCTGATGTCATGGTACATTTCGTTGCTCCTGGATGGAGGGAATAGCGAGCGTAATGTACCTCATGCATAATCTGCTGGCGAAGCCCTGAAACGTTCGGAACACAAAGGCGGCCCTTACAGCGTAGCACATCATCCTCAGTCATTTGGAAATCTGACTCCTTACCTTTCTGAACTCTATCTCTGAGCTGGACTAAATCAGGGTCCTCGTACTGTCGTCCTTTTACCTCTGTAACTAATGATGACACAGCAGAATTCTGAATTACCGCTCTATTATTTTCTGTTTCCATTACTCGAACGGCTAAACCAGCTAACTGATGAATTTCTTTAGCTAACTCCCGCTTCTCGGGTCGCAAATACGCCAAACTCCCCATTGACTTACGGCTCAGGGCATCTGCCACTACATTAGCTTTTCCTGGGTGATACAGAATGTTCACATCATAATCTTTTAACAACTCCAACCAGCGACGCTGCCGCAGGTTCAGTTCCCTCTGGGTGAAGATATACTGTAAGCTCTTGTGATCTGTAAAAATATCAACATGGACACCATACAAGTAATGCCTCCACATCTTCAAGGCGTGGATTACTGCGGCTAATTCCAGGTCGTGGGTAGGGTAATTCTTTTCATGTTTCCTCAGCTGTCTGGAAGCGTATGCAATCACTCTACCATGCTGCATCAACACACAACCTAACCCGACGCCTGATGCGTCGCAATACACTGAATAACCTTCTGTACCTTCCAGCAAGGTGGAGCAGGCACAAGGAAAGGGGCTACCACCAGACGTTTCCCTATCTCAGATGAACAGGGAAGCCAGGATCTGGTTTAAAATTGTGTGCTAATGCTTGATCCCGGGGGTTCACATGACAGATGTCACCCGGGATCAAGTCTGCTTGGTGTATGCCCTGATGAAGGGGCTTGATATAAATGTTGGGCCGGTGATCATCTCCGCCATGAAGAGCCCGACTACATTAGGGGCACAAATACGGGTTCGGTAGTTTGCTTACCACGTTCCTGAGGGGCCATGATATCGAGGAGGAGGCCCTGGATTACATCCCACATATTGATAGGCGTGCCTTGGATGTCACCAAAACCAAGGCACCTAACACTACTCATGGGCCGGTGCTCACACTGGCCGAGCGACATGCTCGGGATGACCAGTATATGGCCCGCATGTACGGGATGCAAATGTTGCAGCTGTGCATTGGCGGAAGGCCTACATCGGAGGATGAGTTGTGGCAGCTCGAGCTGGATTACCCATTCGGCGAGAATGCCCGAGCTCTATGCAGAGTGGGGCCTGCATTTGTGGAGCCCGTAGATGATGACATCCCCACCGATGAGGAGACACGTCAGGAGGACTCAGATGTTGAGTCAAATGAGGACAGCGGGGGTGATTCTGATATGGGAGACAAGGAAACGACACTTGATGAAGAAGTTGAATACTTCGATTGATCAGGGAGTTTCACCACCCACCTTTGTGATATGTTGAAATTATGTGAACACTGGGGACAGTGTTCGATTTAAGTGTGGGGAGGGAGTAGTTAGGTGCCAGCTGTTTCATTTTTGTTTTTGTTTATGTTTATGTTTTGCGTTGTTGTGCCTGTGAAAAATGTGACCCTGTGATTTTGTGCGGTGTGTCTGTAATTAAGTTGGTATTGTAATGAATGTTAAGCTGTTGTGTGCTGTGTTGAGCTGTTGTTGAATGGTTGTTGTGTAAATAATTTTTTTTTCTATCGAAACATCAAAATTTTTAGAATTTTTGTTAAATTTCTTTTATATTGGGTTTCTCGGCCTTTATTTTCTGTGCTTTTACCGAGAATAGTCCCATTGAACTGAAGTCGTAGATAGTGACCGTTCCCTATGATGGATGGATGACGACCGTGTTAAGGGAAATGTAGTCGATATGAGTAGTTTTTTTTCCTTCTTTATTTTCTTTCTTTTGTTTGTTTCGCAAACTTGTCGCTACTTCATGGTTCGGAATTCTTGTTATGTGTTGTACATGATATTAAGTTGCAAAGGTGATTCGTATGAAAGCATGCAAATGTGTAAACATGTTGAGATACCTAGGCCATAGAGTTCGATTCGGTGTGATCGAGGCTTAATAGTGAATTCTTGTAATTAGTTGATTGAAGAGTCTGTGAATATGTCTTGAGTTGAGCATCTGCAATGAGTGTGAGGTGAGGTTTTGATTATTCCATTCTATTGTGAAGTGTCTAGAACTTGCCTGGTGTTTGTACTAAACGAAATGAAGGATGTGTATTATAGGAAAGGATGTAGGCATTTCTTTGAATAAATCGAAAGTTTCTCCATTATCATACCTACCTTGAATGTACATCCTAGTTAGCCCCATTGAGCCTTTAGCCTATTTTTTTCTTTCTTTGAAGAGGTACAAACCGAGCTTAATCCCTTCTTTTCATTAGCCGTGAATTTGATCCAAAACTCTTAAGCGCTCAAGAAAAACAATTTTTCCACAGTGTAAAGGAGTCAGAATTGTGAAAAGGAAGGAAAAGCGGAAGCGGTGAAAGTTAAAGAAAAGGTCAAAGGTGCACTTGCTGAAATTAAATAAACTAAAGATGTATAACTAATCTTTGCTAGTAAGTCAAGTGTGCTTAAAGAAATGGGAACAAAAACAAAGAAAAAAATTTCTTCAAGAATGGGAGGATGAAGGAAGAAAAAAAATGGCCGCAATGATGGTGGGATATATTGAAAAGCGCTTAAGGAAGCTAGTTGCTATTATTGGTTAGCCAGTATTTGCTAGTTCCTTAGCTTACATTACAACCCGTTAAGTCCTACGTGATCTTACATCTCTCGTCCTTATATTAGTGGAGTAATACACTAGAGGCAAGCCTATGGTTCATGACATGATGCATGTGAATTCTTTGGGAGAGAGAGCGAAATTGTATGCATATACCCCTACATGTAGTGCTTTGGAAATCATATGATAGCAAATGGGGTATTTCTCTTGTGTTGTGAGGGCACATGCTTGACGAGAGATTAATTTCGTGTCGGATGTCTTGATCAGTTAATTTGCAACTGCTGCTTACCACGATTTCTTTCACGGCTCGTGACTTCAAACCATGACTCGTATGAGGAGTTGTTCTAAGAAATTTTGAAGCTTTTCTGCTGATCAAATTCCAAATCCCACGTATAGTCCTGAAAACTTTAGGGTGTTACATTATCTCTCTCTTGGGAACATTCATCCTCGAATAGAGACTAAATAAACTTAAAAGGTAGGGAAAGAGTTGCAACCCCAAAACTGAAAGTTATAGACTGAAATACTAATGGAGTGACTGACACCAGACTGAGATACATGACTAAACTGAATTCATGAAATATACATGCATGATATAACATGAAAGGAACTGAGAGACATGAACATTGTATTGAACTGAATAGAGTACTGATGAGTTGGTAATTTACCAATTCATTAGGCTTTTAAACATGAGTATTTTGCTTGATTTTCAAGTCATTTAGGAAGAATTTATTCCCTTTGTCTTTAGTTTTTGTAGGTGTTCAATTTAAATGGATAAAGAAATAAATTTAACAGAAAGCATGGTGCTGGAAAAAAAGGACCTGTGTTTCGTATGGTAAACCTGCGAAACGCAGGTCAAATGCAGGAAAACACGTCTAGGAAGTTGAAGCCACACCTACAGAATGCGGGTCAAAACAAATGAAATACAGGAACCAGTGCAGGACTATGACAGGATCCACTAGCCCACAGCTGCAATCAAGCGACACCTTCACAGGTGCCTCAAAAGTGAGGCCTTCATCAAAAGAGTAAAATTGTCTAGCATAAAAAAAGAGGAGCATCTTTACCCTATCTTTATATACATTTTGTAAATAATATAATATTCCATTCCATAACATTCCATAGTTAGTTTTTGTATTGAATTTTAGAGAGAGAAAAAGATAGAGAGAAGTGAGAGGCTTTTCCTTCATCTTTCTGAAGTAAAAACCTCCATTAAGAACAAATTGAGCTTGAAATTTCTTATTAATGATGAATGAAAGTGATTCCTTTATTGGTTTTATCTCTTGTTATTCATTTATGAGTAGCTAAATACCTTGCTAGGGGTGTGTGCATGATAGGGCCTACAATGGATTAGGTGTTGCTAGTTTAATCTTATAATTACTTATTTAGAATAAATCCATTATTTTCTCTAAATTATAATTGAAATATCTATAATTCAAGTATGGATTGTGTTTACTTATTTTATTGTTGCTTGAAAAAGAGGAATAGAATATGAGTGAGAAAACAATGGTGGGTAATTGGGTTTTGATTGTATGAGGTTGGACTAGAGATAGTCAATACCTATTTTCATACACCCATTAAAGAATTGAGGCTAGAGATAGTTGAATTCTTACCCAAGTCATAGTGGTTGATGTGTATATAACCTTGGGGTTTGAGAAAACCCAAGGCAAAAGACACCCAAGTGGATGAGAAACATCGGGAGTCGCCTTGTCCATGATTACTTATGTTCCTAAGTAATGTGTTGATTTGCTAGTTAACCCTAATCCTATTAATGCCTCATCAATAGCACACCCCTAGTATTTGCTCATATTGTTACTTGAAAGTTGGTTGCCTTGTTTCTTTGATTGAATTTGCATTCATAGTGTGATCTTACAACCCCCAATATTTGTGTTCCTAGTTTTGATACAATGATGTTATTTGATTCAATTTGATAGAAGACTTTCGTTGCTATCAATATTCATTCCCTGTGGATTTAACCCCAACTTGGAGTTGGGTAAATTATATTGCGGCAATTGTGTACACTTTCTCCTACTGAGGAGTGGATTTGGACATCATCAATTTTGGCGCCATTATCGGAGAATGAGATTTAATAACCTTTAATTGTTTATTGACTTGAATCAACTAAGCATCTTGTGTTATCTTTCTTTTGCATTTATTGTGAGTTTTGCTTACTGATTAAGGGCATGAAGATGAGCCCTTTTAAAAGGCTAGTTTGAAACCCCGAGGTGTCTTCTTATGCTGAATCTCTCTGACTGATGGATGAAATATGGAGACGAGAGGAGAGAAAAGATGTTTTGTTGATAGTAGTAATGAAACAAATTGAGTTGTTCACAAATTAGATGATGGTCTTTTATTCGAGGAACCAACA
Organism: Datura wrightii; assembly: GCA_035772735.1. Taxonomy (NCBI): domain Eukaryota; kingdom Viridiplantae; phylum Streptophyta; class Magnoliopsida; order Solanales; family Solanaceae; genus Datura; species Datura wrightii. The sequence continues at coordinate 85,200,234 of JASDFA010000006.1, read as the reverse complement.
AGCCCACCAAGGCTATTGGTATCCTCGTGATGAAAATCAAGGTTAGAACTCTGATTGCACAGCTGAACCAAGTAGTCAGGGGAGAGATGAGTCATCCTACTCCCTCATTGAAAGAATGCTTGAAGTGGTTCTCGAACTAGTTGTTTCAACTGACTCGGGGATTCAGGAGCTAAAAAGTGATCTCTTAGATCTCACTCAAACAGTGAGGGACCTACAGTGTCTAGCAGACATCTTGAGGAGAAAATGCATTTGTTATCATTTCAAATGGATTCAAGGGCAAGCATGATAACCCATGAGTCGAATAAGGAAGATACCACTTTAACCCGAAGCAATGTTGATGAGGAAGATATGTAATGGGAACTAGATGAGTCACTTTTCAAGGAGAGATTTGAAGGCATTCTCTTGAATATTGATGGTAGAGGAAGTGAAGGTCTAGAAGAGACATGTATTACTATAAAAAGTCTTGGGGTCCTACTCCTTCCAACCCAGGAAGCTTGGCCTTGACCTCAAGAATAGAAAAACTCCACCGTCACAGCCATCAATCCTCGTACCACCAATTTTGGAGCTTAAGTTGCTACCTGCCCATTTGAGGTATGTGTATCTTGGGTCGAACAACACATTGCCTTTGATCATCTCAGCTAAGCTTAATAAACAACAAGTGGAAGCACTTCTAGCAGTCTAAAGGAAGCACATCCGAGCAATAGGGTGGAATATAGCCAAGATCATTGGTATACCTCCAGGTATTTATACTTATAAGATCAACCTTCAGGAAGATTGTAGCCCTTCTGTTGAGCATTAGAAGAACTTAAACCCACCAATGAAAGAAGTAGTCAAGAAAGAGATCATTAAATGGTTAGATGCGGGAGTTGTATACCCGATAACTCATAGCAGTTAGGTGAGCCTAGTCGAATGTGTGCCCAAGAAAAGGAGAATCACGGTGGTACCAAATGAGAAAGATGAGTTGATTGCAAACTGTCCATTCATTGGATAGAGGGTGTGTATGGACTACTGCAAGCTAAACTCATGGACCAAGAAGGATCACTTTTCGGTCCCATTCATTGGTCCAATTGTAGATCGATTGGCCAGGGAAGAGTATTACTATTTCTTGGATGGATACTCAGGATATAATCATATTTCGATTGCCCCAGAGGATCAAGATAAAAACACTTTTACATGTCTATACAGAAATTTTGTATTTAAGAGGATTCCCTTCGGGCTTTACAATGCCCCAGATATGTTACAGAGGTGCATGATGTCAATATTTTCAACTATGGTAGAGGATACTATGGAAGTCTTCATGGATGGCTTCTCAGTTGTGGAAATTTCGTTTGAGTACTGCTTGGTTTATCTGGATGAGGTGTTGAGAGATGCGAGGAAATGAACTTGGCACTTAATTGGGAGAAGTGCCATTTTATGGTAAAAGAAGTTATTGTGCTCGAGCATAAAATTTTCGAGAAAGGATAGAGGTATACCAAGTGAAAATTGATTCCATAGCTCATCTACCTCCTCCCAAAACTATGAAGGGCATTCGGAGCTTTTTGGGACATGTGGGTTTTTATCGCCACTTTATCAAAGACTTTCCCATGCTAGATCATCTTTTGTTCTGGTTATTAGAAAAAGATGCAAAATTTCATTTTTATGAGGCTTTTAAGAGGGATTTCATTGAGTCAAAAGAGAAGCTTATATCGGCTCCAATCATCACTGCACCAAATTGGTCAAAGCCCTTTGAATTGATGTGTGATGCTAGTGATGTGGTGTTGGGGGCAGTCCTTGGACAAAGGAAAGAAAATATTTTTCACCCCATATACTATGCCAGCAAAGCCGTGAATGATGCATAAGAAAATTACATAGTGACAAAACAAAAGTTGCTCGCAGTAGTGTTTGCATTTGAAAAATTCCAAGCATACTTGTTAGGGACCAAGGTAGTGGTGCACACAGACCATGCCGCACTCATATATCAGATGACCAAAAAAGATGCTAAGCCAAGGCTCATCAGGTGGGTCCTTTTGTTCCAAGAATTTGATTTTGAAGTAAAGGACAAGAAAGGATGCGAGAATCAGGTGGCTGGCCATATTTCTCGTCTAGAGATAGATGGTAAGATGGGTTTAAATTAGGAGATTAATGATGCTTTCCCTAACGAGCACATTTTGGCTGCACCCACGACTTAATACGTTGGTTTGTAGATTTTGCTAACTACTTTGCAAGCAACATCACTCTTGAAGTATTAAACTTCCATCAAAAGATGAAGTTTATGTATGATGTCTAAAAGTTCTATTGGGATGATCCATATCTCTTTCGTATTTGTGCTGATGGCATGATCCGCCGATGTGTCCCGGAGGTTGAAATGATTCCAATCTCCAAGGCATGTCATTCATCACCTGTTGGAGGACATTATGGGAGTGTGAAAGATAGCTGCAAAACATCCACAATGTAGGTTTTACTAGCCCACTCTCCATCATAATGCCCATGACTTTGTTAAGCAGAGTGACCAGTTAAAGCAAACCGGAAGCATCTCAATGTGACATGATCTCCCTTTAACACTAATCCTAGAGGTGGAATTATTTAATGTATGAGGAATCAATTTCATGAAGCCATTTGTGAACTCTTATGGAAATACGTACAATCTTGTTGTTGTAGACTACGTGTATAACTGGGTTGAATTAGTGGAGTTGCCGAACAATGAAAGGAGAAGTGTGATAGCCTTTTTGAAAAAGCAATTCTTCTCACATTTTGGCACCCTTAGAGCTATCATCAGCAACAGAGGTTCACACTTTTGCAATTGCTTTACTAGAGAAGTATGGTGTGAAGCACAAAATTGCTACCCCTTATCATCCTCAAACTAGTGTCCAAGCAGAAGTACCCAACTTGGAGATTATGTACATATTGACTAAAGCAGTCAATGCCAATAGAACAAATTGGACAAGGAAGCTAGATGCACCCTTTGGGCTTACCGAACCGCATATAAAATGCCAATTGAAATGTCACCATACCAGCTTTTCTTTGGCAAAGCTTTCCATTTACTGGTGGAATTAGAGCGTAAGGCCATGTGGGCCTTGAAGAGTTTGAACCTTGACTGGGGGAAAAGCATTCATGGGGTAGTGGAGGATGAGGGTTTATGAAAATGCTTCCATATAAAAGGCTCGAATGAAGCACTACCATGATTAGAAAATTTTGCACAGGGAATTTACTCTAGGAGATCGGGTTTTATTATTCAACTCTAGGTTGCGGTTATTTCCCAAGAAGCTTAAATCCAAATGGTCGGTTCCCTTTAAGGTGTCCCAAGTTTTTGAAAATGGAGCTATTGAGCTTGAAGGTGATGATGGGATAAGGTTTAAAGTGAATGGCCAACGAGTAAAAAAATACTTGGGAGTCGAAAGTAATCAACATGGTTAAGGTTGCATACTTGGATGAGCCGTATTAGAAAGAACACATTTGTCGAGCCACGACATTAAATAAGGCGCTTCTTGGGAGGCAACTCAAGGTTTTTTTTTTTTTTTGAAGTTTGTGTTTTTATTTTGGTTTTGTTTTGAAGGTTGATGGGATGAGAGAGCAAGTAAAAGAAAAGCAGGGAAAGCACGGCGCGAGACCTATGAAATCCAGGTGCTCATGCGCGAGCCGCAGGTTAAGCACCAAAGGGGTCCAGAATGTGGGAAGAAAAAGAAGGTTTCTACGTCTCACCTGCAAAACGCAGGTGTGTCACAACCCTAAATAGGAGTACCTAGGAGAAAATATGGAAAATAGAAGGGGAACTGCAAGCCACCTGCGAAACGCAGATGGCAATCTGTCAGGTGCAGATCCAACACATCTCACAGGCAGAACACTGGGTAAAAATATACTCACTTGCAATGGTAATTGCACTTCTTAGGGGACCACCTGTGGGCGCAGGTCCATAGTAGGCTCAGGTGTGCAATTTTACTTAGTTATTGACTGACCCGTGGATCTAACCCGACCCATGGCCAACCCAAACGGTTGAAATTCTTCCCCATATCTCAAAACCCACTTTTCTTCACCTTTTCCCTTTCCCAATAATCCGAACTACCACTCATTTCACCCTTCCATATTCCCCGTTAACTCTATTTAATTCATCTCTTTCACCACCCAATCCCTTCCACTCCCTTCCTTCTATGTAAACCCCATTCACTTTCACCATTCTCTCCAATCCTTGTCAAACTCTTCTCTCGTTTTAACAAAAGCAATTCAAGTTTTATTGGGTTGGCCTTGGTCGGGAAAAACACCTTCAATTTTTCTCATTCCCTTTTCTCACTTGGTATGTATGCTTATTTTTCTTCATTTGTCATGATTGTTTGTAAAGTAGCACAAAGAATGGATGTTAGCATCAACAATTCTCTTAACCCATGCTCCCCATCACCTTTCATATGTTTTTCCCTACTTTTGAATTATTGATTGTTGTGGGTATGGTGGGGGGAGAGAAAATCACAAAATATGGGTGTGGGTACTCATCTTGGTAGATTTGCTCTATGAATTTTATGTTTGGAAATCTTAGTTAGGGGTGAAGTCTATCTCGTGTGCCTTGAAATGTATGATTTTCCCGATGATAGATAGGTTGACGTCTTTCTTAAGAGAAAATCGTCATTTTAGTTCTTTTGTGCTACTTGAATTGGGTAAAACATGATGTGTGAGTAAGTAGAGTAACTTTTTAAATTGAGTGCTAGAATGTGTTGGGTTGGGAAGTCGATGTTTTTCGATGATAGATGGGGTAATGTCCATCTTAAGGGAATGCGTCGAGTGGTCCCAATAATCTTTATGGTTCATTAGTTGATGAATATTCTAGGAAGTCTGTGTACCTATTAAATGAACATGTAATCTTGCTTGTATACAAAAAAATTGTCCTATTAAGAGTTGTGGAATCAATGGCATCACTGTCGAACACCTGCGAATCGCAGGTGGGGAACTGTGAAACGTAGGATGTCGCGCAGGTGAGTAGCTTAAGCTTCAGGCTACTATTAACAACCGACACTATACCTGCAAGATACGGATCACCATCAGTGAAACGCAGGTCAAACGCATGTGACCCGTAACTTTGCATTGGTTTCTGTCGCAAACCTGCCACGCACCTACGAACTGTGGGTTCCTACCTACAAAACACTAGTGCAGCACAGGTGCTACCAGTTATTGTTTTGATGTTTCATTTTGTTTGTCATCTATTCTTCTAATTTCTTTTTCTTAGCATAGTATATTTGTCACCATCAATATTCATTTATTAGAAAATACAAAAAAGTGTTGTTTTGTGGCACTAACATTGTCTTGCAGAATCATGTCCATCTCCAGAAAATGAGGTAAAGGGAAAGCACCAATGACTGATGCCACATCTCAGGTAGCAGAGGCCGATGAGGCCAAGCGAATTGATCAACTTTGCTTTGGGCTTAATAATATAAAGAATTATTATGTCCACTTAAAGGAGAAACGGTCCATCAATGAAGAGGCTCAATTTGAGGTTGACTCCTTCAATGATGACTTCCTAGATACTTATGACCAATTCCAAATTCGTGATTGAGAGCCTTTCACAATGCCCTTGGATCCTTACTTTTCCGAGTTCGTAAGGGAGTTTTATGCCTCTTATAAGGCACGATAGGACATCTTGAAGCCCAAAGGCGAGTGGATATGATGCCATGTTTACCGTCCATGCTAGTACGGGGCCAAGAAGTTCACATTATCCCAGAAGAAATCAACTCTATTTATTGTGTTGATCCTATGCATCCAAGCCAAGACTTCAAAAGGAAACTGGTAGACAAAGATAATCAGTTTGATTGGGTGGCTGAAACCATTGTTGTGGGTAAACCACATTGGGCAGTATTGAAATGCATTATTCATCATCATGATCTCAAATTTAAAGCATGAATATGGCTTGATATGGTATTTTCCCATATCATTCCCTCAAAAAACACAAAACATGTTTCCATTGAGGTCACAATCCTGGTAGCATGAATCATGGGTCGCAGACACATAAATTTGGGGGAGATTATCACAGAGTAATTCAAAAGGAAGGCAAGGCAAAAAGAAACCTTTATGCCCTATCCTGTTCTTATCAGCCGGCTTTGCCTTCAGGCCAACTTTCCTCATTTTAGGCCAGTGGACAGAATAGTGAGAGTTGAGGGGGTGATTACTTCGGCACCAAGATAGATAAGGATGCCCCAATTTCAAAGCGTCCCAAGTTGACTGTAGAACCAGCAACTCCTCCACCTTCAAGGTCCTATGAAAATGCAATAATCTTCTCACCAACCAGTAGGGCTAACTCACCACCAGCAAAGAGCTTCCTAAAGATGTCACATATGACCCAGGCTCATAATGCTCAACTGTTGAAATTGGAAAAAGCTATATCCCCCATGATTCGTCAAGCCATCAAAAAGGCCATGAAACCTGTAATAGACAAATTGGGAGGCCTATGTATGAGAGTTGTAGTATTGGAAAATGAAGTGGTAGCCATAAGGAAAGAAGTAGACAGTCGTAGGGAGACACTATCACCGAAAGGTATCGATCGAAATATTTCGGCCTCTGATGATGCCTAACCAATAAGTAGCAGGAGTCCACCAAATGATTGGCATGAAGGATATGATAACCCATCTGAGGTGATATCAGATGAGGAAATATACCACAACAAACCACCCTTCCCTAGGATGCGCACTGTTCATGAAGTGCACACGCCAAGTGACCCATATTAGAGACCTCTAGTGTACACTTATCATGAGAGCCAGACTCTTCTGGATCGTTGGGTGCACACTGTAGCAGGCAGGCCACTTGAACCTCCACCGAATCCATTGATGCCTTCACCTGTTGAGTTTGCTTCATGGAAATTCTCCTATACCACTTACTCATGGACCCCTCGTGACCCTCACTAATTCATTCAAGGAGCTTTCCTTTCCTTTTCTTTTCTTATGCTTAATTGATACATTGGGGAAAATTTAATCTGTTAGTTGGGGGTGGGATGTAGTCTCTCATGATTAACTATGTAATCTCATGCTTAATTATTTTTTAACGTGTTAGTACCATTGATGGGTCCATTTTAAATTGCGAAATATTTATATGACCCATGTCTTAATAATCTTCTTTGTTCATAGTAGTTAGCAAATAAACTCAAGGATTTTTTATACCACAGTTCTTTCCCTAGGAGCGATTTTCTTTTCTTTTCTTTTGTTGATGAACTGGGTGGAGTTTCCCAATGATGGATTGAGAGGTGACTTTTGTAATGGAAAATGCCGATCATAGAGTCTTTTTGAGTCGGTTGTTGCATTGGATTTTGAGAGGTACCACCGAAGATTTTTAAATGGCATTGAAAATGGATTTTGAGAAAAAAGGGTCATTTGAATTTAGAAAATTTAGCACTCTTTTGTCATGAGTTGCACATTCCTTGCTTGAATTTTCGATTCATATGCTATCTTTTCTAAAGTCATACTCTTGATGTGGTTGTAAGAATTGTGTGAACTCCTTGGAGAGTGATGGCTTGTGTGGTGAGGTCTTTAGCTTAATTTTCATGCATGAATGATTATCTAAACTGTCCTTAAGTGTGACTCAAGGCAAAATCCTAGATGTAGCTGCACTTAGAATATGATTTTAGGCTTTCTTTTTGATGGCTACTTCACCTATTTGACCTCCTTGAACATCCATCTATGCTAGCCAATGTTGAGCCTTTAACCCTTTTCTTTGAGAACCACATTACAAGCCTATTACCCTTTTGTAATCCCTCTTTTGGCATCCATCCTTCCTAGTGCTAGTTGTGAAAATAAATAAAACATAGGGCTTGATGCCCAAAATTTTGGGAAAGAAAAGGGAGAAATGAGTCAAAAGCCTAAGTTTGGGTGTTTGCGAAAGAAAATGGGAAAATATGTAAATTTCTATGTGAGGTAGCACCAAATTGTGATGAAAATAATGATTTAGTTGGTTGAAAAACCTCTAAACCTTATATTAAAAAGAATTGTTGAAAGTTTCTACCTCTTGCTTAAATAAGGCTAAAGGTGGAAACCAAGGAGATATAAGGGTGGCTCTCGAAACAAAATTGAAGGTGTTGATTAAGAAGAGATAAGGTGGGGTGATCTCAATAGAAAATTTGAGTGCAAAAAATGATCAAAAAAGGGCATTAAGGAGGTTCTAGTCAGTAGAACTAAAAATCATCCTACCTTTACCCCTAACCTTCATTATGACCTCCAAGTCCTAGTTGATTTTGAGTGTAGCAACTCTACATTAGTAGTGAGTTACACGAATGGCAAGCCTATGGATAAGTTGTGTGCATGAGAATTTCTTTATGAAAGTGAGCGTATTTGCCTTTTTCTATAATCTCTTTGTGTGTGATTTACTTGAAAATTAAGTGGAATTCTCTCTTGATGTGAGTGGCTTCACTTCCTTGAGGAACAGGCTTGAATGTATTCAAAGTAAAAGATGTGATTAAGACAAGAGTGCAGTGAGATTTAAGGAAAGTTTTGAATGTGAATTTGCAATGACTTAAGATGTTATGTGAGCTTGTTTCGATCAACCATGCCCCTTGTTTTGAATGAAACAAACACTTGTGAATCATGCCAATTGTTTGTGGTTACCTCTTGAAGCATTTGCATAAATTATTGAGTCTTTTCTTTTCAGTAAGTCGATGTGCAATTTTGAGGTTGTCTTAGTCCCAATGGTCCTTTATGCAAAAACTCATGTGGTGTGACATGCTTAATTAAATTGTTCATCTGTAAAGAAATGCCTTTCTTGAGGACAAGCAATGGTTCATTTTTGGGGGTTTGATGAATTGGTAATTTACCAATTCATTAGGATTTTAAATATGAGCTTTTTCTAAGATTTTATGCCATTTCTCTTAGGTTTTTCAGGTATTCTATTTAAATAGAGAAAGCAAGAAATTTAACAAAATGCATGGTGTTAGAAGAAAAGGATCTGCATTTCATACGATGACACTTGCGAAACGTAGGTCAAATGGAGGAAAGCACTGCTAGGAAGTTGAAGACACACCTACAAAACACGGGTTAGAACCGGGGAAATGCAGGAGCCAATGCAGGACTATGACAGGATCCACTGGCCCACAACTGCGATCGAGTGGTTCCTTTTTGCAGGTGCCTCACAAGTGAGGCCATCATCAAAGGGGTAAATCACCCAGCACAAGAAAAGAGGAGCAACTTTACCCTATTTTTGTACACCTTTTGTAAAGAATAGAAAATTCCATTCCATAACATTCCATAGTTAGTTTTTGTATTGAATTTTTAGAGATAGAAAAAGATACAGAAAAGTGAGAGCTTTTCCCTTCATCTACTTCATCTTTCTAAGTTAAAAACCACCATTGAAGATCAAATTGAGCTTGAAGTTTCTTATTAATGATGAATGATAGTGATTCCTTTATTGGTTTTATCTCTTGTTCTTTATTTATGAGTAGCTAAACACCTTGCTAGGAGTGTGTGCATGATAGGGGCTAAAATGGATTGGGTGTTGCTAGTTTAATCTTAGAATTACTTATTTAGCATAAATCCATTAATTTCTCTAAATTATAACTGAAATATCTATAATTGCAAGTATGGGTTGTGTTTACTTATTCTATTGTTGCTTGAAAAGCAGAAATAGAATATGGGTGAGAGTACAATGGTGGGTAATTGGATTTTTATTGTGTGGGGTTGGTCTAGAGATAGCCAATATCGATTTTCATACACCCATTAAAGAATTGAGGATAAAGATAGTTGAATTCTTACCCAAGTCATAGTGGTTGATGCGTATGGGACCTTGGTGTTTGAGAATAACCAAGGCAAAAGACACTCAGCTGGTAGAGAAATATTGGATGTCACCTTGTCCACGACTATTTATGTTCATAAGTAATGCTTTAATTTGCTAGTTCACCCCAATCCTACTAATGTCTCATCTATAACACACCCCTTGTATCTACTAATATTGTTACTTGACAGTTGGTTGCCTTGTCTTGTTGATTGAATTTGAATTCATAGTGTGATTTTACAACCCCTAATATTTACGTTCCTAGTTTTGAAATAATGATTCTATTTGATTTAATTTGATAGACGACTTTTGATGCTATCAATCTTAATTCCCTGTGGATTCGATCCTGATTCACGAGTTGGGTAAAATATATTGCGATGATTGTGTACACTTTCTCCTAGTAAGGAGTGGATCTAGACATCATCAAGACTAAGAAGGAAACTGGAACCTAATGCTGGAACTAAGACGGAAGGAAAAAAATGCAGGTATTTATTCATCATATCTGCTTTGGCTTCCCACATGTATCCTTCAATAAGCTGATTTCTCCACAAAACTTTCACGAAAGCTACCTCCTTGTTTATAAACTCCCGAACCTGATGATCAAGGATCTCAACCAGAACCTCCTCATAAGTAAGACTATCCTTCACACCGATACTCTATACCAAAACAACTAAGGTTGGATCACCAATGCACTTCTTCAACAGAGATACATGGAAACTTGGATTCACCAAAGCTAACTCCACTGGTAGCTCCAACTCACATGCCAATTCGCCAACTTGCCTCAGAATTCGATAAGGACCAACATATCTGGGACTAAGCTTCCCCTTTTTATCAAACCTCACAACTCCCTTCATGGAAGAAACCTTCAGAAACACCTAATAATCTATATAAAATTCAAGCTCTCTCCTTCTAACATCCGCATAAGATTTCTGACGACTCTGAGTTGTTTTCAGCCTTTTGCTAATAAGATGAACTTTCTCCATAGCCTCATGCACTTAATATGCTCCTATCAACATAGCCTCACCTACCTCGAACCATCCAATAGGTGATCTATACCTCCGCCGGTAAAGAACCTCAAATGGAGTCATCTGAATGCTGGAGTGATAACTGTTATTGTAGGAAAACTCAATGAGAGGCAAGTGTCATCCCAAATACCCTTAAAATCAATCACACATGCTCTCAATATGTCCTCAAGAGTCTGAATGATTTGCTCGGCCTGTCCATCTATCTGCGGGTCAAAAGCTATGCTAAGCTTCACCTATGTACCAAGTCCTTTCTAAAATGATCTCTAAAACTGAGAGGTGAACTGAGTACCCCTATCTAAGATGATGGACAAACAGACTCCATGCAACTGAACCAATTCCCGAATGTAAAGCCTAGCATAATCCTTGGCTGAATCCGTAGTTTTAATGGTGGAAAGTGAGCTGATTTGGTCAACCTGTCTACAATCACCTAGACAGAGTCATACTATCGGCGTGCACGAGGCAACCCTGTTATGAAATCCATATTGATCTCTTCCTACATCCAAGTGGGAATGCTAATGTCCTGAAGGATACCTCCAGGTCTCGGGTGCTCAGTGTTTATCTGTTTGCTATTCAGGCATTTAGTCACAAATTCTGCTATGTCCTTCTTCATGTCATTCCACCAATAGAATTCTCATAGGTCACGATACATTTTGGTGGCACCTGGATGGATAGAATATCGAGAGGCATGAGCCTCACTTAACATCCTTTCTCTCAAACCATCAACTTTAATATTGGAGTACAGCATCTCCCCCTTGGGAGAGAACCTCCACATTTTGATTTTGGACTCCTTCTTTCAACTTCACTAGGATAGGATCCTCATCTTTCCTTGCTTTAACTTCTATCACCAATGAAGATTCTGACCTATTTTTAACTATAACACCACCATTCAACGAATCGGTAAGGCGGACTTCTAAACGAGCAAGCCCATGGACATCCTTCACCAACGTCTTTCTCCCATCCTCGACATGGGACACACTCTCCATGGACAGCCTACTAAGAACATCAGCCACTACATTGGCCTTTTCTAGATGGTAAAGGACACTAATGTCATAGTGCTTAAGAAGCTCTAGCCATCTCTCTTGCAACAAATTCAGGTCCTTTTGAGTAAACACGTACTGAAGGCTCTTGTGGTCTGTAAATACATCCTGATGCACCCCATATAAATAGTGCCTCCAAATCTTCAAGGAAAATACCACAGCTGCCAACACTAGATAATGAGTTGGATAATTCTTCTTATGAGTCTTAAGGTGTCTAGAAGCATACACAATGACCTTACCATGCTGTATTAACACACAACCAAGTCCAACCCTAGAAGCATCATAATACACAACAAAGTCATGCGCACCCTCCAGTAGGTTGAATATTAGGGCTAAAGTGAGTTGAGTCTTTAACTCCTGAAAACTCTTCTCACAAGCATCAAACCACTGAAATTTGACCTTTTTCTGAGTCTATTTAGTCAACAGTGCTGCAATGGACAAGAACCCCTGTACGAACCTCCTGTAGTAGCCTGCTAAACCCAAAAAGCTCATAATATCAGTAGGACTCATAGGTCTAGGTCAATTCTTCACCGCTTCTATCTTTTAAGAGTCCACTTGCACACCCTCACTAGACACCACATGACTTATGAATGCTACTGAGTTCAGCCAAAACTCACACTTGCTGAATTTAGCAAACAACTAGCAGTCCTTGAGAGTCTGCAATACAAGCTTCAAATGAGCGACATGCTCCTCATAGCTCCGAGATTATATGAGGATATCATCTATGAAGACAATCATGAACATATCCAAATACTACTTGAACACCCTTCTCATCAAGTCTATAAAAGTTGTAGGAGCATTCATTAGTCCAAAGACATAATTATAAACTCATAGTGACCATACCAAGTCTTGAAGGCTATCTTCGAAATGTCACTTTACCTAACTCTGAGCTAGTGATAGCCGGATTTGAGGTCTATCTTTGAAAAGCACTTAGCACCTTAAAGATTGTCAAACAGGTCATCAATCCTGGGAAGGGGATAATTTTCGTGATTGTGACCTTATTCAACTACCGATAATCAATGCACATCCTAAGGGAACCATCCTTATTTCGAATAAAGAGAATGGGAGCACCTAATAGGGACTTACTAGACTTGATAAAACCCTTATCTAAGACATCCTTCAACTGGTATTTCAACTCCTTTAGGTCGTCTTGATCCATTTTGTAAGGAGGAATGGATATAGGATGGGTATCAGGGAGAAGATCAATACCAAAGTCAATTTCTCGCTTGGGAGGGACTCTTGGTATAGCATCTGGGAACACCTCCGATACTCACATATAATAGGAACTAATTGAAGAGTCGGGTTCTCGAATGTAGAATCCTTAACCTAAACTAGATGGTACACACAACCCTCGAAGATTATCTTGCTGGCCTTGATGTAAGAAACAAAGCGACCTACAGGCATAGCTGAACTACCCTTCCACTCTAGGACTAGTTCACCCAAAAATTGAAACTCTACCATACGAGTTCTACAATTAGCTAAGGCATATCAAACATGTAAACAATCCATACCAAAGATAAAATAGAAGTCAATCATATCTAACTCTATCAATTTGTTTGAGGTGACTTTCTAAAGAATCCTGACAGGGCAATTTCTATATACCCGTCGAGCTAAAACTGACTTACCGACAAGAGTAGACACTAAGAAGGGTATTGACAAGATTTTGGGACTAACTCCGAAACTAACAGCAACATAAGGAGTCACAAAATATAATATAGCCCCTGGATCTAACAATGCATACACATCAAAATGAAACACTCATAACGTACCAGTAACCACATCGGGTGAGACCTCCTGCTCCTATCGAGATGATAGTGAATAGAACCTATTCTAACACTGGCCGCCACCTATACTAGAAAATGCACCCTTGCACCCTACTTAAATGGGAAAGCTGCGAGAGTTACTGAACTAGTGGTTGGGGCGCAGACCCCCACTGTCACCCTATCTAGCTAAAAGGCAATCCATGAGTCTATGTCTGGGTTTACCACACATGAAACAAGAATCTGAGCCAACTAAGCATCACCTAGGGTGGTTCTTAACACATTCATATAGGCTAGAAAAGTGCGCTCCCCTGGCCTCTAGAGCCTGATGCTCTACCCATTTGGTAACTTCTGGGTCTACAAGGAACACTAGCTGATGATGGAGATGGACCTAATGACCTCTGGTGAGACTATGGGCGATGTCCCCCCCATGACCTCTGCTGGAAGTGCCCATAACTCCCTGTACTAGCCCTCTTGGCATCTCTCTCTCTCCCTTATTTTCTCCTCTTCTATCTGTTGAGCATGTATCATCAAGCGAGAGATGTCCATGTCACTAATCAACATGTCGGTCTTGCACATCTTGTCCAATGAATCTACAACCCTATTCACAAACTTTCTCATACGAGCCCTCAGATCGGCCACCATCTTCAGTGCATACTTGGATAGCCGAGTAAACTCAAGGCATACTCTTGGATAGTCATGTTGTTCTTCTTTAGATTGACGAACTCAGCAGTCTTTGGCTCCCTCAACTCTTGAGGAAAGAATCTAAGGAAAGGTAACAAAATCATCCCAACCAATGGGAACCGCACCAACTCCTCTGCTCTTCTTCCACTGTCAGAACCATATATGAGCAACCCCCTTTAGCTGATATGAGGCTATGTCTACACTCTCCTCTCCAGTCACCCCATAATCTGGGTGATCTTCTGAACCTCCTCTATGAACTCTTGGGGATCCTCGTCCACCTTCAAACACTGGAACTCATGTGGGTTCATCCTAGTGAAGTCTCACACTTTCTTCACCGCCGCATTGCCATTCTAGTGAACACGGGTCACTGCCTACTGGTTGACCTGGGTTGTCCTAGCCTGAGGAAACATCTGAAAATTGGCCTTGAACTTGGAATGAGTAACCTGCTCGGGCAAGGGATCCACTAGAGATGGTGGGGCAGGTGGATGCTCGTCCCCTTTGCCATTGCTGTTTCTAATTCTTATACCATTGACTCAGCAAGGAGGCTTGTTTCTGCAAATATGTAAAGCTCAAGTTATAGGAATAAAGAGAGTTGGACTCATATCACGTGGTAGATCATAAGAGAAGGGATGTTTCCTAAAACGTCTTGTAGCCTATTCATTATAAGTGTAACGCACTTTACACCTATGAAAAAGACTCTACTTAACGCGGCTTTCAGACACCTTAAGACACTTTAAAAACCTAATTCTACTCAATTTTAAGATTCACTTTAATTTCCTATTTGAGATTTATTATATGGGTCAGGGCTAGGTCCAAGACTCTGGTCCTAAGTCGGGGTCGGGTCCTAGGCAGGATCGAGGATCGGGTCTCGAGCTGTCATGACCCAAGCTGGGACCCTAAATTGAGACACGGGACTAGAACCATGAATGGATCCAAGATAACCCATGGCATATACATAGCTTGATTAAGAGCATAGATAAGCAGAATTAAGGCATGAACATAAGATAAACAGATGTTTGGAACATATAGCATAAAAACATAAGAAAAGACCAATAATCAATAATGCTGATCATCTACTATATAACTATCTAAAAGCCTCTAAATGCAGAATGAGCTGATGGGAGTAATAATGCTCAAACTCATACTCCTGAGAAATATGAACCAAACATTGTCAATAAACAACCCAACAAAGGTTGGCGTCGATCCCACAGGGACTAAGGTCAGGATATATAGAAGAATGCTAGTATTTAAGCTTTTGAGTCAATTACTTCAAAAGGGGGGGGGGGATATAAAAGTAACAAGTAGCAATGTTAAAGACTTGAATGTTTATTCCAAATTAATGCATTTAACTAGGGTAAGTGTGCCCCATGGATTCATAACTACTTCGGGTTTTACACTTGTATCTATCCCAATATTTTACTTGTAGAACTAATTACTAGGGTTCATCTAAACGCTGGTTCGTCCCTACTGGATGACTATACTTAATTACCAAGTTAGGTCTCATGAGATATTTCAATTCAACCGTTATCAATTTGTTCCAAATTAACTATGTTGTGACCGTAGCTCAAGCTATACAATGATCATAGAGAATCAAGGCTTTGTTATACTTCTCATTTCCTAATCTCTACATCTCTAGGCTCAAGAAAGTAAAGAATTTAGGAAAGTCCTAACATTGTAAATTTTTAAGAAATGTTAAAGATGAAGAGAATACAATACAAGCGTTTAGTATTGGTTTAGAATCACTTCGCGCAAAACCCTAGTTTGTTAATTCACCATGATTCCCACAACCCTAGTTGTGGAGGTTTTAGCCTCTCATATTATAAGTAAATTAATAGAATTCATAGACAAACACAGAAATTAATACTTACAAAGATGATAGGAAGAAACTCACTTAATTATTGCAAAATTAAGCAAAAACAATTCAACAAAAAGAATCTCAATAAAACTTCTAACTCTCAATTCTAAGTTGTAAGTTCGCTCTCTATTACAAAGAAATAAAAGGTATTTATAATAGTATATTTATGCCTTCTTTGTTCCTTCATGGATTTGATTTGGGATTTGTAGCTCCTTTTCCTAGTTAAAGTAGGATTCACTTATTGGCACCCGAATAGGACTGGCGTGTCACGTTGGTCCTTACGCAGCATTGGTACCGCATTTCGCTTAGCACTGCGCAAGAAGGCTTCCATGTCGCACTGTTGGTTGCGCAGCATGGTTTGTGCCTCGCGCTTCTAGTTGCACTACTGTTTCCGCATGTCGCACTGCTTGTCGCGCAGGCATGGCAGTGCAGTGCTAAATGCCATGATTTTGACTTGTTCATTCCAAAGTCTTCACCTTCATCCCTATAGCCTCAAATACATCCAAATCCATCACTTTTAGCCCTGAAAGCATCTAATTATGTGTGTTAGCTCTTTTTGCAAATATATATCATAAAACACATGCAAACACACATAATTCGTTCTCAAAACATAGTAAAGTATGGGCTAAATATGGATAAAAAGTGCGTAAATACGCCCTTCATCACCACCCCACACTTAACCTATTGTTTTTCCTCAGGTAATCTACTACTTTCCTTCTCAAATTTAGGCACAAAATTCATCCTACGAATAGGTCTATTTGCACTCAGGATCATGA
The DNA here is from genome assembly GCA_035772735.1 of Datura wrightii. Lineage (NCBI taxonomy): Eukaryota > Viridiplantae > Streptophyta > Magnoliopsida > Solanales > Solanaceae > Datura > Datura wrightii. The sequence goes on along the minus strand of JASDFA010000006.1, from coordinate 85,183,392 downwards.
GATAAATCAATAAAGCTCCAACAATTCACTCACATGCATATAGGATCAATATTAAAATGTCAAAGTTTGAAATCACTTATCTTTTGCAAACTAACTCATCAAGACATATTTTGGATATGAATCATATGTAATTTAGTAATCAAGATATACCACAATCTTATCATTGTTCCCCTCACAATTTGGAGAGGTGCCCTTTCTCACACAAGCTATAAATCAACATAAACATGGGCATAAATAAAATAATTTCCACCCACTATCCAAAGAACTCAACATGCATGCAAAAGACGACCCATAGGCTTGCCCTTAGTGTAATACTCGAGTAATATAGAACTTTTGAATCAAGGATCAACTAGAACTTAAATTTGTTGTAGTATAGGCTAAGGAATGGGTAGGAACTATTTGGCTAAGATAGTGACTAAACTTCCTAAGCACTTTAGTACTTTGCGACACTTTGATTTTTAGCACTTTTTCAATTTTTCATTTTTCTCTTTACACTTCCTTTTATTTTTTTAATTTTCACTTAGGTGACTAGTGGGAATTTTTTCAATATTGAGCTTAATTCAAAACTTTTTTCTTTTCTTTCATCATTTTTTTCAAAGCTCTTTTCTTTTTGTTTTGTCCATTCCCACTAATATCACCCTTCTTGTTTAGCAAATTTCACTCTTTTCTTTTCTTCTAATTTCTACACTTTTTAGCTTTTTCCATCACTTTTCAACTTATGCTCCTTTCATGCAAAAAAATTTAATTAAAGTGCTCTAGGAATCATTTGGTTCAAATACAAGTCAATAGAACAAAAAGGAATTTAAGCTTGTAATATGGCAATCAAAAGAATATGATAAGGCTCAAAAATGGCTAACTAGGAAAATTACATTAAGGTAGGTAAAATAGGATAAAATAAGGCTACTAAAGAAACGCCTATATCACTTCTTAAATCTATCATTCTCATTTCATTTTGCACACACATCGGACAAGTTCTAGACATCAAATTGCAAACATGGAGTATACAAAAAAAATTTCTCACACATTGGCACAAAATGGTTTAACAATGGTAATAAAGATCACATAAACTCATATATCCATATTGCATGCATAACATAATTAAGCCCTTTTTTTAATTACAAGAGTCAAATTTCAAAAGATTAAGTGTTTCTACCTTTTTCATGCATTTTTGAGTAAATTTCGTAAAATCTCAATGATACCTAAAGTGAAGCACCTAGCATTGTAAGGTACGAATTCTTGTTCTTCCTAATGACTAATTTACCCTTAAGACGGTCGTTATCCATTCATCATCGGGAATAGTCATCACTCAATGAAAAAAAATTCTAGACTCTCTAGTCGGTTCTAAGGGACTATCTATCGGAAAAGTACCAAAAACAAAAATCCGAGGAACCCAAAAAAATTTTAAAAAAAAAAACTGCTATAAACTAACTAGTATGCAAGATAAGTCATAAATCCAAAAAAAACTAGGCCTACCATGTGATAAATTTAGCAATTAAGGCATGCATGTTAATATGAAGTTCACTTCTCCCGCCCTACACTTAATCAGTAACACTGTCCCCAATGCTAAAACAATAAAGCATAAAGTAAAAGAGTGAAAAAATAACTCCCTGGGCCTCTACTCCTCGTCGTCTGTGGGGGCAAGATCAGCTTCCCCCATCTCAAGATCCTCCTCCTCTGCATCACTAGACTCTATGTTAGAGTCCACTCTTGCCATCTCATCTTCTGTGACCGCGTCATCATCAATGGGCTCCTCAAATCCTGGCCCAACTCTGCAAAAGGATCGTGAATGTTCGCTGTCACGCCCTGCCTTGGGGGTATGACTGGCACCTGGTGCCCTAGTAGGATCTAGACTGCTAGCTAGTGAGCCTAAGCACATCTGGTGTCTGGCTGGCTCTAACTCAGATTCATGAAATCAACGGGCTATATGACGGCTATAAATACAGCGTCCGGTCGGCTAGGCCTATAGCCACCTATATGAAACTTCAGCTAACCTGAAACATACTTACAAGGGGAAAACCTATACGGGCCGACAAGGCCACCATGCTGTCTAGTTATCTGTAACCCAAAAATAAAATGCTGAATAACTACGTGACTGGCAAGGTCACCACTACTATCAAACTAAGGCCTCACATGGCCAACATAAACTGAAATGCTAAACAGCCATAACAAACTGCACGGCCTCACACGACCGACTCAGCTGACCACAGGGAAATATATACAGACTGCAAGCCTCTAGGAATACTGATAAGATGGTCGGGATAGGGCCCCGACCTACCCGTACTGTACAACAAAGGGAAATGATATAAACCTCTAAAATATCAAGCTCCGGATGACAGGAGATGATGACTCTGTGCTGGCTAGGATCACGAGGGATCGCCTCCTCGTCTATGAGTACCTGCAGGCAAGTAATGCAGCACCCCACTGGGCATCAGTACCACTGGTACCGAGTATGCAAAGCAACTGAAATAATACAACTGAATACAGATAACATAAATAACAAGTCTGTAAGCAGAAGATAACTGAATCTGAAGAACTGATAGGAACTAGATCAAACCTTTCTGCATTGATAGGCAGGAACGTGTCCGTAGTCACGGCGGCCTGCTGTCTATTACTAGTATATATATAATAAGCACATAAATACATATACATTTAGCAAGAAAGAGCCAATACCAACCCCCATAAGCCGGATGGCGCCAAGCAAGCAAACAATATATATACCCCTACCCGGGTCAAAACCAACCAAAAATAAGTCACTCCACTCATCTGCTCACTCGGAGCTCCTCTACCGGCCCCCTGGGTCTCCGGCTCGGGTCATAGCCTCCGATACAAATAACTGTGTCTGAGTCCGGAGGACTCCTGTGCAGACAGTAATAGATAGGGTCTGGTTCCCCGGAACTCTCCTCAGGGCTATCTGAAACCGGAGCTGCACCTGTAATAAGATCTATAACTATAACTGCATCTTTATCTGTTCCCTGGGCACTTGCGCATAACAGGGCTATCTGTACTGTAATGCTGATCAGCCTGATATGGGGAAAGCTTCATCCCATATTTGTCCAAACTGGGGATGGCATGCCACTCCCTTGGAGTGACGTAAACCCACCCGCTCAGTGGGCGACACGATTACCAACCCAGGGGCGGTGAGGACGCTCAATAAGGTGCCCTCACGCCACATCAAGTCTCAACAAACAAATAGCACATACAAACAGCAAGCATGTATAACTAGAAAAGACTCTCTGAAATCTGATTTCTTATTATGATCTCTTTCTGTATTATACTGATTCTTTACTGATTATACCGATTCTGAAATCTTTATTTAACTGTTTGGCTAATCTGTAGCCGGGATACTTTCTGTCTGAATGGCTAATCTATAGTTATAAAACTGTCTGTCTATCTGATTTTTCTTTATTAGCTTTTATTCTGAAAATCTGTATCTTGTTATTCTACAACATGCTTGCTAATCATGCAATAAGCTATACTGAATCTGGAATGCTAACTCGCCCTTAGGCGCATGCTTTACTAACTATCGGACTGAATACGATACGGCAACACAACTCAGAATCTATTAGACTTACTTAATTCTCAACATTCAACTCCGAGAGTTTCAATATGCGGAGTTTACTATGATTTACCAAGCTAAGGCTTACTAACTTGCCGAAGAATAACTTCACATACCTTAACCTCAAGTTATCCGACTGTCGGACGAGGCTCGGTCAGTACTCCAGCTATTTCTCCCAACTGCATTCGTATACACGTCAATTAGTACTAAATACAACACTATTCAGAAGGACGACGTCACTTTCGATATAATCATAGCCTAAACTTAGGCTTATCGAAAGATGGTCGAAAACTTGCTATTTTTCGGAGGTCCAGAAGGGAGAAGTATTCACTTTACGGCTAGGAGCACATAGACACTAGTTTAGAGCAATTCTACTTACCTTAGTCCGGTAGCTCGATGATTCGTCGGCCGTATTTCGCAAAACAAAATTCGTAGGAATGCTCCCTGCTGATAAATACCTCGGTATCTGGAGTTAATTTAAGTTTGGACTACATTTGGTAGCGTAATCGGATGATAATATATTAACCCTCTTTGTCTCTCTCTGTTTTCTATATTTTTCTGGAAATGAAATAAAGGTTATAACATCACAAACCGAAGTGGGGGCTTTATATACTTGGGCCTGGACAGGCCCAACATGTCACGGATCCAACGCGGAGGCTCCACCTCCGTGACACGTTGCCATCGCGGAGGGGCTCTGCCCCGGCTCCTTCCGTGATGGTTCGACAGGTTTCTCGTCCGGTCTTTTCCCAGGCCTTTCTCAAGCACGTATGGCTTTCAAATATGCTTAACCAATGCGCAAAAGGCCATCTAGGTGCTGGGAATCTTACGGGGTATAACATTCTCCCCCCCTTAAGAACATTCGTCCTCGAATGTAAACATCTATCTAGAGGACTTCTCAACTTGTTTCTAAGAAAATTTCGGCAGAGTTTCCCCTGTAATATGGACTATCCCGAAAACCTGAAACGCAGAAAAGTCCAGTACAGGTACTGCACATAATACTTTAAGATTCACTAGATAACTAAACATCAATCTTTCTCATTTATACATACACAACCACAAGGTACCGCATAAGTAATAATACGGACATACCTGTCGTTTGACTAGGCCTGGAATAAGTGAGGATATCTAGTTTTCATATCTTCCTCCGCCTCCCACGTCATCTCCTCTCGGTTCCTGTTACGCCACAATACTTTGACAGACGCAATATCTTTAGTCCTCAATCTGCGAATCTGTCTGTCTAAGATGGCTACTGGAACCTCTTCATAGGCTAGCTCTTCCGTAACCTGGATATCCTGGACTGGGACTGCTCTGGATGGGTCTCCTATGCATTTTCTCAGCATAGATACATGAAAGACCGGATGAACGGATTCTAGCTCTAGAGGTAAGTTTAACTCATATGCTACTCGGCCTATCCTTTGACGAATCTGATAAGGCCCAACAAACCTCGGACTGAGCTTACCTTTCTTGCCGAATCTCATCACTCCTTTCATCGGAGATATTTTCAGAAATACCCAGTCATTCACATCAAATTCCAAGTCTCTGCGCCGCACATCATCATATGATTTCTGGCGGCTCTGTGCAGTCAGTAGGCATTCTCTGATAAGCTTTACCTTTTCCTCCGACTGTTGAATGATGTCTGGCCCAATTAACGCTAATTCTTCCACTTCAAACCAGCCAACCAGTGATCTGCATTTTCGCCCATACAAGGCTTCAAAAGGCGCCATCTGGATGGCTGAGTGATAGCTATTATTATAAGCAAATTCAATTAACGGCAAATGCTCGTCCCAGCTACCTCCAAAATCTAGCACACACGCTCGTAGCATGTCCTCGAGCGTCTGAATAGTGCGCTCAGCCTGTCCATCTGTCTGAGGGTGGAATGTTGTGCTCAAATTAATCTGCGTTCCCAGACCTCTCTGAAATGACTGCAAAAATCTAGTCGTAAACTGTGCTCCTCTGTCTGAAATAATGGATACTGGTACTCCATGCAACCTGACTATTTCTCGGATATACAACTCCGCATAATCTTCGACCGAGAAGGTAGTTCTTACTGGCAGGAAATGAGTTGATTTTGTCAATCTGTCAACTATCACCCATATAGAATCATGTGTGTGTCTTGTACGAGGTAATCCTGCCACAAAATCCATATTCACTACTTCCCATTTCCAGAGAGGCACAGCTATGTCCTGAGTCAAACCGCCTAGTTTCTGGTGTTCTGCTTTCACCTGTTGGCAGTTAGGACACTAGGCTACATATTCGGTAATTTCTCTCTTCATTCCTGGCCACCAATAATTCTCCTTGATATCATGGTACATTTTCGTCGCACCGGAGTGAAGAGAATAACGGGTGCAATGTACCTCGTTCATAATTTGCTGTCGGAGCCCTGAAACATCTGGAACACAGAGGCGACCTTTACATAACAGCACTTCTTCCTCAGTTATTTGAAAATCTGGCGCTTTCCCTTGCTGAATTCTGCCCTTAAGCTGGACCAGGTCAGGATCTTCATATTGCCGTTCTTTTACCTCCACAACTAATGACGACACAGCAGTGTTCTGAATTACCTCTCTGTTATCTTCTATGTCTGCTATACGAACGGCTAGGCTAGCTAATTGATGTATTTCTCTGACTAACTCCCGCTTCTCGGGCTGCAAATGCGCCAAACTTCCCATTGATTTACGGCTGAGAGCATCTGCTACTACATTGGCTTTTCCTGGATGATACAGAATGTCCACATCATAATCTTTCAATAACTCCAGCCAGCGACGCTGTCGCAAATTCAACTCCCTCTGAGTGAAGATATACTGTAGGCTCTTATGGTCTGTGAAAATGTCCACATGGACGCAATACAAGTAATGTCTCCATATCTTTAAGGCGTGGATCACTGCGGCTAATTCCAGGTCGTGGGTAGGGTAATTCTTCTTGTGTTTCCTCAGCTGTCTGGAAGCATACGCAAGCACCTTACCATGTTGCATCAACACACAACCCAACCCAATGCCTGATGTGTCGCAATACACTGAATAACCTTCTGTACCTTCCGGCAATGCTGACACTGGGGCGGAGGTTAATTTGTCTTTTAACTCCTGGAAACTCTGCTCGCACGCCTCTGTCCATTGAAACTTTGCTGCTTTGTATGTCAGTTTGGTCAGAGGTGCCGCTATAGTAGAGAATCCCTCAACAAATCTCCTGTAATATCCCGCTAATCCCAGAAAGCTACGGACTTCAGTCGGAGTGGTAGGCCTAGGCCATGATTTGACTGCTTCTATCTTCTACGTGTCAACCTGTATACTAGCATCCGACACAATATGCCCCAGAAAGGCTACTGAATTAAGCCAGAATTCGCACTTGGAGAACTTAGCATATAACTAGCGGTCCCTGAGAATCTGGAGCACTATCCGTAAATGAGTCCGGTGATCTGCTTCGGAGCGAGAATACACCAGAATATCATCAATAAACACGATCACGAACAGGTCCAAGTATGGTCTGAAAATACTATTCATCAGGTCCATGAATACTTCTGGGGCATTCGTTAACCCAAAGGACATAACTAGAAATTCAAAGTGTCCATATCGGGTCCTGAACGCTGTTTTGGGAATATCTCTTTCACGAACTCGAACCTGGTGATATCCGGACCGCAAGTCAATCTTGGAAAAGTATCTGGCCCCTTGTAGCTGATCAAACAAATCATCTATTCTAGGAAGCGGATACTTATTCTTTACTGTAACTTTATTCAACTGTCGATAATCTATACACATACGGAGCGAGCCATCTTTCTTCCTCACAAATAGAACTGGCGCACCCCATGGTGAAGTACTCGGCCTGATGAAACCCTTATCTAGAAAATCTTTCAACTGCTCCTTCAACTCTCTAAGTTCTGCAGGAGCCATATGATAAGGAGGAATTGATATAGGCTGAGTGCCTGGTAATAAATCAATAGCTAAATCTATTTCTCTTTCTGGGGGAATACCAAGTAACTCATCCGGAAACACATCAGGGAACTCGTTCACCACCGGAACAAACTGGAGTGTCGGAGATTCTGCCCGGACATCCTGAACTCAGACTAGGTGGTAAATACACCCCTTAGTTATCAATTTCCTCGCCTGGAGGTAGGAAATAAACCTACCCTTTGGAGTAGTTGTGCTGCCTTTCCACTCTCGCACTGCCTCTCCTGGAAAGTGGAATCGGACCGTCTTGGTCCAACATTCTAAATTGGTGTAGCACGGCACTAGCCAATCCATACACATTATGGCATCGAAGTCTATCATTTCTATCTCTACCAGATCTACTGTAGTCTGGCGGTCAGCAACATCTACTGTACACCCTCGGTAAATTCTGCTAGCTATAATAGAGTCACCGACGGGCGTGGATACTGCAAAGGGCTGCTGTAATAATTCTGGTGCAACATTGAACTTTCGTGCCACAAATGGGGTAATATATGACAAGGTGGACCCTGGATCAATCAGTACATAAGAAGGGCATGAACAGATAGTCATCATACCTGTCACTACATCTGGAGACACCTCTGAATCATGCCTCCCTAGTAGTGCATAAGTACGATTTGAACCCGTACCTGAACTGGAGGCTCCTAATCTACCTCGGCCTCTGCCTACTGAACTTGAAGGCCCACGCCCCGCTGAGGCTACTGGGGCTCATGGCCCTGCGGATCCCTTGTCCTGTCTGTCTCTACTCCCCTGACCTTTGGTCGGACAATCTCTCATCTGATGCCCCTCCTGTCCGCAAATGTAACACCCAGTGGAGCCATATTTACAAGCTCCGGAGTGTGGTCGATTACAATAGGGGCAGGGTGAGGGTGCAAATCTACTCTGCTCTCCTCTTCTCTACTCTGGGGAATCTACTGTTCTGGAACTGCCACTGGGCTCTGACTGCCCTCGTCGCACATATCTACCTCGTTGTTGCTGCTGCTGTGGTGGAGGTGGGGGTCTAGGGGGTCTATCTGATAGTCGAGGCCTGGGTCCTCTCTGAACTTCCCTTTGTATCTCGTCCGATCTATCTCTGCGGCGCTGTTCCTGACTGGTCTGTCTACTACTCTGTTGCCGCTGTCTAAGACCCTCAATGGTCTGAGCAAAGGCCTATACTCGGGCAATATCCATATCTTCTCATAACGTAGTCGTCATACAAGCTTCAATGTATTCCGGGTTCAGACCCATAATGAACCGGTGGACTCTGGATGGCATAGTGTCCACAAAGGCTGGAGCATAGCGGGCTAGGGAGTCAAACTGTAGGGAATACTCTTGTACACTCCTCCCCCCTGCTCCAAATGCAAAAACTGATCCATCTGGGCCTGCCGGATCTCCCGTGGCAAGTAACGGTCCAGGAAGGCCTCCGAGAAGCTGGACCAGGTCAGAGGGGCAACATCTCTCCCTCGAGACCTTTCCCAATTTTCGTACCATAACACAGCTATGTCCCGCAACCGAAACACTGCCAGCTCAACTGATTCTGTAGGGGTCACATGCATAACCTGGAAAATCCTCTGCATCTGATCTAGAAAGTCCTAGGGGTCCTCTGCCTGATCTGGCCCAGTGAACTGTGGGGGACCTAGTGCCAAAAACTCCCTGACCCTGGAACTACCTGACCCACCTGAAGACTCTGCTGCTACAGGTGGCACTGACTGACGCTGTGTGGCCATCATCTGTGCCAACATAACTATAGCACTACGAACTTCCTGGTCTGATGGCGAAGGCACAGGAGATATCGGAGGCGGTGTCATACCCAACGGCTCCTGATGTGAGGGGGACTGCTGAGAGGGCTGTGATGAAGCCTCTATATCGCCCTCAGATCGGGCTAACTCTGACTGAAGCTGAGGCATCCTGCTGGTGCCTTCTCCTGCTGCTGTGTCTAGTCTTCTGCCTGTGGCAGGGTGTCGCTGATCTGCCATTCTTATCTGTAGACAAGGAATACGATAAGTTTTAGGAACTTTGACCCTATACTGTACTGTGCTATGGCACGACTGAGTATGAAAGAAGAGTAACCATCCTATCATGCCTCGCAGCCTCCTGCCTATAGTATGTGGGGCACAACACATCCATAGACAAGACTCTACTTAGCACGGCTTGCATACTCCCTAGGACACGACCTGCTCTGATACCAAGTTTGTCATGCCCCGCCTTGGGGGTATGATTGGCACCTGGTGCCCTAGTAGGATCTAGACTGCTAGTTAGTGAGCCTAAGCACATCTGGTGCCTGGCTGGCTCTAACTCAGATCATGAAATCAACGGGCTATATGACGGTTGTAAATATAGCCACCGGCCGGCTAGGCCTATAGCCACCTGTATGAAACTTCAGCTAACCAGAAACATACTTACAAGGGGAAAACCTATGCGGGCCGACAAGGCCACCATGCTGTCTAGTTATCTGTAACCCAACAACAAAATGCTGAATAACTATGTGACCGGCAAGGTCACCACTACTATCAATCTAAGGTCTCACACGGCCAACATAAACTGAAATGCTAAACAGCCATAACAAACTGCACGGCCTCACACGACCGGCTCAGCTGACCACAGGGAAATATATATAGATTGCAAGCCTCTAGGAATACTGATAAGTGGTCGGGACAGGGCCCCGACCTACCCGTACTGTACAATAAAGGGAAATGATATAAACCTCTGAAATATCAAGCTCCGGATGACAAGAGCTGATGACTCTGCGCTGGCTAGGATCACGAGGGATCGCCTCCTCCTCTATGAGTACCTGCAGGCAAGTAATGCAGCACCCCACTGGGCGTCAGTACCACTGGTACCGAGTATGCAAAGCAACTGAAATAATACAACTGAATCCAGATAACATAACTAACAAGTCTATAAGTAGAAGATAACTGAATCTGAAGAACTGATAGGAACTAGATCAAACCTTTCTGCACTGATAGGCAGGAACGTGTCCGTAGCCACGGCGGCCTGCTGTCTATTACTAGTATATATATAATAAGCACATAAATACATATACATTTAGCAAGCAAGAGCCAATACCAACCCCCATAAGCCGGATGGAGCCAAGCAAGCAAACAATATATATACCCCTACCCGCGTCAAAACCAACAAAAAATAAGTCACTCCACTCATCTGCTCACTCGGAGCTCCTCTAGCGGCCCCCTGGGTCTCCGGCTCGGGCCATAGCCTCCAATACAAATAACCGTGTCTGAGTCCGGAGGACTCCTTTGCATGTATAACTAGAAAAGACTCTCTGAAATCTGAAATCCCGCTCAGTGGGCGACACGATTACCAACCCAGGGGCGGTGAGGACGCTCAATAAGGTGCCCTCATGCCACATCAAGTCTCAAAAAACAAATAGCACATACAAATAGCAAGCATGTATAACTAGAAAAGACTCTCTGAAATCTGATTTCTTATTTTGATCTCTTTCTGTATTATACTGATTCTTTACTGATTATACCGATTCTGAAATCTTTATTTAACTGTTTGGCTAATCTGTAGCCGGAATACTATCTGTCTGAATCACTAATCTATAGCTATAAAACTGTCTGTCTATCTGATTTTTCTTTATTAGCTTTTATTCTGAAAATCTGTATCTTGTTATTCTACAACATGCTTGCTAATCATGCAATAAGCTATACTGAATCTGGAATGCTAACTCGCCCTTTGGCGCATGCTTTACTAACTTTCAGACTGAATACGATACGGCAACACAACTCAGAATCTATTAGACTTACTTAATTCTCAACATTCAACTCCGAGAGTTTCAATATGCGGAGTTTACTATGATTTACCAAGCTAAGGCTTACTAACTTGCCGAAGAATAACTTCACATACCTTAACCTCAAGTTATCCGACTGTCGGACGAGGCTCGGTCAGTACTCCAGCTATTTCTCCCAACTGCATTCGTATACACGTCAATTAGTACTAAATACAACACTATTCAGAAGGACGACGTCACTTTCGATATAATCATAGCCTAAACTTAGGCTTATCGAAAGACGGTCGAAAATTTGCTATTTTTCGGAGGTCCAGAAGGGAGAAGTATTCTCTTTACGGCTAGGAGCACATAGACACTAGTTTAGAGCAATTCTACTTACCTTAGTCCGGTAGCTCGATGATTCGTCGGCCGTATTTTGCGAAACAAAATCCGTAGGAATGCTCCCTGCTGCTAAATACCTCGGTATCTGGAGTTAATTTAAGTTTGGACTACGTTTGGCAGCGTAATCGAATGATAATATATTAACCCTCTTCGTCTCTCTCTGTTTTCTACGTTTTTATGGAAATGAAATAAAGGTTATAACATCACAAATTGAAGTGGGGGCTTTATATACTTGGGCCTGGAGAGGCCCAATGTGTCACGGAGCCAACGCGGAGGCTCCACCTCCGTGACACGTTTCCATCGCGGAAGGGCTCTGCCCCAGCTCCTTCGGTGATGGTTCGATAGGTTTCTCGTCCGGTCTTTTCCCGGGCCTTTCTCAAGCACGTATTGCTTTCAAATATGCTTAACCAACGCCCGAATAGGCCATCTAGGTGTCGAGAATCTTACGGGGTATAACATTCTCTTAGAGGATAATCCATGTTGATCTATACAGTTGCTCCTCAGTCGCACCATTCATTCTTAGTTGTAGCATTTGCATGCCATACAAGTGACTCAACATGTTATCAATTCGCACATTACGCTCATTGAAAGAAAGGACTGGACCATTTACACCCTCAGGCTCCTTAGTTTTAGTCACATCAATTCCCTTCGAATCATAAACAGGTCTATAGTTTGCCTCTTCCTCCTTTATATCATGCCCACGCAGAAATTGGGTCAAGAGACCCCCAAACCCAAAGTTTTGGCCCTTTTTCACCCTTTCTCTCCTCAACATATTTTTTATGATTACACCCACATTTATTGGCATCCCAGTCATTAGCGCATAGACAAGACAAACCCTCTCCCTAGTCACATGGGTTACATGCTTCCCAGGCACTAAACAAGCACAAACAATCTTTAACCAAACACGTGCCACCCTAATCATGTGAGCATAGGGGAATGAAACATAATACCCAAATTGTTGGTGGCGAGTCCACCTTGCAACAGAGTTAGGGACACAAAGAATATGTCCAATATCTCTATAAGGGGATTTCTTCACAATGTTCACAAAAGGTTGTGGGTCAACATTAGCTGTACCAAGTATTCAAAGTAGTAGGCAAAAAATTTATAATTTGTCCTCTCCTTTGGTTCCCAATTAACAACGAATTCCCTCACCATATTTAAATTACAATCACCCGGAGCATCAAACACAAAACCAAGACTAAGAGTGTAAAAAATCTATCTACCATGTGAGAAAATATATATGCTAAACTTTTTCTATCAATGAACATGTCATTTGAGTACTTTGATTCTTTATGCTCTTTAAACCATTTTTTACCTTCTTGCTCTGTGACCCAACGGATCCCATAATGCCTCAATAATTGTGGTGTCATCCTCATATCCTCATACTCCTCTTCACTAGTTCTCCTTGCTCTTTTTGACCCATGGCTTGAAAAGGCCAATCCTTTCCCCTTACTTGGTTTTGGTGCCATTTATGGAGGTTTTCACATGAAAAATGTTATATTTTGTGTTTTTGGTGAAAAAGTTTAGAGAAATTTTAAGAAAAAATGAAGTTTGAGAAATTTTTCTTGTGCATAATGGGGTGTGCGGTGCGGTTCTATTACAAATGAGCTGAAAAAATTAGGTCTAGGCCTTTTAAAGTACTCCCATGGGCTGGAATTTACGATTTAACCCTCAAAATTTTTGCCTGGGACCCTTGCTCCGTGTCGCGGCGCTCAAAGCACCTTCACTGCTGTGCATCATGTCACTTGCTTCTTTGTCTAGCCTGCGCATCATGGCGTTCATTGCGTGGGCAGGATTGCGTGTCGCGCCAGGCCGTGCGATGCCTATGCCTACGCCTTGTGACAGGCCTTGTGCTGCTTGGCCTGTGCACTACCCTATGCGCTTGTTCAGCTATTTTGCACCCCGTTTTCAAAGTTCATGCTCAAAATTTATGATTTATGACTTAACTCCTGAACACTTGAAGAAACACATTAATTTTAAAAAAAATTAGAAATTATCTTGGGTTGCCTCCCAAGTAGTGCTTGATTTAACGTCGCTGCACGACACAAGTATCTTGATTACTCAGACTTCATCAAGATACCAGTTGAGATCGTGGTCACATTTTGTCCACTTGTTTAACCACATCAACCTATGACACATCAGAAAAAGAAAACAATAAAAATGTAAAAGAGGAAATAAAGACTAACAGTTAAACACAAGCAATTAATCTAATCCTAAGATGTATTCCCCGACAAAGGCGCCACTTTTTGATAGAGCTCAAACTCATACTCCTAACAAAGTATGAAATGGATGTTTTCAAATAAAGACCCAACAAAGGTTGGGTCGATCCCATAGGGAATAAGGTTAGGATATAGAAGAATGCTAATATTTAAGCTTTTGAGTCAATTACTTCCAAAAAAAGGAGGGGGGAATATAAAAGTAACAAGTAGTAATATGGAAGACTTTAATGTTGATTCAAAATTATTGCAATTAACTAGGATATGTATTCCCAATGGATTCATAACTACTTTGGGTTTTACACTTGTGATCTATCCCAATAATTTACTTGTAGAACTTATAACTAGGGTTAATCAAAACAACTGGTTCGTTCCTATTTGATGACTATACTCAATTACCGAGTTATGTCTCATGAGCGATTTCAATTCAACCGTTATCAATTTGTTCCAAATTAACTATCCTGCAACCATACCTCAAGTTATACAATGATCATAAAGAATCAAGGCTTTGTTGTACTTTTCTTTTCCTAATCTCTACCTCTCTAGGCTCAAGCAAGTAAAGAATTTAGGCAAGTCCTAACGTTGCGCACCGTTAAGAAGCATTAAAGATGAAGAGAATACAATACAGGCATTTAGTATACGTTTAGAATCACTTCGTGCAAACCCTATTTTGTTAATTCACCATAGTTCCCACAACCCTAGTTGTGGAGGTTTTAGCCTCTCATAATTATAAGTAAATTAATAGCATTCATAGACAAGCACAAAAATTAAAACTTACAAATATGATAGGAAGAAACTCACTTCATTATTGCAAAAAATAAGGGAGAACAGTTCAACAAAAAGTATCTCAATAAAACTTCTTAGTTCTAAGTTGTAAGTTCGCTCTTTATTACAAGGAAATAAAGGGTAGTTATAATAGTAGATTTATGCCTTCTTTGTTCCTTCATGTATTTGATTTGGGATTTGTAGCTCCTATTCCTAGTTGAAGTAGGATTCACTTGTTGGCACCCGAACAGGACCGGTGCACCGTGCTGCATTGGTGCTGATTCGTGCATGGCACTGCACAGAAGGCTGTCGCGTCGTGCTGCTAGTTGAAAGGTGTTCGGTGCTTTTGGATGGGTATAAAACTCATACGCAAGTGTACGTGGTCGAACAAGTAGTAAAGTGGCTTAAGTAAGCCAAGTTTCGATCCCACAGGGATTGGGATGAAGTGCAATCTGCTCCAGTGTACTATATTTTGATTCTAAAAATGCAGACAACAGTGTAACCAAGAGTTTGATATTTTGTTTTATAATTTTATGCTAAAGCTAAAACAACTATCTAATCTGAGTCTGAACTATGAATGAGAGCATGCTGAGGTTAAACGAACATGTAATGAAATTAATTATCGATGTAATTTGGTTAGTCTTTTCCTCCGGTTGCTAGCCAAGAACTATTGCCAAGAGATTAAAACTCTCGTATTTAACCTCACTTAAGAATCATGAACCATCCACCTACATTTCTGTGATTAAATGCAATTCATGTTCTATCCATACAAACCCGGTTCCTAAATTGACTAATACGACTTTCAAGTATATTTCTATCCTGAAAGTAAATCAATTCCCAATTTTCCCAAACCAAGAAAAGATCATATGCTATTAATTCACAACTTTCCAATTTCTTGCTCTCTCGAGTGAAACCGGACTTTTTAGATGTACATTAACGTAGGCCACACATTAATGCAGTAAGAACAAGAATTAATAGAACAACCATGGAAGAAAAGATGAAAAACCAATATGATCAACAATTACATTTCACTACAATTGTTCATAACCTCAGCAAGAAGATGAATTAGCCACTCACTCATTTGTTGATTAAACATCATTAAATGAATGTTAAACATATAAGAAATTGAATACAAGGAGAAGGAAAGAGAGAAAAACCCTAATAATTTCGTCCCCTCAACTGCCTGTAACCCACGTTCTTGCTCCACCAAGTCAGAATATTGAAAAATGAACCTAAGTGTTCTATTTATACTGGTGGAAATTTTTCCTGGAATAACAAGCAACGTGTCACAGAGTGCATCGTGGAGCACTGCCTGTGTGACACGCTACGGACGCGGACCTTCACTGGAACTGGGGGTCCAGGAAATAAACCCCAACGTGGCACGGCGTGCAACACGGAGCCAAGCCACCGTGCCATGGACCCATCGCGAACCCACACTGGAATTTGGCTAAAAATTCCCATCCAGGCAGAAGGCCTCCGCGATGGCAGCGTGACACGGCTCCATCGCGGAGCCCCTTTATTTTTTGCTTTCCAATGCCTTGTCTCGTGCTCACGTCCGAGTTCACCCCCGATATCTTCCAACATGCATTTAAGCTTCCCAAAATTATATTTTACCTGCAAAACAATGCTAATCATGTTGGTTAGTATAAATCCACATTTTATTGCTAATTACATGAGAATGTATACACATTGATAGATAAACAAGGCTAAAATGACACTTTTGAGTATCACTTGGGCATATAAATTTGCCCAAGATCACTTACCCCACACTTAAATCCTTGTTCGTCCTCTAACAACAATCTCATACCTCATGCAGTTTACATCCCAACCTCGCTACTTTGGTGCGACAATTTAGGCTATGGTCACACCGATTATTCAATACAGAAAACATGCATGGTCTGTTACACCCCGTAAATTTCCGGCATATAGATGACCTATTCGCATGTTGGTTAAGAGTATTTGAAAGCCATACATGCTAGAAAAGGCCCGGGGAAATATCGGACAAGCACCAAGTCGGCGCGTCGCAAGGCAAAATGCGACTTATAAATCGCATTCCAGGAATGCGACTTATAAATTGCATTCCCTGAATGCGACTTATAAGTCCCTATTATATAACCCCTCTACTTCGGATAATTTTCATAACTTTCCAGAAAGGACGCGAGAGAAACAGAGGGAACGTAAGGTATTTGATAATTTCCTTTCGATTACGCTGTCAAACGCGGTCCAAACTCGAATCAACCTCAGGTACCGAGGTATTTAGCAGCAGGGAGCATTCCTACGGATTTTGTTTCGCGAAATACAGCCGGCGAATCATCGAGCTACCGGACTAAGGTAAGTAGAATTGCTCCAAACTAGTGTCTATGTGCTCCTAGCTGTGAAGTGAGTACTTCTCCCTTATGGACTTCTGAAAAATAGCCAGTTTTTGATCGTCTTTCGATAAGCCTAAGTTTAGGCTATAATTATATCGAAAGTGATGTTGTTCTTTAGAATAAAGCTATATTTAGTATTAATTAGCGTATACATGAATGCAGTTAGGAGAAATAGCTGGAGTATTGACCGAGCCTCGTCCGACAGACGGATAACTCGAGGTTAAGGTATGTAAAGTCAGTTTCTTTGGCAAGTTAGTAGCTTTAGCCTTGTATAGTTCAATAAACTCCGTAGTAGAATTCTCAGAGTTGAATGTTAAGTATTGTGCAAAGTTCAGTAAACCTAGTTTGCGTTGTTATATCGTATTCAGTCTGAAAGTTAGAAAAGCATGTGCCCAAGGGCAAGTTAGTATTTCAGATTCAGTATAGCCTATTATGTGAATAGCAAGCATGTTGTAGAATAAAAAGGAACAGATTTTCATAATAAAAGTCAGTAAAGAAAGATCAGATAGACAGACAGTTATGGCTACAGACTAGCCATTCAGACAGACAGTATCTTGGCTACAGATTAGCCATACAGTTAAACAGAGATTTCAGAATCAGTATAATCAGTAAAGAATCAGTTCAGTATAGAAACAGATCATAATAAGAAGTTAGATTCCAGATAGTCTTTTCAGTTATACATGCTTGCTATTTCTATGTGCTATTTGTTTGTTGAGACTTGTTGTGGCATGTGGGCACCCTTTTAGCATCCCCACCGCCCCTGGGTTATAGCTGTGTCGATACCAGATTCAGATACCGCCACCAGCTGGGCGATGCCGTCCGCCTAGAGGACGATGATGGCCGACCACCATGATAATACGGTCCAGACCACCCTGCTTGCAGGGGTAGTTTAGTTTACTCTGCGCAGAGCCAGTCCACCCTGTTTACAGGGGCAGAACACTCTGTGTGCGTTTGTGGCCGGGGGCAGACTCAGATACAGATTTTTATAAAATTACTCTGTTGCGTGCTTGCACCCAGGGGCAGTTTTTATTACATACCCCGTGTGCACTTGCGCCCAGAGGCAGGAGTCTTCGGACTCAGACACAGTTTATTGTCAGAGGCCAAGGACTGAGCTACGTACCCAAGGGGGCCGGTAGGAGGAGCTCACAGTTATCAGATGAGCGGAGTGACTTAATTTTTGGTTGGTTTTGACCCTGGTAGGGGTATATAGATTGTTTGCTTGCTTGGCGCCATCCAGCTTATGGGGGTTGGTATTGGCTCTTGCTTGCTACTTGTATATCTATTTATGTGCTCTATATATTATATACTAGCTACTAGACAGCAGGCCGTCGCGTCTACAGGTACGCCTCTGCCTTATCAGTACAGAAAGCTTGAGTCAGTTTATATCAGCTTCTTCAGATTCAGCTATCTCCTGCTATACAGAAATGCTAGTTATGCTATCTATATTCAGTTGTTTTCAGTTGTATTACTTCAGTTGCTTTGCATACTCAGTACCAGTGGTACTGACGCCCAGTGGGGTGCTGCATTACTTGCCTGCAGGTACTCATAGACGAGGAGGCGATCCCTCATGATTCCAGCCAGCTATTGAGTATTCAGCTCCTGTCATCCGGAGTCTGAATTCCAGAGGTGTATTTTGTTTTCTTTTGTTGTACAGTACGGGTAGGTCGGGGCCCTGTCCCGATCATTTCTATTGTTATTCCTAGAGGCTTGCAGTCTGTATATGTTTCCCTGTGGTCAGTCGAGCCGGTCGTGTGAGGCCGTGCAGCTTGTTATAGTTATTTGTTATTTCTGTTCCTATTGGCCGTGTGTGGCCACAACCAGTCAGTAGAGGTGACCTTGCTGGTCACGTATTTATTTAGCGTGCTATTGTTAAGTTACAGGGAACTAGACAGCATGGTGGCCTTGCCGGCCCGCATAGGTTCCCCTACAGTAGTATGTTTCTGGTTAGCTGGTTTTCAGGTACAGGTGGCTATAGGCCTGTTGGCCGGGGGCTGTTTTTACAACCGTTATATAGCCCTTTGTTTTCAGGAATTTGAGTTAGAGCCAGCCAGGCACCAGATGTGCTTTGGCTCACCAGATAGCAGTCTAGGTCCTCCTAGGGCACCAGGTACCAGTCATACCCCCCGGGGCGGGGCGTGACATGGTCCTATCAATGCAATGACCTTCAATACATCAAGACCTCCTAGACTTAAGAATCGACTCTCAATATTGGCAAACTCATGCAAATCAGCTGATCAAGATATCCGACACGAAAATTAATCTCTCATCAAGCATGTGCCCTCACAACACAAGAGAGTCTTCCCGTTTTTGCTCATATGAACTCACAAAATTTCTGGCAGGGGCATGTAAACACAATTTCGCTCTCTCTCCCAAAAGAATTCACATGCATCATGTCATGACCCATAAGCTTGACTTTAGTGTATTACTCCACTAATATAAAGAAGTGCGATGTAAGATCACGTAGGACTTTAACTGGTTGTAATGGAAGCTACGGACTAGTAAATATTGGGTTGGCCAATAATAGCCACTAGCATCCTTAAGCGCCTTTTCAACACATCCCATCAACTCATGGACATTGTTTCTTTTTTTTCATCCTCCCATTCTTGATTTTTTTCTTTAGTTTAGCCCATCTTATTAAGCACACTTGACACAACAACAAAGATTCTTCATGCACCTTCATTATAGTTTCTTTATAACAAGTGCACCTTCAACCTTTTCTTCTATCACTCTACTTTTCTTTTCTTTTCACCACTCTCACTCTTTTGTCACTTTGGGAAAATGATTTTCTCTTCTTAAGCGCTTAAGAGTTTTGTATAGACTTTACGGCTAATGGAAAGAAAGGATTAAGCTCGGTTTACACTTTTCGACAAAAGAAAAAATAATAGGCTAAAGGCTCAATGGGCTGACTAGGGTATACAATCAAGGTGGGTACGACAATGAAAAATAGAAACTTTCGGTTAAAACAAAGAAATGCCTACATCCTTTCCTACAATACACCTCCTTCATTTCGTTTTGTACACACACCAGGCAAGTTCTAGACATTTCACAATAGCACGGAATAACAAAACCTCACTTCACACTTATTGCACATGCTCAATTCAAGATGTATTCACAGACTCTTCAATCAGCTAATTACAGGAATTCAAACATTAAGCCTCAATCACACTGAATCGACTCTATGGTCTAGGTATCTCAAGATATTTACAAAGTTGCATGCTTTCATACGAATCACCTTTGCATTTTAAATATCATGTACAACACGCAACCAGAATTTCGCAACCATACAGTAACTACAGGTTTTGGGATGCAATCCACCAAAGAAAAAAAAACAACTAAAAAAATCTACTCCTACCGACTATATTTCCCTTATGACAGTCGTCATCCATCCATCATAGGGAACGGTCACTAACTAAGACTTCGGTTCAATGGAACTATTCTCGGTAAAAGAACCGAAAACAAACGCCGAGAAACTCAAGAAGTAAAAATTTTTGAAAATATCAATCATTTCGATAACAAAAATATGTACAAAATCAGCTAGCAACATTCAGCAACACACGTCAATTTCACATAAATTTACAATATAGAACAACAACTTAACAATTCACAAATCACGGGGAACAACAAAATTTCACAGGCCCGACAACAAATTAGAGCATACATACATAACAGCACAACCAGCACCTAACTACTCCCACCCCACACTTAGCTCGAACACTGTCCCCAGTGTTCACAAAAATTAAAATAACACAAAAATTGGGTGGTGGAACTCCCTGATCAATCAAAGTACTCCACTTCTTCGTCAGGTGTTGCTGCTTCATCTCCCATGTCTGAATCACCCCCGTCGTCATCATCGAACTCTACATCGTAGTCCTCCCGATGTGTCTCCTCGTCTGTGGGGACATCATCATCCGTGGGCTCTACAAATGCTGGCCCCACTTGGCATAGAGCCCTGGCGTTCTCGCCGAAAGGGTAGTCTAGCTCGAGCTGCCATAGCTCCTCCTCTGTCGCTGGCCTCCCGCCTATCCTCAGCTGGAGCATCTGCATCCCATACATGCGAGCCATATACTGATCATCACGAGCATGTCGCTCGCCAAGTGTAAGCATTGGCCCGTGGGTGGTGTCGGGTGCCTTAGTTTTAGTAACATCTACGGCCCGCCGCTCCATCTGCAGGATGTAGTCAAGGGCCTCTTCCTCGACATCTAGGCCCCAGAGGAAGGTGGTGAGTAGTACACCAAAGCCGTACCTGTGCCCCTGATGCAACCGGGCTCTTTTCATGGCGGATATAATCGCCGCCCCACCGTTGATCTCCAGCCCTTTCATCAGGGCGTACACCAGGCATACACGATCCCGGGTTACATCTGTCATATGTACCCCCGAGATTAGGTAGGAACAGACGATCTTTATCCATATTCTGGCTTCCCTGTCCATTTGTGAATACGACAAAGTCTGATGGTAGCCCCTCTCTTTGTGTCTGCTCCATCTAGCTGTCGATCGGGTCCCACACAAGGTGCGTCTAATGTCCGCATACAGTGGGGTAATGTTCAGCTGTCGGAGCACGTGGGCGTCTGTGTCCCGCGCCCCTATGATGGCATTGAGGTGGTGGGGCTCAAATGTGACTATTTGCCCTCTGATTTTTATGGTGTGACTTCTGAGCGTCGGGTTCCAGTTGGCATAAAATTCCCGAATCAGGTGCAAGTTACATTCCTTGGGCTCTTCAAAGATGAACTTGAGCCCAGCTGCATCGATCCGGTGTACAATCCTAGGGAACTCCTATGCCAACGGTTCCCGTGCTATATGCTCCTCGGGGAAGTATTTGTTTTCTTTGTGCTTTGCGTACCATTTCTTCCCCTCATCCGTCACCCACCTTGTTCCGTATTGGCGGTGTTGGCCGCGTGGAACTGCTGGTGCTACTGGGACTGCTGTGCCCAGTCTGATTCACTTCTTTCCGGCACCAGAAGTTGATGCGCCTTTCCCTTTTTCTTGCCTGCTTGCCATTTTACCTGTCAATCCAAGTAGACAAGATCAATGTTAAGCCAATGGATATTAACTTCGACTAAGGTCGGGTTAATCTAGGCTACCCCACACTTAGTCCTTAGCTACAGTTACAACATACCGACAAGATCATGCTTATTTGCATAAATCAACAACCAACTATACAAACATGCTTAGTGCATACGAAGAATTCGATGGTATATATACACTATGTACTACTCAGACTTCGTACAGCTAACCACAATCATTACCATCGATAACCTTTTAATCCATCGCACTTAGCAAGAAAAAAACAAAGAAACGAAAACAAAAACAAGAATTTATCTACACGAACCTATACAACCAACCCAATTCTTGCAAATTTCAATATTCCCCTAACCCGAGAATCCGTCGTTCTATTAACATGATAACAACTAGCACACCGACTCATCTCACTCAACATGTACATCCCGGCATGAATTTCACAAGTTCACTACATTTTTCACTTCAAATTCAAAAACAAGCCCTAGAAATGATAGTATCAAGAAAATTCGATTAAATTATGCAATTAACGAGTTCAAGCAGTCATAATGACATTCCGAACATTCATCAACAACAATTCACTTGAATTCATGATTAATTTCTACTTAGGGCAAACTTAGCTCACCTCACATGCTCAATATCGAAGAAAATCGACAAGAAATGAGATGGAATTGAAGAACATACCTTGAAGTTGAAGATTTGAAGCAAACTCAACGATTTTCTTGGCCTACTCCGTGTCACGTTGAAGGGGGATGGGTTTTGGGGAGTTTGGTCGTGGAGTGAGTGAAAAATAAGGAAAAGGGAGGGGGTTTTGGGGTCAAAAAGTAGAAAAATCGCGCGGGTCACCCGGCGACCCGGTGTGACCCGTCGCGATATACACGGCAACGTGTCACGGAGTGCATCGCGGTGCACTGCCTCCGTGATACAGAGCTGTCACGAGCCTATTCTGGAAATTTTTAAAAATTCCGGATTATACCTCAACGTGTTACGGAGGGTAACGCGGAGGTCCACCTCCGTGATACGGAGCTATCGCCCTAGCTGACTGTTTTGCCACTTTTTATTAATTTTCATACCTCGAATTTTCCTTTGCGATTCCGTGCATATTTTCCTCCATTTGACCTGAAAGTCATCTCACTATACAAAATTGGTTAGAATTATAGGTTTCACTCTAAATAAAAATAAAAACAAAAACTAAAACGAAAAATTTTGTTGTTAATCAAGAAAAAGAAAAACAAAAATCTATTCACAATTTAAAAAGAGAGAAAAAAAATTTTCACGGGTTGCCTCCCGTGCAGCGCCTGGTTTACCATCGCGGCTCGACGTATCAAGTTTCACCGCTTTTTCCTCCACCTTGAGGATATGAATCTCACCCCTAATTTCTTCTCTAATTTCCTCTTATGCTCCAGGGGTGGTGGTGAAAAATTGTAAGGACCAAGCAGTAGATGTTGCCTTTTGAACTTATTGGCCCTTAAGTAAGCGAAGTCATTTTGTCTCTCCGAGTTAGCAAATTTCAAAATATATGGGGCTTGGTCCTCCTCTAGACATTTCTCTATAAGCTTGGAAGACTCTATTTCTATGTTTTCAACCAAACTTAATGTCAAAAAATGCTTCGAGTGTGGTCTAATAAACCTCAACCCTGAAAATGCATTGTACTTGACCTCCTTACTTGTATACACCTTCTCAGTATTGACATCTATCTCTCCATTAATGTCATCTGGGAGATACTCTATCTCTTCTTCCATGAATGGATTTACCATAAGTGTGAGCCCATCACAGGGACACTCGAGAGATTCTAATTGTTCGGCTTCATCCAAAAATTCACCCTTGTCTTCCTCTTGTAGTTCCTCTTGAATATCAGCTAAAACTGTCACCTGCAATTTATCACAAGCTTCAGCCTCAGCAATCATCTCCGTGAGTTTGACGCTCATCCTTTCTAGAGCCTCTGCATTCTCTTCTTGCTGAATTCTCAATACTGCCATCGCCTCCTTCATTGCTTCTGATTCCTCCAGGAGTTGTTTCAGCATGTCTTCTATTTGAGCTTGGCGTCCCAAGTCCTCATTTTCAGCATGCCTATATTCAGCAAAAACAACAGAAGGATCATAGTAGGGGCTTGGGGGAGGGGAATATGCATTCGGACAGCCATCCCAATGGCCATCTTGACCACCACATATATTGCACGTGTTACAGTGTTGCCACGAGTGGTGTCCTCCGCTATTCAGACAAGATTCGCTAAAATATGAGTATCCACCATTTATACCATTTGTATTCCACGATGTCATGTCAATAAGGGTATCCGAAAAAGAAGAAAAATAAAATAAAATAAAATAAATATAAAAAAGAATTAAAACAAACACTAAGACCAAGTTGTCAGCACTTAGAAAAAAATATAGAAAATTTACACTTAAGAAAATTTCACCAATTGCCAGTCCCCGGCAACGGCGCCAAAAACTTGTTCGGTGCTTTTGGATGGGTATAAAACTCACACGCAAGTGCACCTGGTCGAACAAGTAGTAAAGTGGCTTAAGTAAGCCAAGTATCGATCCCACAGGGACTGGGATGAAGTGCAATCTGCTCCAATGTACTATATTTCGATTCTAAAAATGCAGACAACAGTGTAACCAAGAGTTTGATATTTTGTTTTACAATTTTTATGCTAAAGCTAAAACAACTATCTAATGTGAGTCTGAACTATGAATGAGAGCATGCTGAGGTTAAACGAACATGTAATGAAATTAATTATCGATGTAATTTGGTTAGTCTTTTCCTCCGGTTGCTAGCCAAGATCTATTGCCAAGAGATTAAAACTCTCGTATTTAACCTCACTTAAGAATCATGAACCATCCACCTACATTTTCTATGATTAAATGCAATTCATGTTCTAGCCATACAAACCCGGTTCCTAAATTGACTAATACGACTTTCAGGTATATTTCTATCCTGAAAGTAAATCAATTCCCAATTTTCCCAAACCAATAAAAGATCATATCCTATTAATTCACAACTTCCAAATTTCTTGCTCTCTCGAGTGAAACCGGACTTTTTAGATGTACATTAACATAGGCCACACATTAATGCAGTAAGAACAAGAATTAATAGAACAACCATGGAAGGAAAGATGAAAAACCAATATGATCAACAATTACATTTCACTACAATTGTTCATAACCTCAGCAAGAAGATGAATTAGCCACTCATTTGTGGATTAAACATCGTTAAATGAGTGTTAAACATACAAGAAATTGAATACAACGAGAAGGAAAGAGAGAAAAACCCTGATAATTTCGTCCCCTCAACTGCCTGTACCCCACGTTCTTGCTCCACCAAGTCAGAATATTGAAAAATGAACCTAAGTGTTCTATTTATACTGGTGGGAATTTTTCTCGGAATAACAAGCAACGTGTCACGGAGTGCATCGCGGAGCACTGCCTCGGTGACACGCTACGGACGCGGACCTTCACTGGAACTGGGGGTCCAGGAAATAAAGCCCAACATGGCACGGCGTGCAACGCGGAGCCAAGCCACCGTGCCACGGACCCATCGCGAACCCATACTGGAATTTGGCTGAAAATTCCCATCCAGGAAGAAGGCCTCTGCGATGGCAGCGTGACACGGCTCCATCGCGGATCCCCTTTATTTTGTGCTTTCCAATGCCTTGTCCCGTGCTCACGTCCGATTTCACCCCCGATATCTTCCAACATGCATTTAAGCTTCCCAAAATTACATTTTACCTGCAAAACAATGCTAATCATGTTGGTTAGTATAAATTCACATTTTATTGCCAATTACATGAGAATGTATACACATTGATAGATAAACAAGGCTAAAATGACACTTTTGAGTATCACTTGGGCATATAAATTTTCCCAAGATCAAAAGGCATCGCCTACACCTCACGCCTCTAGTCGCGCTACTAGTCACGCAGGCGTGGCAGTGTAGTGCTAAATGCCATGATTTTGACTTGTTCATTCTAACTTCTTCACCTTGATTCCAATGCCCTCAAATACGCCCAAATCCATCAGTTTTAGCCCTGAAAGCATCTAATCATATGTGTTATCTCTTTTTTCAAATAAATATCATAAAACTCATCCAAACACACATAATTCATTCTCAAAACATAGTAAACTATGGGTAAAATATGGCTAAAAAGTGCGTATATATGCCTGTCATCAGGGACAACACCCCCCAACTAGCTCGCTAAGTCTAAAACTAAAAGTCATAGACATAAAGCATAAACTGGTAAAGCCCTTGGAAGATGAGAGTCCCCTAAGACTAGCATGGAGCTGGATTGAGTGGGAGCGAGCTAACGCAAATCTAAGACTAATCACCTGAAACTATATGATGAGACGATATAACATAGAGTATGTGGCCAGTACTTTGAGTGTACTGAGTATGTAAGGTAATAAAACATGCAAGTAAAATCAATAAAGAGATCATGAATGTAAGATAGTATAAAACATAAGATGTTGATCATAAACTGAACATAGGCTCAAAGCTTCTAAAATTATAACATAAAATTAAATATGACTATTTTCACAAGTAAAATCTCGTAAAGCATGTCTTGAAACAAAATACCATAAGTTTTAATATCATAAAGCATGAACATAATATATATTGAAATTAAGGAACAATGGGAGAATATTATAATCGATATACCCAACGTAAGCATAAATGGAGCCTGACTTGTAAGCCCCTAGTTGGGAGGGTGTCCATATCTTTCCAAGTGTAGGACCATGAAAAGGCATGATATCATTCATGGGTGGCCCATTCGGGCATGGGAGACACTCTCGTGCAGCACTCCATCATGGCTATATTGGTACGTAGTTTTGAGACTTGGGTACATCGGAACCCCAACCTACTTGGTGTTGTACTCATATTATAATCATGAAACATGGGGTTTACAGGGCTAGTTTTAAATCATTAAATTCATAACATGTTAATATATGTCAGCTAGCCATAAAAATAGTGCTGAAGATAGGCCATGATACGAAAACTTTAAATTTGTAAAAATCATGCATAATAGGGTAAAATCATCATATCTTGTAATTCATGAGTTCATGATGAATTCTAGTAGAAAACGTGAATTATAATCATAATTCATAGCTTGAATCTTAATTTTCTAGAAATGATAAGAGAATCATGGAATTTCATGCAACTTGAGTTAAACCTTAGATGTTCATAAAATCATAGTTCAGACTTGAAATTTAGAGATTCATGAGGGAATTGATAAGGGACATGCAATCTTAATCATAGGAAGGTAAATTAAATCATGAGAGGACTGGTTTTATAGAGGAACATGAGAGAATTCAACCATAATTGTACAAAATCCTAGAATTCGAAAATTAGAGCATGGAAGGTAAAAATCATGAATTCAACATGAAAAGGGCATAAGCGTGGAAGAAATCCCCCATTCATAGCCTACATACATGGGTAATTGACTCCTATACTTGTCTTAGAAACCCAAGAAAGATTGAAGAGATTTGATGAAGAAACCTAGCTTTGATCTTGAGAGAAGATTTCAAATCTACTATAGTTATAAAAGCATAAAGACTTAGGCTAGGTTAAAACCCTTAATACACTCTTTAAGAAACCAAAAATGACATCACTTAGGGGGGTTAAAAGCTTATAAAGTTACAAAAGTACCCCTGGAAAAACATAATAAAAAGCTGATTGTCAGGTACCACGAGTCGTACCACCAAACAACAACTCATGGTTTCCTTCCGCCATTTGCCGGTCAAAATTTTAGGTTCTCTAGTTCTCCAACCACGGGCATCACCACGACTCATTGTTTCCTACAACAAGTCATACCATGTCTCGTGCTTAGGGGTCCCATCCTCTACACATATACCCCACGACTACCTACAATGGCTCGTTGTTTCCTACTACGAGTCATACCATGACTCATGATCTCGGACCTTCCCTCAGCAGACCTAAACCATGACTTCCTACCATGACTTATTGTTTCCTACAACTTGTTATATCATGACTCGTTACTGCCTACTACGACTCGTACCATGAGTCATCATTACTAGACCAAGAGAAACTGTTGCTTACCACGACTGCTCCTATGGTCCATGACTTCAAACCATGACTCATACGACTAGATGTTCTAAGAAAGTTTGCAAATTTTTCTGCTGATCAAATTTCAAATCTCGAGGCTAGTCTTAGGAAATATTGGGGTGTTACATAGTCTCTTTGTCAAAGTCAAGGTCGGATCTTGATTTTTGGGTCAAAGTCAGGTCATGAGTCAGGATTGGTCTAAACTCCCAAGGCAGGTTGAATCTCGAGTTTGAATAAAAGTTGAGTCTCGAAACATGATTAGATGTTGAGTCGGCTCTCAAGTCAAGATCAAATTATATTACATAACTTATACATGTTATGCAACTATTTCTTGGTATAGATACTTGATATAATTTTGGTTAAGAAAAATATTTTTTGAAAAAATATTCTAATCTTTCATATTTAATTGACTTAAATATTTTCAAAAAAAATTTCCTTAAAATTACTATTTTTCCTATAATTTATGAAAAATAACCTCCTACATCTAGAGAGGGTCAACTCCAACACCCTTATGCTTTGATGTCCCCTATACATATGGTTTTTAGTTAGGGACTTTTATACTATATAGTTGTCCACTAAAATAATGATCAATAAATGTGTATGTTTTTTTAGGATTGGTGACTTATTTTGGAAGAGTTTGAAGTTGTCGCTAACACCTGCACACACCACTGTTGCTCGCTAGCCACCACCAATCGTAGCCACTACTCGTTGACCACCACCACTGCTCAGGTGGCTTCCCAATTAATAGAGACCTACATTTATCAATTCATGTGCAACCCATTTTATCAGATCTTGCTATTTTAAGATCAATGCTCTTTCTCTATCACCGTCATCGATCAAATCAATGGCGTAGCTCTTCTTTGATGAATATCTCGACCTCTTCTATAGTGACTCTAAGTTAGTGATCTGCATTTGGTTTTGGGCTTTAGGTGAAGCATCGACCAATCACCTAAGTCTCTAGCAACCATCAGAGAATTTACCTTTTGTTGACATGTCTGACCAAAATTCAAGTTTTATCTTTCAAAATTTGATTTATAGATTTTTTTTCTTCATATTTCTTATCATGAATTAATTCAATTTGCTATTGATTTTAGACTCTTTGTTGTTTTTAGTTGTAAGTTAGATCCCAAAATTTGCTTGCTTGTCTTTATTCTCGATTCTTGTCTTTAAGTTTCAATGTTTTTCATAAAGTTTAGACTCTTTGCTTGTTTTAGTGTAAGTTTTAGTAAACTTTATATTTCACAAACATGTTTTAGTGGCTTTATCGTGTTGGTATCTTTTGTTAACCTATTGATTTTCTTGTTAAAGCACCTATTGATTTTTTTTTCTTTTTTCTGTTCACCTGTTGATTTTCTCTTTCGCGGCCTATCTTCTTACATTTAGTTTTTATTAATTTAGACTATATTTTGTGTTGGTATTAATTTAGTGAACTCTTATATGAATGATGATAAAGTAAAGTTATGTCCTTGGATGGGGTGGGGGATGGGGAACAAGGATGAAAAAGGAACCGCTAGGCTGAGAGTTGGGTGTTGAAATATAGGAACTTTTATGGAAAATTCTATAGAGTTAGTGAATTTCCTCAAAAGAGGAAGATCAATATAACTTGTATCTAAGAGACTAAATTGGTAGGAACTAAGGCCAAAGATATAGACCAGTTTAAATTGTGGTACACAAGAGGCTCGAGTAATAGAAATGGATTAGGCATTTTAATACTATTACACCCCGAAAATTTTTTTTTGTGATTATTTGATATTTTTATGCTAGATTAAGGGAATTACGGGTTGTATATTGGTCGTATATGACAAGGGAAATGTGTACGAATGGAAAGGCAAATAGTATGTGAACTGCATAAATAAAGGTCAAATTTAAATGATCATATCTTCCTATATATAATGAATTACAAGCCCACGGCCTATCAAATTAAAGGTCTTTGAGTCTAGTTTTCATAATATCAAACCGATCGTCAATTGGAGTTCGGAGTAAAAAGTTATAGACGTTTTATAGTGGCACTATCGGGCAGTGACGTGGTCACCGCCCTAAAAAGGGCCACTGCCCAAATTGCTTTATATTTTAAATCTTGAGTTATGAAATCATTTTCAACATTTCCATAATTAAGGTGCCTGATTATTCTCTAAAATTCTCTCAAATTTCCAGCATACAACTAAGGAAAATACTAAGCTAAACTCCATTAAACTAAAGCCAAGTGAAGGGGATCTACCATAAGGTGAAGGTGGTGTCTTGGTGGCTGTTTTGGCTGTACTTGGCAGTGTTTCTGTGATGCATTTATTGTGTTTATGAAGCTTTTCTAAGCTACATATACGTTCACTCTTGGTCCCCAAGGGGTTGTGAGTTTTTTTCTACCAATTGGGGCGTTCACTCTTGGTAGGATTAGACACAAGTATAAAAAGTAAGGATTCTACTACTAACCTTGCTTGAAATTTTGATTAAAAGACTAGAAGTTTGAGGTGTGTTTGGTGTGTTGGTGAACTGTTTTTGTTGCATTTGACAGCAAGGTTTCTGCGTTTTTGGACACGAACTTGAGGTAAATTAATCCTATTTTTAACAAAGAACAAACCCCCAAAAAAAGGTAAGGATTTTGCCTCTTTTAAACCTCTCAAATTGCAAAGCGAAAAGCTGAAAATTGGCAGCTAAGTGAGCTGCCTATGGACTGTTTGTGAGCTGAGTTTTGCTCGTTTTCCTTAGGATTTTCGGCTGTA
This sequence comes from Datura wrightii, assembly GCA_035772735.1. Taxonomy (NCBI): domain Eukaryota; kingdom Viridiplantae; phylum Streptophyta; class Magnoliopsida; order Solanales; family Solanaceae; genus Datura; species Datura wrightii. The sequence goes on along the minus strand of JASDFA010000006.1, from coordinate 85,152,653 downwards.
TCTTTTGCTGGAAGCATACTTCATATTGAGGGGAAGAATTACAGCAGATCTAGGGTAAAAATTTCCTCTTGTTTCTCCCTCAAAAGTTAGTGAAAACTAGTTGAGAAAATGGCTCAATGTTGTTGATATTGCCGTGTATTCTTGTTGCTATTGTGACTGCCTTTGGTTAGTTATTTTGGGCTGCATTTTGTGCTACATATTAAGCTTGTTGTTGGCTTATAAAACCACTGGATTAACGAGGTTAAAGTATGATTATTGAAATAAAAAATTGGCTAAATAAAAGTTCATCGGAGAAATGTATGTAAGGTGCCCCGTTCATCGTTCTTTTAAGCACAATTCGTGCGTTTTGAATCGAATGAGCCAGCAACCTCTTTAAAAGTCTTGATGCAGTATGTTAAGCTTAATTTAATCTTTAAAGTTTCATGTTTTATTGAGGTTAAATGTTAAGATTATACCTAGCCGAAGTGAGCCATCTAAAGTGTGATATTGTGTTGATTGTTGTCGTAGTTGTACATTGAGTTGGAGACCCCTCAGCGTGGACATTATTAGCTGGTCTTTACTGTATGTTATGTGTGTGTGTATATATATATATATGTGTGTGTGTGTGTGTGTGTGTGTGTGTGTGTGTGTGTGATGTTAAATGTGTTTAAAGGTCTGGTTGCTAACTGAAATTGGGGAAAGAGCCAAGATGATGACGTGTAAATGATTTTAAGCCAAGTAAAGACATCGCAAGCTATTAAATGTAAACGAGCTTATTGAATTAGGATTGCCTAGCTATGGTTGTCCTTTATCTTATGTGTATGTTATGAAATAGGCCAGGCCAAGGGGAGATTTCATAATTCCTTTCCCTTAAGCCGAACGAAAAGCTAGCGAGTCTCCGAGCTCCAATGTCCGTTGAACACGATCTATAAATCTTGTTGAAAATCTTAGTTCATACGCAGTTCCTTATGATTTATACAAGTTTTGAATACATAAATTTAAGTGTTATTTTCTAGATTTACATGTTATCTATGATCACTTGCAATTATGCATTATGAAGGAGGCCTATGCTGGCCACACATTTAGTATTCGTCATTTATATGCTATACATGTTAAGTTGGCCCAATATAAGTCATGTTGGGTCCATTTATGATTTTGTTTAAGATTTATTGATTTAACCTGGTGTGGTACATCGGCTGGAGATATTTTCATTTTACCCCGGTATGGTACACCGGCTGGACAGATTTTACCCCGATGTGGTACACCAGCCGGAGGCATTTTTGTTTTTATCCCGGTGTGGTACACTGGCTGGACGATTTTAAATGGATTTTATGGTCGGCTGGCCACCGACATTTTAGTTATAGTGTTTGTTGTGCATTAGATGATTGCATTTATAGTTCAATATTGAGTTTTCATCAGGTTTTGGTTTTTAGTATTTTGGGTTGTTACTATTCCTTATTTCTGGCTAAGTTATCATCATTATCCTATCTGTTTACAGTTTTCAGCCTTACATATCAGTACATTTATTCGTACTGACGTCCCTTCATCTGGAGACCCTTCCTGCAACCTTGTTGGAGGTACAGGTCGAGGCTCAAATCATCAGATGCAATAGGAGCTAGATTTCAGCGGAATAGTGGTATGCTCCTCTTTTCTGGGAGCCATGTCCTAGTTTTGACTATTTTTCAGTTTTTTGTACATCATGGGTAGGCCGGGGCCCTGTCCCATGCATTTTAGTTTGTTTACTCTGTAGAGGCTGATGTGGACTAGTTTGAGTAGTAGTTTTGGTTGTGTAGTCGTGTTGGTTTTCCATTGCTCTGCTTAGCTTTATTGTAGATTTGTCGGCTTTCCAGGTTGCATTTTATAATTGTCAAGGCATTATGGGTCCAGTATCTATTTTGTTTGGTTGTGACAGGTGGCTTGGTCAGCCTTAGTATTACATTTATAGATGCTATATAACTGGCTTCTCGATCAATCATGAATCGAGTGCCAGCTGCGCCCTACCCTTGTTTTGGGGCATGACAAGTACATAGGGAACTGGTAGTGTAACACCTTAAAAGTCCCTAAGATCAGATCCTAGATATGAAGTAGAAACTAGTAGAAAATTTAGATTTTTCCCTCAGAATGACTCACACCATGAACCGTGGTGTGAGGCCACGAGTAGTGGGATGACTCATGGTAGGTAGTACAGAGATGCCCTTAAAGTTTCTAGTCACCATGACTCAGACCATGAGTTGTGGGAAGAGACAACGAGTCATGCTCAAGACCCGTCCTGAGCAGCCTAGCAAAAGTCCCGCAACTTCACAAATTTTCTCCCAAAGACCACGAGCCCATGCCATGAGTCATGGTAAGAAAGGAGACTCATGAGCACAAGTTGTGGTCACCAAAATAGTCAAGAACCCAAGTCAAACCCAAACACCACGAATCAAGGAAGAACTCTTGGTACCAAAGGAAGAATCATCCTGATTTTTCGTGGAAGGAATTTTTGCAAGTGTTCAAGTTGCCCAATGAACACTAGTTCAGACCATGACTCATGGGTTAATAGAAGGACTCGTGACATGAGTCGTTGGGACTAAACCCTAGAATTCTAGTACATTTTTCCAGGGGTATTTTCATAACTTTTTAAGCTTTTAACTCTTAAACTATGTCATTTTGGATTTTTCTATACAAAAATTAAGGGGTTTTAGTCGATTAATGTTATGCCTCAAGTGCACGCAATCGTACAAGTAATACAATGACTCCTAGTGAGCCAGGTGTCGAACCCATAGGGACTAGACTTTTAGTGAATTATCCAGCTCAAGTATTACCTCAAAATTTGAAAGTGCAATTTATCAAGATTTAAAGGATTTGTTTGTTACTACAATCTAAGAGTGATCATAAATTAAATGGAAAACAATAATGAGAATAAACTAGGGTTAAGGCCAAACAATCACGTATAACTACAATTCACATTGACTCAAGTATTTATCCACATTGTTGTCTCACAAGATAAATGTCATGTTCATGGCCTTTCGAGCCTCTAAACATATATTCAAACTAGTCGCACAACTACATTATTGAGTAGCAATGTAACAATCTAATTCATATGCATTTATCTAGTGGAGTAGTTTACGCGGTTAATGCCCTTTGTTATGGGCGTTCGACCCTCTAACCATTTAACCTAGACTTGACTTCAAAACTACATCTAATAGTGGTGATGTGACAATTCAAATCCAAGTGTCTTGATATCTTCCCGTTCAATAACCAAGCAAGGCGAATTAGGTATATTTCTATCCTAACTGCGAATTAAGCCTTAAATGCTTGAACTCATTTCTTGGATTCCTAGTTCTATCCTAGGGTTTTCTCTTTCACGTTTGCCTAAGATTAACACATACATTTCAATGGTGATCAAGCATTAAAATAATAAAAACAAGAATACAAGAACCAACAGCAATGAAGAACTTGAACCAAATAAAAATTTAAACTGATACATTCATGTCATGTGGCCTCAACCCTAAAAGAAGGGTTTTAGCCATTCATGCTTTTATAAAAATTAAGATAAGTGTTTGAATCCATGTAATTACAAGAATGGAAAAGAAAAGAAAGAAAAAGCACCCTAGTTATGGAGTCTGTATGTTCCTTTCTCCTGCTCTTCCATGTTTTTCAAAATATATCATGATCTCCCATAAAATTACGCAAGTGTGCTATTTATAATTAATGGAAATTTGGCCATGGAAATATGCCTTCATGTCACACTGTCGGTCGCTTTAGTCAACCAGCGTGACATGTCCTTGTTGCACATGTGCACTATAATATGGCAATGGCATGGTGCTGCCGTAACGTGGCACAACTATGGACGCAAACACAGCCTGGTGTGGCACGGAGCCAACGTACAAGCCCATTGGAACTTTGGGGAACTAGCATGTTGTCCATCAAGAATGGCATGCTGATTGATGTGGACAAGGCCTAGCGTGGCACGGTGCCAATATGCAGGAACACTACCTGGCATCATCTTCGCAGCACAACATGGGCAAGGCACGGTACTGGTCGCCTCGCTTGGCCAGCGTGACACGCTGCCTTTTGCGGCATTCACCATTTCTTGCCAATTTCATGTTCCTCCTTTTCCAGTCATTCCAAGCTTACTTCTTCCTCATAGAACTTCTTAGTTGGCCTCCTCCTTAGCTTTTTGCATCTGTAAAAAAATAGGACAATCACATTTGTTAGTTCATGCACTCATTTATAATCACAATACTTGAGAAGATGCTTAAATAAATTGAAAAACAAGACTAAAATATGGGTATAACGTAGAAATTGTGCATGTAAATATGCCCAAGATCACTACCCCATACTTAAATCCTTGTTCGTACTTGGACAAATCAATTACATCTCATGCATGTGGAAGACTCACACATTACTAATTGAAGAAAGACCACTAAAATCAAGGCTATCATGACTGACTTAGATGGAAAGTTTCAATAAAGCATGCTATATGTGACATAATTAAAATCAAGTACAACCAAGTTAAGACCTCCTAGCCTCAAGAACTGACTTTACAACCTCAGCAACCTCATGCATGTTAACTAATCAAGAAGTCCAGTATGAACCCTATCTTTCCTCAAACATGTGCCTCACAATAAGAGAGTTACCCGTTATCACTTACAACAATAAAATCTATAACATGTATGGTTATATGAATATAATTAAGCTCATTCTCACAAAGAATTCACATGCAACATGCAATGAACACTATGATTGCCCTTAGTGTATTACCCACTAATACAGGAACATCCGAAAGTAAGATCAAGTAGGACTTTATGGGTTGTAATGTAGGCTAAGGGAATGGTAGGTACTATTCTGGATGGTAATAGTGACTATCTTCCCTAAGCGCTTCTAATATATCACATTTTCTCCTTAAGCACCCTTTTTTCTTTTAATTCTTCCCTTGCCCTTTTATCTATCACTTTTCCCTTTTGTTTCCCCATTTCTTTAAGCATATTTACACTATTAGTAGGAAGTACTCAAGTAGCAGAAACTTTTTCTTCCTTTTTTTCTTTTCCACTCCCTACCAATATTTAGTAATTTTGAACACGTTCACTCTTCACTCTTTTCTTCGACTTCCACAACAAACTATCTTCCCTTTTCTCAATATTCTTACTCTTTTAACTCTTTCGCATTTATCACTTAAGTGCTTAGAAGTTTTGGATCAAATTGAGGTCTATTGAAAGCAAAGGAGTAAGCTTCTAATGTAGCTAACAAAGAATAGGCTAAAGGCTCAATGGGGCTGACTAAAATTATGCATCAATGGTAGGTAAAGCAAGTGATTAACACAAGCTTATTCAAAGAAGTGCCTATATCATCTCCTACAATTAACATCCCTCATATCGATTTGCAAACACACAAGGCAAGTTCTATACACTACATGACAACATGGAATACACAAGAAACCCTACACTTATTGCACATATTAAACTCAAGACAGACATATCGACTCTCAATTCAGCTAACCACATAAATTCAAAATTTAAGCCAAATGTATACAGAGTCATATTCTTGAACCTAAGTGTCTCAAACAAAGTCATACAATTTACTCACATGCTTCTCAATTAAAGTTCATTTTCCTCTTATATCATTTATAGCACTTAGCAAAAGCTTCAAGCATTCAATCAGTTAAGGGTTCAAAAGAAAATCCTACTGACTAATTTTTCCTCAATACGGTCGTCATCCATCCATCGTTGGAAAAAGTCCTTACCATGACTGAACACAACTATTTACATTCAACTCAAAAATTGAATTCTCAGTTCAAAGTGGCCTCCTTCGGAAAAGAACCCAAAATAATCAAAGGGTTGGTGAAATATGCTCAATGCAGGCTTTAAACTCACACACTTTAGACCAAGCACATAGTTCACCCTAAATCAATATAAAAATTTTAAATTTCCCTCACCCCAGACTTAAAAATATACTATGTCCCCAAAGAATCAATTAAAATCAAATAAGGGTTAGGAATACTTCCTGAGGCCTCTAGGCTTAGCTAGCAGCATGTTTTCATTCACTTTTGGAACACAAGCGTCAATAACCCCATACTTATCTTCTTCCATGATCCTTAGCTTTCACTTGCATAGGTACTCATACTTCTCCTGGATCTGTGCTTAACCAACAAAAACAGAAGCAAAAGTGACAATAATCCAAATTAAAAATTAAAAAAACACGTACATCTGATACACCTTGGGTTTCCTCCCAAGCAACGTTTGATTTTACGTCACGGCATAACGTGAAACACTCTTTTTAGGATGTTATGAAACTCTTCTTCCCTTTAGAGAACCACCTCCACTTTTTCTTAACTTTTAAAGAAACATTGCATACTTTCCCCCTTCTCCTCCATCACTTTCTTCACCAAATTACTTGGCATTTTCTGAACAACAGGCTTTGGTTCTCTTTTTAAGAGATCCTTTAGAAGTGGACTTTTATGCTCCTTAAACCCACACTCACTCTCTGTTAACACATTGATCTTACAAAGATCTTTGTGATGTGTTGGGATGTTGATTTCTTGGTACACTCTAAAGGTCTCCTCCTTCGTGTCTTTGAGCTTCTTTGGCATCCTACATGTCACCCTAAAGATGCACTCCTCAGTGATGCTACAGCTTGCACGTCCACTAGCCTCATCTTGTTGTCCGCTACATCTTTCAAGTACTTAACATACTTGGGAATTCCCTGCAAAATATCAATTAAAGGAAAATTTATGTTAAGTTCTTTGAAAATGTCAAAGAACTTTTGAAAGCAAGCATCCTTCTTGCTTTTTTGGAGCCTTTGCGGGAATGGTGGTGGTGGTCTCTGTATGGGCTATACTGCTGATTTTGTTTAATTTTCTACAGCCTTTTGTTCATTGCTTTTGTCAGTTGATGGACCTGGTCTGACCAGCTCTAGTTGCACCTCATTTTTCTTTTCTTTTGTCGGTGAATCAGCTAACTCTCTGCCACTCCTCAAACTGATGGTCTTGACCTGTCTGGGGTTTGGACGTTGCCACTGGGTAAACCCCCTACAGTCTAGTGTTCTGAGTTGTTGCTATTTTCCCCATTTGCTTCTCTAAATTGCGGGAGGCCAATTGCTGATCCTTTAACTTAGTTTCCATTTGAGTTTGGTTGGCCATGATTTGTTGGATTGGCAACTAGCCTGCCTACCCTGCTATAGGTAGTGATTCTGCGGCTGCTAAAAGTTCAGACTCTACCCCTGATTTCCACCCAAGTAAAGTTAGGGTGATTCTGCAAGTTCCTATTGTAGGTATTCTAGTAGTTCTAATTGCCTCTTTGTAATACCCTAGAAGTGTTAGGAGTAGACCCGAGAAGCTAAAATGCAAAACTGCTAAAAGTTGGGAAAAGTTGCAGGATGACAGGTATAACGACCCGTGTTAAGTAACCACGAGTCGTCGTTGGTGTTCGTGCATTCAGGTGTCAGTGGGAAACAACGGTTAGTACGATGACCCTTTTTGAGATACAACGGGTCGTCCTTTGAAGTCGTGGCTAGGATTAGGTTGACTGGTAGTGTAAACCATAGGAGGTAGGATGACTCGTTGTGGGAAACAACAAGTCATCGTTAGCAGTCGTGGGAAGGAGTAGGTTCTTCAGGAGGCATGCAACGGGTGACCCAATGACCTGTTAGGAGAAACCACGAGTCATTGGTTATGGTCATTGTTGGAGGTTAAGAATCTCTAGTGTAGGTGACGTGTTGAGACCACGACTCCTTGGAAGGAACCACGAGTCATGGTGAGGCTCGTGGTAAGTGGGTTTAGATTTTATGATGAGCAAACAACGGACGGTGTAATGGGTCATGGTTTCAGAGGATGAGTCGTTCTGTCCGTCCGTTGGTTAGTTCTGAGAGAAGACATTCAGCAGTCCATTCAACGAGGGACATGACGGGCCATTGGTGGTTCCCATGACCCGTTGGTACCACTCGCGGGTTCCATCCGGCCAGTTTTCAAAGTAGGTTCATTAAGGGTATTTTTGACTTTTTTATGATATAAGGCCCTAAACTACGTCACTTTGTCTTGGGAAAGCTGGGTTTTTAAGAAAATAGACCTTCCTAAACTCCCATTCATGCATGCAAGGATTTTGACAAGTGATCTAAGGGGAGATTTCAAGCTTTTCACCCCAATTCCTTGAATTTCATTCTAGGCATTTTAAGGAGGGTTAGGAGTTGATAATCCCAGGTATGTAAGGTCTTCAATGGGTGGATTCTTCCACACCCATTCTTCTTTTCTATTAAATTACTCAAAATTTATTTAAAAACCCATGGGGTTTTATATTCAGTTTGTATAAATTTTAATGATTTAATTATAGGTCTTGTGATTTTGAATCCCTATCATTATCTACTGACTTTGATCATATTTTGAGCTCTAAATTGATATTAGTATGGCTGATTTCGAATTTCTAATCATTTAAACCCAATTATGCATGCCCATGATAAACCGATTTATGATCCATTGATTCATTGATGTTTTTGATAAGCCCAGCATGTATTATGAGTTAAATCATGAATATATTATGCTACCTATTATGCTCTTATGGAAATTTAAATGATGTGCATTATCTATAAGTATGTATATATTTTATTAAGCATGAATTATATTTTGGCCGACTCACGGGCCTCAAGTCATGGCTAGTTCACGTATGTTCAAGCATGTTTATGATTATCATGATTTAACTAGCCCATGAACTCATGTATGTATTATTATGAGCACTATATATATTTTGGGAGTAGTATGGAACACCGAATATGTCCGGGGCTCATGTTAAGCCCCGGATCTCATGAACTACGTGCCACCGTAGGTATGTTGGGACCCTTTCATGTTTGTCCCTGGCCAAAATAGCCCTTTTCATCTGTGATCACACCTTTCATGGTTCCTACCCTCCCCACGGCAAGGAACGAACACCCTCCCCACTAGGGTTACAAGTCGGGCTTCATGTATGCTCATATGGGGTATGTCGGTTAAGAGAATCTCCCTCTATTCCTCATGATTTGCACATGTTATGATTATTTATGTTGGCCCAAGTTATGTTAAGCGAAGTTCTTCTCTTATGATTATGGCTATGTTTATGTTATGAATGTTTTGAAAACCTTGAGCTGTATAATATGTTATAATGATTTATGATACGAGCATGTTGTACTACTTATGACCATTTATGAGTTTTATACATGTTTTAAATGTCTACTTTACTTACCTTGCATACTCAGTACATTCCTTATACTGACCGCATACTTTCTATGTTGTATCGTCTCATGATACAGGTCCTAGTTCTTAGGCGCATCCTCACCCATAGATAGATTCGGACTTACTCTCAGCGTACTTGGTGAGTCCTCATGTTCCGAGGGCTACATGTTCACACTCTATGTTATTCCTTCAGTTTCTAGATGTTGGATTAGTTGGGAAGTTGTCCCATCAATCCGCTTTTCATGTTTAGAGGCTTATCAGACTAAAAAGTTATACTCCGCCGTATTGTATAAGTATTGTACTGTCTTCCATTTTGTTATGTTATGATTATGTTCTCTATGTTAAGTCTTCCGCTCATGTGATTGAATTAGATGTATGCTCATGCCATGGGTCGACTTGGGGTCTCTCGGGGCTCCTTGTCCTGTGTCTATGATCCGGGTGTACCTTTGGGTCGTGACAAACTTGGTATTAGAGTCATAGGTTTATGTGTTCTAGGGAGTCTGAAAGCCGCATTAAGTAGAGTCTTTTTCATAAGTGTGAAGTGCACCACACTTATGATGAAGAGGCTACCAGACGTTTAGGAATGTTCCCTTCTTTCATGATCTATGTCGTGCGATGAACGTCCTTTACTCCTCTAATTTGTGTTATTCACGTTTGTAGAATCATGCCTCCACACCGAGTAAATGCCAGGAGGACGGTAATGGTGATAATCATAAGGGTGCCCATGATGGAGAGCATCAGCCAGCTCCACCCATTCATGAGGAGCACATACCAGAGCTAGCCGCCTACGCGGAGTTTAGGGCGGCGATTTAGATGTTGGAACAAAAACGACACGGTGAATCTACTCTGCTCCACTCATCCCTGTTGTTGTGAACCTGCTAATCATGAGCTCTCGCTGGGTCCTAACTGCCCCCGACGACCAGATCCACTCCCCTGCTACTGTTGCGGGGGTGGGGGTCTGGGTGGTCTGCCTGAAATCATGGCCTGGGTCCACCCTAGAACTCCACCTACATGTCACTAGGTCTGTCCCTGTGAATTGTGGGGGACTCAATGTAAGGAATTCTCGAACCCTCGAGCTACCAGGCCCTCTTGAGGATTCTGTAACTACCAGCACCACGGGCTGACGTTGTGCAGCCATCATCTGAGCTAACATAACAACGGCACTTCTAACCTCCTGATATCGGACGATATCAGTATAGAGACTACTGGAGGGGATGCCAACACATTTGCCTCTCTGAGCAGCTCCTGGTGTGGTGGAGAATGCTGGGGAGATCGAGACAAAATCTCCCTGTCGCCCTCAGATTGGGCTGATCCTGATTGGGGCACCCTGCTAGTGCCTTCCCCTGCAGCAAGGTCCAATCTCCTTCCAGTCGTGGTGTGTCGCGGATCTGAAATTCCTCTGTAAACAAAACGAATATGGTAAGCTTAGGGACTCAACCCTATACAGTACAGCTTTATAGCACGATTGGATAGGAAAAAGAGTAACCACCCTAACATGCCTCGCAGCCTCCTGCCTATAGAATGTGGTGCACAACACATCCATAGACAAGACTCTACTTAGCACTACTTGCAGACTCCCTGGGATACGACCTGCTCTGATACAAGTTTATCACGCCCCGCCCTGGGAGGCATGACTGGCACCTGGTGCCCTACTGGGATCTGACTGAGCTGACTAGGCCTAAACACTCCTGGTGCAGGGCTAATGCTAACTCTGAAATCAAGAAAATAACAGGCTATATCTCGGCTGTAAACACAGCCCTCGGCCGACAAGGCCTTATAGCCACCTGTCACAGGAAAACAGCTAGCCAAAAACACATGGCAACAGGGAGTCCTTTGCGGGCCGACAAGGCCACCATGATATCTAGTTATGACTGAAACTTAAATCCAGTGCTAAACTAGGCTATAGCCGACAAGGCACCTAACTATCAGCTAAACAGGGCCCCATGCAGCCAACAACAGCTAACCACAAGGAAATAGAAACAATGTGCAAGCCTCTAGGAGTAATATGATGGTCGGTACAGGGCCCCGACCTACCCATGAGCTATATAATCAAAAGGAGTAAACGTTCTATTTATAAGCTCCGGAGGAAAGGAGCTAACTCTTCTACTAATCCTGGCTGGAAGCTAAGAGGAATCTGCTCCTCATCTATTCGTACCTGCAGGCAAGTAATGCAGCGCCCTAAAAGGGCATCAGTACATACTGAATATGTAAGGCAATAACTGTAAATAACTGAATATAAAAGATAGAACTGAAAATGACTGAAAGAAAAGGGATAGGAGTCATACCTGAGTAGCTGGATTCTCTATTATCTAATATATCAATAACTAAAGCAAACAAGAACCTTACCTGTCCCCCATAGGCCGGAAGGTTCAATCAACACAACAACCCACCTGGGCTCCCATAAGCCCTGGTGAGTACACTTCAATCTATATACCCCTATCAAGGTCATAATGGGTCAAACTGGTAACTATTGTCGTCCTGCAAGTGCCTTGGGTCTGCAACTGATCCCGCTCGGCCCCTGACTATAGCTGTGTCTAAGGCCCGCGGATTCCAGATGTATGCACCTCGGGCACCAAGCTCGTCGGTGGTGTGGTGCCGATACGGCGTATATATGATAGTCCAGCCATGGAATGGACTTTATAAGGACCTGGGACCCCATCTTCGTCCCTCGCAGACGGCATGCCGCTCTTTCTGGAGCGATGGAATCTCGCCCCCGGGGTTGGTCATGGAGGGCTATATAGGCAAATCCAATCCCAAACAAAGCGTAGGAAACTAGTCTCAGCCAATAACAATAACTATTTATGATTAACGTACTTCTGATCATCTTACTAGGATTTAAACTGAACTATAATGCTATCGGAACTAACTTGCCGAAGAAAACTGCCTTAACATACCTCATTCATTGATTACTGATTAACTAGCGAGTTTTAGCTCATATTCAACTGCTCTTCTCAACTGCAATCGTATCATTGGAAGAATGAGGCTAATTTCAATACTAAATTCGAAGAAAATGATAACTTTATATATAAATATTAACTATATTTCAACTTGATGAAACACGGTCGGAAACTCGTAAATTCTCGAAAGTCCAGAAGGGAGAAATGCTTACTTTAAGTTTGTGATCGTATTAACACTAGTTTGGGTCAATTCCAATAGCTTCAGTTCAGTGGGGTTACGATTCGCCGGGCGAATTCTGTGAAATTAACTCCGTGGTAATGCTCCTTGTAGCCTTATACTTCGATACCTGAAGTTAATTTGAATTCGGGCAGGATTTCATAGCGTAAACGGAGGAAATTTATTTGATTTCTCGTGGTTTCTCTCTTCTCAGGTCTTTTGAAATTTAAGGAAATAACATTGAATCAAAGGGGAGGGACTTATATACTTGAGGCAGTGGACAGGGGTCCGTGGCATGGACCCTGTCGTGCTAACTTACGGGAGTTCCACGAAGCCCATCGTGGAGGGAAGGGTCCGTGCCACACATTCCCTTTGGGCAGCTGGCCCGGCCTCTTCTCGCGCGGTCCCCACTCCGCGCTCGTCCGAGCTTTCCCCGGGCCCCTTTCTCGTACGTATTATATTTTAAAACTCTTAACCAACATACGAATAGGCCTTCTAAACATTAGATGCTTACGAGGTGTAACATCTTTGTCCCATGTGTACGATCCGGGTGTACGTTTGGGTCATGACACTCTCAGCACATTACCCATAAAATTTACTGACTCTAGGTTGGCTCAGCAACAGTCTGCACTATGCCCGCTGTTTCCACAAATCTCATACCAACTTAGAGCTTGAACTGCTTTCACCTGTGCCTGCGGTTGTGCTAAGTTCAACTTGTTGAACTGATTCATTATTTGGTGCTGATATGAGGCCAATTGAGTTGTTAATGCATTGACACTGTCAACTTCAATTAACCCAGCTGCTCTCTTTCCTGCTTCCCGTGATGCATCACTGTGCCATTCTACATTTTCTTGTGCAATTCTTTTCAATAAAGATACAACTCATCATAGGTTTTCTCCAATGCATTCCCACCTGATGTAGAGTCAAACAAGATTTTGTATGGGGGTTAAGACTCTTCACAAAAGTATAGGCCATAACTTCATTTGACTCTTGGTGATGAGGACAGTCTCTCAACAATGATTTCGAATCTCTCTCAGACCAGGTATAAGTTTTCATTCAGCCGTTGCTTGAAGCTCAGTATCTCACTTCTCAATTTTGCCATCTTGCCAAATGTAAAGCATATGATGGGGAACTTCCTAGCCAGGTCATCACATGTAGTGATGGAATTCGATCGTTCTACCTTCAACCACCTCTCTGCTTCTCCCACAAGTGACAATGGGAAAAGAATGAGCCTCATATAATCACTAGACACTCCAGTAGGATGAATGTATTACTGATTTCCGAGAAGTTCTGCAGATGCTGCTTGGACCCTCATGAGTCATCCTTGTGAATTTTCCACTTGAGTGCAACAACTGCACCAGATTCTGCTTGAGCTTAAATCTACCTCCAGGTTCCAATCTACAAATGCATGAGGTAACATTAGTCGCAAGTAGGATTGCCACTTCATGAACTGGTCTATTAGCCATAGCTGCTGGTGTATCCTCGTCTTGCTGAACCTGCTGGATTGGATATAGAGTAGCACCTCCCCCTTCTTAGTTATTTCAACCTTCTCTCAAGTTCGGGGTATGGCTCAACCAAATCTCTATCCCTTGCCATCTTGATACGAGGACCAACCCGTCCCTGCAAATTTGGTTACTAAGACCAAGTTGTTAGCACTTAAGAAAATACAAAAATAACAAACAAACAAGAATTTCACCAATGTTGCCAGTCCCCGGGCAACAGTGCCAAAAACTTGCTACATCTCAAGCGCACACGCAAGCGCACGCAGTCATACAAGTAATATAGTGAGCGAACTGGATGTTGAAACCACAGGGACTAGACTTTTAGTGAATTATCCAGTTCAAGTATTGCTTCAAAATTCAAAAGTGCAAGTTTCCAATATTTAAAGTATATTTTTGTTACTACAATCTAAGACTGATCACAAATTAAATGGAAAACAATAATGAGAATAATCCAAGGTCAAGGCCAAGCAAGCACGTATAGCTACAATTTACATTGACTCAAGTATTTATCCACATTGTTGTCTCACAAGATAAATTCCATGTTCATAGTCTTTCAAGCCTCTAAACATAAATTCAAATTAGTCTCACAACTACATCGTTGAGCGGAGATGTGACAACCTAATTCATATATATTTATCTAGTGGAGTTGGTTTACGGGGTTAATGCCCTTGTTATGGACTTTCAAATCTCTAACCATTTATCCTAGACTTGAATTCACATCTACATCTAAGAGTGGTGATGTGACAATTCAAAATCCAAGTGTCTTGCTAACTTTCCATTCATTAAGCAAGCGAGGGAAACTAGGTGTGTTTTTATCCTAACCGCGAATCAAGCCTTGAAGGCTTGAACTCACTTCTTGCGTTCCTAGTTCTATCCTAGGGTTTTCTCTTTCAAGTTTACCAAAGATTAACACATGCATTTCGATGTTGATCAAGCATTAAACTAATAAAAACAAGAACACAAGAACCAACAACAATAAAGAACTTGAACCAAATAAATACTTAAACTAATATGTTCATGTCATGTGGCCTCAATTCTAGAAGAACGGTTTTAGCTACTTATGCTTTTACAAAGATTAAAACAAGTGTTTGAATTCATGTAATTACAAGAATGGAAAAGAAAAGGAAGAAAAAAACCCTGCTTATGGAGTCCATTTGTTCCTTTCTCTTTCTCTCCGACATTTTCCAAAATATATCGTGATATCCCATAAAATAATCCAAGTGTGCTATTTATACTTAATGGAAATTTAGCCGTGGAAATATGCCTTCGTGTCATGCTGCTAGTCATGCCAGTCAGTCATCGTGACACGGTCGTGTTGCTTGGGTGCACTGGAATATGGCGATGGCATGGTGCTGCTCTAACGTGCACGACTCTGGACGCGGTCACATCCTGGCGTGGCACGGAGCCAACACGTAGGCACATTGGAACTTTGGGCGCTAGCATGGCATGTCGCTTGGCGGCGTGACACACTGCCTTGTGCGACCGTCACCATTTCTTGCCAATTTCATGTTCCTCCTTTACCAGTCATTCCTAGATTACTTTTTTCTCATATAACTTCTTAGTTAGCCTCCTCTGCATTTTTCATCTGCAAAAAAAAATAGGCTAATCACTTTTGTTAGTTCATGCACCCATTTATAAACACGATACATGAGAATATGCTTAAAAAAATTGATAAACGAGACTAAAATATGGGTATAACATAGCACTGTGGCAAGTAAATATGCCCAAGATCAATTAACCTCCCACCCTTTCTCATAACATCAAATTCACTGAGAAATATTAGCTCTCAATCTCTCAAGAAAGCTAGGGTTATTCATCTTCAACCACCAAATTCTCAAGAAAATGACAAGGTTTCTTTTATCCAGGTATATGGGATCATCAATAAAGGTTTCCTTTCACCCTTATGCCCAAAATTTCAATCTCTAAATTATGTTTCTAGAATGATTATTGAACACATGATTTCTAGGTAAAAAATAATAGATTTTTATATGTATGTTTCCCATGTGATTTCTATATGTATTTGGCGATTATGTAGGAGTTAAACCTTGTAAAACCTCTACACATCTCTATGATCAGAACATAGCATGATTTCCCAACATTATGATTATTTCAGAGTGTTTTGCAACATTATGATATCATGACTTTAGAATCAGTATAACTTGCATGACTAGTTCAGTTTTTAGAGATTTATGTAAACAACATGATTTTATACTAGTTTATGCAAAAACTTGTCAGACTTCAGCTATAACTATGAGCATGTATATAGTTTTTGGGAGTAATATTTAACACCGAGCTGATGAGAGTTCACATAACCCAAGTCCCAAAACTACATGCCACCACCATAAGATAAGGGATCCTTGCAAGTTGAGAGTGTCTCCCTTGCCCAAATAGGCTCATGAGTGAATTCACGCTAGTCATGGTTCATACCCTTGGCATGGTGTGAACACCCTCTCGACCAGAGATACATGTTGGACTCCATGATGCTCACTTGGAGCATGTCGATTATGAGAATCTCCCACAGAAATATATTTCTTTACAATAGTTGTACATGACCAATAGTGTCAGTATATAAACTTATTTTATGACTTACAGACATGTTCAGCTCTATATGTATGTTTTAAACCATGGGTCATTGTAATTCAGTTTATGTTATTCCTAGAAAGTTTTACTAATGCATTACAATTACAGTTTTCAACATGGTTTCATCTTTCTCTCGTTTTTTACATATCCCTTATACATATTAAATCAAAGTATTGATCACATAGTTCTTGTTCTTTAACATTTCATGATATAGGTTCAGGTGCTCAGATTTAGCCCCGCGGCTAGATATGCTCTAGTGCTTATCTAGCCTACTATTGGTGAGTCCTCATCATCCAAGGATGATAGTACAATTTTGTCTTTTCCATTTCTATTTTCACTATTTAGAGCTAGTAGGGGATCGATCCCTTTAGCTCATCAGTTTAGAGGCTTTATACACAGATGATTAGATATTCAGCTTTGTTAGCTCTTGTGTTCTTCTCAGTTTAGACATTTCCTTTCAATACAGACTTGCTCAGTATTTGATTTTATATCAGTCTAGCTTCCGCTCAATTATTTTTGTTATTTCAATTTACATTGGTGTCATGCTAGTACAATGGGTTATTTTGGTGCCACTTGTGGTTCTATATCCCGTGTCACTTATAGGGTCTAGACTCAGGTTGTGACAAAGTTGGTATTAAAGCATCAGGTTTAAGGTTTCCTACAGTATCTGAAAGTCGCATTAAGTAGGGTCCTTTTCATGGGTGTGAAGTGCACCACATTTATGAGGAAGAGGCTATGAAACATCCTTAGGAAAACTTCCCTTTTTTCATATTCAATATCGTTCGATAGAGTCCAACTCTATTTACCCTTCTAACTCGTGCTCTATATGCTCACAAAAAAAGCCTCCCAAAAGAGCCAACAGACATAAAAATGGAAACCAGCCAGCACCACCAGCACTTGCAGAACCTGCGAATGACCAGGTCACTAATGCGAAGCTCAGGCTGCATTCCAAATATCGACACAGGTCATGACTGCTCAAGTCAACTAGCAGGCAGTTGCACCTATGAATCCTAACAAAAATGCGGCGGCCGCTAGGGTTCGAGACTTCACCAAAATAAACCCACCTGAGTTCCATTGTTCGAAGGTGGATGAGGATCCAGAAGATTCCATATATGAGATTTAGAAAATAACTCAGATCATAGGTATCAAAGGGACTGAAAGTGCAGACCTTGCCTCATGTCAGTTAAACGGGGTAGCACACTTATGGTTCAACCAATAGAAGGAGAGTTGTCGTGAGGGTGAGGGTGCAGCTCCAGTTGGCTTGGATGAATTTGTTATAGCCTTTCTAGACAGGTTCTTTCCGTGCGAGTTGAGGGGAGCAGAGGTTGAGGAGTTCATTAACCTGAAGAAAAACTATATGTCAGTTAAGGAGTACGCCCTTAAATTTACTCAACTGTCCAAGTATGCTCTAGAGATAGTTGCGAGCCAAGGGCTCGAATGAGTAAGTTCGTTTTGGGTATTTCACATTTGATGGCCAAGGAGTTCAGGACCACTATTCTTATCGGAGATATGGATATCTCCTGACTTATGATCCATGCTTAACAAATTGAGGAAGAGAAGTTAAAGGAAAAAGAAAGGGAGAGAAAGTGAGCCAGAGTTGGTAGCTCCGAATTCTCTAAGCCAAAGTCAGGTGAAGGAAATTGCTCATAGTTCCATTAGAGCTCATCAACTCCAACACCTTCTTCAGCTAGCATTCCATCCCCCATATCAAGAGGGGAACAACGGGGTAGAGCACCAGGCTCTAGGTCCTAGGGGAACATGTCAAGAGGTTGTATCTTTCCATTTGGTAAGAAGTATGGAAAAAACCATGTCGGGGAGTGTTTGATTTGCAAGGATGATTGCTTTGGGTGTGATAAGCTTGGGTCACAGACTCTAAAAATGTCCATCAGTCAAGCAAGGCGATATCAGTGGTCATACCCAAGCCACCTCTTTAGTAGCTTGCCCATTCCAGCAGGGTGCCTCTTTTAGCACAGGTGGCATACAACGTGAGAATTGGTTCTATGTGCTCTCAACGCACTAGGATCAGGAGAACTCACTAGATGTGGTCACAATTATGTTCCACGTCTTTCACCTTGATTTATGTGTTTTTATATCCAGGGTCCACACTATCTTTCGTTACCCCATATGTTGCAATAAAACCTGGTATCAGTAACAAATGCCTCTTAGAACCCTTCTCAGTCTCTACCCTTGTTGGTGAGTCAGTAATAGCAAGAAGAGTATATAGAAATTGCCCAATTTTAGTTTTCCAGAAAATCACCATAGCTCACTTAGTAGAGTTAGAGATAATAGATTTGGATATCATCCTTGGCGTGGATTGATTATAAGATTGATTAAATTCCTACTATACCTCAATCAACTGTCGAACCAGAGTAGTAGAATTTTGATTTCCGGGTGAACCCGTCTTAGAGTGGAAGGGTAGTTCCACTATGCCTATAGGTTGTTTTCTTTCTTAACTTAAGGCCAAAAAGATAATTTTCAAGGGTTGGATATATCATCTGGTTCTTGTGAGAGATTCTAAGTCTGAAGCCCCAACTCTTCAGTCAGTCCCAGTCATTTGTGAATTCCTAGAAGTGTTCCCAGAGGAAATGTCTGGACTCCTTCTCGAATGGGAGATCGACTTTAGGATAGACCTCCTCCTAGATATGGAGCCAATAGCCATCCCTCCTTATAGAATGGCTCTAGGTGAGCTTAAGGAGTTGAAGGAACAGTTAAAGGAACTTCAAGATAAGGGATACATCAAACCCAGTATTTCCTCATGGGGTTCTCTAGTCCTCTTCATGTGTAAGAAACATGGTTTTCTCATAATGTGCATCTATTACTGTCAACTGAACAAAGTCACAAAAAAAATATGTATCCTATCCCCTGGATTGATGACTTGTTCGATCAGCTTCATTGTAACACCCCAAAGGTTCCTAAGGCTAGATTTAGGATTAGAAATATGTTTAGCAGAAAAAGTCTAGAAATTTTCTCATAATGACTCGCCGTACGAGTCGTGGTCTGGAGTAACAAATCATAGGGTGAGTCATGGTCAAGTTTTGGAACCTGTTTCCAACCACGGGACCCTATCACGAGTCATGGTATAAAGGTACGACCCATGGTTATGAGACGTGGTCTGCATCTGCAGAAGGAGGCCTAAGATGATGAGTCATAGAACGACTTGTAGGTCCCTATAACAGGTTGTAGTCAGGTGTTATTGTGTGTTTATGGTGTGTCTAGGCTAGATGGAATGAGTCGTCGTACAACTCATTGTAGGAGACAACAAGTCATGGTTTTTACCCATGGAAAGAAGCAAATAAGTTGGAAGTTTGGTCCAGTAACAACGGCTCAGACACGAGTCGTAGGAGGCTGTAATGGGCAGTGGAAAGTGGCGATGGTTTGAACCTGCTGTGTGAAGAGGTGATGTAATGAGTTAAGGTTGACTCATTGTAAGAATCAATGAGTAATGGAAGGCATGCAAGGTTAACAACCAGTGAGTTGGAAAATTTGGAGTGGCTAGCAACGGGCAGAAACCACCAGCCGTGGTTTGGTTGTATGGGTCGTTGTACAACTCGTGAGAGCTAGCAGTGTGTTTATCACCACCAAATCAGTAAGGGAATTTTCATGATTTCTAAGCTCCTAACTACTTAATGACGTCGTTTTAAGCACTAAAAGGAGTGTTTTAAGAGGGTTTAGTCTAGATTAAGTCATTAGACTCCCATGCATGCAAGTTATTAAGAACCCTCTTAAAGATCAAGCTAGAATTCTCTCAATTTATTCCCTAATTCTCATGGGCTTTCAAGGTTAGCTCGAAGATTAGTTTACCCAAGTATATAGGGCTATGAATGGTTTTTCTTTCACCTTCATGCCCAAATTTCTCCTCAAATTCATGAATTCAAGTTTTAATTCAAGTGTATGGAATTATAGGATTTTAACCCAATTTTATGAAATTCTCTATGATATATTTATGGGTCCAATACCCTCACGTTCTTATGTATGTTTTAAGTCTAATGGGAAAATTTAATACTCAATTTGATTATAAATTCATGATTTCAAGTTATTATAAATTATGCCCTATTATGCAAGTTTTATAAAAAAGTGAAGCTTATGATTCATGATTTCAAGTATGATGAAATATCTATCATGAATGAATGTTTATAAATTTCCCATGTGTTACACCCAGGAAAATTTTTTGACATTTGCAAGTTTCGTAAGTACTTTGACGTCAAGTAATTAAGGTAATTGTATGTTTTTGTTAAGGAAAGTGAAGTATATGAAGTGTATACGATAAGGAATGTCTCGGGGGGTGTCACTTCGACCAATTTAATGCATCGTTTGATTTTGAAGGAGAATATTTCATAATATACGTGGATATAGGTGGTGTAAGGCCTATCAAATTAAAGGTCCTTGAATCTAGTTTGCATAGAAAAAAATCGCTCATTAATCAGAGTTCGGAGTAAAACGTTATGCTCATTTGAAGACAACACTATTGGCAGGGAAAATGCTGTAGCGTGGGGGCACCGAGACAGGCAGGCAGCAGGCGCGCGAGTGCGCACCAGGGTACGTCGCACAGGCGCCGTAGTCGGCCACCGGCCAGGCCTTGTCCATCCCACCTTATGAAGTAAATTTGAGCTAGAAAGCTCATTTCTACTCCATTTTACTTGATATTTTTTTCAGAATTCAGAGAATTTGGAGCTCTATCCAATGGTGAAAACAAATCCTAGTTAATAACTCGTATGGATAGACCAAATTTTCTTATATTCCAAGCTTGGAAGGAGGTTTCTTATGCCGTAAGCTTCTAACCGTGGAGTTGCTGCATTTTTGGGCAATTGGGAAGTGAAGTTATACCTCCATCTTGGTTAGAGTTGAATACAAAAGGAGGTAAGTATTTCTACTTGTTTTATTTGCTCAAAATTCTCAAACTAAATCGAGGAGATGAAGTAAAGCTTGGTATGTGTTTGCGGGGGAGTTTTTGCCTGTTTTTGGGAAGGTGAAAAAGCCATGTGGATGTTGGAAGTCTACTCCAACCTTTTGGGAGTTAATTACCAAAAGGAAGTAAGTGAAACTCTCTTTAAATCCTTCAAGTATACGGCACATAAAGTGTGTAAAATTGTTGAAAGATGTTATAAATTGTGGTTGTTTTGTGGCATGTTTCCGACTTGGATTATTGCTGGATTCTTGGCATAATCCATCCTCTATTTCATGAGTTGTAAGCAAGGAATTTGAAGGTGTCGGCATTGCTATAAAGAGGAGGAAATAGGCTAAAAGAGATGCAACGAAGCAAGGTATGTAAAGGCGCATCTATGCTTGTTTTCCCAAGCATGAAATCTTGTTGTTGAAAAGGACAATGTCCCTATGTTTTTGGACTCCTGTTGGGTCATATATGATCCTTCCCATAGTGTTAAAATTATTAGTTAATAATCTTGACTAATTGAAAGTGTTGGAAGTAAAAGAAAGTAAAATGGAATACGAATTGTTTATGATTATTATCGCAGTTGTAAATTGAGTCTGAAGTCCTCTCAGCCTGGGCACTGTGAGATGGTCCTTTAGATTATGTCATATATGTGGTATCAAATGTGTTTAAAAATTCTAGTTGCAAAGTGAAATTGGTAAAAGGGGCAAGACAACAATGCACGAACGAACTTAATGCTAGAAAACGGTTTTAAGCTAAGTAAGGGTAAATGAGAACAACGAAATGGAAATGCCTTATGATATTTATCCACCCTCTTATACACATGTTCTAAGGTATATAAGCCCATTAGGATATTCCTCGATTCTTCTCCCTTTAGCTAATCGTCTAGTTAACGAGTTTTTGAACCAACCGATACGTTGTACTTGAAAAATAGAACTTGAATGTGTAAATTATTGATATTTCTATGAAACTATCTTTATGGGAAGGCTATACACAATATATTAATGTTAGAAGATTATACGGAAATAAGAATATATTTAGGCTAATGCTTATGTTCAAGTTACACGCTAAGGCAACAAGAATTGTCTTTAGAATGTCGTCGTAAGTTTACTAGAACCCTTGTGCTATCTGAACCTCCTGAAAGTCGCCAAGGTATTAAGTTAAATAACTGGTCTAAATATGATATATGGTAAAATGATATAATGAATATTATGCAACGACCTTGTATGAATCAATTAGAGTTGAACGTCTGTAAATAGTAACTTAAGTTAATGAGAAGCTCTCTGCTACACCCCTAAACGATTATGTTAAGTTATCCATTCTAAGTGTTGAAATTATCTTCCATGTCTGAAAAGGGTAATCCTAGGATATTCTAAGTCGCTTATAATGATGTGAGCTTTCTTAAGCTCCTCAAATAATTGCAAAGTTATGTAAGTCAATCCAAAATCATCTGAATTACGGCTATATATCTTTATTTTCCTATAAGGAATCCCTTAGAGAGTTGCTCTTGAGTTCCCAAGTTACAGAGCTCCAAGTCTCATATCCGTAAGTTATGTCTTCACATCCACAATTTGTGTTGAAACGTGCTATCTAATCTAAGAAGTTTTCAAGAAATAATATTACAATAATCATGCTAGTGTCTCAGTGAATTATTGGATGTTTCCTAAATGTCTAAGAAATCAATTCTTTATAAGTCTTTCGGTAAGAAGTCTTAATGTATACGATTTTCATTTCATAGAATACAGTTGAATTCTTTTAGTTATGTTTAGCTCTCGTTGAGTTATCATCTGAATTTCCTAAATTCAGAGGAGAGATTCTACCACGTACCAATGTTCCTAATGTATAAGTAAGTATAAGAACAAGCTATGATAATGATCAGTTAAGCTTAGAACTTCTAATCCCAGGAAGTCTCATAGAGGTCACTCAGTTAACTAAATACGAGTTTATACGTTATACATATGTCTCATACGTTGTATGTCTGTAGTTCAGCTCTCAGGTCTATGTATATATTAAGAGTTATGAAAAATACTCCAAGTTCCAAGTTATATGTCCTATGTTTTCCTACAAATGAATTGAGAACTGTATGTGCTCATCGACATGATAAGTTTGGCAATGAAATTCTAATGTATAGTTGTCGATACAGGTAAAGGAACCACCTGGTGGGCAGTATATATTTGAAGTTCCCAGATGTTAAAGGATTGTATAGAAATGAGCTCTATGTATTTCTATCCAAGCGATACGTTAAATTGGTAGGATTATTTGTGGGACATTGTTTGTAAGTCTACAAAAGTTCTTAAGTTTTCTAAACCTCTTGAAGGTGCTTCGAGTAACTGAGTTGACATTTTTATATATAATTTGAAAGTTTTACGTGATATATATGCATATTTTCTAGCTTTACACGATATGTGTGCTCACTGATCTTGGGCAGAATTATATGCCCAAGTGATACTCAAATGCTTCATTTCGTCTTGTTTATCCATTGATATTTGTACATTTTCATGTGATTTGTAGTTAAAAGGTGAATTTATACTAACCAACATGATTAGTGTTGTTTTGCAGGAAAAAAGTAATTTTAGGAAGTTAAGATGCATGTTGGGAGAAATTGAGAATGGACTCAGAAGCGAGCAGTGGAAAAGGCCAAGGAAATGCAGCAAATTAAGGAGCCCCGTGATGGAGCCGTGTCACGCTGCCATCGCGGAGGTATTCTACCCCGGATGATTAAAATAGGCCAAGTTCCAGTGAAGGTGCGCGTTGGTGTCGTGGCACGTTGGCCAAGCCATGCGTTGCACGCCATGGCACGTTGGGCGTAATTAATTGGACGACTGGATTCCAGTGAGGGTCCGCGTTTGTGGCGTGTCACGAAGACAGTGCTCCATGATGCACTCCGTGACACGTTGCTTGTTATTCCGGGAAAAATTCCCACTAGTATAAATAGCACACTTAGGTTTATTTTTAATTATTCTGACTTGGTTGAGCAAGAACGTGGGTTACAGGCAGTTAAGGGGACGAAATTCTTAGGGTTCTTCTCTATCTCTTTCTTCCTTATTTCAGTTATTTGTATGATTTACACTCATTTAACAATGTTTAATCCACAAATGAGTGGCTAAATTCACTTCTTGCTGAGGTTAAGAACATTTGTAGTGGAATGTAATTATTGATCATTTTGGTTTTTCATCTTTTCTTCTATGGTTGTTCTATTAATTCTTGTTCTTACTGCATTAATGTGTGGCCAATATTAATGTATATCTAAAAAATCCGGTTTGCGCTCGAAAGAGAAAGAAATTGGAAAGTTGTGAATTAATAGGATATGATCTCTTCTTGGTTTGGGAAAATTGAGAATTGATTTACCTTCAGAATAGAAATATATCTGAAAGTCGTATTAGTCAATTAAGGAATCAGTTTTGTATGGCTAGAACATGAATTTCTTCTTATCACAGAAATGTAGGTGGAAGGTTCATGATTCTTAAGTTGGGTTAAATACGAGAGTTTTAATCCATAGGCAATAATTCTTAACTAGCAACCGAAGGAAAGATTAACCAATTTGTGTAAATAAATTGCTTCCCTGCATGTTCGTTTTAGCCTCAACATACTCATTACTATAGTTCAGACTCAATTTGTACATTTGTTTTAGATTAGTATAAATTAGGAAACAAACTCCCAAAATCTTCTTGAAACTGTTGTCTGCATTATTAGAGTTAGAGTTTATTAACACTTGATTCGATTATTACCTTGGTCCAGTCTCTATGGGATCGATACTTGGCTACTCTAGCCATTTTACTACTTGTTCGACCACGTGCACTTGCGTGTAGGCATTCCAAACCACCGAACAAGTTTTTGGCGCCGTTGTTGGGGACTTGGCAATTGGTAAAATTGTTTTCTTAAGTGTTAGTTTACGATTCCTTATTAGTGCTGACAACTTGGTCTTAACATGTCTTTTGCAGATATTGAATTTTGTTGAACACTGGCAAGAGACAAGGAGCTAGTGTATTCACACTTAGAGCCAGAAAGACAACTCCATCGTCAAAGGAGAGAAGCTCTAGAGAGAAAGCTGCAGTTGCTCAGACAGACAATCCTGGAGCAACAACAGAATCCACCCATTGTAAGGGCAGTGTTAGTGCCCGAGGAAATTGCAGCTAGGTCAGTTCGCGAAGTGGCAATCCCACATGCTAACAACATTACATCTAGCATTCGCAAACCTAAGACAAGAGAGAGGTTCGAGCTTAAACAGAATATGGTGCAATTACTGCACACTAGTGGGCAATTCACAGGTCTCCCTCACGAGGATCCACAACATCTCCAAAACTTTTTGGAGATAAGTGACACTTACATCCCCGCTGTAGTGTCACCCGATTATGTCAGGCTTACATTGTTCCCATTTTCACTTTTGGGAGAAGCAAAGAGGTGGCTGAAAGCTAAACCACCTAATTCCATCACTACTTGGGATGATCTTGCACGGAAATTTTTGATACAGTTCTTTCCATCTGGTAAAATAGCAAGACTTAGAAGTCAAATTCTATGTTTTAAACAAAGAGAGGGGGATAATCTTTATCAAGCTTGGAATGATTCAAATCTTGTTGCGGGATTGTCCTCATCATCACCAATCCAATGATGTGCTGGTGCATACTTTCATAGAGGGTTTGGAACCCCACACAAACATCTTGCTAGACTCAGCAGCTGGGGACAAGCATTAGAAAAAACTTATGAGGAGCTGTATACTTTGTTAAACCGTATTTCGCAGGGAATTCCAGAGTGGAATGCGGACTCTTCTAGAGGAGGAACATGGAAAGCAGCAAGAGTCTTGGAAGTGGATGGTTTTACAGTTATCGCTGCACAGATAGCTGCATTACAGAATCAACTCAATACCCACTTCAGCAATATGAGCATGAATCAATCTCACGCCCCAGTGAATGTAGTACAGCAGATTTGGTGTGAAGTGTGCGGCAGTAATGAACACTCAGCTGAGTGTTGTGGTGCAAATCCTGATTCAATGAACTTTGTTGGTAATGTACAGAGAAATAATCACCAACAGTATGGCAACAACTACAACTCTAATTGGAGGAGTCACCTGAATTTCTCTTGGGGTAGTAACAGCCATCAAGGGCCAAGTTTGAGTCAGGGGGCGTAAAGAAATCAAGGAGGGCAGCAGCACTATCAGTCGCAATACAGAAACAACAATGTACCTCCTCCACCACCATCACCCAGCATCGAGGAAATGTTCAAAACGATGATAGCTAACCAAGCTCAATTGCAGGCTAACTATGTGAAATTGGCAGCGGATGTAAAGAACAATTAGTTAGCTACAAAGGCATTGGAGTACCAGTTTGGGCAACTAGCTGGAGCTCAGAACACCAGGCCGAGAGGAGGACTTTCGAGCGACACTGACCCCAACCCCAAGCAAGTGAATGCAGTGACCACAAGAAGTGGTTTACAACTTAAGGAGGTGGAACCAGAAAGACCACCGCAGCAGTCGGGAGCAGTGGAGAATGGGAGGGAACACAATGATGATAGGGGGAAGGAGAAGGAAGCTGAACCAGAAAGACCACCACCCCCTTTCCCTCAAAGATTAAAGAAACACAAGGAGGAAGAGTGTTTTAAGAAGTTCATGGAGGTGCTTAAACAGGTACACATTAATTTACCTCTTGTTGATGTTTTGCAGGGAGTGCCAAAGTACGCAAAATATATCGAGGACATCGTGGCGAACAAAACCAGGTTGACGGAGTACGCTATGGTGGCGCTTACGGAGGAGTGCACTTCCCGGATACAAAATAGGTTGCCCACAAAGCTCAAAGACCCTGGGAGCTTTACAATTCAACTTACAATCGGGCGGAGTATCCGAGCTCGTGGATTATGTGATTTGGGAGCGAGCATTAACTTGATGCCGACATCGGTATTCAAGAAATTGGGGCTAGGCAGTCCTAGACCAACAACAGTGATCTTGCAACTAGCGGATCGTTCCTCGGCCAAACCAAATGGCATTGTGGAGGACGTGCTGGTGCAAGTGGGCTCCCTTATCTTCCCGGTAGACTTCATTGTGCTAGATTTTGAGCCGGATGCCGAAGTCCCATTTATTTTGGGACGTCCTTTCTTGGCGACCGGGAAAGCACTGATTGATGTAGCTACAGGGCAGCTAACCATGCGGGCACACGACAAGGTGGAGGTATTTGATGTGTACAAGGCCACGAAGCTTCCGGCCGTGTATGAGGAACTCTCAGTGATCAACGTGCTTGATCGGGCGAATATTGCTCAAAGTGTTGATTCGCGAGAGCCAGTGGGGAAACCACCGGTGAAGGACCCCCCAAAATTGGAATCGTGGCAAGAAGATTGAAGTGCCATGTTCTTAGTCAATGGGCAGCGATGTAAGCATTACTGGGG
This sequence comes from Datura wrightii, assembly GCA_035772735.1. NCBI lineage: Eukaryota > Viridiplantae > Streptophyta > Magnoliopsida > Solanales > Solanaceae > Datura > Datura wrightii. The sequence goes on along the minus strand of JASDFA010000006.1, from coordinate 85,125,040 downwards.
TGAGGATGGTAGTCGAGATAAGACGTTTATCACCCTAGACGATGGCTAAGCTTCAATGACGTCGAGCCACGACGGTAAACCAGGCGCCGCATGGGAGGCAACCTGTGAAATTGTTGTAATGATTGAGTAGAATTAGTAGAAAAGAAAAAAGAGAAAAAAAATAGAAAAATAAAAATAAAAACAAAAATTGTGTTTTATGTTGAAATCTATGAATTCTGACCAATTTCTTGTTGTGAGATGAATTTCAGGTTGAACGGAGGGAAGAAAATGCAAAGGATCGCAAAGGAAAAATCGAGGTGAGAAAAATAATAAAAAGTGGCAAAACAGTGAGCCTGCGCGATGGCTCCGTGTCACGGAGGAGGGCCTCCGCGTTGACCTCCGTGACACGTTGAGGTGTAATTCTGGAATTTTTCAAAATTCCAGAACACCTCCGCGTTGGCTCCGTGTCACGGAGGGGGTGCTCCGCGTTACCCTCCGTGACACGTTGAGGTGTTAATCACGATGGGTCACACCGTGTCGCCGGGTGACCCGCCTGAAAATCCCCCTTTTTTAACACCGATTTCCCTCATTTTTCCCTCATTTCTCATCCCCTCCGTGACAAACACCCAAAAACTCCCCCTTCCCCAATGTGACACGGACCTAGGCACAAGTTTTCTTCGACTTTTCTTCAATTTCATCGAATTAAGGGTATGTTCTTTAACTTCATCTCAATTCTTGTCAAATTTTTCGATTTTGAGCATGTGAAGTGAGTAAAACTTGCCCTAATTGTAAATTGAGATTGAATTCATTTAAGTTATTGTTGATTGATGTTCGTAGTATCATTTTGATTATATGAACTCGATAAATACATGCTTGATCGAATTTTGGTGAAATATGTAGCTAGGGTTAGAATTTGATTGCGAAGAAACTAAATGTGATTGAAAATGTGGAAATTATGGGTTGGGCATGTTGGGTAAGGTGAATTGTGTTGTGCTGATGTGAATATGCTAAATAAATGATGGATTTTCGGGAGAATGAAATTGTTGAATTGCATAGAAATTGGTGACTTGCATAGGTTGTGTTGAGAAAAGTTTTTGCTAAGTGCTATGTGATGAAATGGTATCGATGGTGATATTTTGATGAGTTGCATGAAGTCTGAGTAGTACGTAGAATTTATTCCATCGAATTCTCTGAATGCACAAGGCATGTTGTTGTTTTCTTTTTGTAAATTGGAAAATGATAATTGTCTTGCTGTAATGTCGTAATTGTGGCTAAAGACTAAGTGTGGGGTGGCCTAGCTTAACCCAACCTCAGTCGAAGCTAATTTTGATTTGAATAACATTGGGACTGTCTGTTTGATTTGACAGGAACAATGGCAAGCAGGCAAGACAAATGAAAGGGCGCATCTACATCGGGCGCCGGAAGGAAAAGAATTAGACTGGGAACAGCAGTCCCAGTAGCACCAGTGGTTCCGCACAGACAACGTCGTCAATACGGAACCCGATGGGTGACAAACGAAGGGAAGAAATGGTATACAAAGTATAAGGAGAACAAATACTTCCCCGAGGAGCACATTGCAAGGGAGCCGTTGGCACAGGAATTCCCCGGAATTGCACACCGGATTGACGTTGTCGGGCTGAACTTCATCTTTGAAGAGCCCAAGGAGTGCAATCTCCACTTGATTCAGGAGTTCTACGCCAACTGGAACCCGACACTCCGCAGTCACACCGTCAAGATAAGGGGGCAGGTAGTCACCTTTGAGCCCCATCACCTTAATGCCATTTTGGGGGCGCCGAACACAGACGCCCATGTACTCCGGCAGCTGAAAATCACTCCACCATATGCGGATATCAGACGCACTCTGTGTGGAGCCCGTTCTACAGCACGGTGGAGCAGGCATAAGGAGAGGGGCTACCATCAGACGCTGCCCTACTCTCAAATGAACAGAGAAGCCAGAATTTGGCTTAAGATCGTGTGTTCCTGCCTGATCCTGGGGGTGCACATGACAGATGTCACCTGGGATCGTGTGTGCTTGGTCTACGCCCTGATGAAAGGGCTGGAGATTAATATTGGGGTGGTGATTATCTCCGCCATGAAGAGAGCCCGTTTGCATCAAGGGCACAGGTACGGGTTTGGTGGCTTGCTGACCACGTTCCTGAGGGGCCTGGATATTGAGGAAGAGGCCCTGGACTACATCCCGCAGATGGAGAGGCGTGTCTTGGACGTCACCAAAATTAAGGCACCCAACACCACTCACGGGCCAGTTCTCACATTAGCCGAGCGACATGCTCGGGATGATCAGTATATGGCCCTCATTTCGGGATGCAGATGCTACAGTTGCGCATAAGCAGGAGGCCAGAAATAGAAGATGAGCTGTGGCAGCTCGAGTTGGACTACCCTTTCAGCGAAAATGCTAGGGCTCTATGCCGAGTGGGGCCAGCTTTTGTGGAGCCCGTTGATGATGATGTCCCCACAGACGAAGAGACACGCTGCGATGACTCAGATGTTGAGTCAGATAAGGATAGTAGGGATGATTCGGATATAGGGGACGAGGCGACCGCACCTAACGAAGAAGTGGAATACTTCGATTGATCAGGGAGTTTCACCACCTACTCTTATGCTATGCTGAATTTTGTGAACACTGGGGACAGTGTTCAATTTAAGTGTGGGGTGGGAGTAGTTAGGTGCTGGTTGTTTTGTTGTTGTGTATGTTTATGTTTCGTTGTGATGCCTGAAAAAAATTGTGACCCTGTGATTTTGGTGTTTATGTTTTGTATTGTAATTCGGTGTTGTAATTAATGTGAATCTATTGTGTGTTGTATGGAGTTGTTGTAAGCTGGTTGTGTAAATATTTTTGTTTTATCAAAATTATCAATATTTTTAAAAAAATTTCTTTGAAATATTTTTATGATTGGGTTTCTCGGCGTTTGTTTTCGGTGCTTTTACCGAGAATAGTCCCATTGAACCGAAGTCATAAATAGTGATCGTTCCCTATGATGGATGGATGACGACCGTCTTAAGGGAAATGTAGTCGATAGGAGTAGATTTCTTTTATTCTTTTTAAATTTTTTTCTTTTGTTTGTTTGTATCCCAAACGTGTCGTTACTTTATGGTTCGGAATTCTTGTTGCGTGTTGTACATGATATTTAGAATTCAAAGGTGATTCGTATGAAAGAATGCAACTTTGTAAACATGTTGAGATACCTAGACCATAGAGTTCGATTCGGTGTGATTGAGGCTTAATGTTTGAATTCTTGTAATTAGTTGATTGAAGAGTCTGTGAATATGTCTTAAGTTGAGCATGTGCAATGAGTGTGTTGTGAGGTTTCGATTCTTCCATGCTATTGTGAAGTGTCTAGAACTTGCCTGGTGTGTGTACGAAATGAAATGAAGGATGTGTATTGTAGGAAAGGATGTAGGCATTTATTTGATTTAACCGAAAGTTTTTTTCATTATCATACCTACCTTGAATATACATCCTAGTTAGCTCATTGAGCCTTTAGCCTATTTTTTTCTTTTGTCGAAAAGGTACAAACCGAGCTTAAACCCTTCCTTTCATTATCCGTGAATTTGATCCAAAACTCTTAAGCGCTCAAGAAAAGTAATTTTCCCATAGTGTCAAGGAGTAGTAATTGTGAAAAGAAAGGAAAAGCGGAAGTGGTGAAAGTAAAGAAAAGGTCAAGGGTGCACTTGCCGAATTTAAAAAAATGAAGATGTATAACTAATCTTTGTTATTAAGTCGAGTGTGCTTAAAGATATGGGAATAAAAATAAAGAAAGACTTCAAGAATGGGAGGATGAAGGAAGAAACAATGCCCATAATGTGGTGGGATGTATTGAAAAGTGCTTAAGGGTGCTAGTTGCTATTATTGGTTAGCCCAGTATGTACTAATTCCTTAGCTTACATTACAACCCGTTAAGTCCTACGTGATCTTACATCTCTCATCCTTATATTAGTGGAGTAATACACTAGAGGCAAGCTTATGGGTCATGACATGATGCATGTGAATTCTTTGGGGGAGAGAGCGAAATCGTGTTCATATGCCCCTGCATATAATGTTTTTGAGATCATATGATTGAAAAGGGGGAAATTCTCTTGTGTTGTGAGGGCACATGCTTGACGAGAGATTTAATTTCATGTTGGATGTCTTGATCAGCTGATTTGCATGAGTTTGCCGAGATCGAGAGTCTACTCTTGAGTCTAGGAGGTTTTAATGTGTTGAATGTCAGTGTATTGATGGGACTATGCATGTTTTCTTGATGATTTGCTATGTAAATAATCGGTATAATCATAGCTTGAATTGTCGAGCCAAAGTAGCTATGATTGGGTGTCAATTGCATGAGATGTGAGATTTTTGTTCGAGGACGAACAACGTTTTAAGTGTGGGGTAAGTGATCTTGGGCAGAATGCCCAAGTGATACTCAAATGCTTCATTTCGTCTTGTTTATCCATTGATATTTGTACATTTTCATGTGATTTGTAGTTAAAAGGTTAATTTATACTAACCAACATGATTAGTGTTGTTTGGCAGGAAAAAAGTAATTTTAGGAAGCTAAGATGCATGTTGGGAGAAATCGGGAATGGACTCGGAAGCGAGCAGTGGAAAAGGCCAAGGAAATGCAGCAAATTAAGGGGCTCCACAATGGAGCCGTGTCACGCTGCCATCGCGGAGGTATTCTGCCCCGGATGATTAAAATAGGCCAAGTTCCAGTGAAGGTGCGCGTTGGTGTCGTGGCACGTTGGCCAAGCCACGCGTTGCACGCCGTGGCACGTTAGGCATAATTAACTAGACGACCAGATTCCAGTGAGGGTCCGCGTTTGTGGCGTGTCACGGAGGCAGTGCTCCGCGATGCACTCCGTGACACGTTGCTTGTTATTCCAGAAAAAATTCCCACTAGTATAAATAGCACACTTAGGTTTATTTTTAATTATTCTGACTTGGTTGAGAAAGAACGTGGGTTATAGGCAGTTGAGGGGGACGAAATTCTTAGGGTTCTTCTCTATCTCTTTCTTCCTTATTTCAATTATTTGTATGATTTACACTCATTTAACGATGTTTAATCCATAAATGAGTGGTTAAATTCACTTCTTGCTGAGGTTAAGAACATTTGTAGTGGAATGTAATTATTGATCATTTTGGTTTTTCATCTTTTCTTCTATGGTTGTTCTATTAATTCTTGTTCTTATTGCATTAATGTGTGACCAATATTAATGTATATCTAAAAAATCCGGTTTGCGCTCGAAAGAGAAAGAAATTGGAAAGTTGTGAATTAATAGGATATGATCTCTTCTTGGTTTGGGAAAATTGAGAATTGATTTATCTTCAGAATAGAAATATATCTGAAAGTCGTATTAGTCAATTAAGGAATCGGTTTCATATGGCTAGAACATGAATTTCTTCTTATCACAGAAATATCGGTGGAAGGTTCATGATTCTTAAGTTGGGTTAAATACGAGAGTTTTAATCCATAGGCAATAATTCTTGACTAGCAACCGAAGGAAATATTAACCAATTTGTGTAAATAAATTGCTTCCCTGCATGTTCGTTTTAGCCTCAGCATGCTCATTACTATAGTTCAGACTCAATTTGTACATTTGTTTTAGATTAGTATAAATTAGGAAACAAACTCCCAAAATCTTCTTGAAACTGTTGTCTGCATTATTAGAGTTAGAGTTTATTAACACTTGATTCGATTATTACCTTGGTCCAGTCCCTGTGGGATCGATACTTGGCTACTCTAGCCATTTTACTACTTATTCGACCATGTGCACTTGCGTGTAGGCATTCCAAACCACCAAACACTCACTTGCATTTATGTGTTACGAAAGAGGCATATTCCGGCCACAGATTTAACATTTGTCATTTATAAACCATATGTGTATAATTAACTCAGTATAAGCCATATCGGCCAATTTATGATTATAATTGAGAATTAATTTTTATTTTATCACAGTGTGGCACACCGACTGGAGATATTTTTATTTTACCTCGATATGGCACACCGAATGGAGATATTTTTATTTTACCCCGGTATAGAACACTGGCTGGAGAAATTTTTATTTTACCCCAGTATGGTACACCGGCTGGAGATAGTTTTATTTTACCCCAGTATGGCACACTGGTTGAAGGCATTTTTATATGAATTTTATGATCGGCTGGCCGCCAGCATTACAGTCATAGTTTTTCTTGTGCATTTACTTGGTTGCATTTGCACTTGAGCATTGACTTATTGTTAGGTTTCAGTTTTTAGGATTCCAGGTTGTTACTATTCCTTATTCCTTGCTCAGTTATCATTGCTATCTTATATATGTACAGTTTTCAGCCTTACATACCAGTACATTTCATTCGTATTGATGTACCTTCGCTTGGGGACCTGCGTTCGTGCCGCAGGTTCAGGTAGAGGTCAGGATTGCCAGTTGCAGTAGCAGTTCATATGATCAACAGATGTGTTAGTATGATCCTTTCTTTCTAGAGCTAAGATATGGTTTTGTTTCAGTTAGAGTTTTGAGATGCAGTTATGGGTAGGTCAGAGCCCTGTTCCAACCATCGGGTAGTTTACTCTTTATAGGCTTTGTGTACTTAGTGTGTATAGTGTTATTCAGTTTGTGGCCTTGTCGACTTTTTGTTGTTTGTTTTAGCATACTCATAGCCTTGTTTGCATTTCAGTTGTTTACACTATATTGTGGAGACATTATGGGTCCAGTTTTTACTCTAATTAATTATGACGGGTGGCCTTGACGGCCTAAGTGTTATAGTTACAGATGTCATACAGCCGACTTCACGATCAGTCAGGTATTTGGAGCCAGTCGCGCCTTCCCCCCAGTTTTGGGGCGTGACAGTATGGATCCATGATTCTAAGTAAATAGTGAAAGTTGTCGGCCACTAGTCGCTATCCATGAACAGTAAAGGTCGTTCATGAACAGCAAAGGCCAGTTGTAAATGTTTGTAAATTTTATTATAAATAGAACCTCAGACGGAAGCCAAAGGCATCCGTAATCCAACATATTCTCTCTCAACTCTTACTTCCGCACCCCTACCCCCAATTTGGTATCAGAGCTATAAGATCAAAAACAAAAACAATCTACTTTAAAAATATAATCCAATGGAAAAATCTAGCAATGATGCAAAGTTACAAACTGAGGTATGTTTATTCATCATTATGAATAACTAAACTGCTGTATTCCTGATAATCTGCTAAGTATTATTTATTAATATCTTCTTGTTATATCGTTTTTATGAATGCCTGATTAAGTTTGCTATGTACGTGTTTAGTAAGTTATGAATAAGTATGCCCAGACTAAGACATCCTAACGTGGAAACCGGTTAGGCCAAGAGAGCCGTTTTAGGGGAGTACACAGAGTTGAAGTCATTGTTAGGGTAACTAATCATAACTGAAAACGCATAGTAATGACCCAAAAGGATAATTTCAGAATAACGATATAAGAATTAGATAATTTTAAATAATGCCTAAGGAGATTTAAAGGAATACCATGTTTAGAAAAATTCATAAAATGAGTTCAAACCTATCACATAGAAATCATAGATATGAGTTACTTGTCTTATGTATAATGAAATTATTGTTTCAGATATTAGAGGAGATAATAGAATTAGAAGAAACTATGAAGTTAATTAACCAAGATTGGACGGAAATGACTATAGAAGAAATCAGAAAATTAGATAAGGATTTAGGCTAAAAAATGGTAAATTATGAATATATGGAATATTGGTTACATACTATGGAAAGTATAAGATTAACAAAGCTTTTATTACAAGATAATATAAGGGAATATATGAAAGATAGTAATCTGGAACGTAATCTGGAATATTTAGAGTATGCATATGGATGTATAGAAGAGTTACAAAGATTAGAACCATTAAAAATAGAATACTATAATAAAATGTTTAACCAATGAACCAAACACAGAATAAATCAAAGAAAGGTCATATCCATAAAAAAGCTAAAAAATTAAAAAATCGGTTAAAAATATTATATCCTGAATATAAACTCTTAAGCTTAAATAAAACAAATAATGTTAGACTTGGATATTTAATAGATATAATTTCAGAGACAGAATATAAATATATAAAATATTTGAAAAAATTGAAATGAAAAATAACATTGATAATAGCGAAGAATACAGGCAACAATTACTTAACAAAATAAATGAAATAACGGAAGAAATTGAATCTAGAAAAGAAAGGTTAAATTATAATATAATTGCAGGAGTGTGCCAAATATCAATAAAAACACAAAGGAGAATAATATTTCATTTAGAGCTACAACTACAACACTTAGAATATAAATTACAACACGGATTAATATGAACAAAGAAGAATACACTGTAGAAGAAGAAAAATTTATGAGCCAAAAAGGAACAGAAATAAAAATTATACACTCAAACTTAGGAAGAAGATTTAAAAAGATAGGAGATCAATTGTATTTGATGTTAGAAAAAGAATCGGCAACTTTAGAAGATAGCTTAACAGCTATGGTAAGAATTAATAAAGAAAACGAAGAAATAGATAGGAAAAAGGAAATAGAAAAAATTAAAAAACAAGCTCAAATAGAAGTTCAACAAGTTAAAGAAGAAAAAGACACGAGAATCCAAGAACTGGAAAAAGAATTAGAAAAACTTAAACAGCTATATGAAGAAAAATTAAAAGCAAGAGAAAAACAACGAGAAGAGTTAAGACTTACAGAAGAAATAGAAAAATTTAAAATATTACTAGAAGAATCAGGTACAGTAGAAAATCAGCCTAAAATAGGAATAGACGACATAAGTGAGCAAAATGATGAAGAAAACCTAGATCAATATTCAGAAACATCAGAAACTTATACTAATCTAATAGAAAAGGAAAATAATATAGAAATTAATGTAGAAGACATAGATGAAAAACCTAGTACATCAGAAACTAGAAGTCCAAGAAGACCAAATACTAGTCCAACCTATTATACTTACAAAAGGGAAAATAGAAGCAAAACATTATGGAATAAAAGATTAAATAAAAACTGGACACCGAGACAAAATATAGAACAATATAATTTTTTGGATTTAGATTGTGTTGCAGATACAAATAAAACAATTCAGCTATGGATAGGATATATTTCAAAACAGTTAATAGATAACAAAATACTAATAGCAGATGCCCCTGGATACATAGAACGAACATTAATAGGAACAACAAAAATATGGATACAAAATTTATCACCAGAAAGTTTAGAAACATTAAGAAATAATAAGAAAATTAATAATGAACCAGCAACAACATCTATAGATATACTAACCAAATACGAAATGGCAATAAGAAATGAATTTAGTAGTATGACTACCGAAATAGAAGAACGGCAAAAAGATAAAGAACTAAACAGAAATCTTATAAACAAATTAAGTATATGTAAAATGAGTTATATGGATGAATACACATGCGCATTTAAAGAATATTATTATAAAGGATTATATACGAATGAAGAAAGTAGAGAAATAAGAAAATTATACTATACAAAATTACCAGAACCGTTTAGTTCAAAAGTAACTAAAGACTGGCAAGAATCAGGACTAATAGATACACTAGGATCTAGAATAAAATTTCTACAAAAATGGTTTACGGAATTATGCGAAAAACATAAGGAAGACATGAAAATGGAAAAAATACTGGTAAAAAACTTAGCATGTTGTACAACTAGAACAGCACCACAATTTGGATGCACAAATAAATACAAATACAAGAAAAGAATTAAAAAATACAGACCATTTAGGACAAAATATAAGTATAAAAGACCAAGAAAAAGGTATTATATAAAAAATTATAAACAAAAAAGGCCTCATAGACCTAAGAAAAATATATCAGAATGTAAATGCTACAACTGTGGCAAATTAGGACATTTAGCTAGAGACTGTAGAGTACCTAAAAACGTAAATAAAAAACAAATTTTAGAAGTAGAAATAATAATTGAAGACGAAGAATATAAACAAATAGATTATATAGATTATGATCTAAATGATGAAGATAGTATATATGAATTAACAGAATACGAAAAAACAGATAATGAAAATGAGATAAATGAATACGAAACAGATAATGACTGAAACAGATGTAAGGATTATAAGTAAAGAAGAATATCAAGATAAAGAAAGCTCAGAACAAAAAATAATATTTGACAGCAATATGTTCGAACAAATAAAAGGAAAAGAATTAGATTTAAGCGTAGACAAAATATTAGAAATACCTAAACTAAGAAATTTCTTTAAAATAAGACAAGAAGAATACTATGTAGTAAGCCAAAAAGAACATATAATAGACTGCAAATACACCCAAGGAAAGGCTAAAATACCTATAATAAATGAAAAGATAATAAACAAGGAAATCCAAGAAATAAAAGCTAGAAATCCAATAAAATACGTACACCTAGGAGCAACAGAAATACTTATAAAAGCATGTTTTAGAGAAGGAATAGATACACCAATTGAGCTATATTTAGCAGATGATAGAATAATCCACCCAATAGAAAAAAGTATAATAAGTGCAGTTAGAGGAAATTTAATATACCAAAAATTTAAATTTATCATAAGTGCTAACTACTCAGTAGCATTAGATGACAGAAATATAGATAAATCTCTAGTACTATACTGGAAAATGTCAGGAATAGAACTGGCACCAGGTAGTAAAATATTTACAGCTAGATGTAAAAACTTATACGTATTAACTACAAAACATAAGATAACAGCCAAAAATAAAATTCAAAGAATTAAAATAGAAAATCCTTTTGACAAAATAGTTAACGTTATTGATAATAACGATTATAGCTACAAAGATATGGATATTGAGGAAGATTTAGAAATAGTAAAAGAAAGACTAAGTACATCAAAAAGAATAAATTATGATACACCATCATCATCTAGAAATAGCACCTCAAGAAGAATAGAATATGATATACAACCAAGATTATTAGAACCAAGTATAAATGAAATACAGCCTTACCAATACTATATAACAGGAATATTAAATCAGCGAAAATACCTAATAAAAATAGATACAGGACAAAATGAAAGTTACGTCACAAGAGAACTAATAAAAGAAGAAGAAATTACAAAAAATGAAAGTATAAATACAGAATTACCAGGAATATTGACAAATATGGAACAAAGTACAGAACAAGAATTAATTATTGGTGGAGTACCAATAAAAATAAAATTTAAAATATACCAAGGTAAAGATACTATAACATTAGGAATAAAATGGCTAGAAACAGTCAAACCATATAATATAGATGAAAGACAGTTAATAATACACTATGAAAATAAAAAGATAATCATTAAAAGAACATTAATATGAAAGAATGACAAAAATCTATATACTAATGAAAATAATAGTGGAAGGATATTACAACAGATATTATACACCTATGGTAGATACAGGAGCAGGAGCAAATATGTGTAAACATAACTGCTTACTAGAAGATAAATGGGAAAAATTAAAATCACCACTTATAGTTACTGGATTTAACAATGAAGGAAGTATGATAACACACAAAGCTAAAAATATAAAAGCACAGATATGGGATAAGATATTAATAATAGAAGAAATGTATAGTTATGAATTCACTAATAGAGATATACTATTAGGAATGCCATTTTTAGAAAAGCTATACCCACACACGATAACAAAAACACATTGGTGGTTCACTACCCCGTGTAATAAGAAAATAGGAGCAAAAAGAGTAAATAACAAAATAAGAAAAAACACACCATGGATTAAAGGAAGTGAAAAAATTACTCAAAAATTAGAAAATATAACAACTAACGATCAAAAAATCGAAATGATAATATTTACAATTGATAAAGAACAAATATTACAAGATAAATTAAAATCATTATACAATGAAAATCCATTACAAGGATGGGAAAAACATAAAACAAAAGTAAAAATCGAATTAATAGATGAAAATAGTATAATAACGCAGAAACCACTAAGATATAATTTCGAAGATCAAAAAGAATTCCAAATGCATATAAGAGAATTATTAGAAAATAATTATATACGAGAAAGTAACAGTAAACATAACAGCCCGGCATTTATAGTAAACAAACATAATGAACAAAAAAGAAATAAAAGCAGAATGGTAATAGATTACAGAAATCTAAATGCAAAAACTAAAACATATAATTACCCAATACCAAACAAATTGGGGGTAGGGGTGCGGAAGTAAGAGTTGAGAGAGAATATGTTGGATTACGGATGCCTTTGGCTTCCGTCTGAGGTTCTATTTATAATAAAATTTACAAACATTTACAACTGGCCTTTGCTGTTCATGAACGACCTTTACTGTTCATGGATAGCGACTAGTGGCCGACAACTTTCACTATTTACTTTGCGACTTTCTTGCTAAAAGTAGCCGCCCTCTACTGTATGCTTTTATGACTTTTGTACAAAAACAGAAAATCCTATCGTCCTCTATTATTTACTTTAGGACTTTCTAAAAAGCAAAAAACTTTACTTTACATCTATTTTCTACAAAACAAAAAATTTTACATATCTGACTTCACATATCTTGTTTGGCCGACACTTTTTGGTTGTTGGCCGACACCTTTTTCTCTTATCTTCTTCTTTTCAGCTTCTTCTTTTGTCGTTTTTCCTTTATCTGGTTTTTGCATATGTTTTTCATTTCAGCCGTTGGATTTATTCCAACTGCACATCTGGTATCTGGTCATTGTCTTCACCATGGCACTTGGTGCAGTGGTGATCTGGGTACTTTTGACCAATAGTTTTACAATATCTTGTTAGTAATGCCGGGGAAATGAAATTCTTCCTTATAGCTCTGGTTGTAGGTTGTTGTTCTGGTTTCAGTAGACTTATTATCCACTGCCTTAACTCTTCCATATCTGCTTCTTTGTATTCTTTGGAGTTGGCGTAGATAATTGTGTTATCTCTTGAATAATAGTTCCATACTGAATTTCCATTTAGATAATTGTTTGCTAGTTCGCTTAGTATAGTTGCAAGTCCTATTACCCTCTTGTTGGAGTAGAACTCGGGTATCTCTTCTTGTGATATCTCGTTCTGTTGTTCTATCTTTTCGGGGATTATCATCTCCTTTGTAAGTCCTATTTTTACTACCTGTATTATTGGTTTTATTTCGTCATGTAGTATCTCTGCAGGTGCTGAATATATTTTTACATAGAAAAATGTTCCTTTAGTAATTCTTTTGTATGTGGTGAAGGCCTTATGTACTTCGGGTATCGTTGCTATCTCGTCTCCTGTTGCTGTGTATACGGTGTTGAGTAACCCGTAATCATAGCAAGTTCTGACTAGATTAGCATTGGTCTTAGGTTGTGCAATTAGCTTATTATATCCTTGGAGGTGCTGGGTTATATAGTCTTCGGCGGGATTGTTTGTATTTGTAGATCTTGGATTTTTGTTTAGGTAGGTTTGGATTCTATGGATGTTTTGTATATATCTGTTGGTTATGTGGTTATATGTCTGTTTGGTTTGGTTCAAGCTTTCTTTGTAGGTGGTTGTTTGTGGTGGTGGAATGGATGGTATATTTTTCTTTGGTGTAAATGGTTTATCAAATAGCTGTTTTCTGATTATGTCCCTTCTTTCTTTAGGTCCTGATGTACCTGCAATTGAAGTAGATGGATTGTTAGTTTGGGTTTTAAGGAGTTTCCCAACGTCTCCTTTTAGCTCTGGAAGTTTTTCGTCTTCCGATCGACGTAGCTCCGCGTTTTTTGAGTCACGCTGCTGACTATTAGCTTTGCTTTTCAGCTGCTGTATATCTTCCTCCATACTTTCCACTTTTTTGCAAAGTGTAGTTAGGAGTCCGAGTATTTGCTCCATTTTACCTTCGTCAGGTTTTGTATCTTGAGATGTAATCTGCAATTGTATTCTTTTCAGTTTTGATAACTTCAATTGTAAATGAGAAGTTTAATATATTTAATACTAATCTTCTTATTTCTTTTGTTGTCACAGAATCTTGTACCTTTTTAGTTATCCACCATTTAACTTGTGTGTTATCTGTTCTAACAATAAATTTGTTATAAACAATATATGGTTCAAATGCAAGCAAACATTTATATAATGCAAATAGTTCCTTTCTATTTATTTCCCATTTAATTTGTGGTTCTGCGTATGATCCTGAATGATATCTACAGTGGTGTTCTATTTTTTCATTTTCATATTTATATTTTAATACTCCTCCATAGCTATGGTTACTAGAATCTGATTCTACTATGTAGATGAATTTCTTGTTTTCATCCGGAAAATATAATTTCGGTAGTTCTTTACACATTTCTTTTATCTTTTTTATGTATTTTTTGTCCTTTTCATCAAAGTAATATTCTATATCCTTTTTTAATTTTCGTTGTAAGGGTTTTAGATTTTCTGCTAATTTTGGTACATATTCTCTTACTTGATTAACTAATCCTAAAAAGGATTGTAATTTTTTCTTAGTATCTAATAATTCTTCAGAATTTATTATTTTTTGTACTATATGTGTTTGCATTTTTACTCCATTCCTGTCTATTTGTATTCCTAAGAATTCTATTTGATTTTTCAGTATTTCGGCTTTTTCTTTACTTAGGCTTATTCCTGATATTTCTACTATATGTATGAATTTTTCTAGTAGTCTTATATGTTCGTCTTTAGTTCTTGAATATAATAATATATCGTCTATGTATACTATACAGTTTTCTAGTTGGTTAAAATAATTATCCATGAAGTGTTGATATCTACCTGGTGCATTTTTATATCCAAAGGGTAATACATTCCATTCGTAAAATCCTTGGGGTACAGTAAATGCTGTTAGTTGTTTTGATTCTTCTTCTAGTTTTAAGTGGTAAAATCCTGATTTACAGTCAAATTTACTGAAATAGTTATATCCTTGTATTTGTCTTATTTTTAATATTTTGTTTGGTATTGGGTAATTATATGTTTTAGTTTTTGCATTTAGATTTCTGTAATCTATTACCATTCTGCTTTTCTTTCTTTTTTGTTCATTATGTTTGTTTACTATAAATGCCGGGCTGTTATGTTTACTGTTACTTTCTCGTATATAATTATTTTCTAATAATTCTCTTATATGCATTTGGAATTCTTTTTGATCTTCGAAATTATATCTTAGTGGTTTCTGCGTTATTATACTATTTTCATCTATTAATTCGATTTTTACTTTTGTTTTATGTTTTTCCCATCCTTGTAATGGATTTTCATTGTATAATGATTTTAATTTATCTTGTAATATTTGTTCTTTATCAATTGTAAATATTATCATTTCGATTTTTTGATCGTTAGTTGTTATATTTTCTAATTTTTGAGTAATTTTTTCACTTCCTTTAATCCATGGTGTGTTTTTTCTTATTTTGTTATTTACTCTTTTTGCTCCTATTTTCTTATTACACGGGGTAGTGAACCACCAATGTGTTTTTGTTATCGTGTGTGGGTATAGCTTTTCTAAAAATGGCATTCCTAATAGTATATCTCTATTAGTGAATTCATAACTATACATTTCTTCTATTATTAATATCTTATCCCATATCTGTGCTTTTATATTTTTAGCTTTGTGTGTTATCATACTTCCTTCATTGTTAAATCCAGTAACTATAAGTGGTGATTTTAATTTTTCCCATTTATCTTCTGGTAAGCAGTTATGTTTACACATATTTGCTCCTGCTCCTGTATCTACCATAGGTGTATAATATCTGTTGTAATATCCTTCCACTATTATTTTCATTAGTATATAGATTTTTGTCATTCTTTCATGTTAATGTTCTTTTAATGATTATCTTTTTATTTTCATAGTGTATTATTAACTGTCTTTCATCTATATTATATGGTTTGACTGTTTCTAGCCATTTTATTCCTAATGTTATAGTATCTTTACCTTGGTATATTTTAAATTTTATTTTTATTGGTACTCCACCAATAATTAATTCGTGTTCTGTACTTTGTTCCATATTTGTCAATATTCCTGGTAATTCTGTATTTATACTTTCATTTTTTGTAATTTCTTCTTCTTTTATTAGTTCTCTTGTGACGTAACTTTCATTTTGTCCTGTATCTATTTTTATTAGGTATTTTCGCTGATTTAATATTCCTGTTATATAGTATTGGTAAGGCTGTATTTCATTTATACTTGGTTCTAATAATCTTGGTTGTATATCATATTCTATTCTTCTTGAGGTGCTATTTCTAGATGATGATGGTGTATCATAATTTATTCTTTTTGATGTACTTAGTCTTTCTTTTACTATTTCTAAATCTTCCTCAATATCCATATCTTTGTAGCTATAATCGTTATTATCAATAACGTTAACTATTTTGTCAAAAGGATTTTCTATTTTAATTCTTTGAATTTTATTTTTGGCTGTTATCTTATGTTTTGTAGTTAATACGTATAAGTTTTTACATCTAGCTGTAAATATTTTACTACCTGGTGCCAGTTCTATTCCTGACATTTTCCAGTATAGTACTAGAGATTTATCTATATTTCTGTCATCTAATGCTACTGAGTAGTTAGCACTTATGATAAATTTAAATTTTTGGTATATTAAATTTCCTCTAACTGCACTTATTATACTTTTTTCTATTGGGTGGATTATTCTATCATCTGCTAAATATAGCTCAATTGGTGTATCTATTCCTTCTCTAAAACATGCTTTTATAAGTATTTCTGTTGCTCCTAGGTGTACGTATTTTATTGGATTTCTAGCTTTTATTTCTTGGATTTCCTTGTTTATTATCTTTTTATTTATTATAGGTATTTTAGCCTTTCCTTGGGTGTATTTGCAGTCTATTATATGTTCTTTTTGGCTTACTACATAGTATTCTTCTTGTCTTATTTTAAAGAAATTTCTTAGTTTAGGTATTTCTAATATTTTGTCTACGCTTAAATCTAATTCTTTTCCTTTTATTTGTTCGAACATATTGCTGTCAAATATTATTTTTTGTTCTGAGCTTTCTTTATCTTGATATTCTTCTTTACTTATAATCCTTACATCTGTTTCAGTCATTATCTGTTTCGTATTCATTTATCTCATTTTCATTATCTGTTTTTTCGTATTCTGTTAATTCATATATACTATCTTCATCATTTAGATCATAATCTATATAATCTATTTGTTTATATTCTTCGTCTTCAATTATTATTTCTACTTCTAAAATTTGTTTTTTATTTACGTTTTTAGGTACTCTACAGTCTCTAGCTAAATGTCCTAATTTGCCACAGTTGTAGCATTTACATTCTGATATATTTTTCTTAGGTCTATGAGGCCTTTTTTGTTTATAATTTTTTATATAATACCTTTT
The DNA here is from genome assembly GCA_035772735.1 of Datura wrightii. Taxonomy (NCBI): domain Eukaryota; kingdom Viridiplantae; phylum Streptophyta; class Magnoliopsida; order Solanales; family Solanaceae; genus Datura; species Datura wrightii. Next base: position 85,107,762 of record JASDFA010000006.1, on the reverse strand, counting down.
TCTTGGTCTTTTATACTTATATTTTGTCCTAAATGGTCTGTATTTTTTAATTCTTTTCTTGTATTTGTATTTATTTGTGCATCCAAATTGTGGTGCTGTTCTAGTTGTACAACATGCTAAGTTTTTTACCAGTATTTTTTCCATTTTCATGTCTTCCTTATGTTTTTCGCATAATTCCGTAAACCATTTTTGTAGAAATTTTATTCTAGATCCTAGTGTATCTATTAGTCCTGATTCTTGCCAGTCTTTAGTTACTTTTGAACTAAACGGTTTTGGTAATTTTGTATAGTATAATTTTCTTATTTCTCTACTTTCTTCATTCGTATATAATCCTTTATAATAATATTCTTTAAATGCGCATGTGTATTCATCCATATAACTCATTTTACATATACTTAATTTGTTTATAAGATTTCTGTTTAGTTCTTTATCTTTTTGCCGTTCTTCTATTTCGGTAGTCATACTACTAAATTCATTTCTTATTGCCATTTCGTATTTGGTTAGTATATCTATAGATGTTGTTGCTGGTTCATTATTAATTTTCTTATTATTTCTTAATGTTTCTAAACTTTCTGGTGATAAATTTTGTATCCATATTTTTGTTGTTCCTATTAATGTTCGTTCTATGTATCCAGGGGCATCTGCTATTAGTATTTTGTTATCTATTAACTGTTTTGAAATATATCCTATCCATAGCTGAATTGTTTTATTTGTATCTGCAACACAATCTAAATCCAAAAAATTATATTGTTCTATATTTTGTCTCGGTGTCCAGTTTTTATTTAATCTTTTATTCCATAATGTTTTGCTTCTATTTTCCCTTTCGTAAGTATAATAGGTTGGACTAGTATTTGGTCTTCTTGGACTTCTAGTTTCTGATGTACTAGGTTTTTCATCTATGTCTTCTACATTAATTTCTATATTATTTTCCTTTTCTATTAGATTAGTATAAGTTTCTGATGTTTCTGAATATTGATCTAGGTTTTCTTCATCATTTTGCTCACTTATGTCGTCTATTCCTATTTTAGGCTGATTTTCTACTGTACCTGATTCTTCTAGTAATATTTTAAATTTTTCTATTTCTTCTGTAAGTCTTAACTCTTCTCGTTGTTTTTCTCTTGCTTTTAATTTTTCTTCATATAGCTGTTTAAGTTTTTCTAATTCTTTTTCCAGTTCTTGGATTCTCGTGTCTTTTTCTTCTTTAACTTGTTGAACTTCTATTTGAGCTTGTTTTTTAATTTTTTCTATTTCCTTTTTCCTATCTATTTCTTCGTTTTCTTTATTAATTCTTACCATAGCTGTTAAGCTATCTTCTAAAGTTGCCGATTCTTTTTCTAACATCAAATACAATTGATCTCCTATCTTTTTAAATCTTCTTCCTAAGTTTGAGTGTATAATTTTTATTTCTGTTCCTTTTTGGCTCATAAATTTTTCTTCTTCTACAGTGTATTCTTCTTTGTTCATATTAATCCGTGTTGTAATTTATATTCTAAGTGTTGTAGTTGTAGCTCTAAATGAAATATTATTCTCCTTTGTGTTTTTATTGATATTTGGCACACTCCTGCAATTATATTATAATTTAACCTTTCTTTTCTAGATTCAATTTCTTCCGTTATTTCATTTATTTTGTTAAGTAATTGTTGCCTGTATTCTTCGCTATTATCAATGTTATTTTTCATTTCAATTTTTTCAAATATTTTATATATTTATATTCTGTCTCTGAAATTATATCTATTAAATATCCAAGTCTAACATTATTTGTTTTATTTAAGCTTAAGAGTTTATATTCAGGATATAATATTTTTAACCGATTTTTTAATTTTTTAGCTTTTTTATGGATATGACCTTTCTTTGATTTATTCTGTGTTTGGTTCATTGGTTAAACATTTTATTATAGTATTCTATTTTTAATGGTTCTAATCTTTGTAACTCTTCTATACATCCATATGCATACTCTAAATATTCCAGATTACGTTCCAGATTACTATCTTTCATATATTCCCTTATATTATCTTGTAATAAAAGCTTTGTTAATCTTATACTTTCCATAGTATGTAACCAATATTCCATATATTCATAATTTACCATTTTTTAGCCTAAATCCTTATCTAATTTTCTGATTTCTTCTATAGTCATTTCCGTCCAATCTTGGTTAATTAACTTCATAGTTTCTTCTAATTCTATTATCTCCTCTAATATCTGAAACAATAATTTCATTATACATAAGACAAGTAACTCATATCTATGATTTCTATGTGATAGGTTTGAACTCATTTTATGAATTTTTCTAAACATGGTATTCCTTTAAATCTCCTTAGGCATTATTTAAAATTATCTAATTCTTATATCGTTATTCTGAAATTATCCTTTTGGGTCATTACTATGCGTTTTCAGTTATGATTAGTTACCCTAACAATGACTTCAACTCTGTGTACTCCCCTAAAACGGCTCTCTTGGCCTAACCGGTTTCCACGTTAGGATGTCTTAGTCTGGGCATACTTATTCATAACTTACTAAACACGTACATAGCAAACTTAATCAGGCATTCATAAAAACGATATAACAAGAAGATATTAATAAATAATACTTAGCAGATTATCAGGAATACAGCAGTTTAGTTATTCATAATGATGAATAAACATACCTCAGTTTGTAACTTTGCATCATTGCTAGATTTTTCCATTGGATTATATTTTTAAAGTAGATTGTTTTTGTTTTTGATCTTATAGCTCTAATACCAAATTGGGGGTAGGGGTGCGGAAGTAAGAGTTGAGAGAGAATATGTTGGATTACGGATGCCTTTGGCTTCCGTCTGAGGTTCTATTTATAATAAAATTTACAAACATTTACAACTGGCCTTTGCTGTTCATGAACGACCAAAATATGTGAAGTCAGATATGTAAAAGTGTATACTTTGTTCCATATTTGTCAATATTCCTGGTAATTCTGTATTTATACTTTCATTTTTTGTAATTTCTTCTTCTTTTATTAGTTCTCTTGTGACGTAACTTTCATTTTGTCCTGTATCTATTTTTATTAGGTATTTTCGCTGATTTAATATTCCTGTTATATAGTATTGGTAAGGCTGTATTTCATTTATACTTGGTTCTAATAATCTTGGTTGTATATCATATTCTATTCTTCTTGAGGTGCTATTTCTAGATGATGATGGTGTATCATAATTTATTCTTTTTGATGTACTTAGTCTTTCTTTTACTATTTCTAAATCTTCCTCAATATCCATATCTTTGTAGCTATAATCGTTATTATCAATAACGTTAACTATTTTGTCAAAAGGATTTTCTATTTTAATTCTTTGAATTTTATTTTTGGCTGTTATCTTATGTTTTGTAGTTAATACGTATAAGTTTTTACATCTAGCTGTAAATATTTTACTACCTGGTGCCAGTTCTATTCCTGACATTTTCCAGTATAGTACTAGAGATTTATCTATATTTCTGTCATCTAATGCTACTGAGTAGTTAGCACTTATGATAAATTTAAATTTTTGGTATATTAAATTTCCTCTAACTGCACTTATTATACTTTTTTCTATTGGGTGGATTATTCTATCATCTGCTAAATATAGCTCAATTGGTGTATCTATTCCTTCTCTAAAACATGCTTTTATAAGTATTTCTGTTGCTCCTAGGTGTACGTATTTTATTGGATTTCTAGCTTTTATTTCTTGGATTTCCTTGTTTATTATCTTTTTATTTATTATAGGTATTTTAGCCTTTCCTTGGGTGTATTTGCAGTCTATTATATGTTCTTTTTGGCTTACTACATAGTATTCTTCTTGTCTTATTTTAAAGAAATTTCTTAGTTTAGGTATTTCTAATATTTTGTCTACGCTTAAATCTAATTCTTTTCCTTTTATTTGTTCGAACATATTGCTGTCAAATATTATTTTTTGTTCTGAGCTTTCTTTATCTTGATATTCTTCTTTACTTATAATCCTTACATCTGTTTCAGTCATTATCTGTTTCGTATTCATTTATCTCATTTTCATTATCTGTTTTTTCGTATTCTGTTAAGCTTTCTTTATCTTGATATTCTTCTTTACTTATAATGCTTACATCTGTTTCAGTCATTATCTGTTTCGTATTCATTTATCTCATTTTCATTATCTGTTTTTTCGTATTCTGTTAATTCATATATACTATCTTCATCATTTAGATCATAATCTATATAATCTATTTGTTTATATTCTTCGTCTTCAATTATTATTTCTACTTCTAAAATTTGTTTTTTATTCAAGTATGTATGATTTTATGATTTGGCAAGCCTACACAAGTTAAGATGCTTTCATGATTTAGCCAAGGCTAGTAAGATTAGCTTATTATATGTTTTGGAGTCAAGACTCACAATGCAGCTTGTGATATGTTTTAGAGTCAAGACTCCCAATGTTCAGATTTCAAGTTATGTATAAATTATGTTTTCAGCTTCATTGTTAAATGATGTGAGCACTGCGCATGTTTTTGGGAGTAGTTTCTAGCACGGAGTAGGATTGGGGTTCTAAGGTTCTCCGGTCTCATAAACTACACGCCAATGTAGGTATATTTATATTTGGGACCTCTCAAGAGAGTTTTCCGCTACCCCAAGGGGCCTCAACTTGATATCAATATCATGGTAGCGTCCTTATACTTGGAAAGGTTTTGGATGGCTCTGTCCACTTGAGTGTGATAGTTGGGGCATCACGTAAGCTCTATCGTGATGGTGCTTATTATGAAGAGTCTCCCATTGTTCCTCATGATTTTAGTTACTCATGTTCATGACTTATGATATTATGTTTTAAAATAGATTTGACCCAATGATCAATTTATGAGGTTTTTACGTATGATTTTAGCTATGACAAGTCGTATAATTTCTATTTCTAAATCTTGGGTCACTATGTTCAGTTATGATAACCAGCTTATGACTATGTATGTCTCAGATACAATTTTCAACATGCAGTCCCTAAACTTATGATCTAATGAATTATATTTATGTGGAAGATTTGAGCTACATTTACTAAGCATATTTTAACTTACCTTACATACTCAGTAAATTAAAAGTACTGACTGTATACTATATGCTATATTATTTTATGATATAGGTTCAAGTGATCCAACGTAGTCCCGCCGGTAGTTTGCTTCCCTATCAGCTCAGTTAATTACCTTACATACTCAATATTTTCCAAGTACTAATTGTATACTCTATTCTATATTATTTCATGATATAGGTTTAGATGATCAGACTCAGTCCCGCCGTTAGCCAGTCTCCAGAGCTTAGCACGGTTCTCTTATTGGTGAGTCCTCATCCTTCGAGGATGTTCAGATTATTGAGTTGTGTTACTTTCAGTTTTCAGACTTCTAGTGAGCTAGTTGTGGATGTTTTCCCATCAGCTCTCATTTATGTTAGAGGCTTTTTAGATGATATGTAGAGTATTGACTCTGTTTGGTTGATATGTATTCAGACTTCCGCTTATTCATGTTTTCAGTTATCAGCTTCCATCTGATGTATGCTCTTTAGCCGTTATGTTCTTTCCATGGGTCGACTTGGAGCCATTCGTGGTTCTTGGTTCTATATCTTGGTCTGGACATATATTCGGGTCGTGACATACTTGGTATCAAACCAAAGGTTTAGAGTTTCCTAGGGCATCTGAGAGCCGCATTGAGTAGAGTCTTTTCCATGGGTATGAAGCGCTCCACACTTATGAGGGAGAGGCTAAAAGGATTTTTAGGAAATTTCCCTTCTTTCATGATCTATGTTGTACGATGAAGTACCTCACTATCCTTCTAACTCGTGCTATATGCATTTGAAGAATCATGCCTCCACGCCGAAATAATGGTAGAAGGAGCGAAAATGGGAATTTCCATGAAGATGGCAATGGAGATGGGCACCAGCAAGCCCCGCCAGCACCAGCAAGTCTTTTGTCCGAGCAGGTCTCTCATGCCGAGTGGCTTTTTAAATGTTGTCCCAGTCTTTGATTGCTCAGGTCAATCAGCAGGTGGTGGCCCATGTCCCTCAAAATGGGAACGCAGTGGCGGCTCAAGTTCAGGATTTTCTCAGAATGAACCCACCTGAGTTCCTTAGATCAAGAGTGGATGAGGAACCGTATGAGTTTCTTGAGGAGATATAGAAGATCACCCAGATAATAGGGGTGAGGAGAGAAGAGACCGCAGACTTAGACTCCTATCAGCTGAAGCGGGTTTCTTATATTTGGTACCGTCAATAGGGACGGTAGATAGTGGGAACTGTTCTCGTGAGCTAGGATGAGTTCATGACTGCCTTCTTAGACAGATTATTCCCTAGGGAGTTGAGGGAAGCAAAGGCTGCAATGTTTGTCAACTTGAGAGCAGAACAATATGACTGTGCAAGAGTACGCCTTGGAGTTCACCCCGCTATCCAAGAATGCGCCAGAGATGGTTGTGGATCAGAGAGCCGTATAAATAGATTTGTGTATGGAGTGTCAGATTCACTAGTCAAGGAGTGTAGTACTGCAACGTTAAACAGTGATCTAGACTTCTCTCGATTGGTTATATACGCCCAACAAATATAGGCGGATTAGATGAAAGAAAGGAAGAGAGAGGCCAAGAGGGCCAGGACATGCAGCTTTGGGTTTTCCCAACTGAGGTCTAGTGGTGGACATCGTCAGCTGTCCCACCAGAGATGATCATCCCTAGCACAGTGTCATGACATAGGTCTACACCCTGAATAAGACACGGTACTTGGTGCCATGAGTGACCCTAAGCTAAGCTATGTTCTAACATCACACTAGTAACTAAGTAAGCATACGCGCAAAATAAGAAAAAATAAATATCCAAATAAAACTGTTTTGGAAATAGTAACCATAATTGTATTGAATACTGAACATTTGTGTTTGAAAGCCAACTATTAACTGACGAGTTGCTGGAACAATCCCCCAGCTAACTCTAAAGTCGGACTAAGTACTGAACTAATGGAAAAAAAAAACATCATCCTCAGAAGATGAGGACTCACTAGTAGGACTGCTACTGGAATCGTTGGGAGGAACTACTGACGATGCTGAGACTGAGAACATGCACCTGTATCATAATACGATACAACATAGAAAGTATGAGTCTGTATTTTGACTGTACTGAGTAAGTGAGACATACAATAAGCATGGAACAAGAGCAACTGAACTGAAATAACAGGAAATGACCAACTGATACTACTCTGAGCTATAACTGTGATATGGTCAATAATGGCCTTGACTGACGGTCATAAACATGTCCTTGATCTGAGTGACTAAACCGAGCTAAACTAAACTATACTGACAAGTGGGAGAGTCTATAACTGATATATAACCACGTGAGATAGACGTGGAGTCCGATGTATACACCTCATCGGAGAAAGTCCACTGTACCTTGCCAGGGTATAGTGGTTGAGCTGGGTGATCACATGGCTAGGGCCTATTTGGGTAATGACCTATGGTGGCAACATAGTTCTGGGATCCTGATTGCGCTGGAACCCTGATCCTCTCGGTGCTAAGTACTATGCCCACTGGATAGTTCTAACTTGACTACTAAGCTGATAGCTTGAAGCTGGGGTCTTGGACTAAGTCAGGAATACTTATCTAGAAGTAACCTGAGAGTCTGTAGGACTGGATATCTAAAAATTGGTGTTCTAAGACTGGTCAGAGTTGCTTATCCGTAAGCATCGTAACCGTATAGAGAACTAACTGATAATTGATACTGATGGTTCTAATACTGGTCAGAACTGCTTATTTGGAAGCATCGTAATCGTCTAGAGAACTAACTAATAACTGAACTAGGGAGTATTACTGAACTGAACTCCTCAAGATGTGACAGTTGTCAAACTGATCAGCTGACTTACTGAAAGATATTGAAAATGCTGGTTTCTGACTAAGACTGGACTAACATGCAAATTGACCATGAACTCACATGATTGTAATAACTTGAAAATTCAGGAACTAATAGAATCGAAAAACAATCATACCTAATCAACTATGCAAGACAAAAATTTACTACATTTCATAAAACTAGGGCTAAAACAATATTTCATGAAGAGAGTAATGACAGGCTTGATAAATAGTGAACATTGCAACAATTCACAAGAATTTTAATCCACAAGAATATTCATAATCTAACTGAAGCTAACCCTATTTCTGATATTCAGGGCTAAGACTGATAAGGAATTACAGAAGGGTTTTGGGGCACAAGGGAAGAGTAATTATCTTGTTGAATTCTCATATACCTGGAGTCGAATTTCCTGAAAAGGAACTAGAGAATCTGAGGAGAAAACTTGAAACCCTTGATCTTACTCTGAGTCTCCTGTTTGAGGTTTCTATGTTTTGAGCTTGAGAGAATGAGAGGAATGAAGAGGGAACGTCGATTACCTCCCTAAATCCTCTGAATATAACCGAAAACGACATGGTTTAGGGATTGAAAGCATAAAATTTTACAAAAATAAACTTGGAGCATCGCAGGAAAAATCCCTACTGTCAGACCCCACAAGGCACTCCACGAGTCGTGGGGTTGGGAATGACTCGTGGTGCCTAGTCATGGCCACATTTGGAAAATCCCCAAAATTCCTCGTCGGGGCCACGACTGACTTCATGATTCGTCAGGAGACCTAAAAGCTCATGACATCTTTCGTTGTCACTGAACCAAAATTTCTCCTTTCACCCCATGGCTGGTCACAATGAGTTGTTACTTGACCTAATGACTCGTCCCTTCCTCTTGTCATCAGCACTGCCTCGGGGCTAAGCTTTACCGAGACTCTTCCGACAATTAACACAACAATTCGTTGCTTGACCTAACTGTTACACCCCGTAAATTCCTGGCATATAGATGGCCTATTCACGTGCTGGTTAAGAGTATTTGAAAACCATACATGCTAGAAAAAGGCCCGGGGGAAGATTGGACAAGCGCCAAGTCGGTGCGTCGCAAGGCAAAATGCGACTTATAAATCGCATTCCCTGAATGCGACTTATAAGTCCCAATTATATTAAGCCTCCAACTTCAATTTTTCATTAAAGTTTCTTATAATTTCCAGTGAAAAACAGAGGGTAAGCAGAGAGAAAGAGGAACGAGGATTATTTGATAATTTCCTTCCGATTACGCTGTCAAACGCGGTCCAAACTCGAATTAACCTCAGGTACCGAGGTATTTAGCAGCAGGGAGCATTTCTACGGATTTTGTTTCGTGCAATACGGCCGACCAATCGTCGAGCTACCAAGCTAAGGTAAGTAGAATTGCTCCAAACTAGTGTCTATGTGCTCCTAGCTGTGAAGTGAATACTTCTCCCTTCTGGACTTCTGAAAAATAGCGAGTTTTCGACCGTCTTTTGATAAGCCTAAGTTTAGGCTACAATTATATCGAAAGTGACGTCGTTCTTTAGAATAAAGCTATTTTTAGTATTAATTAGCGTATACATGAATGCAGTTGGGAGAAATAGCTGGAGTATTGACCGAGCCTCGTCCGACAGACGGATAACTCGAGGTTAAGGTATGTAAAGCTAGTTCCTTCGGCAAGTTAGTAGCTTTAGCCTTGTATAGTACAATAAACTCCGTAGTAGAATTCCCGGAGTTGAATGTTAAGTATTGTGCAAAGTTCAGTAAACCTAGTTTGCATTGTTATATCGTATTCAGTCTGAAAGTTAGAAAAGTATGCGCCCGAGGGAAAGTTAGTATTTCAGATTCAGTATAGCCTATTACGTGATTAGCAAGCATGTAGTAGAATAAAAGAAACAGATTTTCATAATAAAAGTCAATAAAGAAAGATCAGATAGACAGACAGTTATGGCTACAGATTAGCCATTCAGACAGACAGTATCTTGGCTACAGATTAGCCGTACAGTTAAACAGATGTTACAGAATCAGTATAATTAGTAAGAATTAGCTCAGTGTAGAAACAGATCAGAATAAGAAGTAGATTTCAGATAGTCTTTTCAGTTATACATGCTTGTTATTTATATGTGCTATTTGTTTGTTGAGACTTGCTATGGCATGTGGGTGTCCCATTGCATCCCCACCGCCCCTGGGTTATAGCTGTGTCGATACCAGATTTAGATACCGCCACCAGCTGGGCGATGCCGTCCACCTAGAGGACGATGATGGCCGACCACCATGATAATACGGTCCAGATTACCCTGCTTGCAGGGGCAGTTCAGTTTACTCTGCGCAGAGCCAGATTACCCTGTTTACAAGGGCAGATTACTCTGCGTGCGCTTGTGGCCGGGGGCAGTTTCAGATATATATTCTTATAAAATTACCCTGTTGCATGCTTGCACCCAGGGGCAGTTTTAATTACACACCCCGTGTGCACTTGCGCCCAGAGGAATGAGTCTTCGGACTCAGACACAGTTTATTGTCAGAGGCCAAGGCCTGAGCTACGTACCCAAGGGGACCGGTAGGAGGAGCTCACGGTTATCAGATGAGTGGAGTGACTTATTTTTGGTTGGTTTAGACCCGGGTAGGGGTAAATAGATTGTGTGTTGGTTGGCACCTTCCGGCTTATGGGGGTCGGTCAGGTTATGTGTGTATTTATATGTATATCTATATGTGCTATTAGATACTGATAAACAGTAGGACGAAACATCTTCAGGTACGGTTAGTTTAGTTACAGAATAAATAAACTCTCCCCAGTTATCCTCAACTAGATAGACTCAGCTACTTCCTGCTTATATGTCATGTTACTGTTGTTATTCATTTCAGTTGTGTATTTCAGTTGCTTTACATGCTCAGTACCTGTGGTACTGACGCCCGTGGGGCGCTGCATTACTTTCCTGCAGGTACTTATAGACGAGGAGTCGATCCCTCGTGATCCTAGCCAGCACAGAGTTATCAACTCCTGTCATCCGGAGTTTGATATTCAGAGGTGTATTTCATTTTCTTTTGTTGTACAGTACGGGTAGGTCGGGGCCCTGTCCCGATCATTTCTATTGTCATTCCTAGAGGCTTGCAGTCTGTATATATTTTCCTGTGGTCAGTTGAGCTGGTCGTGTGAGGCCGTGCAGTTGTATAACTGTTAGTACTTTTGTTTCTTTTATGTTGGCCGTGTGGGGCCATAGCTTGACAGTAGTGGTGACCTTGCCGGTCACGTAGCTTTCCAATATTTCATTGTCGAGTTACAGATAACTAGACAGCATGGTGGCCTTGTCGGCCCGCATAGGCTCCCCTATATTGATATGTTTCTGGTTAGCTGTTAGTACAGGTTCAGGTGGCTGTAGGCCTAATCAGCCGGAGGCTGTATTTACAGCCGTTATATAGCCCGTTGTTTCCCTGAATCTGAGTTAGAGCCAGCCAGGCACTCGATGTGCTCAGGCTCAGTAGTCTAGCAGTTTAGGTCCTAGTAGGGCACCAGGTGCCAGTCATACCCCCCAAGGCGGGGCGTGACACTAACGACTCGTCGTGCCCGTCGTTACAACTGAAACATGTACTACGAACCTCCACTCGACAACTCTTCATGTTGACTCATTACTTGACTCGACGAGTCACCATGTAAATCTCCACCCCTGGGCTCCTGCCGAGGCTCAATTTTTAGGTGATTTCTAGTGTGTTGTCGTGATATCTCTGTGTCACGGAGGTAAATTAGCTCGACCACCTCTGTGCCACGGAGCCATTCCCTGACGAGCAAAATTTTGTACATTCCTTATTTACTATAAATTGAACCCTTAGCTTCTAAAATCATTTTGTCAAAAATATTTTCTGAAAACCGTAAAGAAGCAAAGGGAGAAGTGAAGAACTCACCTAGGGTTCACCAAATTTACATTCTTTTTTATCTATTCTTGTAAGTACATTACCTTAACAATGTTTTTAAGTATTTGTATGAACATGAGTGGCTAAAACCCTTCCTCTAGGGTTGAGGCTACGTGATATGATTGTAATTGCATGAATTCATTTTGGTTTGAATTGTTAATTGTTGTTTTGTCTTACATTCTACATTATGGTTGTTTTTATGCTTGATCACCATGAAAACAAATGCGTTAAGCTTAGGTAAAAGCTTGAAAGAGCAACCCTAGGCAAGAATTAGAGAATGTAGGGAGAAAGTTCTTATCTTTCGATATGATTCGCAACTAGGATAGAAATTATACCTAATTTGCCTTGCTTGGTTGATAAGATGGGATGATAGCAAGACACCGGCTTAGAATTGTCACTCCACCACTTGTAGAAGCAGTTGTGAAGCTAAGTTGAGTTAAATGATTAGAGGTACAAAAGTCCATAATCAAGAGCATAAACCCCGTAAACCACATCCATGTAGTTGAATTGCCCACGAACTAGGATGTCACATCCCCGCTCAACAATGTAGTTGTGAGGTTTTTAGAGGCTCGAGAGACCATGAACATCGCATTTTCAACTATGTGAGATAACAATTGATAATTTCATACTTGAACCATTACAAAGTATAGCATTGCATGATTATCCAGCCTTAGCTCTAGTTGCTTCTTATATTGTTTCAGATTATTTCTATGACCACCCCTAGATTTAATTATAATTTAACGAAAACTTCTATAATCAACACTTGTGAGGGTTAATCTCACACTTGAACTTCATAATTTGCTGAATTGGTCCAGTCCCTGTGGGTTCGACATCCGGCTCTTAAAAAGGGCCACTGTATTACTTGTACGACCGCGTGCGCTTGCGAGTGCGCTGGAGCGCGAACAAGTTTTTGGCGCCGTTGCCGGGGACAGGCGAAGTTTAGTAAATTTTTCTGTTCTTGTGTGATTTTTAATTTCCTTAAGTGTTGAGAAACTTGGTCTTAGTCTGACATATTGCAGGTGACAGGTTGTCCTTGCAGAGCTGTCAAGGAATAGAGAGCTAGTGGAACCGTTGCTTGAACCAGAGCGTTAAATTAATTTACACAGGAGGGAAGCTCTAGAGCAAAAGCTAAAGAGACTTCAAGAGAGGATACAACAACAACCACCAGTAGGACAAGCAAAGTTGTCACCTGAGATCATGGCAGCCAAACTAGTTCGCGAGTGGCAATCCCACTAGCGACAAATGTGAACTCTAGTATCCATAAACCGGAACCTGGAGGAAACTTTGAATTGAAGCAGAATATGGTGCAGCTGTTACATTCTAGTGGTCAATTTACTAGGATGGCACATGAGGACCCGCAGCAGCACTTACAGAACTTTCTTGAGATTAGTGACACATTCGTCCCCACCGGAGTGTCCACAGATTATGTCCGACTAACCCTCTTCCCATTTTCATTGTTGGGGGAGGCAAAGAGGTGGTTGAAGTCTGAGCCACTGAACTCCATAACTTCTTGGGATGATTTGGCAAAGAAGTTCCTTATCAGATTCTTCCCGTCAGGCAAGACTGCCAAACTTAGAAATGAGATATTGAGTTTCAAGCAGAGCCGGATGAGAACTTGTATTTGGCTTGGGAGAGATTCAAGTCATTAGTGAGAGACTGTCCCCATCATCAGCAATCCAATGAAGTGCTGGCCCATACCTTTGTAGAAAGTCTAGACCCACACACAAAAATTTTACTAGAATCTACATCGGGTGGACAAGCCTTAGAGAAGACTTATGATGAGCTGTACACTTTGTTGAATAGAATTGCTCGGGGAAATCCAGAGTGGCACAGCGAGGCAGCCAGAGGGGCAGGAAAGAGAGCAGGCCTGATAGAGGTAGATGGTATGAATGCTTTGGCGGCACAGCTAGCTTCATTTCAGTATCAGATGATGACTCAGTTCAGTAAACTGAGTATGAACCAACAACAGGGTCAAGTAAACGCAGTTCAGCAAGCTCCGAGTTGGTGTGAAATCTACGGAATTAATAGGCATAATGCAGAATCATGCGGAGACAATCCGAAATCAGTCAATTTTGTTGGGAATGTTCAAAGGAACAATCAAAATTTTGGGAACAATTACAACAAGAATTGGCAAAGCCACCCAAATTTTTCTTGGGGTGGAAATCAAAGGCAAAGTTACCAGCAACCTCAGCAGCAGCAGTATCAGCAGAACAGGCAGATTAATGGCCAGTTGAGCAGCAACATTGAGGAGACGTTGCAGAAAATCATGGAGACCCAGACTCAATAACATAGAATCAGGCAAGGATGGCATCAGATTTGAAAAATCAATAGTTGGCCACCCGCAATCTAGAGAAGCAGATGGGTCAAATAGCAGTTGCTCACCACATGAGATCGTAGGGAGGACTACCCAGTGACACAAATACCAACCCCCACTAGGTCAATTCCATCAGTCTGAGGAGTGGCAAGCAATTATTTGATGCGACACCTAAAGGGAAGAGAAATGAGGTGTAGCCAGAGTTGGTTAGAATAGGACCATCCACTGACAAGGAAGAGAATCAGAGTGTTGCACAACAAAATGCACAATCATCATTGCAACCAGCACAGAGACCACCACCACCATTTCCACAGAGATTCAAAAAGAGCAAGGAGGAGGAATGCTTCAAAAAGTTCTTCGAGATCTTCAAATAACTTCACATAAATTTGCCTTTGCTTTATATTTTGCAGGGAATGCCCAAGTATGCTAAATACTTGAAGGATGTGATGGCCAACAAAGTCAAATTGGTGGATGTCCAGACGATAGCACTGACTGAGGAGTGTAGTCACAGGGTGATGAGCAAGATACCTAAAAAGCTCAAAGACCCAGGGAGTTTTACCCTCCCCATAAAAATTGGTAAAGCTGAGGTGATAAGAGCTTTGTGTGATCTAGGGGCAGTAGTTAATCTAATGCCCCTATCTTTATTTAACACCTTGGGGTTGGGTTAACCGAGACCAACAAGATTGATGCTGCAGCTGGAAGATAAGTCGCGAATGGCACCGGATGGAATTATAGAGGACCTTCTCATCAAAGTGGGTAAGTTCATTATACCCGTTGATTTTATCATATTGGATTTTCATGTTGATGATCAGGTACCCTTAATCTTGGGACGGCCATTCTTGTCCATTGGAGGAGCCATTATCGATGTGAGAGCAGGGACCCTGAAAATGAGGGTCGAGGATGAATAAGAACTCTTCCGAGTCAACCAAGAGATTAACGCTCCCACACACTACAGAAACCTGTGTAAGGTCAGTGTTTTGTCAGAGGATAAGTGTGGGGTGGCAGATTCCACAGGTCCACGGCCAAAGGAACTTATTAGTTTTCAGCCCGAGTCTAATGAAGGGCTTCAGTATGAGAAGAAGTTGGAGGAAGAGAGGGACAGAGTGGAGGTTGTTCTCTCTAAAAATCAAAGAGAAGAAGATGGTTCTCGAAAGGGAACCCAGGTATAAGGATGTCCTGAAAAGGATAGTTCACGTCGTGCCGCGACATAAAATTAGGCGCTTCTTGGGAGGCAACCCAAGGGTACCATAGGTAGAATTTGTAATTATTGTTTGTGTTGATTTTGTTTATTTTCATCGTGTTTGTGTTTTTGGTGGAAATTTAATCACAGATGGAGGGGAAATCTGAGTACCCTTAGAGGAGGAAGCTAAGAAGCATGGAAGAGGGAAAGTGTGGGGTCAAATACCCACTTATGCAAATAGGAAGAAAAACTTGTTGTTAGCTAGGCATAGAGGCCCAGGGAGTATTTCTCACCCTTTTGAATTTTAATTAGATGCTTTGGGGACATAGCATGATTCAAGTGTGGGGTAGGAGGAAAATTTAAAAATTTTGTGCTTAATGATTTTTGGTGAATGTAGTGCTTGATACATATTGGAAAATTTTTGAATTGAGCATGACTTCACCACCCGTTGGTTTTTCTTTTCGGTTCTTTTCCGACGGGGGGTCTTTGAACCGAAGAATAAAAATTTTCTTTGTCTGTATATAGTGTTTTTAGTCATAGTTAGAGACTATTTCCGATGATGGATGGATGACGACCGTCTTGAGGGAAAATTAGTCAATAGGTTTTGGTTTTGAACCCGTAGCTCATTGATTTTTTGATGTTCTTGCTGTGTGTTATACATTATTGTAAGATGCAAGTGTGGTTAGTGTTGAAGCATGTAAGAAGTGTATAACTTTGATTGAGACACCTAAACTCGTGAATGTGACTCGATGTGATTCTAAGCTTAATTCTGAATTTATGTGATTAGCTGAGTTAAGAGTCTACTGAATGTGTCTTGAATTGAGCATGTGCTGAGAGTGTAAGGTTTTTGAATATTCCATGCTATTGTGGAGTGTCTAGAACTTGCCTGGTGTGTATACAAAATGAAATGAAGGAGATAGAGTGTAGGAGATGATTTAGGCATTTCCTTGAATGAGCCAAATTTCTAACCCTTGCCTTACCTAACTTGAATATTGAATCCTTGTTAGCCCCATTGAGCCTTAAGCCTATTCTTTGATAGCTACAACATAAGCTTAATCGTTTTTCTTTCATTAGCCCTGAAATTGATCCTAAACTCCTAAGCGCTTAAGTGAAAAATCCGAAAGAGTAAAGGAGTGAGAATCGGGAAAAAGAAGGAAAAATAACAGTTGTGGAAGTTGAGAAAGGTCAAAGGTGAACTTGTTTGAAAATTCTTGAGTATTGGTAGGGAGTAAGAAAATAAATGAATGAAAAAGTTGCTTAAGTACTCCTTACTAATAAGCTAAGTGTGCTTAAAGAAATGGGAACAAGAAGAGGAAATTTAAGAGTGAAAAGCAGGAGGGTGAAGCAAGAGAAGAGATGTCCATAATGAAGGTGCGACGTATTAAAAGCGCTTGGGAAAGATAGCCATTGTTATTATCCATAATAGTACCTACCCGTCCCTAAGCTTACATTACAACCCAATAAGTCCTACTTGATCTTACATTCACACATCCTTTAATTAGTGGAGTAATACACTAAAGGCAAGCTTATGGATCACTACATGATGCATGTAAATTCTTTGTGAGTGAGCTAAATTTCCATTTATATACCCATACATGGTGTGATTTGAAATTTTGTGAGTGAAAATGGGCAACTCTCTTGTGTTGTCAGGGCACATGTTTAATGAAAGATAAAATTCATGTCGAATATCTTGATCGGTTGATGTGCATGAGTTTGCTAAGATTGAGAGTCGATTCTTGAGGTTAGGAAGTCTTAACATGGTTGTATTTAATTTTAATGGTTAAATCTTGCATGCTCTATTTTTAACTTGCTATCTTAAATAGTCATTGTAGTCGTAGCTTGAATTATCTTGCTAAATTAGTTATGTGGGAGTCTTCATATGCATGAGATGTAAAAGGGTTGTTCGAGGACGAACAAAGCTTTAAGTGTGGGGTAGTGATCTTGGGCATAATTGCGTGCCCAAGTGCTATTTTATAACTTAGTTTAGTGTTGTTTGTCTATTTATGCACTTACATTGTCATGTGATTTTATGTAAATTTGGATATGTACTAACCAACATGATTAGTTCTTGTTTTTGTAGGTTAAAAATGCATTTGAGGAACTAATTTATGATGGGTAAAGTGGAGGAATGGAATCGGAAGCAAGAAACAAAAGTCGGCAAGAAAACATGCAAAACAGGCCACCTGTGCGACAGCACCATACCATGCCAGGCACAGCTACGCGACAGGGGCCGTGTCACGGGTGCAAACGCGCTACACAAGCAGCGTGCCACGCTTCCATCGCGGCAAGCTTCTACTGAGGCTCAATTTTTAGGTGATTTCTAGTGTGTTGTTGCGATATCTCCATGTCATGGAGGTAAATTAGCGCGACCACCTCCGTGCCACGGAGCCATTCCATGACGGGCAAAATTTTGTACATTCCCTATTTACTATAAATTGAACCCTTAGCTTCTAAAATTATTTTGTCACGAAATATTTTCTGAAAACCGTAAAGAAGCAAAGGGAGAAGTGAAGAACTCACCTAGGGTTCACCAAATTTACATTCTCTTTTATCTATTC
Organism: Datura wrightii; assembly: GCA_035772735.1. NCBI lineage: Eukaryota > Viridiplantae > Streptophyta > Magnoliopsida > Solanales > Solanaceae > Datura > Datura wrightii. The sequence goes on along the minus strand of JASDFA010000006.1, from coordinate 85,089,982 downwards.
TTGTAAGTACATTACCTTAACAATGTTTTTGAGTATTTGTACGAACATGAGTGGCTAAAACTCTTCCTTTAGGGTTGAGGCTACGTGATATGATTGTAATTGCATGAATTCATTTTGGTTTGAGTTGTTAATTGTTGTTTTGTCTTCCATTATACATTATGGTTGTTTTTATGCTTGATCACCATGAAAACAAATGTGTTAAGCTTAGGTAAAAGCTTGAAAGAGCAACCCTAGGCAAGAATTGGAGAATGTAGAGAGAAAGTTCTTATCTTTCGATATGATTCGCAATTAGGACAGAAATTATACCTAATTTGCCTTGCTTGGTTGATAAGATGGGATGATAGCAAGACACCGGCTTAGAATTGTCACTCCACCACTTGTAGAAGTAGTTGTGAAGCTAAGTTGAGTTAAATGATTAGAGGTACGAAAGTCCATAATCAAGAGCAAAAACCCCGTAAACCACATCCATGTAGTTGGATTGCCCACGAACTAGGATGTCACATCCCCGCTCAACAATGTAGTTGTGAGGTGTTTAGAGGCTCGAGAGACCATGAAAATCGCATTTTCAACTATGTGAGATAACAATTGATAATTTCATACTTGAACCATTACAAAGTATAGCATTGCATGATTATCCGGCCTTAGCTCTAGTTGCTTCTTATATTGTTTCAGATTATTTATGTGAGTACCCCTAGATTTAATTATAATTTAACAAAAACTTCTATAATCAACACTTGTGAGGGTTAATCTCAGACTTGAACTTCATAATTTTCTGAATTGGTCTAGTCCCTGCTGGTTCGACATCCGGCTCTTAAAAAGGGTCACTGTATTACTTGTACGACCGCGTACGCTTGCGAGTGCGCTGGAGTGCAAATAGTTAGTCCAAAACATATAACCACAAATTCATAGTGACTATACCGAGTTCTGAAGGCTATTTCCAGTATGTCATGTTCCCTGACCCCAAGCTGGTGGTATCCCGACCTGAGATCTACCTTGGAAAAACAACTGGCTCCATGAAGCTGATCGAACAAGTCATCAATCCTAGGTAGGGGATACCTATTCTTAACTGTAACTTTGTTCAGTTGACGGTAGTCAATATGCATTCTTAGAGTACTATCTTTCTTTCGCACGAACAACGCTGGAGCACCCAATGGAGAGATGTCTAGCCTGATGAAACCCTTATCTAGAAGGACCTTTGGCAGTTCCTTCAGCTCCTTAAGCTCAGCTGGAGCCATTAAATAAGGAGTTATAGAGATGGGTTGAGTGTCTAGGAGAAGGTCTATGCCAAAGTCTATTTCTCACTTGGGAGGGACTCCGGCAAGATCTTCGGGAAACACGTCAAGGAATTCACTGACAACTAGAACTGACCGAATGTTGGGGTCTCAGAGATAGAATCTTTGACCCAAACTAGGTGATAGATACACCTTTTCAAAATGAGCTTCCTTGCCTTAAGGTAGGAAATAAACCGACCCTTAGGCGCTGAAACACTACCCATCCATTCCAAGACTGGCTCATTTGGAAACTGAAACCTGACGACTCTCGTTCTGCAGTCGACTAAGGTATAACCGAAATGTAACCAATCCATGCCAAGAATGAGGTCGAAATTGACCATGTCTAGCTCTACTAGATCAGCTAGAATAACTTTACTCAATGCTGAGACTTGGCAGTTTATATATACTCGGCTGGCTCTAACTGACTCACCAACTAGGGTAGAGACTGTGAACGGTTCTGAGAGGCTACACTAAGATGAACTGAAGTTTGAGGCTACACTGAGTTAAACTGGAATTGAAATCATAAACTAAGGGAACCCTTCTCTACTATTGAGAATCCCTAAGTGAGTTGAGATAAAACACTCTCTACTATTGAGGATCCCTGACTGGACTGAGGAAACACTCTCTACTATGGAGGATCCCTGACTGAGCTAAGGGAGACACTATCTACTATTGAGAATCCCTGACTGAACTGAGGGAGACACTCTCTACTATTGAGGATCCTTGACTGAACTAAGGGAGACACTCTCTACTATTGAGGATCCCAATTATACTAACATGGAAGACACTAATCTGACATCATTCGTCTAGTCTAGGATACTTCAACTAATTAGAGACCTGAGTGTTCAGCTAATCATAGCATACTGAATTCATTAGAGTCTAATCAGGGCTATTTCTACTAACAAGAGGCCCAAAAATCTGAAGAATCATGATCATGCTTTATCATCGAAATTCATAATATCATATACCCAAAATCGTAGTATAAATCATGCGTTTATATTCACAAAAACTCATAGGTTCTAATCATGCTTTAACATATATACAAAATCATGTGTTCTAGATTTATGAGAACTCATACATTCAAATCATGCTCTATATATATATATATATATATATCAAATTCATGGTAAAAGCATGTAAATAATTAATGAGGCCATTTCTCGCAAACAGTGCAAATTCATAGTAAAATTCTAGAAGATCGTGCTACTATCATATCATGTACATAAATCATTAATTTGGGAGAATTTTAATAAACATACATAGCTACATATCATGAGAGTCTTGGAACCTGTAGGGGACATGTGAGAATTCATTCATAGATTGAAACCCTAAGGCATGCTTTTCTAGAAATTAAGAAATTAGGGTTTTAACATAAAATTTTGGGACACAAGGATGAAAGCAAGTCCTTTTTGAAGTCCCACACACCTGGTAGAAAAACTCCCTTAAAGGTCTTGAAGCTTGCAGCACCTTGTAGAGAAACCCTAGGCCTAGGATCTTGAGGAGAGAAGGAGAGAAGATGAACTTATGATGTTTTTTTAGAATGAGGGAATAGACTAGGAATACCCCTTAAATTCGACTCATATGATACCCAAAACGACCTCACTTAGGGATTAGAAACATAAAATTTTACTAAAATACCCCTGGGATTTCGATCCAAAAACTGTTGGTCCAGTGACTATGACCCACACCATGAGTCATTAGTCCTTCCCATGGCTCATGGTGGCCACCTGTTACTTCTGGGGCAAACTTACAGCTTCTAATTCTTTGACACAAGACTGGACAGGACGAGTCATTACATGTTACAATGACTCGTTATTTCACTCATCGCCACCACTGCTTCACCTGAACAAATTCTATAATCCTTCCAATGGGTCGTCAATCGTCCCAATGAGTCGTTACATCCTTCCGTTGTTTCTGACCCATACTTTGAAACCTTTTGAACTCCACTTAGTGACTCATTAGGATGATCTATTACTTGGTGTAACGATTCATTACTTGACTCCTTGATTCTGAAAAGTTTGGACTGTTGACTTACAACGGCTGCATCAAATGGATCATTGTCTCTCACAACAACTCATTACTTCCTATCGTGGTTTCCAAAGTCCTGTTTCACCCATTCTAAAACCCTTCAAATGGCTCGACCTAACGAGCTATTAGAGCAACCAACGACCCGTCACCCGAGTCGTTTTGAGGCATTTTTGCTGATTTTCCTACTGAACTTCATCTAACTCTAGCGTCTGATCAAGGAAACTCTTGGGGCGCTACAGTTTCGGTGGAGAGCATGGGTGTGAAGGATAGCTAGCTACGAAGAGGTTCCAATTGAAATACTTGATCATCATGTTCGGAAGCTAAGAAACAAAGAAGTAGCTTCAGTAAAGGTTTTGTGGAGAAATCAGCGTGTTGAGGGAGCTACATGAGAATCTGAAGCAGATATGATGGCCAAATACCCCCATCTATTCCCTTCTGATTCACTTCCAGTTTGAGGTATCAGTTTCCTCCTTAGTACTCTATTCAATTTCATGTTTAGTTCATGTGTCCTAGTTCCTTTCATGTCATAGCATGTATGTGTCCGGTGGTTTGCTATAGGGTTAAAAACCGACACGCAAGTGCACGTGGTCAAACAAGTAATAAAGTGGCTAAGTAAGCCAAGTATCGAACCAAGGAGACTCTGGATAAGTAAAATTGCTCAAGTATACTATATTCTATCTTACTTCTAAATATGCTGACAACAACGTAACCAAAAGTTAAATAATTTTTGTTTATAAATTAGATACTAAAACTATTAACAAATATTTAATTTGAATTGAAACTATGGATATGAGCATGCCAAGGTTAAGAACAAGTAATGAACTTGATTATAATCATAATTTGGTTATTCTTCTCTTCTAGTTGCTAGCCAAGAACATTAGCCTAGAGATTAAAACTCTCGTATTTAATCTCACTTAAGAATCATAAACCATCCGTCTACATTTCTGTGATCAAATGCAATTTATGACCTCGCAATACAATTCCGGTTCCTAAATTGACTAATACGGCTTTCAAGTATATTTCTATCAGGAAAGCACATCAAATCCCAATTTTCCCAAATCAAGTTAAGAACAATACCCTATTAATTCACAACTTTCCAATTTCGTGCTCTCTCGAGTGAAATAGGACTTTTTAGATGTACATTAATGTCGGCCACACACTAATGCAGTAGAAACAAGAATTAATAGAACAACATAGAAGAAGAAGATGAAAAACCATACAATTCAATAATCAAAATTCATCACCGTTGTTCATAACCTCAGCAAGGAAGAGAATTAGCCACTCATTTGTGGATTAATCATCCTAAAACAAGTGTTAATCATACAAACAATTGATTGAAAGAAGAAAGAAAGAGAGAAAAACCCTTAGCTTTTTCGTCCCTCAACTGCCTGTAACCCACGTCCTTGCTCCACCAAGTCTGAATTATGAAAAATGAACTTAAGTGTGCTATTTATAGTAGTAGGACTCTTTCCCGGAATAGCAAGCAACGTGTCACGGAGTGCATCGCGGAGCACTGCCTCCGTGACACGCTACGGACGCGGAGGCTCTCTGGAAATCACCCGAACTTGGCCCCGGCAGCACCCTGCCGCGTTGGCAGCGTGTCATGCTGCTTGGGCAGCGCGTTGCCACCTCTTGGTCACGCAGCCAACCTGCCGTGGCACGTTTCCAACACGCAGGTGGGCTGTTGTGGTCGGCCTGCCTGCCGTGGCACGTTGCCAACGCGCAGGTGGGCTGTTTTGTGCCTCCTCTTTGCCGATGTTCGAGTGTTAATTCCGTTTCCAAGCCTCTACTTCACCAACTCATGGATTAGTTACTCAAAAGTCACCAAAACCTACAAAACAAAGGCTAATCATGTTGGTTAGCACATATCTTTACTTCATATAAAATTACATGAAAATGTATACAATAACTTAGATAAACAAGACTAATTTAAGTCATAAAGCGTATCTCGGGCATGCTATTTTTGCCCGTGATCAGTATGTATGATTCATGAATTCAGTTTAGTCATCTATTTCAGTTCGAAGTCAGTCACTCCATTAGTTTTCAGCTTTAGATATTCAGTATTTGGGATGACAGTCTATTCCCCAGCTTTTCAGTATGTTCATTCGAGGATGAATGTTCTCAAGGGGGAGATATTGTAATACCCCGAAAGTTCATAAGATCATACCGAGGGTTCAAGTGAAGAAAGCGATAAAATGTTGTCCAGGTCACAAGACGAGTCATCTAGTGACCCATGGGGTGACATCAGGAGTCGTTAAGTGACTCATGAGGTAACAAAAGGTTGACGAAGACACATGGTTTAGGGGTGACCACGAAAGGCAGCCACGAGCAGTGATGTGACTCCATGACTTATGGAGTTGGTCGTGGTCAAGGGAAGGTTCGGATGGTTACTGTTAGGCAGTGTACCTAACAATTGGGTCACCATGAGTCGTTAGGTACACCACGAGTCGTGGTGACCCTCGTGGTGACTAGCAGTATGAATTTTTCCTGCATTTTAGTAAGGGTGTATTCATAATTCCTAAGCCCCTAGGTTCTAGGCAATGCCATTTAAGCTCGGTTAGAAGGGGTAAGAGTACTTAACCTATCATAAACCTTTTCATTCCATGCATGTAAAATTAGAGTGAACCATTGGATATCAAGCTTGAGAATCCCCAAGGTTCTTCCCCAAATCTCTCAAGCAATCAAGCAAGGGTGTGAAATAGATTTATCCAAGTATGTAGGATAATGAAAGGGAGTATTCGTTCACTTCCATGCCCAAATCCCCTTCTAAATTCATGAAATTCAAGGTTGATGAATCTATGGGGTTTTACCCAATTCGTGAAATTCTCTAAGTATCTACCATGGGTAAATTCTATTCATGTTTCTAATGTTTTTTTAAGATTCATGGGCATGTTTTATAATAATATCAATTACAAATTTATGATTTAAAAAGTTTTACAATTATGATGCCCAATTTGAAAGTTCATGAAAGGTTGAAAGTATGATCTATATTTTTAAGTATGATGAAATGTCTATGATGAAAGTATTATTTCGAATTACTCATGTTTATATCCATGATTTTGACTATCTCAAAGCATGTATAAGTTTGGGAAAGCTCATACGATCAAGTATGTTTCATGGTTTACTTCAATTTCATGTTATTAGTTTACCATATGATTTTGGAGTCTAGACTCCCACTTTTCAGCTTGTGTTATGGTTTGAGCTGAGACTCCTCATGATATGTTTTCAAATTATGCATGTACTATTATGATTTAACTTTGTCGCGAGATGATGATTTAGCTTCGTTGAAAAATGATGGAAAGCATATGCATATTTTTGGGAATAGTGTCTAGCACCGAGTAGGCTAAGGGTTCAGTCAACCCTGTGCCTCAGAACTACATGCCAACATAGGTATGTTCCAATTATTTGGGACCTCCCTTGTGAGCTTTCCCTACCCCTTAGGGGCCCTCAGCTTGATATTGATATCATGATAGTGCCCTTAGCCCTGGCAAGGCTTTGTACGACGCTGTCCACTTGAGTGTAATATTCAGGACCACGTAAGCTCTATCGTGGTAATGTCGGTTATATGACGAGTCTCCCATTGTTCCTCATGATTTCAATTATGTATGTTCATTAGAAATGATATTATGTTTTCAATAGGTTTGACCCAATGTTCAGTTTTACTTAGGATTATCAACTTCAGGTTTGGGTCATTCAAATCAGTTGTGATTTTCAGTGATGTTTAAATCATGTTTACAGATAATAGCATGCAAGCCTTACTCTCACAATCTTATGTTGAAATGTTTTATGATATGCATGATTTTAGTTCTTATTCAATGGTGTTGCTTACCTTGCATACTCGGTACATTCCAAGTACTGACCGCATACTCTATGTTATATCATTTCCTGATACAGGCTTGGACGTTCAGGTTCAGTCCCGTTGCTAGCCAGATCCTCAGAGTTAGTATTCTCTCAGCCTTGTTGGTGATCCCTCATTCTTCGAGGACCTTCTTACCAATTTATTAGTGAGTTGGTTGGGGTCCTGTCCCATAAACTCGTCAGATTTTAGAGGCTTATCAAACACAATATGTATTCATCTTCGAATCAGTGTTATGTATTTCCTTGTGAAGATATTATTGTATTTTCAGGCTTCCGCTATTTCAAATGTTAGATTTCCACATTTATTATGTTGAGCTTTAGTTGTCATGATCATGCCATGAGTAGACTTGCAGCCAATTATGGTTCTAGGTTCCGTGTCTATATCCGGACCTATGTTCAGATCGTACACCCAGGTAGGTTATTCTGTGTTATTTGTACCTTCCATACTTATAGGGGCCAGGTTAGGTTCTTGTTTGAATATTACCTGTTAGTTATAGTTCATGTTTGTGAGATCGTATAGGTTAACTTCTGGCTGTTATTATTGATTACTTTCAGTTCCTCTATCAGCTACTATTCAGTTTATCATTACTACCATACATATTCGGTACATATTATACTGATGCCCACTCATGGGGTGCTACATACTTGCTTGTAGGTTCATATAGGTTTTGAGACCTCCGTAGTATCCATTCAAATTCAGCAGATTGGCTAGCTTCTTTCCTCCGGAGTTGCCATACAATTAGAGGTTCCCTTGTCTTTTGGTGTATAGTTTTTGGGTAGTCCGGGGCCCTATCCCAACTAATATCTTACTTTTTAGAGGCTTGAAGACTACAGGTGGTTAGACATGCGTTGTTGGCCATGTGGAGCCTAATTGTATTATCAGTTGGTAGCCTTGTTGGCTTGTATATATGTATATGTGCGCCTATCTTCCTTTTGATATGATTTAGACAGTATGATTGTCTTATGGGTCCACAAAGGATGACGCTATTATTGTAACTGTTGGATCAGCTGTTTTTTCACAGGTATATGTTGCGCACTGGCCGGCCTAAGTATGGTTTGAATCGAGATATAGCTGATTATTTTCTTGAATATGGGTTACTGGTATGCACCAGAAGTGTTTTATGTCTAGCTAGGTCAGCTCAGGGTCCAATATGGCATTAGGTGCCAATTACGCCTTCCAAGGTGGACCGTGACACCAAATTCCTTGGCAACGGCGCCAAATTAATGATATCGCCCTTGGTCAACCTCAACTAGTGATCATGTATGCGGTCGATATAGTATAATTACCCAACTCAGGAGTAGGGATCAAATCCGCAAATATTTTGTTAGGCCAAGACTATTAAGCAGTTCTCAATATAATTTGTGCGTTGAGATTCTATTCAAGTTAGGGTGAAGAGAGATTATAGCTATCACTAAAAATATAATTTCTTAAGGATTAAATCAATATTGAGAAAAACTAGAGAAGTTTCCCTAAATTTGGATTGATCCCCCCAAAATCACTCAAAAGGGTTAATTGAGAATGGGCTTATAGTGAATATGCAAGCAATTAACTTAGGCAACTAATGGGTATCTTTTAACAATTCCAATGGTGTCGATCTACATTAATTTTATCAAATTGGAGAGAACTTCTTTCTACCCGATTGCATTTTGCCAATTAAATTTCTCCTATGTCTAGGTGAATCTATTAAACAAGGGTTAGAGCCTTGGGTTATTGTTGATTCATAGTAACTAAAACTAAATTGGCTCTTTCAAGCACAATAAAGGCAATTGGGTAGGATTGGATGACTTTCATCACCAATCACACTTTACAAACCCTAAATCAATTAAATATTCTCAAGCCCAGTGTCACGCCCCACCTTGGGAGGCATAACTGGCACCTAGTGCCACACTGAACTCTGAGTTGGCCTAGCTGGGCATATACACCCTCGGTGCCTGCCAGCAACACATAATCAAAAAAATAGTTATATCTCGGCTGTAAATACAGCCTTAGGCCAACAAGGCCACGCAATGAACTTGTATAAAAATAGTTAACACAACAATCACAATAATAAAAGGATCCTATGCAGGCCGACAAGACCACCATGTTGTTTAAGTCATAACAGAAGGAAGGCAGGCAGTATATCATATGTATATATAAACTACAATCAACAAGGCTGCTAACAGATATCTAAACTAGGCCCCACACGGCCAACATACAAAACATAACACACATAGGCCCCACACGACCAACAACGAACAACTAACTAGAACTGTAGTCTGCAAACCTCTAAGAGTGAAGTAGTGGTCAGGACAGGTCCCTGAACTACCCCAAAAATATACAATAAAAACAAGCAAATCTTCTCTAGCTAGAAACTCTGAAGGACAGGAGTTGACCAATCTGCTGACCCTAAGAGCTTCTAAGGAGGTCTTGAAACTCATCTGTCCGAACCTGCAGGCAAGTATGCAGTGCCCCAAATATGGGCGTCAGTATAATATGTACCGAATATGTAAGGCAGTAATAGAAATAGCTGAATTAAAGTTGCTAAAAGAACTAAAAGTAATTAGCAAAAGGAATCAGAATCTAACTTGCGCAATGTCATAATCATAAGCTACAGCTAGCAGATAGTACTCAAACAAGAACCTAACCTGGCCCCCATAAGCCTGGAAGGTACAATCGACATAAAGATAACCTATCCGGGCCCCATAAGCCCCAGTAAGTGCCAATCAGTCGATATATCCTTATTGGTACCCCTAAGGCCCCACAGTGACTGCAACTGCATCTCGGGCTCACCAAGACTTAGTGAGGGTCGTTAATGCCATATTAGCATGAAAGGAGTTCATAAGAGACTCTCAGATGGCCCCGAAGGCTTTACTTTAGTCCTTTCAGACAATTAATAGCTCCGTAAGCAATTTAGGTTCGAAGCTCCGAAAGCAATCTGTAGCTCCATAAGCGATTAGCTCCGTAAGCGTCATTAGCATTGTAGCTGCATAAGCAATTTATAGCTCCATAAGAAGTTCGTACAACTAGCAACCCCTCAGCGATTCATGGCGAGAGGCCGTACAAAATACAATTAACCCCAACTAGGGATATTATGCTACAATCTCAATTCTATTCCTATCGACTAACTACAACATTCGAATTCTTAAGTTGTTACAGAAGCACAAGCCTTAATTGCCAAAGAGGTTAGTTTTAACATACTTTAATCGTCAATTTCTGTTCATCCAATCAGTTCCAACCTAAAGTCGGTAATTCCTCCAAATTGCAGCCCTTATGTTGAGAGAATAAAGCTATTTTCAATTCAAGGAAATGGCTAGTAACAATGTCCTTAAAGCACATTAATCTAGAAATCAAACTCTATCTAATTCAGCCGAAAGCTTACAAATTCTCGAGAGTTTAGAAGGTAGAAATACTTATTTATCACTTGTAGACACCTAGGACTCAATTAGAATTGATTCCTACAACTTCTACTCTGCAGGACTCCGACAATCTGAGCTAGTTTTCAAGAAAAACTCCATAGATATGCTCCTCGTAGGCCCGAAACTTGTTATCCAAGATGAATTTGCAATTGAATGAAGTCTAACAGCGTAATTTGGCGAAAATCTTGTAGAATCCTTGCTCAAGTTGTAACTTCTTCCTTGGGGAAATATTTAAATGGATCACCAAAACATAAGGGAGTATATATATAATTTGAGGCTGTGAAAGGGGGCGGCGCGTGCCGCCCATAGCGCTAGAACACGGGCACGGTGCACCGGGCTGTGTGCAGGCATGGCTGGGCGGCGCGGCGCTTGGTGCCCCCTGCCTCTATCCCCGGCCTCCTGCTCGCTCGACCACATGCTCGCATGCTCATCCCTTGTGCCCTCTCCCACTGCGTCGTATTATAAAACTCTCAACATGCATACGCACACTCAATTAAATGATAGAAACTTACGGAGTGTAACAGCATCCCCCCTTAGGAACATTCTCCCTCGAATGTAATCTAAGCTTTAAGAGACTCAACTCTTTAGCCATTTCTGGGAAAAATTTTGGCAAAGTCTCCTCTATTATATGGACTATCAAGAAACTTGAAACACAGAAAGTCTAGCATAGGCGTCTCACAGGATGCTACAAGAAACTATACAACAAAGCTCCATAACAAAGAAGTGAGCAACTAATCGACATTGATAACATAAGCAGCAAAATAATAACTGAATAACAATCTCACCTCAACTGCACAATCTGAGTCAAGCCTGAAATAAGTAAGATCTATAATTTTGTGTTTAAATTTCTTGAAAATTAAATAGGATTCTCTCTTGATGTGAGTGGCATCACTTCCTTGGGAAGCATGCTTGAATGTGTTCAAAGTAAAAGATTTGATTGAGACAAGAGTGCAGTGAGCTTTGGGGCAAGCTTTGAATGTAAATTTTTAATGTCTTAAATATACCATGTGAGCTTGTTTGATAACCCATGCCCCTTGTTTTGAGTGAAAGAAACAATTTGGAATCTTGCCAATCGTTCGTGGATACCCTTTGGAGCATGCACAAAATTATTAAGTCTTTTCTCTTCATTGAGTCTCTGAATCTAGAACTCATATCGTCCTCAGCTTCCCAAGTCATCTCCTCTATATTTCTATTCCTCCATAAGACTTTAACTGAGGCTACATCTTTAGTCCTCAATCTACAAACCTGCTGATCTAGTATAGCAACTAGAGTCTCTTCGTAGGATAATTCCTCAGTTACTTGAACATCCTCAACTGGAACAACTCGAGATAGGTCCCCTATGCACTTCCGAAGCATTGACACGTGGAAAACTGGATGAACAGATTCTAGCTCTGAAGGCAATTCTAATTCATAGGCTAATCGGCCTATCCTACGAAAGATCCGATATGTCCCAATAAACCTAGGTCTAAGCTTGCCCTTTTTGCCAAAACTCAATAACGCCCTTCATAGGCAAAACCTTAGGGAATACCTAGTCAACAACATCAAACTCTAAGTCTCTACACCGAACATCAGAATAGGACTTCTGACGACTCTGGGCTGTCAGAAAATGCTCTCTAATAAGTTTCACTTTTTCTTCTTATTGATATCATATTAGGTCTAATCAACCCTGATTCCCTTACTTCAAACCAACCTATGGGGGACCTACATTTCTGTCCATATAAAGCCTCATAAGGCGTCATCTGAATAGAGGAATGATAATTGTTATTGTACGCAAACTCAATAAGAGGTAGGTGCTCGTCCCAACTCCCTACGAAGTCTAGCACGCACACTCATAACATGTCCTCGAGTGTTTGAATCATGCGCTCAGCCTAGCTATCTGTCTGGGGATGAAAGGTTGTACTCAAATTAACCTGTGTCCCCAAACCTTTTTGAAATGATTTCCAGTATCTTTTCGTGAAATATGCACCTCTATCGGAGATGATAGATACTAGGACACCATGCAGTCAAACCATCTCCTTAATATACAACTTACCATAATCTTCAGCTGAAAATGTAGTCCTGACTGGCAACAAATGGGCTGATTTCGTCAACCTGTCGACAATGACCCAAATAGAGTCAAATTTACACCTGGTGCTAGGTAACCCTGTGTCACGCCCCACCTTGGGGGGTATGACTGGCACCTGGTGCCCTAGTAGGACCTAGACTGCCAACTGGTGAGCCTAAGCACGTCTGGTGCCTGGCTGGCTCTAACTCAGATTCAAGGAATCAACGGGCTATATAATGGCTGTAAATACAGCCTCTGGCCGACTAGGCCTATAGCCACCTGTACTGTATCATCAGCTAACTAGAATCATCTCATATAGGGAGACCTATGCGGGCTGACAAGGCCACCATGCTGTCTAGTTATCTGCAACTCAACAATAGAATACTGAATAACTACGTGACTGTCAAGGTCACCACTACTATCAGACTATGGCCCCACACGGCCAACATAATCAACAATGCTAAACAGCTAAACAAAACGCACGGCCTCACACGACCGGCACAACTAACCACAGGGAGATGAATATACACAATCTGCAAGCCTCTATGAGTACTGAAGAAATGGTCGGGACAGGGCCCCGGCCTACCCATTCTGTACAATAAAAGAAAATGAACTACACCTCTGAATATCAAGCTTTGGATGACAGGAGCTGATGACTCTATAAGCTGGCTGGAATCACGAGGGATCGCCTCCTCGTCTATGAGTACCTGCAGGAAAGTAACAGCGCCCCAAACAGGCGTCAGTACCACTGGTACTGAGTATGCAAAGCAACTAGATACAACTGAATACAAATAACATAACTAGCAATTTTGAATAGCAGGAGATAACTGAATCTGTAAGAACTGATATGAACTGAATCAGACTTTCTGTGCTGTGATAGGGCAGGAGCGTACCTGTAGACGCGGCGGCCTACTGTCTATTAACTAATATATAGTAGTCAAATACATATATATATATATATAGCAAACAACTTTGGCTTATCGAAAGACGGTCAAAAACTTGTTGTTTCTCAAAAGTTCAGAAGGGAGAAATATTCACTTTAAGGCTAGGAGTATATTGGCACTAATTTGGAGAAATTCCACTTACCTTAGTTCGGTAGCACGACGATTCGCCGGCCAAATTTCGCGAAACTAAATCCGTAGGAATGCTCCTTACTGCTTAATACCTCGGTATCTGGAGTTAATTTGAGTTTGGACCACGTTTGACGGCGTAATAGGAAAGAAATTATCAAGAAACCTTCACACCCTCTATTTCTCTTCGAGTTCTGGAAATTAAATGATGAAAATGAAGTTAAAACCCGAAGTTGGAGGCTTATATACTTGGGCCTGGACAGGGCCAACGTGTCACGGAGCCAACGCGGAGGCTCCACCTCCGTGACACGTTGCCATCGCGGAAGGGCTCTGCCCCGGCTCCTTCCGTGATGGTTCGACAAGTTTCTCGTCCAGTCTTTTCCCGGGCCTTTTTCTAGCATGTATGGCTTTCAAATACTCTTAACCAACATGCGAATAGGCCATCTATGTGTTGGGAATTTTACGGGGTGTAACATTCTCCCCCCTTAAGAACATTCGTCCTCGAATGTAAACTTCTATTTAGAGGACTTCTCAACTTACTCAACTTGTTTCTAGAAAAATTTCGGCAGAGTTTCCCCTGTAATATGGACTATCCCAAAAACCTGAAATGTAGAAAAGTCCCATACAGGTATTCCACACAATACTATAGTATTTAAATGACAGATTAAAATAGACCTTCTCATTTATATGTATACTATAAGGCACTGCATGTAATCTAACTATTTCTCTAATATATAATTCGGCATAATCCTTGGCCGAGAAGGTAGCTTTCACTCGCAGGAAATGAGCTGATTTTGTCAGCCTGTCAACTATTACCCAAATAGAATCGTGTCTATGTCTGGTACGGGGTAATCCTGCTACAAAATCCATATTCACTGCTTCCCATTTCCAAAGAGGCACAGCTATGTCCTGAGTTAACCTGCTTGGTTTCTGGTGTTTCGCTTTTACCTATTGGCAGTTAGGACACTGGGCTACAAATTCGACAATTTCTCTTTTCATTCCTGGCCACCAATAATTCTCCTTGATATCATGGTACATTTTCGTTGCACCACCAATTATTCTCCTTGATATCATGGTACATTTTCATTGCACCGGGGTGAAGAGAATAACGGGCGTAATGTACCTCGTCATAATCTGCTGGCGGAGCCCTAAAACATCTGGAACACAGAGGCGACCTTTACATAACAGCACTTCTTCCTCAGTTATCTGAAAATCTAGCCCTTTCCCTTGCTGAATTCTGTCTTTGAGCTGGATCAGGTCAAGATCCTCATACTGCCGTTCTTTTACTTCCACAACTAATGATGACATGGCGGTATTCTGAATTACCGCTTTGTTGTCCTCTATGTCTGCTATACGAACGGCTAGGCTGGCTAATTGATGTATCTCCCTGATCAACTCCCGCTGCTCGGGCTGCAAATGTGCCAAACTTCCCATGGATTTACGGCTGAGAGCATCTGCTACTACGTTGGCTTTTCTTGGATGATACAGAATATCCACATCATAATCTTTTAATAGCTCCAACCAACGACGCTGTCGCAGATTGAACTCCCTCTGGGTGAGGATATACTATAGGCTCTTATGATCTATGAAAATATCCACATGGACTCCATACAAGTAATGTCTCCATATCTTTAAGGCGTGGATCACAGCGGCTAACTCCAGGTTGTGGATAGGGTAATTCTTTTCGTGTTTCTTCAGCTGTCTGGAAGCATACGCAATCACCTTACCATGCTGCATCAACACACAACCCAACCGAATGCCTGATGCGTCATAATACACTGAATAACCTTCTGTACCTTCCGGCAATACTAACACTGGGGCGGAGGTTTATCTGTCTTTTAACTCCTGAAAGCTCTGCTCACATGCCTCTGTCCACTGAAACTTCGCTGCTTTCTGCGTCGGTTTGGTCAGAGGTGCTGCTATAGTAGAGAATCCCTCAACAAATCTCCTGTAATATCCCGCTAACCCCAGAAAACTGCGGACTTCAGTCGGGGTGGTAGGCCTAGGCCAGGTTTTGACTGCTTCTATTTTCTGCGTGTCAACCTGTATACCAGCATCCGACACAATATGTCCCAAGAAGGCTACTGAGTTCAGCCAGAATTCACATTTGGAGAACTTAGCAATAACTGGCGGTCCCTAAGAATCTGGAGCACTGTCCGTAAATGAGCCTGGTGGTCTGCCTCTGAGCGAGAATACACCAGAATATCATCAATAAATACTATCACGAATAGGTCCAGGTATGGTCTAAAGATGCTGTTTATCAGGTCCATAAATACTGCTGGGACATTCGTCAACCCAAAGGACATAACTAGGAATTCAAAGTGTCCATATCGGGTCCTAAAAGCCTTTTTGGGAATGTCTCTCTCACGAACTCGAACTTGATGATATCCGGACCGCAAGTCAATCTTGGAGAAATATCTGGCCCCCTGTAACTGATCAAACAAATCATCTATTCTGGAAAGCGGATACTTATTCTTTACTGTAACTTTATTCAGCTGCCGGTAATCTATACACATGTGGAGCGAGCCATCCTTCTTTCTCATAAATAGAATTGGCGCACCCCACGGTGAAGTACTCGACCTGATAAATCCCTTATCTAGTAGGTCCTTCAGCTGCTCCTTAAATTCTCTGAGTTCAGCAGGAGCCATGCGATACGGAGGAATTGATATAGGCTGAGTGCCTGGTAGCAAATCAATTGCGAAATCTATCTCCCTTTCTGGGGGAATACCAGGTAACTCGTCTGGAAATACATCAGGGAATTCATTCACCACCGGAATAGACTGAAGTGTCGGAGATTCTACCCGAATATCCTGAACCCTGACTAGGTGGTAGATACATCCCTTAGTTATCAATTTCCTCGCCTGAAGGTAGGAAATAAACCTACCTTTTGGAGTAACTGTGCTACCTTTCCACTCTTGCACTGCCTCTCCTGGAAAGTGGAATCGGACCGTCTTGGTCCAACATTCTACGTTAGCATAGCATGGCACCAACCAATCCATACCCATGATGGCATCGAAATCAATCATTTCTAACTCTACCAGATCTATTGTAGTCTGGCGATCAGCAACCTCTACTGTACACCCTCGATAAATTCTACTAGCTATAATGGAGTCACTGACGGGTGTAGATACTGAAAAGGGCTGCTGTAATAACTCTGGTACGACATTAAACTTTCGAGCCACAAATGGGGTAATATATGACAGAGTGGACCCTGGATCAATCAGTACATAAGCAGGGCATGAACAGATAGTCATCATACCTGTCACTACATATGGAGACGCCTCTGAGTCCTGTCTCCCTGGTAATGCATAGGTACGGCTTGAGCCCGTACCTGAACTGGAGGCTCCTAATCTACCTCGGCCTCTACCTGTTGTACCTGAGGGCCTACGACCTGCCGAGGCTGCTGGAGCTCGTGGCCCTGCGGATCCCCTGTCCTGACTATCTCTGCTCTCTTGTCCCCTGGCCGGACAATCTCTCATGTGGTGCCCCTCCTGCCCGCAAATATAACACCCCGAGGAGCCATATCTACAAGCTCCGATGTGAGGTCAGCCGCAATTAGGGCAGGGTGGGGGTGTAAATCTGCTCTGCTCTCCCCTTCTCTGCTGCGGGGAATCTACTGTTCGAGAACTGCCACCAGACTCTGACTGCCCCCGACGAGCAAATCTACCTCGTTGCTGCTGCTGTGGTGGAGGTGGGGGTCTAGGGGGTCTGTCTGACAATCGGGGCTTGGGTCCTCTCTGAACCTCCCTCTGTGTATCGTCTGATCTATCCCTGCGGCGCTGCTCCTGATTTGTCTGTCTACTGTCCTATTGCTGCTGTCTAAGGCCCTCAATGGTCTGGGCAAAGGCCTGTACTCGGGCAATATCCATATCTTCTCGAAACGTAGCCGTCATGCAAGCTTCAATATATTCCGGGTTCAGACCCATAATGAACCGGTGGACTCTGGATAGCATAGTGTCATAGCAGGCTTGGGAGTCAAACTGTAGGGCATATTCTCGTACACTCCTCGCCCCCTGCTCCAAATGCAAAAACTTATCCATCCGGGCCTGCCGAATCTCCCGTGGCAAATAACGGTCCAGGAAGGCCTCCGAGAAGCTGGACCAGGTCGGAGGGGCAACATCTCTCCCTCGAGACCTTTCCCATCTCTCGTACCATAATACAGCTATGTCCCGCAACCGAAACACTGCCAGCTCAACTAATTCTTTAGGGGTCACATGAATAACCCGGAAAATTCTCTACATCTAATCTAGGAAATCCTGGGGGTCCTCTGCTTGATCTGACCCAGTGAACTGTGGGGGACCTAGTGTCAAAAACTCCCAGACCCTGGAACTACCTGACCCACCTGAAGGCTCTGCTGCTACAGGTGGCATTGACTGGTGTTCGGGCAGTGTTTACTATAGGTTAAAACCGACACGCAAGTGCACGTGGTCAAACAAGTAATAAAGTGGCTAAGTAAGCCACGTATCGATCCAAGGAGACTCAGGATAAGTAAAATTGCCTAAGTACACTATATTCTTATCTTACTTCTAATTATGCTAACAACAGCGTAACCAACAGTTAAATAAGTTTTTGGTTATAAAATATATATATACTAAAACTATTAACAATTATTTACTGTGAATTTAAACTATGGATATGAGCATGCCAAGGTTAAGAACAAGTAATGAATTTGATTATGATAATAATTTGGTTAATCTCTTCTTCATGTTGCTAGCCAAGAACAGTAGCCTAGAAATTAAAACTCTCGTATTTAATTTCACTTTAGAATCATAAACCATCCATCTACATTTCTGTGATCAAATGGAATTTATGACCTAGCAATACAATTCCGGTTCCTAAACTGACTAATACGGCTTTCAAGTATATTTCTATCAGGAAAGCACATCAAAACCCAATTTTCCCAAATCAAGTTAAGAACAATACCCTATTAATTCACAACTTTCCAATTTCTTGCTCTCTCGAGTGAAATTGGACTTTTTAGATGTACATTAATGTCGGCCACACACTAATGCAGTAAGAACAAGAATTAATAGAACAACATGAAAGAAGAAGAAGAAAACCATATCATTAACAATCAAAATTCATCACCATTGTTCAAAACCTCAGCAAGGAAGAGAATTAGCCACTCATTTGTGGATTGATCATCCTAAAACAAGTGTAAATCATGCATACAATTGATAGAAAGAAGAAAGGAAGAGAAGAAATCCCTTAGCTTTTTCGTCCCTCAACTGCTTCTAACCCACGTCCTTGCTCCACCAAGTCTGAACTAATTAAAATAAACCTAAGTGTGCTATTTATACTAGTGGGAAATTTTTCCCGGAATAACAAGCAACGTGTCACGGAGGTCAACGCGGAGCACTGCCTCCGTGACACGGCGTGGACGCGGACCTTCACTGGAAATCCAGGGTCCGGTAAATTAGCCTCAACGTGGCACGGAGGCCAACGCGGAGGCCTATCTCCGTGCCACGGAGCTGTCGCGAGGCCACACTGGAAATTGCCATTTAATTTTCTCTCCAGGCAGTGTGCCTCCGCGATGGTAGCGTGGCACGGCTCCATTGCGGAGCCCCTATATTTTGTGCATTCCAATGTCTTTTCCATGCTCGCATCCAAGTCCAACTCCGATATAGTTCCGACATGCATTTTAGCTCCTAAAAATCATATTTACCTGCAAAACAAATGCTAATCATGTTGGTTAGTATAAATTCGCATTTTATTACCAATTACATGAGAATATATACACATTGCACAACAAACAAGGTGAAATGATACGTTTGAGTATCACTTGGGCATATAAATCTGCCCAAGATCACTTACCCCACACTTAAATCCTTGTTCGTCCTCGAACAACACATACACAGCTCATGCAAATTACATCGCAACCTTTGTCACTATGGTGCGACAATTTACGCTACGGTCATACCGAGTATTCAATTTTTGCAAATCATCAAGAAAACATGCATGGTCTTACAATGCAATGACCTTTAATACATCAAGACTTCCTCGACTTTAAGATTGACTCTCGAGATCGGCAAACTCATGCACATTAGCTAATCAAGAAATCCAACACGAAAATCAATCTTTCATCAAGCATGTACCCTCACAACTCAAGAGAATCTTCCCCTTTCATGTTCATGCAACACACAAACATTCAAGTAGGGGCATATAAAAATTAATTTCACTCACTCTCCCAAAATAATTCACATGCATCATGTCATGACCCATAGGCTTGCCCTTGGTGTATTACTCCACTAATTTAAAGAAATGCAATGTAGGATCACGTAGGTCTTTAATGGGTTGTAACGGGGCTATGGAACTAGTATATATATTGGATTAGCCAATAATAGTCGCTAGCATCCTTAAGCGCCTTTTCAACACATTCCCATCGACTCATGGATAACTATTCTTCTTTTCTTTCTCTTTTTCTCTCATTCATGCTGGTTTACTTCCGTACGGCCCATTTCATCAAACACACTTGACACAAAACAAAGGGTTTTCATGTACCCTCCTCATCGTTTCATTATAACAAGTGCCTCTTCAACCTCATCTTTTCTTTCCTCACTCTGCTTTTCTTTTTCTTTTCACTCTTCTCACTCTTTGACACTTTGTGAAAAATTTTCTTTTCTTCGTAAGTGCTTAAGAGTTTTGTATAGACTTTTACAGCTAATGAGAAGAAGGAATAAAGCTTAGTTTAAACAATTTTGGACAAAAGAAAGAAATAATCAGCTAAAGGCTCAACGGGCTGACTAGGGTATACAGTCACATAAAAAGGTAGAGTATGATAAGAACAAAATAGAAACTCTCGGTTAAAACAAAGAAATGCCTACATCCTTTCCAACACTACACCTCCTTCATTTCGTTTTGTACACACACCAGGCAAGTTCTAGACACTTCACAATGGCATGGAATAACAATACCTCACTTTACACTACATGCACATGCTCGAATCAAGATGTATTCACAGACTCTTGAATTAGCCAATTACATGAATTCAAGAATTAAGCCTCAATCATACCGAATCAAATTCTACAGCCTAGGTAACTCAACATATTTACAAAATTGCATGCTTTCAAAGGAATCACTTTCACATTTTGAACATCAGTTACAACACGCAACAAAGTTTTGCAACCATAAAGCAATTACAGGTTCATTGATGCAATCCACCAAAGAAAAACTGAAAACAAATTAAAAATCCTACTCCTACCGACTACATTTCCCTTAAGACGGTCGTCATCCATCCATCATAGGGAACGGTCACTAACTATGACATCGGTTCAATGGGACTATTCTCGGTAAAAGAACCGAAAACAAACTCCGAGAGACCCAAAATAAAGACCGAAAAATATTTTGCAACACATCGATCATTTCGATAGAAAAATATTTACAAAAGATTTTGATAAGTGCAAAATATTTTTGCAAAAATTTTGAAAAAAATATCGATCATTTCGATATACAGAAATATTTACAAAATATTTACAGCAGTCACAAAATATTTACCTTGGCAACCACAACTTTTCATAACACACATCATTAACCACAAAAATATATACGGATGCAACACAAATCAGTTCACAGCAGGGAAGCACAAACATAAATACAAACCAAGGAAAAAGCATACAGCAGATTAGCCCAGCCCCAGCACCTAACAACTTCCCACCCCACACTTAAATCGAACACTGTCCCCAGTGTTCACAAAAAAATACAAAGCACAAAATTTCGGGTGGTGGAACTCCCTACTCAGTCGAAATATTCGACTTCTTCATCTGGTGCTGCTGCCTCGTCGCCCATGTCTGAGTCAACTCCATCGTCGTCATCGGACTCCACATCGGAGTCCTCCCGACGTGTCTCCTCGTCAGTGGGGACATCGTCATCAGTAGGCTCAACGAAGGCTGGTCCCACTCGGCATAAGGCTCTGGCGTTCTCGCCAAATGGGTAATCCAGCTCCAACTGCCATAACTCTTCCTCGGTGGCTAGTCTCCCACCAATCCGTAGCTGAAGCATCTGCATGCCAAACATACGTGCCATGTACTGATCGTCACGAGCATGTCGCTCGCCCAAAGTCAGCACTGGCCCGTGTGTGGTGTCGGGGGCCTTAGTTTTTGTCACATCGAGGGCCCTCCGCCCCAACTGCGGGATGTAATCCAAGGCTTCTTCCTCGACATCGAGGCCTCGGAGGAAGGTGGTGATGAGTCCGCCGAACCCGTATCTATGGCCCTGGTGTAGTCTGGCTCTCTTCATGGCGGATATAATGACCGCCCCAACATTAATCTCAAGCCCTTTCATAAGGGCATACACCAAGCAGACATGGTCCCGGGTCACATCCGTCATGTGAACTCCCGGGATCAAGCAAGAACATACAATTTTCAGCCATATTCTGGCCTCCCTGTTCATCTGTGAATAAGGCAGAGTCTGGTGGTAACCCCTCTCCTTATGTCTACTCCATCGGGCTGTGGATCGAGCCCCACACAATGTACGTCTGATGTCGGCATACGGTGGGGTGATGTTTAGCTGGCGGAGAACGTGAGCGTCTGTGTCCCGCGCTCCAACGATGGCATTAAATTGCTGGGGTTCCAGAGTGACAATCTGCCCTCTGATTTTTATTGTGTGGCTTCTGATGGCCGGGTTCCAATTTGCGTAGAATTCCCCGACCAAATGTAAGTAGCACTCCTTGGGCTCCTGAAATATAAAGCTGAGCCCAGCTGCTTCAATCCTTTGCACAATACGGGGGAACTCCTGTGCTAGTGGTTCCCGTGCAATATGTTCCTCCGGGAAATATTTGCTTTCCTTATGCTTAGCATACCACTTCTTCCCTTCTTCGGTAACCCACCTTGTTCCGTATTGGCGGCGTTGGCCGCGCGGAACAGCTGGTGCAGCTGGGACTGCGGTGCCCATTCTCATTCTTTTTCTACCAGTGCCTGAGGTAGAAGCACCTTTGCCCTTATCCTGCCTACTAGCCATTGTACCTGTCAATATACACAAACAAGCACAACGTTAAGCTAAATACATGTTAACTTCGGCTAAGGCCGGGTTACACAACGTTTACCCCACACTTAGTCCTTAGCTACTTTTACAAACTACGGCAAGGATAACTCAATTTACACCAAAACAATCAACTATACATTTTATGCTTAGTGCGTTCACAAAGAATTTCGACAGCATAACGGTTAGCGTACTACTCAGACTTCATACATCTAATCCCAATCCTACTATCACTAGCAATTCAACCATTGCACTTAGCAACCAAAAACAACAACAAAAACAAAGACAAAAACATCCTATATACAATCGAATCCAAATAATCAAACCAATTTACACAATTTTCGCATTTTCCCCAACAACTCGAGAATTCGTCGTCTTTTAACATTCACACAATATTTACACGACTTATCTCAATTTACAACCACACCCCGGCATCTAATTCATCAACTTATCAAATAACCCAATTCAAATTCAATAACCCAAGCCCTAGAATGCAATTTTTCAATCAAATTCAGATTATTGACGTAATCGACAAGTTCAAACGCTAATTACAACAATCCGAACATATATCAATCACAAATAACTCAACATCATGTTAAATTGCTACTTAGGGTGATATATCTCACCTCACATGCCCAAATTCGACTAAAATCGCCAAAAATTTGAGAGAAACGAGGAAAACATACCTTTGAGTTGAAGAACCGAAGAAACTTGACGATTTCTTTGCCTAGTAGCGTGGCACGTTGGTTGGGGAGGGGGATTTGGGTGTTTGGTCGCGGAAAGGAGAAGAAATGGGGAAAAATTGGGCGAAAATCGGGGTTTAATTAAAGAAAAACACGCGGGTCACACGGCAACCCGGTGTAACCCGGCACCAAATATAGGGCAACGTGTCACGGAGGGTAACGCGGAGCCCCTCCTCCGTGACACGGAGCCAACGCGTTGGCTCTCTGGAAATTTTAAAAATCCAGATTTTACCTTCAACGTGTCACGGAGGGTAACGCGGAGCCCTTCCTCCGTGACACGGAGCCAACGCGCCAGTGCACTGTTTCTTCCATTAAATTATTTTTTCATACCTTGCCTTATTCTTCCCAATTCCATGCATATTTTTCTCCGTTAGACCTGAAAATCACCTCACTAAACAAAATTGGTTAGATTAATAGATTTCCCTAACTAAAATGAAAAATATTAACTAAAACAAAAATCTAAACCTAATCAAGAAAAGAAAAATAAAAATAAAAATTATTTACACTAAAAAAAAAGAAAGAAAATATTTTTCACGGGTTGCCTCCCGTGCAGCGCCTGGTTTACCGTCGCGGCTCGACGTCCGTTATGCTCAATTATCTACTAGGGTTATGGACAATTTTTCACGATCGTGGTCCTCCCCCCAGTAGTTCTCAACCTTATCAGGTGGCCTTCCTAGTAACTCTCGGGAATCATTCATCTGATTTGCATTCCCATGATCAATTACATTGATCACCGAGAGTTCCTCATTTACCATCGGGAGCTTAGGTGCTTTGTACACATCGAACACTTCCACCTTGTCATGTGCTCGCATTGTAAGTTGACCCGCAGCTACGTCAATTAATGCTTTTCCGGTTGCCAAAAAGGGTCGTCCCAAAATAAATGGGACTTCAGTATCTGGTTCAAAATCCAGAACAATAAAATCGACCGGAAAGATGAGGGAGCCCACTTGCACTAGAACATCCTCAATGATGCCATCCGGCTTAGCTAAGGACCTGTCTGCTAATTGCAAGATTACAGTTGTAGGTATAGGACTCCCTAGACCTAACTTTCTGAATACCGAAGATGGCATCAGATTTATGCTTGCCCCCAAGTCGCATAATCCACGAGCTCGGATACTCTGCCCAATAGTTAGCTGGATAGTAAAACTTCCAGGGTCTTTCAGTTTCGTGGGCAGTCTGTTTTGAATCCGGGAAGTGCATTCCTCCGTCAAAGCCACTGTGGCATACTCAGTCAAGCGACTTTTGTTAGCCACGATGTCTTTAATATATTTTTCATATTTGGGCACTCCCTGCAAGACATCAACAAGAGGTAAGTTAACATGTACCTGTTTAAGCACCTCCATAAATTTCTTGAAACACGCCTCCTCCTTGTGTTTCTTGAGTCGTTGAGGGAACGGGGGTGGAGGTCTTTCTGCTTCTGCTTCTTTGGTCTTCCCCCTATCAGAACTTTGTTCCTCCTCAACTTCTGTTGCTCCTGACTTTTGAGGCGGTCTTTCCGGTTCCACCTCCTTCAACTGTAAACCACTCCTCGTGGTCACTAAATTAACCTGCTTCGGATTAGGATCCGTGTCGCTAGGTAGTCCTCCTCTGGGTCTTGTATTTTGGGCACTAGCAAATTGCCCAAACTGATATTCAAGAGCCTTGGTCACCAATTGATTATTCTTCACTTCGGCTGCCAATTTGACATAGTCAGCCTGCAATTGTGCCGATTAGCGATCATGGTTTTGAACATCTCCTCAATGCTCGGTGATGGTGGTGGAGGAGGGGCATTGTGATTTCTGAATTGAGCTTGAGAGTTATGTTGCCCTCCTTGATTTCTATGCATACCCTGACCAGAACTTTGACCATGTTGGTTGTTGCTACCCCACGAAAAATTTGGATGGTTCCTCCAATTTGAGTTGTAGCCACTACCAAACTGCTGCTGATTTCTCTGTGCATTGCCCACAAAGTTAACAGAATCAGGATTTGCACCACAGCACTCGGCTGAATGCTCACTACTACCACACACTTCACACCATATCTGTTGGACCGCATTGACTGAAGCTGAAGGCTGATTCAAGTTCATATTGCTGAAGTGATTATTTAACTGATTTTGCAAGGCAGCTATCTGTGCAGCGATAGCTGTAAATCCATCCACTTCAAGCACTCCTGCTGCTTTCCTTGCTCCACCTCTTGATGAATCTGCATTCCATTCTGGATTGCCCTGTGAAATTCGGTTAAGCAAAGTGTACAGCTCCTCATAGGTCTTTTCCAGCGCTTGCCCTCCAGCTGCCGAATCTAACAGAATTTTAGTATGGGGTTCCAAACCCTCAATAAATGTGTGTACCAACACCTCGTTGGACTGATGATGATGAGGACAGTCCCGCAACATGGATTTAAATCTTTCCCAGGCTTGATATAGATTTTCTCCCTCCCTCTATTTAAAACATAGAATTTGACTTCTAAGTCTGGCTGTTTTACCAGAAGGGAAAAATCTAATCAAAAACTTTCGTGCAAGATTATCCCACGTTGATATAGAATTTGGTGGTTCAGCTTTTAACCACCTCTTGGCTTCACCAAGTAAGGAAAACAGAAATAAGGTGAGCCGAACATAATCAGGTGACACTCCAGCGGGTATATAAGTGTCACTTATCTCCAAAAAATTCTGGAGATGTTGTTGTGGGTCTTCATGAGGGAGACCGGTAAATTGCCCGCTTGTGTGCAAGAGTTGCACCATATTCTGCTTTAATTCAAACCTCCCTCCAGGCTCTGGTTTGCGGATACTAGAATGTACATTGTTGGCATGTGGGATTGCCACCTCGCGAACCGGCCTTGCTGCTGCTTCATCGGGCACTAACACTGCCCGCACAACTGGTGGATTTTGTTGCTCCATAATAGACTGTCTGAGCAACTGCAGCTTCTTTTGTAGAGCTTCTCTACGTTGACTATGAAATTCACGTTCAGGCTCTAAGTACAATTCCACCAGCTCTTTGTCCCTTGCCAGTGTTCACAGAAATCAAGTCTGCAAAATACAGGCTAAGACCAAGTCGTCAACACTTAAGAAAATAAAACAAAAATATAGTAAATTTACACTTAACACAATTTCACCAATTGCCTAGTCTCCCCGGCAACGGCGCCAAAAACTTGTTCGGGCAGTGTTTGCTATAGGTTAAAACCGACACGCAAGTGCACGTGGTCAAACAAGTAATAAAGTGGCTAAGTAAGCCACGTATCGATCCAAGGAGACTCAGGATAAGTAAAATTGCCTAAGTACACTATATTCTTATCTTACTTCTAATTATGTTAACAACAGCGTAACCAACAGTTAAATAAGTTTTTGGTTATAAAATATGTATATACTAAAACTATTAACAATTATTTACTGTGAATTTAAACTATGGATATGAGCATGCCAAGGTTAAGAACAAGTAATGAATTCGATTATGATAATAATTTGGTTAATCTCTTCTTCATGTTGCTAGCCAAGAACAGTAGCCTAGAAATTAAAACTCTCGTATTTAATTTCACTTTAGAATCATAAACCATCCGTCTACATTTCTGTGATCAAATGCAATTTATGACCTAGCAATACAATTCTGGTTCCTAAACTGACTAATACGGCTTTCAAGTATATTTCTATCAGGAAAGCACATCAAAACCCAATTTTCCCAAATCAAGTTAAGAACAATACCCTATTAATTCACAACTTTCCAATTTCTCGCTCTCTCGAGTTAAATTGGACTTTTTAGATGTACATTAATGTCGGCCACACACTAATGCAGTAAGAACAAGAATTAATAGAACAACATGAAAGAAGAAGAAGAAAACCATATCATTAACAATCAAAATTCATCACCATTGTTCAAAACCTCAGCAAGGAAGAGAATTAGCCACTCATTTGTGGATTGATCATCCTAAAACAAGTGTAAATCATGCATACAATTGATAGAAAGAAGAAAGGAAGAGAAGAAAATCCCTTAGCTTTTTCGTCCCTCAACTGCTTCTAACCCACGTCCTTGCTCCACCAAGTCTGAACTAATTAAAATAAACCTAAGTGTGTTATTTATACTAGTGGGAAATTTTTCCCGGAATAACAAGCAACATGTCACGGAGGTCAACGCGGAGCACTGCCTCCGTGACACGGCGTGGACGCGGACCTTCACTGGAAATCCAGGGTCCGATAAATTAGCCTCAACGTGGCACGGAGGCCAACGCGGAGGCCTATCTCCGTGCCACGGAGCTGTCGCGAGGCCACACTGGAAATTGCCATTTAATTTTCTCTCCAGGCAGTGTGCCTTCGCGATGGTAGCGTGGCACGGCTCCATCGCGGAGCCCCTATATTTTGTGCATTCCAATGTCTTTTCCATGCTCGCATCCAAGTCCAACTCCGATATAGTTCCAACATCCATTTTAGCTCTTAAAATCATATTTACCTGCAAAACAAATGCTAATCATGTTGGTTAGTATAAATTCGCATTTTATTACCAATTTCATGAGAATATATACACATTGCACAACAAACAAGGCAAAAATGATACGTTTGAGTATCACTTGGGCATATAAATCTGCCCAAGATCAACTGGCGCTGTGTGGCCATCATTTGTGCCAACATAACCACTGCGCTCTGAACTTCCTGGTCTGATGGCGAAGGTACAGGAGCTATCGGAGGCGGTGTCATGCCCAACGGCTCCTGATGTGAGGGGGACTGTTGAGAGGGCTGTGATGAAGCCTCTATATCACCCTCAGATCGGGCTGACTCTGAATGGAACTGAGGCATCCTGCTGGTTCCTTCTCCTGTTGCAGTGTCTATTCTTCTGCCGGTGGCAGGGTGACGTTGGTCTGCCATTCTTATCTGTAGACAAAGAATATGACAAGTTTTAGGGACCCAACCCTATACTGTACCGCTCTATAGCATGACTGAATGAGAAGAAGAGTAACCATCCTATCATGCCTCGCAGCCTCCTGCCTATAGTATGTGGTGCACAACACATCCATAGACAAGACTCTACTTAGCACGGCTTGCAGACGCCCTGGGACACGACCTGCTCTGATACCAAGTTTGTCACGCCTCGCCTTGGGGGGTATGACTGACACTTGGTGCCCTAGTAGGACCTAGACTGCTAACTAGTGATCCTAAGCACGTCTGGTGCCTGGCTAGCTCTAACTCAGATTCAAGGAATCAACGGGCTATATAACGGCTGTAAATACAGCCTCCGGCCGACTGGGCCTATAGCCACCTGTATTGTATCATCAACTAACCAGAATCATCTCATATAGGGAGACCTATGCGGGCTGACAAGGCCACCATACTTCTAGTTATCTGTAACTCAACAATAGAATACTGAATAACTACGTGACCGGCAAGGTCACCACTACTATCAGACTATGGCCCCACACGGCCAACATAATCAACAATGCTAAACAACTAAACAAAACGCACGGCCTCACACGACCGGCACAACTAACCACAGGGAGATGAATATACACAATCTGCAAGCCTCTATGAGTACTGATGAAATGGTCGGGACAGGGCCCCGGCCTACCCATGTTGTACAATAAAAGAAAATGAACTACACCTCTGAATATCAAACTCTGGATGATAGGAGCTGATGACTCTATAAGCTGGCTGAAATCACGAGGGATCGCCTCCTCGTCTATGAGTACCTGCAGGCAAGTAATGCAGCGCCCCAAACGGGCGTCAATACCACTGGTATTGAGTATGCAAAGCAACTGGATACAACTGAATACAAATAACATAACTAGCAATTCTGAATAGCAGGAGATAACTGAATCTGTAAGAACTGATATGAACTGAATCAGACTTTCTGTGCTGTGATAGGGCAGGAGCGTACCTGTAGACACGGCGGCCTACTGTCTATTAACTAATATGTAGCACATAAATACATATATATATATATATATATATAGAAAACAAGATCCAATACCAACCCCCATAAGCCGGATGGCGCCAAGCAAGCAAACAATCTATATACCCCTACCCAGGTCAAAACCAGCCAAAACTAAGTCACTCCACTCATCTGCTAACTACGAGCACCTCTGCCAGCCCCCTGGGTCTCCGTCTCGGGCCATAGCCTCCGATATAAATAATCGTGTCTGAGTCCGGAGGACTCCTATACTATATCTGTAACTGTAACTATATCTGAATTTGTTCCTTGGGGGCTTGCGCACAACAGGGCTATCTGTACTGTAATGCTGATCAGCCTGATATGGGGAAAGCTTCATCCCATCTTCGTCCAAACTGGGGACAGCATGCCACTCCTTAGAGTGACGTAAACCCACCCGCTCAGTGGGCGACACAGTTACCAACCCAGGGGCGGCGAGGACGCTCAAAAGGGTGCCCTCACGACACAACCAAGTCTCAACAAACAATAAGCACATATATAGCAAGCATGTTTAAACTGAAAAATACTATCTGAATTCTGATTTCTTATTCTGATCGCTTTCTGTATTTACTGATTCTCATACTGCTTTATACTGAATCTGTGATCTTTATCTAACTGCATGGCTAATCTATAGCCAAGATACTATCTAACTGTATGGCTAATCTGTAGCCAAGATACTATCTGACTACCTGATTTTACTTTACTAACTCTTATTATGAATATATGTCATATTATTCTAGAAACATGCTTGCTAATCACATACTAGGCTATACTGAGTCTGGAATGCTAACTTGCCATTTTGGCGCATGCTTTACTAACTTTCGGACTGAGTACGATATAACAACGCAAACCAAATTTACTGAACTTGCACAATACTCAATATTCAACTCCGGGAATTCTACTACGGAGTTTACTGTGCTATACAAGGCTAAAGCTACTAACTTGCCGAAGAAACTGGCTTTACATACCTTAACCTCGGTTTATCCGACTAACGGATGAAGTTCGGTCAGTACTCCAGTTATTTCTCCCAACTGCATTTACATATATGTCAATTAGAACTAAATACACCAATATTCTGAAAGAAAACGTCACTTTCGATATATTTATAGCCTAAACTTTGGCTTATCGAAAGACGGTCAAAAACTTTCTATTTCTCGAAAGTCCAAAAGAGAAAAATATTCACTTTTAAGGCTAGGAGTATATTGACACTAATTTGGAGCAATTCCACTTATCTTAGTTCGATAGCACGATGATTCGCCGACCGAATTTCGCGAAACTAAATCCGTAGGAATGCTCCTTACTGCTTAATACCTCGGTATCTGGAGTTAATTTGAGTTTGGACCACGTTTGATGGCGTAATAGGAAAGAAATTATTAAGAAACCTTCGCACCCTCTGTTTCTCTTCGAGTTTTGGAAATTAAATAATGAAAATGAAGTTAAAAACCGAAGTTGGAGGCTTATATACTTGGGCCTGGACAGGGCCAACGTGTCACAGAGCCAACGCGGAGGCTCCACCTCCATGACACATTGCCATCGCGGAGGGGCTCTGCCTTGGCTCCTTCCGTGATGGTTCGACAGGTTTCTCGTCTGGTCTTTTCCCGGGCCTTGTTCTAGCGTGTATGGCTTTCAAATACTCTTAACCAACACGCGAATAGGCTATCTATGTGTTGGGAATTTTATTGGGTGTAACACCCTGTAACAAAATCCATATTAATTGCTTTTCATTTCCACATAGCCACAGCTTTTTCTTGAGTCAGACCGTCAAGTTTATGATGTTCAGCTTTTACCTGTTGGCAATTAGGGCATTGTGCTACAAACAGCTACACCTTTCTTCATTCCAGGTCACCAATTTATCTCCTTTATATACATCTTCATCGAACCTGGATGAAGAGAGTAACAAGAATAATGTACCTCTGCCATAATCTGCTAACGAAGCCCTGTTGTATCTGGAACACAGAGTCGACCTCTGAATCTCAAGGCACCATCTCCCGTTAACTCAAAGGTCGATAGTTTGCCCTACTAAACCTTGTTTCGGAGCTGCACTAAGCTAAGGTCCCTCGTACTGTCGCTCCTTTACCTCTACAACTAGAGATGACACTATTGTATTCTGAATCACGATCCTTTTATCCTTTGAATTTACTACCCGGACTGCTATATTGGCTAACTGGTGTAGCTCTCGAGCCATTTCTCGCTGTTCTGGCCTCAAATATGCTAGACTGCCCATGGATCTGCAGCTAAGGGAATCATCTATAGTATTAGCTTTCCCTGGGTGATATAAGATATTCACATCATAGTCCTTTAGCAACTCTAGCCAATGGCACTGTCTCAAATTAAACTCTTTCTGTGGGAAAATATATTAAAGGCTTTTACGATCAGTAATGATATCCACATGCACACCGTACAAGTAATGTCTCCATATCTTCAGAGCATGAACCACGATAGCTAATTCTAGATTATGGGTGGATTAGTTCTTTTCGTGCTTCCTCAATTTCCTTGAAGCATAGGCAATCACCTTGGCATGTTGCATCAGAATAATGCCAAAAGCATCATAATATACCGCATAACCCTCTGAACCCTCTGGTAGGGCCAACACTAGTGCAGATGTTAGTCTGTCCTTCAACCCCTAAGAACTCTGCTCACAAGCCTCGGCCCACTGAAACTTGGTTGCCTTCTGATTCAGCCTTGTCAATGGTGCTGATAGGGCAAAGAATCCCTCTACGAACCTCCTATAATACCCAACTAATCCGAAAAAGTTGCGTACCTCCGTTGGAGTCATGGACCTGGGCCAAGTCTTTGCCGCTTCTATTTTCTATGAGTCAACCTGAATACCTTCAGCTGATACAATATCGCCCAAGAAAGCTATAGAGTTTAACCAAAACTCACATTTAGAACTTTGCATACAACTTGCAATCTCTGAGGACCTGGAGTATTGTTTTCAAATGATTTCTATGTTCAGATTTTGAGCGTGAGTATACCAAGATATCATCAATAAATACAATCACGAAAATATATAAATATGGCCTGAAGATGTTGTTCATCAAGTCCATGAACACTGTTGGGGCATTTTTCAACTCGAAGTACATGACTAGAAACTCAAAATGACCGTATCTGGTTCTGAAAGATATTTTTGGAATATCTTTTTCTCGAACACGTACCTGATGGTATCCTGACCTCAGGTTGATCTTTGAGAAATATTTTTCCCCGTGCAACTGATCAAACAAGTCGTCTATCCTAGGAAGAGGGTATTTATTCTTATTAGTAACCTTATTCGTCTATTGATAATCTATACACATTCGTAGGGAGTCGTCCTTCTTCCTTACAAACAGAACCAGCGCACCCAACGGTGAAGCACTAGGCCTGATAAAGCCCTTATCTAATAAGTCTTTTAATTGTTCTTTCAGTTCCTTCAGCTAGGCAGGAGCCATTCGGTATGGAGGAATGGATATGGGTTGTGTACCGGTGGCATATCCATAGAGAAATCAATTTCCTGCTATGGGGGAATACCAAGAGCTTTTCAGAAAATACATTCGAAAATTCACTGACCACAGGAATAAACTGAAGAGTCGGGGATTCTGCCTGCATATTCCGAACCCTAAAAATATGGTAAATACAACTCTTCGCTATCAGCTTTCTTTCCCAAAGAGAGGATATGAACATATCTTTTGGTGTAGTTGCATTGCCTTTCGATTCTCGCACTATCTCCCCAAGAAAGTGAAATCGGACGGTCTTGGTCCCGCACTCCACATTGGCATAACATGGAGCTAGCCAATCCATGCCCATAATTACATCAAAATCAATCATTTCTAGTTCCACTAAGTTTGCTAAAGTCCGGCGACCAGCAACCTCTACTGTACAACCCCGATAGATCCTCTTAGAAATAATAGAGCCACCCATAGGTGTGGATATAGAACATGGTTGCTGAAGCAATTCTGGTGTTATACCAAACTTTCGTGCCACTAGCAAAGTAACATAAGACAAGGTAGAATCTGGATCTATCAAATCATAAACTGGGTGAAAGCAAACATCCAGCATAACTGTCACAACATTTGGTGACAACTCTGACTCCTATAACCCTGGTAAGTGTAAGTGCGATCGGACTACTGCTAGAACTGGATGCCCCTATTCTACCTCTACCTCTACCAATTGGAGTCGAGGGCCTACGCCCTACCGAAAATGCTGGAGCATGTGATCCTACTGAGGACCTGTTCCGCTGGTCTAGATCCCCCTAATCTCTGGCCAGACAACCCCTAATCATATGACCCTCTTTCCCACAAGTATAGCAAGCAGTAGGGTCATACCTACACCTCCCACAATGTCGCCAACTGCAAATGCTACAATGCAGTGTAACGGGCCTGCTTTGATCTGAACCTCTCTGCTGTTGTGACCTTGACGCTCGTGAACTCTCGCTGGGACCTAGCTATCCACGATGATCTGACCTGCTAGCCTGCTGCTACGAAGGTAAAGGTCTAGGTGGACTACCTGGCAATTGAAGTTTGGTCCCTCCTTAAATTCTGCCTGTAAATTAGTGGATCTAGCCCTCCGGTGTTGCTCTCGATTCACCCTCTCAGCCTAATGCTGGCGCTACCTGATCCCCTCTATATTCTAAGAAAAAGCCTGAATGCCCGAAATATCCATATCCTCGCACAATGTAGCTGTAATACAGGACTCCACATACTTCGTAGAAATCCCCATGATAAATCGATGTACCCTAGCTGGCATAGTATCAACAGTAGATGGCGCATATCTTGCCAAGGAGTCAAACCTCAGTGCGTACTCCCGAACGCTCATCCTTCCCTGCTCCATATGTAAGAGCTGATCCACCCAGGCCTGTCGGATCTCTCGAGGCAGACAGTGATCTATGAAGTCCTCCAAAAAATTAGACCAAGTAGGTAGGGATACATCTCTGCCTCTGGACCTTTCCCAACTCTCGTACCACAGAACTGCTATATCTCGTAGACGAAACACTGCACCTTTCCCAACTCTTGTACCATAGAACTGTTATATCTCATAGACAAAACACTGCGACCTCAACTGACTCTATGGACGAAGCATGTATTACCCTGAATATCCTCTACAACTGATCTAAGCAGTCCTGAGGATCTTCTCTGTGGTTTGTCCCCGTAAACTGCAGAGGAATTAAGGCAAGAAACTCACGAACCCTCGAACTTCTGGGTCCTTCAGTAGATTCAACAACAACTGGTGTTGTTGGCTGGCTCTGAGCAGCCATCATCCGAGCCAACATATAACTGCATGCCTAACCTCCTGATCCGATGGTATAGGGATGATTAGGGGTGGTACTGGTGTATCTGATTCCCTGGGGGGCTCATGATGTGGCAGAAAATGCTGGGGAGATCGAGGTGGTATCTCCCTCTCGCCCTCGGGCTAGGCCATCTCTGACTATGGCACTCTGCTAGTGCCATCTCCTGCCATGGTATCCAACTCCCCACCAGCTATAGTCTGTCGTGCATCAGACATTTTCTCTGTGGATAAGCAGAAAAACATAAGCTTAAGGACTAAACCCTGTACACTTAGCTCTATCGCACGATTTGAGAAGGAAGGAGGGTAACCACGCTATCATGCCCCGTAGCCTCCTGCTTATAGAATGTGGTGCACAACACATCCATAAACAAGACTCTACTAGACATGGCTTGCAGACTCCCTAGGATACGACGTTGCTCTGATACCATGTTTATCATGCCCCACCTTGGGAGGCATGACTTGCACCTAGTGCCACAGTGGACTCTGAGTTGGCCTAGCAAGGCATACGCACCCTGGTGCCTGCCAACAACACATAATCAAGAAAACTAACAGCTATATCTCAGTTGTAAACACAGCCGCAGGCCGACAAGGCCGCACAATGAACCTGTATAAAAATAGCTAACCCAGCAATCACAATAATAAAAGGATTCTATGTGGACCAACAAGACCACCATACTGTCTAAGTCATAATAGAAGGAAGGCAGGTAGTTATATATATAAACTACAGCCGAAAAGCCTACTAACAGATATCTAACCTACACCCCACACGGTTAACATACAAAACATAACACAAATAGACCCCACACGGCCAACAACGAACAACTAACTAGGAACTGTAGTTTTCAAGCCTCTAACAGTGAAACAGTGGTCGGGACAGGGCCCCGACCTACCCTAAAACTATGTAACAAAAACAAGCAAACATTCTCTAGCTGGCAACTCCGAAGGAAAGGAGCTGATCAATCTGCTGACCCTGAATAGCTTCTAAGGAGGTCCTGAAACTCGTCTGTCCGAACTTGCAGGCAAGTATGTAACGCCCTATATGTGGGCGTCAGTACAATATGTACTGAATATGTAAGGCAGTAATAAAAATAGCTGAATGAAAGTTGCTAAAAGAACTGAAAGTAATTAGCAACAGGAATCAGAATCTAACTTGCGCAATGTCATAATCATAAACTATAACTAGCTGATAGTAGTCAAACAAGAACCTAATCGGGCCCCCATAAGCTTGGAAGATACAATCAACACAGAGATAACCTACTTGGGCCCCCATAAGCCCCGGCAAGCACCAATTAGTCTATATACCTCTATCGGTACCCTTAAGGCCCCACAAGTAACTGCAACTACTCTCGGGCACACCAGGCCCTAAAGAGGGTCGGAAATTCCATCTTAGCACAAAAGGTGTTCATATGAGACTCCCAGATGACCTCGAAGGCTTTAATTTAGTCCTTTCAGATAATTAATAGCTTTGTAAGCATTTCAGTAGCTTCGTAAGCAATTAAAATGTGTAGCTCTGAAAGCAGTCTGTAGCACCATAAGCAAGAGCAGCATCGTAGCTCCGTAGCAACCTACATCTCCGTAAGCGTCAACAACATCGTAGCTCCTTAAGCAATTTATAGCTCCATAAGCAGTTCATACAACTAGTAGCCCCTAAGCTATTCATGGCAAGAGGTCATACGAAATACAATCAACCCCAACTAGGGATATTACGCTACAATCTCAATTCTATTCGTATCGAGTAACTACAACATTCAAATTCTTAAGTTGTTACAAAAGTACAAGCCACAGTAGTTTTACGATGAGAGTAACTTGCCTAAGAGGTTAGCCTTAACATACCTTAATCATCAATTTCTGTTCACCCAATCAGTTCCAACCTAAAGTTAGTAATTCCTCCAAATTGCAGCCTTTATACTAAGAGAATAAAGATATTTTCAATTCAAGTAAATGGCTAGTAACAATATCCTTAAAGCACATTAGCCTACAAATCAAACTCTATCCAATTCAATTGAAAGCTTACAAATTTTCGAGAGTTTAGAAGGTAGAAATGCTTATCTATCATTTGTAGATGCTTTGGACTCAATTAGAAGTGATTTCTACATCTTCTACTCGGTGGGACTCCGACAATTCGAGCTAGATTTCAAAAAATAACTCCGTAGATATGCTCCTGGTAGGCCCGAAACTTGTTATCCAAGACGAATTTGCAACTGAACGAAGTCTAACAGCGTAATTCGGCGAAAATCTTGTAGAATCCTTCTCAAGTCGTAATTTCTTCCTTGGGGAAATATTTAAATGGATCACCAAAACATAAGGGAGTATATATATAATTTGAGGCTGTGAAAGGGGGCGCGGCGTGCCGCCCACAGCGCCAGCACACGGTCACGATAATGGAATATTTATCTTGACAAGAATTTATCTACATGATAAAATATGTATCACAAGCACTAAGGCATGGCTGGGCGGCGCGGCGCTTGGTGCGCCCTGCCTCCGTCCCCGGCATCCTACTCGCTCGACCACGTGCTCGCATGCTCATCCCCTGATCCCTCTCCCACATGCATCGTACTCAAAAACTCTAAACATATATATGCACACGTCGATTAAATGATAGAAACTTACGGGGTGTAACACCCATGATCAGTTTCACCCAATCGAGGTTATTAGGGTTCATAAGCCCACTGGGTTCACAACTCTAGATCCGAATGTAGTTACCTATAGCAAAAGAAGAAGAAGAAGAAAGCAAATAATTAAACTTCTTACTCACAAAAATCAATGATGAGAGAAGAAAAATTAAATTGAGCAACTTGATCTTCAACTTCAATTATAAAGCTATGTAAATTCAATGGAAAAATAGCTAAGGCTATCTACTTCCATGTATTTCTCTATCTAGAACTTTATATATGAAAAAGAATGAAAAAGACTATTTATATTAGGTCTCTAAAACCCCAATTTTGTTTAAATTTGGAGAGTCTCAGATGTACAGAAATGGACCATCTTTTGGAAAGAAGGTCCGTCTTTTGACCGTGAACTGATTTTGGGATTCTACCTGGCCTCATCCATATTTTGATTGATGGACCATCTTCTCAGAAGACGGTCCGCCCATTGCTTCATCAACTGGTTTTAGGATTCTGCCTAGCCTTGATCCATCTTTTGATTAATGGACCGTTATTTGAGAAGATGGTCCATCCTTTTACTCGTTAGTTGCATACCACCTGAGTATGGCTTCTGGATCACAAGGATGTAACAAGATGACTAAATGTATTAACCGTCATCTGAAAGGACGGTTCGTCTTTTGCTTTGTTCCTGGCAGACTTCAGTGACTTTAATGCCTCTTTGTATTATCTCATTGGATTCCTAAAACTTAGCAAAATAGAGTTAGTTTTGGCTTAAATTAGTACTTGAAGGCATGCAAAACTCCATGAAAAGAAGTACAGATATGTTGCAAACTCCCGACACATCAACTAATCACAAGCATTTAATGAGTTTAAACTCAATCTGAAAAATGATGTGTTACAAATATATCAATTTTTTAAAAGCGTGTTCAAGCACAACATGGTCTTCAATTGATCCTGGAATTCTTCTTCATACGTGCTCCGATAATGCCACTAAAATAACTTCTTCATTGATATACTCCTTCAATTCTTACTTCATTTGGCTTATGTACCTTGTACACTGATGTTGGGCATATTCTTACGCCCATTTGCCATATTTTTATCTATATTTTTCCTTGTTTTGAGTTTATAATCCTTATGAAATATATGAATTCATGTTTTCATGTGTCTTGTGAGCTAATGAATGTTTCTAGATGTTTTGAGCAGGAAACCAAGGAAAGAGGACCCAAAATGACCTAAGGTGTGAGAAAAAAGAGTTTGCGAAGATTAGCCTGGGGCTATGGATGGCTTGGCACGCCAACACTTGTATTTTAGAGAAAACTGCACCAAATTCTGGTGCTATGAATGAAGTGGGGCACTAAAAGGGTCCTAAAGCTCATAAATTTGACTAACACTCTGGTGCTACAGATGAACTGGAGCATCAGAGAGTCTCAGAAGTGCAGAAATTTAGCTAAGTCATCAGTGTTATGGCTAGAGTGGGGCGCCCGGAGCTATAATTCAAAGGAAATTTGACCTAGACTTAGGGCTACGCATGAGGCAGCGTGCCAAACACTCTCTGTACAGATTTTTGCTGATTTTTAAGCCAAGAACTTGAGGGAAAAATCATCATTTGAAGGTTCGCCTATAAATATAATATCTAGGGCGTTTTTAGCATATCATTCATCATTTTGTTTGATTGTAGAAGGTTGTAAATGCATCTTTTCGAGGAGATACAAGTTTCAGCTTAGGTTTCTTCTTTTCTTTATCGTTTTACTTTGAATGATGATGATTTCTATGTTTTTCCACTTTTCTATGAGTTCTAAGAGCTCATTCTAGAGTTTTGGCCATAGTTGATAGTTGACGTTTGATAGACTGATTAATGCTAGTTTTGATTCTTCATTAAATATTATTTATATTTACTTGTTTTAATTTCTTATTCACTAGACTGATCACCTTGTGATTAAATCTGTTGGCTTTTGATTGAACTTCAAAAAAAGAATCGAAAGGATTAAAGGTAAATGTAAAATAGGAATTCGAAGATCCTTTGGCCCATTGGCTGAAGATTAGAAGTATTGTTGAGGATGGGGATATACCCTTCAACCCTGTTTAGTTGAAATACAAGTAAGCATAACCATCGTTTCAGGTTTCTCCTACGACCCTAGGGATATAGGTATTAGGGTCCATGAGATAGTTCTTGGATGCTTGGGAGAGTGGCAAGAAATGAGATAGTAACTTGTAACTAGCAACCTTAGAAAGAATCAATCTAACGTAATCACATCTTGAAAACTCAATTTGATATGAAAGTGTCAATTCCCTAGATTTCCATCATTATTTGAAGTACAAACAAGTTTGCAACAATCTTAGTTCTTTAGCTAATTTACATTTCAAGTTTAGTAGTTTAATTCTTCAAATCATTCCCTATTATATTTGTTTTGTTATAATAGTGAAATAAAGAATTAACCTTAAAATGATTGATCTGACAGTCTTTGAGGGATCGATAAATGGGATTTCACCGTCCTATATTACTTGATGACCACGTGAGCTTGCGTGCGCTTGGGTGACATCATACACCATCTATGATTTGCTTTATAAGGCACATGAGAAGCAACATCAAGCAACCCTTGTAACATTGAATATTAGAAAAAGTTAAAGTTAGAAATATGTACATAATATAAATCATAAGTTAATAGTAAAAGTGTCAAACCATTATCTTTTGCATATCTAATAGAAAATGTCACTCTTTTACCATCCTTCGGCTTTGAAGAATTTCTTAGTAACCTCATTAATCATTTTCATGTTCTACCTATTTATTTATCCACCATTATCCAAGCACATGAATAAGAATATTTTATTGAATCTTGTGCAGAGGCAACAAGTAAAATGCCTTTGCACAATGAGCCCAACTCTGTTACTAGTCCCAAACCTCCTTTTCGATCTCTTTTCATCAAAGTTTGAAAGTGCACGCACATTCTTATAAATCTCCTTTTCTTTTGTGTCGAGGTATCTTAAGATATATTTATCATCACATTAGTACTAGGGTTGCTTTTCCTTAACTCTTGAGTGTAAGTCGTCAACCTATTGAAATTATCAATGTATTTATCCACCAAATTTGTTAAGACAAGCCTCTTAACCTTTTTCATCTTTAAATAGCTAACATTAAGTTTTGACTTTATTCTCCAATCCATTCTTGTGTCTTTCACCGTGTATTTAATATTATTTTAGATTTCGTTCTTGAAAGAGTGTGTTAAAACTTGAGTAGCTCTTTCGTTCTTATATCTTGGATCACATATATGTTCTACATGTAAAGCCTTAATTTTAAATTTTGTTCTCTGTTATTTTTAGATTAAACACATAAAAGGCCATCCAATATCATATTTAAATCTAACTTTAGTACTCTTCTCAGCTCTAAGACATTTTCCATTAGTAACTACATAGAGCCCTACAATTCTTTAGCTTCTTCAAAATCTATAATACTTGCACCCTTTTTCAAATCTAAATACTTATCTAGTTTATCATCAATTTTTCTGGTCATTTTCTTCTTAAAATAGTTTCAACTTTTTTCTATTTTAAACACTTGGGTAAGGTTCATTTTTCTTCTCCTCCTCGAATGATTCATAATCAGTTTTAACATCTATTGATACAAAGTAAGGTTCATTATGATAACTGATGTTGAGCTGATAACAAATATTTCATCTCATCTATAATAAATAGTTGAAGAAACAACAAACTAACTACACAGTGAAGACTATAGTGTTCTAATGCTTGAATTATTCTTAACCAAATAGTACCTATCGGAAAGTTACGTGATTAGGGGTTACTTCACATTCCTCAACCCTAATTTTTTGGTGTATTATGAACAAATGTCTATATTTATATTATATAGAAATGTGAAAAGGTGGTAGACACTAAGGCATATTTGTCTTTTCACTTTATATCTATATTCAAGGGTAAAAATTATCTTTTTATCTATATATATCTATATCTCTATAAATTTTTATATATAATGTTATTTTATAGAGTTGGCCTCAAATTTTTTAGCACATGCTTAAATATACATCACATTTTTATTCCACTTTTTGTCTCCTTTTTTTTAAGAAAAAATATTTTAGATTTCTCTCTCTTCTATAGAGTTTAAGATCTAGAAAATCTAATTTCATTTAAGGACAAAATTATAATTATATAATCAATGGTGAAAATGAAATTCTAGAAGGATCTATATTTAAAAAAAATAAAAACACAAAAAATCTTATTTGATGTGTGTGTCTAGAGTACACATTCCATGCAAATTCTTTTCTTTTATCTTTTTTATTTTTTTATATTATGGTATCAATTTTTGTCTCATTCATTAAGCATAATCATATCATAAATATTAAGATAATCATTTAAATCTATTTATATTCATTTTTTTAGTTTCATTTTTGATTATTATATAAAATTATAGTAATTAATTGTAACACCTCGTACCGTCGTACTAAGATTTGAACCATTTTATGTATGTGGGTAAGACTGACTTGGAAAATTTTTAATGAATATTAAGTTTTTTAAGGAGTCAATCATGAGATACAATGTGTAAGTAAGTTTGGAGTTGGTTAGAAATTGAAAGGTGTCGATTGTTGTGACTTTCGCCAATAGCGGGTAAGAGCACGGACCATACCCGAATCGTAAATGAGTTGTGAGACTGAAAAACTACTATTACTAGCCATGAATCCATATGCTTAGCATACATGAGAAGTACGGGCAGAATGTTGACCGCATGTGAGAAGCAAAACATGTACAAAGAGAAGAGTAAAGAGTATGTGAAGTTTGAAAATAAGGGTCAACTTTAAACGATCATATATCCAAATTTAAAAAGTATTTTTGGGTGATTCAACTCATACAATTAAATTGGTTTGAATCGTATTTCCAATGCATCTGACCTTGCATCAATCGGAGTTCGGAGTAAAAAGTTATGGCCATTTTTTTGAAGCACTGTCGAGCTATTGTGAACCGCGGACAACAACGCGGCCAGCGCCTTGGGAAGCGTGGGCCATGGATTGGATGATAAATGCAATAGTGACCGGTCATTAGAAAGGTCAAAAAATGTGGAACAAACCTTGGTTAGCGCCTTGCAAAGCGCAGCCCCCGGATTGGCCACAAAATGCATATTTTTCCGTAAAATATGGCTTCCACCCTAACTTAAAAACGAAATTTTTGACTCAGTTCCTTATTTCTTCACCTAAAATCATCTCCAACAACCCCACAATCTTTCCAAAACCCTCCCAAGTCTATGTAAGAATTATCCAACCTATTGCAACATAAATTTATGAACTTCTTCATGATTTTTACATCAAAATCATCTCGCTCCTCTAGCAAGGTCAAGAACAACTTTTGGGTTCACAACTTGGAATCTTTAACAAGAATTTTTTCTCAAAGGTCAGTAACTCTTATAAAACCTTTCATTAAGAATTGTTTCTAATTCTTAGAAATTTTTTTAAGGTCAGGACTCATGGGACGATGCTAGGAAGCCATGAGTTCATGTGATGACCCATGGGTTAGGGTTATGGGACAATCTTGGTGTTGAAGATGGAGGTGGTTGTTTTGGTTGGACTTAAAATGGTTATGCATGTTTTTAATGGTCTTTAGAATGAGGCGGGTGTTAGTACACCCCATTGTTAGGAAGCTCGAATATCCTATGCCCTTCGGGTGTTCGATGAAATGCCTCTATGACTTGAAATTCATCGTTAAGGTGTTGATTGTAGTTTCTATCCATATAATTATTGTAGATTGACGTCATAAAGGGATTGTTGCTTCGCGGTGATTATTTTGATGCCAAGGATAACGTATGTAAGGATATCTCTACATGTGGGAACCTCATCGTTCTTCTCCATGCTACGTTATTAATGCCTATATGCTTTTCCTTCGTGTATGAGTTAGAGTTATGATGAAAATACGATTCCTTGATCTTATTGATTCTTATAAAATCCAGACTTTCCTATGATGTTGCTCATCCTCTATGATACATCCTTCCTAAGAAATTTTATGATTTTCTACACAAACTTACGAAATCATGAAAGATACGAAATTCCTTCAAAGTTAGAGTTTTATGATTTCTCTTAAGGATTTACTTACGAAACTCTCCTTCTTGGGTTGTTACGGTTAAGGTCAAGAAAGTTATGTCTATGATGAATGAATTCAAAATTCTATGAGTTCGTACGTATGTTTTATGATCATTCTTGATTACTCCATAAGTCCCTATGTATTTCTATGATCCTTCTGATCCTTCTATGAGTTCCATAAGTCCTCTTATGAAAAGTGTCAATTTTACAAACTACAATTTTTCCTCTAAAAGAGAAGTTTCAATGATTTTATGAATTATGATTTTTCCTCTACAAGAGCAGTTTTAGTGACTTTATGAACTATGATTTTTCCTCTAAAAGAGAAGTTTCAATGATTTTATGAATTATGGTTTTTCCTCTACAAGAGAAGTTTTAGTGACTTTATAAACTATAATTTTTCCTCTAAAAGAGAAGTTTTGATAATTTTTATGAAGAATGATTACGACATGAAGATTTATGAATATAAAGGTCTTATGACAATGATGAACTATGACTATGATACGATGATGACTTATAATGATAAGCTTGGCTGCTTAATTATGATTTCAAGTAAATCACCTTATGAAATAAAAGAATAAGGGGGAGTAGTATTATTAACCGAAAAGGCTTCATGCCTAAAACTACATATGCCAGTGTAGGTGATCGATCATTTTCGTTGTTTCGGGAAACTCCTTATGTGCCCCTGGTACGAGCTGTTATGGATCCTTGCTAGTACTATGATATGTATGTCTCCTACCTCGACAAGGTGTGAGATGGCTTAGTTGATCTGGGCAGAGATCGAATTCCATGTTTACATGGTGGTCTATGTCGGTTAAGTTAAGAACCTCCCACAATGAAGTAATGAATGATGATGTAAAAATTTAATTTTCAAAACAAAAGTCAATCGATTGATTTCATATTCTTGACTCCCTTCATATTATGTCTATATTTTTGGTTGTCTTGTCTATTATCAGCTATGTTATGTGTCCTTCAGCCATTTTACATATAGTACAATCCTATATACTCACGTCCCTTTTACCGAGGGCGCTGTATTATTTTATAATGCAGACTCAGGTACTTAGACTGACGATCGAGATGTACACTAGGATTCTCTTATTAAGCTATTGGTGAGCCCCACTTGTTTTGGATTTTGTTACTTCACTCATATTTATTACTTTTTGACTACAAGGTATATCGAGTGCCTTGTCTCGGTAAAAGCAGTTACTCCATTTATGATAGAGGCTTCATAGATTCTTATGGTTCATGTTAATGTAAACTTGGCAGGTCTTTTCTATAAATTGATTTTTTTTATTTTGTCTAATGATTCTTTCATTTATGTTA
This sequence comes from Datura wrightii, assembly GCA_035772735.1. Lineage (NCBI taxonomy): Eukaryota > Viridiplantae > Streptophyta > Magnoliopsida > Solanales > Solanaceae > Datura > Datura wrightii. The sequence goes on along the minus strand of JASDFA010000006.1, from coordinate 85,045,458 downwards.
GATGTATGCTCTTAATGAACTCCATGTTATGTGGTTCGCTTGGGCCAGCAATGGCATGGGGTGCTGGCCACGCTTAGGCCCTAGGTCGAGGCGTGACGAACTTGGTATCAGAGCATTAGGTTCAAGTGTCCTAGGGATTCTATGAAGCCGTGTTGGTAGAGTCTCGTTTATCATTGTGAGGGCCCCACATCTATAAACGAGGGACTATGGACATTTAGGAAAAGTTTCCTATTCTTTTTTGGTTCTAGATCGTGCAGCAAAGTCATATCATAAGAAACTATTCTGATTCTGCATTACTCTCTCCAGTTCTGCCAACTACGCTTCACCTTCGAAATGATAGAAGTAATAAAGCTCTTGTCTATATGATACTTTTAGATGGACTCGTCAGAGGTGGAAGAGATTTCAGTGGGCTTGGGGTAAGCCCATTAGTGCATTGAAATCTCTTATTTCAGGGGATATACTCTGGTTTAGATAAATCATGCATTTTAGTCTAAGGTAAGATGTGCGTTCAAATCCTTATTGAAATATCAATGTGAATAATACCCTCTAAGCGAATGTATGAATCTCAAGGCTTGGGTAAAGTTGTTATTTAAGGGATGATATGAGTTGTTGTAATCCATAAGTAGCAGAATATATGCCAGAGCCAAGATATGAAGTCATGAATGTTGTAGCCAAGAAGTGGAGATAGTGATTGATTGAAATATTCAACTAGAGTCATATAATATTTAGGTAAATAGTGGTATGACTATGTTCTTAGGTGCTGATAGAATGTGCTTGGAGGCTACAATTTATGGGCTGAGTGATTAGAATAAACTATTTTATCATGGATTCTCAGTGGGCTAGCATTTTGTTGATCTCGCTTTCTTAGCTATATTTCTATGTTGTATAAAGGATTCAAGTTGCTACCCATTTTAGTAGCAAAACACTGGCTAAAACTCTGAAGGATCACATGACGAAAGAATGAAAATATAAGGATAATACTAGTTTTGAGATTGGATCTAGTAGGTTTCATATAGGTAATGAAAGAACTTACGACATCTGTAAAGGCTTAAGCATGATATATGTGAGCTCTAGACGAATAAGTTAACAGAGGCTAAGGCATTAGATAAAGATAAAACCCTAAGAATTATGAAGGGAGATGGCATTACCTAATGAGGAGTATTTTTATATGAGATAATAAGCTTCTAACTCCATGTGTGCCTATTGTACTATCCTTAAGTCGTGAAAGATGGAGAAATTTTGGATGTATCGTCACAGTGTTCCCATCCTAAGAGTTGAAGTGAGGAGATAATAGACAGACGATGTTAAGCCTCTTATTATAATTTTAAACTCGTCTCAATTGGGTGGATAAATATTTGATGATACGATGTGAGTATACTTCTACAAGGAAATCATATGGTCAACGTGATAAAGGACGTGGATAAGAAAGACATTAAGAGTATGAGTTATACAGTGATAGCCTTAGATGCGGGAGAAAATTAAGAGATATCTTGGACAAAGATCCTACCATGAATTGCAGTACTCATGAATGTATCCCATCAGAGAAGGGTGGAGGAACGAATATATTGATACACTTTCATGCAGAGTAATACAACTATGACCTCGTAAGCGAGACATGTTCATCATTGAGTAAGCGTGTAAGAAGGTTCCTAGATACGCTCTGTGCAAGAGCCGCATGAAGTAAATAAAAAGAATAAGAAAATAATCATCTGGGACTCCATTAGAGAAGGGGTCCATAGACTTAAAACACCAACTTATGGACTAAGAGGGAGATGGTACAATGAAGTACCCAAACATGTTACATATCCCAAGCAGTGAAGGACTCCAAGGAGAAATGCAATGATAACTAACTATTCTTATTCTAATGAAATCCCAATACTTTGTCAAGATGACTCTCATATGATGTTTTCTACATTCATGACATGTCTATGCCTACGTACTGGCTAATCATTTTCATGATCTTGATGCCCATGAAAACACCAGAATGTGAATCCTAAAGGAAGAGGAGGGTGTTCTAGTGATTTACATTTTTTTGGAGGAATTTACAAACCCATATTGAAATTACGAACACGAGTGTTCAGTTTTCCTTTTCCATGAAACTGGGTCCTACATATGCTCAAAGTGATTCCCTATTCATACCTCATACGATGGGTGTACAAAGTACTCGTGCCTATGGTTCTTTTAGTAATGATTTCAGTCAAGATAATGATCTTATGATGAAATTCAGGGTGATGGACAATATTCCATTCACTCCTTATGAGTATGCCCTAAAAAGGTGGAACTCTATTTATGCCATATGCTTATGATCAAGACTTAGACCTCTAGTTGTATTTCATGAGATTCATGTTATGATCTATTCCTCTGATGGATCTTGCTTATGGTATGATATATGGTAGAATAGAGAGGGTAGCCATTCCCTTTTTGTTGGCAATAATAGGTATGCTTGTTCTGTCAAAAGTTAGAATACGGGAAATGAAGGAAGTTAGGCTTTAACTATGTGTAGTAATTGGATGGAAGTACTGAATGTCTCTTTATATAGTCTTATATATTTGTTGATAGTAGAGGATTTCTAGAAGATGGTAAAGTTTTTGGATGGAATTAACAAGTAATGAAATTTTTATAAAGATAGGCTTGAGTGTTGTATTGATTACAGTGTGGATGCTTGCATTTGTGACCTCTTCTTAACATTCTACAAGGTTTGGTGATTGTGGTGAGAAGGTATAATATCCTTAAGGATGAATCTAGATGCAAAGGAGATGTTATTGAACTATAGGAACATCTAAGACCTCGTCAACAATTGATGGACTAAGGAAGTAGTGTTCATGAAAGTTTTACGAAAAATAAAATCGAGGTGTTGAAGAAGTTACATGAGAATAAAAGAATGATATGAGAGCGATTTATTGTCATTTGTTCCTTGGACAAGATGAAATTTCTTTACATTAATGTTTGTTCTTATCCTATATCCAATGCATTCATGCTCCATGATAAGGTCTTTCTGATGAAATGAAACTTATGTATGATGTTATGTCAGCCACATTCTGCGAATCCATGACCAATGGTCAATATGTTATGGCTATGTTAATGTTTCAGCTCGAACATCTCTTATAGTTCATGTCTATAGTTCTTCTTCCATTAACGTTGTGTTACAGGTATGATTATGATGATGATAGTGGTGAGAGGTATTACTTTTTATGATCCCATAAACTCATGTCCCACGTTATGCTACTCATAATCCACAAGCTCATGTCTTATGCTATGATCTCCATGTTCGAGAGAACTCTTACTTTGACATGTCCTTTCAAAGCTTAAATATCCCCCTTGACTAGCACCTATGGCTCCTTTCTAAGAACATTATGAAATTCCTTATGGTGATGATGCAGATGATAATGAATAAAGACAAAGGTAAGTTCTAGAGAGGATTTTCTTTTTTTATGATTTAAGAGGCCAATGAGGGTCTAGTAAGATTTCTACGTGTTCCTTCATGTTATTGTAGAGTTTGATGCCATGTGAGGCTATGATGATATTTCTGGTTAATGGAAATGTTTGAGAAATTTGAAATAGTATAATTTACAAAGGAAACTCTGCTGAAATTTTTGAAAAATTCCAGAGTTAGAATCTATTAGTGTATGTAACCATCATTCGAGGATGAATGATCCCAAGGGGGAGATGTTGTAACACCTTGTACGTTATACTAAGATTTGAACCATTTTATATATGTGGATAATACTGACCGAGAAAATTTTTGATAAATATTAAGTGTTTGAAGGAGTCAATCATGAGCTACAATGTGTTAAGGAAGTTTGGAGTTGGTTAGAAATTGAAAGGGGTGGATTGTTGTGACTTTTGCCAAGAGCGGGTAAGAGCACGGATCATACCAGAACCGTAATGAGATGTGAGACTGATAAACTACTATTCCTAGCCATGAATCCATATACTTAGCATACATGAGAAGTACGGGCCATAATGTTGACCGTATGTGAGAAGAGAAACATGTACAAAGAGAAGAGTGAAAAGTATGTGAAGTTTATGAATAAGGGTCAACTTTAAACGATCATAATTTTTTGTGGTGGTCTTTAAACTATTTTGTGGTGGTCTTTAATTTTTTTCCTCAAATTTTTGCTACTTTAACTTTTTCACTTGCTGCTCATTTAATGAAAATTTATAGATAAAAATACCCTTAATTATGACCTAATTTCGTAAGGCAGAACTTTTTAGAAAATGTTTGCCTTGGGACATAAATTTTATAGTATTTGATTTGCAAGGCAGGACTTTTAGAGAAACTGTGCCTTTAGGGTAGAACTTTTGCTATTGAACTCATATGCTCTATGGCATAACTTGTGTCACTAAACCGATGCCTTGGGCATAACTTGTACCATTGGACTTATGCTTTAGGCTTAATTTCTTTTACGTTCATGCATAACATGTATTACTACACTTATGCCATAGGGTATAAATTATGTTTTAGGCATAATTTCTTGTCTTGCATCATAATTTGTGCCACTGAAGATATAATCTGGGTCTTAAGCTCAATTTTTTTCTTTCAGATATAACTTGTGTGACTACACTTATTCCTTGGGCATATCTTGTGTCTTGTGCATAATTTCTTATGCTTGGGTATACTTTTTTATGTTTTGAAACATAACTTGTGTCGCTGAATTTATGCCTGAAATATAGTTTTAATTGAACTTATGCCTTGCAAATTTTTTTTTAACTGTTAAAGATATTTTAAATTACTTTCTTATTATTAAAGCTTAAGAATAAAAGTTAAAGACCAACAATTTTAATAAGCAAAAATTAAAGATCAAACATTTGTACGAATCACCCAACTAAAAATGAACTGAAGGTATAGTTAAGGCTTCATTTGTTTGCACTTAATGGATGTCTGAATCTGAATGGTTCAGATCCTAGGTCATTAAGTGCGTTTGGTTTTATTAAGATTTAAGTACTTATTTGGTCTGAATAGGTCTTAATTATTAAGATCTGGAATAAGGTCTAAATATTATTAAGAGGTATGTTTGTGTGGATAATTTTCACCATCACTTGTCCACAATCATCAGCCACCATCACTGACCAACTCTATCATCACAACTACCACCACCATCACTATTATCAACCACCAACCACCTTTGCCATCATTGTCAATCACTATTATCATTGCAAACTACCCTCGCCTTCACAACAATCACTAGTAATCATAACTGCTGCTAACCACTCTATTAATTTTTACCACATATATCTCCTCCATCATTATAACTATATCCACTATCACCACCACCACCGTCATTGTCGTTGCTACCTCTACTGCACTAACAATCACTACCAACACTACGGTCAATACCTACTACCAATCACCTTCATCATTACAACTAGCACCGCCACTAACTATCACCAACATATCGTCAAACCACTACACATTTTTCAGCCACCGCCATCAACATCGCTAACTACTAACATCAACCAACTTCACCTCCACAACCACCACTACTAACTGTCTTACTACGCCAATCACTACAACACCAACCACCTCTATCAGAACTATCATCATCATTATTACTAGTCACTAACACCAGCCGTTATCACCGTCGCCACTACAAATCATTTTCACCATCACTCTCGAACATAAATATACTAGTTTATGCGTATGCGCGTCGCGCGTGTCCCCCATATTAATAAGAAAAAAATTATAAAAATAGCATAAATAATATTTAAAAGATGTGTTTGTGTAACAATATAAGAATTTAGAAAGAAAATTATGAATTTCAAATTGATAAATGATTATATTTAAGAGTTTGATCCATTCTAGTAGTTTTTTCTTCAGTTTATTCTAATATTTGTTTCAATGAACAAATGTAATAGAAATAGCGTTTGATCGAAAGGTAAAAAAATTATTCGCTTTTACATGAGCACTTAAATGCATGCATTATATGTATGTACAAATATTAATATTTTTTTTATAGATTTCAAATAAGGAGAAATTTAGTATATAAAATTTAGTTAATTTTAAAACTCTAAATATTAGAAAAATAATTAACTAACTATTTTGTCAAGTGTGAATTCTATTTTAAAAAGGTGAATTATATTTTGCTACGAGGCTTCGTACTTTAAATATTCAATAATAACTTAATTTTAAACTTTTCATTTTACTTTGAACTCAATTTTTTTTATTTCTCTCTCTTAATCTATGTGTTTAGTCAAACACTTCAAATGAACTTCACATAAATTGAAATAGAAAACATATTATAGATTTAACTAAAGAGAGTGAATAACAAGAGTATTCGGTTAATTGAAATAACTTAAAGTATGTTATGTTTTTATAAAAAAAATTGATTATACAATTTTTTTAAATGAAGAAGAAGAAGAAGGAATTATCACATATTAATACTTAATAAAAATTACACTCTTTAATGTACTTTCTTTGTATTGAAATATTGTGATGGATAATTAGTTAGTTTGATAAATAATGAATTGGTATATAGGTTAACAGAATTGTAATCGAAAGTCTTAAATGTTAGGACTTTTAATATAGTTCAAATAAGGAAAGATTTAAAAAGCAAAATTTTAGTTAATATTGAAAAATATTAAATATTAGGAGTTTAACCTTTTTCAAATTAGTAAAGATCTACAATAATCAAATAACAACTAATTGAGAAAAAATAATAAATGACAATTTTATCTATTGAAGAATCTTTTAACGAAGGGCAAAAAGTTCAATCAACTTTATGAGGACCTCTGTACTTAGATCTACAAAGAATATTTTGTTAAGTAAATAGAAGTAAAATATTGTGCATATATTGAATGTTAGATTAGATGATGAAATTTAAAAAATTATCAAAGATTATTCTATCGAAAGATTGTATTGCATTTTCAAATGAAACAAAATTGTTTGAAAACGTAACTATAAAAAAGTAACTGTTACATTCTGAACTATAGTGTTGTCATTAAACTCAACTTCAATCTTCTTGTTTACTGATACAAAATTAGGACTAACACTTTAATGCGACCGTTTATGATGTAATAATCTTGTTTATGCAATTATAAATTCTTTTATAGAAGTGAGAGGATTTATAAATAAAAAAGAGTTTGAAAGTATAAAAATATTAGGATATTATTATTAAAAAAAATTTTATCAAAAAGGAAAAAAAAATCCTGACCATGAAATAAAATTTCCTTCGATTAAAAAGGAAAATAAAAATAAAGAAAACATTCGAAATCAAAAAGGGGAAAAGCCATGGTTTTTTTTAATTTTTTTTTTAAATTATACTATAAATAGAGTTATGCCACAAGTAGAAAATCTAATATAATAAAATAAGGTAAAAAAATATTTCTGACCATCAAAAAGAAAAAAAAAATCGGCAAATATTCTTTTTCTTTGTTTAGAGTTACACCATAAAAAGAGTTATGCCATAAATAAAAAACCTAATATGATAAAATAAAGTGATGAAAATAATTAAAAATAATAATTTTAAATAATAATTATATATAAATAGTAAATGATAATTTTATATAAATAGTAAATGAAAATAATTAAAAATAATAATTTTAAATAATAATTATATAGTAAATAATAATTATATATAAATAGAGTTATTGTTGATCATTTCTTCATTTTACTTTAAAATCAAGAAATATATTAGAAAATGTTTATCTTACTTCAATTTGGAAAAAATTAACGAATAAAAATATTTTCTATTTTATTAAGAAAAATAATTTTATCATTAGTTAAATGAAAATTAATAATGAGTAGAGTCTTACATAAATGACCTACATTATCAGTTTAAAAAATACATAAGGTTATTCTATTTTAATTGATAAAATGAGATTAAGAAGAAAAAAGATTACTTCTATTTTTTTTATTAGTTAAAAAACTTCAAAAGAAAAGAAATAAGAAAATAACTTTTTAAAGATAATATTTTATTAAAAAAATAATGTGTTTAAAAATTGAATAAAATATGTTTATTAGAAAAGATATATTTTGACCAAAAATAATAATAAGAGTATTTTTTGATCAAACAATTAACAACAAAGACATTTTGAACCAAACTATTAACGATAAGGATATTTTTGAACCAACTATTAACAGAAGATATTTTTATCCAATTTCATATAGTATAAGGGTATTTTGACACTTTTATTAAGTGTGTGTGTGTGTGTGTGTGTGTGTGTGTATATATATATATATATATATATATAAGGGGTTGGTTCACAGGTACAACCTTTGTAACTTCATGGTTGGCCAGTTCTTATTTAGAAGACTGCAATTTAGTAACTGCCGCAATTTTTTACTCCTGCTAATAGTTTAGCACATTTATTGTTGTTACTATGGGGTCCTGAAGCACAAGGAGATTTTACTCGTTGGTGTGAATTGAGGGGTCTGTGGACTTTTGTTGCTCTAAATGGATATATATATATATATATATATATATATATATATCAAACAAGAATTAAATATATTGACTTATAGCAAAACGTACTTCTTAAATTATCTTTAGATATATGAACATTTCAATTTTTGAAATTTCTTTTCAAAAAAATGTGGATGAAATAAAAAATATTTTAAATATCAATAGATTCATTATTAATTACTGTACTTTTATGCAATAATCAAATATAAAACTAAAAAATCAATATAAATAAGTTGAAATGCTTATCTTAATATTTATGATATGATTATGCTTAACAAATGAAACAAAAATTGATACCATGATATAAAAAAAAAAAAGAGTTTGTATGGTATGTGTACTCTAGACACACACATGGAATAAGATTTTTTCTGAATTAAAAAAAAATATAGATCCTTTTAGAATTTTTATTTTAACCATTGATGCTATTATTATAATTTTTCCCTTAAATGAAGTTAGATTTTCAAAAGTGTATTGGTCAACCTTATTATGGCTCTTTTATATAATAGAAAATTAATATGATAAAAATATGATCAATGTGATATTTCATATTCTATATTCAAAATTTTATTTTATTTATTTTTTCTACAAATATAAAGGTTGTGAAAATTCAAATTCCTCAAATATAATATTTTTATGGGATTAATTAATATTTTCTAAAAGAGATAACTTGCTTCAAAAGAAATTCTTTTTCAATTCTTGTTTAGACAAAAAGAATAACATTATTAAATATTAATTGATAACTTGAAAAATAAAGTAAGTAATTTATTATAATTAATTAAATTTAATTTGATAAATTTAAAAGTATGTATATATTTTATTGTTAATATACATACATTGGAATTAAGTAATACTTTTTTTTAAAATCAAAATTTGATTCGATAACTTCAAAATTGAATCAAACTTATATTAATTTAAATACTTCTGGAATTGGAGTCTACGTACAAGATATTAATTTTCTTATCTTGAATATTTTAAATCTTTTAATATCGGATTAGCCTAAATGATAGGCTAAACACCTGTGTTGGACTAATAACACACTAGACATCAGTAATATGGAAATGATTTCTAAATTGAGAAAAGTTTCGTTCCGGTGATTCCGAGGTCGAGTTTGAGGTTGAGTTACTGTAGCTCCGATAATGATAAAGCCTGTGCTTTGCACGGTAGCCCCTGCTGAGCCCGTGTTAGCCGTGTGGAAGGCGTTGTTAGGGCGTTAAGGGGTGAGTTTAGGCTTTATCATTTTCTAAGTTGCAGCAACTTGTAAAAGGACCTCTAAACTATAAAAGTTCCTACGGTTCCACCGAAGCGATCCTGCTCCGAAGATGGTATCAGAGCCATATTATTGGATAGTTATAGGTGTTATTTGTCCAACACTTCTTTTTAATGAATATTATTAGAAAGCATTCTACTGTTAAAAACAGTAGAAAAGATGAGTATGACATGCCTCAAAATTTAGATCTCCTTAATAAATGGACGATTCCTAAGATTCAACCCAAATTAATATATCAGATGGGTACTTTTGAAAAACTTGGTTTTAAACAAACTGTTAAAACAACAGAAGAAACTATTACTGTTGATTCTGATCATGGAACTTTTCGTTTATTAAATGAAAGTGATTTTGCCCCTTATAGGGAAAATTATAGATTTATGCATATTGGTTTGATACAAGTTGATTTTAAGCCCCTTACTTTAAGAGGATTACTAGAGAGTTTCATAGCAGCTCTCAGAGATGGTAGAAATAAAAATTGGAAAAAATCTCTTATAGGGACTGTTCAGACCAGTTTGGCTTATGGTCCTGTTTATTTTAATGCTTATCCTAATTTGCAAATTTCTTTGAATGATGAAAATTCTTTAGATACTTTAATATTAAGTATTAAGTTACATGATTATGATTATATGCCTGGTACAGAAGTTATATGTATCTGTTACCGTATTTATTATAAACCGTTATACACATTAAATCCTATGTGTAAAATAATGGATTTCAAAAATGAAACTATTTTAATTGAAACCAACTTTAGTAGGTCAAAAATTATAACTAGAAGACCTATAAAGTGGGATGAAATTAATTTTCCAAAAGAATGGATAATTGAAGAAGCGGCCCCGCCTAAAAATAACATTTCTTCTGATATTTCTGAAATTGAACAGACGTCGGATGGAATGGTTAAAATACGTTTTCATAATAATATGCTTTTGAATTCTGTTGATGATATGGGAATACCTTCAAGAATGCTTAGATCTAATTCTTATATTCCTAGATGTAACTCTTTTTATACCTCCACGGCTGATTATATTGTAAATCTACCATCTAGAGCATCAACTTCTCAAATCAGAGAAGAAGAAACTTCTAAATCTGATAGATTTGATTTTCAGAAAAGTGATCATGTTGATAATATCAAAATTGAAAATCATATTGTAACTCCTGATATGGAGCCTACTCCTTCTGATATGGATTTTCCAACTGGTTTATATGGATCAAAAGACTAAACTTGATTTTTCACCAGGATCTCTAATAAGAAAAAAGATCCAACAAGAATTTTTTCAACCTGAATGGGAAACTTTTCAAAATTGGTTCTTTAAAAGTTTTGATAAAAACCAAAGAAAGTTCTTTCAAGATGATTTTTATAATGATCTTTCAAGAATAAATAAAGTCATAGCTTTTGTCCCATGGTTTATGACTAAGTATGTTTATGAATATATAGAAATGTTAGAACATGATTATAAGCTTTCAAATGGTAATATTACTAAATCAATTTTACCACCACAACAATCTTTTCAAATTGAAAAAGAAAATAAAGTTGTTTATTTCACAGCTTTTGCGGATTTAATAGACAATGAAACTGCCTTAATTACTGCTAGACATGTTCAAACTTTGATTAGGCAGAATAATTATACAAATGTTTATGTGAGTATTTTAGGAGAGCACATTCTCTCTCTACATGAGAAGATTGACAGTTTATATACAGAATTCAAGAAGGAAAGGATAGTCGAAGGAAAAGAGGTTGCACCTAAAGCTACTCCTAGTATTCAACCCCCTCCAGAAGTAAGGGACTTTAGATTTGGTAATATGGCTGATCTAGAAACCCTATTGGAAAAGAAGTTTAAAGGATTAAATCTCCAGCCTTTGAATATAGAAGAAGGACCTTCTAATGACAGATGGAATGATATTCCGAAGGATGAGATTAATAAAATCTCAGAAAAGCATGCTAGGAAGCCAGTACAAAGGATGTACTATTATCCTAGACCGACTCCTCAAGATGTTTTATTAGAAGAACAAGAAACATATATCTCTAACAGTTATAGCGGAAACGAGATATATGAATGGAATATTGATGGTTATACTGACAGACAAATTTATACGCTGATGCATAGAATTTTAATGTTCAGTACTGTTTGCAAAGCAAATGGTAATACTGAAAACAAGACTGCTAATATGATTATAGCAGGATTTACAGGACAACTTAAAGGTTGGTGGGATAATTATCTCACTGAAACCCAGAGAATGGCAATTCTAAATGCTGTCAAAAGGGAAGGAGATACATCGGAACCCAATATAGTGTACTCTCTAATCCTTACAATTATAGAACATTTTTCTGGAAGGTGGTCAGATAATAGCGAGACCATTAGGACTATGCTTCAAAACCTTAGGTGCAAAACTTTAACATCTTTCAGATGGTATAAGGATGTGTTTCTATCAAGAGTAATGGAACTCCCTGAGTGTAATAACCCTCATTGGAAATCCAAGTTCATAGATGGACTCCTTACCTTATTTGCAGAAAGGGTTAGGAAAGCCCTTAGGGGAGATAGAGTTAGTATAAATTATGAAGATTATACGTATGGAAAATTAATAAATGTTTGTACACAGGAAGGATTATCTCTTTGCAATGAGATAAAGTTAAACCAGCAAGTGAAAAGATATCATCTTAATGAAAAGCGCCAATTGGGTGAGTTTTGTGAGCAATTTGCAATTGATATGCCAGAAACTTCCAAGAAGTCTCATAGGCAAAATGGAAGTAAAGAAAAGGAAGAAAAGTACAAAAGAAGGTCTTATAGACCAGGAAGAAAAGAAAAACGATTGGAGAAACGTGAAAAGAGGAAAAAAATTTTAAGGAGTCAAACTTCTGGAAAAACAAGAAACCAGATGTTTGTTATAAATGTGGAAGAATTGGCCACTATGCAAAAGATTGCAAAGTCAAAGATAGGATTAAAAGTCTTGACCTAGAAGATAATATCAAAGATTCTTTATGCAAGATTTTATTAAACTCCTCACCAGAAAATTCTGGGGATGAACATTCAGATATTGAATCTTCAACAAGTGAAGATTTAAAGGTTCTCCATGATGAAGATTATATAAGTTCATCAGAAGAAGACTGTTTACCGTGTCAAATTGGACAACCTTGCAAAAATAAGGACAAGGAGGATGAATTCTATCAGTTATACTCTCAGTTTAAAGATTTGAATATAAATGTCCTGACAAGTGATAACTTGGTAGAAATTCTGAAAGCAATTGATGATCCCAATTTAAGATCTCAGATTATTGATAAGATTGGAAGTACCCAAGCTTCTACTAGTAATACCAATACTTTAAAGGGAATTACCTCTCCAAATAAAGGTTATACCATGACTGAGGTAATAAAGCAACTCAAAGGAAGGTCTCAGAAGAATAATACGCCTACTACAATTCAAGATCTGGCAGAAGAAATTGGAAATCTCAAAAAGGAAATTTCTTCTCTTAAAAGTCATAATATGGCTCTTGATGAAAGAATTGCTTTAATAGAAGCACAGGAAGTTTATAAACATCCTGGAAAACAAGTTTTAAATGAAAGCTTTCCCATTATTTCAAACAATTTTCAAAATGATTTTCAAGAAATACCTCCTGAAGAAAAAGATTCTTTTCTAGAAACTATTGAATTAATTACAGCTCATAAACCCATCGCAAAAATTACTATTCTTATTGATTATAATTTAAGAAAAGAGTTTACTGTTTTAATTGATAGTGGAGCGGATTTAAATATACAGGAAGGGCTAATACCTTCCAAATATTTTCATAAAACTACTTATAGTCTCAGAAATGCTAGCGGACAAAAAATGGGTATTAATTATAAATTACCCAAAGCTTATATTTGTAAAAATAATATTTGTATTGTAGAATCTTTTGTACTTGTTAAAAACATCTCAAATGAGGTAATATTAGGTATGCCTTTTTTCTGGCATATTTATCCAATTATCAGATGAGATGAAACTGGAATAACTGGTACTTTTGAAAAGAAAGAAATAAGAATTAATTTTATATCAGAGCCTTTTTCTAAATATGTTAATAATATTAAGGATATGATTTCTTCAAAAATAAAGCAAATTGATTTTTAAAAAAAATGAGATTTGTAGTATTACTATAGAATAAACTCTTCAAAACTCTAAAATAAAAGAAAAAATTAAGATTCTGAGAAACCAGTTTTCTTTCCAAATTTGTGGAGATCACCCGAATATATTTTGGGAAAGAAAAAAGCATGTTGTAAGTCTTCCTTATGAGGAAAACTTTTCTGAGGATAATATTCCTACTAAAGCGAGGCCATGCCAAATGAATTCAGAATATCTGGATTTATGTAAAAAAGAAATTGATAATTTGCTACAAAAGGGTCTAATAAGACCCTCAAAGTCGCAATGGTCATGTACTGCCTTCTATGTTAATAAACAAGCAGAGCAAGAAAGAGGGGTACCAAGATTGGTAATAAATTATAAACCCCTAAATAAAGTTTTAAAATGGATCAGATATCCAATTCCAAATAAAAATGATTTATTGGATAGATTGCATGATGCTATCATATTTTTAAAATTTGATTTAAAGTCCGGATATTGGCAAATCCAAATTTCTGAAAAAGATATATAAAACAACTTTTAATGTTCCAATGGGACAATACGAATGGAATGTTATGCCATTTGGATTAAAAAATGTCCCATCAGAATTTCAAAAAATCATGAATGATATTTTTGATCCTTTTAACAATTTTATTATTGTTTATATAGATGATATTCTTGTATTCTCTAAAACTTTAGAGATGCATTTTAAACATCTTGATTTATTTAAGAAAATCATTATTCAAAATGGTTTGGTGATATCTAAACCAAAAATGCATATTTTCCAGACAAATGTCAGATTTTTGGGTCATAATATAGAAAAAGGAAAAATTATTCCTATTCATAGAAGTATTGAATTTGCATCAAAATTCCCTGATGAGATTACTGATAAAACCCAGTTGCAAAGATTTCTAGGAAGCTTGAATTATATTTCGCCTTTTATAAAGGATTTATCCAAAGATACAGCGATATTATATGATCGTCTAAAGAAAAACCCTAAAGCCTGGACTGCAAATCATACAAAAGCAGTAAAAAATATAAAAGCTAAGGTTAATAACCTACCATGCCTTATTTTGGCAAACCCAAATTGGGTGAAAATTGTAGAGACAGATGCCTCTGATATTGGCTATGGGGGAATTTTAAGACAAATCTCCCCAAATACGAAACGAGAATATCTTGTTCAATTCTATTCTGGAAAATGGACTAATAGTCAAAAGAATTATGCTACAGTAGCTAAAGAGATTTTAGCTATAGTTAAATGTGTATTGAAATTTCAAGGAGATTTATACAACCAAAAGTTTTTTATAAAAACTGATTGCCAAGCGGCAAGATTTATCTTTAATAAAGATGTTAAACATGATGTTTCTAAGCAGATGTTTGCAAGGTGGAAAACTTTATTAGCTCCTTTTGATTTTGATATACAATATAAAAAGGGTACAGATAATAGTCTGCCTGATTTCCTCACTAGAGAATATATCAGCTAATAGCTTTGTTTTTGTAACAAATTATGCGGCCACAAGGTGGTTTCCCTTCCTCTAATAGAGGAAGAGGTAGAGAAAGAGGAGGAGCTCAAATAAGCAGAGATAATATTCTTGCTCAAATTGGAAATCAAAGGCTAATAGCCGCAAATATTACAACCACTATTACTAGAGCAAGCATTTCAACTGGAATATCTGGAGTAAGTGCAAACAACCAATTATATCAATAATTTCTGGATTTTATACAATCCCAGCAGCCACAGAGAGATGCTTCACCTTCATACTCTGCAGTAACAAATGAAGAAATTAATGAAGCTGCAGAAGTATATGAAAAAAATGAAAAAACAGAGGTAATATTCCTCATAGAACCAAGGGATTTGCAATGGAAGGATGACCCTTGGCAGATAATGCAAAGGTACTGTGATACGGCATCATATGTTGTCCCTACCTACAAATATCGTATGCACTATGAGAGCATACTCTCATCTATGGGGTCTGTTGAATTCCAACATTTTTACCCTGCCAATACTAGAAAAGTTTATAACTTTTCAAAATTCATTATAAAGAAGATTGTCACCCCAGAAGAATGGGGAATAAGCACAATGAAAGATAGAGAATATACTCAACCAGAACAACAGGTAAAAGTAAAGTTCAATTATTGGGACTATATTGATGGCTTTAATAAAGCTCTGTTATATGAGAATGCTAATAAGAAGCATTCATGGTTCATAAAAATCTGCTCTAATAATTTCAAGAATCAGATACCAAATTGGTTTGGAAAATGGTGGACTCTATATGGACCAAGCATCAATATTTTACCAGAAGAGTTCAAGAGTTTATATGCTGAATGGGTGGATATTTCACCTAGATTAATAAAGTTACAACAACAGGATATATATTTTGAGGGAATATCCTCAATGTATTTCTTTATTGAATTTTCGATTCCGTGGATCATGAAATGGACAATTGAAGTTCAAAACACGGAAGAAGGATTTCCATGCCTTAAAAAAAAATTTTATACAAAATTCTGGAGTAAATTGCTCCACAAGGTTGCAGAAGGAAAAATCCCTGAACAGGAGTTAATAGACTCTAGCAAAAATTCCATTGAAACAGGGAAAAAACAATCTCAGATGATATCTGATAAGGAAGAAATGAGCCCCTTTAAACAAATTTTCAGAAAATTAAAAATGAAAAAGGGAGCGATTTCCAAAACAGAACTGATTGCTTCATACATGCAAGAAGTTAGGAAAGACTTGGCAAAAAATTTAGGGATGGAATTTCCAGACAATATGTCCATAACCACTTCTTCAAATGAAGATGAAGAAAACTGTCTAGCAGGAGAATCCCAGAGTGTTCATAGCACTGAGGAGATGGACATAGAATCATTTCTCCGGCAATTCAAAAATCAGTCGGAAGAATCTTCCACGTCAAGAGAAGGACAAATGAAAAAGTAAAAGAAGAAGAAGACAATGAAGAAAAGGACAATCAGCTTTTATAAAAGTTGAAAATATCTGTAGCCTTTAATAAAGCATTAGGACCCCATGTCGGTCCAATTATTTAATATGAGGTAAGCAATGATGTATTTTATTTTGATTCATTCTTATTGATCCGCCTATATAAGGATCAATTTTGTTAAAGAAGGGGCAGGCTTTAGCCAACCCTACTTTGTATTCTTCAATCCTCTCCTGTAAATTTTCTTTCTAAAATAAAAAGTTGTAAATTTCTCTACTTTTGGAATTGGAGTCTACATACAAGGTATTAATTTTATTATCTTGAATATTTTAAATCTTTTAATATCGGATTAGCCTAAATGATAGGCTAAACACCTGTGTTGGACTGATAACACACTAGACATCAGTAATATGGAAATGATTTCTAAATTGAGAAAAGTTTCATTCCGGTGATTCCGAGGTTGAGTTTGAGGTTGAGTTACTGTAGCCCCGATAATGATAAAGCCTGTGCTTTGCACGGTAGCCACTGCTGAGCCCGTATTAGCCGTGTGGAAGGCGTTGTTAGGGCGTTAAGGGGTGAGTTTAGGCTTTATCATTTTCTAAGTTGCAGCAACTTGTAAAAGGACCTCTAAACTATAAAAGTTCCTACGGTTCCACCGAAGCGATCCTGCTCCGAAGAAGCGATCCTGCTCCGAAGATGATGGCTCTTTGATTCTTGTTACTTTCGAATACATGGAAGTCATTAGATATAGAACTTGATTGCTTTTATTGAAAATTTAATACTCTCTTTGCATGATGTACAATTATTTTAAGTTAAACATTTTGTTAATTGACAAAATTGATCTTGGTCTTCGCATCTCTTCACTTTTCTACATAATAGAATAGTAGAAAAATAAAATAAAATAATAATTTATTTTTTTAACTTTTTAAAATTTAATAAATAAAAATATACAACAAAGTTAAAGTAAAATAAAGAATGAATAAATAAATTTAATAGAGAAAGAGAAGAAAAAATCAAGAGTAATTGAACATTCTAGTATTTTTTTTAAATGAAAGAAATCTAACTTTTAAGTTTTAACATGTGATTTTTTTTTAGAAAGCACATATAAACTAGATATGAAATTTCAAAATTGCCCTTGGTCATCATAATCTTCACTCTTCTATATAATAGAAATTTCTACATAATAGAATAGTAGAAAAATAAAATAAAATAATAATTTTTATTATTTTAACTTTTTAAAATTTAATAAATAAAAATATACAACAAAGTTAAAGTAAAATAAAGAATTAATAAATAAATTGTCCTTTTACAAGTTGTTGCAGCTCAGAAAATGATAAAGCAAGAAATCTAATTTTTAAGTTTTAACATGTGATTTTTTTGAAAGCGCATATAAATTAGATATGAAATTTTGAGATTGCCTTTGGTCATCCTAATCTTCACTTTCTATATAATAGAAATATAGATTATGTTTTGTATCAAAAAATAAATTCATAGAATTTTTATTATATTGACTTTTTTAATATTTAATTATTTTTTATTTGAATTATGTATTTAATATATTTATTTAATAAAAATATACAACAAAGTTAAAGTAAAATAAAGAATGAATAAATAAATTTAATAGAGAAAGAGAAGAAAAAATCAAGAGTAATTGAACATTCTAGTATTCTTTTTAAATGAAAGAAATCTAACTTTTAAGTTTTAACATGTGATTTTTTTTAGAAAGCACATATAAACTAGATATGAAATTTCAAAATTGCCCTTGGTCATCATAATCTTCACTCTTCTATATAATAGAAATTTCTACATAATAGAATAGTAGAAAAATAAAATAAAATAATAATTTTTATTATTTTAACTTTTTAAAATTTAATAAATAAAAATATACAACAAAGTTAAAGTAAAATAAAGAATGAATAAATAAATTGTCCGTTTACAAGTTGTTGCAGCTCAGAAAATGATAAAGCAAGAAATCTAATTTTTAAGTTTTAACATGTGATTTTTTTGAAAGCGCATATAAATTAGATATGAAATTTTGAGATTGCCTTTGGTCATCCTAATCTTCACTTTCTATATAATAGAAATATAGATTATGTTTTGTATCAAAAAATAAATTCATAGAATTTTTATTATATTGACTTTTTGAATATTTAATTATTTTTTTATTTGAATTATGTATTTAATATATTTATAAATAAATAAATTATGCATATTTAGATGTTGAAAAATAAATAATTTCAATAATGTTCAGATATAAAGAAAATAATCATTTAAACGTGCATTCAAATTTAGACATTTTAATATGAAAACAAACCAGACCTGAATATATTTTGTTCTAATCTTAATGACCTGCCAAAAGAAATTGTATTTAGTTGAATTTATATTACTACCTTGCGCGACACCAATATGAATAATATTATATTATTTATTATATATTGTGTAGCGATACATTAAAAATAGTTATTTATAAATATAATATTTCACATGAACAAATGCATAGAAAAAATAAGTAATGCCCACAAATTTAAAAAATTACTATATCTTACAATATGTGAAATTACTAAATTATTTCAATCCACATACCTATATAAAATGTATATTTTAAAATAAAAATTAAAATATTTAAAATTACTAAATTGGCCCCGTCAACATCTTTTTAACTACCTCTTATATAATATGATAAAAAAGAGAATAAAACCAATATTACTCTATTACCAGCTCGTCGACTCTCTGCCCCGCCGTCCGCCGCCGACACCACCCACCCCTCCATCATGTCGGTTAAGAGATTCTTCCAGCACCGCCGTTACTCTCGTAATTCGACGGAAATCTACTTTCTCCACAATTTCAGTTCTTCAGATTCTCACAGTAAACCCTCAAACCCTTCTAATCACTACCGCCACCGCAACCATGGGCACAACCGGTACGTCCACTTTCTCAACTCGTTATTACCATCAAAGCTGCAACTTGTTATTCCGCACAGTGTTTCCTTCTACCGTTCGTTCTCCACTCGCGATTCCCGAATTGGTGACATCAGTGACTCGGTGGTTACTCAGTATGAGAACGCGGAGTTGTTGATCTGTGAAAATGTTGGTGGAAGTATTGCGGAGTCGATTCTTCCAGTACGTGCCTTGATTTCGTTGTTGGATGGTTGTCATGACCTCACTGGCTTCCCATGGTAACATACTCCATTCTTTTCAAAATTTTTGTTAAGCTCCTTTATATATGTTTATATGATTTTCAGAAATTCTAAGCTTTTTTCTGGTTGTTTAAAAATTCCTAGTTTTATAAATTTTTTTTGAAATTTAGTTCTAAAAAATGGCTTTGATTATTGATACAGTAAGGTGAAAAGAGCCTTGGTACGCAGCTTGAAATGCATATAAGAAGTTAATCGAACAATGCAGAAAATTCTAGCTCGTGAATTGTAATATATGGTGGAAAATGTGTCATATTGCTAGAAGCATGTCTATAATAATAAGGGCCTGCATAGCTTGGAAAAGCTTGCTTGTGTTGGGCTTTCAGTCGTAGTACAGATAGGTGCATACCAAGAGTCAAAGTTGACTCTTACTCCCTCCGTTTTAAAATAAGTGCTGTTTTTAGCTTGGGCACGCCCCTTGAACAGAAGTAAAATACATTTTTACTAACTTACCCTTAATAAATACCTTGAAAAAGATGTAGCTCTTTAGTAGTTTATAAATCTCTCTTCATTTAAATAAAGGTAAAATTGGATAAATGAAGGTAAAATTGGAAGAACATCATTAATGCCTTCTTGATAACGTGAAGCATCACTTCTTTTGAAACAAAATAAAAAGATTAAAACACCACTTATTTTTGAAACGGAGGGAGTAACATTTTCTTTGGGACTACTATATCTTTTAGCTTCTGCTCTGCTTACTACCATCAAATATGATTGCTTGTGTGAATTGTTGTCGTGTTATTAGAAATATTTATCTTGTAATAACCAGTATTAGGCTTTCAGGACTAGTACAAAGTTTTTTTTTATAAGGTAAAATTTTATTGAAAAGGTACCAAGCTGGTATAAAAGGAAACAGAACTCATACAAAAATCAAACAGAAAGCTGCTAACTTCTTTCCTTCCTAAAAGCTCCAGAAAATCCATGTATTTGGTCCCCACTAACTAATAGATTGCTTTTACACCAGAAAAACAGATTATTCAAACGTTGATTTCTCACTCTCGAAACGTGAATATGTGCCCTTCCAAACAAGTTTTCTTTCTCTCTGTAATGCCCAAAAGATGTAAAATGGGATGGTCTTCCATATCTGCTTCAGCTCTCTGGGTACCCTTTGAAATTTCCAGCTTTCTAATAAACTCCTTATATCAACCATCTTAAAAAAAAGCTCCTTACATCTCTAGGCATGACGCACCCAATATTGTCTAGAAAATTTGCAGCGAAGGAATAGATGATCAATTGTGTCCTGGTTTTCTTTACTTCAGTAGATTTATTGCACAAAGAAAAACCCCTCTTCTGTAAATTGGTTTGAGTTAGACATACTTCCCAGGTTGCAATCCATCCTAGGAGCTTTTGTTTTCCAAATCATCTTCCAAAGCCAAGTGTTATTCCAATAAACTATCTCCTTTAGCAGTGTGCTATAGCAGCTTTTAACTGAGAAAAAAATTATCCTTACTGGCTGTCCATATCAAAGAATCCACCTAACTCTGATCAAGTTGGACTGAGTTCGGCTGCTAAAGTGACGGAAGTTCTCTAGTCCCAATCGTTCACATCTTAGCAACAATGCCACTCATTAGTGGAACGATTGAACAAACTAGGAAATTTAGTCTTCAGACTTTCCTCCCCCCCACCTATACCTTTCGCACCCATATTTAACCTCCAATTTAGTATATTTCATGAACTCTTCCCCGAGCCTACAAATGCCTTGCCAGCCTCCCCCTTTAGCATGTATCTGTAGTGGATGAGGCTTACCATCCTTCTTACCATATATAACGTTAATCAGCTTCTTCTGGGTATCATTGCCATCCATGTTATATCTCCAAAGCCATTTGATCAATACTCTTATCGTGTAACTTTTAGTTCCCGACTCCCAATCACCACTTTTTTATCTCCTAGAAGCACCTGCCATTTCACTAAGTGTATTCTCCTCTTGTTAGTATTCTAATCCATACAAACTGATTTCCCATGGAGTTCAATTTTTTCTCCACTGCAACTTGCATTGAGAACATGGAGATTAGATAAGTTGGCATTCCATCTGTTAATGAGGGTGAGTCCACCCCCAAAGATAAACACTGCAAACCCATTAATTTGAGCCACATTTGCTTGTGTTTGCCGTTTGATTACAAGTAGAGAAAGGGGACCACCATTTCAGAAACATTTCATTGTGCATTGACATCCACTTTCCCATTTTGTTTCTCTCCACTTATCCTTGGAAGGGAATTAGAACCAAAAGTATTCATCCTTCAGTTCCTTAACTTTTACAGCTGCTGGGGTTTTCTAGATCTTGTCAACCCATTGCTGTATTTCATTAAAGCCTGGTGCTTGATAAATTTTTCTGCAAAAATAGGGAACAAAAGGAGCAAGTACTGATGTACTACACTGGAAAACACAGAATTTACATCAACAACTCTGCGTGAGCTTTAATGAAGAAAGGCATAAAAAGAGGAAAAAACAAATATGTATGTGTCGTTTTGGACTAATACTTATAAGCATGAATAACAAATATATGTACAAAGAAATTGAAAAATAATTATGATAAATCAAATATCCATTTTTTAGTGTTGCCTCTCCAGGATTGCACTCATTGGAAAGAAAAAATATGCCGTAAAGCCTTGGTGATGATTGAAGTGCCATCTAAGTGAAGCGAAGCACTCAACATGTTTTGCGCTCTATTTAGAGGTTAAGCACGTCTTTGACAGCATTGCTCCTTGCCCCTTGTTTCTTTAGAAAAAAAACCTACCGAATGCACGAGTAACTGTTATGAGACAGTTAACCAACTTTTCAATTTATCATCTTTGACCTCTTGGAATAAGTACTTATAATATGGGCTTCATTACCTTTCCCTATATGAGCCACCTCGTCCCCAAGGTGAAAGTCAGGAAATTGTAGATCATTGACTGCATAGTCGACTGCATAGTCCTCCCAAGAATTCTCAAATTCAGGCAGGTTCTTCCATTGGAGTAACACTTCTCATTTACCATTAAGTAGCTTCCGGATCTGCCTCACTACTTCAGGTTCAATTTGAAGCTCCAATTCTTTTGTAAGAAATGGAGGTAGGTCTTGAGTAGGAGTAGTTGGTTGCAAGCATTGTCTCAACTCTGAAACATGAAACACTGAGTGAATGCGTGTTCTAATATAACTCCAACTGATATGCTACAGGACCAATCTTCTCTGGAATTTTGGAAGGATCATAAAAGTGAGGACTGAGTTTTTCATTCATCTTCTTTGCCAAAGAACGTTGTTTTTAGGGATGAAGCTTGGGATTTACCATTTCTCCAACCTCAAAATTCACTTCCTTACGATGTCGATAAGCTTGATAGTTCATTCTTTGTCATGCTTGTACCAAATGAATTTGAGTTCGGCCAAGACCAAATTCCTGTTGCGCACTTGTTTATTTACTTCTTCCACTGCAGAAGTAGTGTCATCTATGTGAAAATTGATGGTGGATCCCTCCCATATAATGCTTTAAAAGGTGTCATGCCCACAGATATGTTGAAGGATTTATTGAATCAATACTCAGACTAAGCTAACCAGTGAGACCATAGCTTAGGATTTTCTCCTGCCATACAATGAAGATTTATCTCCAAGCTCCTATTCACCACTTCCGTTTGTTGATCAATCTGTGGGAGTGGTATGCAGAACTACAACATAACGTAGTTCCTGCCATTTTGAACAACTCTCTCCAGAACTGGCTAATGAACACACAGTCACGATTAGAAACAATAGATTTAGGAAAACCATGCAATTCAGCCACTCCCTTGGTGAAAACAACAGCCACATTGTTAGCATTAAAAGGGAGTGGGGTAAAGTGTGCATACTTGGTAAGACGGTCTACTACAACCAATGTAGTATCGAGCTTATGGGATTTAGGAAGGCCAGTAATGAAGTCCATACTTACATCCTCCCACACATGATGATGTTTGGGTAAAGACTAAAGTAATCCAGTTGGATGTGAAGTTTGAGACTTGTTCTTTTGACAAATTTCACACTTGGCAATAGTCCTGCACATCCCTCTTCATACCTTCCCAGTGAATATTCTCAGACAACCTCTTATATGTGCGACGATATTCCAAATGCCCTCCTATTGGAGAAGAATGAAATCCTTCAACAACCCTGGTATTCTAGATGATCCTTTTGGCAAAACCAAAAATGTCCCTTGAAAAGTAGACATCCATTCTTCAAGCTGTATTTATCATCTGCTTGTTGTCCTGAAATTAACTTCTGCAAAATAGAGGCCATTTTGCTATCTCGTTGTACTTCTTAGTCTTATTCTTCCTTGTCTTCGTATTTCGAAACTGAAAAGGCATATAACTTAGCAGATTCCCCACGTGTGGACATCGCATCAACCACTCTATTTCCAACACCCGTTTTTCTTGGTCTCAAACTCACAACCCATGAGTTTGGAAACCCATTTCTGTTGATTCTCACCCATAACACGTCGTTCCAACAAAAAATTAAGAGCTTTTTGATCAGTATTCATAATGAAATGATGACCCATCAAGTAGTGATTCCATCTCTTGATGGCTAACACAATGGCCATTAGCTCTCGTTCATATGCCGAGCATTGCCTTGCTCTAGAAGAAAGCACTTGACTGAAATCTGCAATAGGTTTACCTTTTTGAATCACAACTGCTCCAACACCAAATCTCGAAGCATCAGCTTGAATTACAAAAGGTTGAGAAAAGTCTGGCATTGCTAAGACGGGTACTTGAGTCATAGCCAACTTCAATGCCTCAAAGGACTGTTGAACTCGATCTCCCAACAACAAAGCATCCCGTTTTAATACATCAGTTAAAGGGGCAAAAATCTTACTGTAATCTTTGACAAATTTTCTATAGTACCTAGTGAGTCCTAAAAATCCACGTAAGGACTTGATATTCCTAGGAACTGGCCAAGACATCATACTATCAATCTTGGCTGGGTCTGCTTGAACTACTTCAGATGAGATGATATGACCCGAATATTCAAGTTTATGCTGCGCAAACACACACTTCTTCCTGTAGATTACCAGCTGGTTCTGTTTGAGATTATCTAAACCAACCTTCAAATGCTCAAGATGAGAACCATAGTCTCGCTGTTAATCAAGATATTATCAAAGAACACTAAAATAGATTTTCGCAAATGTTTCCTGAAAATATCACAAATAAAATTTTGCAAATGTTCCTTGGAAATATCTTTCATCAATTACAGAGAAGTCGAGGGTGCATTGGTCAGGCTGAATGGCATGACCATAAACTCATAATGCCCCTCGTGGGTGTGAAAGACTGTTTTCGCTTCATCTCCAGTTTGAATGCGAACCTGTTGGTAACCCGACTTGAGAACCAACTTGGTAACTACAGTGGCCCCCCTAGCTATGATATGCATGGTATTGAAAATTTATCAGGGATTGTGACTTCGTTAAGAGCCAATAATCCACGCGAAAATGCCAATTTCCATCCTTGTTTTTAACGAGTAATACAGAGCTAGAATATGCACTAGTACTAGCCCTATGATTCGAGCAGTCAACATCTCTTTGACCAAACGTTCAATATCTGTCCTCTTATAATGAGGATATCAGTATGGACGAATGTTCGGTGGTTGTGTTCCAGGTTGAATAGTACTAGCATGATCCCGAGAGGTAGACCCGAAGCTTGTTCACCTATTTCTAGGTAATCAGATTACAACTCCTCAACCTTGTTTGATGTTGTAGTTGCTTCACCTTCTTCTGTTGTTGCCTGATTTAACTCAATCAAGAATCCCAGTTTCCTTCCTTTAACAAATTGGTCATGGCTTTTAGTGACACTGCTGTTAGAACCATAGTTGGATCCCCTTGAAGCGACACCAATCTTCCTGTAACTTTGAATTTCACAGTAAGAAGTTTTCAATTTACCCTCATCTCACCTGAAGTGGCTAACCATTCCATCCCCAATACCACATCAGTTCCACACAATTCAAACAGAAAATACTGTTGGTGAATTAGTACTCCCTGCACATCCAACCTCACCTCTTTGCATACTTCACTCTCGCCCACCTGTTAACCAATTCCAATTGTTACCTCAAATCTGTTGGTCTTCTCAATAGGTAATTGCAGATGATGAGCAAGGGTGAAAGATATAAAATTGTGGGTAGCTCCTCTGTCGACCAGGACTATCACGTCGTGCCCATTAATGTTTCCCACAAGTTCCATTGTTCTTCCTCCTGTAAGGCTCACTACTGAATTCATATTCAATATCATCATTGTAACCTTTTGTTCCCCTTCATCTGCAGCCTCTCCCGCAGCTTCAAAGAATTCTTCTGTTTCCTCTTCATCAGTATTGGGTGCCTCTGAAAAATTTGGTCCTAACCACCATTGTAATGATCCCTTAGATGTTGTTGCAGAAGACTTATTAAATCGAGTGGACTTTGCTGCAGTATGCAATTGTGAATCAACGATGTATCCTGTTGCTCCCACTCTCGAGGCACATGTTTCCGGTATGTTTGTGTCCCGAGAGTAATTGGGTTTAAACCCAACTAGTTTTTGCTGGAACTGCCTCAATTTAATTCAGATTTAAAGCCTTGAACTTGCTTCAGAACAGAATTTTGGTCCTCCACCTTTTGATCCATCTCCATTATCTCTCTTAATGTTTGAGCTCGCAAAAGCATCACTTCTGCTCGAATTTCCTCTTTGAGACCATTCAAAAACACTCTAGATAACAACACATCAGACTCCTACCTCATAGATGTTGGCACCTTCTCAATTCTCCACTGTTGGCACCTTCTCAAATTCTTCACGAAATGCTGCAATAGTTGTGATCTGCTTTAGCAGTTAGCCCCATCGAGGGCATGCTGGTTGCTCTTATGGGAATGATGAAATCGGTCCAGCAACTCATTTTTGAGGTCTCCCCAGGTTGATATGGGCTGTGTAGACTCTAAACAATAATACCAATTTAAGGCTTTTCCTTCCAAACAAACACCAGCTGCCTGTAATATCTCCCTTTCAGAAACTTCATTCACTGCAAAGTAACTTTCCACTAAGATGCCTTGTCTTTCTGTTGCCAGTTCCATGCATTTGTATAGGCCAATGATATTAAGCCTATCAAACGTTACTCTGTTCATAAGATTTCTTAGTCTTTCTACCACTTCATACCAGCTGTCATTTAACTCTAGATCTTCAAAGGATTTGTTACCTGAAGAGAATACGCAGACTCTATCCATGAAATCTTTATTAACTTACAACATCTATCTTTCTCGTTGCCGTAAAGTAGGCTTAAGTTAATCAATGAATTAAAGTTTACAGGATGCACAAGAATGACTTAGGGAGATCGAGGGTAAAGGATCAAGTAAGAGAAAGAGAAAGATGACAAACAAGAACAGAATGGAGAATACATGAAAATAAGGTACACCTAGTACAAATAGTTGCATGCTATTGCTAACTCGTGACAATGGATTCCAATGGATGCCTACTTATGCTATACTATCCTCGATCTAGCCAATTGCGGTAGTGGCTACTTTTGGGGTAGAGGGGGGTGGGGGAAGGAACTGGTTCATTCAAAATCCAAACATCAGATATTTCAGAGACCATCCATATTTTCCATGTAAATTTTGTGTTTCAGGTTTTACGTTTGTGCTGATTGCCGTTTTCTTAAGTTCACTGTGAAATTTGTGCCTTAGGATATGCCAAGTTTTTACTTTCTACAAAAAGTGCTATGCCAATAGCAGTAATCATCACGTTGTTGCTATTTATGTGTTTAAAAAGAATGGTGAAGCAGCTCAATTATGTACTTCGCTGATACCAATCAAAAAACGTTCAGTAATTCACTGTTGTAGACCCACTCCTTCACTTCGCTAAATTACCCACAAGGATATGCCAGGTTTTCAACCAAGGAGAGACACTGTTATTGACGAAATTCCTTCCAAAAGCACATAGAACAGTCCGTAATGTCTTAATTTAGTCTTTTCGTTTTCTAATTTTTATCCGATGCTAGTATATGAGCTCTTCATTTTGAAATCATACACTTTACGTACTTGGTTTGCAGGTGGATCATTATAGCTTCTTCAACAGTGGCTATGAGGCTCACATTGTTCCCGTTTGTAATATTGCAACTCCACAAGTTGAAGAGAATTGGAGAGTTATTTCCTAAATGTGAGGCTCTGTTCTCAACACCATTAATTTTCCTTTATCCGATGCTAATTTTTGAACTCAAAAAGTAGGATAGAGTGAAAGAGGGGAATGAATAGGTGAACCTTTTTCCTTTGGTTGGAATATCGGAACAAAGATATTTAAGGTCTGTTGTCCATACAAATTATTTCATTATGTCAACTTCAACTTGAGATGTCAATTGCCCATAAATGTTTGTTTTATTTGGTCCATTATTTTAACTTCAACTTGAAATAGAGAATTTGATGTTGGAAAACTGGTTTGAGGAGTATCTCAAGTGAAATAATGATTTTTACTTTCTAAACTTGAAGTTTGTTTCCAAGTGAAATTATGTCCAAATACAACTAACTTCCAAATACTCTTTTCAATTTCAACTTTAAGTACTTTTTATCTTTCAACTTCAACCAAATTGTCCATACACCTATTTAGAGTATTAAAGTCTTCAAAGGAGATGCTCTCATATTTGGATTAGACAATTTTTTCTGTCTTCCTATTTACAAAATTAACTTTGTAAGATGCTGAGTGATTTTGTCACTAGAAGATGACAAATAAGATTCTGTTTCTTTTGCGAATTTCCGTTCCCTATCAGTGGTCCAGCCAAGTTGCCCAGTAGATCAGTTGAGGAGGTGCTCAAGCTAGCCCACACACTACTGATTAAAAAAGACAAGAAAAGAGAACCAGGATAACTTTGCTACTGCTGCTATTTTCTTTATTCTGTGAAGAATATAATCTCATAATGACAAGTCCACCCTTCAAAATATAGATGAAAAAGAATGAGTGAAGAGGCTAGCCTCAATGAGTTGGTTGAGACAGTGGACATAGTAATTACCTCTTAATAGAGATGTATGCACGCCAGAAGCTATTACTTTTCAACTGATCTTTTTATGCATTTTTAAGTGCCGCCTCCATTGCCTCCGCCTATGTCAGGAAGGAGTCTTAGGGACCAACTTAAAATCTTTTTCAAGGAGAAACGAGCAGCAGGCTGTCCATCATTTTTTTGGTACTTCGCCTCTCTGACAGTTCAGGTGATTATTTTGTGTATTTTATTATATCAGGTTTATTTGCCATAGAAGCCTTTCTATATAATAGTGGATAATTGACTATTTTTCATTATACATTGTAGAACACAGAGGAAATTGTTACTTTTATTTGGGAAACCGTGTGTAGCAAAACAGAAATTCCACAATTCAATAATATCTGAGTCAGTCTGGAATTCGCTATTCCAATTTCTGATGAGATTTCTCTCAATCATTTTACTTATATGATTTACAAGAGTTTGTCTTAAGCCTTACTGAACTTCAATGACTACGATGGTATTTCAAGTAGTCTTACTATTTTGACCTTCAAGCTCTTTCTGATGTAAGAAGCTATTATTTTGTATAGCAAGTCAATGTTATTAACATATGATCTAGAAAACTGTCCCAAGCGAAGTTCCTTTTATCCTAGATAGTGAATTATGAGCTTCTTGTTGTTCTGTGAAATGAACAATCTGCATATAAGATGGCAGCGAGCCCAAATAAAAAATGTGGAATCTTGAATCGTTGTTTTTTCATTTGAGTGTTCGATACATGTAAGCAAAATTATTTAGAATAGCTGCTTTCTCAACAAAACAAAAAAGATTAGAATAGGTGTATCTGGGATTGTGAAGATGTTCCTTTGGTGAATATTCTGAAAAGGATATTTGTATAGGATCTTCCAAAATGACCTTGTGAGAACTTTAGAGTGATTTAAGTGGAGTTGTTTATTCATCCTTAATTCCCCTCTTAGTTCCTAAAATGGTTTTGTTACCGGTATATAGGTTGCTCTGGAAAAAAGTTGATTGTATGATTAACATGGTTTTTCATTTTCCTAGCATAATTAGAGATAAACTATTTTCTTTTATTGTAATAGATTGTCTTTCCTTAATCAGTTAGGATCCACTTGTATAAATTCCCTTCTCATAAGATTAAGGACATACTGAAATACAAAGATGCCTCTTTTTTTTCCCTCAAATGGTAGTACATCCATTGCTGCCTTTTGAGGTGAGTTTTTCTCCCTTGCAGCATCAGAGTTCCTTTTCTAAAAAGAAGTCGAGTTTTCTCCCTGCTTGAAGCTGTCCACAATTAAAACTCTGTTTCTATCAGTGTTTTTGCTT
Organism: Datura wrightii; assembly: GCA_035772735.1. Classification (NCBI taxonomy): domain Eukaryota; kingdom Viridiplantae; phylum Streptophyta; class Magnoliopsida; order Solanales; family Solanaceae; genus Datura; species Datura wrightii. The sequence goes on along the minus strand of JASDFA010000006.1, from coordinate 85,015,337 downwards.
GGGTTCGCCTGTCAATTCTGAGCTAACCCACCAATTTTCAGATTTTCCTGATCACCAGAGCTAGGGTTCTAGTGAGGCAGACCTGGTTTTCCAGAGAGAGATCTGTTTGACAATCTCTTCTCCAGTTCTTTTTTCCCCTTCTCTGAGTGACTGATTTGAAGATAATTTCCTTCTAGATTCTCCCTATTTGAAGCTATCCAACACTAAAACTCTGTTTCTATCAGTGTTTTTTCTTGGGTTCACCTTCAATACCGAGCTAACACACCAATTTTCAGATTTTTCCGATCACCAGAGCTAGGGCTCTAGTGAGGTAGGCCTGGTTTTTCGGAGAGACAGATCTGTCCGACAATTTCTTTTCCATTTTTTTTTTTTGCCTTCTCTGAGTGACAGATTTGAAGATAATTTCCTTCTAGAGTTCTTGGAAATTCTGTTTTTCTTATTTCTAGTCCTATTAAAACTATGGGGAACACAGTTAGTGGAGAATCAGTGCTGTGAAACTAGATGGACCTGGTACTTATTTTGCTTGGTCAAGGTCTTGTTTGCTTTATATTAAATTTCTAACATACAAAGATGCCGTTTTTTTTTTCCTCAAATGCTATATTATCCATTGCTGTCTTTTGAGGTGAGTTTTTCTTCCTTGCAGCATTAGAGTTCTTTTTACTAAAAAGAGCTGAATTTTCTCCCTACTTGAAGCTGTTCCCAACTAAAACTCTGTTTGTATCAGTGTTTTTGCTTGGGTTCACGTGTCAATTCCGAGCTAACCAACCAATTTTCAGATTTTTCCGATCATCAGAGCTAGGTTTTTTTTGATAATAGTAACATTCTATATATTAACAGGGGAACTATACCAACTATATAATCCCCAAACAAGACAGTTACAAACACAGAAACAATCCTATCTATTCCTTTTACAAATTGTCTAAAACATAAAAATATCTTCTGTTTCCCCTACATATTTCTGTTTACACCAAAAATGAAACAGGGATAAACAGTTCATTTTCAGCATGTGTATACTACACTGTTTGTTCTCAAAAACCTCTGATTTCTTTCTTTCTACACAGCCTAGCCTACCAAATACATTGCGGGATAATCCTCCATCTCTCTTGCTGGCTGACCAACTTCCTTCTCTGTTCTAACTATCCAGTACTTCCTTAGCTCTTGCTGGCATTACCCAACTGATTCCCCTTAAATTTATGAATATTCTCCAGATCTGAACTGTCCATTTGCAAATGTAAAAAGAGATGCTTATTTGTCGCTGCCCGCTTCCCACACATAAAACATCTTGAGCGTAAATGGAATCCCATGCTTTGCAGCTTCACATAAAACATCTTAAGCATAAATGGAATCCCGTGCTTTGCAGCTTCTCCGGAGTCAAAACAGCTTCTTTGGCCACCAACCTGATGAAACATGCTGCTCTGTATGGAATCTTCACCTTCCATATCATCACTAGTGAGGCAGACCTGGTATTTTGGAAAGACAGATCTCTCCGATTGACCTGGTACTTATTTTGCTTGGTCAAGGTCTTGTTTGTTCTATATTGAAGCTAGAAAAGTGCTTGGTTATATTAATGGAGAGAAGAAACAACCTACTGCATTTCATAATGATCTATAGGATTCCAAGAATTAACTTGTTATGACATGATTTTTGAACACTATGCACCCTCGAATCTCTAAACAATATTTATTGCTTGATACTACTGAAAAGACTGAAATTCAGTGCACTTATCTTGAAAGGGTAATGATTCCTAGATCTTTGAGATTCAAAATAAAATTCATACCACGAAGCAAGATGAGTTGAGTATCACTAATTATTAAGTGAGGGGGGTTATGACATGAGATTGACGATTATTAGGATTCCAAACAAAATGTACCAAATGATGCAGATTTTTCTTTCAATAGTTGGTTGAATATAAAAGTTCTATGATTTTCTGGCTGGTTTGAATCTAGAGTATTATTTAGATCAGTATTCAAGTTCTTAGCAGAGTTCCTTTTCCTTCTCTTAAGGTTGCATACTCCTATGTTCAACAGGAAGAGAGCCGATGAGGTGACATTTTGTATTAGGCTCAATTGACAAGTCAGGGTTAACTCTGTCTCATGAACAACCAAAAGCAATCACTTTTTATAAAGATCACTTGCATTGTGATTATTTGGAAAACCAAGACATACAAAGTAGACATGTTGGAAACTACATGACAGACCAACAAGAGGTCGTGGGGAACTAGGTCCATCTAGGAGTCAGACTAATACTATAGAAGATGTGGAGACATCTAGGGAAACGACTCCTGATCAAACTTGACTCACCTTCTGTTGTGCATATCTAATTATGTGCAATCTGATACTGCATTTATTGCTCATCTCAATTCCTGAATTGTTGATTCTGGTGCGAATAGACACATGATAGGCTTCTCTAAAGGCTTACAAAATTACTGTCCTAGTCCGACAGTCCTAGGGAAATCATGTCAGAATAGCCAATGACTCTTCAACCCTGTCTTTGGAACAAGTTCTGTTGTCTGTACACCTGATAGAATATTATCATCACATCATCCATTCTTAATGTATCCGAGTTCCCTGTTAACCTGTTATCTGTTAGCTCTATCACCAAAGAACTAAGCAGTAGTATTGAGTTTTTCATGATCATTGTATATTTTAGGATCTTCAAACAAGGAAGAAATTTAGCAGTGATAAATTGCATGATAACTTATACATGTTTGATGAGACTTGAGATCTTGGTCTAGTACTCTTTTTTGGAGGACATAAGGATGTTAACAAAGAAATAATCCAGTGACATAGGCAGTTAGGGAACCACCCTTCTTTCTTTTTTGTTTATAGAAGTTGTATCCTAGTTTGTTTTCCAGTACCGAGTTTGACTTTTTGTTTTGTGATGCTTGTGAATATGCCAAGAATATTAGAAACTCTTACCCATTGAGGGATAATAAAAGTACTCCTTTTGCAATTATACATTCTGATGTCCAGGAATGATGGTTTGAGGCGTGTATTGGTTGTTGCTCTAGGATGACTTGGATGTATCTATTAATGGCCAAAAGTGAGGTTTTTCGTTGCTTTTATTTATTTCATAAGATGATTTGTACTCAATTTGAGGATAAGATAGAACTCTTACGAATTGATAATGACACAAAATACATGGATAAAAGATTTGGGTGCTTATTTGGAGTTCAATGGGATAATCCATCAAGCTAGTTGTCCCTACACTAATGGACAAAAAGTGGTTGCTGGAAGAAAAAATAGCCATTTATTAGAAGTTATGGTCATTGAATATATTAAAAGGAGGACGATATAGATCTAAATCACATGAAAGGAAATTATCTTGCAGACGTACAATTTGATGGGATCAATGTAACCTTGGCGCAAGATAAGGCACGAGGAAGAATACCAAAATAATTGAGAGTAAGGTTTAGTCATGTTGGTATATTTACATTAGGTTGAACAAAAATTATGAGTCTTTTAGTCTTATAAATTTTTATGCAGTTAATCACTAGTGTCAGAGGACATAAATTTTCAAATATTGGATTGATACTGGTCTAAATGGAATAACATGGTTAATGGAGATTCATATAGCTGACCTCAAATACATTGGGATTGAGGTGTAGTAATAGCAGTAATTGTTGTTATCTGAGGACATCTTCTCCAGTCTTCGACCCAATTCAGTTAGTTAATGTTCTTGAAAGTCATCATGTTCTATAATTCATTATTGCCTATTTAGTATGAGTAGGAGTTAGACTACAATAAGTTATATTTATTTTTCCTTGTCTATTTGCTTTATTTTTAGTCTTTGATGAACACCCTTCACCCGAAAAAGTAGATGCATTGATCTTTATCAAAAAGTAGATGCATTGATGTTGTTTTTATTGTCACATTAGTCGAAACTTTTGAAATCTATGCATGAAATCTGTTACTTTTTTGATGAGAGTAGGATGTTGTAGAGTAATCTTGTCATCTTGGTTATGATCTTTATGCATTTTTAGGTGCCCTGCTTTCTTCTTTGGATTACGACTATTAGAAGAATGTCACTGGATCATCATGAAGGCTTTGAGTGTGTAAGAGCACCCTTTTTCATTTATGCAATTCTCGTGTAGGGTTGGTATTCTTGTTGGTATTATAACTCTTTTATTTCCCCCTTAATTGTTTAGTTTGGTTTTGTATTATCATTTTGCACAAGGCTATAATACACCTAGTGAAAAAGCTGAGTATAAGAATTGTTGTTGGATATAACATGCAATCCGACAATATAGCAGTGAAACTAGAATGCTAATTCTCAAATAAGCGAGACATGTAATATATGCAACACAAATAGTAGATATTTCATTTGGGTTGTTTTTTTTTTCCTTCTTTTTGCTTCGTCTCTTCGTCGCATCTCCTCCTGCAAACAAAAGAGCCGCATTTTACACACATCCGATGAGGTTTTCTGTTATTTTAAAGGTATCCCAAATGGTATTCAAATACAAAATGCCTCTCTTATTATTCTTATCATATTATGAACCATATGTTTATCATTTGGACAGCCCTCTTTGTCCCTCATGATCATTTAATCAATCAAATAATGCCCTAACCCAAACTATAAGTTTGGCTGGCTATGTTCTCTATATTCGTTCCAGTTTATTCAAACAATTCAATATTAGGAGATTCTCGTAATTAGATTATTATTACATTGGTTGTCAACCAACCACTACCATCCTTTTTTATCTGGATTTGACTTGGGTTATACTTTGCAATGAGGATTCTTTAAAAGTTACTCGAGCTAGCTTTTTCTGATGAAGTAAATTATATTGATGTAAGGGGGAAAACTCTAATACAAACTCTACCTCAAAAAATGATTATCTGCTAAGAAAATCCAGTATTGGAATATCATTCATGGTCTAGAAGTGCAAATAAAACAGAAATGTTCCACTAATCTGGACATAGTGATCTTCACTTTCACATAATCGCCAATGTAATTATGTTCCATGCTCTCCTTTGCACTTCCGTATCAATGGAATTATGTTCCATGCTCTCCTTCTCACTTCCGTATTACCGTATTACCTTCCAACTCACATTTAGAACAATAGTTTTCAGCAGTTCTTGAAAGTTTTCTGCCACGGTCGCAAGAGTGGACAATAAGGATATGTAACAAGTCAGAATATTGGACAAGGTACTTCTGATTTGTTTTTTCTCTTTGAAAATGATAATGTTGTAATCCTCAGCATTAAGAAGACCTCCAAAAAGGAAAATAAAATACTTGGAAAGCTCCTAATATATCTGCAAGTTGCTCAATATCCTCTACACCTTGTTCTTTACACCAAAAATAAAAAGATACAATACAGTTCCATTTGACTTTCTGAATGGAATTAGATATATCTTCAAAACATCTACCATTCCTCTCCCCACACTGTCTACCATATGCATGATGGAATTTATGGTGTTGTTGATGCACCTGTGGTTGTTTCACCAGACTTGAAGTTGATCACCTTCCGCCAGAGAGCATGTTCCTTCACACTGTATCTCCATAGCCATTTCATCAATAGGCAATTGTTATGGATCTTCAAGTTTCTGACGCCCAAGCCACCCGTTCTTTTGCTCAGTTGTGTAGTCTTCCAGTTCACCAGGTTGTAGCCCTTGCCTACTTTATTTTCTTGCCATTGGAAGTTTCTTAGTCTGTCCTATTTCTTTATAATCTTGGAAGGTAAAGGGAAGAGAGACATGATATAGGTTGGAAGAGAATCTAAAATAGAACTGATAAGAGTTAGCCTGTCTCCAAGAGATAGATATTGAGCTTTCCATCTAGTTAATTTTTTCTCAGTCTTTTCAACTATGCCATCCAAAATTTCCAATGCCATATGTTTGCTTCTGAGTGGCATGCCAAGATTTGCTATTGCCATTTTGTACTCTGCATCCCAAGCTATTAGCCAACTTGGAGGGGGTTAAAATAAATAAATCAATAAATAACATTAATAATCAGCAGACTGGTAACTTACACATCTTAAGTAACTCCCGTGTTGCTACATGATAGTATATCTTCTTTGGCTCCAGTATGCAACACACATTGCAAATAGGCATCTTTTCAAAGATAAACTATTGAGTACACTTAGGTGTGGTATCTCAAAATACTTATTAGAAGTTTCTGACCTCCAAATACTTCATTGTATATGTGAGGGACTTCCTGCATGGCCAAGAAGCTTTTTCCCCTCATTTTACTCTCAACCCTGATGAAGCTTCAGAGACTAAGGGCAACCCTCCGATATATCTGATTTGTATCATACGTGGGCTCACAAAAGATCATTGTGTCATATACCATTTTGATATGTTAAAGTAAATGGACCTTTATACATGCTTTCTGACATGAATCCCGAGGTAAGTTTCAAATCCTCTTCCTTCATCACCCTCTCTCCTCCAAACTCATCGCAAGCTATCAGAATCTCCTCTCCGCCCTGCCTTTTCTCTGTTTCGTAATTGTGTTAGCTTTTTATTTTAAATTTTTGCTCTTCTTTATTCTGTGCGATATATTTTTCTCTGTTTCGCTGTAGCTTTTCTCTCTCTGTTTTGCTATAGCTTTTCTTTCTCTGTTTTTCTGTAGCTTAAAATATTCATTTTTTGGTTGTGATTGTAGTAAATTTTGCTATTACCTATTAGTTTTGACTTATGAGGATTATTGACTATCTTGTTCTAGTATCTATTATTTACTTTCTAATTTAAGACTTAAAAGATTTGCTTAATATGTTATTTCTATTGAGTTCTTGGTTGTTTAATCTATGCATTTTTGATATTTTTATTTTTGTATTAAATTGCGTTTTATTTGAAAAAAGCGTAAGCTCACGCTTCTCACTTCAATGAAGCGACCCTCATTGCTTTTTTCCGTTTCTCGGTCTCCAAAGCACTGCATGGAACAGAAGTTGATGCATTCCAAAATTTCTTCCTCAAAATCTCTTTGTAACCAGATCTGCTCTTCATTAGAGATTACCAAAGTTTATGGAGTTAAAGGTCACGTCTCCAATTTTCAGTTTCCATATAAAGCTTTTTCTAGAAGTTCGGAACTGCCACTTTTATAGCTTCTGAATCGGAGATAGTATTTCCATCTACTTCCAGGGGAATCTGGAAGGACTTGGTATTTTTGTTACCTTTCTTAACCATTGAATCCCGGACCTTTGTTTCCAGCCAATTTCTTCTTAGCAACTTCCTCAAGATCCATGGCTAGATTGGACTTTTGAAGAAACTCATCATCAGTGAGAGGTCTTTGTTCTTGTATGGCATCCCAATTGGAAGGTTGGTTGAGGATATCTTCCTTTCTGAGTTCCCAGTTACCCCTGTCGTTGATGCTCCATTTTTTCAGCCTCCCTTTTAGCATCTTCAATTCTTCAGCAAATTTATGCCCGAGCCTTTCATTGACTTAAAAGGATCTCCACCATGTGTCTAACATCTTCTTTTAGTCCCTCAACACCCATCCACTACATCTCAAATTTGAAGTGGTTTTCACAGAAGAGTAGAATAGGATTATGATCTGAACCTAATTTAGAGAGTAAGCTCTGATTGATATGAAGAAATTGTTCCCTCCTTTGTTTTGAATAGTGAAATCCATCGATCCTTGAGGCACTTCTATTGTTGTTACCTCTTCTCCATGTAAAGACCCTCCAAATAAAGGAGGGTCCAACAGTTACTAGCTCTTCAATACAGTTTGAGAATTCTGACATGGTTCCTTTAATTCTGTGGTCGCCTGCTTTCTCTGTTGGGTATCTTGTTACATTAAAATCTCCACAAACGATCCAAGGGCCATTAAGCAATCTTCTGCTTTCAGTCAATTCCACTCATAGCACCCTACTCTCTATTTTGGACTCCTCACCTTCCAGCCCTGAGCTCCCATAAAACTCCACTCAGTTATACCACGAATTCTCCAGATCTGCCTGGAGCAGAAATCATTTCACTTCTTATCCCCCTCCCTCTCTACAAGCTCCTAACCACTGTCTTCACTTTTTCTTCTATGAATAGTAGTTGATAAAGAACATGCCAGATTTTTTATGAAGGAGTTTAATAGCCCAAGTATATTGTTTTCTCTTACCAAATTGCTTTAATTACTCTCGTCCATCCCAATTTATGTGGCACTGTTTAGGAAAAGGTGCCATATAAACTGGGACAGAGAGGGTAGTAGTCTAATTCCTGCAACCATATAATAAATTCTAAAGCTTTGGAACTCTTTTGGGTTTAAATATTCTGTCCACTTGATGATACTTATTTCCATTTCATTTCACTGTAGGGGGGAATCCTTTGGTTCCAAAACTTGACTGAGTTCCCTAGTGGTGTTTTAGGGCCAGTCTTTCCTGTACTGATTGCTGGACTGCATTATGTCAACGTACAGGTATCTTGCTTTTGTCAACCTGAGATTTACTATCTTACTGTTTTGCTTATCTTTCTTTGTGGTACCCGAGGGATTAGGAGACCTGCACCTTGTTCTTGGCCTTGGTTCTAGATATATTTTCATATGTAATTTCTCTTTCCTGATGGTTAACATGTCTGAACATAAATTGATGGTTAACCAGCACGATATTGATCATGATGAAGATCGAATACCTAAACATTAGTTGAGCGCAGGAAGGGTGTAAATTCTATCTATGTGTGTGCTGGGTAAATGCAGGTCTGATGCTGAAAACCTGCAGTGTGCGGTCAGATACACACTGTTTAAGTAATCCTTCAGGTTCTTTGTCAGCTCAAGGCAGGTTTCAGTTTCAGTACTGTCTTCAGGATATTACTTATTACTTTTAGATTTTAACTTGAAAATGAGTAGTTGGAGTAGATAAAATCAGATCAGGAAGGGGAAGGTGTGTTTCCTCGTGTTTGCTTTAGATGGACTTGTTTCAAGTCTATTTTATCAACAAAGGCAAGAATATTTTTGAGTACCTGACAGGATAGCGTACTTGAACTAGCTTTTGCCATTGTTACCCAAAAGGTTGGATTCTTGAACCAATTGTAAAGGCTGTGTGGTAGAGACTAGAGAGTATTCTTATATTATTCTTCCTGTGACGAAATTCAATTTGTTTTTCCTTTTAATTTTCATTTGGACGAAACTTTTTTGGCTCAGCAATGAATTTCTTTCATTTTTCCAAATAAATACAACAATAACAACAATTATATCTTGGTTCCAAACAAGGTGGTTTGAATATTTGAATCCTCACTGTCCATGTTCCTTTTAAATTTTTAGATACAATAAAATGTAGGAGTGCGGGATGATACCATGATTAAGTTTTGAAAGATGCACTGGATTGGTCATGAGGTTCTGATGGCCACATTCCCAGACTTGTTTTCTTTGTGCAGTGACCCAGAAGTAACAGTGGCTGATATTTGCTATACTCACGGGTGGAACCTCATCTTTATAAGGAATTTGAATGACTGTAGGAAGTTGATAGAGTAGCCTTACTCTTACAGGGGTTGAATGATTTCAGAGGTACAACTGCAGCTTCAGAACAAATGATCTGGAAACATGACAGGGATGGGAAGTTTTCTGTCAACAGGCTATATAGGAGGGATATTTTGGAGCAAACTGGCAGCATACCAGGAGACAGATCTGGAAGTGCAGCATTCCGACTAAGATAAAATGCTTCACATGGTTGGTGACTAGAAGAGCTTGCCTCACACATGAAAAATTAAGGAGGAGAGGACTTCAGATTGCCTCTATATGCTTTCTGTTTGAGGTGACTGAGGAAACTAACAACCATCTGTTCCTTCACTGCAAATTCACAGTACAGATATGAACCTTATTTCTTAACATCACACAGACTAGGTGGATAATGCCAGAGCATACTGCAGATTTGTTAAGCTGTTGGATAAGAAGAAGAGGGAGTAAGAGCCAAAAGAAATGGTGGAAGTCAATTTGGAAGGAAAGAAACTATAGATGTTTTGAGGACATTACCAATCCTATTCAGACAGTCATACATTTTACTTTTGGTGTAAAAAAGGTGTAGTAGTAAGCTTGCTTCTCTATTATCAAAATACTATCAGGAATAGTTGGTTGAAATGCTCCTAGGCACACTCCTCAAGACTTTTCTCTTTCCTACTTCCTAGGAGGGGGCAAATCTCTTTTCTGGTGTCCTTTTTGCCTGAAATCTTCCTTCTTTTTAAGCTATTACCTTTTGTGATAGTTAATTCCTTTTTCAGCCTTGAATTTTGTCTCATCAAGAATGGGGGAAAACAGAATATATTTTAATGCTGGTGTCAAGTCCTTTGACATTACCAGATGGTCTTTTGAAGGTGTTTTTGGTATGAATGGGTAGAAAGAAGCCGAAAGATGATGAGAAGGTCATTCATGAGTAGCAAGATCATGGAGTGGTTATGATTCACTTTAAAAGAAGCATCAAGAGATCAGAAGATGGTGGTTAGGAGATGGAAAACCACAGAAGGTGACTCAGAATACTTCTGCACCAGAAAACATAATGAATATATGAGATATATGAGCATTCTATCGTTAAATGGTGGTGGAAAATCAGTTTTAGTTTTAGTCATTCCTGAACCAACTTTGAATGCAGGTTGGTGTGAGGTAGCATTTAAGATAGAAAGGTTCATTACATGTTACACAAAGCCAAAACTGGTAAGCCCCTCAAGAGTTACTATGCAAATTACCCTTATGTGAAAGCTGTACAAGAAAGTAAATGGCAATGTAGGAGCCTTCCGGAGGCTGAGGTTAAAGGCAAGGAAGGGACATTGTAGTTACTGAATCATCAAGATCACAGGATGATGGAATGCTGAAAAGATGCTTAGTTGGGTATGTTTAGGAGAAATTCAAGGAAAGTTGTACTCTCTCTGATACTGAGACAGTCTTCTACAAACTGGAAAAATGCAATCCGGGTGAATGTCTATGAGATGTAAGGAAAAATGTTTCTGTTTGAATTCCCAAATAGATATATGGCTGAGATAGTCCTTCTAGGACAATGGGAATGGAAGAAACTATGCTTTCACCTAGAATGGTGGAGTCCAACACTGGGAAGTGTCCCAAAATCCATTGATGTCAAGAAATTAGAGCAGTTGGCATACCTCTATGCCCTTGGTCCCAGAGTGTTTCAAGAAATAGGCGAAATTTGTGAAGGTTGGTGGCCACAGAAGAGGAGACTGAACTAAAAAATCACATGAAATGGGCCCGAATTCTTGTTTCGAACGACAGTCGGAATTTCCCCAGGCAAGTGTCCATTTTCAGGAATAGAATCACTTGTCACGTCCCAAGATGGGTGGAGAGAAAAATCAGATTTGAAATTTTGCCGGAAGGCGACGGGTGAGATGCCGGGGAGGAAGAAGCAATGAAGAATTCAGGTAAAGCTTTTGTTCACCGGGTAATGAGGGATAATCTCCGCGATGAAGTACAAAAAACCCATCATCCTAGGGATTTTTAATGAAAGACAACACATGTGCTATACTTCATTGATTGTTGGTGGTTTTATAAATAGGGAATCACATTATGGGCACATGGAAACCTTAAATGAACCTTCAATTTTGGGCCTCTAACATAAGCCCACTTCAGAGGTTCATCTGAAAACGAAAATTGGGCCTGATTTGCAGCCGAAGGCTTTTTTAACGACTTACTAGGCTCTAATTCTTTTTTTCTCACTCGACAATCCAACAATTTGCAAACTCACAAGTCACAGTAAAAGCAAGCACATACGCAAAAGCAGTGATGATTTCGAGTTGGTTGGTGATTAGGGAGATTTCGATGAAGGCAGTAGGGGCGAAATTTCAAGTCGATATGGGGAAGATGATAAAAGGGATATCCGAAGAAGGCTAATTGAACTAGCAAATCAAAATTCAACCAACTCTATCGTAAATTGGGAGGTAAAAGATGCCGAACCTCTTCTCATTCTTCAGCAACAAACTATCATGGATAAAGAAAGTGAGACATCAACTTGGGTCCAACAAAGCATGATCAAAGTGAGCAAAATTCTTGGGGCGGATTTCAAAAGGGCACAAAAAGGAGGCGTAGGAATTGTTACTTCAAATTGACAGTAGCAGACAAGCCAGAATATTGGAGCATGCTTCTAAATGCAAAAAGACAAGGTTTAAAGGTGCACAAGAATTAAAAAGTCTTGTAACCTTTGACATAAAATTCAAAAGCAACAGAAACAGGGATAAAGGGAGGAGTATGATCTCTATTGTATAATGCTTTTCAAATTAGTATCATGGAATGTGAGGGGTTTGAACAACAGGGACAAAAGAAGTTTGGTGAATAGCCTTATGGTTGACTAGAATGCATGCATCATCTGCCTCCAGGAGTCTAAAATTGAGGGCGACATCACAGAATTAGTGAGGCAGATTTAGGGTGGAAGATGAATTAAATTTGCTTTCCTGGAAGCTTAGTGGTACAAGAGGGGGAATAATGATGTTGTGGGATGATAGAATTTGGAAGGGGACGATTCTGGAAATTGGTGCTTATACTTTTGACTTGTAAGTTTGAGGCGTAACTTTAGAATTTTTCATGCCATATGGCTGGAGTTTATGATTCAACCAGGTGAAATTGGCATCCTCCAAGTGTAGATTAATAAGATTCAAATTTTCAATGAAATCGAAGAATTCTCTCATGCCTTGTTCTCCTGATACAATTTCTTTTCTTTGAGATGAACCGAGTAACATTGAAGTCACCAGAAACAGCCTAAGGCCCTTCGAATAAGCCCCTGACTGAACCAATCCCTTCCCAAACTAGCCTTCTTTCAATATCATAATTAGGAGCATCTAGGATCGACAAGATTCTGATCTCTGAAGAGTGGGATGACTGATTCAATAATTTAAAACAAACACCTCTTCAGGAACTTCTGTCAGATCACACTCCATTAGCATTGCAAGGTGGTTCCTGGAACATGAGCAGAAACCATTTCAAGTTTGAAAACTGGTGGTTAGGATCTGAAGGATTCAGTGACAGAATTAGAGAATGGTGGAATTCTTTCAACTTCACTGGAAGACCTGACTTCATACTGACTTGCAAGTTAAAAGCTTTAAAAACTAAGCTTAAGGAATGGAGTAGGAGTGAATGTGGAAATTTGGGCTCACAGAGGTAGAAACTGTTAGAAAAAATGGCAGAACTTGATGGAATTCTCAAAGACAGAATTTTAACAGAAGAGGAGACATTTAGGAGTGCAACAGTTACCATGGAATATGAGGAATTGATTAAAAATGAAGAACTATCCTGGAGGCAGATATCAAGGTCTCTCTAGTTAAAGGAAGGAGATAGAAATACCAAGTTCTTTGACAAAATGGTAAATGCACATGAGAGATACAATAATATTGACCAGCTGCTAATACAGAGTGAACTAACTAAGGAACCAGCCAGACTTGGAGAGAGAGTTGATTATTACCAGAAGTTTTACTCAGAAACTGTATAATGGAGATCTGTTTGCCACTTCACAAACTGTCCAGTATTATTAGAGGTGGAAAAGGAGTCACTACTGTGTAAATTTGAAGAAGAAGTCTTGAAATGTTTAAAAATGTGTGCAGCTGATAAAGATAAAGTACCTGGACCAGATGCTTTCACCATGGGTTTCTTCATAAAATGTTGTGAGATAGTAAACCAGGACATCATGAATACCTTCCATAACTTCTATGAGCAAGAAGGTTTTGAAAGAAGTCTCAATGCTACTTTCATAGCCCTTATCCCCAAGAAGAAGGGTGCCAAGGAAGTAAGAGAGTTCAGGGCTATTAGTTTGATAGGTAGCATGTAAAAACTACAGAGAGGTTGAAAGGAGTAATGGCGAAATTGGTAGATTCTCAGCAGATGACTTCTATTGAAGGTGAGGCAAATCATGGATGATGTCCTAGTTGCAAATGAAGCAATGGACTCAGGATTGAAGTAGAAGAAACCTTTTGCAAGCTAGACATTGAAAAAACATATGATCATGTAAACTGAAAATATCTATTATGTCTATTGGAGAGAATGGGTTTTGGGAAAAAATGGATTCATTGGACCAAATATTGCATCTCAAAAGTGAGCTCTTTAGTCCTCATTAATGGTTCCCCAACAGGATTTTTCAAAGCACAGAGGGGCCTTAAACAAAGAGATCCTTTATCACCCTTTCTATTTTCGATAGCTATGGAAGGACTTGACAACATGGTTAGATCAACAAACTTGAATGGATGGTTAAAAGCTTTTGATGTTGCTAGAATTGACTGGGAAAGTTTGGAGGTGACTCATCTACAATATGCAGATGATACACTCATAGATTTTGATGCTGAAGAAGAACTTAGATTACTACAGGTGATTCTGTTACTGTTTGAAGGGATATCTGGCTTACACATTAATGGGAGGAAAAGCTTTCTGTAATCCATCAATGATGTCATAGATATGGAGCTTATGGTTGCAATCTCAGGTGGTGAACTTGGTTCCCTACCAAATTTCTACCTAGGAATGCCTTCGGGAGCTACACAGAAATATGGAATAATGTGATTGAGAAGTGTGAAAAGAAATTGGCCAAATAGAAGACTCAATATCTGTCATTTGGGTGTAGACTGACTCTTATTAATTCAGTTCTTAATTCTCTTCCAACATACATGATGTCTTTGTTTTCGGTTTCAACAGGGATCATTAATAGGTTGGATAGCATCCTGAGGAACTTTTTTTAGCTAAGGGAATAAAGAAAGGAAAGGATATCATTTGGTTAAATGGAAAGCATTGATAGTTGGAAAGAGATGTGGGGGATTAGGAATTAAAAACTTGAAGTTACGAGTAGGGCACTCGGAATGAAATGGTTATGGAAGCTCACTAATTATAATAAGTTATTGTGGGGAAAATTCATTAAAGCAAAATATGAGGAGGAAGATAAATAGATGGCTAAAGAGGTCACTACGCCCTATGTTGAGCTTGTGGAGATCCATCAAAAACTTGTGGAGTGACTTTGTACTAATATCAGAGTGTTAAATGGGAGAAAGTCTTTTCTGGAAGGATGATTGGCATGAGGCTGGTAAACTGGAAATGCTCTTTTTAGATATATGCAACCTTGCTATACACTAGCAAAAGACTATAGCAGAAATGTGGATATATCAAGGTGATTGGAGTCTTACTTTTAAAAGACAGTTAAATGACTTAGGGTATACAAAGAGTAGCTCAACTTTTTAGCACGATTGAACAATTCAGTGGGCTTCCGATCGGAGAAGATGCTTTATGGTGGCTGGCAGTAACAATGGTTCCTTAAAGGTGGGTGTATCTTACAAAATGATGAACCATTCCAATCAACAACTCAACTACTAGTCATGGAAGCTCATTTGGGAAAATAAAATACCACACAAAGTAGCTTGTTTTGTGTGGCTTTTGGCTAAGGAAGCAGCCCTTACACCGGAGATGAGAAGTAGAATCCCTTTGTGCTCCAGTTGTTTCTTCTCTGGGGAAAAGGCAGAGATAAAGAAAGTTAATCATCTATTTCTACCTTGAACCTTGAAGGCATATCATGAACTATGCCTGGTAAGGTCTCAGAGGCACTCAAAAGCTGGGAGGAAGCAGATATGTCGGCAAAAGAGAGAACTAAATGGAGATTGGTTCTGCTTGCATCTGGTGAACAATCTGGAAGGAGAGGAACTCTAGATGTTTTAAGAATGTAGAGAATAGTATGCAAAAGATCAAGCTGAATTGTCTGTTTATCTTGTGTTTTTGGTCTAATCAGATATATTCAAGTGATACTGTTTCTATTATTGATGTCTTAGATTAATTTAGTCTTAGGATAGTGGAATTTGGGAGCTCACTTGTATATATGGTTTCAGTACAACCCATGTATTATTTCTCTCTCTCTCTCTCTCTCTCTCTCTATATATATATATATATATATATATATATATACTGTTACCAGTTTCAAAAAAAAATGTAGTAGTAGCTGAACAGTTTGTAGATCTTTTAGGTGCTTTGTAAGTTTTTGGATTTTTCTTATGTTTTTTGCTCTTCCTTGTTTTATTTTCCGGGCACAATTTTTTTAGAGGTTGCCCGCGTAAGCTTAATGCTGAGGAATACAATATTATCTTTATCAAAAATACAGTGTAAACCTAGATCATTCATTTCCATCTACAAAATCCAAATCATGTCCTCCAACTCAGTCATATTTTTTCCATGGAAAGGGGAAAATGAAGAATGTTCTAACAATAGGTGATTTCTTCCAACCTACCTAATTCTTGGTTGACAGAGTTATCCGTAATCGGTGTTGGTGAGAGCTAGCAAGTATTTGGTGGAATTGAGGTGTGTGTATCTGGAAAAAAAGAAGAGGAATGTTCTCTACCATGCACAACCATTACAATTGGTTCAAGAAGCCATCTTTTTTGGTCATAGTTGCAAAATCTAGTTCAAGTGAGCTACATTTTCAGGGTATGAGATAGACTTGAATAGGGTCCAACTAAAGGAATAATTCAGTTTTCATTCCACTCAACTGGCCGAGCCGAAAAGCTTTCACCCAAAAAAGGATGCACTAATACAATGGAAGAGATTTATCTGATAGTGCCCGTACTTATTGTGGTGGTGGGTTATAAAAAATGGAGAAGGTTGACCCGTGGAAACAACAGTGTGTTTTCAGAGGATGAGATGGATAAAGGTTCTGATAGCGTGATGTCAAATGAGAAGGGAAAGAGAGAGAATCACCACTGAAAGGGGGCTGGGAATGAGGAAGAAAGATAATCACCTAAAAGATGACGGAAAGAAATAGATGAGGGAAGTGGGAAGAAGATTATAAATAGTTGGTTAATTTGTTGGTGATGGGATTCAAATAGGAGGCTTCATTTAATTGGACAGTAACTCGTGTGTTTTCAAAATTTGAAAAACATGGTTTGGTGTTAGCTACACCAAATAATGTTATCTACTTGTAATAAAAGATTATAAATAGATAAGAACGAAATGAATCAGTTGGTGTTATCTAGGGGTTACATTTCTTTTTGATCAGTAAATATCTGGGGGTTACATTTTAAAGAAGTTTTTTCCTAAAATTTCTCCTGTCCTTGCGCACCAAACGACTTTTACAAACTTTTTCTCGGAAATGGAAAGGGAATATAAGGGTGGAAACAAGTTTCCAGAAACACTTGCTCGAAATTGATTATTTTGAGAATGCTGCACAGTGTATTTGAGTATATAGTGAGCTTGGTCTAGTTTCTTATGCAGTGATATTTGAGGTGTTTCTTCTCCATGCTTTTGATAGAGATGATACCTCTCTTTCTATTACTTCAGGTATCCTTTCAGAAATCTTCAGTTGGAAAAATGAGTGGATTCCTGGGATTAATGGCCGAGGTCAGTAATCTGTCAGAAATTTATGTCATATATCCTCATACTTTAATTTAGAAGTGATTTTCGTCATTTTTCTGCCTAAGAAAGGGACTGAACCAATCTCTATTCAAACTCCATTTGTAGAGGTACATCTTTAATTTATTGATTATCTTATTGCCATAGTTATCCTACGAATTTGAGAAAGTTTAAACAATTCTATCCTCCTTTCCAAAAAGAATGCCTAGTTCCGGAGTACAAGTATCAACTCTTGGAATTTGTGAAGTGCATTCGGATACCGATTTCTCAATCCTTTGAAATATAATTTAAGTATCTGGAGATATAAAATTATTTTTTGATAATGGTAGCATATTATTCATCAGCACAAAGGCAGTGCTGGCCACTGTAGAACAGGAAAGTAAAAAGCTTATGTACATTTCCCAAGGCTTCCAAAAAGTCTTGTATGGAGTCAGCTTCCTCTATGCGAAATTCTTTACACCAAAAATGCAAGTTCAAAATACAATTCTATCTTAACTTTCTGGATTGCATTGCTCTCGTCTTCAAAGCATCTGCCATTCCTTTCCCTCCAAATGGTCCACCAAATACAAACAAGAATACCCCTCCACCATTTCTTCTGCCTGACTAGAGATTATATAAAATTATTATGAATTACATTTCTTATAAGTAATTCTGAAGAGGTGACACTAAACGATCGTTATTTCACTTTATCATAATTTTTTTTCAATTTCTTTAATTTTTTTTCAATTTCTTTGTCCGAAATATATTGATGCTTATAATTATTAGTCTTGGCCTGCGCATACATATTTGTAATTTTTCTCCATTTGTGTCTACCACTAAAGTCCACTAAAGTCTACCACTAAAGTCCACTCTTATAATTTTTGCATTTAAAGCCTTACCAGACCTTAGAGCTTTTTTGCGTTTTCGCCTTTGATATCACTATTTTGGAGTTCGAGTTTCCACATTATTATCCATGTGTACTTTAATTAGTTCGCACCATTTTATAGACGCCAATTTTGTCATTTTATTTTCCATCTTTAGTGCAATGTTTTTGTTGATATTTGAAGTAATTTGTAAGTATTCAAAATTCCCCTGAAGACAAAAGTCCAAAAATTATGTGAAAGAGAAAAGAAAGAAGGAAAATAGGGAAAACTACTTAATAAACACTATGGCCACAAGCAAATTGGTTCTGAAAGATTTACACAATAAAAATGAATATCAATAGTTTCTAGATAATTCACAAAATATATTAAATTGTTTGTGATCATTATCTAGAAACTATATCTTTTAACTAGATAACTATTACAAACAATTTAATATTTTTTAGTGAATTATTAAGGCTTCAATCTGATTAATGATAAATTTTGAAGATTAAAGCAATTTTCTCAAAAGCAAAGGGAAACCTGAGGCTTTAAGCGAGAGATGAGAAGCAAAGGGTACGCTTAAGAAGCAAAATTGCACAAATACCATTATCTACATAGAAGTAGAGTAATCATAGCATAAAAATTGCAATAAACATTATATTTCAAAATGTATACTATACACTGATGAATTGTTTTTTTGGAGGTGGCCAGCATATCCCTTAATGCTGAGGAATACAAAGTTATCATTTTCAAAAAAAAAAAAAAAAAAAAAAAAAACTAATGAGGAAATAACTCAACATAACCCTTCACAATTTCAATTAGAAGAAGAAAATGACCATGCAAAGTTCTTACTTTTCTTCTCTCTTAGATATCTTGCAGTAAAAGTAAACATCTCTCAGGATATTTGACTTAAAACCCCAAAAGAAATTGTAATTGGCCACAAAATCAATTTACCTCAGACATATTAATCCCAACAACTTATACTAAATATAAATATAATTTCAGCAATTCCTTGACAAATTAACTTCAATCACAAGATTGAATTTCAAATTTTAATTAATTGGCCATAAAAAATCACTGCAACGATGAGTTCGTGTTTAGTAATTTAACTGCTTTAGTAACAGCTAATACTTCAATCCTAAAATGTTTTAAAATCATTATCCTAACATTAAGCCTAGGAGAATAGAAAATCAATAGAGAATAAATGAGAAATGGAGGACCATAATTCTTTTGCAACTTAACGAGTGAGTAGAATGGAGAAGCTCAAAGAAGAATTTGAGGAAGAAGATTAGAGCAAAGAAGAAAGAGAAGGACAACTCATCATGAAGAAGAAAACTATAAGAAATAAGCTAATCTAGAAAAGCGAAGATGGTAGAGAAGAGCCGTTGCAAACCAGAGTAAAAGAAGGAAAAAACAATGAAGAGAATGCTCAAGCATATATATGGAGAGATATCCCCGTACTCAATTCTATTTTATCCTTTGTTTTCTCTTTCTTCACATTTTGATGTTAAACTCAAAGTAGTGATCACTTGTTTTATACCTTACTGTCTGAAGCGTACACTTTTCTGAAGCTCTTCTTCGCTTCATCCTGATGAAGTTAGGCTCTTTTCGTTTCACATTGTTTCATTTCTTTAAGCGATGGATCGATCTCATTTATATTACACTTGATCATAGATCATCTTCTAATCTCAATGCACATTTATGATTACTTGGACAAAACTGATGATTAATTAAATCTTGAAAATATGAAAGGAAGTCATCGAAACAGTTTTATTTGAATTTGTCTAATCATAATCATGGATGTGGATTACATCCAATTGGATCTATTTAAAAGTTGAAATTGTACTTGTAGACTCAAAATAAGAAAAGGAAACAAAGAGAAGTCAAATAAAGGTATTTAGGTAAAACTCACCAGAAATTCAACAAATATTTTATTTTGAATTCATGATGTTATAATTGCAAGTAGTTCAGTGTTAAAAACCTAAGGTTGAACCCATCAAATTTGAAGTTTGAATCCACCTCTAATCAAGATTAATCGGTATTAAGTGGTTGGAAAAGAGAAACTTGAAACTCAAAGTGAAAATTATAAGATTTTTCAACATTCTTATCTCCTTGATAAGAATGTTGAAGTCAGAGAAAGCCAACTGCATGGGAAGAAGACAACTTCTACTAAGAAAATTTTCAATCGTAGTTCGGTTTTTCTTCTTGATATTTCGATACTGTTTCTTTTATTATTAGTGAACCCCTTTGAAAAATATATATTTTTCTTTCTCGCTATCACTATGTACATTGGACATGACTAGCAGCGGCAAAACTAGCCACTTGCAGTTGGGTTTGTTAACCATGCATATCCAATTGGGACCATGTGTATACATAAATAGTTCTTTAAAACCACTTACTCTAAATTCTGGAATCCTCTCTTGAAACTAGTGATCATTAGTATGCTATCAGTAGATTTCTGCTTTACTGATGATAGCTTTGAGATGTAAAGACTTTAATTTTTTTTTGTTACAGTACTACAAGAAGTACTTGGAAGTCCTGACATTACCCATTTTGTTCATTACATTCAATATTCCCCAGGTAATCAACCATTTGATTCCAAAAATATGTTCTTTGAGCTTTGTCCATTTTTATGGTCCTTCATTTGCAATAAAACTTGAACCTGGCATCCCATGTTTTCCTTCATTATTTTGAGCTTTGTGGTCCAATTATAAGTTAGCTGGAAGAAGAAACTGATTTTTTATCTTTGAACTGTTTGGATTTGTTTCCCTGGAAACCTTTTGTTTAACCTGTTAATTTATTGGGCACAACAGTAGCTGGAATCATTGTTTTCTTGGAAGTGTTAATGGAGGCACACTTTGACTTCTGTTTCTGTTCTTTATGGCCCCTTCTTATCTAAAAGATGTTTCCTCCATATTAGGGAAAAGGGCTTATGATATTGTAAATATACTGGTTTTTCTGCTTTGAATCTGAGTATCTCAGTACCTGTGTTTTAACAACCATTAGATAGTAAGGAGCAACTCATCATGTTAGAGCTATGAATTGGAATAGTCGGGATCTTCTTGCTTTTCTAGGTGGTTTGCATCATGTCTAGTTTGAATATGTCTACGTAGACTTTCTGGACAGTTACTGTAGGAGATTTTTGTCATAGTAATCTGCAGCTCTATGGGCTGATCTTTTGCTTTTATAAAGTTAACAGACTGGAATCATATTTTAATTGGATGGATTGCAAGTAGTCTCTCGGTATCAATTTTTTGTCTTATTTTCGGTTTTAGTCTGTTTAAAAAAAGCCTCTTTTTGGAAACTCTTTAATTCTAACTTTCCCTATGACATGTTTAAGACTATAAGATTAAAGGGTATTTTAGTACATTCGACATATTTTTAATTTATCGCAAGATTCAAAAGTCTTCTTCACTTTCTTAAACTCCATGCCAAGTTAAAACCAGACAAACAAATTGAAACAGAGTGAGTGATATGTCATGATTTAATGTTTTTGTTTGATAGGGTTAGTTTATCTTGCAAATTGTTCTTCTCTCTTCTAATATATCCTCAAAGATGGATTGTGCAAGGTATAAGAGATGCAATTAATGTTATTGATACAGTGGTGAACAAGTGGCACATCTAATGGTTGTTTGAATCTGGTGAAAGCCGAGGCTTTGGGAGTTAATGAGTTGATAAGTGAAATATGACCTGGCGAGACTCCCTCAATAATACAATATAAAATTTGACAGAAGGGGAAGCCGCTAGCAATTTTGAAGTTGATGATGGATGAACTTGATTTAGTTTGTCTGTGAGGCTTATGTGAAAGAATGATAGCAGTGGTGGACTGATCACATACAAAAAGATATTAACATTGATGGGTTACTAACTTTTTCTTTTATTTTTTATTTTTTTAAATTTCGGTGTTGGGTTGGAGAGGGGATTGCGTGGTAAAATTAATTTCGTCTTTTTGACTCATTCACTTGCCCTTCTATCTTGATTTACCTGACAAAGGATTGTTTGAATGACGTGAAGTTTTTATTCATTTGTCTATTTTTCAGGGGAGTTTAGTCTATTGGCTTGCCAATAGTACGATGACTGTTATTCAGGTATCTCTTCTGAAGTATTCTTCCTGAGGCTTCTCATCCCAACTTATTTCTTGCTTGACTGGGCGTGCAGATAAATGTTAAAGTAATCTGTTATTTTTAGGAAGTTGTTGTAACCTCTCATGTAATGCATTTGATGCCAAGAGGTTTTATTGCACAGAAGGCATTATGTTTCAAACCTGCATGATCCACACAGAGTGTCTGGAGTGTTTTCCTCCTTCTAACGTGGAAAGAGAGCATGATAGATGAACTATTAGATAATGAAGATGGAATTTTTCTTCAGACTTCCCTTGGAAAATGTCTATGATCTCCTCTTTTGCTCACTTTCTCTCCCTCTAGACACAGTCTGTCTAGCAGATCATACATAGCAGGCGTCCTCTTTTGTAAATTTTTCTTTGTCCAATAGGGGTCATTGAAAAATGTTGCTTCTTAAGGTTGCACTTCAGACGTCTTCATGGATCAATGAGTGTGGTGAATATAGGAAAAATTAATGTTTTAGAACTCATTACCTTTTTCTGTACAGCAACTATCTCTAAACCATCCAGATGTTCGCAAGAAACTGGGGCTACCTCAGAAGGATCCTCAATTGGAAGCTGCCCATCAGAAAGTGTTGAGTCATCCTGGAGAAATCAAAATAGATCCATCAAAAAATCTGAGCAAAAAATCTGTCCAGAACCTATCACCTCTTGAATTGGTTAATGTTAGTAACTATTCTGTTTTCCTGATATTGAGACTTGAAATGTTGAATTGTTCTCGCTGCTGTCTAAATCTTTGTTTGTTGAAACCTTATCAGCTTTCTATCAAACTCTTAGCAGGAGGACGTAAAGACGAAGCTATGTCCTTTCTACGGTAGTTCTCTCCGTAAATAAAAGCATCACCACCTCATTTCTTTTCTTTCTTCACCTGTAGCATCCACATTTTAATGTATGTGTTACAGACTTGCTATTGCCAAGGATCCCGAGAATGTTCGAGCTTTGCTTATTATTGGCCAGACACTTTTGCAAGATGGTTCCTTGCCAGAAGCTACTGAATACTTGGAACGCACTATTGCTAAGGTTTGAGTCGTAAGTCTCGCATTTCAGTTTGAGTTTACTGATCTTCTTGATGAATAATATCAGTTTGCTTTTGTAGACCAAGAATTCTGAATGTTATTTTCAGTTCATGGAAAGGGTGACTGAATTTGGGAAAGTCAAAATCTGTTTTCCATATTTTACCTTTTAAAGAATATGTAGTATGCAGTTTACTCTGCATAAAACTTCATTTTTCTGAGTGAACTTAATTTGGCTGCTAAAATTCAGCAGACTTGATTTGTTACTGATCAAAGTCAATTTCTGCAAGTTCAGCTTTTGCTAAAGGAGAACCAAATGGAAATTGAGGATATAGATCTGCTGATTCTATCATCTCAATGGGCAGGTGTTGCCTTTATACGGCAGGTAATGGTGTTTTGAGAACTTGGCTTGATGAATGAATTAAAAATACAACTACTATGCCTTAATTCCGAGCAAGTTGAGGTTGGCTATATAAATTCTCACTGACCATACTGCTGCTCCATTCAAGCTCATCTCAGACCCATATTTACTTGACATAAATCAATGAGAATTCTAGTCTCAGATGTTGAGTACCTTGCATCATTTACATGATTCCATGTGACAGGGCGGATTGAAGGCGATAGAGAAACCATGTATAAAGGGGATTTTAAAAATGAACATAGTATGAAAATGATATAGAAATTTCTTACCATAAACCCTATTTTAGTACTTTCAGCATAGTTTACAAAGAATAGAGTTTTTTTATATTCATGTGTTTTTTTATTTTATTACTATTTTATAATTATTAAACTATATAAAAAGAAATGAACATAGTAAATGAAAATGATATAGAAATTCCTTACGATGAAAACCCCTATTTTTAGCATAATTTACAAATCGATTTTGGGTACTTTTAGTGGGTTGGACTTTGAAACTCTATTGTGGTACAATTTTAAATGGATTTCAGACGAGAAGGTTTCTATACAATATTTCCCTCTTCCTTTTTCTCTGCCACTGTAGATGCTAGGAGTTTCATCTTAGTTCTCTTTTTTATTCAAATGTTTTTGTGAAATTCCTCAGTCATCTACAGTTATGTTGTATATTTAGCTTGAAATTCCTCAATCACTCATCTTCCATTCTTATATATGTTTTATTCGTGTAGACCCAGGCCTGTTGATTGCTGTTCTTTTATATAATGATAGTGAAGATCCAACCTGACCTCCCCAATACCTAGCTGCTCTTCCCCCCTTTCCTCTATATGTTCTAGACAAACTGATTACTCTTCCTCTCTGAATTTCTGTCTTGTCCATTTATTGAAGGAAATCGTAGCCATTGCATATTTTCTCTCTCTACTTCTTTTCACTGTTCCGAATTAGTTATAACCTCAGTACAATAAGTATGGTAAATTTGTTTTAGTTGTCACAATTAGTGGTCAGACTAGATCAGTGATTATTATCCTTGAAAACAAGCCTAACAAGGGGTGGTTGGGACTTGTAAGCCGCATTGGAAGCTTCATAAACAGGGGGTCTTTAATGCAAGTTACTAGCAAACAAATTGAGGCAAACCTCTTTCATTCTGGCAAACAAATTGAGGCTCCTAAAAAAGGAGCTTAAGGAATGGAGCAAGGAAAACAGGGTTGACTGGGAACAGAGAAAACAAGAGATTCTAAATCAGATTGGCAATTGGGAAACCATTCAGGAACAAAGAAATCTCACAGATGATGAGCTGATACAAAAAGCTCACCTGGCCTTGGAGTTTGAGGAATTGGCAAAGAAAGAGGAGATAGCCTGGAGGCAGAGGTCGATGATATAATGGCTGAAGAGTGGTGACAAGAACAGTAAATATTTCCACGTGGCAAATGCCCATAAAAGATTCAACACCATTGATTCTTTGGAGGTGGAGTGGCAGACTATCACAGACCAAATAGAAATTCAAAATGCGGTTGAAAGCTTCTACAAGACCCTGTACAATGAAACTGAAACATGGAGGCCGGGGATGCAGATGCAGGATGTGGCAGTAATCAATATGGAGGAGCAGAACTGGTTACAAAGATGTTTTGATGAGGAGGAAATGCTGGAAGGTTTGAAGGCTTGTGCTATTGATAAAGCTCTGGGGCAGATGGCTTTCCTATGAGCTTCTACCTCAACTTCTGGGACATGGTGAAGAAAGATATCATGGGGACTGTATACTATTCTATGAGCACCAGGTGTTTGAGAAGAGTTTTAATGCCACTTATGTAGCACTGATCCCCAAAAAGCCTGGAGCAGTGAATTTGAGAGATTTCAGACCAATAAGCCTCATCACTGGGACTTACAAAATCATTGCAAAAGTACTAGCTGAAAGTATGAGAAAAGTGATCAGCAAGCTAGTTAACAAACACCAGATGACTTTTTGTGAGAGGTAGACAGATTATGGATGCAACTTTGATAGCAAGTGAGTGTGTGGACTCAAGGCTGAAAGGGGAGGCATCTGGGGTGATGTGTAAGCTTGACAATGAAAAAGCGTATGATCATGTCAATTGGGGATATCTACTTAGCATGCTTGAACAGATGGGGTTTGGCAACAGATGGCTGAGATGGATGGAATTCTGTATAAAAACTGTTAGGTTCTCTATTTTGATAAATGGAGAACCTATTGGTTTTTTCTCTTCAGAAAGGGGCCTTAGACAGGGAGACCCCCTCTCTCCTTTTTTATTCATTTTAGCCATGGAAGGCTTTAGTAGCATGGTGAGGATTGCTTCACAGAGCAGTTGGCTGAGAGGATTCAGAATAGCAGAGGGAGGGGAGGAAAGGTTGGAAATAAGTCACTTGTTGTATGCAGATGACACAATAATCTTTTGTGATGCTGAAGTGGAACAGATTACCTACATCAGAGTGATGGTACTGTTCTTTGAAGCTGTGTCTGGCCTGAAAGTCAACTGGAGGAAAAGCAACATCTTCTCTACAGGAGAGGTCCCAACCATCCAAGTCTTAAGCTGACATTCTAGGTTGCAAAGTGGATAAGCTGCACAGTGTGTACCTGGGCATGCCATTGGGGAGCAGACATAAGGCTGGGGAGATATGTGATGGAATTCTGGAAAAGGCTGAGAAGAGACTTGCACAATGGAAGTGTCAATACTTATCCCTGGGAGGGAGGATCACTTTGATCAAATTTGTTTTGGATTCTCTTCCAACCTATGTGATGTCTCTATTCCCAATCCCCGCTAGTGTGGTGAAGAAGCTGAATAAACTGAGAAGAGAATTTCTATGGAAAGGCAACAAGGAAGGCAGAGGATACAATTTAGTAAAGTGGGAGATAACCCAGCTGAACAAGAATCAGGGAGGGCTAGGTATTAGAAACCCGAGGATTCAAAGAAAATGCCTTTTGATGAAGTGGCTACGGAGGTTCAGTACAGAGGAAACAAGCTTGTGGAGGGAGGTCATACATCAAAAATATGGACTCAATAGCCCTTGGGTTTCAAATGAGGTGACCACACCACATGGGGTGGGAGTACGGAGGCCAATAAGGAGCTTTTGGACATCACTGCAAGGTGATACTTGCATTAAGGTGGGAAGTGGAAGCAGAACCAGCTTTTGGACAGACAGATGGATAGGGAAGTCAGCTCCAGAAGACTCTTATCCTGACCTACTGATGCTGTGCATCAATCCTGCAGCTACTGTTAATGAGTGTTGGACCCCCCAAGGCTGGGATATTGCCTTTAGAAGGCATCTGAATGATTGGGAAGTAGAGGGGGTTGCAAGTCTACTATCAGAGATAGGGAGATTCACTGGTGCAACAAATGAGGCAGATTCTTTGAGATGGAAACATAATGTGGATGGCAGGTTTACCGTCAGCAGGGTATACAAAAAAGAAAACAATGCTGGGATGGGGGAGGGGAGAAAGAATTGCAAGATCATTTGGCAATGTAAGGCTCCCTATAAAGTCAGGTGCTTAACATGGCTAGTGGTAAGAAGTAGGGGTGGGCATTCGGTTTTTCGGTTCGGTTTTCTTAAATTTCGGTTCGGTTTTTTCGGTTTTCGGTTTTTCATGTAGTGTACCGAACACCGAACCAAACTAATTCGGTTCGGTTCGGTTTTTTTCAAATTCGGTTCGGTTTTTTCGGTTTTTCTAATTCGGTTTTTTCGGTTATGGGCCTAATTAATGGGCTATTTTTTAACTTACAAAATGAGCTACTTTTTAAATTAAAAATGAGTTGTTTTATCTTTTTAAATTCAAAATAAATTATTTTAAGTTTGAATTCTAAAGTTTAATTCAACTAAACTTAATTTTAACTTTTTAAATAAAGAAAATAGTGGGATCAATTGATTTACATTTAGTAGTACATACATAACATTTGAATTTTTGATAATAAATTTTCTCATATGCTTAATATCCTTATAACAAAACCAATAAAAAGTTAAAAGGTCTTTTAAGATTTTAATAATATATGGTCCCTAATTTCTTGTTAAATAAATATTATATATTTCATTTTTCTTTCAAAGCATATTAATAATAGTAAGAATTTTCTTAACATGCTAAAACTATTATAAAACTTGTTATTTGTAAAAAAAACTTAAGCAATTGTATCAATTATATAAATAATTCTCTAAATGTATATGTGCTTTGAGATTTGGGTTGGGTGTAATATTTTTATTTTTTTGAAATTAAGTTATAATTTTTTTTAAAAAAAATGTAAAATTTCGGTTAAACCGAAAAACCGAAATATGAAAACCGAAAACCGAACCGAAAAACCGATTTTTTTTTTTAAAAAAAAACCGAAACCGAACCGAAAAACCGAAAAAACCGAAACCGAAAAACCGAATTAAATCAGTTCGGTTCGGTTTTTTGGTTTTCGGTTTTTTTGCCCACCCCTAGTAAGAAGGGCTTGCCTCAGGAGGTATTACAGAGAAAGGGAATGCCACTGGTTCCTAGATGCTTTTTATGCAATGAAACAGCTGAAACAAACAACCATCTGTTCCTACATTGCAGATTCACTGAGGATGTGAAGTGGAATTGCTTAGTAATGCTTAGTAATGCTGCTCTTTTGGTGTAAAGAAAAGTCAATAGAAAATGTAGATGATCTTGTAGATTTCATAGGTGCTTTATAAATAAAGGCCTATACTTTTGCTGTAATTTTTTGGAGGTGGTCAGCATGCCCTAAATGCTGAGGAATACCATAGTACTATTTTCCCAAAAAAAAAAAAACTAGACATTGAAAAGACATGATTATATTAATTGGGAGTTATCCCCTTAATATTATGAAGTAGACGAGTTTTGGTATAAGATGACTAAATTGGATGGGTTCTTGCATCAAAACTTTCAGGTTCTCTGTTTTGGTGAATCGAGAACCTATGAATTTTTTTCCTTCTAAAAAGGTCTCAGACAAAGAGACCCTCTTTCACCATTACTCTTCATTATTGCTATGGAAGGTTTCAATAGAACTGGCTTAAGGGCTTCAGATAAGCAATAGTCAGGATGCGAATGCGGAAATTTGTCATCTGTTTTATGCAGATGACATTTTGATTGTTTTGTGATCCAGCAGCAGGGCAAGTCAACTTCATAAGAATGATCATACTTATCTTTGAGGCTATCTCTAGACTAAGTGTCAACGGAGGAAGAGAACATATTTCCATTAAAGCAGTGACTCAAATGGAGGGTCTGGCTGGCATTCTGGGGTGTAGAATTGATCATCTTCCCACAACTTGTTTTGGAATGCCTTTGGGTAATAAACCTAAGGAGTTGACTATTTGGGATGGGATAATAGAAAAGACAGAGACAAAACTCCCAAAGTGGAATTCACAATATTTGTTCCTCGAGGGGCAGATTGACTTTGATAAATAATGTCCTTGATTCTCTTCCTACTTATGTCATGTCCATGTTCCCTGTTTCAGCTTTGGTGGTGAAGAAACTTGATAAACTCAGAAGGGATTTTCTATGATTTGATAACCAGGAGGGTAAGGGCTTTCATTTGGTTAAGCGGGAAGATGCTCAACTTAATTGGATGTCTAGAGGCCCTAGCATTTGAAATTACATAACATCTGTTTGTTGATGAAGTGACTGCGGATATATGCTAATGAAAATCACGCATGGTGGAAGGTGGTGATCAAGAACTAATATAGACAAACTAGTCATTGGTGCACCGATGAAGTGGCCGATACTTATACTACCAGTGTGGAGGATTATCAGGAATTTATGCCAATTCTCTTCAGCCATACCCACTACAAGGTGGGAAATGATACTAAAATTAGGTTCTAAAAAGAAGGTTGGAATAGTCAGGAGACCCTAATGAGCACCTTTCCCGACCTTTTCTTAATTTGTAGCAATCCTGAAGCTACAGTGCCAGATACTGGTCTCCCCAAGGGCGGAATATATGCTTAAGAAAATTCTTAAATGAATGGCAAGTGGATAGGGTGGCTAGGCGGTTACAGGAAGTTGGCAATTTCATGTGCACCTCCTCAGCCCCTGATGCAATCAAGTGGAAGCATAAAAATGATGGAAGGATTATAGTGAATAGAGTGTATAAAATGGAAGTGTTGGGGCATCCTGGATGCAAGTTAGGCCCCTGGAAGAATGTGTGGAAATGCCTCGTATCAACCATGATCAAGTGCTTCACATTGGTCATTAGAAGTGCGTGGCTTACTCGTGAAACTCTACAGAGGAGGGGAATTAAAACTGCATCAAGATGTTTCCTATGTGATGAGGCTGCCTAGTCATTTGTTTCTACACTGCAAAGTGACTTCACAAATATGGTCCCCTTTTTTCAGTCTCACAGGCACCATGTGGTCAATGCCAGAACCACAGCCGACCTCCTAAGCTGATGGATTAGGAAGAGGGGGGTGGGGGTGGGGGTGGGGTGGGGTGAGAGAGTAGCAAGACCCAAAAGAGATGGGGAAGAGCAATTCCTTCTTGCATATGGTGGACACTGGATTAAAAGAAATGGGAGGTGGTTTGGAGATAGATTTAATCCTACCCAGTAAATTAAGTTGAATTGTATTATAAACTTTTATTTTTGGTATAAAGAAGCAAATGTAGAGGAAGCTGATCAGTTTGCAGATTTTTAAAGGTCTCTGTAATTAGTTTGTACCTTAGGTCACAATTTGGTCACAAGTATTGGAGGTCTCAGCATTAAGAATGATGAGGAATACCGGTTTTCAAATTTTTTTTAGCTATAATCTCATTCCCGTTCTTTCCTCATCCCACTTGTTGGACTGAAATTGAGATTGAATCAAACAAATTATATGAAGGCGGGTTGGTTGTTGGCTGATTTCTCAGAGCCTGGAGTTTGTGTGGATGGTGGACGAAGCTGAAAGGACGCTGACACCTTCAGAATAGTGGTCAATGTAGTCTTCAATTCCTTTTTTTCTTTTATCTTTTTTGATTCTTGAATCTAAAATTAAGGATCGTAGACATGTTTATTCCCTCTAAATATGATGACTGTCTAAGTTGCTCTCTCAGCAGAGCTAAGTTGGACTCAATTTCTATTTTTTTGTGATGTTTTGATCTTGACTTGCCAGATCTTTGGGTTCGGTCAGTGGCAGATATCTCAAGGCCTCTCCTTTCTTGAGCCAAGCCTGAAACCTAGGATAGTTCTTGTCTAAGTTATATACTGGAAGTAGGTTTCTCATAGTGATATTGAACCTTTCTTTTTCTTTTATAGGGTAAGATGGGAGAGGGACTTGCACACCTGGAACGAATAGCCTTGTTGAAAGAGCCAGAGGACCCAAAGAGCAAGGCCCATTACTATGATGGATTAGTACTACTGTCAAGGTAAAGTTTTGTTTTGATTCTTGATACGTGGTTAATATTCTCAAAGCAGGTTATAGAAGACCTCGTCTTTTTTCCAGTTCTACAATTGATAAACTGGTGCATGATTATTTTCCAGTTCGTTGATCAATGTTGGTCGCAAGAATGATGCAATTAATTATCTGCGAATGGCTACTGCTTATAATGAGTCTTACAGAGAATTTCTGCAACAATGTGAAAATGAAGAGGATGATATCACTAGTGACCTTGTCACTAGTAGGAGAGGAGATTACTGAGTTGAGTAAACTCATTCTGTTTTTTCCCTTTTTGTTTCTATTTTCATGTAGTTTGTTATTTGATTTCATCATAGGGAAAGTTATTGCCGTTTCTAGAATTTTGTAGGCACCATTCTTGCTGCTAAGAAATTTTGATAGGTTAAATGATGTAATAAGGTTTTTGTAGAGGCCAGACCTTAAATTGACGAAGGTGAAACAGAATCTGTACAAAATGATTTTGATAGAGAGCAGTTCTTTTTCTTGAGGTATCATGGAGGATTTGTCTTTTAGGATCTCGTGAAAGGAAAATTTAGTAATAATTCATGTGTTTATTGAGAACATCTTTGAACTACCTTGTTCAAGTTTAAAAACTGCGATGAGTCCCTTATTTTTTTTTTTAATTTTTTAAATGTTGTGTTTTGGAAATGTTGGCCAAGTGCTGCCTATTGCAGAGGTATATGACTGTCGAAAATGACAGTAAGTACAAGAAAACCAGGAATCATCAATTTTGCTTCCTTCAGTTTCATCTAAACATGGTTGAACTTGTGCGTAGAAGAAGATAAAAGAATAGAATTAAAAAATGGAAGTGCAAATTGATTACGTCATGCATACCTTTGAAATTGAAATCAAAATTTCAAAGCTAAAGAGCTAATTTGGTGAGAAATAAAACGTAACCAACGTTGCCAAGATGAGACAAAAAAAACAATTAAAAATTTACAGAGAGGCTTTCTGTAATATTCTGTTTTCAGAATAAAACATCTTCAAGAGATATAGAATTGTTAAGAATCTATTTTACTTGATTTGAAAGTTAAAAATCTCAATTTAAAGTTTTTAAACTGCTCAACGAAATGTTTTGAAAAGAAAAAGGAGGATAAAAAAATTGGTTGTCTACAAAAGGTCTCAACCGTCGTTCCCAACTAGTTATGAATGTTGTTATTGTTGTGATGTGGAATGTCAATTCACTTTGCATTGAACTTCGATTATGGAAGATTTGCACAAACATTGATAGTTTTGTGCGGCTTTTCTAGTTTTGTTTGCACGAACATTGAGAGTTTTGTGTGGCTTTTCTTATTTTGTTTAATAAAAAATATTTTAAAAATAAAATATCCTCCAAACTACTAGCCCTTTTTTTTTTGGTCAAAGCAGCTGCAAAAGATCAAACTACAACATCTACTAGTCGCATGTATTGCAGTTTCATGGTGACTGGTGAGGATAAATCTTGTTCTGAACGACGATTTCTGCCTTTTATTTCCTTCGCGATAACTATAATCAAGAGGCTAGCTGAGTGGGAGCTTACATTAATCGCAGCAAGTAATTCCTAACTTCCACGTATTTGTTTACAGCCAAAATATGAGAGAAAAACCACAAAAAGAAGTTAGGGTTATAAGCGAGTTCGGAGCCTAATGAATCAATGTGCTATTCAAAAAATTTAAAAATGCGTAACAAACTCAATGTTATACCAAAAGGGATAAAGAGCCGGAGTGCACACGAGTTGTAAACCCAACTAAGTTAGCGTTAAAAGTTTCTTTCTAAGTAGCTAACATAGTCACGACTTAAATTTTTTTTTTTGAAAAAATATAAAAAAGAAAAGAAAAAACTAGTCATTGCCTGTTGAACAATAAAAAGCAAAATCCACGACCAATCCCTTAAATCAAATTTTCATTTCTCCTATATGTCGCGCAACTTCCCACGATCCAAAAGAAATATTTTTAATGTTGCAGTTGTAGGTTCATCCCTAAAAGGTACATGTGAATGCAAAACCTAATTTTGCAAGCTCACTGCAAATTTTATTTTGCAAGGTCATAGTCACTTGTCATGTTAAAAGTGTTAGTTGTTGTTATTCACACAACAGATTTTGTTTTACATCAGAATTTGTAGTTATGCTGCAGCAGACATCATGTCATATAATTTTTGTTGACTATATATTATTTTGATTTGCTATTATTGTTTAGACTACTAATATTTCTTAAATCATCTATAAGTATTATCAAATCAGATATAACAAATGCACATTGAGATGTTTGTGTTGAGTTTTAGAATCTAATATAGGAAACTACACGTTCAGATATTTGTGTGGAGTTAGAGAGCTTTTTTTTTCCTGTGTTAATCTTAGTTTAAAGGCCGAAACTTTTGTAAGAGTTAATTGATATTGGGTGTGAAGTTGCGTATGAAACTAGTTTGGTGCAATATAATTGCGTCCTATGATGGGACAAAGGTTCTCACCATTCCTATGAGTGTTTGCAATATTTTTTAAGGAATAAAATGTCTATAACTGATCCTGAGGATATTATTAATTATGACTAGTCGATATCCAATGTTTTTACTTCTAATGGGTTATCGATGTACGGTGAGACTTGTATTTCTGATGGTCAGTTGTTGTTTTTATTTTTTCGTAGTCCTGATATTTCAGTAATCACATTACCGTAATCACTCTTGACATGTATGTCGCAGTTGAACAATGTTCAGTCGTTAAAAAATCCACTGACAGTTTGATCTTGGTGGTACATATCTGCCTACTTTGAATAATAATTTTTCAAGGGGTGTAGTACAACAAGAAACAATGTAAGGGTTTGGTAGACCACCAAATGACATATGTTACTCGAGCAGAGAATCTAATGGTGTGGGAAAATATCATACAATGACTATAACTGGAGTGTGCATAATTGTTAGACGGGTGAACCTAGTAATGCACCTGCACAAGTCCAGAATTTTGATTTGAGCAGTCGTTATGCTTCATAGCCAATTGTATGCGACAAGTCCCTTGTATGACATAGTTAACAGGTAGGTAAATGTAAAAGTTTTTGTTTTCAAATTTATGTATCGATGTTATATTTAATTGTCATTTTCATTTCGTTATATTGAATTTTTCTATTTTGCAGATGTAATAATTTTGATGGTACACTGACTTAGCTGACACAAATTATGAACACCAATGGCTTAATTGATGATCAAGTAGATGCATCGGATAGTGATAGACATTTAAAACATGATTCAATAGATGATGATCATTCGTTTGATGACGATAACGTTGTTGATGTAGAGGGTAAAGCCCATGGTGGTCAAAACGTCAATTATCATTCTAATGTTATTTCATATTTGGACTCCATTGAAGAAAGCCTTGAAGTCTTCGCATGCATGCAAGATAGTGGTTCTATCTAAGTTGCATTTTGGAATCTCAAAAATCCTGTATTTATCAAGTCAGGTCTGTTTGTTACCCTCAATTTAATATTTTTAAATTTTAGTTTGTCTTTTTATATTTAACGATTATATTTAATTAGGTATGTTATTTCAAGATAAGAAGGAAATAAAATTTGTCGTGAGACTTTTACAGTATTATCCAAAAAAAAAGGAGTTCATTTCTGATCGATCAAAAAGTAAGAGTTTGAGGGTTATATGCAAGTTGCATTCAGTGGGATGTGATTGAATGATTCGTTTCGGAGAGGTTCTAGTGGTATATGGATGACAGGCAAAATAATTGAGGAATACAAATGTTAGACAGATGATTATAAGGAGGATCATTTCAATCTGAACAACAACATGAATGGGGTATCCTTGATACGATATATTATGCAGAACGCTGGAATGAGTATTAAACTAGTTCACAACATTGTCAAAGAGATCCACAAGCAAACTCCTAGTTATCGGAAAGCCCAAAAAGGTAGGAAAAAGATATTTCAAAGGTTTATGGAGATTTCAAGGGTCTTTTAAAGCATTGCCTATGGCAGCTCTGCAATTTTTCAATCTGAGAGCTAGTGTAGAATGAGAGCACCATTCTACCACAATGTAGGGCGAACATATATTCAAATATATTCTCTAGGATTTTAAGCTATGCATTGATGGATTCAAAAATTGTAGACCGGTCATATTAATAGATGATACTCATCTTTACTGTCTCTATGAAGTGAAATTATTAATCGTCATTGGGATTGATGTTAACAATAATATTCTTCCACTTATATATGCTATAGTTACATGCGAGAGTTTTGAGTCATAGTCATGTTTCTGAAGTTATTGTGGAGACATGTTGTTTGTGATATACAAGGAATTGACCTAATTTCCAGCCGCCATTAAGAAAAATTACAGTGTATGGAGTTATGATTGGTTGAGTCTACCCGCCACATACCATAGGTTTTCACGCCTCATTCTAGTGAATCCTACTCTTGTTCCACTTACGTCCAAGGCAGTGTGAAGTTCACGCACAGGTAAATTACCCTTATGGGGACA
Organism: Datura wrightii; assembly: GCA_035772735.1. NCBI lineage: Eukaryota > Viridiplantae > Streptophyta > Magnoliopsida > Solanales > Solanaceae > Datura > Datura wrightii. The sequence continues at coordinate 84,979,947 of JASDFA010000006.1, read as the reverse complement.
GATGAAGGCTGTAGTGGAATGATACGCTCCCGAGCTCATACCTATGTATTTGAAAATGAAAATATTTTCATAGAACACATCTATTAAAGAAACATAGACACTTAGAATTAAGAAAAAGAATAACAAATCATACTGCACCAAAGATAGAAATCCACATACATCACTAGATATAATCATTGATGCACGACATAAAGAATTGTACAAATACACCAATGCTGCTACTCTCCAAGTATGTGCGGACATTGCATTCAGGTTATGTATGTCAATCAAATAGTCCAAACATAGTTTACATTCAAACTTATCCGAAAAAATAGTCCACCATACTGCCACAATAGATGCAACCTAAATCTCTTTTGCACCTCATCCTCATATGAATTATCAGTAATATCGTCAAGGTGGTTCACGTACTCTACCAATTTAGCTGCATATATTTTGCTCACATACGCAAAATAATCCATAGTAATTTGCCACTCGGTAAGCTCCTGGATGATTGGTTGTTACCCTATAAGAGATATATCTCTGAAACCATTTTGTAATACAGGATCTCCATCCACAACCATGCGAAACATAATTTTAACATTTTGCAGCATAATGATGGCCTCGTCAGCAAATGCAAAAGGTATGAGTCTACGAACACCACCTCTCAGCCAAAATAGAAATCAGTCCAAAATCATAAGGCACAAAATCTACCCAATAACTCTCCTAACTCCACACATTCCAAGGTAATGAAAAATGTGAGGATGTAATGAATGATACCTCAAATATAATCAAAAATCAATATTCACACGTTGAGCATGCAGACACGCATCCTTTCCGTGCAACGTTCCATTCCATACTGCTTTAGAATGTTGTTTTACCTGTAGGGTTAAAATATCATACACCTCTTGAATCGAGGCATACGGTTGCATGTCTAGGTTCTATATCTATGCACAGAACAACACTAAAATTAAAATCATGAATGATATTATGTGAAAGAAGATTAAAAGTAAATAACAAAAATACTTTTGTATCATCACCCTCACAATTGTTAACATTTAATTTTTACTAATAATATGAAATTAAGTAGGTTTAAGGAAACGCTACGTTGGGCCACTTTGTGTTGTTATAAATATTATTATCTTTTGTTGTTAAAGAAAGTTATTATAATTTTCTAAGTGTAAAAAACATATTATATTAACTATTATAACTTAAAGTTTAATATTTTAATGTATCAAAATATTCCTATAAAATACTATAATATATAAATATGCTCTAATACACAAATATGGCAAATAAAATGCCACAACATACAATATGATCCAAATATTCTCCGAAGATTTAATTTTTGTTATTATCATTTTACTTTTTTTTTTTTTGCTGAAATAAATATATAAAATTCTTGCTGTATATATTTAAAATTTGATTTAATTATTATTTTACATATCGTCTATCATATATTTGCTAGCTAGATTTATGGAAAAAAACTTAATAAAGAGATTTAAAAGTTATAATATAAATAATATTCAGCTAAACTACTTTTGAAATTTTAAAATACCTCTTTATCTCTAGTTCTCTATTGACTATATAAATAATGAGACCTAACACAACAATTTCGATATTCTACGGAATGTAGAAAATAAAAAGCAATAACACAAAATATAATCTAAATATATAAATATATAAACAATAAAAACTATGTTACAACAATAGAACAAAACATTAGATATACAATTTTTTTTTAAAAAATACCTTAATAAAATTTTTATCACTAAACTTATATCTCTGCGCGAATGATAAAATAATCTACATAAAAAATTTAGTCAGTTAAAAAATATAAAAAACAATATCATTTATATATTAGTCATAAAATAAGACAGTAAACATTAAAATTATAATATACTTTAATTTAGCTTTTACAAAAATGTGAAAAATAAACTTGAAGGATTAATTATATGTTTTAAATGATCCACAAAGATGAATATAAAAGTTTGAAAGTTTTAACAATGAAGGGGAGAGAGAAAATATTTTCATATATGAAAAATAAAGGCAGAAGACCGAATAAATAGAGAAGGTTGTGAACCAATGGGAGTCACGAGTTTTATCGCCTGACCTCCCACACCCCATGACAAAGCTTGTTGCCTCTCCCTTGTAACACCACAAAAGTTTCTTAGACCAAACTTAGACTTGGAATGAAAAACCAGAAAAGAAACCAAAAAATCTTACCTCAGAACGACTCAACTAACGAGTCATTGTCACGAACAACGATCCATCAGAAGAGTCATTGTAAGCTCCAAAAAATTTGCTCCAGGGTACCAAAAAGCCGTAGAACTACTCGTTGCAAGAAGTGACGAGTTGTCCTGTCGCTCGTTGTAATCCAGTCTAAAAGCTTACTAAAATTCTTCTCTCAACAATGTTCCAGACGACGAGTCATAGTTTGATATAATGGCTCATCCTATATAGACGTTGGGTGAGATCCAGAAAATGCTTAAGTCACCCTAGTGACAATGGATGGAAACAACGACCCGTTATTTCGGATAATGGGTCGTCCTGTCTGTATGTTGGGGGATATCCAAAGTTGGTTCAAAACTCTTCTAGTGACAACAACTTGCAACAATGACCAGTTGTCCCATCCAACAAGTCGTTATTCCCATCCTTTGGTCAAGCCCAGGAATCATTCAGAATTTCCAGTAGCTAGAAGGAGTAGTAACAATGACCCGTTGTTTCAACCAATGAGTCCTTGTGTCTTCACTCACTAGGGTCCATAAAAGGGAAATTTCCAGACCAGAGACAACGGCTGGTACTAAAAAGTCGTGGTCACAACCAATAATTCGTTGTGAGACCCATTAGATCTGGATAGTCAGTTTTTGAAACTGTTATCTAGGGGTATTTTTGTCAATTCTAAGCTCCTAGCACCTAAACTATGTTATTTTGGAGTATATTATTAGTGGATGAATAGGGTTAGTCGATCTTCCTCCCTCATTTCTCAGTTTCTCTAAAGACTAGTATGTAGAAGACTCAAACAGACTTCTCAAGGCAAAGGCTAGGGTTCTGACTTTCTCTCTAGATTCCAAGAGCTTCTTCAGAGAAATTCTTCTTCAGGTATGTGGGAATTCAACAAGGGAATTCTTCCATCTTTGTTTCCCAAAGATTTCCCTTAGAAACCTTTTCTATTCTAGCCCTGCAAGAGTTATGAATTAGGGCTTTTTTAGATAAATTATGAGTGTTCTTGAATTCCAGTTGTCTTGCTAATTTTTATCACCCTAGCATATGATTGTTATGTAGATTTCATAATATGATGTTCTTCCTAGTTATTATGATATGATTCTTCATGATTTAAAAGTTGGTCTAGAATGGGGTATTTTTTTCATGGAATGTTATTTGAGCATAAATCCTCAGCTTGTATGTTTTGACTTAAAGTTATTATTTTCAGACTATGAATATATTCAGAATTCTTCGAAAATGTTAGCTGATCAGTTTGACTCTTTATCAATTTTTTTATTAAATTCAGTTGTATCAGTTTATTAGCATGATTATCGTTCTTTAGACTGCCACGACACTTTAGACAAATCAACTTTGACAAATCTTAGAACACAGTTTCTTTCATGTCCTTAGACTCTCAGAACACTTTAGATAAGTAGTTTTGAATTATTCCTAGGATATCAGTTTTGAGCTATCAACCAGTTAGACATAAGTAGGTTGGTGTAGTGCTTAGAACCGAGCGGGCCGGGGTTAAGCGCATCCACGTTTTTAGAACTACATGTCACAATAGGTTATTAGCCTGAATGGGCCCCAGACAGTGATCACATAGCTCAGCCACTATACCTTAGCAAGGTACAGTGAGCTCTCTTTGATGGGGTTTACACATCAAATTCCACGTCTAGCTCACGTGGTTACATGTCGGTTATAGGCTCTCCCACAGTATAATTTAGACCAGTGCAGTTATAGTATCCAGTTTAGTTCAGTCTTCTAGATTTCATGATATTCTTATGACCTTTAGATAGTTGTTCGTTCTATAGTATTGTTAGATTTTCAGTTTCTTTCAGTACTTACAATTACAGATATGGTCATTGCATGTCTTTTTAGTATAGTTTCATGTTATTAGTATTCTTATATTTAGCTTATATCTCATATACTTAGTACATTCAAAGTACTGATCGCATATTTCTATGTGCTATATCATTTAATGATATAGGCTCAGGTACCCAGCCTCTACACCGCAACAAGTTTTCTCTCGGCGATTCCCCAACAACTTTAGTGGTGAGTTCTCATTTGCCAAGTGACAGAGTTTTCCTTTCAGTATCTTATTTTCAGTTTTAGTTTTAGATCAGAGTTAGCTGGGGGTTATCTATCACGACCCGAACATAGGCCCGGATCAAGATACGGGACAAGGAACCTCGAGAGGCTCCAAGTCGACCCATGACATGAACACATATCTAACTCAATCAAAATTTAAGAGGAAGATAATCATAAATAACATAGAAGAAGTCTAAACAAAACATTACATTTGATTACATGCACAAGTCTAACACTGAAACACAACTATGTACACAAAAGCCGCTAACACTGACGAGTTGATAGGACAAGACCCTAATTAACTAACTATAGTCTAAAAACTGAAAAGACAAAACATAAGTGAATAAAAGGGCCCTCGCAAGATGAGGACTCACCAACTCTGATGCGGGAAGTACTAAGCTGAGAATCTGGCTATTGCCGAGACTGAGCCTGGATATTGGAGCATGTATCATAAAATGATACAACACAGAGTATGCGGTCAGTATATTGAATGTATCGAGTATGTAAGGTAAGTAAAACTGCTTAAGTAAGTAAAATCATTAAGTCATGCATAATATAAAATGTAATCAAGATAAGATTCTGAGAGTAGGACTTGCATGCTATTTTCTGAAATCATGATCTGAACATAACTGAATATCATAACTGAATCGAATGACCCGAAGCTGAAAACTGTTAATCATAAGTAAAACTGAATATTGGGTAAAACCTGGTGAAAACATAATATCATGACTGATGTACATGCATAACTGAAATCATAAGGAATAATGGGAGACTCGTCATATAACCGACATTACCATGATAGAGCTTACGTGGTCTCGACTATCACACTCAAGTGGGAAGAGCCGTCCAAAGCCTTTCCAGGGCTAAGGGCGTTACCATGATATCAATATCAAGCTCAAGGCCCCTTGGGGGCAGGGGAATCTCCAAGGGAGCTCCCAAAGTACATAAATAAACCTATGTTGGTGCGTAGTTCTAAGACACATGGTTGATTGACCCTTAGCCTATTCGGTGCTAGGCACTACTCCCAAAAACATGCAGATGCTCTCCATCGTTTTTAAATAGAGCTGACCATCGTCTAATGATGAAGCTGAATAATAACATACATGCATAATCTGAAATCATAACATGAGGAGACTTGGCTCAAACCATACCACAAACTAAAAATAATAGGAGTCTTGACTCCCAAACCATGTGGTAAGCTAATTCACGAAATTATAAAACATACTTTATCATATGAGCTTGCCCAATACTTTAACATACTTGAAATCAACTTGATTCGCTTTGAAAACATGAACATAACATGGATATTTTGAAATTATACTTTCTTCATAAACATCTCATCATGCTTGAACATATAATTCATAGATCTCAACTTTCATGAACATTCATGGATGGGCGTCATAGTTTAGAAAACTTGAAAACATAATTATAATTTAAAACATTGCAAAATCTGCCCATTAATCATAACCATCAATTATAACATGCTTAGATCATACCCATGATTAAAACTTAAGAATTCATGCATTGGGTAAAATCCCATGGAATCATCAATTAGATCATCATGAATTGAAAGGGAATTAGGCATGGGTGTGGACAATTTCACCCATTCAAAGCCTTACATAGTTGAGAGGATCTGATTCTATGGCTTCCTTGATTGCCCAATGAAGATTTGAGGAAGAACCTTGATGAACTAGGCTTGATCACCTCCTTAGACCTCTAAACTTGCATGCATGAATGTGAATGAGCCTAGAATGAACTTACCCCTCTTAAAACTCACCATTCAGAGCTTAATATGACGTAGTTTAGGCTTTAGGAACATACAAATTTTGAAAAAACCCTAACTAAACTCGCAGGGAAAAATAGACTGCCAGTCCCAATGAGGGACTAGATGAGTCATTGTCACCGGCCACGACACGTGGTCTACAATTGTTGTCTTCACTGGAAGTTGTATACTGATAGTCACCACGAGGTACTCAACGACCCATTACCAGTGATCACGACTCGTGTTCACCTCCCGTCCTCTACACTGCCAAAAACCTCCTAGGTGTCACCACGAGCGACACCATGACTCGTGGTGTTCCCGAAGAGTTGTGGTGAGGACCCAGTAAGTGCACTGTCTAATCTTCCTTCATCCTTCAGCAACCCTTGGCCACGGCTGACCTGACGAGTCGTGATGCTGACCACGACTCATGGTCACATCCGTTGGCCACTCAAAAATAAAATTTCCAATAAGTCTCAGCCTCTCCCCATGGGTCACCAACGACTCGTGGGGTTCCTGACGGGTCACTGGACGACTCATCCTGTGACCTAGTGCAAAAATTTTTATTTTCTCCATTTTAACTCCCGGGTCTAATCTTAGAATTTTTGGGGTATAACATTATCCCAGCAACTCATCAGTTCTTTTTAGAGGGCTTTTAGACAATACATGTTAAATTCATCTTGAATTTTAGTGTTTGTTCAAATTTATGTTATAAATTAGTATTTTCTTATTTCCTTAGTCAGCTTCCACTTATTATTATTTTCAGCATATCAGTCTTAGTAGAAATATGCGTTACCATGGGTTTGCTTGGGGTCTCTTGTGATCCTATGTACCATGCCGCATTCAGGGTGTGAACTTTGGTCATGAAAAACTTGGTATCAGAGCATCAGGTTTAGAGTGTCCTAGGTTATCTTAAAGCCACTTCAATTAGAGTCTTTTTCATGAGTGTGAAGCGCGCCACACTTATGAGGGGGAGGCTACAAGGTATTTTTAGGAAAATTTCCTTTATTCATGATTCTTATTGTGGGTAGAGTTTTAGACTCTAATACATCCTCTTAACTCGTGCTCTATTGCTTTTCAGTCGACGATGCCTCCTAAGAGAGGAAATGGACGGAGGACTGGCAATGCTAATTAGCCAGCCCCACCAGCTCCAGCAGCCCCTCAGGACGATCAGGTGTCACATGCAGAGTTTCGGGCGGCTATGCAGATGCCAGCTCAGGCAATGACCAACCAGGTTAACCAGCGGGTCATTGTGCTAGTAAATACTAATGGGCCTGCAGCTGCTTCCAGAGTTTGGGATTTTACTCGGATGAATCCCCTAGCGTTTCACGGGTCTAAGATTGATGAGGACCCGCAAGAATTCATTAATGAGATTTAGAAGATCACCCAAATCATGGGTATTACCCTGGTTGAAGTGCGGATTTGGCTGCTTATCAGTTGAAGGGAGTGGCTCAGATTTGGTATAAATAGTAGAAAGAGGGAAGGTGGAATGGTGCAAGTTCGGTGGAATAGGACCAATTTTTGACTGCATTCCTGGACAAGTTCTTTCCCCGGGAGTTGAGGGAAGCTAAGACTTCTGAGTTTATGAACTTAAGGTAGAACGACATGACAGTATAGGAGTATGCATTAAAGTTCACTCAACTGTCAAGGTATGCTTCGAAAATGGTTGCTGAGCCGACGACTCGCATGCTCAAGTTTGTGAATGGAGTCCCAAACTTGGTGGTCAAAGAGTGCAGAACCGCGATGCTCATCAAAGACATAGACATCTACAGTCTCATCATCCATGCACAACAGATCGAGGCGGAGAAACTGAAGGAGATAGAAAGGGAAAGAAAACGAGTGAGGACAGGTCAGTTTGAGTATTTCCAGTAGAGGTCCGGCGGTGGTAACCGCCCCTAGCATCAACAGAGGCCTCCAACACCTTCTTCAGTCAGTGCTCCATCTTCCAGGTCCCGTGAGGATAAGAGGGGTGGGACATCAGGCTCCCAGTCCCAGAGCCATGTATCGAGCAGTCGCACTTTTCTAGCATGTCCTAAGTGTGGTAAGAACCATCCAAGTGAGTGTATTCTGGGAAAACAGGGCTGTTTTGGTTATGGCCAACTGGGTCAAAAATTGAGAGATTGTCCGTTAGCAGGATGGGGAAGGCCTAGTCCACTACATTAGCAGTTCCATCGGGTCGTCTAGCTCAGTAGGATGCTACCTCAGAGATAGGTGGAAGTCAGCGCTGGAACTGATTTTATGCTTTATCCTCCCATCAAGACCAGGAGAACTCACCTGATGTAGTGACTGGTTTGTTTTGTCTTTTTCAGATAGATGTGTATGCTTTACTAGATCCAGGAGCCAAACTTTCCTCCATGACTCCCTACATCGCTATCTAGTTTTATATTAGTCTCGAAATCCTTTCAGAGCCATTTTTAGTCTCTACCCCGGTTGGTGAGTTAGTTAGAGCTCGCTGGGTGCATAGAGCTTGTTCGGTTATAGTGTTGCATAAAGTCACCTCAGTTAATCTGGTAGAGTTATATATGGTTGACTTCAACATTATTCTTGGTGTGAACTTGCTACATTCTTGCTATGCTTCAGTTGACTGCAAAACCAGGGTCGTCAAATTTCAATTTTCTAATGAACCAGTCCTAGAATGGAAGGGTAGTACGTTAGAGCCTAAGGGTCGGTTCATTTCATACATTAAGGCTAGGAAAATGATTGCTAAAGGGTACATCTATCACTTGGTTAGGGTCAAAGGTTCTAGTTTCGACACCCCGATACTTCAGTCAGCTCCAGTTGTAAATGAGTTCCCCGACATATTTCTTGAAGATCTTCCTAGAGTCCCTCCGTGCGGGAAATATATTTCAGCATAAGCCTTCTTTTAGATACCCAACTTATCTCAATTCCTCCTTATAAAATGGCTCCAACTGAGCTTAAAGAATTAAAGGAATAACTGAAAGACCTCCTAGATAAGGGTTTCATCATATCCAACATCTCTCCATGAGGTGCCCAGTCCTATTTGTGCGAAAGAAAGACGGTACACTCAGAATGTGCATTGACTACCGTCAACTGAACAAGGTTACTTTCAAGAACAAATATCCTCTATCTAGGATTGACAACTTATTTGACCAACTTCAGGGATCTAGTTGTTTTTCCAAGGTAGATCTCAGATCAGGATACCACCAGCTTAGGGTCAAAGAATGTGACATTTCGAAAACAACCTTCAGAACTCGGTATGGTCACTATAAATTCGTAGTTATGTCTTTTGGACTAACCAACAATCCTACAGTTTTTACGGCTCTAATGAATAGGGTATTCAAGCAGTACCTAGATATGTTTGTTATTGTCTTTATAAACGATATTATGGCTTACTCCATAATAGAGGAGGAGCATGCAGACCATCTGAGAGTATTTTTGCAGACTCTCAAGGACTGCCAATTGTTCGCTAAATTTAGCAAGTGTGAGTTCTGGCTGATGTTAGTTCTTGGTAATGTGATCTCTAGTAAGGGTATATAGGTGGATCCTCAAAAGATTGTGGCAGTCAAGGACTGACCAAGACCCACTTCTCCGACAGACATCAGGATTTTCTTGGGCCTAGCCAGTTATTACAGTCGGTTTATAGAAGGGTTCTCCTCCATTGCCTCTCCTTTGACCAAACTAACTCAAAAAAAGGTGAAGTTTCAATGGTCTGACGCATGTGAGAAGAGCTTTCAGGAGTTGAAGTCTTGACTCACGACAACCCTAATTCTGACTCTGCTACAAGGTTTAGATGGATATTTGATCTATTTTGATGCCTTTAGAGTTTGCCTTGGTTGTGTTTTGATGCAGCATGGTAAGGTAATAGCTTACGCCTCTAGACAACTTAAGGTTCATGAAAAGAACTATCCCACTCATGATTTCAAGCTGGTAGCGGTAGTATTTGCCTTGAAGATTTGGAGGCAATGCCTTTATGGGGTTCATGTGGATGTTTTTACGGACCATAAGAGCCTATAGTATGTGTTCAGCCAGAAGGACTTGAATCTGCATCAGAGAAGGTGATTAGAGTTGTTGAAAGACTATGACATGAGTGTCTTGTACCATCCAGGTAAGGACAATATAGTGGCTGATGCTCTCAATAGATTGTTTATGGGGAGTGTTGTTCATGTTGAGGATGATAAGAAAGAGCTCTTAGAGATGTTCATAAACTGACTCGATTAGGGGTTTAGTTGGATGACTCAGTAGAAGGTGGAGTTGTAGTCCAGAATGGGTCAGAATCCTCCTTAGTGTTGGAGTTAAGTCAAAATAGGATGAAGATCCAATTTTACTTAAGCTGAAGGAAACGGTCCAAAGGAAAGCGGTGGAGGCATTCTATAAAGGAGGAGATAGTGTGCTTCGCTACTAAGGCAGGTTGTGAGTTTAGATGTAGATGACTTAAGGCAGAGGGTATTAGTGGAAACTCACAGCATCAGATACTCCATACACCTAGGTTCCACTAAGATGCATCATGATCTACGGGAAGTCTACTGGTGGAATGACATAAAGGACATTGCAGAATTTGTGGCTAAGGGTCATTTGGTTTGAAGATAAGTTATGCAGGAATAAGTTATGTTGTGATTAGTTATGTTGGGTTAAGTTATTCTGAGATTAGTTATCCTGGTGTTATTTCATATTGTGTGTTTGGTTTATTGTATTAAAAATAACATATATTGGATAATTTCTAAGAAAAAAATTATTTTTTTTTACAAAAATACCCTCCACCTTATTTAGCTTTTCATATCTTGTTTACAAAGCTTTAGTTATTCATTCTAAAAAATAAAACCTCCCCACCTTTTTTAGCTTAAATATTTTTGTGTGTGCATTTCCATGGTTATAAACATATATATTCAACTTTGTCTTAGCTCCTCATATATATATATATATATATATTCGAAGATAGAGAAAAAAAATAAGATTAGATATTTCCAATCAATTATGTGCCCACAATAATAACAAAATGTATTTGCAACTTTGTGCATTTTGAAAAGCATCATATATAAAAAATGATAACTTCTATATATAAAAAGTGGAAGAGAAAAATAATTTAATCATGCTAGAAAGAAGTTAAAAAATTCATGATGCTAATAACACGTATCTATTATGAAAAGTAATGTACAAAAATTTACCACCATTATTTTATCAATATTGTGTAAAGAATGTGAAAAGTGATGTGAAAAAATGATTTTGATGGGGTATTTTTGTCATTTGCATTAGTTTATCTTGGGATAAGTTATTCTAGTACTATTATTTCACCCAGAGGTAGGGATAACTTATCCCAACACTAATTATTAATCCTGGGATAAGTTATCCTAGAATTTATAACCAAACAAAGGATTAAGCGATACTAAAAAGTTATCCAAGGATTATCTTCACTTATCCATCATACCAAACCACCCATAAGTGTCCAAATTGCCAAAAGGTCAAAGTAGAACATCAGAGACCTGGGGGTATGACTCAGGATATTGGCATTTCTACTTGGAAGTAGGAAGAAGTAAACATGGACTTCATCACGAGCTTACCTCGTACTCGCCGACAGCATGAATCAATTCGGGTGGTTGTAGACCTAATGACTAAGTCAGTACATTTTCTACCAGTTCAGACCACAGACTCGAAAGATGATTATTCTAGACTGTACATCCGGGAGTTAGTTAGACTACACAGGGTTCCCTTCTCTATCATTTCAGATAGGGGTATCAGTTTACCTCTTACTTCTAGAAGTTATTTCATAAGAGACTTGGTACTCGGTCAAGCTTAGTACAACTTTTCATCCATAGAAAGATGGCCACGCTGAGCGGACTATTCCGAATTTTGAGAATATGTTGAGGGCTTGCATGATCGATTTCAAGGGTAGATGGGATTATCACCTATCTCTCATCGAGTTTGCATATAATAATAGCCACCACTCCAGTATTCAGATGGCCCTGTTTGAGGCATTATATGGTAGGAGGTGCAGATCTCCTATAGGGTGGTTTAAGGTTGGTGAAGCTTCCTTGATAGAACCTAATCCAATACATGAGGACATGAAGAGGTTCAACTTATCAGGGAACGATTGAAAATAACTCAAAGCCGACAGAAATCATATGTGGATGTAAGAAGAAGAGAGTTAGAGTTTGCTGTGGATGAGTGCGTATATATGAAAATCTCACTTATGATGGGGGTGATGAGATTCGGGAAGAAAGGAAAGCTCAGTCTAAGATATGTTGGCCCGTATAGGATCCTGAGATGTATTGGCAATGTGGCTTGAGCTGAAATTGCCTGTAGAGTTAGCATCAATGCACCTAGTCTTCCATGTGTACTTGTTGAAGAAATGCATCGGTGACCTGACCTCAGAAATGTCTCTAGAGAGTGTTGGGATAAAGGACAACCTCTCTTATGAAGAAGTTCCAGTTCAGATCCTAGACTATCAGGTTCATAAGTTGAGGAACAAGGAAGTCACTTCAGTAAAGGTTTTATGGAGGAACCAGCTAGTCGAGGGAGCCACATGGGAAGCAGAAGCAGACATGATGGCTAATTACTCTCACCTATTCCCTTCCAGCTCAGCTTCAACATCTGGTACTAAATTCCTCTCAGTACTCTATTCAGTTCCATACTTATCAGCTCTAGTCATTTTTTAGTGTGCACTCTAGTATCATAACTCATTCTATATGTCTATCTCAGTTCGGAGTCAGTCACCCCTTTAGTAATCAGTTATTAGTTTTCAGTTTGAGATTGCAGCTCTTTCCCCCAGTCTTTTAGGCTACTTAGTCTTCATTTGAGGACGAATGTTTCCAAGAGGGAGATATTATAACGCCCCAAAAGTTTCTTAGACCAAACTCAGACTTGGAATGAAAAATCAAAAAAATCTTGCCTCAGAACGACTCAACCAACGAGTCGTTGTTAGGAACAACGAACCGTCAGAAGAATCATTGTAAGCTCCAAAATATTTTCTCCAGGGTACCAACGATCATAGAATGACTCGTTGCAAGAAGTGATGAGTCGTCCTGTTGCTCGTTGTAACCCAGTCCAGAAGCCTGCTAAATTTCTTCTCTCAAACAATGGGCCAGACGACGAGTTGTTGTTTGATATAACGACTTGTCCTATATAGATGTTGGGTGAGATCCAAAAAATGCTTAAGTTACCCAAGTGACAATGGATGGAAACAACGACCCGTTGTTTCAAATAATGGGTCTTCCAGTCCATCCATTTGGGGATATTCAGAGTTGGTTCAATAATCTTCCAATGACAATGAGTGGCAACAACGACCAGTTGTCCTATCCAATGAGTCATTGTTCTCGTCTGTTGGCCAAGCCCAGGAATCATTTAAAATTTCAAGTAGCTAGGATGAGTAGTGAGAATGACCCATTGTTTCAACCAATGAGTCATTGTGTCTTCCGTCGTGAGGGTCCAGAAAAGGAAAATTTCCAGACTAGAGACAATGGCTACTACCAACAAGTTGTGGTCACAACCAATGACTCATTGTGAGACCCGTTAGATCTGGACAATTAATTTTTGAAACGGTTATCTAGGGGTATTTTTGTCAAATCTTAAGCTCCTAGCACCTAAACTACGTTATTTTGGAGTATATTATTAGGGGATTAAGAGGGTTCGTCGATCTTCCTCCCTTGTTTCTCACTTTCTCTCAAGATGAGTACGTGGAAGAGTCAAATAGACTTCTCAAGGCAAGGGCTAAGGTTCTGACTTCCTCTTTGGATTCCAAGAGCTTCTTTAGAGAAATTCTTCTTCAGGTATGTGAGAACTCAACAAGGGGATTCTTCCATCCTTCTGTCCCACAGATTTCCCTTAGAAACCTTTTCTATTCTAGCCCTACAAGTGTTATGAATTAGGGCTTATTTTAGACAAATTATGAGTGTTCTTAAACTCCAGTTATCTTGCTAAGTTTTATCAACCTAGAACATGAATGTTATGTAGATATCATTAATGATCTTCTCCCTAGTTATTATGATATTTGGTTTGATTCTTCATGATTTTAATGTTGGTCTAGAATGCTATATTTTTTTTCATGGAATGTTATTGAGCATAAATCCTCATCTTGTATGATTTGATTTAAAGTTATTATTTTCAGACTATGAATATACTCTGTATTCTCTGAAAATGTCAGCTGATAAATTTGACTTTTTATCAGTCTTTTATTCAATTCAGTTGTAACAGTTTATCAGCATGATTGTCGTTCTTTAGATTGTTACGATACTTTCATACAAAGCAGCTCTATCAAGTCTTAGAACACAGTTTCTTTCATGTCCTTAGACTCTTAGAACTCTTCAGATAAGTATTTCTGACTTAGTCCTAGTACGTCATTTTCGAGCTATCATCCACTTAGACATAAGTAGGTAATGTCGCCCAAGCACACGTAAGCGTACATGGTCATCAAGTAATATAGGATTGTTTAGTCCAGATATTGTACCTGCAGGGATTTGTCAATTTAATTATTATAAGGTTTTCGCTTTGATTTCACTTATTTACGAAATAAATAAATTGGAATTGGTTTGGAAAATCAAACTACTAAACTTTAAATGTAAAAATTAACTATAAAAGAATGCAAACTTGATTGTATTTCGATAATGATGACAAACTAGGGCAATAACACTTGATTGATTTTAGGTTTAGTTTTTCAGACATAATTAAACTAGCATAATTTTTCCTACGGTTGTTAGTTGCAAGTTACTATCCCATTTCTTGCCACTATTCCTAGCATCCAAGAACCATCTCATGCACCCTAACACCTATATCCCTATGGTCGCAGGAGAACATGAAACGCCGATTATGCCAACTTGTATTTCAACTAAACAGGGTTGAAGGGCATATCTTATCCTCAACAACAACTTCTATCCTATCACCAATGGGTTCAAAGGTCTTTGAATTTCCGTTCTGTATTTATTTTTAACCCTTTTGATTTCCTTTTCTAAGTTCAATCGAAAGAAAACAGATTACTCATAAGGTGATCAATCTCATAAATAATAAATTAAAACAAATTAATACAAGCAACCATAGAGAAGAATTGAAACCAAGTTTATTATGCTTTCAAACAATCTACCATCTACCATGGCCATAACCTTAGATTATAAGTTTAGCCACTCATAGACAAGCGGAAAAACGAATAAGTAGTCATCATTATACAAAAATTCGAAGTAAATAAGAGAAAACCTAGTTGTAGAACTTTGTCTTCCTTCCAAACTGCTTACAAGCTTTCATGAATAAACTATGAAATAAAAATGAGTAAAGACTGCTTCAAGTTGTTTAAAACTACTCCAAGATGTCAAATACTACATAACAAATGACTTAAGGTTTATAGATGAGCCTTCAAATGACGCTTCTGCCCTTCAAGACTTGGCTTAAAAATCAGCATTTTTTGCCCTAGAATGGGTTCGGCACGCCGCCCCTCCTATCTCTCCACAGACCTAGTCAAATTTTCAGTAATTTTCTACTCCAGCATAGGCCTGGCGCACGCCCCAGCCATAACACCAGCCTGAGAATTTTTTCTCTGAAGTTTGAGTGCTGGTGCGAGGCGCTAGCCATAGCACTAGGCCGTAAATTTATTTCTCTAAAGTTTGGGACTTGGTGGGAGATGCCAGCCATAGCACCAAACCTGTCAGATTCTTAAATCTTCATTCCTTGCATCATTTTGAGCTCCTTTTGCTTAGTTTTCTGCTCAAATCATCTAAAATCTTTTGTTAGCACATAAAACACACATACATGAATTTAAGCATACATTAAGAATTATGAACTCAAAACATGATGAAAGTTGGATAAAAACGTGGCAATTGGGCATTAAAATATTTCCAACATCTCCACCCCACACTTAAACCATTTTTCGTCCTCGAACAATCCTTAAAACTCACCTAAAATCATGTTTCACTATCATACTTGACACCTCCATCAACTCATACTCAACCAACTAGCATGGAGAAAATGTAGAGCGGTTTAGCATCATACAACTAATCTCAACAAAGCACATAGAAATATTTAACAATCAAGAACACACAAGCTCTAAAATGACTCATCTTTTTAACACAAAGGGCCAACATGATTAAGTATAACACATGCAACATGTTGTACACCGAATTAGACCTCTTGTGCCCTCACTTTTAGTGATGTTCCTCTCTCAACTTCATCAATATAAGACATGAAACATGAATAGTAAGGCAGACTCACTCTCACAAATGATGTAATGCACATATGCAACATACCATAGGCTTGCCCTTCATGTACGTTTAGACTACCTAATTGTTTCAAGAGATTAGGATCACAAGGACTTTACTTGGTTGTAATGTCGCTAAGGGACGGGTAGGACTGATATTTTGTTTAATAGTGACTATCACCCTAAGAACTTTTAAGACATATTTCACTTTACTTATCCATCACCTCTTTCCTTGCTTGTTCACCTTTCCTCTATGCACCCTTGCCTTTTCTTTTCAAGCCCCATTTTTTTATAATACTTGGATGCTAGTTTTCTAATCATAGAATAACTAAGGATTTTGCAATTGAAGCTCTCTTTTTCAATTCCCTAGCAGTAAGTATACAACACAACTTTTATGGGCACCCCTTCTTCTCACTTTTGTTTTCTTACTACAACTTTTTTTTCTTTTTCCCTTAACATTATACTTCTATGGACCTTACTTTCAAGTCTCAAAGTGATTAAGACTACTTTGGATCAATAAGTCTGAGGTCTCACAACAACAGGGATTAAGCTACTATTGAGGCTAAGAAAGAATAAGGCTTTTAAGCTTAAAGGGGTTAACTAGGGAGAATGGCTAGGAAGGTAAAACAATTACTGAAAAACATGGCTTTTCAAAAGAAATGCCTTGATCATCTCTCACCTCCCTACCAACTAGTTATTATACATACACTAATACAAGTTATAGATGCTACAATATATACATACAAAGCAATACAACTCATCTCTCTTGGCAACAAGAATCTAATCAGTTTCTACAGCTACACATTCACACAACCATATTGAATGACAAATTCATTTCATAATTAAGCCTAAGAGTATGTTGAGTCAAATTAAAGAGATATGTCCGTCTCTAAAGGATTCTAAATTATGCAATAAAAATAACCACTCTTTTCACTCTAGCATAACAGCTAAGCAGAACATCAGCAAGCATACAAGTGGATGATCTACGACTCAATCCTAAAAAAAATAAAATTGTGACGAAACTTTCCTTAAGACGATCATCATCCATCTATCATAGGAAAATGTCATTACTCTATGACGAAATGACTCCTAAAAATGAAAAATTTACCCGGTTCAAAGGGCTCCTCTTCAGAAAAGAACTGAGGCTATAAGAAAAACTGAAGGGTGAGAGAGACATGCCATTTTCAAAAATTTTCAATCAATACATGGTGGCATACTTACCCTATACTACAAAGACTCAAACCAAATGAAACCAAAATTTATTAAAATTATCCTAAAATAAAGAAAATCAAACATAGCATAGTCAAGATGAACATACAAAGTCAAACATCCAAGTAGTCAACATTATCATACTATCTATTACAGACCAAGACCTACAAATCATCAATCTATTGCTACCAGGAATATAAAGATGCTTCGACCTACAAATATAACAATTAAATATCAACAAGAATTTAGCTTTCCTCCACCCCACATTTAAAAAGGTGCACTATCCTCAGCGCACACAAAATTACATCGTAAGGGAGAGAAAAGAAATTTCCCGGTCACTAAGCATCATCCTGCATGAAAACCTGTAGAAGCATCTTCCTCTTCCTTGTCTAGATCATCAACACCATTAGTTAGGACAGTATCCACATCATCATCAATTAGCTCCTCAAAAGCTGGACCCACTCTGCACATCAACATGACACTTTCTGTGAGCGGGTACCATGCCTCTAAAGCTGACATCTCCTTCGCAGTGGCTGGTCGTCCTCCTATCTTCAGCTATAGCTCTATCAACCCAAACATATGACCTTGTCAACTCTCATATCGGGCCTGCCGATCAACTATAGTAAGAGAGAGGCCTGCGGAAGGGGAAATCTCCTTTACGTTGGTGACGTCTATCATCTGTCCAACCAAGTGCCTTGCCAAATGTAAAATGAGGTATGCATCCTCCTCCTTGATATCCGCCTCTCTCAAGTACATGGTCAGGAGACTGTTGTGAGAATATTTCTATCTACAGTTGTCTCATGATCTCCTCATACTGTGGTGAATCACAGCTCCAAAATTAACCAGTATCCCCTTCATCATCATGTACACCAAAACAAATCCGCTCGCGGGTCACCTCTGTCAAATGTGTCCCAGGGAGAAAGACGACACATACCAGCTTCAACCATACCTTTGCCTCCCTATTAAAATATGAAAATGCAAGTGTAGAATGGTGCCATTTTGATCCCTTTCCCAATGGGTGGGTGAGTGCTCCCTACACAAAGTGTGGCGGATGTCTCTATATGGTGGCTTCTCTAACAAGATGAAGTATTGTGAAGGGTCTACTACTGGTGTCCCTAGAAAAGCATTGGACCTCTTGGCTATGAATTGCACCACCTATCCTCTGATTTTGACCTTTGTACTATTTTCAAATGAGGTGTCCCAGTTTGCGTAAAATTCCCTCACCAATGAGGTTGCACCTCTCTGGCTCATCAAAGATATAGCTGGCTCCCAACTCCCGTATCTTTTCTCGAGTAGCTAAGAATTCCAATGCCAAGCGGCCCTCATCTATTCAGTTCTCCGGGGCATACTTGGCTTCTTTTTGAGTGTTAAACCACGTAAGCCCGTGAGGCTCAACTGCTTTTGCTCCAAATCTCCTTACGGGGCCTGCTTTGGGAGCCGAGGAACTAGTATCCTTGTTTTCAATATCTTATTTTTAATTTTAGTTTCAGATCTTAGAGTTAGCTGGGGGTTTGTCCCAGCAACTCATCAGTTCTTTTTAGAGGGCTTTCGGATAGTACATGTTAAATTTAGCTTGAATTTTAGTGTTTGTTCAGATTTTTGTTATAAATTAGTATTTGCTTATTTCTTTAGTCAGCTTCCGCTTATTATTATTTTTAGCAAATTAGTCTTAGTACAAGTATGCTTTACCATGGGTTTTCTTGGGATCAATTGTGATTCTAAATACCGTGTCGCGTCCAGGATGTAAACTCGGGTCATGACATCCCTTGACGCCCCACCAATTATGAGATTCCTTTGCCTTATTCCTTTTCCTTTAGTAGATTGCAAGTTCCCACGTAAGATTTTCAATTAGAGGTTTCTTTTTCTTTATCAGATTACAAGTTTCCATGCAAGGTTCTCAAGTTTTCATGCAACACTTGCTCTCTCATTCACATATATTTATTTTTTGATGAAATATACTGATAAAACACATTTTTATTGAAAAACATTTCGGATATTATAATAATCAACACACGATTTAGTTTAAAGTAAATTAAAAAATAATATTATGTTTCATATATTTATGAACAACTAGTCAAATTAATATCTAACAACAATCAAAATTGTAATATTCAAAAAAAGCATTTGCATTTTAGTACAAGCAACAATTTTTTTGACGTGATCAATAACTGCAACTTTATAAATTTTGAGCAAAAGATTTGTAGAGTAACATTACTATTTGAAAAGAAAGGTGACTATGCAGACTTAAATTCACAGACACGTAAAATTAAGTTTGCAGGTCACAAAATTAAATAAGGATTGGTGTAAGGTGCACAACTAAAGGAAAAAGGAAAATTGATTACCTATGTTGGTCGTTGACCAACGACCCTGAAGAGAATATTTTCAATTAAAAAATTGAGGTGGTGAAGCTAGCGACCAGGTTTTTTTGTTAAAAAAATCCGTTATTCGCGAGACTCCATACAACTAAGAAAGAAAAGAATTAACATTATTTGACGCGTGATTAGTTGGGTTTTCAAGTTGCGTGTGCTCTGATGCTTTGCCATTTTAATACAACACTCAATTCGTTGTCTGTTTTGAAATTTTCAAATAAAATATTGGCCCATTAGCCTTCAGAATCATTTATAAGTCTATTGCAAGAGAGAATAGAGAGATTATTGAGGAGGGAAATGAAAAAATATGTAAGAAAATTGGGATCCCACCTGTTTATGAGGTCCGAAAAATTAAACAAAAGTGATTCTACTTTACTATTAACATCAAGTTAATACAAAGAGAGATTTTCTTGTATATACAAAATAAGATTCATATTATGAAATATAGTGAGAGATTTCCATTTATAATTCATAGCAATACATTTCTTATAAAATATATACAAGGGGAACTACCTACTTACAACCAAAAATCAAGAATTTTCTTTCCTAAATTAAAGCTGTAATATTTTTCCCTAATTTATGATCAAAATCTTCTTCCCTAATTTATGGCTGAAATCTTCTTCCTAATTTATGGCCGAAATTTTCTCCCTCACATCCAATCAATATTATCCTTATTTTTCTTTATTTTTTTGTTCGAACAAATTTCAGATACCATACATACTCGGGTTCAAAAATTGTGTAGTTATATATAATTTATACACATTCCATACCCATAGTATTCACATCTCTACTGATACAAATCAGATTTCATACACATAGTATTTTTCAACATTTCAAATACTACTTTACATAAAATTTATGGATATTTCATACACACTATGACCACACATATCTAAAAAATTAATATATACCAGATTTTATACAAATTTGATACACTAAGTTTCAACATTTTTTAAAATTATAGTACAACATAAAGTGACCATAAATATCTCAAAATGTTAAAAACTAGTTTTCATAAACATTTAAAAGTTTTCTATTACTAATGCATACAAAATTTGTATATATGTGTGTGTGTGTATGTATGTGTGTGTGTGTGTGTGTGTGTATATATATATACATACATACTACTGATAAGGTTTCCTCCTTAGGGTACCCACAGATCTACCTGACTTGTACATCTGGGATAATTTCCTGGCGACCTGTATGACAAACACTAAGTCGACTGCAACTAACAGTCACTGGTAGTGACTAACTAGATGGCAGGCTGTTACTCATTTCACTAGGCGATCCTGGTGCCGTTGACTCTAGGGTAAGACCATTCTATCCAAATTATGGCCCTAGAGGCGTCAAGGCATGCCAACAGCCTCTAGGCGAGCTTTACAGTCTATACAGGCATCAATCAAAGAGTTATAACGCCCTGCTGCACCCTAAACTATTCAACTCACCGAGCTAGGCCCAATATCTAACCTAAACTTCTAAGGCCTTCGCATGACAACAAAACTTCCATGTATTTCCAAATAGTAAATAAATATACAAGGGGAAATCTCTATGACGCTCCTTGCGTTAGTCACACTGAACATACCCCTTCCCGACGAGGGATACTGCAATATATTCTTAGTACATTTTCTAGCAGCTAACCATAACTTAGGTAATCATAATCTACTAAACAACAGCTAATCACAACATACATGATCCTTTTCTATTACTAGCATCTAGCTACAACATATAGGATCGTTATCTCCATTCAAGAACATACGTCGTATTATTATACGCTGAGAATAACTTGCCGAAGGGATAAGCCTTAACATACCTCGAATGCCGACTTTTATCCACTTAAACTGTTTCCAACCTGAAGCCAATAATTCCTTTTGATTGAAGTCTCTACGCTGAGGAAATGAGGCTATTTCAATAGTAGGTGTTGGTGAATAACAATATCTTTAAATAGGTTTTATTGTAACTCCAACTTCGTTTCATTCGGCCGAAAACTCACAATTTCTCGGGAGTTTAGAAGAGAGAAGTGCTTACCTATTGCTTGTGGATGTTTAGAATCCAGTTTGACGCAATTCTGACAACCTTTACTCGATGGGGTTCCGCTGTATCGAGCGAATTTTCAAGAAATAACTCCACAGCGATTCTCCTCATAGGCCTAGAACTCGTTATCCAAGGCGAATTTGTGTTTGGATGGAATTTGACGGCGTAATTTGATGGAAATCATATATTATTATCGTCCACACTTGTTTCTCTGTTGAAGAAGGTGTTTACAATGATTCAATATAACTTGAAGGCTTATGTACATATAATTGGGCAGTGGTAGGAGGGTGTGCGGCACTCCCTCTATCGTGTGATACTCATGGCGTTACGCGTCGGTGCATGCAGGGGGGGCAGGGAGTGCGACGCAGCACCCAGTGTGCCCGGACTTCCGATCCCAACATCCCGATCCCAACCTCCTATCCTCTCAAGGACGTGCTCGTGTGTTCACCCCCCGAGCCTTCTCCCAGGTGTGTTACATGCTAAAATTTTCAATATAATGGTTCACAGGTGCTGATTCGCGTTCTACCGGTGCACCTTCCACTTCAACACGGTGGGCTCCTGCGTTTTGGCCGGCCCTCTTCTTTAGCTCCATACTTTTGTTCAATTCCTTGATTTCTCTCTTTAAATTTGAATGCCTGCAAAAAACAAAATAGAAAGAGCATAAAATCCTCCTAAATGACTTGAAATCCAAGCAAAAGCTCATGTTTAAAAGCCTCATGAATTGGTAAATTACCAACTCATCAAACCCCCAAACTTGAACCATTGTTTGTCCTCAAGCAAGGCAATTCTTTACAATTGAACAATTGGAGTAAGCATGCCACTCTACATGAGATTTTGCACAAAGGACCACTAGGACTTAGACAACCCCAAAATCGCTCACCAACTCAAAGGAAAAGAGGAGACTCAACACTCTAAGCAAATGCTTCAAGAGATGACCATAATCAATTGTCATGATTCACAATTGATTCCTTCATTCAAAACAAGGGGCATGCTTGATCAAAGAAAGCTTATATATCATCTTAAGTCATTAAAAATTTAGATTCAAAGTTTGCCTCAAAGCTCACTGCATTCTTGTCTCAATCACCTCTTTTGGTACGTGCAAATATGTTCCCCAAGGAAGTGATGCCCCTCACATCAAGAGAGAATCCCATTTATTTTTAAGAAATTCACACTCAAAGGGATTATAGAATGAAATGAATACGTTTACTCTCCCAAAGAAATTCTCATGCACACAACTTGACCCATAGGCTTGCCCTTCGTGTAACTAGCTACTAATGTAGAGTTGCTACACTTAAAATCAATTAGGACTTGGAGGTCATAATGAAGGCTAGGGGTAAATGTAGGGTGACCATTTAGTTCTAGTGGCTAGAACCTCCCTAATGCCCTTTTTGTGAACCTTATTGCATACACTATTTTCTCTTGTGATCACCCCCACCTTATCTCTTCTTGAACAACATTTTTCACTTTTTGAAACAAGATCCATCCTTATCTCTCCTTAGTTTCCACTTTTAATCTCATTTAAGCAAGAGGCTGCACCTTTGCACAATTCGATTCTTTTCATCCAACCAATTAATTCATTTCTTCATAATGTGGTGTGCCACCTCAAATTGAAGATCACATCATTTTTCCCATTTTTCTTTTTTGCAACCCCCAAATTTGGGCTTTTGCCTCATCTTTCCCTCTTCTGTTCCCACACTCTTTGGACTCAAGCATCATTTTTGAATTTCTTCTCACAACTAGCACTAGGGAGGATGGGTGCCAAAGAGGGATACAAAAGGGGTAATAGGCTTGTAATATGGTTCTCAAGAAAAAGGTTTAAAGGCTCAATATTGGCTAGCAAGGATTTATGCTCAAGGAGGTCATATGGGTGAAGTAGCTACCAAAAGAAAGCCTAAAATCATGTTCTAAGTGCAACTGCATCTATGATTCTGCCTTGAGTCACACTTGGGGCAAGTTCTAGACAATCATTTATACATGAGAATTCATCTCTCACAAAGCATCAACCTCCAAGGGGTTCACACAATTTTCACAACTACAACAAGAGTATGACTTAAAACATGATAGCATGTGAATGAAAATCCAAACAAGGAATGTGCAACTTATGACAAAAGAAATACTTAACTTTTAAATTCAAATGCCCCTTTTTCTTCAAAATTCATTTTCCTTTTTAATGCCATTTTAGAAATTTTTTGGTGGTACCTGTTCGGCATGGGAACTACACGCAACTACACGTGGTCGAACAAGTAGTAAAGTGGCTTATTTCAAGCCAAGTATCGATCCCACAGGGACTGACTTACGGTGTTAATTAACTTCAGCGTCAGTGAACGATATCTCTATGAATGCAGACAACCAAATAAATAATGTTTTAAGAGTTAAAGTTTACTAAGTAATGAGAATCTAAGTCAAGATTATAATTTGAGTCTGAACAATAGCAATGAACAAGCTGAGGTTAAGACAAACATGCAGGGATGTAATTTATTAATTCAATTCAGCGAATCTTCTCTTCGGTTGCTAGTCAGGAATTTATTGCCTATGGATTGGATCTTTCGACTCCTATCCAATTTAAGAATCATGAGACCTTAATCTACATTTATGTGATAAAAGAATTTCATGCTCTAGCCATACATAACCGATTGCTTAATTGACTAATAAGACTTTCAGATATATTTCTATTCTGAATGTAAATCTTTTCTCAATTTTTACAGCTAAGAAAAGATCATATCATACCAATTCACATCTGTCCAATTTCTTTCCTTTTCAAAATCAAAATTGGATTTCTAGATATACATTAACATTGGCCAAACATTAATGCAGTAAAAACAAGAATTGATAGAACAACCATTGAAGAAAAGATGAAAACTGAAATGATCAACAATTACATTCCTCTACAATTAATCTTAACCTTAAGAAGAAGTGAATTAGCCACTCATATGTTGATTAAACATCTTCAAATAAGTAGAATTCATACAAGCAATTGGAATTAAAGAGAAAGAGAAACAGAAGAACCCTAGAATTTTCATCCTCTCAACTGCCTGTAACCCAAGTTCTTGCTCAACCAAGTCAGAATGTTTAAAATAAAACCTAAGTGTGCTATTTATACTATTGAGAATTTTTCCCCGAATAACAAGCAACGTGGATGGAGTGTATCGCGGAGCACTCCCTCCGTGCCACGAGGGTATCGCGGACCCTTACTGGAACTTGAGGTTCTAGGTAATTACACTCAATGTGACACGGAGTGCATCGCGGAGCACTGCCTCCGTGTCACGGAGATAACGCGGACCTCCACTAGAATTTGAAAAAATTAATTCATCCGAGGCAGTATGCCTCCGTGATGGCAGCGTGACATGGCTCCATCGCGGAGCCCTTATTTTTGCTGCTTTCCCTTGTAAACTTCCACTCCTTGTTTCCAAGTCCATTCCCGCACTTCACCAACATATATATTAGCTTCCAAAATTTTCTTTTACCTACAAAACAACACTAATCATGTTGGTTAGTATAAATTCACATTTAACTAAGAATTACATGAGAGTGTACACATAATAATAAATAAACAATTAGAAATGAAGCATTTGAGTATCACTTGGGCATGCAATTTTGCCCAAGATCAGTACCTCTCAGAAGCCATCACAATCACCGACTCAAAAAGAACTCTAAACTTGGAAATTTTTCTTAAGAAAGTAGCCTCTCAATCCATCATTGGGAAATACCACCGGGTTCGATAATAAAAGAAAAGAAAAATAAATCGCTCCTTGGGAAAGAACAGTAGCATAAAGAAAACCCTTGGGTTTATTTAATGACTGCTATGAATAAAGGCGATCACTAAACCATGGGTCAATAACATTTTTCAATTTAAAATAACCTGTTATTGGAATTAACAATTCAACAAACAACAATTCTTTTAACAACAAGCCCGAAAGGGCATTCAATCACAATTATAAACTAATAATAAACCCGAGCATAAGAAGTTTAGCCCGACAAGGGAAACACAAAGACCAACAGAAGGGATACACACCCCACCCCAACCATGAATATACATTGTCCCCAATGTAAACCTGAAGAACAAAAAGGGTGGTAGGAGCTCCCTGAAACAGCTACTCATCCTCCTCATAATTGGCCTCTTCATATTCATCAAAGCCGTCCAAGTGTGGTTCATCCTCCCTACCTAAGCCCTCGAACAAATCATCGATGGAACCTCGGGCTGTGGATGGGGTAGCCATGGCTGCATCAAGGACATTCAAGTCCGTGTCTGCCTTTGGTGCTCGATCTTTTAACTCGTGCACCTCTGATGGGAGAGAATAGACAACTCCCTCAACCACATATACTCGGGAGCAGAGCTCAATCAAGTTGTTGAACACATTCTTCATCTCCCTCTTCACTGTTCTGGCGGTAAGAGCCGAGAGATTTTGGCTAGCTTTTAAAGTTGGCTTTCATGAGATTGTGTCATCTCAGCTAGCCTCTATATTCTACTTGGGCAAGAGGATGTGGGATAAGGTGAAGACCTCCTAAATGGTGCTTCTCTAGATGCATGCTCCGAAGCCTCGAGGTGTGGCATATTGAGGTTGGGATCAATGGGGGTCTCTTCTTTGTCATAGGAGGCGGAGCCCTCGGAGGTCTCAAATGCTTGCCACCTCTTTCTTTTCACCTTGGTTTCCTCAACATACCTCTTTCTTTCAATATTGATTACCCCGTGGTGGAGCTGGGGGCCCTTCAGGGAATAATGACACCCCTGTATTAATGCACAACTAAGAAATAAGCGCAACATATGGCATGGACATTCCCTGCTGCCTAGCCTTTTGCTTTATTTGTTTGGCCACAATCTCCCCGAAGTTGATGGTCACCCCTATCATGATACAGGCGATGAGTATGGCTACCTCTAAGTTCACTATTTCGTCATTCTTCGAGGGCACAATTTGGCCACACACAAACTCCAGCCACAACTTTGCTTTGACCCTGAGATCATGACTCGAGATTTCACCACTCATGGAGGCCCATAAGGGTTTACCATTGGCAATGATTGGAGCTATCAAACGAAACTGATTTTCTTTGTTGGCCACTTTTTCCACAAACTCATTTCTTGGATCAATCTCATCATCCCAAAGTAGTGCATTGATTGCAGATGGAGTAATATCGACCTCTATACCTCAGACCCTGGTTGAGGGATGGCAAGGAAACTCATCTACCTTTCCCTTATGCTTCATTGCCTCCTGGCGTGCCTGGTAAGAAGCATAAAATTCTGGCATTAGATTGGTGTATACTCCAGGAGAGGCTCAGCAAATATGTGCCATTGGCTGTGGTTAAATTGCACAGTTATATTTGGGAAATCATTCCCCAGCCCTACTAGATCGAATCATTTCTTTGTGGTAATCTGCCTTCCTTCACAAATAACATAATGTGCCTTCATGTCAAGCACGCAGAAAATGATGACCTCCTTAGTGTTGCTGGGGGTTAGGACTGCCTTGGCCTTCCTCTTGCCTTTACTTTTTGATGTGGAGGGTGCCTTTCCCTTGTCTCCTTGCCTGGATGAAGTCACTATGTTGCAAGAGAAATGTTATTGCAACACAATACTATTTTTTGTTTCTATTTTTGGATAATATGAAAGTGGAAGAACTAGCTAAACTAAACTAGAAATAAAAATCTCAAAGTTGGATGATAACAAGGTGAAATGATAAAATCATGTACCAGCATTACTGGTGATATAACTATGAAACACCGGTTGAGACCTGCGAGATGCAGCTGAACCGCCGGCTAGGGTGGACAACTAGGAAGAGTTGCGACTTATCGACGCTACACCAACATTTTGTCGGTCATGATCCATGAAGCGCAGGTGAAATGCGGGTGCTAGTTAGTGGCTTGAAGCCTCAAACCCACACCTGCACTTCACTCGATATTTCACTGAGCCTAATCGGTGACTCGCAGGTGAAACACTACCAGTATAGCTCAGCACAAATTAGTTCGACATCAATTTTCTCAAATAGAAGGCTTACTCACACAACCTCACATTATAAGCTACTTACTCAAACAACACACAAAAGAAAAATGATGATTTGCCCTTAAATACGACGTCACCCTATCTATCATCAAGCAAATCGTGCATTTTAAGTACACGGGGTTACTCAGACTTCACCCCCAACAATTATATCAAACACACGATTTCATATGACATTTTGCAAAATCAGTACTCCCGCAAACATTATTCAATTATCCAAACCCCCAACATACCCACATTATAAGAATCATTCAACAAAAGGGAATCACTAAATAGGAAATGATATGGAAAATTTCAGATTTAGCATGCCTAATTTTCAAACTACCATTCTCAACAACAAGATAAATAAAAGCAAGGATGTACATACCGAGTGAGTCGTGAGGAAAAGTAACTAGATGGGAGCTTTGTGGCTTGAGTAACAATGGTAGCTCTTCCAACAATGAGAATTATTTTTTCTTAGTGAGATTTGTGTGAGGTGAGGTGAAATGAAAAGAATGAGAGGAAGGGGTTTTATAGGGAGAGAAGAGTGAAGATGATTGGTGGATGAGGAGATAGGTTTTAATAGTGGGTAGTTGGGAAGGTGGAATAGTGGGGAAATGGGGTATTGGTAAGGTGGAAAGGTTGTGGGGGAGATGAATAGGGTGGAGATAAAGGATTTAAGGGTTTGACCAGTTTTGTTCTTTTTTAAAGAGCAACGGGTCGGTCAAGATTTTAAATAAAATTACATACCTCTGCCTGTGCTAGACCTGCGGCTACCTGTGAGTACCAGCATTTCACTGATTCAAGCGTAGGTTGACCTGCACGTTTGCTCGATGCAATGCTTTACGGATTGCGAATGATCGACGGTTCGCAGGTTGCTATCTACGTTTTGCCAGTAAGTCATAGTTCACTCTTCAACTCCCAAGTGAACTAGTTTAAGCCGGCGTAGAACCGGCACTTCACAGATTGTCACCAACAATTTGCTGGTGGTTCGCCGATTCCTTATTCAATTCTCATCTTTCTGTCTCTCTATTGCGTTGCTTGAGAACCTGCGTTTTGTAGGTCTGGCGCCACCAGTGCCCTATTTTCTTTCATCTAGTTATTCATCCAATCAACCTACAAAAACAAAACCACAAAAATATCAAAGCATCAACATAAAATAAATACTTGGGTTGCCTCCCAAGAAGCACCTTATTTAATGTCATGACCAGAGCTGGGACCTCGGATCGAGACACAAAACATAGAACTATGATTGGCTTCAAGTCGACCCATGACATGAACATGACAACTATAGAGCATACATCAAAGCGGATTCTAATACTTAAACATTAATAAACGAAAGTATGAATAACATAAGTATTATAAAATAGAGTCAACACTAGACAAAGATGAATATCTACATAATGTCTAATAAGCCTCTAAACTGTCTGATGAGCTGATGGGATAACATCCCCAACTAGCTCGCTAAAATCTGAAACTAAACATAACATAATCAAAAAATAAGATGAATGTCCTCGAAAGATGAGGACTCACCAACAATGGAAACTGGACTAAACTGCGGAGAGCTAGACTAACGGCAGAACTGAGTTTGATCGTCCAGACCTGTATCATGAAATGAAACAACATAGAGTATGCGGTCAGTACTTGGAATGTACTGACAATGCAAGGTGAATAAAACATGCTGAGCAACTGTAACTAAAAACAATGCATATAAACATAAATCATAAGATCACGAGAGTAAGGACTGCATGATGAAATTTGAATCTGGATCATGTATAGTCATAAGTTGAATATCATATCTGAATTGAATGACACAAAGCTAAAATAGAAATCATATGACTTGTCAGAGATGAAATAATAAGTAAAAACTTGTAATCTCATCATTGGGCCAAACCTGCTGTAAAACATAATATCATAAGTAATGAACATGAATAACCGAAATCATGAGGAACAATGGGAGACTCGTCACAACCGACACCATCACGATAGAGCTTACGTGATGCCCCAACTATCACACTCAAGTGGGAAGAGCCTTCCAAAATCTTTCCAGGCCTAAGGACGCTACCATGATATCAATATCAAGCTGAAAGCCCTCTGTGGGCAGGGGAAACTCTCTTGAAAGGCTCCAAATATATATATATATATAAACCTATATTGGCGCGTAGTTCTGAGACCGAGGTACCTTGGAGCCTCAAGCCTACTCGGTGCTAGAAACTACTCCTAAAAACATGCTTAGTGCTCTTATCATTTTTCAACGAAGCTGAAAACATAATGTTATGACCCAAACGTACACCTGGATCGTAGACACGGGACAATGAGCCCCCAGAGACCCAAAGTCGACCCATGGCATGAGCATACATCTAATTCAATCACATGAGCGGAAGACTTAACATAAAGAACATAATCATAACATAGCATAAGGAAAAAGCAGTACTATACTTCTACAATTCGACAGAATACATCTTGTAGTCTGACAAGCCTCTAAACATGAAAGACGGATTGATGGGACAACTCCCCAACTAATCCAACATCCAAAAACTAAAGAAATGACATAGAGTGTGAACATGTAGCCCTCGAAACATGAGTACTCACCAAATGCGCAGAGAGAAAGATTGAATCTAGCTACGGGTGAGGATGAGGATGAGAACTGGGATCTGTATCATGAAATGATAAATCATAGAAAATATGCGATCAGTACGTAGAATGTACTGAGTATGCAAGATAAGTAAAATGGACATTTAAAACATATATTAAATTCATAAATGATCATAAGAGTAGGACGTCATGCTCGTATCATAAATCATGATAACATATCATATGGCTCAAGGTTTCCAAAACATTCATAACATAACATAATCATAATCATAATAGAAGTGATTTACTTAACATGACTTGAGACAACATACATAATAACGACATGCATAAATCATGAGGAACAATGGGGATTCTCTTAACTGACATACCCCATATGAGCACACATAAAACCCGACTTGTAACCCTAGTCGGGAGGGTGTTCGTACCTTGCCAAGGGTAGAACCATGAAAGTGTAATATCACCATGAAAAGGGCCATTTAGGCCAAGGACTACATGAAAAGGGTCCCGACATACCTATGGTGGCACGTAGTTCATGAGATCCTGGGCTTAACCTGAGCCCCGAACCTACTCGGTGTTTGATACTACTCCCGAAACATATATAGTGCTCATAATAATACATACATCAGTTCATGGGCTATTAATTCATGATAATCGTGAACATGCTTTAACATATGCGATCTAGCCATGACATGAGACCCGTGAGTCGGCCAAAAACATAATTTATGATTAATAAGATTCATACATACTTGTAAATCATGCATATAGCTTGAATTTCATAGAAATCATAATGGGTAAAATAATGAATTCGTAATTTAAAACATAATTCATGCTGGGCTCGTAAAGAACATCGATGGGATAATAAGTCATAAATCGATTCATCATGGAGCATGCATAATTAAGCTTAATTGTTTAGAAAATCAAAATCAAAAATATTATAATCAATTTAAATCTCAAATGATGATCAAAATCCATAGATTATGATCATATTTAAAATCACAAAACCCATAATTAAATCATTAGAATTTATATAATCAAATACAAAACCCCATGAGTTTTTGATAAATTTTAAGTAAAATCCTAGAGTAGGAGCATGGGTGTGGAAGAATTCACCCATTGAGGACCTTACATACCTGGAAACACTTGATTCTTAATCTCCCTTGAAAGCCCAAAATGGAATTTAGAGAAATTGGGGATGAACACATTGAATCACCTTTTGGAATCCTCTCTATACTCTTGCATGCATGAATGAGGCTTAACATGGACTAATCCCTCTTAAAAGACCCTATTCAGACATTAAAACGACATAATTTAAGCCTTAAGAGTTTAGGAATTACGAGAACACCCTTACTAAAAACGCACGAATTTTCTGGTTCCCAGTCCGTACGAGGGACATCACGAGTCGTTGCCAAGGGGCACGAATCGTGGCCTGAATCTGTGATGCTCACTGCCCAAACTCACTC
The DNA here is from genome assembly GCA_035772735.1 of Datura wrightii. Classification (NCBI taxonomy): domain Eukaryota; kingdom Viridiplantae; phylum Streptophyta; class Magnoliopsida; order Solanales; family Solanaceae; genus Datura; species Datura wrightii. The sequence continues at coordinate 84,948,155 of JASDFA010000006.1, read as the reverse complement.
AGGGGACCCCACGAATCTTGGTGGCTGACCACGACTCGTGGTCACCATCCGCGACCCCACTGCCCAAAAATCCTGACCAACTATACACCCCAGCCCACAGGTGAGCTCACAAGTCGTTAGGTCTGACCACGATGCGTAGTCAAGCCTGTGGCCTCCTCAACCTGAGCTTGCCATCCTTGCTGACAACGAGTCACCTCACGACTCGTGGTCACTCCCCACGGCCTACCTCATGGGTCATCCTGTGACCTGGTGCAAATTTCTAGTTTTTCTCTGTTTTGACTCCCGGATCTGATCCTTGGGTTCCCGAGGTATAAAAATATCTCCCCATTGGGAACATTCATCTTCGAATGTCTGAAACATGCAGAAAATTCAGAAGCAAGCTATCACCATATACAAATACTGATCATTTAAGTTGAAAACTGACGGAATGACTACCTTAAAAAAGAACTACATGGCTAAACTGAATTCAGACACCACATACATATACCATATCATAAAATGAAATTGTACGCATGAACTGAACTTTAAAAACTAATTAGAGGTTTAGGGAAAATACTGATATCTCAAGCTGAAACTAAGCCGGTAGAGAACAGGTGTGGGTATTTAGCCATCATATCCGCTTCGGCTTCCACGTAGCTCCTTCAACATGATGATTTCTCCACAATATTTTAACTGAAGCTACTTCTTTGCTCCTTAGTTTACGGACTTGACGATCTAAGATTTCCATCGGAATTTCTTCATAGCTGAGGCTATCCTTTACACGAATGCTGTCCACCGGGACTACTAAAGCTGGATCACCCAAGCACTTTTTCAAAAGTGACACATGAAACACATGGTGAACTGAAGATAACTCCGAGGGCAAGTCCAACTCATACGCCACCTTACCAACTCTCCTCACAACTTGGTAGGGGCCAACATAGTGGGGATTGAGTTTCTCCTTCTTCCCAAACCACATGAATCCCTTCATGGGAGATACCTTTAGAAATACCCAGTCGTCCACATCAAACTCCAAGTCTCTTCTCCTCACATCGGCATATGATTTCTGACGACTCTGAGCAGTTTTCAACCGGTCCCTTATCAATTGAACCTTTACCATCGCCTCGTGAACCGAATCTGGCCCTATCATAGCTACCTCACAAACCTCAAACCATCCGATGGGAGATCTACACCTCCGCCCATAGAGGGCCTCGAACGGTGCCATTTGGATACTAGAGTGATAACTGTTATTATAAGCAAACTCGATCAAGGGCAAATGATAATCCCAACTACCTTTAAATTCCATAACACATGCCCTCAACATGTCCTCAAGAGTCTAGATTGTTCACTCCGCCTGGTCAACCGTCTGCGGATGAAATGCTGTGCTGAGCTTGACTTGAGTTCCAAGTCCTTTTTGAAAACACCACCAGAACTGGGAGGTAAACTGCGTACCTCGGTCTGAAATAATAGACAAGGTCACTCCATGAAGTCGAACCAACTCACGAATATACAACTCGGAATAATCATCCACCGAATTCATACTGTTGACCGATAGAAAGTGTCCAGCCTTGGTTAACCTGTCTACCACCACCCAAATAGAATCATAATTTCGGCGAGTACGGGGTAATACTGTAATGAAATCCATATTAATCTCTTCCCACTTCCAAGTGGGAATGTTAATATATTAAAGTACGCCTCCCGACCCTTAATGCTCGACTTTTACTTGCTGAAAGTTTGAACATTTGGCTATGAACTTTGCAATATCCTTCTTCATACCATCCCACCAATAGATTTCTCGCAAGTCTCGATACATCTTCGTGGATCCCGGATGGATAGAATATTTGGTACCATGTGCTTCATGCAATATCCGAACCCTCAAATTATCGACGTTCAAAACACATAGTTGACCCTGGTATCGTAGCACACCATCTCCCCCTTAGGAGAAAACCTCCACCTTTTGACTCCGCATTGCTTCCTTCAGCTTCCTCAAAACCGGATCTTCATCTTACTTAGATTTTACATCAACCACCAAGGACGATTATGACCCATTTTGCATAATGACGCCGCCATCGGTCAAGTCGACCAATCTAACTCCCAATCTTACGAGCCGGTGGACATCCTTCACCAACTCCTTCCTTCTCTCCTCCATGTGGGACACACTATCCATAGAGAGCCTACTAAGTGCATCTGCCACCACATTAGGCTTTCCCTGGTGGTAAAGAACACTCATATTGTAGTCCTTTAATAACTCCAACCACCTCCTTTGCCGAAGATTGAGATCCTTCTGCGTGAACACATATTGCAAGCTCTTGTGATCGTAAATACATCCACGTGGACCCCATACAAGTAATGCCTCCATATCTTCAACGCAAACACCACAGCGGCCAACTTGAGATCATGGGTTGGGTAATTCTTTTCGTGAACTTTTAGCTGTCCAGAGGCATATGCTATTACTTTCCCATGCTGCATCAACACACATCCCAGTTCGACTCTCGAAGAATCACAATATACAACAAAGCCATCTGTTCCCTCGAGTAAAGTCAACACTGGTGCTGAAGTGAGTTGGGTCTTCAATTCCTAGAAGCTTTCCTCACAAGCCTCCGACCCTTGGAACTTTACCTTCTTCTGAGTCAACTTGATCAAAGGTGCTGCAATAGATGAAAAACCCTCAACAAATCTCTGGTAGTAACCTGCTAGGCCCAAGAAACTCCGAATTTCTAAAGGATTCACCTGTCTGGGCCAATTCTTCACCGCTTCGATTTTCTAGTAATCTACCTTAATGCCCTGACCTGAAACCACATGGCCTGGAAATGCCATCGAGTCCAACCAAAAATCACATTTACTAAACTTTTCATATAACTGACGATCCTTGAGGACCTGAAGCACTAGATGCAAGTGAGTAGCATGCTGTTCCTCGCTCCGGGAGTATATAAGGATATCATCGATGAACATATTACGAACATGTCCATATACTGCTTGAACACCCTGTTCATCAGGTCCATAAAAGCTGCAGGAGCATTGGTTAGTCCAAGTGACATAACTACAAACTCATAATGGCCATACTGAGTTTTGAAGGCTGTCTTTGGGATATCACACTCCCGAACTCTAAGCTGATGGTATTCGGACCTGAGATCTATCTTCGAGAAACACCTGGCACCTTGGAGCTAATCAAATAAATCATCAATCCTAGGCAAGGGGTAGATTTTCTTGATAGTGACCTTATTCAACTGCCGATAATTAATACACATTCGAAGGGATCCATCCTTCTTCCGAACAAAGAGAACCGGTGCACCCCATTGAGACTTGCTCATTCTAATGAAACCCTTATCCAACAAGTCCTTCAACTATTCTTTTAACTCTTTTAGCTCGCTAGAGCCATCCTATAAGGAGGACTAGAGATAGGTTGCATAATCGATTTCCCTCTCCGAAGGAACACCTGGAAAATCATCAAGGAAAACTTTCGGATACTCACACACCACTGGAACTGACTGAATAGTCGGGATCTCAGACTCTACATCCTTAACCCTAACTAGGTGGTACAGGAAACCCTTAGAGATCATTTTCCGGGCCTTAAGGTATGAAATAAACCGACCGGCTGGTACGGCCGAACTACCCTTCCACTCCAAAACTAACTCACCTGAAAGCCGGAATTCCACCATACGGGTCCTGCAATTAATCGAAGCGTAACATGCAAACAACCAATCCATACCCAAAATGGTGTCAAAGTCAGTCATGGACAATTCTACTAAGTCCGCAGAGGTAATCTTTTGCAACACCATAATGGGGAAACCCCTATACACTCGCCTAGCTACCACTGATTCACCGACTGGAGTAGATACAGAGAACGGTTCTGACAAAAATTTCAGGACTAACTCTAAAACTACTAGAAATATAAAGGGTCACAAAAGACAAAGTAGCTCCTGAAACTAACAAAGCATAAGCATCAATATGGAAGACTTGTAACATACCCATGACCGCATCTGTCGAAGCCTCCTGCTCCTGGCGAGGCACTAGGGCATAAAACCTATTTTGGTGCTGACCACCCATTGAACTAGTGGAGGCACCCTGCTGAGGGGGTCGTGCTGTTGAGCGGTAGAACTGGCTGCAGGGCAATCCCTGATCTTGTGACCAGTTTTTCCACACCTGAAACAAGCATCCGCACCGACCAGACACCTTCGGGGTTGATTCTTACCGCACTTCGCACAAACTGGAAAAGTGCGCTCCACCTGTATGCTACCATGATCCCTCAAGCCTATAGCCCTGCTCCTTTGGTCTCCCCTGAACCTGGATGGCGTGCTGGCCGATGATGGAGCTGAAGCAATGGACTTGTGCTGGGTCTACTGACGTGGTCCTCCCCCTAACTGGCTTAAGAAACCCCGTGGCTATCAGTCCTGGCCCTCTTTTCCTCTCTCTGCCTCCTGTAAATTGACTCCATTGGCTTCACATGCAATACAATATGGGGAAAATCAATGTCCTGATGAAGCATGGCGATCCGACAATCCTTGTCTAAGTAATCCGCTACTCCATGCACAAAACGGCTCACCCGAGCCCGTGGTGAGCCCGTTGATGCACCACCAACTCCAGAGCATATTTTGATAACTGTGTGAATTCCAATACATACTCCTGGACAAACATGTTACCCTACTTCAGATTCACAAACTCGGCCGCCTTGAGCTCCCTCATCTCTCGAGGGAAGAATCGATCCATGAACGCAGTGTGAAACTCATCCTACCCTATTAGGCCTGCACCCGTCGCCCTGGTATCTCTCCATTACTGAAACCATATATGTGCTACCCCCTTTAGCTAATAGGAGGTCAAGTCAATTCATTCCCCATTATTCACCCCCATAACCTGGGTGATCTAAAGAATTTCCTCAATAAAGTCATGTGGGCCCTCGTCTACCTTCAACCCCGTGAACTCCTGAGGGATCATCCTCAAGAAATCCCTCGCCCTAGTTTCCGCTGCATTCCCATTCTGAGGGAAATGTGCCACTATTTGATCCTAGACCTGGGCAGTCATGGCCTGTGCCAGCATTTGAATCGCTGCCCTAAACTCAGCGTGGGCAGCTGACTATGGTACATGCTCTTCATGGATGGGTGGAGCTGGCTGATGCTCACCATCATGGGTACCCTCGTGATCATTACCATTTTCATTTCTCCTAGAATTTACTCGACATGGAGGCATGATTCTGCAAGCGTGAATAGCATGAATTAGAAGAGTAAAGGACGTTCACCGCACGACATAGATCATGAAAGAAGGGAACATTTCCTAAACGTCTAGTATCTTCTTTGTCATAAGTGTGACACGCTTCACACCCATGAAAAAGACTCTACTTAATGCGGCTTTCAGACTCCCTAGTACACTTCAAAATCTATGGCTCTAGTACCAAATTTGTCATGACCCAAACGTACACCCGGATCGTAGACACATGACAAGGAGCCCCGAGAGACCCCAAGTTGACCCATGGCATGAGCATAAATCTAATTCAATAACATGAGCGGAAGACTTAACATAAAGAACGTAATCATAACATAGTATAAGGGAAAAGAAGTACTAGACTTATATAGTACGACAGAATACATCTTGTAGTATGATAAGCCTCTAAACATGAAAGACAAATTGATGGGACAGCTCCCCAACTAATCCAACATCCAGAAAACGAAGAAATAACATAGAGTGTGAACTTCTAGCCCTCAAAACATGAGGAATCACCAAATGTGCAGAGAGCAAGCCTGAATCTAGCTACAGATGAGGATGCGCCTGAGAACTGTGACCTATATCATGAAACGATACAACATAGAAAGTATGCAGTCAATACGTGGAATGTACTGAGTATTCAAGGAAAGTAAAATAGTCATAAAACATATATGAAATTCATAAATGATCATAAGACTAGGACGTCATGCTCGTATTGTAAATCATGATAACATATCATATGGCTCAAGGTTTTCAAAACATTCGTAACACAACATAATCATAATCATAATAGAAGAGATTTACTTAACATGGCTTGAGCCAACATACATAATCATAACTTGCATAAATCATGAGGAACAATGAGAGATTCTCTTAACCAACATACCTCATATGAGCACTCATGAATCCCGACTTGTAACCCTAGTCAGGAGAGTGTTCATACCTTGCCAAGGTTAGAACCATGAAAGTGTGATATCACCATGAAAAGGGCCATTTGGGCCAGGGACTAACATGAAAGGGGTCCCGACATACCTACGGTGGCACGTAGTTCATGAGATCTGGGGCTTAACCTGAGCACCGAACCTACTAGGTGTTTAATACTACTCTCAAAAAATATGTAGTGCTCATAATAATACATACATGAGTTCATGGGCTAGTTAATTCATGGTAATTGTAAACATTCTTGAATATATGCGATCTAGACATGACATGAGGCCCGTGAGTCGGCCAAAAACATAATTCATGATTAATAAGATTGATACGTACTTGTAAATCATGCATATAGCTTGAATTTCATAGAAATCATAATGGGTAACATAATGAATTTGTAATTTAAAATATAATTCATGCTGGGCTCATAAAGAACATCAATGGGATAATAAGTCATAAATCGATTCATCACGAGGCATGCATAATTAAGCTTAATTATTTAGAAAAACAAAATCAACAATATTATAATCAATTTAAATCTCAAATGATGATCAAAATCCATAGATTATGATAATATTTCAAAATCACAAAATCCATTATTAAATCATTAGAATTTATATAATCAAATACAAAACCCCATGAGTTTTTGATGAATTTTAAGTAAAATCCTAGAGTAGGAGCATCAGTGTGGAAGAATTCACCCATTGATGACCTTACATACCCGGAAACACTTGATTCTTAATCTCCTTTGAAAGCCCAAAATGGAATTTAGAGAAATTAGGGAAGAACACCTTGAATCACCTTCTAGACTCCTCTCTATACTCTTGCATGCATGAATGAGGTTTAACATGGCCTAATCCCCCTTAAAAGACCCTATTCAGACCTTAAAACGACATTGTTTAAGCCTTAGAAGTTTAGGAATTACAAGAACACCCTTACTAAAAATGCAGGAATTTTTTGGTTGCTAGTCCTTACGAGGGACCTCACGAGTCATTGCCAAGGGGCACGAATCGTGGCCTGAATCTGTGATGCTCACTGCCCAAACTCACTCAGGGGACCCCATGAATCGTGGTGGTTGACCACGACTCGTGGTCACCACCCGTGACCCCCACTGCCCAAAAATCTTGACCAACCATACACCCCAGCCCACGGGTGACCTCACGAGTCGTGAGGTCTGACCACGACTCGTGGTCAAGACCGTGGCCTCCTCCACCTGAGCCTTCCATCCTTGCTGACCATGAGTCACCTCACGACTCGTGGTCACTCCCCACGACCTACCTCACGGGTCGTCCCGTGACCTGGTGTAAATTTTCAGTTTTTCTCCGTTTTGATTCCTGGGTCTGATCTTTGGGTTCCCGGGGTATAACACATAATCACATGCATAGTCTGAAATCTGAAAATAGGGAGTCTTGACTCCAAAATATATGATAATCTGATCTTATTAGCCTTGGCTAAATCATGAAAACATACTTAACTTGTGTGGGCTTGCCCAAAACTTAAAATCATGCATACATGAAATAGACTTCATATTTCAAAATCATGGATTCATACATGAATATTTTATAAACATTCATTCATGCCATATATCTCATCTTACTTGAAATCATGAATCATAAACTTGACTTTTCATGAAATTTGCATAATTGAGCATAATTTGTTAAAACTTGAAATCAATAATTTATAAGATATATATATATATATATGTATATATATATATATGTATATATATATATATGTATATATATATATATGTATATATATATATATGTATATATATATATATATGTATATATTTATATATATAGTCTACCATGAATCTTAAAACATGCTTTGAAACATGAAGCGAATTGACCTAGAAACAAATCATAGAGAATTTTATAAAATTGGGTTAAAACCCCATAAGATTATAAACTTGAATTACGACTTGAATTCATGAACTTGAGGAGAAATTTGGTCATGAGAGTGAAAGAAAGATCTCATTCATACCTTACATACCTGGGTTAGTTGAACCTCAACTTGACTTTGAAAGCCCAAGAATTGAGGAGGAATTGATAGGATTCAATCTTGATCTTCAAAAGGAATTTCTAAACTTGGCATGCATGGGAGTTGAATGAACTAGAAAAGGTTAAACTCCCTTAATACACTTCTGAAAGAAAGATCTCATTCATACCTTACATACCTGGGTTAGTTGAACCTCAAATTGACTTTGAAAGCCCAAGAAAATTGGAGGAATTGATAGGATTCAATCTTGATCTTCAAAAGGAATTTCTAAACTTGGCATGCATGGGAGTTGAATGAATTAGAATAGGTTAAACTCCCTTAATACACTTTGGAGCTTAGAAATTATGAAAATGCCCTTAATAATTCGCTTGGAATTGACACTGTCAGTCACCACGAGGGACATAATGAGTCGTTAGGTCTTCTGATGACTTGTTGTCTCCCCTCATCACCACCACTGGAAATTTTCAATTTCCCATCCTTCTCACCCCCACGATCAACTTAATGAGTCATTAGGGACACGATGAATCGTTCCTTCGACCCATTACCAACACTGCAATATCACTCCTTACCTACTTGACATGCCATACAACGATTCATGAGGAGTCATGATGACTCGTTGTCTCATCCGTTGCCACTTCCTGAGAAATGGAACCTCTGGCACCACTTAACGAATCATTTAACGACCCATTAAGTCATGCAATGAGTCACTGAACGACTCATTCTATAGCCTGGTGCAAATTTTTCCTATTCTCTCTGTTCAACCCTCGTGTCTGATCTTAAGAATTTTGGGGTATTATATTAAATGTCATGGCACGAGGGATACTTCCATAATTTCCAATACTCCAGAGGGTCATCCTCTGAATCAGCCTCAACATCCCAAACTTCGTTTTGCTCAAACTCATTATTGAAGACCACTATCACCTTGCACTCATTCGGGGGCTTGGTGGTTTGACATACATTAAAAATGACTTCATCACCACCTACTCTAAACTTTAACTCCCCTTACTCCATGTACACCAGTGCTCTTCCCGTGTCTAGTAATGGGTGCCCCAAGAGGATGGGCACCTCAACATCTATTTCACAATCCAGTACCACAAAGTCGGCTGGAAGGATGAACTTGTTCGTTCGGATCAAAACATCTTCTAGAACTCCCACGGGTTTCTTGATAGACCTGTCTACCAATAATAGCCTCATAGCAGTGGGCTTGGGATGTCGCACCTAACTTCTTAAAAATGACAAGAGGCATCAGGTTTATGCTTGTGCCAAGGTCACACAAGACCTTTTTGAGAACATACAACCCAATGGTGCAAGGGATAGTGAAAGCTCCAGGATCCTCCCTTTTGGAAGCAAGATTGGTCTCCATCATTGCGCTACAATGGTGTATTACTTCCCCTACACCAACATTAACAACCTTCTTTTTCTTCAGCAATTCATTCATGAATTTTGCATAGCCCAGGATTTGGAGTAATACATCCACCCAAGGTATATTTATGGACAATTTGCTGAACATCACAATGAATTTTTAAAACTGATTGACCTCCTTCTTCTTTGCTAAACTTTGAGGATAAGGAGGTGGAATTCTAGGCTCTTGGCCCATTTCGGTTAAAGCCTCCTTGCTTGTTTCCTTCTTAACAACTTTCTCGAGGTTAACATCAACTCCCCCAATCAAGTTCTTTTATTTCATCAATGTCATCTGGTGCTTTTAGCACCTCATCATTCACATCACTTCTTGTTTTGGGGTCAACAACTTTGTTGGGCTTAACAACCCCATCAGCCAACATCTTACCGCTCCTCGTGAAAATAACCATACAATGATTATCCTTCTTGGGATTAGGCATTATATCACTAGGGAGAGTCCCTTTCATTCTAGGGTTCATTTGAATAGGCAAGTGATTCATTTGAGCTTCCAAGTGTTTGATAGAAGCTAAACATGAACTCACTATTTTGGCAAGATTAGACACCTCCCTTTTAAGCTTCTTGACCCCTCTATCCATAGATTCCACCCTTTTTAGCACTCTAGCCAACATCTCTTCAATTTTGGAGCTTCTCACATCCCTTACACCAGGTTGCAATTGGGGGTTTTCAGCCTTTGGAGAGGGAACATATAGGCTCGAGCTTCGATGATAACGTTCCCCATCACGGTTTTGCTGATGATTACCCATCATTCATTTCTATCAACCCAACCTTAGTTTTCACGGTTTCTCCAACCTTAATTCTCTTCCCGTGGGCACCAAGGGCCTTGGTTGGCACCTTGATACCCCGGGAAAGAACCGCCCATTTTATTCACCAAGAATTGGCACTCTTCCTCATACCTAGATAATGACGTTCACATCCACTCCTCCCGAGGAGGAAGTGTAAATGATCGCCATAAAATAAATCTCCAATTAAGAGTCGGGGTTGAATCCACAGGGAATAGCAATTGAATAACACAAAAGTGTTATATTGACTTGAACTAAAATTGCATCCGTGCATTCAAAATTAGAAAAATAAATGTTGGGGGAAAAAGCGAGATCACAATTTGAATTAATCAACTATCAAGAGAACAAGGCAACCAAATTGAATGAACAATTATGAGCAAGGGCCAGGGGTGTGCTATTGACGGGTTTCAATTGGATTGGGATAAAATCAAATTATTACTCATAAGCATAAATAACTATGGATAAAGTGACACCCAATGTGTTTCAACCACTTGGGTACTCTTTTTCTTGAGTTTTCTCAAACACCAAGGCCTCAATTAATTCATCCACTATAGCTTAGGCAAGAGTTGAGCTATCTCTAGCCTCAAATCTCTAATGAGTGTATGGCTATGTGTTTTGGCTATCTCTAGCCCAACCCCACACACTTAAGACCCAATTGCCCACCATTTCATTCTCACCCATATTCAATTTATATTTTCAAAAAAAAATAGAATAAGTAGACATAATCCACATTACCTGCCTACTTAAACAACACAACAAAAGAAAAATGGCGATTTACCCTTAAGAACGACGTCACCCGATCTATCATTGGGCAAATCATACATTTTAAGAAATCGGGGTTACTCAGATTTCACCCCCAACCATTATATCAAGAACATCATTTCATAAGCAATTTCTACAAAATAAGTACCCTCCCCAATATTATTCTACTATTCAAACCCCCAACATACCAATATTATAAGAATCATTCAATCAAAAGAGAATCACAAAATGGGTAATGGGGAAATGGGTATGGAAACTTTAAGATGTAGCATGCTTCATTTTTTTCAACTTACATTCTCAACAACAACAAGATAAAAGCAAGGACAGACATACCAATTGAGTTGTGACAGAAAATACTTAGATGGGAGCTTGTGTCTTGACCAACAATGGTGTTTTCCAAATAGTGAGAGCGTCTTTTGCGAAAAGAGAGTTTGACTGAGAACTAGTGAAAATAATAGAATGACAATAAGGGTTTTTAGTATAAGGAGAGAGAGTGTAATTGGGTGGTGAAAAGGTGGGTTTTAATGGAGGGAAGTTGGGAAAGTGAAAAGTGTGGAATGGGGTATTTGGGAAAGTGGAAAGGTTGTGGGGGAGATGAAAAGGTGGAGAGAGGGGATTTTGGAAATGTAAAACTTTTATTTTGACCGGTTTTGATATTTTTAAATAACCATGGGTCGGGTTGGTCAATGGGTCAGTCAAGTTTTAAAATAGAATTATGTACGTATGCCCGCGCAAGACCTAGACCGTCGGTGGGTACCAGCGTTTCACCGATTCAAACGCAGGTGGCCTCACCATTTGCCCAATTTACTATTTCACATGTTGCGATTGACCGGCGATTCGCTGGTTGCTACCGGCATTCCACTGGTGGGTCGCAGTTCTCACCCATATTTCCAGGTTTACTGGTTGAAGCCAGTGCCTAACCGGTGAGTCATGGATTGTCACTAGCATTTCGCTGGTAAAGCACCGGTTCTCTTGCTTTCTACTCCTAGCTTTCTACTTCTCTCTCGCATTGGTGCGGCCTTTGTGCTTGAGATCCTGTGTTTCATAGGTCTAGCACCGCTAGTGCCCATTTTTCTTCCACCTAAGTCTTTATCCAATCCATCCTACAAAATAAAACCACAAAAATATCAAAGAATCAACATAAAACAAACACTTGGGTAAGCACCTTATTTAACGTCGTGGCATGAAGGATACCTCCTCCATTGTCAATACTCTGGAGGATCATCCTCTGAATGAGCCTCAACATTCCAAATTTCATCTTGCTCTCCTTCATCATTGAAGACCCCTATCACCTTGCACTCATCCGTGGGCTTGGCGGTTTGACATACATTAAAGGTGACTTCATCACCACCTACTTTTAACTTCGACTCCCCTAACTCCATGTCCACTAGCGCCTTCCCATGGATAATAGTGGGCGCCCAAACTGATGGGCACCTCAACATTTATTTCACAATCCAATACCACAAAGTCAGTTAGAAGGATAGACTTGTCCACTCAGACCAAAACATCTTCCAGCACTCCCAAGGGTTTCTTGATAGACCTGTCCGCCATCAAGAGCCTCATAGTAGTAGGCTTGGGATTTCTCACACTAGCTTCTTAAAAATGACAAGAGACATTAAGTTAATACTCGTGAAAAGGTCACATAAAGCCTTTTTGAAAACACATAGTCCAATGGTGTAGGGGATAGTGAAAGCTCCATGATCCTTTCTTTTGGGAGCAAGATTGCTCACCATCATAGCATTGCAATGGTGTGTTATTTCTCCTATACCAACAACAACAACCTTCTTTTTCTTCAGCAATTCTTCCATGAAATTTGAATAGCCTGACATTTGGAGCAATGCATCCAGCAAAGGTATATTTATGGACAATTTACTAAACATCTCAATGAATTTTTGAAACTGATTGTCTTCTTGACCCACATCGGTTAAAGTCTCTTTGCTTGTTTCCTTCTCATCATCCTTCTTGGGGTCAACATCAACTTTCCCTTCATCAAGTTCTTCGGTATCATCAACAATATTTGGTGCATTTGGCACCTCATCATTCGCATAACTTCTTGTTTTGGGGTCAACCACATTTTTGGACTGAATGCCCCATCCCCCAACATCTTAATGCTCCTCGTGACAATAGCGATACAATAATTGTCCTTCTTAGGATTAGGCATAGTGTCACTAGGGATTGTCCCTTTCATTCTGAGGTTCATTTACACGGACAAGTGATTAATTTGAACTTCTAAGTGCTTGATAGAATTTGAATGTGAACTTACTATTCGGGTGAGTTTAGACACCTCCCCTTTTAGCTCTTTCACCCTATTATTCGTCAATTCCACCCCTTTTAGCACTCTAGTCAGCAACTCTTCAATCTTAGAGCTTCTCGCATTGCTCACACCAGGTTGCAATTGGGGATTTTCAACATTTAGAGGGGGAACATATGGGTTTGAGCTTCAGTGATAACGTTCCCCATCACGATTTTGATCACGATTACCCCTTCTGTTATTTCTATCAACCCAACCTTGGTTGTCGTGGTTTTTCTAGCTTTGATTCTCTTCCCGTGGGCACCAAGGGCCTTGATTCACACCTTGATACCCCGGTCGGGAACCCCCATTTGATTTTCCATGAATTGGCACTCTATCTTATACCTCAGCGGTGAAGCTTCACTCTCATATTACATAGGACTTTGAGTCCACACAACATTAACATTCTTGGAACTGATTCCCAAAACATGCTTTATAATCAATTCGAGCTGCGTCATCATCTTTGCTAGGGTATCATCTCTTTCTTCATCTTTTCTTCGTATCTCAGCAGTCACAATACTTGGGCTAGCACCACTTGAGGGTACTTTAGTGTCCCTCATATGCCAAGCTCGATTTTTTTTGGTCATTCTATCCAAGGAGCTCTGGCTATACCATAGGGCTGGTCCATGAGGGATCCTCCAGCTAAGTTATTGGCCATAGAATTGTTAATAGAATCCAAGGAACGATAAAAACTTTGAAGGAGCACTCCATCTCGTAGCCCGTGATTTGGACATAGGGACACTTTCTTCTTAAACCGATGCCAAGCTTTATGCAAAGGTTCACCCGAGATTTTCTTGAAGTTTGTAATATCATCTCCCAGCTACAACATCCTCAATGGAGGGAAGAACCTATCTAAGAAAGCTTCAGTAAACTCTTGCCATAAAGTGATACATCCTGGAGGAAGTTCCTCTAGCCACATGGTAGCTTCCCAGTCAATAAAAATGGGAAGAGCCTCAATCTAATCAACTCTTGGCTTATATTTGTGATGTTGAAAGGTTGGCATATCTCAAGGAAATTTCAAAGATGTCAATTTACATCTTCACTCGGCTGACCTCCGAAGGGTCATTTCATTTGTAGCAGGTGTAACATTGTGCTGGTCACATGGAACACCACATTCCTTATCATGGCTGGTAGGCGAATGACACCAGTTGCGTCTGACATTATGGGATCATCATCCTCATGGTCCATGAGACAATCTATTGAACCTTCTTGCGAACGTTGGCTAATTAGGCATCCTAAGAGAGACCCAAAAACAACTACAATTGTAAAAACAAAACTCAAGATGCTAAATTAATTCAAATCAACAATCAACTAGGGGCTATCTAATCCTATTCCCCGGAAACGGCGCCAAAATTGATGACCTTCAAATTCAATCCTCACAAGGAGGAAGTGTAAACGATCGTCATAATATAAATACCCAACTAAGAGTCGGGGTCGAATCTACAGGGAATAACAATTGAATAACACAAAAGTTGTCTATTGACTTGAACTAGAAATGCATCCTTGTATTTAAAATAAAAAGATAATTGTTGGGGCAAAAAGCGAGATCACAATTTGAATTAAAATCAACTATCAAGGAACAAGGAAACCAAATTGAATGAACAATTATGAGCAAGGGTCAGGAATGTGCTATTGATGGGGGTTCGATTGGATTGGGATTAACTAGAAAATCAAATTATTACTCATAAGCATAAATAATCGTGGATAAAGTGATACCTGATGTTTTTCAATCATTTGGGTGGCCTCAATTAATTTATCCACTATTGCTTAGGAAATATTTGAGCTATATCTAGCCTCAAATCTCTAATGGGTGTATGACTATAGATTTTGGCTAACTCTAGCCCAACCCCACACACTCAAGATTCAATTGCCCACAATTGCTTTATTACCATATTCAATTTCCCTTTTTCAATCAAAAATGAAATAAGTAGACATAACCCATACTTGAAACTATGGGTAATTCAGTTATAACTTGGGAGAAAATAACAGATTTATACTAAATGAGCAATTACAAGATTAATATAACAATACCCAATCCAATCTATCCCCAATCATGTACACACCCTTAGCAAAATATCTAGCTACTCATAGATGAGTAATACTAAAGCATATTGACAAAGAAAGTCATAAAATTCATCATTAAGAGTAAATAGAAAGCTCAAAATTGTCTTCATCGGTGGTTTGTACTATGAATGAGAAGAACAAGAAAGACTATTCAATATTTCTCTCTCTAGCTCTACAAATTTGGTATGGAATGATCAGTGCTTTTTAGAGAATGTACAAAAATAGGTTAAAAAATGCTTCTCAAATCCTGTGCTGATGATTTTGCCTTCCTGAAGACGGCCTCACTTGCGAGTCACCGGCTTCCGCCGGTGGCCATCCATTGGGCGTCGCTCTGTCACAGCTGGGGCTAGTGACTTTGGGATCTCGCCGATATTCACACGGGAGGTTCACAGGTGATGACCTGTGTTCCGTTGGTGCACCTTCCACTTCATAGCAGTGTGCTCCAGTGTTTGACTGGCATTTCACCGGTCCCTTCCAGTGGAACGCAGGTCCCCTTCTTTAGACTTCATGCTTTATTTAAATTTCTTGATTTCTCTCTTTAAATTGAATGCCTACAAAAAAAGAGAAAGCACAAAAAATCCTCCTAAATGACTTGAAAATCAAGCAAAAGCTCATGTTTAAAAGCATAACAATTTGGTAATTTACCAAATCATCACTAGGCGGTGAAGCTTCACCCTCATATTGAATAGGACCTTCAGTCCCCACATCATTAACATTCTTGGACTCGGTTCCCATAACATGCTTTGTCATCAATTCGAGATGGGTCATCATCTGTGCTAAGGTCTCATCTCTTTCTTCATCTTTTTTTCGCATCTCAGTAGTCACAATGCTTGGACTAGCACCACTTGAGGGTACTTCAGTGTCTCTCGCATGCCGAGCTCAATTTGTTTTGGTCATTCTCTTCAAAAGAGCTCTGGATATACCATAAGGTTGGTCCATGAGGCATCCTCTAGCTAAGTTATTGGCCACAGACATGTTAATAGAATCAAAGGATCAATAAAAACTCTGAAGTAGCACTCTATCCGGTGGCCGTGGTTTGGACATAGGGCCACTTTCTTCTTGAACCGAAGCCATGCTTCATGTAAGGGTTCACCTGGGATTTGCCTGAAGTTGGTAATATCATCCCTTAGCTGCAACATCCTCGATGGAGGGAAGAACCTACCTAAGAAAGCTTCAGTCAAACTCTTGCCATAAAGTGATGCACCCTAGAGGTAGCTCCTCTAGCCACATGGTAGAGCTTCCCCAGTCAAGGAAAATGGGAAGAGCCTCAATCTAATCAACTCTTGACTTATATTGGCGATGTTGAAAGGTTGGAATATCTTAAGGAAATTTTGAAGATGCCGATTAGCATCATCACTCAGTTGACCTCCAAAGAGTCCTTTCATTTGTAGCAGGTGTAACATCGTGCTAGTCACATGGAACACTGCATTCCCCACTGTGGCTGGTAGGCGAATGACACCTGCTACATCTGGCATTATTGGGTCATCATCCTCGTGATCCATGTGACCATCCACTGAACCTTCTTGAGAGTGTTGGCTAATATTGGTCATCCTAAGAGACACCCCGAAACAACAACAATTATAAAAATAAAACACAAGATGCTAACTTAATTCAAATCAACAATCAACTAGGGGCTAACTAATCCTATTCCTCAGCACGATACCAAAATTGATGATGTTTAAATCCACTCCTCACAAGGAGGAAGTGTAAACGATCATCGCAATATAAATTTTCAACTAAGAGTCGGGGTCGAATCCACAGGGAATAACGATTGGATGTGTCGCGACCTGAATAGAGGCCTTGACCGAAACATAGGACAAGGGCCCCGAGAGACCCCAAGTCGACCAATGAAATAAGCATACATATAACTCAATCAAGAAACTGAATAGTCAACAATATACTCACAGCGGAAGTCTAAACTTAAACATAACATCAGAAAAACATAATCTGAAGCTGAGTACATACATATGTCTGAAAAGCCTCTAAACATGACAAGTTGATAGGAAAAGACCCCAACTAACTCAGTAAAGCTGAAACTGAAGTACATATAAGAAATCTGAATAGTCTAGTCCTTGAGCGATGAGGAATCACCAACACGAACAATACAATATCATAAGATGGACTATGAGCAGGGTTGAACCTGAGAGTTGGGTCCTGTATCATGAAACATACAACATAGAGTATGCGATCAGTAAGCGAAATGTACCGAGTATGCAAGGTAAGTAAAACTGCTAAAGTAAGTAAAATCATTTAAAGACAATGCTATAACATAAGAATTAAGAATCGGAGAGTAGGGCTTGCATGCATTCTTTTTGAAATAATGATCTCTTCTAACATAACATGACATAACTTTATAACATCATAACTAAATCAATTGACTCGAAGCTGAATTCTGACATTTATAAATAAAGCTGAACATTGAGTCAAACCTGCTTTAGAACATGCATTTACATAAATCACATGAGTAATGAATATGCATAACTAAAATCATGAGGAACAATGGGAGACTCGTCTTTTAACCAACATACCACGCTAGAGCTTATGTGATCCCAACTATCACACTCAAGTGGGTAGAGCCGTCCAAAGCCTTGCCAGGGCTAGGGACGATACCATGATATTGTTATCAAGATGAAGGACCATTTGGGCAGGGAAAGCTCACAAGGGAGGTCTCGAAGTAATATATATAATAGTATATTTCTACGTTGGAGCGTAGTTCTGAGGCATAGGGTGATCGACCCTTAGCCTTCTCGGTGCTAGTCATTACTCCAAAAAACATGCATATGCTCTACATCACTTTATAATGAAGCTCAATATCGTCTATTGACGAAGCTCAATACTCAAATACATCTCAAATGTGAAATCATGCATATGCGAAGCTTTAGCTCAAAACCTACCACAAACCGAAACTATAATTGGGAGTCTTCGCTCCAACCATGTGGTAAGCTATTTATAGGAAAACATCAACTCAAAATATACCACAAGATTAAAATGTAATTGGAGACTCTTCGCTCCAAAAAAATGTGGTAAGCTCAATTCGGAAAAATCATCATTCATACTTAACATGTGGGCATTGCCCAAAGCTTTATCATACTTGGAAATACTCAATTCTCATTGAAAATATAACTATAAACATGGGTAGCTTAAAAACATGCTTTTCATCATAATATCTCATCATCTTCATATATTCATCTCCAATCTCATCTTTCATGAACATCTCATCAATGGGCTTTTAAATTTCTACAACTATAAACATGATTTTAAATCGAAAACATTATAAAAATTGCCCATGCTTCATAATTCAACAGTAGGATCATAATTAAACCATACGTATGTATAGAAATAGGAGATTCATGCATTTGGGTTAAAATCCCATAGAGTAGACATAGGAATTTCATACTTTAGAGAGTGATTGGGTATGGGTGTGAAGGAAATCACCCATTCATAACCCTACATATCTGTTAGTAGCTGATTCTAACACTTCCTTAGATGCCCAGTAAGAAATTGAAGAGATATTGATGATTGTTAGGCTTGATCACCCTCTCAAGTCTTCTACCTTGCATGCATGAAGGAATAAGGCCTAATAATGGAGTAAACCCCTTTAAAGTCACTATTCATAACTAAAAACGTCATAGTTTAGGCCCTACTAACTTAGGAATTACGGAAAAATCCTTACTAAATTTGCAGAAAATAACTGCCAGGTGGTCCCAATGAGGGACCCAATGACTTATCGTCATAGGTCACGACTCGTGGAGTCATCCACCAAGTACACTGCTCATTTGATCACCATGGCTCGTCACGGGCAACCTCACGACTCATTACTGGTGACCAAGACTCGTGGTCACCACCCGTTATGTACACTGCCTCCATTCCCACTATTTTCTCAAACAGCTGACCACGACTCTCTCCATGAATCGTGGGGACTGACCACGACTTGTGGGGTCCTCCCCTCAAGTGAACTGTCTTCCTTCTTCTCTTTTCTTTCCTTACCCACCCCATGACTGACCTAACGACTCGTGGGGTATGACCATGAGTCATTGTCACCCTCGTGGGGATCCTTTTTTTCAAACATCTAAACTCCTCACTGGCCTCCCTATGAGTCACATCATGACTCGTGGGCTACACAAACAAGTCATCCCATGACTCGTTCTGTGCCTTGTGCCAATTTGTTTAAAAGTTTTTCTCCGTTTTAACTCCCAGGTCTGATCTTTGGGCTTCCGGGGTATAACAATATCTCTCCTTGGGAACATTCATCCTCGAACATTGGAAAATACACAGAAAAAAGAGAAATGCAATTATCATATTCAAATACTGATAATTTAAACCGAAAATTGGCGGAATGACTACCTCCGATTCAAACTACACCGCTGAACTGAATTCACGAATCATACATACATTCACATACATAAAAGAAACTTTCACACATGAACTAAACATGAAAACTAAATAGGGTCTAAGTGCAAAACTGATACCTCAAGCTAAAACTGAGTTGGTAAAGAATAAATGCGGGTATCTAGCCATCATATCTGCTTGGGCTTCCAATGTAGCTCCTTGAACATGCTGATTCCTCCATAACACTTTAACTGAAGCTACTTCCTGGTTCCTTAGCCTTCGAACCTGTAAATCCAGTATTTCCACCAGAACCTCTTCATAACTAAGGTTGTTGTTCACGTTGACACTATCTACCGGGACAATTAGAGCTGGATCACCTAAACACTTCTTTAAGAGAGATACATGAAACACAAGATGCACAGAGGCTAACTCTGAGGGCAACTCCAACTCGTAGGCTACCTTACCAACCCGTCTTACTATCCGATATGGGCCGACATAGCGGGGACTAAGTTTCCCGTTCTTTCTGAACCTTATCACCCCCTTCATGGGAGACACCCTCAGAAATTGACTTCAAATTCTAATTCTCTTCTTCTCACATCAGCATAAGACTTTTGGTGACTCTGGGCAGTTTTCAACCTGTTCCTTATCAATTGAACCTTCTTCATTGCCTCGTGAACCGAATCTGGCCCTATCATTGCTGCCTCACTAACCTCAAACCATACGATGGGTGATCTACATCTCCGCCCATAGAGAGCCTCGAACGATGCCATCTGGATATTGGAGTGATAACTGCTATTGTATGCGAACTCGATAAGTGGAAAATGCTCGTCCCAGCTACCTCTGAAGTCAATTACACATGCTCTCAACAAGTCCTCGAGAATTGTCCGCTCTGCTTGACCATTCGTTTGTGGGTTAAATGCTATGCTAAGCTTAACCTGTGTACCCAATCCTTTTTGAAATGACTTACAAAATTGAGAGGTTAATTGAGTACCTCTATCTGAAATGATGGATAAGGGCACTCCATGCAATCAGACTAGCTCCCAGATATATAACTTGGCATAATCATCCGTCGAATCCGTGGTCTTGACTGGTAGAAAATGGGCAGCCTTGGTCAACCTATCTACCACAACCCAAATGGAGTCATGTTGTCGATGAGTACGAGGCAAGCCTGTGATGAAATCCATATTAATTTCTTCCCACTTCCAAGTAGGAATGCTGATATCCTGAAGCATGCCTCCCGGTGTCTAATGCTCAATCGTTACTTGCTGACAGTTTGGACACTTATCTATGAATTCTGCAATATCCCTTTTCATTCCATTCCACCAATAGATTTCCCATAAGTCACAATATATCTTGGTGGGACCTGGATGGATAGAGTACCTAGATCCATGAGCCTCGTGCAACTTCTGACTCCTCAAATCATCTACATCCGGAACACATAGGCGACCTTCGTATTGAAGCACACCATCTGCCCTTTTGGAGAAGACCTCTACCTTCTGATTCTGAGCAGCTTCCTTTAACTTTACCAAGATGGCTCCTCATCTTTCCTAGCTTTTACATCAGTCACCAAGGACGATTCTAATCCGTTTTGAACCACAACACCGCCATCGGTCGAGTCAACCAACCTAACTCCTAACCTTGTGAGTCGATGCACATCCTTCACCAAATCCTTTTTCCCTTCATCCACATGGGACACACTCTCCATAGAGAGTCTACTAAGTGCGTCTTCTACCACATTAGCCTTACCCGGATGGTAAAGGACACTCATATCATAGTCCTTGAGTAGCTCCAGCCACCTCTTTTGTTGAAGATTGAGATTTTTCTGCGTGAACACATGTTGTAAGCTCTTGTGGTACATAAATACATCCACGTGGACCCTATATAGATAATGCCGCCATATCTTCAAGGCAAATACTATCGCTGCCAATTTAAGATCATGGGTCGAATAATTCTTCTCATGAACTTTCAACTGTCTAGAGGCGTACGCTATAACTTTCCCATGTTGCATCAGCACACACCCAAGTCCGATCCTTGAAGCATCACAATACACCACGAATCCATCGGTTGGGTAGGGTCAACACCGGTGCTGAGGTAAGTCAAGTCTTCCACTCTTGGAAGCTCTTCTCACAAGCCTTCGACCATTGGAATTTCACCTTCTTCTGGGTCAATTTGGTCAAAGGTGCTGCAATCAAGGAGAAACCTTCCACAAACCTTCGATAGTAGCCAACTAAACCCAAGAAACTCCGAATATCTAAAGGGTTCACCGGTTTAGGCCAATTCTTCATCGCCTTTATTTTTTGAGAGTCCACTATTATGCCTTCGCTTGATACCACATGGCCCAAAAATGCTATGGAGTTCAACCAAAACTCACACTTGCTGAATTTGGCATATAAGTGGTGATCCTTGAGAGTCTGAAGCACTATTCTCAAATGAGCAGAATGTTCCTCCTCACTCCGAGAATATATCAAGATGTCATCAATAAACACAATCACGAACATGTACAGATATGGCTTAAACACCCTGTTTATCAAGTCCATAAAAGATGCAGGAGCATTCATTAGTCCAAAAGACATAACTACAAAATCATAATGGCCATACTGCGTCCTGAAGGCTGTCTTTAGGATGTCACTCTCCCGAACTCTGAGCTGAT
Organism: Datura wrightii; assembly: GCA_035772735.1. Classification (NCBI taxonomy): domain Eukaryota; kingdom Viridiplantae; phylum Streptophyta; class Magnoliopsida; order Solanales; family Solanaceae; genus Datura; species Datura wrightii. The sequence continues at coordinate 84,925,759 of JASDFA010000006.1, read as the reverse complement.
GGTACCCGGATCTGAGATCTGTCTTTGAGAAACACTTGGCACCCTGAAGCTGGTCTAACAAATCATCAATCCTAGGTAGAGGATACCTGTTCTTGATGGTGACCTTGTTCAATTGCCGATAATCAATACACATGTGAAGAGAACTATCTTTCTTGCGGACAAAAAGAACTGGTGCACCCTATAGGGACTTGCTCGGTATAATGAAGCCCTTATCTAACAAGTCCTTCAACTGCTCTTTCAAATATCTAAGCTCGGCTGAAGCCATTCTATAAGGAGGAATAGATATAGGCTGCGTGTTGGGAAGAAGGTCAATACCAAAATCGATCTCCCGCTTGGGAGGGATTCCCGATAAATCATCCGAAAATACCTTTGGATACTCACGTACTATTGGAACTGACTGGATAGTCGGGGTATCAGACTCAACATCCTTAACCTTAACTAGATGGTACATACAACCCTTAGATGTCACCTTTCTGGCCTTAAGGTAGGAAATGAAATGACCTACAGGCACAACTAAACTAACCTTCCATTCTAAGACTGTCTCAACTAGAAATCTGAACTCTACTTCCCAGGTTCTACAATTAACTAAAGCATAGCATGGAAATAGCCAATCTATGCCGAAAATTACATCTAAATCAGTCATGGCTAACTCTATCAAATCTGCTGTGGTGAATTTCTAAAGGACTGAGACCGGGCAAGCTCTATACATCCGTCTAGCTATAATTGAGTCACCTACTAGAGTAGAAACTGAGAAGGGTTTTGACGACTTCGGGACTGACTCCAAAGCTACTGGCCACATAAGGTGTCACAAAAGACAAGGTAGCCCCCGAATCTAACAAAGCATACACATCAATATGGAAACCTCATAACATACCAGTGACCACATCTGGGGAGACCTCCTGCTCCTGACGGGATGCTAAGGCATAAATCTGTTCAAACACTGACCGTCACCTACTAGTGGATGCTCCCTGATGTGATGAGTGTACAGGTCGGGCTGCGGAACTAGAAGCTGGGCCTCGGGCCCCATCATGATCCTTCGTCGCTGCTAGGCAATCTCTTTGCATGTGTTCGGGCCCCGCACACTTGAAACAAGCACCTGTACCTGCTAGACACTGACCCGTGTGACCCCAGCCACACGTGTAGCAAACTGGAACACTAGAATCTGTGGGTCTGCTGCTCTGACCCCTAGAGCCTGATGCTTTCGCCCCCTGATCGTGCCTCAATCTGGATGGCACACTCAATGCTAAAGATGCTGGGGTTGATGATCTCTGTTAGGTTTGTTGCTGATGCCTACCACCTGACCTTGGCTTTGAGAATTTGTGGTTATCGGTCTTGGCCCTCTTGGCCTCCCTCTCTGTCAGATGAGCTGCCTTCATCTGCTGGGTGTACAAGACTATTCAAGGGAAATCCATATCTTGATGGAGCATAGTGGTCCTGCAATCCTTGTCCAAATAGGAGCCTACTCCATTAACGAACCTATTCACTCGCGCCCGCTGATCAGCCACTAACTCTGGGGTGTACCTTAATAGACGAATGAACTCAAGGGCATATTTTTGCACCGTCATCCCCCTTGCTTTAGATTTATGAACTCAGCTACCTTCAACTCCCTCATCTCACAAGGGAAGAACCGATCCAAGAATGCAACATAAAACTCTTCCCAAGTGACAGGGCCCGCTCCGACAACCCTAATGTCTTTCCATTGGCGAAACCAAATATGTGCGACCCCTTTCAACTAGTATGAGGACAACACTTCGCACTCAAATCCATTCACCCCCATGACTTGGGTGATCTTGACAATCTCATCTATGAACTCATGCGGGTCCTCATCTACCTTGGACCCAAGGAACTTTGGCGGGTTCATCCTCAAGAAGTCTCTAACCCGATCCGCCGCTGCATTGACATTTTACGGAACATGCACAATAGCCTGCTGATTGACTTGAGCGGTCAAGGCCTATGCAAGCATCTATATAGCGGCCCCAAACTCAGCATGGGCAATTGGATCCGGTGCCTAGTGCTCCTTAACTAGTAGGGCATGCTGGTGCCCATTATCGTTGCCATCCTCGTGGCCTTCACCATTCCCATTTCTCCTACCATTCATTCTTTTGGAGACATGATTTTTCAATCACGGATAGCACGAATTAGAAGGATAGAAAGACTTTTCATCGCACGATACACATCATGAAAGAAGGGGACATTTCCTAAACGTCTCGTAGCCTCTTTGTCATAAGTGTGGCGCGCTTCAAACCCATGAAAAAGACTCTACTTAACACGACTTACAAACAACCTAGGACACTTCAAACCTATTTCTCTGATACCAAGCTTTTCATGACCCGAACGGAGGCCCAAATCGTAACATGAGACAAGGAGTCTCGAGAGACCCCAAGTCGACCCATGGCATAATCATACATCAAACTCAATCAAGAAACTGAATAGTCAACAATATACTCATAGCAGAAGTCTAAACTTAAACATAACATCAGAAAAACATAATTTGAAGCTGAGTACATACATATGTCTGAAAAGCCTCTAAGCATGACGAGTTGATGGGACAAGACCCCAACTAACTCAGCAAAGCTAAAACTGAAATGCATATAATAAATCTGAATAGTCTAGTCCTGGGGAGATGAGGACTCACCAACACGAATAATACAATATCGAAAGATGGACTATGAGCGGGGCTGAACCTGAGATCCGAATCTTGTATCATGAAACGATACAACATAGAGTATGTGGTCAGTACATGGAATGTACTGAGTATGCAATATAAGTAAAACCGCTAAAGTAAAATAATTTAAAGGCAATGCGTAATATAACATAAGCATTAAGAATCTGAGAGTAGGGCTTGCATGCATTCTTTCTAAAATCATGATCTTTTCATAACATAACATGACATAACTTCATAACATCATAATTGTATCGATTGACTTAAAGCTGAATTCTGACATTTATAAACAAAGTTGAACATTGAGTCAAACCTACTTTAGAACATGCATTTTGATCTTGGGCAGATTTATATGCCCAAGTGATACTCAAACGTATCATTTTCGCAATTTTCATGTAATTGGTAATAAAATGTGAATTTATACTAACCAACATGATTGGCATTATTTTGTAGGTAAAATATGATTTTGAGGAGCTAAAATGCATGTTGGAGCAATATCGGAGTTGGACTTGGATTCGAGCACGGAAAAGGCATTGGACTGCACAATATAAAGGGGCTCCGCGATGGAGCCGTGTCACGCTGCCATCGCGGAGGCATTCTGCTTGGAGGGTGAAAAATTAGTCAAATTCCAGTGGAGCCTCGCGACAACTCCGTGGCACGGTGGCAAGCCTCCGCGTTGCATGCCGTGCCACGTTGATGCTTTATTCCCGGACCCCAAATTTCCAGTGAGGGTCCGCGTTCATGCCGTGTCACGGAGGCAGTGCTCCGCGATGCACTCCGTGACACGTTGATTGTTATTCCGGGAAAAATTCCCACTAGTATAAATAGAACACTTAAATGTATTTTTCATAATTCAGACTTGGTGGAGCAAGGACGTGGGTTACAGGCAGTTGAGGGACGAAAAGTTCAGGGTTTTTTCTCTCCTTCTTTCTTCTTTCACTCAATTGTTTGTATGATTAACACTTGTTTTAGGATGATTAATCCACAAATGAGTGGCTAATTCCCTTCCTTGCTGAGGTTATGAACATTTGTGATGAGGTTTGATTATTGAATTATATGGTTTTTTATCTTTTTCTTCCATGTTGTTCTATTAATTCTTGTTCTTACTGCATTGGTGTGTGGCCGACATTAATGTATATCTAAAAAGTCTGATTTCACTCGAGAGAGCACGAAATTGGAAAGTTGTGAATTAATAGGGTATTGTTCTTAACTTGATTTGGGAAAATTGAGTTTTGATGTGCTTTCCTGATAGAAATATACTTGAAAGCCGTATTAGTCAATTTAGGAACCAGAATTGTATTGCTAGGTCATGAATTGCATTTGATGACAGAAATGTAGACGGATGGTTTATGATTCTTAAGTGAGATTAAATACGAGAGTTTTAATCTCTTGGCTAATGTTCTTGGCTAGCAATTGGAAGAAAGGATTAACCAATGTATGATGATAATCAGTTCATTACATGTTCTTAACCTTGGCATGCTCATATCCATAGTTTAAATTCAAAGTAAATAATTGTCAGTAGTTTTAGTACATAATTTATAAAACAAACTTTTCAATTGTTGGTTACGTTGTTGTCAGCATATTTAGAAGAGAGATAGAATATAGTATACTTAAGCAATTTTCACTTATCCAGAGTCTCCTTGGATCGATACTTGGCTTACTTAAGCCACTTACTACTTGTTTGACCACGTGCACTTGCGTGTCGGTTTTTAACCCCAACCAAAGCACCGAACACATTTACGTAAATATCATGAGTAATGAATATGCATATATTAAATCATAAGGAACAATGGGAGACTCGTCTTTCAAATCGACATACCACGATAGAGCTTACGTGGTCCCAACTATCACACTCAAGTGGGTAGAGCCATCCAAAGCCTTGCTAGGACTTTGGATGATACCATGATATAAATATCAAGCTGAAGGCCCATTCAGGCAGGGGAAGCTCACAAGGGATGTTTCAAAGTAATATATATATATAATAGTATCAACCTACATTGGCACGTAGTTCTGAGGCACGGGTTGATCGACCCTTAGCCTGCTCGGTGCTAGACATTACTCCCAAAAACATGCACATGCTCTACATCGCTTTATAACAAAGCTCAACATCATCTATTGACAAATATCAATACTCAAATACATCTCAAATGTGAAATCATGCATATGAGAAACTTTTGCTGAAAACATACCACAAGCTGAAACTATAATTGGGAATCTTCGCTCCAAAACCATGTGGTAAGATATGCATAGGAAAACTTAAACTCAAAACATACCACAAGATGAAAATGTAATTGGGGAGTCTTCGCTCCAAAACAATGTGGTAAGCTCAATTGGGGAAAATCATCATTCATACTTAACATGTGGGCATTGCCCAAAGTTTTGTCATACTTGAAAATACTCAATTCTCATTCAAAACATAACTGTAAACATGGGTAGCTTCAAAACATAATTTTCATCATAATATCTCATCATCATCATATATTTATCAAAAATCTCATCTTTCATGAACATCTCATCAATGGGCTTTTAAATTAATACAACTAGAAACATGATTTTAAATTGAAAACATTAGAAAAATCGCCCATGCTTCATAATTCAATAGCAGGATCATAATTAAACCATTCCCATGGATAGAAATAGGAGATTCATGTATTTGGGTTAAAACTCGATAGAGTAGACATAGGAATTTCATACCTTAGAGAGGGATTGGGCATGGGTGTGAAGGGAATCACCCATTCATAACCCTACATACCTATTGGTAGCTAATTCTAACACTTCCTTAGATGCCCAGTAAGAAATTGAAGAGAAATTGATGAATGCTAGGCTTGATCACCCTCTCAAGTCTTCTATCTTGCATGCATGAAGGAATAAGGCCTAATAATGGACTAAACCCCTTTAAAGTCACTATCCATAACTTAAAACGTCGTAGTTTAGGCCCTAGGAACTTAAGAATTACGGAAAATCCCTTACTAAATTTGCAGAAAATAACTACCAGGTGGTCCAATGAGGGACCCAACGACTTGTCATCACAGGTCACGACTCGTGGAGTCATCCATCAAGTACACTGCTCATCTGATCACCAGGGCTCTTCACGGGAAACCTCACGACTCGTTACTGGTGACCACAACTCGTGGTCCCCACCCATTATGTACACTGTCCATGCCCACTATTTTCTCAACCAGCTGACCATGACTCTCCCCATGAATCATGGGGACTGACCATGACTAGTGGGGTCCTCCCGTTGAGTGCACTGCCTTTCTTCTTCTCTTTTCTTTCCTTACCCACCCCATGATTGACCTAACGACTCGTGGGGTCTGACCACGAGTCATTGTCATGCCCGTAGGGATCCTTTTTCTCAAATTTCCAAACTCCTCACTGGCCTCCCCATGAGTCACATCATGACTCGTGGGCTACACAAATGAGTCATTCCACGACTCGTTCTATGCTTGGTGCCAAATTGTTTTTAAAGTTTTTCTTTGTTTCAACTCCCGGGTTTGATCTTTGGGCTTCCGAGGTATAATAGGAGGTCACAAAAGTTGTCTATTGAGTTGAACTAAATTGCATATTGCATTAAAAATGGAAAAAATAAAAGTTAGGGGAAAGTGAGATCATAATTTGAATTAAAACAACTACCAATCTAAACAAGGCAACCAAATTGAATGAACAAATATGAGCAAGGGTCAGGGGTGTGTTATTGATGAGGCATCTGTTGGATTGGAATTAACTAGAGAATCAAATTATTACTCACAAGCATAAATAACCATAGATAAAGTGGCACCCGCTGTTTTTCAACCACATAGGTGCCTTTTTCCTTGGATTTTCTCAAACCCCAAGATCTCAATTAATTCATCCACTATGGCTTGGGTAAGAATTGAATTATCTCTAGCCTTAACTCTTTAATGTGTGTATGAGAATGAATTTTGGCTATCTCTAGCCCAATCCCACATAATCAAGACCCAAATACCCACAATTGTTTTCTCACCCGTATTCATTCCCCTTTTTCAAACAAAAAATAGAATAAGTAAACATAACCCACATTTGCAATTATGGATAATTCAATTATAACTTGGAGAAAATAATAGATTTATATTAAATGAGTACTTATAAGATTAATCTAGCAATACCCAATCCAATTTATCCCCAATCATGCACATATCCCTAGCAAAATATTTAGCTACACATAGATGAATAATATAAAAGTATATTGACAAATAAATTCATAAAATTCATCATTAAGAGTAAATAGCAAGCTCAAATTTATCTTCAATTGAGGTTTGTGCCTTGAGGAAGAAGAAGAAGAAGAAGGTGAAAAAAAGCTAACTCTATTCTTTCTCTCTCTAGAAAATTAAGCTATTCAATACAATACAATATTCTAATGCTTAGAAGGAACAGAATGTTCAGTACTTTCTAAAGAATGCACAAAAGTATGTTCAAACTTCTCCTTAAATCCTATGCTGAACAATTTTGCCCTTCTAACGACGACCTCACTTGCGAGACACCAGCGTTTTGCCGGTGCCCATCCATGGGACGCCGCTCTAATGCAGCTAAGGGCCAGTGACTCCTTCCATAGTTTTGCATTAGCACCGACGGTTTGCAGGTACTGATCTGTGTTTCACCAGTGCGCCTTTCACTTCAACACAGTGGGCTCCTGCTTTTGACCGGCGTTTTGCTGGTCCCATCCGATGGAACACTGGTCCTCTTCTTTAGCTCCATGCTTTTGCTCAATTCTTGATTTCTCTATTTAAGTTGAATGCCTTCAAAAACAAAAGAGAAAGAACATAAAATCCTCCTAAATGACTTGAAAACCAAGAAAAAGCTCATGTTTAAAAGCCTAATGAGTTGGTAAATTACCAACTCATTAACTTAGAATGTATTGAGTGTGAAGGTAATTAAAGCGGACATTTAAAATACATAAATGTTCATTAGAGTAGGACATTTCAAGAAAAACATAAAGCAATAGTCATAGATGAAACATGAGGGTTCAAGATTTTTAAAACTATTCATAAACTTGTCATAACCGTAAATATAAGAGAAACCTTGTAAAACATAACTTGAGTCAAAGTATCGTTATCATAATCATGCATAAAACTTAAAGAAAAATAGGAGGACTCGTCATAACTGAAACCATCATGATAGAGCTTACACGATGCCCCAACTATCTTTCTCAAGTGGACGAGCCGTTCTACGCCTTGCCAGGCAAAGAACGATAAGATCGCGTGATCACTGAAGAGACCCTGTAGGATTAACATGAATATCAACCTACATTAGTGCATAGTTTTGAGAATTAGGGTTTGCTTGAACCTCGGGCCTACTCGGTGCTAGAAAATACTCCCATAAATATGCACATAGCTCATAATCAATATCGTGAAATCATACATGAAGTTCATCGGCTAGTTTAAATTATAATAATTGTGAACATTCTTGTAATACGTGAACTAGCCATCAAATAAGGGCCCGTGAGCCTGTAATACCCTGGAAGTGCCCAAGACTAAACCCAAGATTTAAAAATGAAAAACAACAAAATATGGAAAAGTTCTCAGAATGGGTCGTGGTACGGGTCGTGGGTGCCACCAACAACCCATAGGATACGTCCTTGGTGAGGTACTGAAGGTTCGATGTTGGGAGTAATGGGTCAAGGAAAGACCCATTGTTTAATGTTACGAGTTGTTGGATGGAGTCGTCGTGATACTGGCCCTTGGCCAAGGAGGAAGTAGCGAGTCATAGAATGACCCATTGCAGGTAACAACAGGTGTGGTCAACAGTTGTGTAAAGGGATTCCAGGTTAAGACAATGATGACGACGACTGGCAGTAACGAGTCGTTGGAGCTAGCAATGATCTGTCCTGTCCGGTCGTGGTGAGGGATCAGAGACACAAACTCAGGGAGCAATAATAAGTGGTAACGATGGACCATAGGAGCTAACAACGGATCATTCTATCGTCCATTTTCAGTGGTAGTTCAGTTTTTCTAGAAAATTCATTAAGGGTATTTTTGTTATTCTTAAGCCTTAGGGTCCTAAACTATGTCGTTTAAGGCTCGAAATGAAGTGTTTTATGAGGGGTAAATCTATCATAGGCTCATTCTCATCCATGCATGCAAATTGAAGGGGTTTAGAAGGTGATCAAGTTAGGCTCTCTTCAAAGCTTTTCTTCAATATTTCATAGGGCAATCGAGGAGTGGTAAAATCAATTCTTCCCTAAGTATGTAGGGTTACGAATGGGTGAATTCATTCACACCCTTGCCGAATCCCTCTCTAAATCATGAAAATTCATATGTTGATTCTATGGGGTTTTAACCTTAAGTATGAAATTCCTAATTCTCTATATGGGTATGATTTAAATGTGTTTTTACTATTGAGTTATGAATCATGGGAAAGATTTACGTTGTTTTCCATTAAAATCATGTTTCAAACGTTATAAATTAAAATGCCCATTTATGAGAAGTTCATGAAAGTTGAGATTTATGATGAATGTTCAAGCATGATGAGATATTATAGATGAAAAGCATGTTTTCAAGTTACTTATAATCATGTTTTCATGTGAATTGAGTATTTAAAAGCATGTTAAAGTATTGGGCATTGCCCACATGATCAATTATGATATATGACTTTGCGAATTTAGCTTACCACATGGTTTTGGAGAGAAGACTCCCAATCATTTTTCAGCTTGTGGTATGGTTTGAGCTAAAGTTCCTCATATATGATTTCAAATTTGATATGTATTTGATTATTGAGCTTCGTCAATAGATGATGGTGAGCTTCGTTGAAAAATGATTGAGAGCATATGCATGTTTTTGGGAGTAGTGTCTAGCACCGAGTAGGCTAAGGGTCGATCACCCTATGCCTCAGAACTATGCTCCAACATAGGTTATACATATCATATATATATATATACACACACTCTGGGACCTTCCTACTGAGCTATCCCTTGCCCCGATTAGGCCTCGAGCTTGATATCGATATCATGGTATCGTCCTTAGCCCTGACAAGGCTTTGGACGGCTCTACCCACTTGAATGTGATAGTTGGGACCACGTAAGCTCTATCGTGGTATGTCGGTCGATTATATGACAAGTATCCCATTGTTCCTCATGATTTCAGTTATACATGTTTATCACTTATGATATATATATATATATATATATATAAAATCTAAAGCAGGTTTGGCCCAATGTTCAGTTTTACTTATGATTATCAGATTTAGGGTTTGGGTCAATCGATTCAGTTATGATGTTATGTTATGTTCAAATCTTGATTTTAGAAGATAGCAGGCAAGCCCTACTCTCAGATTCTTATCTTGTTTATGTTTTGTATCATGAATGTTTTAAATGATTTTACATAATTAAGTGGTTTTACTTGCCTTGCATTCTTGGTACATTCCATATACTGATCGCATACTCTATGTTGTATCGTTTTATGATACAGGCTCCGATCTTCAGACTTAGACCCGCCACTAGCCAGCTCTCGGAGTTAGCATCAGTCTCATGTTGGTGAGTCCTCATTTGTTGAGTGCCCCTCATTTGTTCAATTATGTTTGAGTATCTTCAGTTTTTAGCTTAGAGAGTTAGTTGGGGTCTTGTCCCATCAACTCATCAGACTTAGAGGCTTTTCAGACAATAGAATATTTTCAGCATCAAACTCGTGTTGTATTTATGGATTATGTGTTATGCTAGACTTTTGTTATGTTTATTATGTTAATTCTTCCGCTTTATTTGATTGAGTTATATATATGTTCCTGCCATGGGTAGATTGGGCTTCTCTCGGGGCTCCTTGTCCCGTGTCTCGATCCGGGCATATGTCTGGGTCGTGATAAACTTGGTATTAGAGACATAGGTTTGAAGTTTCCTAGGGTTTGTGAAAGCCGCATTAAGTAGATTCTTTTTCATGGGTGTGAAGCGCGCCACACTTATGACGAAGGGGCTACGAGACATTTAGGAAATGCTCCCTTTTTTCATGATATATGTCATGCGGTGAAATGTCTTCCTATCCTTCTAACTTGTCTTATTTGCGATTACAGAATCATGTCTCCCCACAGAGTTAACGTTATAAGGAATAGAAATGGAAACGGACACGAGGATGGCAATGGAGACGGGCACCAACAAGCCCCACCAGTCTAGGAGCACCACACACTAGAGCTGGTTGCCCATGCTGAATTTAGGACAGCCATTCAGATGCTGAATTCAGATCCCCAGTGTTCACAAAAATTAAAATAGCACAAAACTCGGGTGGTGGAACTCCCTGATCAGTCAAAGTATTCCACTTCTTCGTCGGGTGCTGCTGCTTCATCTCCCATGTCTGAGTCGCCCCCGTCGTCATCATCGGACTCCACATCGAAGTCCTCCCGACGTTTCTCCTCGTCTGTGGGGATATCATCATCTGTGGGCTCTACAAATGCTGGCCCCACTCGGCATAGAGCCCTAGCGTTTTCGCCGAAGGGGTAGTCTAGCTCGAGATGCCATAGCTCCTCCTCTGTCGCCGGCCTCCTGCCTATCCTCAGCTGGAGCATCTGCATCCCACACATCCGAGCCATATACTGGTCATCACGAGCATGTCGCTCGCCAAGTGTAAGCATTGGCCCGTGGGTGGTGTCGGGAGCCTTAGTTTTAGCAACATCTAAGGCCCGCCGCTCCATCTGTGGGATATAATCAAGGGCCTCCTCCTCGACATCTAGGCCCCTGAGGAAGGTGGTGAGTAGTCCCCCAAAGCCATACCTGTGCCCCTGGTGCAACCGGGCTCTCTTCATGGCGGAGATAATTACCGCCCCCATATTGATCTCCAGCCCCTTCATCAGGGTGTACACCAGGCATACACGATCCTGGGTTACATCTGTCATATGTACCCCCAGGATTAGGCATGAGCAGACTATCTTCAGCCAGATTCGGGCTTCCCTGTTCATCTGTGAATATGGCAAAGTCTAGTGGTAGCCCCTCTCTTTGTGTCTGCTCCATCTAGCTGTCGATCAGGTCCCACACAATGTGCGTCTGATGTCCGCATACGGTGGGGTAATGTTCAGCTATCGGAGTACGTGGGCGTCTGTGTCCCGCGCTCCTATGATGGCATTGAGGTGGTGGGGCTCCAAGGTGACTATTTGATCTCTGATCTTGATGGTATGACTTCTGATCGTCGGGTTCCAGTTGGCATAAAATTCTCGAACCAAGTGCAGATTGCATTCCTTGGGCTCTTCAAAGATGAAATTTAGCCCAGTTGCCTCGATTCGGTGGACCATCCTAGGGAACTTATGTGCCAATGGTTCCCGTGCTATGTTCTCCTCGGGGAAATATTTGTTTTCTTTGTGCTTTGCGTACCACTTTTTCCCCTCATCAGTCACCCATCTCGTTCCGTACTGGCGGCGTTGGCTGCGTGGAACTGCTGGGACTGCTGTGCCCAGTCTGATTCTCTTCCTTTCGGCGCCCGAAGTTGATGCGCCTTTCCCTTTCTCTTGCCTGCTTGCCATTTTACCTATCAACCCAAGTAAATAAGATCAATGTCAAGCTAACGGATATTAACTTCGGCTAAGGTCGGGTTAAGCTAGGTTACCCCACACTTAGTCCTTAGCTACAGTTACAACACTGCAGCAAGATTATCTTTATTTACACACAATAACCAACTATACAATCATGCTTAGTGCGTTCGAAAAACTCGACGGTATATCTTCTGCGTACTACTCAGACTTCGTACAGCTAATCATAATCACTACCATCGCTAGCAAAGAAAAACAAAGAAACAAAAATAACAACAAAAGTTTATCTACACAAACCTATACAACTAACCAAATTCTTACAAATTTCACATTCCCTTAACCCGAGAATCCGTCGTTCTATTAACATCCTAACAATTTGTACATCGACTCATCTCATTCAACATATACATCCCGGCATGAAATTCACAATTTCAATACATTTTCAACTCCAAATTCAAAAACAAGCCCTAGAATTGATATTATCAAGCAAATTTGGTTAATTTATGCAATCGACGAGTTCAAGCAATCATAACGACATTCCGAACATTCATCAATAACAATTTAACTTGAATTCATGATTAATTTCTACTTAGGGCAATTTATCTCACCTCCCATGCTAAATATCGAAGAAAATCGACAAGAATTGAGAGGAAATCGAAAAACATACCTTGACTTTGAAGAATCGAAGAAAACTTGTTGAAATTCTTGCCTTACTCCGTGTCACGTTGATGGGGGATGGGTTTTGGGGGGTTTGGTCGTGGAGAGATTAAAAAAATGAGGGAAAAGGGAGGGTTTTCGGGGTTAAAAAGTAGGGAAATCACGCGGGTCACCCGGCGATCCGGTGTGACCCATCGCGATATACAAGGCAACGTATCACGGAGTGCATCGCGGTGCACTACCTCCGTGACACGGAGCCATCGCGAGACTGTTCTGGAAATTTTTTAAAATTTCCTGATTATACCTCAACGTGTCACGGAGGTAACGCGGAGGTCCACCTCTGTGACACGGAGCTGTCGCCTCTGCTCACTATTTGCCACTTTTTCTTAATATTCATACCTCGACTTTTCCTTCGCGATTCTGTGCATATTTTTCTCCGTTTGACCTAGAATTCATCTCACTATACAAAATTGGTTAGAATTATAGGTTTCACTCTAAATACAAATAAAACAAAAACTAAAATGAAATTTTTTTTAGTAAATCAAGAAAAAGAAAAGAAAAATCTATTTACACTTTACAAAAAGAAAGAAAAGTTTTTCACGGGTTGCCTCCCGTGCAGCGCCTGGTTTACCGTCGCGGCTCAACGTCGTTAAGCTCAGTTGTCCGCTAGGGTGATGGACGATTTCTCTCGACCACCGTCCTTCCCCCAGTAGTGCTTACACCTTTCCGGTGGTTTTCCCAACAACTCCCGTGAATCCTTAATCTGCTTATCCTCACCTTGATCAATCACATTGATCGCCGAGAGTTCTTCTTGCACCATCGGGTGCTTGGGTGCCTTGTGCACATCGAACACCTCCACCTTGTCATGTGCTCGCATTGTTAACTGCCCCGCAGCTACGTCAATTAGTGCTTTCCCGGTTGCCAGGAAAGGACGTCCCAAAATAAATGGGACTTCCGCGTCTGGTTCAAAATCCAACACGACAAAATCTACCGGGAAAATTAGGGAGCCAACTTGCACCAGAACGTCCTCCACAATGCCATCAGGTCTGGCTAAGGATCGATCTGCCAACTACAAGATCACAGTTGTGGGTCTAGGACTCCCTAGACCCAACTTTCTAAATACCGATGACGGCATCAAATTTATGCTCGCTCCCAAATCACACAATCCACGAGCTCGGATGCTCTGCCCAATAGTAATCTAGATAGTAAAACTCCCAGGGTCTTTGAGCTTTGTGGGCAGTCTATTTTGAATCCGGGAAGTGCACTCCTCCGTTAGAGCCACCGTAGCATACTCAGTCAACCGACTTTTGTTTGCCACGATGTCCTTTATATACTTAGCATATTTCGGCACTCCCTGCAAGACATCAACAAGAGGTAAGTTAATATGTACCTGTTTCAGCACCTCCATGAATTTCTTGAAACACGCCTCCTGCTTGTGTTTCTTTAGTCGTTGAGGGAATGGGGGTGGAGGTCTTTCTGATTCAGCTTCCTTAGTCTTCCCCCTCTCAGAACTTTGCTCCCTCTCAACTTCTGCTGCTCCCGACTGTTGAGGTGGTCTTTCCAGTTCCACCTCTTTCAGCTGCAAACCACTCCTTGTGGTCACTGCATTTACCTGCTTGGGATTGGGATCCGTGTCGCTCAGCAGTCCTCCTCTAGGCCTTGTGTTTTGGGCAGTAGCAAATTGCCCAAATTGATATTCAAGTGCCTTGGTAGCTAACTGGTTGTTTTTCACTTCGGCTGCCAATTTCACATAGTCAGCCTGCAATTGAGCTTGGTTAGCTATAATGGTCTTGAACATCTCCTCAGTGCTGGGTGATGGTGGTGGAGGAGGTGCATTGTTGTTTTTGAATTGTGCTTGATAATTCTGCTGCCCTCCTTGGTTCCTTTGCACACCGTGACCCAAACTTTGGCCCTGATGGTTGTTGCTACCCCATGAGAAATTAGGGTGATTCCTCCAATTGGCATTGTAGCTACTACCATACTGTTGGTGGTTCCTTTGCGCATTACCCACAAAGTTTATCGAGTCAGGATTGGCTCCACAACACTCAGCTGAGTGCTCACTGCTTCCGCACACTTCGCACCACATTTGCTGTACTACATTAACTGGGGCTTGAGGCTGGTTCAATGTCATGTTGCTGAAGTGGGTGTTAAGTTGATTTTGCAATGCAGCTATCTGTGCAGCGATAGCTGTAAACCCATCCACTTCAAGCACTCCTGCTGCTTTCCTTGTCCCGCCTCTTGATGAATCAGCATTCCATTCTGGATTGCCCTGCGAAATACGGTTCAACAAGGTATACAACTCCTCATAAGTTTTCTCCAGAGCTTGCCCTCCAGCTGCTGAGTCTAGCAATATTTTGGTGTGGGGTTCCAAACCCTCTATAAAAGTGTGCACCAGCACATCATTGGACTGATGATGATGAGGACAATCCCGCAACATGGACTTGAATCTCTCCCAAGCCTGATATAAATTTTCTCCCTCTATCTGTTTGAAACTTAGAATCTAACTTCTAAGTCTTGCTGTTTTACCAGAGGGAAAAAACCGTATCAAGAATTTCCTTGCAAGATCATCCCACATAGATATAGAATTTGGTGGCTCAGCTTTCAACCACCTCTTGGCTTCTCCCAATAATGAGAATGGGAACAATGTAAGCCGGACATAGTCTGATGACGCTCCAGCGGGGATGTAAGTGTCACTTATCTCCAAACAATTTTGGAGATGCTGCTGTGGATCTTCATGAGGGAGACCGGTAAACTGCCCGCTAGTGTGCAGCAACTGCACCATATTCTGTTTAAGTTCAAATCTCCCTCCTGGCTCAGGTTTGCGGATACTAGATGTAATATTATTGGCATGTGGGATTGCCACCTCGCGAACCGGCCGAGCTGCTACTTCTTCGGGAACTAACACTGCCCGTACTACCGGTGGATTCTGTTGTTGCTCCATGATCGTCTGTCTGAGCAACTGCAACTTTCTTTGTAGAGCTTCTCTCCGTTTACTGTGAAATATTCTTTCTGGCTCTATATACGATTCCACCAGCTCCTTGTCTCTTGCCAGTGTTCAACAGAAGTTAAGTCTGCAAAATACAGGCTAAGACCAAGTTGTCAACACTAAGAAAATAAAAATACAGTAAATTAACACTTAAAACAAATTCACCAATTGCCAAGTCCCCAACAACGGCGCCAAAAACATGTTCGCGTGATTGTGGGTATATAAAACGACACGCAAGTGCACGTGGTCGAACAAGTAGTAAGTGGCTTTAGTAAGCTGAGTATCGATCCCACAGAGACTTGGATGAAGTGCAATCTGCTCAAGTGTACTATATTTTACTTCTAAAAATGCAGACAACAGTGTAACCAAAAGTTCGATAGTTTGTTTTATAATTTTTATACTAAAGCTAAAACAATTATCTAATTTGAGTCTGAACTATGAATGAGAGCATGCTGAGGTTAAACGAACATGTAATGAAATTGATTATCATCATAATTTGGTTAATCTTTTCCTCCAGTTGCTAGCCAAGAACATTGCCGAGAGATTAAAACTCTCATATTTAACCTCACTTAAGAATCATGAACCATCCACCTACATTTCTGTGATTAAATTCAATTCATGTTCTAGCCATACAAATCCGGTTCCTAAATTGACTAATACGACTTTCAGGTATATTTCTATCCTGAAAGTAAATCAATTCCCAATTTTCCCAAATTAAGTAAAGAACATATCCTATTAATTCACAACTTTCCAATTTCTTGCTCTCTCGAGTGAAACCGGACTTTTTAGATGTACATTAACGTAGGCCACACATTAATGCAGTAAGAACAAGAATTAATAGAACAACATGGAAGAAAAGATGAAAAACCAAAGAATCAATGATCACATTTCATCACAATTGTTCATAACCTCTGCAAGAAGAGGAATTAGCCACTCATTTGTAGATTAAACATCTTTAAATGAGTGTTAATCATACAAGCAATTGAATTAAAGAAGAAAGAAAGAGAGAAAAAACCCTGATATTTTCGTCCCTCAACTGCCTGTAACCCACATTCTTGCTCCACCAAGTCAGAATATTGAAAAATGAACCTAAGTGTTCTATTTATACTGCTAGGAAATTTTCCCGGAATAACAAGAAATGTGTCACGGAGTGCATCGCGGAGCACTACCTTCGTGACACGCTACGGACGCGGACCCTCACTGGAATTGGGGGTCCAGGAATTAAAGCTCAACGTGGCACGGCGTGCAACGCGGAGCCAAGCCACCGTGCCACGGACTAGACGCGGACCCTCTCTGGAATTTGGGCGTAATTTCCCTATCCAAGAAGAAGGCCTCCGTGATGGCAGCGTGTCACGGCTCCATCGCGGAGCCCCTTTAATTCATGCTGTCCAATGCCTTGTTCCTTGTTCGCATCCAAGTCCAACCCCGATATCCTCCAACATTCATTTTAGCTTCCCGAAATTACATTTTACCTGTAAAACAATGCTAATCATGTTGGTTAGTATAAATTCACATTTTATTACCAATTACATGAGAATGTATACACATTGGTAGATAAACAAGGCGAAAATGGTACTTTCGAGTATCACTTGGGCATATAAATTTGCCCAAGATAAATTGTGAAGATCACCTAGGTGATGGGGGTGAATGGAGTAGTGTGCTAATTTGGCCTCATGTTAGTTGAAGGGGGGTCACACACAATTGGTATCGGCAATGGAAGGATAGTAGGGCGGTCGGAACAGGCCTTATCAGTTGGGAGGAGTTTCACACTGCTTTTCTAAATAAGTTCTTCCCTCTTGAGATGAGGGAGTTGAAGGCAATCAAGTTCGTGAACCTAAAGTAGGGAAGGATGAAAGTGTAGGAATATGCCCTAGAGTTCACTCATTTGTCAAAGTACGCCCCAAAGTTAGTGGTTGATCAAAGAGCACGAGTGAGAAGGTTTGTTCATGGGGTGACAACCTATTTAGACATGCATTATAGGACCGCTATGCTCTATCAGGATATGGATTTTCCTTGGATAGTATTATACGCCCATTAGATAGTGGTAGCGCATATGAGGGAGAGAGAGGTCAAGAGGGCCAGGACGAACAACTACAGATTCTCTCAGTCAAGGCCAGGTGGTGAGCACCGATAGCAGACCCACCAGAGATCTTTAGCCCCAACATCTTCAGCGATGAGTGTGCCATCCAGACCTAGGCTTGATCATAGAGGATGGGCATCAGAATCTAGGAGTCAGAGCAATAAGTCCGCATGTTCTAGTATCCCAGTTTGTGGCAGGTGTGGTCGGGGCCACACGGGCTAGTGCTTGGCGGGTATAGGTGCTTGCTTCGGGTGTGGGAAGCACGGACATATGCTCAGAGATTGCCTAGAAGCCATATTAAGGCCATGATAGGGGCCGAGGACTAACTTACAATTCAGCAGCTCCACCCGCATGCCCAGACCAGCAAGGGCCATCTACCAGCACAGGTGGCGGTTAGCACCAAAATAGATTTTATGCCTTAGCATCTCATCATGAGCAAGAGGTCTCCTCGGATGTAGTCACTGGTATGTTATGAGTTTTCCATCTTGATATATATGCTTTGTTAGATCTAGGGGCTACCTTGTCTTTTGTGACACCTTATGTGGCTAGTAGTTTGGCAGTCAGTCCCATAATCTTGTCAGAACCCTTGTCAGTCTCAACTCTAGTGCCTGATTCAGTTGTAGCTAGAGGGGTGTATAGAAGTTTCCTGGTCATAGTCCTTCAGAGAGTCACCTCAGTAGATCTAGTAGAGTTATCCATGACCAAATTTTATGTTATCCTCAACACAGGTTGGGTATTTTCATGTTATGCCTCAGTTAATTGTAGAACCCGCGCAGTAGAGTTCAGATTTTCGGGTGAGCCATTCATAGTGTGGAAGGGTAGTTCAGCTCTGCCTGTAGTTCATTTTATTTCCTATCTTAAGGCAAGAAAGATGGTCCCCAAAGGTTGTGTATATCATCTGGTTAAGGTTAAGGATGCTACGTCTGAGAGCCCAACTCTCCAGTCAGTTCCAGTAGTATATGAGTATCTAGAAGTCTTCCCAGATGATCTATCGGGAATCCCGCCCGAGCGAGAGATTGATTTTGGTATTGACCTTCTTCCCCATACATAGCCTATATCTATTTCTCCTTACAGAATGGCTCCAGCCAAGCAAAAAGAGTTGAAAGAACAGTTGAAAGACCTTTTACATAAGGGTTTCATTAGACCGAGCAAATCCCCATGGGGTGCAGCAGTTCTCTTTGTTCGGAAGAAAGATGGTTCTCTTCGTATGTGTATTAATTATCGGCAATTGAACAAGGTCACCATCAAGAATAGGTATCCTCTACCCAGGATTGATGATTTGTTTGACCAGCTTCAGGGTTCCAAGTGCTTTTCGAAGATAGATCTTAGATCCAGATACCATCAGCTCAGGGTTCGGGAGAGTGACATCCCGAAGACAGTCTTTGGATGCGGTATGGTTATTATGAGTTTGTGGTTATGTATTTTGAACTAACGAATGCTCCTGCAGCTTTTATGGAATTGATGAATAGGGTGTTCAATCCATACTTGGATATGTTCGTGATTGTGTTTATTGATGACATCCTGATATACTCTTGGAGCAAAGAGGAGCATGCCGCTCATTTCAGGGTGGTAATACAGACCCTCAAGGATCGTCAATTATATGTTGAGTTCAGCAAGTGCAAGTTTTGATTGAACTCAATGGCATTTTTGGGCCATGTACTTTCAAGTGAGGGTATAAAGGTTGACTCTCAAAAAATAGAAGCGGTGAAGAATTGGCCTAGATCGGTGAATCCTTCAGATATCAGGAGCATTTTGGGCTTAGCTGGTTCCTATCGAAAATTTGTTGAGGGATTTTCATCTATTGCAGCGCCATTGACCAAACTGACCCAAAAGAAAGTGAAATTCCAATGGTCGGATGCTTGTGAGAGGAGCTTCCAGGAGTTGAAGGCTCGACTTACCTCAGAACTGATGTTAACCCTACCCGAAGGTACCGATGGGTTTGTGGTGTATTGCGATTCTTCGAGAATTAGACTTGGTTGTGTATTGATGCAGCACGGTAAGGTTATAGCATATGCTTCCAGACAGCTGAAAGTTCATGAGAAGAATTACCCGACCCATGATCTTGAGTTGGCGGAAGTGGTATTCTCCTTGAAGATTTGGAGACATTATTTCTACGGGGTCCATGTAGATGTGTTTATGGATCATAAGAATCTTCAATATGTGTTTACCTAGAAGGATCTAAATCTATGGCAAAGGAGGTGGTTTGTCCTTTACCATCGGGCAAGGCTAATATAGTAGAGATGCACTTAGTAGGCTCTCTATGAAGAGTGTGTCCCATGTGGAGGAGGGCAGAAAAGAGCTGGTGAAGGATGTGCATCGACTTGCAAGATTGGGAGTTCATTTGGTTGACTCGACCAATGGCGGTGTTATTGTTCAGAATGGATCAGAATCGTCCTTGGTGACTGATGTAAAATCTAGACAAGACGAGGACTCTATTCTGGCAAAACTAAAGGAAACCATTCAGAATCAGAAGGTAGAGGTCTTCACCAAAAGGGGAGATGGTGTGCTTCGATATCAGGGTCGCTTGTGCATCGCAGACGTTGATGATTTGAGAAATCGGATGTTGCACGAGGCTCACGGTTCTAGGTATTCAATCCACCCGGGTGCCACCAAGATGTACCATGACTTACGAAAAGTCTATTGGTGGTATGGCATGAAGAAAGACGTCGCATAATTTGTAGCTAAGTGCCCGAACTATCAGCAAGTGTATTTTCATCATTCCTAAGCCCTAGGGTCCTAAACTATGTCATTTAAGGCTCGAAATGAAGTGTTTTATGAGGGGTAAATCTATCCTAGGCTCATTCTCATCCATGCATGCAAATTGAAGCGGTTAAGGTGATCAAGTTAGCTCTCTTCAAAGCTTTTCTTCAATCTTTCATAGGGCAATCGAGGAGTGGTAAAATCAATTCTTCCCTAGGTATGTAGGGATACGAATGGGTGAATTCATTCACACCCTTGCCCAATCCCTCTCTAAATCATGAAAATTCATATGTTGATTATATGGGGTTTTAACCTTAAGTATGAAATTCCTAATTCTCTATATGGGTATGATTTAAATGTGTTTTTACTATTGAGTTATGAATCATGGGAAAGATTTACGTTGTTTTCCATTAAAATCATGTTTCAAACGTTGTAAATTAAAATGCCCATTTATGAGAAGTTCATGAAAGTTGAGATTTATGATGAATGTTCAAGCATGATGAGATATTATAGATGAAAAGCATGTTTTCAAGTTACCCATGTTTATAATCATGTTTTCATGTGAATTGAGTATTTAAAAACATGTTAAAGTATTAGGCATTGCCCACATGTTCAATTATGATATATGACTTTGCGAATTAAGCTTACCACATGGTTTTGGAGAGAAGACTCCCAATTAATTTTCAACTTGTGGGATGATTTGAGCTAAAGTTCCTCATATATGATTTCAAATTTGATATGTATTTGATTATTGAGCTTCGTCAATAGACAATGGTGAGCTTCGTTGAAAAACGATTGAGAGCATATGCATGTTTTTGGGAGTAGTGTCTAGCACCGAGTAGGCTAAGGATCGATTACCCTATGCCTCAGAACTATGCTCCAACATAGGTTATACATATCATATATATATATATATATATATATATATATATATATATATATATATATATATATATATATATATATAGAAACACTCTGGGACCTTCCTAGTGAGCTATCCCCTGCTCGGATTGGGCCTCGAGCTTGATATCGATATCATGGTATCGTCCTTAGCCCTGGCAAGGCTTTGGACGGCTCTACCCACTTGAGTATGATAGTTGGGACCACGTAAGCTCTATCGTGGTATGTCAATTATATGACAAGTATCCCATTGTTCCTCATGATTTCAGTTATGCATGTTTATCACTCATATATATATATATATATATATATATATATATATATATATATATATATATGTTCTAAAGCAGGTTTGGCCCAATGTTCAGTTTTACTTATGATTATCAGATTTAGGGTTTGGGTCAATCGATTCAGTTATGATGTTATGTTATGTTCAAATCTTGATTTTAGAAGATAGCATGCAAGCCCTACTCTCAGATTCTTATCTTGTTTATGTTTTATATCATGCATGTTTTAAATGATTTTAGATAATTAAGTGGTTTTTCTTACCTTGCATACTCGGTACATTCCACGTACTAACCGTATACTATATATTGTATTGTTTTATGATACAAGCTCCGATCTTCAGACTCAGCCTCACCACTAGCCAGCTCTTGGAGTTAGCATCAATCTCTTGTAGATGAGTTGTCATCTGTCGAGGGCCCCTCATTTTTCTGTTATGTTTGAGTATCTTCATCTTTCAGCTTAGAGAGTTAGTTTAAGTCTTTTCCCATCAACTCATCAGACTTAGAGGCTTTTCAGACAATAGAATGTTTTCAGCTTCATACTCATGTTGTATTTGTGGATTATGTTTTATGCTAGACTTCCGCTATATTTATTACGTTAATCCTTCCGCTTTATTTTATTGAGTTAGATGTATGTTCCTGCCATGGGTCGATTGGGAATCTCTCGGGTCTCCTTGTCCCGTATCTCGATCGAGCATATGTTCGGTCGTGATAGAGTCGGCCATAATCATAATCCTAATAGTCATGAAGAGTCTTACATACTTGAGAAAATCCTCATACTTGAAATTCATAAAGGCTTCTTGTAAGAAATCATGTATCATACATTATAAAACATAGCTTAGGGCTTGAGAGCATTGAAATTGTAAGAGGATCATGAAATTTCATAAAAATGATTTAGCCCTAATAGTTCATAATCCTACTTGTAACATAAGGGACCATAATTTCAAAAATAATCATATAGCTGAATTTGTATCAATTCAACTATACCTATAAGAGAATCATGGAGGAATTTCATTACACAACATAAACCCTAGAATTTCGAAAATAGGGCTTGGGGAATGGGTGATCACAAGTTTACTTGAAGAAGGGGCATAAGGGTGAAAGAACCCATCATTGATAAGCCCACATACTTGGAATTGACAATCACCGGCTAGCCTTGAAACCCTAATTGAATTTAGGAGGAACTTGAGCAAGTACCCTAGAAAATTTTAAGAGGGTTTTGAGAGACTTGATTCTTCAATTAAGAGTGGTATGAGAGGAATGGATGATTTAGGGTGACTGATACCCTCAAACACTCTTTCCCAAGCTTAAAATGACGTAGTTTAGGACTTAGAAGCTTAGGATTTATGAAAATACCCTTAATGATTTCGCAGGAAAAACCTCACTGCCAGTCACAATGGTTCGTACCTCGGGTTGTACCTTGAAGCAATGACTCGTGGTTTATTCCCATTGACAGACCAAACCTATTCGCCCCACTCTTTGATTCTTTTCACGGATTCTTACCACGACTTGTAGTTTCCTACTACGGGTCGTACCATCACTCGTATGAACTGCACCTAGATATCCAATAACATACTACGACTCCTGACCACGAACTGTACCTCGAGATGATAGGTCGTTGGACCCATCCGTTGCCACTATGCCAAATTTCTAACTCTTCTACTTCTAACCATGGGTGTAGACCACAACTTATTATTTCCTACAACGAGTCATACCATGACTTGTACTATCCAGCCTAGGCAAACCAAAATCAAACAACGACTCCTGACAATGGCCTGTTATAGGGACTGACAAGTCATACTATGAATCGTCGTCCCAAGCCTTTTTCTATAGAGAAGAATCATAGCTAAATCCTATGGCCCGTCACTCCAGACCACAACTCGTATAACGTGTCATTTTGAGACTTTTTTTGAACTTTTTTTGTTGATCATATTTTCAATCCCGAATCTAGTCTTAGAAACTTTTGGGGCGTTACAATACTAAGTATGTATGATAATTAAAATGTTCTAGTAAAATGATAGTATAAAATCATTCATATAAATAAAAAGGATCGTGAGAGTAAGGACAATATCCTAAAAAACCATATTCCTGAAGTAATCATGATCATGCGATATTCTTCATGAGCTAAACATAATTAACTAAGGTTTAGAAATAAAAATCATGTAATGTGATAACATCCAAAATATATTATTAATTCAAAGAATATTATACACGATCGAAGTATCAAAACAAGTAACCCGACGAGTGCCGGGGTCGAATCCCACGAGGACTAGGGAATGATAAATTCAAGTGTCGATTGAGAAATTTGATATTATCTTGCACCATATAGATTTAATATAAAATCAAGGAAAATTGGGGGAGTTAAACTTTGTAGAGAATTACAAAAACTGATTTAGTGTACTAAAAATAATAAGATCAGCTAAGTTGTTGACAATAGTGTGAAATACTAGAGGTGCGGTGTAGATGAAATACTAACTAGATCGGGATAGGCCAAGTCATCTCATTAGTTCAACAAGTGTAAATAATCCCAGAAAGTAGGGTAGCCTTATTCTTCTAAGTCCATTAACTACACCTTGCTAGAGTTTTCTCAAAATCTAGCTATGATTTAGCTCAACCTGAATTGATTTGGATTAGCAGCTGCACTATTCCTAGCTATTAGCTGCTAATTAGGAAGGAGGAAGTAATTTCAGCTATTTCTATCTTAATTTTACAATCTCTTATCCATGCCTACTACTAGATTCCCTTCCAATACTTAATTATTCTCTCTCAAGGAACAATCAAGCAAGGATAGATAGACCCATATCATCGTCGATGGATCTTCATTAACAGATTGAAGAGAATCTAATAGATTTACACTTAATTGAACATTATGAAGATGACTCTAGCAATACCTAATCCAATGAAGTATTCATCATAACACATCTCTAGTTAATGAGTTTAGCTACTCATAGCTAAGAAATTCAAAAACACATTCATTAATACCCATTGAATTTAATAATAAGAGTAGATAAATCAAATGCACAATTATCTTTCTACAACTGAAACTTACTAATACCAAAGAAGAAATTAGAGCAGAGTATTTGATGTCACCCAAATTACACCTCGTAATTGAGATATAAAGCGATTGATGTCAAATATAGAACCCAACAAAGGTTGAGGTCGATCCCACAGGTAATATGGAAAGAACTTGAGTTAATGTGAATAGCTATTACTATCGGGTTACTTATTTCCTAAGGGGGAAAAGAAATAAACTACTAAATAAGAGTAAAAACTACTAAATGCTTAAATCAAACTCGGTTTGTATTCAATTAACAACTTGGCTAGGATTCTGTTCGCTAAGACTTAATAACCACAAGGCTTTTACAGTAATGATCTATTCCAGTGTTAACATGCAATATCGGTAAGTTAGGTTCACATAAATGGTTGGTCCCCTATCTAGATGATTATCACCATGCAACTTGGTTCGTATACGGGTGTATGCTTAATTAACCCTTACCCTTAATATCAGATTAGCTATCCCCGGACAAGTTCAAGTTATTAGATGAGGGTTGATTGCCTCAAATCTCCGTTGTTAATCCCTTTTCCCATTCACTACCTCCTTGATCCGATAAGTAAGAATAAGGCGAGTTCTAACGTTTGCAACCGTTAAGAAATAATTAAAAACGGAGGGAAAAACAATACATGTATTAAACCCAATTCAAGAATCACTAAGTGTTTCACCTATGTGTGTTAATTCATCTTGGTTACCACAACCCTAGTTATGGGTTTAGATACTCATGTTTGAATGATCACAATCAGAAAATATTGAATAAATCATAATTGCAACTTACAAATTATCGTAGAAGAAAACCAAGTAAATTGAATAAACCTCCAAACTTGATGAATAAATTCCAATGTTGCTTTTGATCCTCAAATTCAAGTACAAAATTTTAAACCTTGTTTCTTGAACCAAGAATAATAGTACCACACCAAAATCTATTTCAAAAGTAGTAATAATAAACTGTTCGTCGAAAATAAACCTAAACAATATATTTATAGTTCCTAAGAAACCGTTTCCTAATTAAAACTAGAAATCAGGTCGTCAGAGGTAACGATTCATTAGACCTTTGATGAGTCATTCTTTGTTTAAAAAAGTCATTCTCAGAATCAAGCCCATTCGTGGAAATGGGTCACCTAACAACTCGTTGTGCCTGGGTACGAGTCATTGGCCTCTCATGGTCCAGCCTCCTCAATCTTGCATTGCACCCTACGAGTGGCTCCAGAGATCTCCTAACGAGTCTTTGGTCAGACAACGGCTTGTAACGTCGTCCATTAACTTCACTGGTTACTTCTTCAATAATTCATCTCCTAGTCTTCACGACTGGCTTCACGACTCGTTACCAGGTGTAACGAGTCATTCCTTCCACCCGTTAAGTACACTGGTCCTGCATCTTCAAAACTTAATATTTGCCCATGAACTCAGCAACGAGTCATGTGATCTTGGGCAGAATTATATGCCCAAGTGATACTCAAATTCTTCATTTCGTCTTTGTTATCTATCGTTATTTGTGCATTCTCATGTGATTTGTAGTTAAAATGTGAATTTATACTAACCAACATGATTAGTGTTGTTTAGCATGTAAAATGGAATTTTGGGAAGCTAAAATACATATTGGTAAAAATCGGGAATGGACTTGGAAGCAAGGAGTGGAAAAGGTCAAGGAAGAGCAGCAAAAATAAGGGCTCCGCAATGGAGCTGTGTCACGCTGCCATCGCGGAGGCATTCTGCCTTGGGTGATTTAATTTTGGCCATTTCCAGTGAAGCCTTGCGTTACCTCCGTGACACGGAGGCAATGCCACGCGATGCAAGCCGTGGCATGTTGAGTACAATTACTTGGGACATCAATTTCAAGTGTAGGTGCGCTATTGCACTGTGACACGTTGTCCAGGCTCCGCGATGCATGCCGTGGCACGCCAAGGTGAAAAGTTTGAGGAGCCAAATTCCAAAGAGGGTCCGCGATACCCCTGTGGCACGGAGGGAGTGCTCCGCGATACACTCCGTGCCACGTTGCTTGTCATTCCGGGAAAAATTCCCACTAATATAAATAGCACACTTAGGTTTTATTTTAAACATTCTGACTTGGTTGAGCAAGAACGTGGGTTACAGGCAGTTGAGGGGACAAAAATTCTAGGGTTCTTCTCTATCTCTTTCTCTTTTATCTCAATTGTTTGTATGATTTATACTCATTGGATGATGTTTAATCTACAAATGAGTTGCTAAATTCACTTCTTGCTGAGGTTAAGAACAATTGTAGTGGAATGTAATTGTTGATCATTTTAGTTTTCATCTTTTCTTCAATGGTTGTTCTATCAATTCTTGTTCTTACTGCATTAATGTATGGACAATGTTAATGTATATCAAAGAAATCCAATTTTGATTTTGAAAAGGAAAGAAATTGGAAAGATGGGAATTGGTAGGATATGATCTCTTCTTAGTTTGGAAAAATTGAGAATTGATTTACACTTAGAATAGAAATATATCTGAAAGTCTTATTAGTCAATTAAGGAATCGGTTTTGTATGGCTAGAACATGAAATTTTTTTATCACAGAAATGTAGATTGAAGGTTCATGATTCTTAAGTTGGATAGGAGACGAAAGTTCCAATCCATAGGCAATAATTCTTGAGTAGCAACCGAAGGAAAGATTAACTGAATTGTATCGATAGATTAATTCCCTGCATGTTCGTTTTAACCTCAGCTTTCTCATTACTATTTTTCAGACTCACTTTATAATTTTGCATTAGATTCTTATTAATTAGTAAACTCAAACTCTAAAAATATTATTTATTTGGTTTTCTGCATTTTTAAAGATATAGTTCAATAACACTTAAGTTAATTAGTACCGTAGCTTAGTCCCTGTGGGATCGATACTTGGCTTTACTTAAGCCACTTTACTACTTGTTCGACCACGTGCACTTGCGTGTAGTCACCACAGAAGCCGAACAAGTTTTTGGTGCCGTTGCCGGGGACTGAAAATTGGTAAATTGTTTTCTTAGTGTTAGTTTACAGTTTCTCTATAAGTGCTGACAACTTGATCTTAGCCTGTCTTTTGCAGATATTGAATTCTGTTGAACACTGGCAAGAGACAAGGAGTTGGTGGATTCATACATAGAGCCGGAAAGACAATTTCATCGTCAAAGAAGGGAAGCTCTAGAGAAAAAGCTACAATTGCTCAGACAGACAATCCTGGAGCAACAACAGAATCCACCACTTGTGAGGGCAGTGTTAGTGCCCGAGGAAATGGCAGCTGTGTCGGTTCGCGAAGTAGCAATCCCACATGCTAACAATTTTACATCAAGTATTCGCAGACCAGATCCAGGAGGGAGGTTTGAGATTAAACAGAACATGGTACAATTGCTGCACACCAGCGGGCAATTCACAGGTCTCCCTCACGAAGATCCACAACAACATCTCCAAAAATTTTTGGAGATAAGTGACACTTACATTCCCGCTGGAGTATCATCCGATTACGTAAGGCTTACATTATTCCCATTTTCATTATTGGGGGAAGCAAAGAGGTGGTTGAAAGCTGAACCACCTAACTCTATCACCTCGTGGGATGATCTTGCAAGAAAGTTTCTGATACGGTTCTTTCCATTCGGGAAAATAGCAAGACTTAGAAGTCAGATTCTACGTTTTAAACAAAGAGAGGGTGAGAATCTGTATCAAGCTTAGGAAAGGTTCAAATCATTGCTAAGGGATTGTCCTCACCATCACCAGTCCAATGATGTGCTGGTGCATACTTTCATAGAGGGTTTGGAGCCCCACACAAAAGTTTTTCTAGACTCAGCAGCTGGGGGACAAGAATTAGAAAATACTTATGAGGAGCTGTGTACTTTGTTAAATCGTATTTCGCAGGGAAATCCAGAGTGGAATGCGGACTCTTCTAGAGGAGGAACAAGGAAAGCGGCAGGAGTCTTTGAAGTTGATGGTTTTACAGTGATCACTGCACAGATAGCTGCATTGCAAAATCAACTCAACACCCACTTCAGCAATATGAGCTTGAATCAACCTCAAGCCCAGTTAATGTAGTGCAACAGATTTGGTGTGAAGTATGCGGTAGTAATGAACACTCAGCTGAGTGTTCTGGTACGAATCCTGATTCAGTGAACTTTGTTGGTAATGTACAGAGAAATAATCACCAACAGTATGGCAACAACTACAACTCTAATTGGAGGAGTCACTCGAATTTCTCTTGGGGTAGTAACAGCCATCAAGGGAAGAGCTCGAGTCAGGGGGCGCAGAGAAATCAAGGAGGGCAGCAGAACTATCAGTCGCAATACAGAAGAAACAATGCACCTCCTCCACCACCATCACCCAGCATTGAGGAAATGTTCAAAACGATAATAGCTAACAAAGCTCAATTGCAGGCTGACTATGTGAATTGGCAGCCGATGTAAAGAACAATCAGTTAGCTACAAAGGCGTTGGAGTACCAGTTTAGATAACTAGCTGGAGCTCAAAACACCAGGCCAAGAGGAGGATTACCAAGTGACACTGACCCGAATCCCAAGCAGGTTAATGCAGTGACCACAAGGAGTGGTTTACAACTCAAGGAGGTGAAACCAGAAAGACCACCTCAGCAGTGAGGAGCAGTGGAGAAAGATAGGGAACATGATGATGAGAGGGGGAAGGATAAGGCGGCGGAAGCATAAAGACCACCACCCCCATTCCCTCAAAGATTAAAGAAACACAAGGAGGAAGCTTGTTTCAAAAAGTTCATGGAGGTGCTTAAACAGGTACACATTAATTTACCTTTGGTTGATGTTTTGCAGGGAGTGCCTCAATATGCAAAGTATATCAAGGACATCGTAGCTAACAAAAGCAGATTGACGGAGTATGCTACGGTGGCGCTTACTGAGGAGTGCACTTCCTGGATACAGAACAGGTTGCCAACAAAGCTCAAGGACCCTAGGAGCTTTGCAATTCAAATCACAATTGGGAAAAGTATCCGAGCTCGCGGATTATGCGATTTGGGAGCGAGCATTAAATTGATGCCGACATAGGTGTTCAAGAAGTTGGGGCTGGGAAGTCCTAGACCAACTACAGTAATATTGCAGTTAGCGGACCGCTCTTTCGCCAGACCAGATGGCATTGTGGAGGACGTGCTGGTGCAAGTGGGCTCCCTTATCTTCCCGGTAGATTTCATTGTCTTAGATTTTGAGCCGGATGCAGAAGTCCCATTTATTTTTGGACGTCCTTTCTTGGCAACCGGGAGAGCTCTGATTGATGTAGCTGTAGGGCAGCTAACTATGAGAGAATGATAAAGTGGAGGTATTTGATGTATATAAGGCCATGAAGCTTCCGGACATATAAGAGGAGCTTTTAGCAATCAATGTGCTAGACCAAGCAGAAATTCTTCAGATTGTTGATTCTCGAGATCCATTGGAAAGAGCGTTGATGAGCTCCAATCATTTCAGAGATAGAGATACTTATGAGATGGTGCAAATGTTAAATGAACCAAAGTGGTATCTCAGGAAGCATGACTTTCATCCTTTAATGAGGTCCCTGGAACCATTGCCGAAACAATCTATTGAGGAAGCACCAAAAATGGAGTTGAAAACATTGCCTCCCTATTTAAAATATATCTTTTTGGGGGAAGATGACACTTTGCCAGTCATCATCTCCGCAGAATTGATGGAGGCACAGGTAAAGGAAGCATTGGTGGTTCTCAAAAGAAGGAAGAAAGCGATGGGCTATCAAATGTCAGATATTCGGGGTATCAATCCAGCTTTTTGCACACACAGAATTTTCATGGAGGAAGGAGCAAAGCCAACTGTACAACCTCAGCGGAGGTTGAATCCGATGATGAAGGATGTGGTTAGGAAAGAAGTAATTAAGTGGCTTGATGCAGGTTTGGTCTATCCTATTTCGGACAGCGAATGGGTCAGTCCATTTCAGTGTGTTCCAAAGAAAGGAGGGATGACCGTGGTCACCAATGAGAAAAATGAGCTGATCCCTACACACACCATCACAGGCTAGCAGATTTGCATGGACTACAGAAAGCTCAATGAAGCCACAAGGAAAGATCACTATCCTATCCCGTTCATTGATCAGATATTGGACAGATTGGCTGGACAAGAATATTATTGTTTCCTTGATGGGTACTCTGGCTATAACCAAATAGCCATAACACCGGAGGACCAGGAGAAGACTACTTTCACATGTCCTTATGGGACATATGCTTTTGGGAGGATGCCATTTGGTTTATGGAATGCACCTGCCACATTCCAGAGATGCATGATAGTGATCTTCCACGACATGGTGGAAGATTTCGTCGAGGTATTTATGGTTGATTTTTCTGTTTTCGGTAATTCGTTTGCTACTTGTTTGCAGAATCTTGACAGGGTGCTAGCTCACTGTGAAGAATCCAACCTTGTACTCAACTGGGAGAAATGTCATTTCTTAGTCAAGGAGGGTGTCATCCTTGGCTATAAAGTGTCTTGCAAGGGGTTGGAGGTCGATCGTGCTAAGATCAAAGTTATTGAAAAGCTACCACCACCTGTGTCAGTGAAGGGTTTTTGCAGTTTTCTCGGGCATGCAAGGTTCTACAGACGGTTCATTAAGAACTTCTATCAAATTTCTAGACCAATATGCAGGTTGCTAGAAAAAGAGGTGAAGTTCGAGTTTGATGAAGATTGTGTCAAAGCATTCGAGGAGTTGAAGCAGAAATTGATAGAAGCACCTATCCTTATTTCTCCAGATTGGGAACAACCGGTTGAACTGATGTGTGATGCAAGCGATGTGGCTGTGGGAGCTGTATTGGGGCAGCAGAGGAATAGAATTTTTCATTCTTTCATTATGCAAGCAAAACACTGGACGCTGCCCAAGTTAATTATACAGTCACAGAAAAGGAGATGCTAGCATTGGTGTTTGCGTTTGATAAATTCAGGTCCTATTTGGTGGGTTCGAGAGTAGTGGTGTATACCGATCATGCAGTGATTCGGTATCTGTTTAACAAGAAGGATGCAAAGCCCAGGCTGATCAGATGGATCTTGTTGTTGTAAAAGTTTGACCGAGAGATTAAGGACAGAAAGGGAAGCGAGAATCAAGTGGCAGATCACCTATCGCGATTGGAAAGCTGGTCGCATGTGAAGGAAGGTGACAACATCAAAGAGGAGTTCTCGGATGAGAAGCTCTTGGCAATAAGGGAAGCTGAGATCCCTTGGTATGCAGACATAGTGAATTTGCTAGTGAGTGGAGTCTATCCACCGAAGGCTACGACTCAGTAGAGAAAAAAATTGAGGCATGATTGCCGGTATTTTATTTGGGATGAGCCGTACTTGTTTAAGCAGGGACCGGATCAGGTTATGAGAAGATGCATCCGGAGAGCCAGATTGCAGAAGTTTTGAGGAGTTGTCACTCTTCATTGTATGGAGGGCACCACGGAGGCGAGCGGATAACACACAAGGTGCTACAGTCAGGTTTGTTTTGGCCTACACTGTTTAGAGACTCTATGGCATACTTCAAAATGGGTGATAGATGTCAAAGGACAGGCACAATTGGTAGGAGGCAAGAGATACCGCTACAGCGTATATTAGAAGTGGAGATCTTTGATGTATGGGGTATTGATTTCATGGGCCCGTTCTCACCGTTGATTATGTATCAAAGTGGGTTGAAGCAACAGCTTGCCCCAGGAATGACAACAATGTGGTAATGAAATTTGTTAAAAAGCACATTTTCACCAGGTTCGGGACACCCCGAGCCATTATCAGTGATGGAGGGGCTCATTTTGTAAATGCAAGTTTCAAAAACTTGCTAGCTAAGTATGGGGTGCGCCACAAGGTGGCAACAACATATCATCCCCAAACTAGTGGGCAAGTGGAGGTGTCGAACAGAGAAGTGAAGCAGATTCTCCAGAAAACAGTGAATGCACAACGTAGTAATTGGTCAAGAAAACTCGACGATGCATTGTAGGCTTATAGAACTGCTTACAAGACACCAATTGGGACTTCTCCGTACAGATTGGTCTATGGAAAGGCGTATCATTTGCCGGTGGAGCTAGAACACCGAGCTTTTTGGGCTGTGAGGAAATTGAACATGGATCTAGAGCTAGCGGGTAAGAAGAGGTTAATGCAACTAAATGAACTTGATGAGTTTTGTTGGAATGCTTATGAAAGTGCCAAGTGCTACAAAGAGAAAACAAAGAGGTGGCACGATAAGCATATGGTGCATCGGATATTCGAGCCGGGGCAGAAAGTGTTGCTTTTCAATTTAAGATTGAGGCTGTTTCTAGGAAAATTGCGGTCCAAATGGTCAGGGCCATTTGAGGTAGTGAGAATGACCCCGCACGGGGCGGTTGAGTTGTGGCAAGAAGATCGAAGTGCCACGTTCTTGGTTAATGGGCAGCATTGTAAGCATTACTGCGGTGAGGACGTTATTCGAGAGAAGACGTCCATCGCTCTAGAGGATGATTGAGCGTAAATGACATCGAGCAGCGATGGTAAACCAGCACGGGACGCAACCCGTGAAATTGTTGTAATAGATTAGTAGAATTAGTTGAGAAAAAAAAAGAGAAAAAGAAAAGTATAAATAGAAAAAAAAATTATTGTTGCGTTGAAACCTATGAATTCTAACCAATTTCTTGTTGTGAAATGATTTTCAGGTGGAACAGAGGGCAAATATGTGAAAAAGCGCAAAGGAAGAAAATCGAGGTGAGAAAAATAAAAAGTGGCAAGACAGTGACCCTACGCGTTGGCTCCGTGTCACGGAGGAGGGCCTCCGCGTTACCCTCCGTGACACATTGAAGGTATTTCAGATTTTTTAAAATTTCCAGAACACCTATTGATCTTGGACAGAATTATATGCCCAAGTGATACTCAAATGCTTCATTTCTTCTTGTTTATCCATAGATATTTGTACATTCTCATGTGATTTGTAGTTAAAATGTGAATTTATACTAACCAACATGATTAGTGTTGTTTTGCAGGAAAAATGTAATTTTAGGAAGCTAAGATACATGTTGGGAAAAATCAGGAATGGACTCGGAAGCGAGCAGTGGAAATGGTCAAGGAAATGCAGCAAATTAAGGGGCTCCGTGATGGAGCCGTGTCACGCTGCCATCGCAGAGGCATTCTGCCCCAGATGATTAAAATAGGCCAAGTTCCAGTGAAGGTTCGCGTTGGTGCCGTGGCACGTTGGCCAAGCCACACGTTGCACGCCATGGCACGTTGGGCGTAATTAACTAGAGGACCAGATTCCAGTGAGGGTCCGCGTTTGTGGGGTGTCACGGAGGGCAACAGAATTATCAATCTCAATACAGAGGAAACAATGCACCTCCTCCACCACCCACAAGCATTGAGGAAATGTTTAAAACAATGTTAGCTAACCAAGCTCAAATGCAGGCTGATTATGTGAAATTGGCAACAGACATAAAAAACAACCAGTTAGCTACAAAGGCATTGGAGTACCAGTTTGGGGAACTAGCTAGAGCTCAGAACACCAGGCCTAGAGGAGGACTTCCGAGTGACACTGACCCCAACCCCAAGCAAGTGAATGCAGTGACCATAAGGAGTGGTTTACAACTCAAGGAGGTGGAACCAAAAAGACCATTGCAGCAGTCGGGAGCAGTGGAGAATGAGAGGGAACACAATGATGAGAGGGGGAAGGAGAAGGAAGCTGAACCAGAAAGACCACCACCCCCGTTCCCTCAAAGATTAAAGAAACATAAGGAGGAAGCGTGTTTCAAAAAGTTCATGGAGGTGCTTAAACAGGTACACATTAATTTACCTCTTGCTGATATTTTGCAGGGAGTGCCGAAGTATGCAAAATATATCAAGGACATTGTGGCGAACAAAAGCAGGTTGACGGAGTACGCTATGGTGGCGCTTATGGAGGAGTGCACTTCCCGGATACAAAATAGGTTGCCCACAAAGCTCAAAGACCCTGGGAGCTTTACAATTCAACTTACAATCGGGCAGAGTATCCGAGCTCGTGGATTATGTGATTTGGGAGTGAGCATTAACTTGATGCCGACAACGGTATTCAGGAAGTTGGGGCTAGGCAGTCCTACACCAACGACAGTGATCTTGCAACTAGCGGATCGTTCTTTGGCAAGACCAGATGGCATTGTGGAGGACGTGCTGGTGCAAGTGGGCTCCCTTATCTTCCAGGTAGACTTCGTTGTGCTGGATTTTGAGCCGGATGCGGAAGTCCCATTTATTTTGGGACGTCCTTTCTTGGCGATCGGGAAAGCGCTGATTGATGTAGCTACAGGGAAGCTAACCATGCGAGCGCATGACAAAGTAGAGGTATTTGATGTATTTAAGGCCATGAAGCTTCCGACCATACATGAGGAGCTTTCAGCAATCAGTGTGCTTGATTAAGCAGAAATTTGTCAGATTGTTGAATCGCAAGACCCATTGGAAAGAGCGTTGATGAAATCAGATCATTTTGGAGATAGAGATGCTTATGAAGTGGTGCAAATGCTGAATGAGCCACAAAGGCATCACAGGAAGCAGGAATTTTAGTCTCTAATGAGGTCTCTGGAACCATTGCCGAAACCATCTATTGAGGAAGCACCAAAGCTGGAATTGAAAGAATTGCCTCCCCATTTAAAATATGTCTTTTTGGGGGAAGATGATACTTTGCCAGTCATCATCTCCGCAGAATTGAAGGAAGCACAGGAAAAGGAAGCATTAGTTGTCCTCAGAAGAAGGAAGAAAGAAATGGGCTGGCAAATGTCAGATATTCAGGGTATCAATCCAGCTTTTTGCACACACAGAATTTTCATGGAGATAGGAGCAAAGCCAACTATTCAGCCTCAGCGAAGGTTGAATCCGGCAATGAAGGAGGTGGTTAGGAAAGAAATAATTAAGTGGCTTGATGCAGGTGTGGTCTATCCTATCTCGAACAACGAATGGGTTAGCCCCATTCAGTGCGTTCCAAAGAAAGGAGGGATGACCGTGGTCACCAATCAAAAAAATGAGCTGATCCCTACACGAACCGTCACAGGCTGGCGGATTTGCATAGATTATAGAAAGCTTAATGAAGCCACAAGGAAAGATCACTATCCTATCCCGTTCATTGATCAGATATTGGACAAGTTGGCTGGACAAGAATATTATTGTTTCCTTGATGGGTACTCTGGCTATAACCAAATAGCCATAGCACCGGAGGATCAGGAGAAGACTACTTTCACATGTCCTTATGGGACATATGCTTTTAGGCGGATGCCATTTGGGTTATTCAATGCACCCGCCACATTCCAGAGATGCATGATAGCTATCTTCCACGACATGGTGTAGGATTTTATCGAGGTATTTATGGATGATTTTTCTATTTTCGGTAATTCATTTGCTACTTGTTTGCAGAATCTTGACAGGGTCCTAGCTCGCTACGAAGAATCCAACCTTGTACTCAACTGGGAGAAATGCCATTTCTTAGTCAAGGAGGGTATCGTCCTTGGCCATAAAGGGTCCTATAAGGGATTGGAGGTCGATCGTGCTAACATTGAAGTTATTGAGAAGCTACCACCACCTGTGTCGATGAAGGGTGTTCGCAGTTTTCTCGGGCATGCAGGGTTCTACAGACGGTTCATCAAAAACTTCTCCAAAATTTCTAGACCATTATGCAGATTGCTAGAAAAAGAGGTGAAGTTCGAGTTGGATGATGAGTGTGTCAAAGCATTCGAGGAGTTGAAGCAGAAATTGATAGAAGCACCTATCCTTATTTCTACGGATTGGGAACAACCATTTGAACTGATGCGTGATGCAAGCGATGTGGCTGTGGGAGCTGTATTGGGGCAGCGGAGAAATAGAATCTTTCATTCTATTCATGATGCAAGCAAAACACTGAACACTGCCCAAAGTAATTATACAGTTACAGTGAAGGAGATGCTAGCATTGGTGTTTGCGTTTGATAAATTCAGGTCCTATTTTGGTGGGTTCGAGAGTAGTGGTGTATACCGATCATGCAGCGATTCGGTATCTATTTAACAAGAAGGATGCAAAGCCCAGGCTGATCAGATGGATCCTGTTGTTGCAAGAGTTCGACCTAGAAATTAAGGACAGAAAGGGGAGCAAGAATCAAGTGTCAGATCACCTATCGTGATTGGAAAGCCGGACACATGTGAAGGAAGGTGATAACATCAAAGAGGAGTTCCCAGATGAGCAGCTCTTGGAAATAGGGGAAGCTGAGGTTCCCTGGTATGCAGACATAGTGAACTTGCTAGTAAGTGGAGTCTATCCACTGGAGGCTATGGCTCAGCAGAGAAAAAAATTGAGGCATGATTGTCGGTATTTTATTTGGGATGAGCCATACTTGTTTAAACAGAGACCGGATTAGGTTATGAGAAGATGCATCCCGGAGAGCCAGATTGCAGAGGTCTTGAGGAGTTGTCACTCTTCATTGTATGGAGGGCACCACGGAGGCGAGCGGACAGCGCACAAGGTTCTACAGTCAAGTTTCTTTTGGCCTACACTGTTCAGAGACTCTATGGCATACGTAAAAATGTGCGATAGATGTCAGCGGACAGGCACAATTGGTAGGAGGCAAGAGATGCCGCTGCAGAATGTACTAGAAGTGGAGACCTTTGATGTATGGGGCATAGATTTCATGGGCCCGTTCCCACCGTCATTTGGTAATTGTTACATCTTGGTGGCCGTTGATTATGTATCAAAGTGGGTGGAAGCAATAGCTTGCCCCAGGAATGACAACAAGGTGGCAACAAAAATTGTGAAAAAACACATTCTCACCAGGTTCGGGACACCCTGAGCCATTATCAGTGATGGAGGGGCTCATTTTGTCAATTCAAGTTTCAAGAAGCTACTAGCTAAGTATGGGGTGCGCCACAAGGTGGCAACAACATATCATCCCCAAACTAGTGGGCAAGTGGAGGTGTCGAACAGAGAGGTGAAGCAGATTCTCTAAAAAACAGTGAATGCACAACGTAGTGATTGGTCAAGCAAACTCGATGATGCGTTGTGGGCTTACAAAACTTCTTACAAGACACCGATTGGAACTTCTCCATACCGATTGGTCA
Source organism: Datura wrightii (assembly GCA_035772735.1). Lineage (NCBI taxonomy): Eukaryota > Viridiplantae > Streptophyta > Magnoliopsida > Solanales > Solanaceae > Datura > Datura wrightii. The sequence continues at coordinate 84,888,014 of JASDFA010000006.1, read as the reverse complement.
ATGGTAAAGCGTGTCATCTGCCAGTGGAGCTAGAGCACCGAGCTTTCTGGGCCGTGAGGAAATTGAATATGGACTTAGAGCTAGCGGGAAAGAAGAGGCTGATGCAAGTCAGCGAACTTGAGGAGTTTTGTTGGCATGCTTATCAGAGTGCCAAGTACTACAAAGAAAAACCAAAGAGGTGGCACGACAAGCATGTGGTGCATCGTATTTTCGAGCCAGGGCAGAAAGTGTTGCTCTTCAATTCAAGATTGAAGCTGTTTCCTAGGAAGATGCGGTCCAAATGGTCAGGGCCATTTGAGGTAGTGAGAATGACCCCACACGGGGCAGTAGAGTTGTGGCAAGAAGATTGAAGTGCCACGTTCTTAGTCAATGGGCAGCGATGTAAGCATTACTGGGGTGAGGAAGGTAGTCGAGAGAAGACATCCGTCACCCTAGAGGATGACTAAGCTTTAATGACGTCGAGCCGTGATGGTAAACCAGGCGCTGCACGGGAGGCAACCCGTGAAATTGTTATAATACTTGAGGAGAATTAGTAGAAAAGTAAAAAAAAGAGAAAAGAGAAAAATAGAAAAATAAAAATAAAAACAAAAGTTGTGTTTTAGGTTGAAACCCATGAATTCTAACCAATTTCTTGTTGTGAGATGAATTTCAGGTTGAACGGAGGGCAAAAATGCAAAGGATCACAAAGGAAAAATCGAGGTGAGAAAAATAATAAAAAGTGGCAAAACAGTGAGCCTGCGCGATGGCTCCGTGTCACGGAGGAGGGCCTCCGCGTTGACCTCCGTGACACGTTGGGGTGTAATTCTAGAATTTTTAAAATTCTAGAACACCTCCGCGTTGGCTCCGTGTCACGGAGGGGGTGCTCCGCGTTACCCTCCGTGACATGTTGAGGTGTTAATCGCGTCGGGTCACACCGGGTCGCCGGGTGACCCGCACGAAAATCCTCCTTTTTAACCCCGAATTCCCTCATTTTTTCCTCATTTCTCATCTCTTCCACAACAAACACCCAAAAATCCCCCCTTCCCCGACGTGACACGGACCTAGGCACGAGTTTTCTTCAACTTTTCATGGATTTCATCGAATTAAAGGTATGTTCTTTAACTTCATCTCAATTCTTGTCTAATTTTTTCGATTTTGAGCATGTGAGGTGAGTAAACCTTGCCCTAATTGTAAATTGAGCTTGAATTCAATTAAGTTATTATTGATTGATGTTCGTAGTATCATTTTGATTGTATGAACTCGATAGATACATGCTTGATCGAATTTTGGTGAAATATGTAGTTAGGGTTAGAATTTGATTGCAAAGAAACTAAATGTGATTGAAAATGTGAAAATTATGGGTTGGGCATGTTGGGTAAAGTGAATTGTGTTGTGCTTGATGTGAATATGCCAAATAAACAACGGATTTTCGGGAGAATGAAATAGTTGAATTGCATAAAAATTGGTGAATTGCATAGGTTGTGTTGAGAAAATTTTTGCTAAGTGCTATGTGATGTAATGGTATCGATGGTGATATTGTGATTAGCTATACGAAGTATGAGTAGTATGTAGAATTTATTCCATCGAATTCTCTAAATGCACGAGGCATGTTATTGTTTTTTTGTAAATTGGAAAGTGAGAATTGTCTTGCCGTAATATCATAATTGTGGCTAAGGACTAAGTGTGGGGTGACCTAGCTTAACCCAACCTTAGTCGAAGCTAATTTTTATTTGAATAACATTGGGACTATCTGTTTGATTCGACAGGAACAATGGCGAGCAGACAAGACAAAGGAAAGGGCGCATCTACATCGGGCGCCGGGAGGAAAAGAATTAGACTGGGAACAGCAGTCCCAGCAGCACCAGCGGTTCCGCGCGGCCAACACCGTCAATACGGAACCCGATGGATGATGGACGAAGGGAATAAATGGTACGCAAAGCACAAGGAGAACAAATACTTCCCCGAGGAGCACATTGCAAGGGAGCCGTTTGATCTTGGGCAGATTTATATGCCCAAGTGATACTCAAACGTATCATTTTCGTCTTGTTTAGTGTGTAATGTGTATACATTTTCATGTAATTGGTAATAAAATGTGAATTTATACTAACCAACATGATTAGCATTTGTTTGCAGGTGAAATATGATTTTTAGGAGCTAAAATGCATGTTGGGACAATATCGGAGTTGGACTTGGATGCGAGCACGGAAAAGACATTGGAATGCGCAATGTAAAGGGGCTCTGCGATGGAGCCGTGCCACGCTACCATCGCGGAGGCACACTGCCTGGAGGGTGATTTAATTGGCAATTTCCAGTGAAGCCTCGCGACAGCTCCGTGGCACGGAGATAAGCCTCCGCGTTGGCCTCTGTGCCACGTTGAGGCTATATTCCCGAACCCTATATTTCCAGTGAGGGTCCGCGTCCACGCCGTGTCGCGGAGGCAGTGCTCCGCGTTGGCCTCCGTGACACATTGCTTGTTATTCCAGGAAAAATTCCTAATAGTATAAATAGAACACTTAGGCTTATTTTTAAGGAATTCAGACTTGGTGGAGCAAGGACATGGGTTACAGGCAGTTGAGGGACGAAAAAGCTAAGGGTTTTTCTCTCTTTCTTTCTTCTTTCAATCAATTGTTTGTATGATTAACGCTTGTTTTAGGATGATTAATCCACAAATGAGTGGTTAATTCTCTTCCTTGCTGAGGTTATGAACAATGGTGATGAATTTTGATTATTGAATTGTATGGTTTTTTCATCTTCTTCTTCTATGTTGTTCTATTAATTCTTGTTTCTACTGCATTAGTGTGTGGCCGACATTAATGTACATCTAAAAAGTCCAATTTCACTCGAGAGAGCACGAAATTGGAAAGTTGTGAATTAATAGGGTATTGTTCTTAACTTGATTTGGGAAAATTGGGTTTTGATGTGCTTTCCTGATAGAAATATACTTGAAAGCCGTATTAGTCAATTTCGGAACCGGAATTGTAGTGCTAGGTCATGAATTGCATTTGATCACAGAAATGTAGACGGATGGTTTATGATTCTAAAGTGAGATAAATACGAGAGTTTTAATCTCTAGGCTAATTTTCTTGGCTAGCAACATGAAGAGGAGAATAACCAAATTATGATTATAATCAAATTCATTACTTGTTCTTAACCTTGGCATGCTCATATCCATAGTTTCAATTCAAAGTAAATATTTGTTAATAGTTTTAGTATATAATCTATAAAAATAAAATTATTTAACTTTTGGTTACGTTGTTGTCAGCATAATTAGAAGTAAGCTAGAATATAGTATACTTGAGCAATTTTACTTATCCAGAGTCTCCTTGGTTCGATACTTGGCTTACTTAGCCACTTTATTACTTGTTTGACCACGTGCACTTGCGTGTCGGTTTTTAACCCCTATAGCAAACACCCGAACAAGTTTTTGGCGCCGTTGCCGGGAAGACTAGGCAATTGGTGAAATTGTGTTAAGTGTAAATCTACTGTATTTTTGTTTTATTTTCTTAAGTGTTGACAACTTGGTCTTAGCCTGTATTTTGCAGACTTGATTTCTGTGAACACTGGCAAAGGACAAGGAGCTGGTGGAATCTTATACAGAGCCTGAACGTGAATTTCATAGTAAACGCAGAGAAGCTCTACAAAAGAAGCTGCAGTTGCTCAGACAGTCTATTATGGAGCAACAAAATCCACCGGTTGTGAGGGCAGTGTTAGTGCCCGACGAAGCAGCAGCAAGGCCGGTTCACGAGGTGGCAATCCCACATGCCAACAATGTACATTCTAGTATCCGCAAACCAGAGCCTGGACGGAGATTTGAATTAAAGTAAAACATGGTGCAACTTTTGCACACAAGTGGGCAATTTACCGGTCTCCCTCATGAAGACCCACAACAACATCTCCAGAATTTTTTGGAGATAAGTGACACTTATATACCCGCTGGAGTGTCACCTGATTATGTTCGGCTCACCCTATTTCCGTTTTCCTTACTTGGTGAAGCCAAGAGGTGGTTAAAAGCTGAACCACCAAATTCTATATCAACGTGGGAAGATCTTGCACGAAAGTTTTTGATAAGATTTTTTTCCTCTGGTAAAACAGCCAGACTTAGAAGTCAAATTCTAAGTTTCAAACAGAGGTAGGGAGAAAATTTGTATCAAGCCTGGGAAAGATTTAAATCCATGTTGCGAGACTGTCCTCATCATCATCAGTCCAATGAGGTGTTGGTACACACATTTATTAAGGGTTTGGAACCCCATACTAAAATTTTGTTAGACTCAGCAGCTGGAGGGCAAGCGCTGGAAAAGACTTATGAGGAGCTGTACACTTTGCTCAACCGAATTTCACAGGGAAATACAGAATGGAATGCAGATTCATCTCGAGGTGGAGCAAGGAAAGCAGCAGGAGTGCTTGAAGTGGATGGATTTACAGCTATCGCTGCACAGATAGCTGCCTTACAGAATTAGTTGAACAACCACTTCAGCAACATGAATTTGAACCAGCCTTCAGCTTCAGTCAATGCGGTCCAGCAAATGTGGTGTGAAGTGTGTGGTAGCAGTGAGCACTCAGCTGAGTGCTGTGGAGCAAACCCAGATTCGGTTAACTTTGTGGGCAATGCATAAAGAAATCAGCAGCAGTTTGGTAGTGGCTACAACTCAAATTGGAGGAACCATCCAAATTTTTCGTGGGGTAGCAACAACCAACAAGGCCAAAGTTCGGGTCAGGGTATGCACAGGAATCAAGGAGGGCAACAGAACTACCAATCCCAATTCAGAAATCACAATGCCCCTCCTCCACCACCATCACCTACCATTGAGGAAATGTTCAAGACCATGATCGCTAATCAGGCGCAATTGCAGGCTGACTATGTTAAATTGGCAGCCGAAGTGAAGAATAATCAATTAGCGACCAAGGCTCTTGAGTATCAATTTGGGCAATTTGCTAGTGCCCAAAACACAAGGCCCAGAGGAGGAATGCCTAGCGACATGGATCCTAATCCGAAGCAGGTGAATGTAGTGACCACGAGGAGTGGTTTGCAGTTGAAGGAGGTGGAACCGGAAAGACCGCCTCAAAAGTCAGGAGCAGCAGATGTTGAGGAGGAACAAAGTTCTGATAAGGGGAAGACCAAAGAAGCAGAATCAGAAAGGCCTCCACCCCCGTTCCCTCAACAACTCAAGAAACACAAGGAGGAGGCGTGTTTCAAGAAATTTATGGAGGTATTAAATAGGTACATGTTAATTTACCTCTTGTTGATGTCTTGCAGGGAGTGCCAAAGTATGCCAAATATATTAAAGACATCGTGGCCAACAAAAGTCGTTTGACTGATTATGCCACGGTAGCTTTGACAGAGGAATGCACTTCCTGAATTCAAAATAGACTGCCCACGAAGCTGAAAGACCCTTGCAAGTTTTACTATCCAGCTTACAATTGGGCAGAGTATCCGAGCTCGTGGGTTATGTGACTTGGGGGCGAGCATAAATCTGATGCCATCTTCGGTATTCAGAAAGTTAGGTCTAGGGAGTCCTAGACCTACAACTGTAATCTTGCAGCTAGCAGACAGATCCTTAGCTAGGCCGGATGGCATTGTTGAGGATGTGCTTGTGCAAGTGGGCTCCCTCATTTTTCCGGTCGATTTTATTATTCTGGATTTTGAACCAGATGCTAAAGTCCCATTTATTTTGGGACGACCCTTTTTGGCAACCGGAAAAGCATTAATTGACGTGGCTGCGGGTCAACTTACAATGCGAGCACATGACAAGGTAGAAGTGTTCGATGTGTACAAAGCACCCAAGCTCCCGATGGTAAATGAGGAACTCTCGGTGATCAATGTGATTGATCATGGGAAGGCTAATCAAATGAGTGAATCCCGAGAGTTGATAGGAAGACCACCTGATAAGGTTGAGCACTACTGGGGGGAGGACAATGATCGTGAAAAATCATCCATCACCCTAGTGGATAATTGAGCATAAAGGACGTCGAGCCGCGACGGTAAACCAGGCGCTGCACGGGAGGCAACCTGTGAAAACTATTTTTTCTTTTGTTTAGTGAAGTGTAAATAGTTTTTATTTTAATTTTTCTTTTTCTTGATTTAGTATAGATTTTTCGTTTTAGTTAATATTTTTTCATTTTAGTTAGGTAAATCTATTAATCTAACCAATTTTATTTAGTAAGGTGATTTTCAGGTCAACCGGAGAAAAATATGCATGGAATCGGAAAGGAAAAGGCAAGGTATGAAAAAATGAATAAAATGAAGAGAGAGTGCACTGGGGCGTTGGCTCCGTGTCACGGAGGAAGGGCTCTGCGTTACCCTCCATGACACATTGAGGTTAAATCTGAATTTTGTAAAAATTCCAGTGAGCCATCGCGTTGGCTCCGTGTCACGGAGGAGGGGCTCCGCGTTACCCTCCGTGACACGTTGCCCTATATTTAGTGCCGGGTCACACCGGGTTGCCGGGTGACCCGCGTGTTTTTCTTCATTTTAAACCCCGAAAAACCCTTTTTTCCTCCATTTTCTCTCTTCTCCGCGACCAAGCACCTAAATTCCCTCTCCCAACCAACGTGCCACGCTAATAAGCAAACAATTTGTCAAGTTTCATCGGTTATTCAACGTAAAGGTATGTTTTCCTCTACTCTCTCGAGTTTTTGGCAATTTTAGTCAAATTTGAGCATGGGAGGTGAGATAAATCACCCTAAGTAGCAATTTAGCATGATATTGAATTATTCTTTGCTTGATAAATGTTCGGAATCTTGTAATTAGCGTTTGAACTTGTCGATTGCATGAATGATTCGAATGTGATTGTAAAATTGAATTTTAGGGCTTGGGTTGTTGAAATCGAATTGGTTAACTTGCTAAATTGAGGAATTATATGCCGGGGTGTGTTTGTAAATTGAGATAAGTCGTTGTAAATATTGTTTGAAGGTAATAGACGACGAATTCTCTGTTTTTGGAAAAAGGTGGAAATTGTTAAAATTGGTTTGATTATTTGGATTCGCATGTATATAGAATGTTTGTCGTTGTTTTTGTTTGTTGTTTTCGTTGCTAAGTGCGATGGTTGAATTGCTAGCGATGGTAGGATTGGGATTAGATGTATGAAGTCTGAGTAGTACGCTAAAAGTTATACTGTCAAAATTTTTTTGTGAATGCACTAAGGATAAATTGTATAGTTGTTTGTTTTAGTGTAAATAAAGTGATCCTTGCCGTAGTATCGTAAGAGTAGCTAAGGACTACGTGTGGGGTAAACTTAGTTTAACCCAACCTTAGCCGAAGCTAATATGCATTTAGCTTGACATTGTGCTTGTTTATTTATGTTGACAGGTATAATGGCGAGTAGGCAGGATAAGGGTAAAGGTGCTTCTACTTCAGGCACCGGGAGAAAACGACTGAGACTGGGCACTGCTGTCCCAGCTGCACCAGCTGTTCCGCGCGACCAACGCCGCCAATACGGAACGAGGTGGGTGACCGATGAAGGGAAGAAGTGGTATGCTAAACATAAGGAGAATAAGTACTTCCCTGAGGAGGATATTGCACGGGAACCACTAGCACAGGAGTTCCGCCGTATTGTGCAGAGAATTGAGGCAGCTGGGTTCAGCTTTATATTTCAGGAGCCCAAGGAGTGCAACCTACATTTAGTCCGGGAGTTCTATTCAAATTGGAACCTGGACATCAGAAGCCACACAATAAAAATTAGAAGGCAGATTGTCACTCTGGAACCCCAACAATTTAATGCCATCGTTGGAGCGCGGACACAGACGCCCACGTTCTCCGCCAGCTGAACATCACCCCACCATACGCCGATATCAGATGCACTTTGTGTGGGGCTCGGTCCACAGCCCGATGGAGCAGACATAAGGAGAGGGGTTACCACCAGACTCTGCCGTATTCTCAAATGAACAGGGAGGCAAGAATTTGGCTGAAAATAGTTTGTTCGTGCCTGATCCCGGGGGTTCACATGACGGATGTGACCCGGGACCGAGTGTGCCTGGTGTATGCCCTTATGAAAGGGCTAGAGATTAATGTTGGGGCGGTTATCATATCCGCCATGAAGAGAGCCCGACTACACCAGGGCCACAGGTATGGGTTCGGCGGACTCATCACCACCTTTCTCCGGGGCCTCGACGTTGAGGAAGAGGCTTTGGACTACATCCCGCAGTTGGAGCGGAGGGCCCTTGATGTGACAAAAACTAAGGCCCCCGACACCACACACGGGCCAGTGCTGACACTGGGCGAGCGACATGCTCATGACGATCAGTACATGGCTCGAATGTTTGGTATGCAGATGCTTCAGCTCCGGATTGGTGGGAGACCAGCCACAGAGGAGGAGTTATGGTAGCTGGAGCTGGATTACCCATTTGGCGAAAATGCCAGAGCTTTGTGCCGAGTGGGACCAGCCTTCATTGAGCCCGCTGATGATGATGTCCCCACGAACGAGGAGACACGTCGGGAGGACTCTGATGTGGAGTCCGATGACGACGATGGAGGTGACTCAGACATGGGCGATGAGGCAGCAGCACCGGATGAAGAAGTCAAATATTTCGACTGATCAGGGAGTTCCACCACCCGAAATTTTTGTGATTTTTAATTTTTGTGAACACTAGGGATAGGGTTCGATTTAAGTGTGGGGTGGGGAGTAGCTAGGTGCTGGGACCTGGGCTAATCTGCTGTATGTTCTTCCTTTGTTTTGATGTATGTTTTTTATGTTTTCCTGTGGTTGTAAACTGATTTGTATGTGTATCTGTACATATTTTTGTGGTAAATGATGTGTGTTGTGAAAGGTTGTGTTTGCCAGTGCAAATTTTGTAAATTTTGTAAATATATTTTTTTCTTTATCGAAATGATCGATATTTTTAAAATTTTTTTTCAAAATTTTTCGATTTTTATTTTTATTTTTTGGGTTTCTCGAAGTTTGTTTTCGGTTCTTTTACCGAGAATAGTCCCATTGAACCGAAGTCATAGTTAGTGACCGTTCCCTATGATGGATGGATGACGACCGTCTTAAGGGAAATGTAGTCGGTAGGAGTAGTGATTTTAATTTGTTTTCAGTTTTTTTCTTTGGTGGATTGCATCACTGAACCTGTAGTTACTATCTGGTTGTGAAATTTTGGTTGCGTGTTGTAACTGATATTCAAAATGTAAAAGTGATTCATATGAAAGCATGCAATTTTGTAAATATGTTGAGTTACCTAGGCTGTAGAATTCGATTCGGGGTGATTGAGGCTTAATTTTTGAATTCATGTAATTGGCTAATTAAAGAGTCTGTGAATGCATCTTGAATAGAGCATGTGCATAAAGTGTGAAGTGAGGTATTGTTATTCCATGCTATTGTGAAGTGTCTAGAACTTGCCTGGTGTGTGTACAAAACAAAATGAAGGAGGTGTAGTGTTAGAAAGGATGTAGGCATTTCTTTGTTTTTAACCGAGAGTTTCTATATTTTTTTCTTGTCATACTCTCATTTTTATGTGACTGTATACCCTAGTCAGCCCGTTGAGCCTTTAGCCGATTATTTCTTTCTTTTTGTCCAAAAGTGTATAAACTAAGCTTTATTCTTTCTTTTCATGAGCCGTAAAGTCTATACAAAACTCTTAAGCGCTTAAGAAGAAAAGAAAAATTTTTCCCAAAGTGTCAAAGAGTGAGAAGGGTGAAAAGAAAAAGAAAAGCAGAGTGAGGAAAGAAAAGAAAAAGGTGGAGGGTGCACTCATCATAATTAAATGATATTGAGGGTACATGAAAACCCTTTGTGTCATGTCAAGTGTGTTTGATGAAATGGGCCATACGAAAGTAAACCAGCATGAATGGGATGAGAAAAAAAAGAAAAGAGAGAAACAATGTTCATGAGTTTAGGGGAATGTGTTGAAAAGGCGCTTAAGGATGCTAGTGACTATTATTGGCTAATCCAATACATACTAGTTCCATAGCCTCCATTACAACCCATTAAAGTCCTATTTGATCTTACATTACATTTCTTTATATTAGTGGAGTAATACACTAAGGGCAAGCCTATGGGTCATGACATGATGCATGTGAATTCTTTTGGGAGAGAGAGTGAAATTAATTTCTACATGCCCCTACTTGAATGTTTGTGTGTTGCATGAACATAAAGGGGAAGATTCTCTTGAGTTGTGAGGGCACATGCTTGATGAAAGATTGATTTTTGTGTCGGATATCTTGATTAGCTGATTTGCATGAGTTTGCCGATATCGAGAGTTGATTCTTAAAGTCTAGGAAGTCTTAATGTATTAAAGGTCATCGCATTGTTAAGATCATGCATGTTTTCTTGATGATTTACAATATTGAATGATCGGTATGACCGTAGCTTAAATTGTCGCACCATAGTGGCGAAGGTTGGGATGTAATTTGCATGAGTTGTGTATGTGTTGTTCGAGGACGAATAAGGATTTAAGTGTGGGGTAAGTGATCTTGGGCAGATTTATATGCCCAAGTGATACTCAAACGTATCATTTTCATCTTGTTTAGTGTGCAATGTGTATACATTTTCATGTAATTGGTAATAAAATGTGAATTTATACTAACCAACATGATTAGCATTTGTTTGCACGTGAAATATGATTTTTAGGAGCTAAAATGCACGTTGGGACAATATCGGAGTTGGACTTGGATGCGAGCACGGAAAAGACATTGGAATGCGCAATGTAAAGGGGCTCCGCGATGGAGCCGTGCCACGCTACCATCGCGGAGGCACACTGCCTGGAGGGTAATTTAATTGGCAATTTCCAGTGAAGCCTCGCGAAAGCTCCGTGGCACGGAGATAAGCCTCCGTGTTGGCCTCCGTGCCACGTTGAGGCTATATTCCCAGACCCTATATTTCCAGTGAGGGTCCGCGTCCACGCCGTGTCACGGAGGCAGTGCTCCGCGTTGGCCTCCGTGACACGTTGCTTGTTATTCCGGGAAAAATTCCCAATAGTATAAATAGAACACTTAGGCTTATTTTTAAGGAATTCAGACTTGGTGGAGCAAGGACGTGGGTTACAGGCAGTTGAGGGACGAAAAAGCTAAGGGTTTTTCTCTCTTTCTTTCTTCTTTCAATCAATTGTTTGTATGATTAACGCTTGTTTTAGGATGATTAATCCACAAATGAGTGGTTAATTCTCTTCCTTGCTGAGGTTATGAACAATGGTGATGAATTTTGATTATTGAATTGTATGGTTTTTTCATCTTCTTCTTCTATGTTGTTCTATTAATTCTTGTTTCTACTGCATTAGTGTGTGGCCGACATTAATGTACATCTAAAAAGTCCAATTTCACTCGAGAGAGCACGAAATTGGAAAGTTGTGAATTAATAGGGTATTGTTCTTAACTTGATTTGGGAAAATTGGGTTTTGATGTGCTTTCCTGATAGAAATATACTTGAAAGCCGTATTAGTCAATTTAGGAACCGGAATTGTACTGCTAGGTCATGAATTGCATTTGATCACAGAAATGTAGACGGATGGTTTATGATTCTAAAGTGAGATTAAATACGAGAGTTTTAATCTCTAGGCTAATGTTCTTGGCTAGCAACATGAAGAGAAGAACAACCAAATTATGATTATAATCAAATTCATTACTTGTTCTTAACCTTAGCATGCTCATATCCATAGTTTCAATTCAAAGTAAATATTTGTTAATAGTTTTAGTATATAATCTATAAAAACAAAATTATTTAACTTTTGGTTACGTTGTTGTCAGCATAATTAGAAGTAAGCTAGAATATAGTATACTTGAGCAATATTACTTATCCAGAGTCTCCTTGGTTCGATACTTGGCTTACTTAGCCACTTTATTACTTGTTTGACCACGTGCACTTGCGTGTCGGTTTTTAACCCCTATAGCAAACACCCGAACACCGTTGGCACAGGAATTCCCCAGAATTGTACACCGGATTGACGCTGCCGGGCTGAACTTCATCTTTGAAGAGCCTAAGGAGTGCAATCTCCACCTGATTCGGGAGTTCTACGCCAACTAGAACCCGACACTCCGCAGTCACACCGTCAAGATAAGGGGGCAGGTAGTCACCTTTGAGCCCCATCACCTTAATGCCATTTTGGGGGCGCGGGACACAGATGCCCATGTACTCCGGCAGCCGAACATCACTCCACCATATGCAGATATTAGACTCACTCTGTGTGGAGCCTGTTCTACAGCACGGTGGAGCAGGCATAAGGAGAGGGGCTACCATTAGACGCTGCCCTACTCTCAAATGAACAGGGAAGCCAGAATTTGGCTTAAGATCGTGTGTTCCTGCCTGATCCCGGGGGTGTACCTGACAGATGTCACCCGGGATCGGGTGTGCTTGGTCTACGCCCTGATGAAAGGGCTGGAAATTAATGTTGGGGCGGTGATTATCTCTGCCATGAAGAGAGCCCGTTTGCATCAAGGGCATAGGTATGAGTTTGGTGGTTTGCTGAACACATTTTTGAAGGGCCTCGACATCGAGGAGGAGGCCCTAGACTACATCTTGCAGATGGATAGGCGTGCCTCGGACGTCACCAAAACTGAGGCACTCGACACCACTCACGGGCCAGTTCTCACATTAGCTGAGCGCCATGCTCGGGATGATCAATATATGGCCTGCATGTTCGGATACAGATGCTGCAGTTGAGAATAGGTGGGAGGCCAGCAACAGAAGATGAGCTGTGGCAGCTCGAGTTTCACTACACCTTCGGCGAAAATGCTAGGGCTCTATGCCGAGTGGGCCCAGCTTTTGTGGAGCCCGTTGATGATGATGTCCCCACAGACGAGGAGACACGCAACGATGACTCAGATGTTGAGTCAGATGAGGATAGTGGGGCCGATTCAGATATGCGGAATGAGGCAACGACACCTGACGAAGAAATTGAATATTTTGATTGATCAAGTAGTTTCACCACCTACTCTTGTGCTATGCTGAATTTTGTGAACATTATGGACAGTGTTCGATTTAAGTGTGGGGTGGGAGTAGTTAGGTGCTGGTTGTTTTGTTGTTGTTTATGCTTATGTTTTGTTGTTGTGCCTGTGAAAAAATTATGACCCTGTGATTTTGTTGTTTATGTTTGTATTGTAATTCGGTGTTGTAATTAATGTGAAGCTGTTGTGTGCTGTGTGGAAATGTTGTTAGCTGGTTGTGTAAATATCTTTGTTTTATCCAAATTATCGATATTTTTTAAAAAAAATTTCGTTGAAATATTTTTATGATTGGGTTTCTCGGCGTTTGTTTTCGGTGCTTTTAACGAGAATAGTCCCATTGAACCGAAGTCGTAAATAGTGACCGTTCCCTATGATGAATGGATGACGACCGTCTTAAGGGAAATGTAGTCGATAGGAGTAGTTTTTTTCCTTCTTTTAAATTTTTTTCTTTTGTTTGTTTGTATCCCAAACGTGTCGTTACTTTATTGTTCGAAATTCTTGTTGCGTGTTATACATGATATTTAGAATGCAAAGGTGATTCATATGAAAGCATGTAACTTTGTAAACATGTTGAGATACCTAGACCACAGAGTTCGATTCGGTGTGATTGAGGCTGAATGTTTGAATTCTTGTAATTAGCTGATTGAAGAGTCTGTGAATATGTCTTGAGTTGAGCATGTGCAATGAGTGTGTGGGGAGGTTTCGATTATTCGATGCTATTGTGAAATGTCTAGAACTTGCCTGGTGTATGTACGAAATGAAATGAAGGATGTGTAGTGTAGGAAAGGATGTAGGCATTTCTTTGATTTAAATGAAATTTTTTTTCCATTATCATACCTACCTTGAATGTACACCCTAGTTAGCCCCATTGAGCCCTTAGCCTATTTTTTCTTTCTTTTGTCGAAAAGGTACAAACCGAGCTTAACCCCTTCTTTTCATTATCCGGGAATTTGATCCAAAACTCTTAAGCGCTCAAGAAAAATAATTTTCCCACAGTGTCAAGGAGTGGTAATTGTGAAATGAAAGGAAAAGCGGAAGTGGTGAAAGTAAAGAAAAGATCGAAGGTGCACTTGCCGAATTTAATAAAAGGAAGATATATAACTAATCTTTGTTAGTAAGTCGAGTGTGCATAAAGATATGGGAATAAAAATAAAGAAAGACTTCAAGAATGGGAGGATGAAGGAAGAAACAATGCCCATAATGTGGTGGGATGTATTGAAAAGCTCTTAAGGATGCTAGTTGCTATTCTCTTGTGTTGTGAGGGCACATGCTTGACGAGAGATTGAATTTCGTGTTGGATGTTTTGATCAACTGATTTGCATGAGTTTGCCGAGATCGAGAGTCGATCCTTGAGTTTAGGAGTGCTTAATGTGTTGAATGTCATTGTATTGATGAGACTATGCATATTTTCTTGATGATTTGCTATGTTAAATAATAGGTATAACCGTAGCTTGAATTGTCGAGACAAAGTAGCTATGATTGGGTGTCAATTGCATGAGATGTGAGATTATTGTTCGAGGACGAACAAGGTTTTAAGTGTGGGGTAAGTGATCTTGGGCAGAATTATTTGCCCAAGTTATACTCAAATGCTTCATTTCGTCTTGTTTATCCATAGATATTTGTACATTCTCATGTGATTTGTAGTTAAAATGTGAATTTATACTAACCAACATGATTAGTGTTGTTTTGTAGGAAAAATGTAATTTTAGGAAGCTAAGATGCATGTTGGGAGAAATCGGGAAGAGACTCGGAAGCGAGTAGTGAAAAAGGCTCAGGTTATGCAGCAAATTAAGGGGCTCTGCGATGGAGCCGTGTCACGCTGCCATCGCGGAGGCATTCTGCCCCGGATGATTAAAATAGGCCAAGTTCCAGTGAAGGTTCGCGTTGGTGCCGTGGCACATTGGCCAAGCCACGCGTTGCACGCCGTGGCACGTTGGGCGTAATTAACTGGAGGATCGGATTCCAGTGAGGGTCCGCGTTTGTGGAGTGTCACGGAGGCAGTGCTCCGCGATGCACTCCGTGACACGTTGCTTGTTATTCCGAGAAAAATTCCCACTAGTATAAATAGCACACTTAGGTTTATTTTTAATTATTCTGACTTAGTTGAGCAAGAACGTGGGTTACAGGCAGTTGAGGGGACGAAAATCTTAGGGTTCTTCTCTATCTCTTCCTCCTTTAATTCAATTGTTTGTATAATTTACACTCATTTAATGATGTTTAATCCACAAATGAGTAGCTAAATTCACTTCTTGCTGAGGTTAAGAACATTTGTCGTGGAATGTAATTATTGATCATCTTGGTTTTTTGTCTTTTCTTCTATGGTTGTTCTATTAATTCTTGTTCTTACTGCATTAATGTTTGGCCAATATTAATGTATATCTAAAAAATCCGGTTTCCGCTCGAAAGAGAAAGAAATTGGAAAGTTTTGAATTGGTAGGATATGATCTCTTCTTGGTTTGGGAAAATTGAGAATTGATTTACCTTCAGAATATAAATATATTTGAAAGTCATATTAGTCAATTAAGGAATCGGTTTTGTATGGCTAGAACATGAATTTCTTTTTATCACAGAAATGTAGGTGGAAGGTTCATGATTCTTAAGTTGGGTTAAATACGAGAGTTTTAATCCATAGGCAATAATTCGTGACTAGCAACCGAAGGAAAGATTAACTGATTTGTATCAATAAATTGCTTTCCTGCATGTTCATTTTAGCCTCAACATGCTCATTACTATAGTTTAGACTCAATTTCTACATTTGTTTTAGATTAGTTTAAATTAGGAAACAAACTCCCAAAATCTTCTTGAAATTGTTGTCTGCATTATTAGAGTTAGAGTTTATTAACGCTTGATTCGATTATTACCTTGGTCCAGTCCCTGTGGGATCGATACTTGGCTTACTTTAGCCATTTTACTACTTGTTTGACCACGTGCACTTGCGTGTAGGCATTTAAAAATACCCCGAACACCTACGCGATGGCTCCGTGTCACGGAGGCAGTGCTCTACGTTACCCTCCGTGACACGTTGAGGTGTAATTCGCGTTGGGTCACCTCGGGTCACCGGGTAACCCACGCGAAAAATCTCCTTTTAACCCCAAATTTCTTCATTTTTTCCTATTCTTTCAATTCCTCCGCGACCCAGACCCAAAATTCCCTTCTCCCCCCAACGTGACACGGACCTAGTGATCAAATTCCTTCGAGTTTTCTTCAATTTCATCAAAGTAAAGGTATGTTCTTGAATTTTTCCTTATTATTGATCAAACTTTCGATTCTTGAACATGTTTTGTGATGAAACCTTGCCCTAAGTAAGAAATAATATTGAAATCAATTGAGTTATGATTGAATGATGTTCATAGTATCGTGTGAGTAGATTAACTTAATGGTTGCATGTTTTGTTGAAATTCTTGCGATATTGATAGCTAGGGTGGAGGATTGAATAGGAAGAAGACAAAATGCTTGAAAATGTTGATAAATTGGGTTGTGCATGTTGGGTGATGTGAATTATGTCGTGATTAATGATGAATATGCTAAGTAGACAAGGGAATTTCGAAAAAAATGAAATTGGTGAATGACATAGGTTGTTGAGAACAAAAATTTGGTTAAGTGCTATGATGATATAATGGAAGCGATGGCGATATTGTTATTCGTTGTACGAAGTCTGAGTAGTACATAGTAATTATTCCATCGAATTATATGAAGGCACTAAGAATGTTGAACGTAAAGATTGTGAAATCATGAATGTCTTGCCGAATTGTTTTAATTGAGGCTAAAGACTAAGTGTGGGGTGATTCAGTTTGTCGGATGTCTTGATCAGTTGATTTGCATGAGTTTGCCGAGATCGAGAGTCGATTATTGCGTCTAGGAGGTCTTAATGTGGGGTATGTCATTCTATTGATGAGATCATGCATGTTTTCTTGATGATTTGCTAGATTAAATAATCGGTATAGCCGTAGCTTGAATTGTCGAGCCAAAGTAGCTATGCGTGGGTGTCAATTGCATGAGATGCGAGAGTATTGTTCGAGGACGAACAAGGTTTTAAGTGTGGGGTAAGTGATCTTGGGCAGAATTATATGCCCAAGTGATACTCAAATGCTTCATTTCGTCTTTGTTATCTATCATTATTTGTGCATTCTCATGTGATTTGTAGTTAAAATGTGAATTTATACTAACCAACATGATTAGTGTTGTTTTTCAGGTAAAATGGAATTTTGGGAAGCTAAGATACATGTTGGTAAAAATCGGGAATGGACTTGGAAGCAAGGAGTGGAAAAGGTAAAGGAAGAGCAGCAAAAATAAGGGCTCCGCGATGGAGCTGTGTCACACTGCCATCGCGGAGGCATTCTGCCTCGGGTGATTTAATTTTGGCCATTTCCAGTGAAGCCTCACGTTACCTCCGTGACACGGAGGCATTTCCACGCGATGCAAGCCGTGGCACGTTGAGTACAATTACCTGGGACATCAATTTCCAGTGTAGGTGCACGATTGCACCGTGACACGTTGGCCAGGCACCGCGATGTAGGCCGTGGCACGCCAAGGTGAAAAGTATGAGGAGCTAAACTCCAGATAGGGTCCGCGATACCCCCATGGCACGAAGGGAGTGCTCCGCGATACACTCTGTGCCACGTTGCTTGTTATTCCGGGAAAAATTCCCGCTAGTATAAATAGCACACTTAGATTTTATTTTAAACATTCTGACTTGATTGAGCAAGAACGTGGTTACAGGCAGTTGAGGGGACGAAAATTCTAGGGTTCTTCTCTATCTATTTCTCTTTTATCTCAATTGTTTGTATGGTTTATACTCATTGGATGATGTTTAGTCTACAAATGAGTGTCTAAATTCCCTTCTTGCTGAGGTTAAAAACAATTGTAGTGGAATGTAATTGTTGATCATTTTAGTTTTCATCTTTTCTTCAATGGTTGTTCTATCAATTCTTGTTCTTACTGCATTAATGTTTGGCCAATGTTAATGTAGATCAAAAAAATCCAATTTTGATTTTGAAAAGGAAAGAAATTGGAAAGATGTGAATTGGTAGGATATGATCTCTTTTTAGTTTGGGAAAATTGAGAATTGATTTACATTCATAATAGAAATATATCTGAAAGTCTTATCAGTCAATTAAGGAATCGGTTTTGTATGGCTAGAACATGAAATTCTTTTATCACAGAAATGTAGATTGAAGGTTCATGATTCTTAAGTTGGATAGGAGACGAAAGTTCCAATCCATAGCAATAATTCTTGACTAGCAACCGAAGGAAAGATTAACTGAATTGTATCGATAAATTAATTCCCTGCATGTTCGTTTTAACCTTAGCTTGCTCATTACTATTGTTCAGACTCACTTTATAATTTTGCCTTAGATTCTTATTAATTAGTAAACTCAAACTCTAAAAATATTATTTATTCGGTTGTCTGCATTTTTAAAGATATAGTTCATTAACACTTAATTTAATTAGTACCATAGCTCAGTCCCTGTGGGATCGATACTTGGCATTACTTAAGCCACTTTACTACTTGTTCGACCAGGTGCACTTGCGTGTAGCCACCAAACAGCCGAACATCCTGCTAAGTGCGAATGACTCGTGAAGTGCCTGGTAGCCTCCTGTTCAGTTGTTTTAAGCATTAATTTGCCCATTTCACTTCTGAACCTGTTTTCCTGCAACATTAAACACTAAATGCATCATACCTACATAAACATACCCGGGATGTGCATAGTTTCTTGATTTTAAGTGTCGAAAGTGCCATAATATCACGACACATCAACACCCTCAACTTAGAACTTTTGCATTTCCTCAGTAAAAAACAAAATGAAATAAAATAAACTAAACTACTTCGACGCTTTAATCAAAAGAACTCTAGAAAACTTATGGCAGTCACATTTATTCATCAAATCGAATTTTCTAACTCCTTCTTCATCATATCAAATCAAATCACAATGCATATGCAAAATTTCCAACCATTACACAGAGGAATCAAAACATGGAAAAACACTGCCACCTGTAACCACGCACATAAATCCATAACACTAACCTAGATAATTCACAGATGATTTTGTTGACCACATGCTCTTACCTCAAAGGAGTACCATACTCACACATGTGTATATGATTATTTCGATATATTTCTCTTGGGACTAGGTAAGATTTACTCGGTCTCACAAAGAAATTCTAACTGTGTGCATCCAATGCCATAGGCTTGCCTTTACTTTCAATACCTCAATTTTCACACAAGTAGCTAGGATTGCAAAAGAGGGGAAATCGGCCACATTAAAATTACCTTCTGGGGAGGTCCGTTTGATATCCAAAAACTGCTCAGCAATAGTCGGACAAGTGGGGAATGTTGGGGTGAACCAGAAAAGTTTGGGTAGAGCCGGATCTAAGCGTTGGCTAGGTAAGCGTCCTGGTAGAGGAGTAGTTATGAACCCTGTAGACCATCCCCATGGGGGTGGTGAAGGGAGAGCCCCAATTGGTAGAAAAAAACCCACAACCCCTTGGGGTTATCCTGCACTTGGAAGAAGAAGTAGAAAAAGGAATAAATATAGTGATAATTTGATTCTTCGTCGCCGTAGTAAATAGGAGAGAAAATCGAATTTAATTCTTCATTTTTACAAAAACTTTACAAAAAAAAAAATAGGAGTAAGCTTGTGACACGTTCACTAAAAAAAAATCCATTTGTAGCCAATCATTTATTAAAAAAAATTGATAAGAATTATGGGCGAACGACGGGAATTGAACCCGCGCATGGTGGATTCACAATCCACTGCCTTGATCCACTTGGCTACATCCGCCCCCTTGCCTACTTACATTCCATTTTTACATTATTTAAATTCGAAAACAAAAGATTCAAGTTCGAATATTTCTCTTCTTTCTTATTTCAATGATATTATTATTTCAAAGATAAGAATATATATAAAGTCAAAATTAGATTTTTTTTGAAATGAAATAAAATAGTAACATTAGCAACAAGAGGAACAAGTTCTATTTCACCAATTTTAAAGAAATACAAAATAAAAATAGAATACTCAATCATGAATAAATGCAGGCAAATACCCTCTCCTTCTTTTTCTATAATGTAAACAAAAAAGTCTATGTAAGTAAAAATTGATAAATAAAAAGAAAAAAAGAAAGGAGCAATAGCACCCTCTTGATAGAACAAGAAAATGATTATTGCTCCTTTCTTTTCAAAACCTCCTATAGACTAGACTGGGATCTTATCCATTGGTAGATGGAGCTTCGATAGCAGCTAGGTCTAGAGGGAAGTTATGAGCATTACGTTCATGCATAACTTCCATACCAATAGGAATTTCTAGGCTTGTAATGTAGGCTCGGGTTCGGGTATGGTACATAATGGAATTAGCAGCTTAACCCTCCTTGGCACTACACACGTCTTAACTCCACTTTTAACCCTTTTTTTTCTATTTCCTCCCATTTTTACTTTACTTGCTTCTTCTTTTATTTGCATTTGCAACTATGGGTGCGATTCATCTTCTTTCAAGCATTCATTGATGTCTCATTTTTCTTTTCTTTTCTTTTCTTGCTCTTTGACAATAATTTTTATTTCTCTTTTTTCTTTTCATTAGGAATACCGCACCTGCTCTTTCCTTTTCATTACCCAATTCTCATTCCACCCTACTCTTTTTAATCACCCCTATAATAGCCACCCTCAACTTAGGCGATTTTCTTGAGTTGAGGTTCACAGTGTCCAAGGAGGGACCAGGGCCAAAACAGGTTCATTCTTAATAAAAATAGGAAGGTGAATTGATGTAAACAAAAATAAAGGTTGACTTACGCTTAAACATTTGGATCAAGGGATATTTACTCTCTTTTGGTAGGTCTTTTAAGGCTAAAGTGGACTCATAAATAAAAAACAGCCTATAATCCTTTCCTAGTTTCCTATCCTCTATCTTAGTACGACTGGCTAGGCAAGTTCTAGATTGATACACACAACTGAATATAGATTTTAAACCTCACTCACACATAGCACAGGTCAACATTATCACTTCTACTAACTTCTAGTTCAGGTACATCCATACAATGGTAAACATGTTCACAGTTTCAATGTCATGCAAAGATTAACAAAGGTCATACTTGTCGACTTTAACATACACATAAAATTTTTTTAGGAGGGGTATCAAATTATCAGTTCAACAAAAATCAATAATTTAAGCTCTTGACTGCCTTAAGTTCACCTAACTTTCTTTTGAATGACACAAACAAACACAAAAAACATAAAACCCTAAACGTGCCAGTTCTACTAGACATGGAACACCTGAGGAAAAAGATATCCAGCAAGAAAAGCCCTCGAGTTATGTTCAACAAAGATGCACAGGTATCCCTCCCCACCCCCATCAAGAAAAGCATGTGTCGTCCTTGACGCATATATATAAAAAATAGAACTAAGGAAATAGGGAACATACCTGTGACACCTAGGTGTCAGCTACCTATTCGGTGGAGGGTGTAGATACTCCTCCAATGTTATCTCCAATATTACCGGCTTGACCCGGTGCATTTTTAGATCCGAGGAGCTCGTCCCTTCTCCACGAGCTTTCACTACCTCAGTTTTGACTCTCTGTCAAGCCTCTTCTCTCAATATATACAACTATCCATCTCACTCCACTCTCATTTTTGCTGATGGAGTAGAGAAGCATCATCTTCAAAGCTTGCCTCCTCACGAGGCCTTTTTCCTTTATCGTGTGCCATCGGCTCCTTAGTAATGAAATAAAAAACAGACGGTAGCTCTTCTACACTCTCATCATCTATCACAGGAAGCACCGGTGGAGGTACTGTAGCTACTTATCGTAAGGCCAAATTCGGCACCGTAGCTCTGACTGCTCCTAGCTCTGCATACCACTTTTCCAATTCAGGCACCTGTAACTGTGCAAGGCCCTTATCCATTTGTCTCTCGAAAGCATCCAACCGACCATGCACAAAACTTGGTAGTGCCTCCAACTCCTTCAACACCCAAGGCTTTACCTTCTCCATCAAAACTTTAGCCTATAGAGCTGTGTGTGCCTACTGCTTTTTGGCCTTAGCTAGCCGCCCAGCCATATCAACCAAAAATTCATGAGCAATCATAACTAGGTCGGCTGTAGTGGCTCTTGGAGGAGCAACTGGTGGTCTAGGTGCTGCTGCGGTGGATGATGATTAGGGAACTTCAGCAGGTGCGGATGTGTCCGCTGCATCTGTAGCCTCTGGCTGTATACCCAGCTCTCTACCCTCAGTAGGCTCAGCCGCCAAATCAGTGAACTGTGCAACATCGGTCTGCATACCACTGCCAAATACCTCTGCTAATATGGCTGCTCCAGTGGATGTGGCGGACTGACTCCTCACCCTCGAGACTAGGTTTGTCTCATCTCTAATCAACCCAATATCCGTAATCTTATGAACCACTATCCTCTGGTCAACTGATGGAAAATCTGACACTTTTGATTCCAGACAAAGTCTATCAATCAAACACGGGAAGGGAATCATAGTATCGTAATTGATGGCCTGCTCTCTAATCTCTTCAGCAATGTACTGTGGGAAATTAATGGCGTATCCCTCCATAATGCTGGCTACCAATGCCGCTCTGTTAGGTGTGAGAATATTATCATTGCTGGTTGGTACCAGC
Source organism: Datura wrightii (assembly GCA_035772735.1). NCBI lineage: Eukaryota > Viridiplantae > Streptophyta > Magnoliopsida > Solanales > Solanaceae > Datura > Datura wrightii. The sequence continues at coordinate 84,865,560 of JASDFA010000006.1, read as the reverse complement.
CTATGTCACACTAGTGTCCACCAAAATTTAGCTTGAAATTAAGTGTGGCCTTCTTGATCTGCGACTCAGTGCCATGCAACCAGTCAAACAACGGACTTCTTGTGGCGATGACCCGAGATAGCCAAGTGTATTTTCTGATGCGCTCCTCACTATTTAGCTTCTTAGTCTTGACTTTATTTAGCTTGAATAGCCTGTGGTCGAACTCGGCCGTGTTCATTGGGGCATGATAATCTGGCCCATACAGAAGCCTAGAGATTTTCCTCTTAGATATATCCACCGGAGTCTATCGAATCAACACTTGTGTCAAGGAAGGCCTCTTCTTATAGTCTTGACCCCCTAAAGCTAAACGCTGTAGGATGGCTGCGTAGTCTACATTGAATTCTCTGACTAAGCATGGGATGTAGCTTCCTGATGGCCGGTCAACCACCCGAACATGTACTTGTCGAACACTGCGTGCAGCTTTGGAAGGTCCTTAAGTCCTTACCTCCTCGTATATTCTCCTCTTCGGATGTCCTTTATCATTTGGAGCAATGTCTCTGTTATATATAGCCCCCATACCATTAATACACCATCATCTCACGTTACTTGGCTGATCATTGGATGTGTTCGAGGTCTCAGTCAATTCATCATCAGAGTCCCCTTGCTGAGCATGTGACTCATCAACTACCTCTGTGTTTTGCCCAGCTATGGTGCACTCAGGAGCAATTGTGGCTACAGTCATGACATTCTCATCTGTACGAGTGAGTGGATCCCTTGCTAGTGGAGTAGGAGCATCAACTGGGGCTGTAGGATTTGTATTTCATGGAGCCCTAGACCTGGTTGATCTCTGCACCAATTGCTCTTCTGACACTTCATATTCCTCGTCTGAGTCAGTTGACTCTTCGGAGGATGACCACTCATCCCGAAGTCTTCGGTATGACGGTTGACTCCTCTCCGACACTTGTTTATTTGCCGGACCTTTCTTCGGTGTACCCCTTGGAGCCATTGTACCTGTGGAAAAGTTGTTAGTATACCCGATGAGATGAAACAAAAGCACTTATAAACTCCTTCTCAGTGGATATACGAGTGACTCAATGAGTCTTTGCCACTGTCTACGACTCGTTAGGTCCTTCGTTGTCCTGGACCATTCTTTATTCATGTTGGACCAGTGTATTTAACAACTGGTCCCAATGAGTCATTACCAAGGGCAACGAGTCACTAGGTCAGTTGTTAGGTAAAATAATCTCTTGATTTATTTTCCACTCAGGACGAGCTACACAACGAGTCGTTTGGTGATCTAACGACTCGTGATGTAGCTCGTGCTCAAGAGTTTCAGTTTACCTCTACATTCATCTTTATCAACATAATATGTTTCAACTCCATAAACACAAAACATCAATTTCTCGAATCAACACGTGTAAGTTCAATCGTGATTTATTTTTATATTTTACCTAGGATTTATTATCACAATGAGGCAACCATCAATCAATATAAATTATAGCTTGGTATCTGAAGATTCACTACAACATGAGTCTAATAATAATCCATTCTAAGCATAGAGATACTCACAATCAATTATTGAGAATTATACATTGGGTGTTTGCGCGGAGAGTAGAGTGCGATTGTGTGTGCGTGGGACTACTACGAGTGTAATGCGAGGTATTTTCAATTCAGTTGGGGGACGAAGAAGAGGGAAGTTTGAAGTTATAATGGTTCTTGGTTTGAACTCAAGTTAGACTTTGAAAAATAAAAGAAGTCGGGTTTAATATAATTCAATTTAGATTCTACCCTAAATTCTGGCATGGGTCGGGTCGGGGTAGTTTATAAAAATTATAACGACCTATGAAACAATTCGTTATGTAGTTAAAAAAATTGTGTTCCTTTGTGTAGTGACTGGAGTTCAAAAAAACCTACCTGGGACCTAACAAATCAAGCAACGACTCATGGTGTCACCCAATGAGTCGTGGCCTCAGTCGTGGTCCTTGAACTGTTGTAGCTTCATGACTGGTCACTTAACGAATCGTTTGGTATCTCCCAAAGATTCGTGGAGTGAGTTGTTATCACCTTTCTCAATTTTAGTTTTGCCTTAGATCCAGTAGACACGACAGAGGACCTCACGATTCGTTGCCACTGGCAACGACTCGTTTGGTCAACCTTTGTCTGCACTGTTTTATGCAGTTTTGATGACGATCAAGTTAGTGAGTCGTTTAGTGTGGTGACGACTCGTCCTATGCTTTTTGGCACCAGCAACTCCAGTTCAGATTTTTGGTTTTAACTTCAAATTTTCCATCTTCATCACATGCATCCATTAACAAACATAAACACTGCATATTTCTTATGATTACAACTTGGGTTGCCCCCCTAGAAATGCTTGATTTAAGGTCGGGACACGACGCAGGTATTTTGAATACTCATACTTCACCAAAACACCTTCATGGGTTGCCTCCCATGCAGCGCCTGATTTAACGTCGCGGCACAACGCAAGTTCCCCAAGTTACTCAGACTTCATTCAAGGTCCAAAGGTCGACAAGTTTGAGTTCTTCACTTCTCCCCAAATAAGCTTTCACCCACTGACCATTCACTTTGAACCGCTTTCCTTCATGGTTTTCTAGTTCGATTTTCCCATGAGAGAATACTTGGACCAGTCGAAAAGTTCCTAGCCACTTAGACTTCAACTTACTAGGAAACAAACGAAGTCTAGAATTGAATAGTAACACCATATCACCCGCACTGAATTCTCTTTTCTCAATCTTCCGGTAATGCTGAATTTTCATCCTTAATTTGTAAATTTCAAAACTCTCATAGGCTTTCAATTGAAATTCATCAAGCTCATTTAATTGATCAAGCCTAAAGTTCGCAGCTTCGTTCTAATTTAAATTCAGCTTCTTGAGTGCCCACATTGCTTTGTGCTCAAGTTCGACTGGAAGATGACATGCTTTTCCATAAACAAGCTGATATAGAGACATACCAATAGGAGTCTTGAATGCGGTCCAATAATCACATAAAGAATCATCTAGATTTCTTTCCCAATCTATTCGGTTTGCATTCACAGTCTTTTCTAAGATAGTCTTTATTTCTCGGTTTGTGACTTCAACCTGCCCACTAGACTGCGGATGATAGGGTGTTGCCACCCTGTGTTTTACCGCGTATTTCTCCAATAAAGAGCGAAACAACCGGTTACAGAAGTGCGAAGCCCCATCACTAATGATGGCTCTAGGAGTCCCGAATCTAGAAAAGATATTTCGCTTCTAGAACGTTGTGACACTCTTCCCTTCATTGTTTGGAAGTGCAACTGCTTCCACCCATTTCAAAACATAGTCAACAACAACAAGTATGTACTTATCCCGTTTGAGCTCACAAATGGGCCCATGAAATTAATGCCCCATACATGAAATAGCTCAATGACCAGGATGGGAGTAAGAGGAAGCTCATGCCTCCGTGATATGCCTCCTTGCCTTTGACATGCATCACATGCCTTTGCGAAATCATGCGTATCCTGGTGAATGGTTGGCCTATAATACCCACATTACAGAATTTTGTGGGCTGTGCGAATCCCGCCGTGGTGGCCTCCAACAGGGGATGAGTGGTAGGCCTCCAATATACTCAGCATCTCTACCTCAAGCACGCATCTCCAAATAACTCCATCAGCACAAATGTGAAATAAGTAGGGCTCATCCCAGAAAAATTTCTGCACATCAGACATAAACTTCTTCGTTGGTGAAAAGATAAGTGCTTTGGTACAACATCACTCACCAGATAATTAGCAAAGTTTGCAAACCATGGGATGAGATCTTGTGAGGCCGCTAGAATCTGCTCGTCTGGGAATGCATCATCTATGTCATGCTCATCTCTAAGTGCTGCATCAGGTTCCAATCTTGATAAGTGATCCGCCACCTGATTTTCAGTCCCTTTCCGGTCTTTTACCTCGAACTCAAACTCTTGTAGCAGCAGAACCCATCGAATCAACCATGTCTTGGCATCCTTCTTTGCCATCAAATATCTCAAAGTTGCATGGTCTGTGTGGACTATCACCTTAGTTCCAAGAAAGTGTGCCCAAAACTTCTCAAATGCAAAACTATAGCCAACAGCTCATGTTCTGTCACAGTATAATTTTTCTAAGCTGCATTTAGAGACTTGCTAGCATAATAAATTGGATGGAAAATCTTTTCATGCCTTTGGCCCAACACAGCTCCTAGGGCCACACCGCTAGCATCACACATAACCTCAAAAGGCAAAGATCAGTCAGGTGCCACTATAATGGGGGCAGTGGTCAATCTCTCTTTAAGACATTCAAATTCCTTCAGACATGCCTCATCAAAAACAAACTTCACCTCCTTCACGAGTAGTTTACACAATGGATGTGCAATTTTGGAAAAGTCCTTGATGAATCTTCTATAAAAACCTACATGACCCAAAATGCTTCGAACATCTTTCATAGAAATTGGAGGTGGAAGACTAGAAAATACCTCAATCTTGGCTCGGTCCATCTAAATACCCTTACCAAAAATCTTTTGTCCTAGCACTATAACTTTCTTTACCATGAAATGGCACTTTTCCCAGTTAAGCACCAAGTTTGTCTCTTCACATCTCTAAGGCACCTTGCTCAAATGAGCCAAACACTCCTCGAATGAATCACCCCCACAAAAAAATCATCCATAAAGACTTCAATGATGTCTTCCACCATGTCAGAAAATATGGACATCATGCAACGCTGAAAAGTGGCGGGTGCATTACATAACCCGAACGACATCCTCTTAAAGGAAAATGTACCATATGGACAAGTGAACGTGGTCTTGTCTTGGTCTTCAGGGGCTATAAAAATCTGATTGTACACCGAATAACCATCAAGGAAACAATACCATCCTCTACCTATAAGTCTGTCTAACATCTGGTCCATGAATGTCATCGGAAAGTGATCTTTTTGCGTCCAATGATTCAGCCTTCTGTAGTCCATGCATACTCTCCAACCAGTGATTGGTCTTAGAGGAATGAGCTCATTGTTAGCATTTGGGACCAATGTGATTCCTCCCTCTTTTGATACACACTGGACTGGGCTCACCCATTTGCTGTCTGCAACAAGATAAACCACACCCACATCCAACCACTTTATGATTTCTTTCTTGACCACCTTTTGCATAGGTGGTTTCAACCTACGTTGATGCTCAATACTCAAAATACAATCTAGATCCAGCTGGATCTTGTGAGTGCATATATAGGCTGGGATTCCAATAATATCTGCAATGGTCCACCAGATGGATTTTTTGTATCTTTTCAAGATGGAGACCAAAGCCTCCACTTGTCATTCCTCCAAGTCAGCTGCAACAATGACTGGTAAAGTGTTACCAGCTCCCAAAAATACATACTGTAAATGAGACAGGAGTGCTTTGAGCTCCAATACCAGAGGCTCCTCAATAGATGGCTTAGCTGGTGGGGTCACCCAATTCTTTAAATCTAGATCAATCTTCTTTGGAGCAGAAGTATATGACCCCATGTCAACAAGTGAATTAACAATCTGCTCACCCCAATAGATCTCCTCAGCACCAACATCCATCAAAACTGCTGCTAAGTCATCAAGAATCAATAACTCCTCCATAGGCAGAATGGGGAACTCAGGTTCCACTACATCAATTACAGAGACCACCCTCATATCATTTGGTTACTTCATGGATATACACACATTGAATGTCACTTCCTCATTGTTCAACTGGAATTTAAGCTGTCCAGTCTCCATGTCTACAAGAGCACGTCGGTGGCAAGGAATGGTCGGCCCAAGATAATGGGGACCTCAAAATCAACTTCATAGTCCAGGATGAAAAAATCGGCCGGAAATATGAAGGACTCTAACTTCACTAGAACATCATAGAGAATTCCCACCAGATTCTTCACCGTACGATCTGCCATCAAAAGCCGCATTGTAGTCGGTTTGGGGGCTCCCAAGCCCAACTGTCTGAAAACTGCTAATGGCATCAAATTAATACTAGCACCAAGATCACATAATTCCTTAGAAAAATTAAAGGCTCCAATGGTACATGGAATGGTGAATTCCCCAGGGCCCTCCTTTTTTCTGAACAAGAGAATGAGATGCTATTGCACTGAAGTGGTGCAAATTGTCTACAGGTTCAAAACTCACAGTCCTCTTTCTAGTGATAAGGTCCTTCATGAATTTGGCATAGCCAGGAATCTACTCAAGTTCCTCAACTAATGGGATGTTCACAGACAATTGCTTCAACATGGAAATGAACATGTGATACTTCCCATCTTCAACCTTTTTCTTCAACTGCTTTCTTCAATCGCTGTGGAAAAAGGAGGAGAAGGTCTAGGAATCAGTGTGAACTTTTGTTGAGTCTCCTTCTCCTTCTCATTGCCAGATCCATGCTCCTTTGCATTAGTAGGAGCAGTCTTGTTACACCCCCTAAATTCTCGACATGTAGATGGCCTATTTGCATGTTGGTTAAGAGTTTTGGAACGCCATACATGCTAGGAAAAGGCCCGGGGAAAGACCAGATAAGAAATCCGTCGAACCATCGCGGGAGGAGCCGAGGCAGAACCCCTCCGTGATGGCAACGTGCCACGGAGGAAGGGCCTCCACATTGGCTCTGTGTCACGGAGGCCCTGTCCAGGTGTTCGGTATGTTTGCTATATGGTTAAAAATTGACATGCAAGTGCACGTGGTCAAACAAGTAGTAAGTGGCTTAAGTAAGCCAAGTATCGAACCAAGGAGACTCTGGATAAGTAAAAATTGCTCAAGTATACTATATTCTATCTTACTTCTATATATGCTGACAACAAAGTAACCAAAAGTTAAATAATTTGTTTATAAATTATATACTAAAACTATTAACAAATATCTACTTTGAATTGAAACTATGGATATGAGCATGCCAAGGTTAAGAACAAGTAATGAACTTGATTATAATCATAATTTGGTTAATCTTCTCTTCCTGTTGCTAGCCAAGAACATTAGCCTAGAGATTAAAACTCTTGTATTTAATCTCACTTAAGAATCATAAATCATCCGTCTACATTTCTGTGATCAAATGCAACTTATAACCTAGCAATACAATTCCGGTTCCTAAATTGACTAATATGGCTTTCAAGTATATTTCTATCAGGAAAGCACATCAAAACTCAATTTTCCCAAATCAAGTTAAGAACAATACCCTATTAATTCACAACTTTCCAATTTCGTGCTCTGTCGAGTGAACTCGGACTTTTTAGATGTACATTAATGTCGGCCACACACCAATGCAGTAGAAACAAGAATTAATAGAACAACATAGAAGAAGAAGATGAAAAACCATATAATTCAATAATCAAAATTCATCACCATTGTTCATAACCTCAGCAAGGAAGGAAATTAGCCACTCATTTCTGGATTAATCATCCTAAAACAAGTGTTAATCATACAAACAATTGATTGAAAGAAGAAAGAAAGAGAGAAAAACCCTGAGCTTTTTCGTCCCTCAACTGCCTGTAACCCACGTCCTTGCTCGACCAAGTCTGAATTAATTAAAAATAAGCCTAAGTGTTCTATTTATACTAGTGGGAATTTTTCCCGGAATAACAAGCAACGTGTCACGGAGTGCATCACGGAGCACTGCCTCCGTGACACGGCGTGGACGCGGACCCTCTCTGGAAATTTAGGGTCCGGGAATAAAGCTTCAACGTGGCACGGCATGCAACGCGGAGGCTTGCCTCCGTGCCACGGAGCTGTCGTGAGGCTCCACTGGAATTTGACTAATTATTCATCCTCCAGGCAGAATGCCTACGCGATGGTAGCGTGGCACGGCTCCATCGCGGAGCCCCTTTAATTGGTGCAGTCCACTGCCGTTTTCGTGCTCGTATCCAAGTCCAACTCCGATATTGTTCCAACATGCTTTTTAGCTCCTTAAAATCACATTTTTCCTAAAAAACAATGCTAATCATGTTGGTTAGTATAAATTCACATTTTATTACCAATTACATGAAAATGAATACACATTGCACAATAAACAAGGCGAAAATGATACGTTTGAGTATCACTTGGGCATATAAATCTGCCCAAGATCACTTACCCCACACTAAAATCCTTGTTCGTCCTCGAACAACAAATACACAATTCATGCAAATTACATCCCAACCTTCGCCACTATGGTGCGACAATTTACGCTACGGTCGTACCGATCATTCAATATTGTAAATCATCAAGAAAACATGCATGGTCTTACAATGCAATGACCTTTAATACATTAAGACTTCCTAGACTTAAAGAATCGACTCTCGATATCGGTAAACTCATGCAAATCAGCTAATCAAGATATCCGACACGAAAATCAATCTTTCATCAAGCATGTGCCCTCACAACTCAAGAGAATCTTCCCCTTTTTGTTCATGTGACACACAAACATTCAAGTAGGGGCATGTAAAAATTAATTTCACTCTCTCTCCCAAAAGAATTCACATGCATCATGCCATGACCCATAGGCTTGCCCTTAGTGTATTACTCCACTAATATAAAGAAATGCAATGTAAGATCACGTAGGACTTTAATGGGTTGTAATGGAAGCTATGGAACTAGTATATATTGGATTAGCCAATAATAGTCACTAGCATCCTTAAGCGCCTTTTCAACACAATTCCATCAACTCATGGACATTGTTTCTCTCTTTTCTTTTTTCATCATCCCATTCATGCTGGTTTACTTTCGTATGACCCATTTCCTCAAACACACTTGACACAACAACAAAGGTTTTTCATGCACCTTCATTATCATTTAATTATAACAAGCGCACCCTCCACCTTTTTCTTTTCTTTCCTCACTCTGCTTTTCTTTTTCTTTTCACCATTCTCACTCTTTGACACTTTGGGAAAATTTTTGTTCTTCTTAAGCGCTTAAGAGTTTTGTATAGACTTTACAACTAATGAAAAGAAAGAATTAAGCTCAGTTTATACAATTTTTGGGCAAAAGAAAGAAATAATAGGCTAAAAGCTCAATGGGCTGACTAGGGTATACAATCACATAAAAAGGAGAGTATGGCAAGAAAAAAATAGAAACTCTCGGTTAAGAAAGAAATGCCTACATCCTTTCCAACACTACACCTCCTTCATTTCGTTTTGTACACACACCAGGCAAGTTCTAGACACTTCACAATAGCATGGAACAATAATACCTCACTTCACACTTCATGCACATGCTCGATTCAAGATGCATTCACAGACTCTTTAATTAGCCAATTACATGAATTCAAAAATTAAGCCTCAATCACACCGAATCGAATTCTACAGCCTAGGTATCTCAACATATTTACAAAATTGCATGCTTTCATACAAATCACTTTTACATTTTGAATATCAGTTACAACACGCAACCAACATTTCACAACCATATAGTAACTACAGGTTCCGTGATGCAATCCACCAAAGAAAAAAACTGAAAACAAATTAAAATCACTACTCCTACCGACTACATTTCCCTTAAGACGGTCGTCATCCATCCATCATAGGGAACAGTCACTAACTATGACGTCGGTTCAATGGGACTATTCTCGGTAAAAGAACCGAAAACAAACTCCGAGAAACCCAAAAATAAAAATTGAAAAATTTTGCAAAACATCGATCATTTCGATGGACAAATATTTACAAAATATTTTAATATGTACAAAATATTTTGGCAAAATTTTAAAAATATCGATCATTTCGATAGAGAGAAAAAAAAATAAATTAAGAAAATATTTACAAAATTTTTTACAGACTTAGCTGACAACCACAACATTTCACACAACACACATCAATAACCACAATTATGTATAGATACATACCAGTTTGCAATTCACAACAAAGGGAAACATACATACAAAACAAAACAGAGGAAAGCATACAAGCACACCAGCCCAGCCCCAGCACCTAACTACTCCCCACCTCACACTTAAATCGAACACTATCCCCAGTGTTCACAAAAATTAAAAATCACAAAATTTGGGTGGTGGAACTCCCTGATCAGTCAAAATATTCAACTTCTTCATCAGGTGCTGCTGCCTCATCGCCCATGTCCGAGTCACCTCCATAGTCGTCATCGGACTCCACATCGGAGTCCTCCCGACGTGTCTCCTCGTCCGTGGGGACATCATCGTCAGTGGGCTCTAAAAAGGCTGGCCCCACTCGGCATCGAGCCCTGGCGTTTTCGCCAAATGGGTAATCCAGCTCGAGTTGCCATAGCTCCTCCTCCGTGGCTGGTCTCCCACCAATCCGAAGCTGGAGCATTTGCATTCCGAACATCCGTGCCATGTACTGGTCGTCACGAGCATGTCGCTCGCCAAGCGTCAGCACTGGCCCGTGTGTGGTGTCAGGGGACTTAGTTTTGGTCACGTCAAGGGCCCTCTGCTCCAACTGCGGGATGTAATCCAAAGCCTCTTCCTCGACGTCGAGGCCCCGGAGAAAGGTGGTGATAAGTCCACCGAACCCATACTTGTGGCCCTGGTGTAGTCGGGCTCTCTTCATGGCGGATATGATGACCGCCCCAACATTAATCTCCAGCCCTTTCATCAGGGCATACACCTGGCAGACACGGTCCCGGGTCACATCAGTCATGTGCACCCCCGGGATTAGACACGAACAGACTATCTTCAGCCAGATTCTGGCCTCCCTGTTCATTTGAGAATACGGCAAAGTCTGGTGGTAACCCCTTTCTTTATGTCTGCTCCATCTGGCTGTGGATCGAGCCCCACACAATGTGCGTCTGATATCGGCATATGGTGGGGAGATGTTTAGCTGGCGGAGAATGTGGGCGTCTGTGTCCCGCGCTCCAATGATGGCATTTAATTGCTGGGGGTTCCAGAGTGACAATCTGCCCTCTGATCTTGATTGTGTGGCTTCTGATTGCCGGGTTCCAATTTGCATAGAACTCTCGGACTAGATGTAGGTTGCATTCCTTGGGCTCCTGAAATATGAAGCTGAGCCCAGCTGCCTCGATCCTTTGCACTATGCGGGGGAACTCCTGTGCTAGTTGTTCCCGTGCAATATGCTCCTCGGGGAAGTATTTATTCTCCTTGTGTTTGGTGTACCACTTCTTCCCTTCATCGGTTACCCACCTCATTCCGTATTGGCGGCGTTGGCCGCGCGGAACTGCTGGTGCAGCTGGGACTGCTGTGCCCAGTCTAAGTCTTTTTCTCCCGGTGCCTGAAGTAGATGCACCCTTACCCTTATCTTGCCTACTTGTCATTTTACCTGTCAACACAAATAAACAAGCGCAATGTCAAGCTAAATAAATATTAACTTCGGCTAAGGTCGGGTTAACCAAGTTTACCCCACACTTAGGCCTTAGCTATGGTTACGATACTACTGCAAGAATCACTTTATTTACACCAAAAACAAACAACTATACAATTTATACTTAGTGCGTTCGCAAAGAAAAATTCGACGGTATAACTTTAGCGTACTACTCAGACTTCATAAAGTTAATCCCAATCACTACCATCGCTAGCAATTCAACCATCGCACTTAGCAAAGAAAACAACAAAACAAAAAAACAACAACAAAAATTCTATATACATATGAACCTATATAATCAACCCAATTTGAACAATTTTCAGCATTTTCCCAAAAACCCGAGAATTCGTCGTCTATTACATTCAAACAATATTCTACAACGACTTATCTCATTCAATACATACAACCCGACATATATTTCACAAATTTAACAAGTTACCAATTTCGAATTCAACAACCAAGCCCTAGAATTGAATTTCGCAAGCAAATTCGAATCATTCATGCAATCGACAAGTTCAAATGATCATTACAACAATTTCGAACAGTTATCAATCAAGGAATAACTCAAATTCATGCTAAATTTCGACTTGGGGTGATTTAGTTCACCTCCCATGCTTAAATTCGAATAAAATCGACAAAAACTTGAGAGAGAATCGGAAAACATACCTCGTAGTTGAATAATCGAAGAAAACTTGATAATTCTTTGCTTTATACCGTGGCACGTTGGTGGGAGAGGGGTTTTGGGTGTTTTGTCGCGGAGAAGTTTAAAAATGAAGGGAAAAGGGGGGTTTTCGGTGTTTAAAATGAAGAAAACACGCGGGTCACCCGGCAACCCGGTGTGACCCGTCACAAATTATAGGGCAACGTGTCACGGAGTGCATCGCGGTGCACTGCCTCCATGACACGGAGCCGTCGCGATAGCTTACTGGAATTTTTAAAAATTCCAGATTAAACCTCAACGTGTCACGGAGGGTAACGCGGAGGTCCTCCTCCGTGACACGGAGCCATCGCCCCAACTCACTGTCTCTGTATTTTATTCATTTTTTCATACCTCGCCTTTTCCTTCACGATTCTGTGCACATTTTTCTCCGTTTCACCTGAAAATCATTTCACTAAACAAACTTGGTTAGATTAATAGATTTCAAAAACTAAAATACAATAATACTAACTAAAACAAAAATTTTGTACTAAATCAAGAAAAAGGAAAATAAAATAAAATCTATTTACACTTTACAAAATGAAAAGAAAATTTTTTTTCACGGGTTGCCTCCCGTGCAGCGCCTGGTTTACCGTCGCGGCTCGACGTCCTTTATGCTCAATTGTCCACTAGGGTGATGGACGATTTCTCACGATCATTGTCCTCCCCCCAGTAGTGCTCACCCTTATCTGGTGGTCTTCCCATCAACTCTCGGGAATCATTCATTTGTTTAGCATTCCCATGATCAATTACATTGATCACCGAGAGTTCTTCATTCACCATCGGGAGCTTGGGTGCTTTGTACACATCGAACACCTCTACTTTGTCATGTGCTCGCATTGTAAGTTGACCCGCAGCTACGTCAATTAATGCTTTCCCAGTTGCCAAGAAGGGTCGTCCCAAAATAAATGGGACTTCCGCGTCTGGTTCAAAATCCAGAACAATAAAATCTACCGGGAAAATGAGGGATCCCACTTGCACAAGCACATCCTCAACAATGCCGTCCGGCCTAGCTAAGGATCTGTCTGCCAACTGCAAGATTACGGTTGTAGGTCTAGGACTCCCTAGACCTAACTTTCTGAATACCGAAGATGGCATCAGATTTATGCTCGCCCCCAAATCACACAATCCACGAGCTCGAATACTCTGCCCAATAGTAAGCTGGATAGTAAAACTTCCACGGTCTTTTAGCTTCGTAGGCAGTCTATTTTGGATCCGGGAAGTGCATTCCTCCGTCAAAGCTACCGTGGCATACTCAGTCAGATGACTTTTGTTGGCCACGATGTCTTTAATATATTTGACATATTTTGGCACTCCCTGCAAGACATTAACAAGAGGTAAATTAACATGTACCTGTTTAAGCACCTCCATAAATTTCTTGAAACACGCCTCCTCCTTGTGTTTCTTGAGTCGTTGAGGGAACGGGGGTGGAGGTCTTTCTGATTCTGCTTCTTTGGTCTTCCCCCTATCCGAAGTTTGCTCTCCCTCAACATCTGCTGCTCCTGACTTTTGAGGTGGTCTTTCTAGTTCCACCTCCTTCAGCTGTAAATCACTCCTTGTGGTCACTGCATTTACCTGCTTCGGATTTGGATCCGTATCGCTAGGCAGTCCTCCTCTGGGCCTTGTGTTTTGGGCACTAGCAAATTGCCCAAATTGATACTCAAGAGCCTTGGTCGCTAATTGATTATTTTTCACTTCGGCTGCCAATTTAACATAGTCAGCCTGCAATTGCGCCTGATTAGCGATCATGGTCTTGAACATTTCCTCAATGCTAGGTGATGGTGGTGGAGGAGGGGCATTGTGATTTCTAAATTGAGATTGGTAGTTCTGTTGCCCTCCTTGATTCCTTTGCATAGCCTGACCCGAACTTTGGCCTTGTTGGTTGTTGCTACCCCATGAATAATTTGGATGGTTCCTCCAATTCGAGTTGTAGCCACTATCAAACTGCTGCTGATTTCTTTGTGCATTGCCCACAAAGTTAACAGAATCAGGATTTGCTCCACAGCACTCAGCTGAGTGCTCACTGCTACCACACACTTCACACCACATTTGCTGAACCGCATTGACTGAAGCTGAAGGCTGGTTCAAATTCATGTTGCTGAAGTGGTTGTTCAATTGATTCTGCAAGGCAGCTATCTGTGCAGCGATAGCTGTAAATCCATCCACTTCAAGCACTCCTGCTGCTTTCCTTGCTCCACCTCGTGATGAATCAGCATTCCATTCTGGATTGCCCTGTGAAATCCGGTTAAGCAAAGTGTACAGCTCCTCATAAGTCTTTTCCAGCGCTTGCCCTCCAGCTGCTGAATCTAGCAAAATTTTAGTATGGGGTTCCAAACCCTCAATAAATGTGTGTACCAACACCTCATTGGACTGATGATGATGAGGACAGTCCCGCAACATGGATTTAAATCTTTCCCAGGCTTGATACAAATTTTCTCCCTCCCTCTGTTTGAAGCTTAGAATTTGACTTCTAAGTCTGGCTGTTTTACCAGAGGGAAAGAATCTTATCAAAAACTTTCGTGCTAGATCATCCCACGTTGAGATAGAATTTGGTGGCTCAGCTTTTAACCACCTCTTGGCTTCACCAAGTAATGAGAACGGAAATAGTGTGAGCCGAACATAATCAGGTGACACTCCAGTGGGTATATAAGTGTCACTTATCTCCAAAAAGTTTTGGAGATGTTGTTGTGGGTCTTCATGAGGGAGACCGGTAAATTGCCCGCTTGTGTGCAACAGTTGCACCATATTCTGCTTGATTTCAAATCTCCCTCCAGGCTCTGGTTTGCGGATACTTGAATGTACATTGTTGGGATGTGGGATTGCCACCTCGCGAACCGGCCTTGCTGCTGCTTCTTCGGGCACTAACACTGCCCTCACAACCGGTGGATTTTGTTGCTCCATAATAGTCTGTCTGAGCAACTGCAGCTTCTTTTGTAGAGCTTCTCTGCGTTTACTATGAAATATACGTTCAGGCTCAATATAAGATTCCACCAGCTCTTTGTCTCTTGCCAGTGTTCACAGAAATCAAGTCTGCAAAATACAGGCTAAGACCAAGTTGTCAACACTTAGGAAAATAAAATAAAAATACAGTAAATTTACACTTAATACAATTTCACCAATTGCCTAGTCTCCCCGGCAACGGCGCCAAAAACTTGTTCGGTATGTTTGCTATATGGTTAAAAACCGACACGCAAGTGCACGTGGTCAAACAAGTAGTAAGTGGCTTAAGTAAGCCAAGTATCGAACCAAGGAGACTCCGGATAAGTAAAAATTGCTCAAGTATACTATATTCTATCTTACTTCTATATATGCTGACAACAAAGTAACCAAAAGTTAAATAATTTGTTTATAAATTATATACTAAAACTATTAACAAATGTCTACTTTGAATTGAAACTATGGATATGAGCATGCCAAGGTTAAGAACAAGTAATGAACTTGATTATAATCATAATTTAGTTAATCTTCTCTTCCTGTTGCTAGCCAAGAACATTAGCCTAGAGATTAAAACTCTCGTATTTAATCTCACTTAAGAATCATAAACCATCCGTCTACATTTCTGTGATCAAATGCAATTTATGACCTAGCAATACAATTTCGGTTCCTAAATTGACTAATACGGCTTTCAAGTATATTTCTATCAGGAAAGCACATCAAAACTCAATTTTCCCAAATCAAGTTAAGAACAATACCCTATTAATTCACAACTTTCCAATTTCATGCTCTGTCGAGTGAACTCGGACTTTTTAGATGTACATTAATGTCGGCCACACACCAATGCAGTAGAAACAAGAATTAATAGAACAACATAGAAGAAGAAGATGAAAAACCATATAATTCAATAATCAAAATTCATCACCATTGTTCATAACCTCAGCAAGGAAGGAAATTAGCCACTCATTTCTGGATTAATCATCCTAAAACAAGTGTTAATCATACAAACAATTGATTGAAAGAAGAAAGAAAGAGAGAAAAACCCTGAGCTTTTTCGTCCCTCAACTGCCTGTAACCCACGTCCTTGCTCCACCAAGTCTGAATTAAATAAAAATAAGCCTAAGTGTTCTATTTATACTAGTGGGAATTTTTCCCGGAATAACAAGCAACGTGTCACGGAGTGCATCGCGGAGCACTGCCTCCGTGACACGGCGTGGACGCGGACCCTCTCTGGAAATTTAGGGTCCTGGAATAAAGCTTCAACGTGGCACGGCATGCAACGCGGAGGTTTGCCTCCGTGCCACAGAGCTGTCGCGAGGCTCCACTGGAATTTGACTAATTATTCATCCTCCAAGCAGAATGCCTCCGCGATGGTAGCGTGGCACGGCTCCATCGCGGAGCCCCTTTAATTGGTGCAGTCCACTACCTTTTTCGTGCTCGAATCCAAGTCCAACTCCGATATTGTTCCAACATGCTTTTTAGCTCCTCAAAATCACATTTTTCCTACAAAACAATGCTAATCATGTTGGTTAGTATAAATTCACATTTTATTACCAATTACATGAAAATGTATACACATTGCACAATAAACAAGGCGAAAATGATACGTTTGAGTATCACTTGGGCATATAAATCTGCCCAAGATCACCAGGCCCAAGTATATAAGCCTCGAACTTCGATTTTTAACTTCATTTTCATCGTTTAATTTCCAAAACACGAAGAGAAACAAAGGGTGCGATGGTTTGTTGATAAATTCCTTCCGATTACGCCGTCAAACGCCGTCCAAACTCAAATTAACTCCAGATACCAAGGTATTAAGCAGTAAGGACCATCCCTACAGATTTAGTTTCATCAAATTCGGCCGGCGAATTGTCGTGTTACCGAGCTAAGGTAAGTGGAATTACTCCAAATTAGTGTCAATATACTCCTATCTCTAAAGTGTGTATTTCTCCCCTTTGGACTTTCGAGAAATAGCGAGTTTTTGATCATTTTTCGATAAGCCTAAGTCTGGGCTATATATATATTGAAAGTGATATTTTCTTCAGAAATATTAGCGTATTTAGTTCTAATTGACATATATATGAATGCAGTTGGGAGAAATAGCAGAAATACTGACCGAACTAGGCCAGTTAGTCGGGAACTCCGAAGCGAAGGTATGTAAAGCTAATTTCCTTCGGCAAGTTAGTAACCCAGTACAATAGATAGCGTGAGGTGTAGAAGAAAGAGTTCAGAAGTCGAGAATTGAGTCTAGTATGAGTTTAGCAAGCGTGTTTTGAATTTAGCAAGCATGTTTATTATGTTATGATATATATATATATTCAGAATAAAAGTTAGCAAAGCAATATCCGACAGTCAGATAATATTCCAAATACAGTGTAGCCAGACAGTCAGATAATATCTCAAATACAGTATAGTTCAGTATGAGAATCAGTATAACACAGAAAAGAGTTCAGAATGAGAAATCAGAGTACAGATAGTATTTTCAGTTTAAACATGCTTGCTATATGTGTGATTATTGTTTGTTGAGACCTGTTTTTGTTGTGAGGGCACCCTTTGAGCGTCCTCGCCGCCCCTGGGTTGGTAACTATGTCGACCCACCGTGAGGGTGGGGATACGCCACTCCAAGGAGTGGTATGCCGTCTGTAGTAGGACGAAGATTGGATGGAGCATTCCCCATATCAGGCTGATCAGCATAGCAGTATGGCTTACCCTGTTGTGCGCTTGCGCCTAGGGGCAGATCACAGATACAGATACAAATACAGATTACAGATTACAGATTATAGTACATGAGTCCTCTGGTCTCAGATACAGTTATTTATATCAGAGGCCATAGCCCGAGCTGGAGACCCAGGGGGCCGGTAGAGGTGCTCGTAGTTAGTAGGCGAGTGGAGTGATTTATTTTTGGATGGTTTTGACCCGGGTAGGGGTATATAGATTGTGTGTTGGTTGGCACCTTTCGGCTTATAGGGGCTGGTATAGGTTCTTGTATGTTATATATATATGTATATACATGATATCTATAAGTTGATAGACAGTAGGTCTCCATGACGACGGGTATGATTCTACCTTACCTTCAGTACAGGTAAGCTTATTTCAGATCCTGCTAGTTCAGACAGTTTTAAATATTTCCTGCTACTCAGAATTTACTAGCATTGTTGTTTATATTCAGTTATGTTCAGTTGCTTTGCATACTCGGTACCAGTGGTACTAACGCCCATTTGGGGCGCTGCATTACTTGCCTACAGGTACTCGTAGACGAGGAGTCGATCCCTCGTGATCCTAGCCAGTGCAGAGTCATCAGCTGCTGTCATCCGGAGCTTGATATTTTAGAGGTCTGTATCATTTTCTTTTTTTGTACAGTACGGGTAGGTCGGGGCCCGGTCCCAACCATCTTATCAGTATTCCTAGAGGCTTGCAGTCTGTATATATTTCCCTGTGGTTAGTTGTTCCGGTCGTGTGGGGCCGTGCGTATGTTTAGTTGTTTATGTTGGCCGTGTGAGGCCTTATCTATTCAATAGTGGTGACCTTGCCTGTCACGTAGCTGTTCCGCATTTGTTATATTGAGTTAGAGATAACTAGACAGCATGGTGTCCTTGTCGGCCCGCATAGGTTTCCCTATATGAGTATAATTCTGGTTAGCTGATATTACAGTACAGGTGGCTATAGGCCCAGTCGGCCAGAGGCTGTATTTACAACCATTATATAGCCCGTTGATTCCATGAATCTGAGTTAGAGCCAGCCAGGCACCAGATTTGCTTAGGCTCAGTAGTCTAGCAGTTCAGGTCCTAATAGGGCACCAGGTGCCAGTCATAACCCCCAAGGCGGGGCGTGACAAATTTGGTACTAGAGCAGGTCGTGTCCCAGGGAGTCTGCAAGCCGTTCTAAGTACAGTCTTGTCTATGGATGTGTTGTGCACCACATACTATAGGCAGGAGGCTGCAAGGCATAATAGGATGGTTACTCTTTCTTCATATTCCGTCGTGCCATGGAACAGTACAGTATAGGGTCGACTTCTTAAAACTTATCATATTCTTTGTCTACAGATAAAAATGGCAAACCAGCGACACCCTGCCACAGGTAGAAGGTTGGATACTACAGCAGGAGAAGGCACCAGCAGGATGCCTCAGCTCCATTTAGAATCATCCCGATCTGAGGGCGATATAGAGGCATCATCACAGCCTTCTCAGCAGCCCCCATCTCATCAGGAGCCATTCAGAACGACACCACCTCCGATAGCTCCTGTACCTACGCCATCCGACCAGGAGGTTCGCAGTGCAGTTTTTATGTTGGCACAAATGATGGCCACTCAGAGCCAATCAGTGCCACCTGTGACAGCAGAGCCATTAGGTGGATCTGGCAGTTTGAGGGTTAGGGAATTTTTGGCATTGGGTCCCCCACAGTTCACAGGGTCAGATCAGGCAGAGGACCCCTAGGATTTCCTAGATCAGATGTAGAGAATCTTCCGGGTCATGCATGTGACACCTGCAGAATCAGTTGAATTAGCAGTGTTCCAGTTGAGAGATGTAGCTGTATTATGGTACGAGAGCTGGGAAAGGCTCGAGGAAGAGATGTTGCCCCTCCGACCTGGTCCAGCTTCTCAGAGGCTTTCCTAGACCGTTATTTACCATGGGAGATCTGGCAGGCCCGGATGGATCAGTTCTTGCACTTGGAGCAGGGGGCGAGGAGCGTACGAGAATATGCCCTACAGTTTGACTCCTTAGCCCACTATTCTCCAGCTTTTGTGGACACTATGCCATCCAGAGTCCACCGGTTTATTATGGGTCTAAACCCATAATACATTGAGGCATGCATGACAGTTACATTACGGGAGGATATGGACATTGCTCGGGTGCAGGCCTTTGCCCAGACTATTGAGGGCCTTAGACAGCGGCAGCAGGACAGTTGACAGATAAATCAGGAGCAGTGCCGCAGGGATAGATCAGATGAATTTTAAAGGGAGATTCAGAGAGGACCCAGGCCCCGATTGTCAGACAGGCCCCCTAGACCCCCACCTCCATCACAATAGTAGAGGGGTAAATTTATTTGTCGAGGGCAGTCAAAGTCTGGTGGCAGTTTTTGAACGATGGATTCACCTCAGCAGAGGTGGGTAGAGCAGAGCAGATACACACCCCCACCCTACCCTATTTGCAGCCGACCTCACACCGGAGCTTGTAGATATGGCTCCACAGGGTGTTATATGTGCGGGCAGGAGGGGCACCAGATGAGAGATTGTCTGGCCAGGGGGCAAGGTAGCTGAGATATCCAGGACAGGGGATCCGCAGGGCCACGAGCTCCAGCAGCCTCGGTAGGGCGCAGTCCCTCAGGTTCAGCAGGTAGAGGCCGAGGTAGATCGGGAGCCTCTAGTTCAGGTACGGGCTTAAGCGGTACCTATGCATTACCAGGGAGACAGGACTCAGAGGTGTCTCCAGATGTGGTAACAGGTATGATGACTATTTGCTCATACCCTGCTTATGTACTGATTGATCCAGGGTCCACTTTGTCCTATGTTACCCCATTTGTGGCTAGAAAGTTTAGTGTTGCACCAGAATTGTTACAGCAGCCTTTCTTAGTATCTACACCTGTCGGTGACTCCATTATAGCTAGCAGAATTTATCGAGGGTGTACAATAGAGGTTGCTGATCGTCAGACTATAGTAGATCTGGTAGAACTAGAGATGATTGATTTCGATGCGATTATGGGTATGGATTGGTTGGTGCCATGCTATGCTAACGTAGAATGTTGGACCAAGACGGTCCGATTCCACTTTCCAGGGGAGGCAGTGCGAGAGTGGAAGGGAAACACAGCTACGCCAAAAGGTAGGTTTATTTCCTACCTTCAGGCGAGGAAGTTGATAGCTAAGGGATGTATTTACCACCTAGTCAAGGTTCAGGATGTTCGGGTAGAGTCTCCGACACTCCAGTCTATTCCAGCGGTGAATGAATTCCCTGATGTATTTCCAGATGAGTTACCTGGTATTCCCCCAGAAAGGGAAATAGATTTTGCAATCGACTTGCTACCAGGCACTCAGCCTATATCAATTCCTCCGTATCGTATGGCTCCTGCTGAACATAGAAAATTAAAGGAGCAGCTGAAGGACCTGCTAGATAAGGTCTTTATTAGGCCGAGTACTTCACCGTTGGGTGCGCCAGTTCTATTTGTGAGGAAGAAGGATGGCTCGCTTCGCATGTGTATAGATTACCGGCAGCTGAATAAAGTTACAGTAAAGAATAAGTATCCGCTTCCCAGAATAGATGATTTGTTTGATCAGCTACAAGGGGCCAGATATTTCTCCAAGATTGAGTTACGGTCCGGATATCATCAGGTTCGAGTTCGTGAAAGAGACAATCCTAAAACGGCCTTTAGGACCCGATATGGACACTTTGAATTTCTAGTTATGTCCTTCGGGTTGACGAATGTCCCAGCAGTATTTATGGACCTGATGAACAGCACCTTCAGGCCATACCTGGACCTGTTCGTGATAATATTTATCGATGACATTCTGGTGTATTCTCGCTCAGAGGTACACCACCAGGCCTATTTACGGACAGTGCTCCAGATTCTCAGGGACCGTCAGTTGTATGCTAAATTCTCCAAATGTGAATTTTGGCTGAACTCAGTAGCTTTCTTGGAGCATATTGTGTCGGATGCTGTTATACAGGTTGACACGCAGAAAATAGAAGCAGTAAAAACATGGCCTAGACCTACCACTCCGACCGAAGTCTACAGTTTTCTGGGATTAGCGGGATACTATAGAAGATTTGTTGAGGGATTCTCCACTATAGAAGCACCTCTGACTAAGCTGACGCAGAAAGCAGTAATGTTTCAGTGGACAGAGGCATGTGAGCAGAGTTTCCAAGAATTAAAGGACAGATTAACCTCCGCTCCAGTGTTAGCATTACCGGAAGGTACAAAGGGTTATTCAGTGTATTGTGACGCATCAAGTATTGGGTTGGGTTGTGTGTTGATACAACACGGTAAAGTGATTGCGTATGCTTCCAGACAGCTGAGGAAACATGAAAAGAATTATCCTACCCACGACCTGGACCGCAGTGATCCACGCATTAAAGATATGGAGTCATTACTTGTATGGCGTCCATGTGGATATTTTCACAGATCATAAGAGCCTACAGTATATCTTCACTCAGAGGGAGTTGAATTTGCGACAACGTCACTGGTTGGAGTTGTTGAAAGATTATGACGTGGACATTCTGTATCATCCGGGAAAAGCCAATGTAGTAGCAGATGCTCTCATCCGTAAATCAATGGCAAGTTTGGCGTATTTGCAGCCCGAGCAGCGGAAGTTGGTCAGAGAAATACATCAATTAGCCAGCCTAGCTGTTCATGTAGCAGAAACAGAGGACAATAGAGAGGTAATTCAAAACACCGCTGCGTCGTCATTAGTTGAGGAGGTAATAGAATGGCAATATGAAGATCCTAACCTGGTCCAGCTTAAGGGAAGAATTCAGCAAGGGAAAGCGCCAGATTTTAAGATAACCGAGAATGAAGTGCTGCGATGTAAGGGCTGCCTCTGTGTTCCTGATATTTCAGGGCTCCGCCAGCAGATTATGAGTGAGGTACATTACGCCTGCTATTCTCTCCACCCAGGCGCGACAAAAATGTACCAAGATATCAATGAGATCTACTGGTGGCCAAGTATGAAGAGGGAAATAGCAGAATTTGTAGCTCAATGTCCTAACTGCCAACAGGTAAAGGCGGAACACCAGAAACTAGGCGGGTTAACTCAGGACATAGCTGTGCCTCTCTAGAAATGGGAAGCAGTGAACATGGACTTTGTAGCAGGATTACCCCGTACCAGATATAGACATGACTCCATTTGGATAATAGTTGACAGACTGACGAAATCAGCCTACTTCCTGCCAGTGAAAGCTACTTTCTCTGCCGAGGACTATGCCGAATTATATATCAGAGAAATAGTTAGATTATATGGTGTTCCAGTATCTATTATCTCTAATAGAGGAGCACAATTTATAGCTAGATTTTGGCAGTCATTTCAGAGAGGTTTGGGAATGCAGATTAATTTGAGCACAACATTCCACCCTCAAACAGATGGGCAGGCTGAACGCACTATTCAAATGCTCGAGGATATGCTACGGGTGTATGTGCTAGACTTTGGGGGTAGCTAGGACGAGCATTTGCCACTGATTGAGTTTGCTTATAATAATAGTTATCACTCAGCTATCCAGATGGCGCCCTTTGAGGCACTGTATGGGCGAAAATGTAGGTTGCCAGTTGGCTGGTCTGAAGTGGGAGAGTCAGCACTGATTGGGCCAAATATTATTCAACAGTTAGAGGAGAAGGTAAAGCTTATCAGAGAATGCCTACTGACTGCACAGAGCCGCCAGAAATAGTATGCTGATGTACGGCACAGAGACCTGGAATTTGATGTGAATGATTGGGTATTTCTGAAAGTATCCCCAATGAATGGGGTGATGAGATTCGGTAAGAAAGGTAAGCTCAGTCCGAGATTCGTTGGGCCTTATCAGATCCGGCGGAGAGTAGGCCGAGTGGCATACGAATTGAACTTGCCTCCAGAATTAGAATCTGTTCATCCAGTTTTTCACGTATCTATGCTAAGGAAGTGCATAGGAGACCCTCACAGAGTTGTCCTAGTCCAGGATGTTCAAGTTACGGAGGAGCTGGCCTATGAAGAGGTTCCAGTAGCTATCTTAGACAGACAGATTCGTAGATTGAGAACTAAAGATATTGCGTCTGTCAAGGTACTGTGGCGTAATAAGAACCAAGAAGAGATGACCTGGGAAGTAGAGGAAGATATGAAAACCAGATATCCTCATTTGTTCCAAGCCTAGTAAGATAACAGGTATGTTAGCATTGTTATTTTATATAGTGCCTTGTAGTATATGTATCTCTAGTCTTTTATGAGATGGATACTATAGTATTGTGTGGAGCACCTGTATTGGACTTTTCTGCATTTCAGGTCCATGAGATAGTCCATAATACAGGGGAGACTCTGTCAAAAGTTTTCTAGAAATAACTTGAATAAGTCGAGAATTATTATAAATGGAAGTTCACATTCGAGGACGAATGTTCTTAAGGGGGGAGAATGTTACACCCAGTAAATTCTCGACGTGTAGATGGCCTATTCGCATTTTGGTTAAGAGTTTTTGAATGCCATACATGCTAGGAAAAGGCCCGGGGAAAGACCGAATAAGAAATCCATCGAACCATCGCGGGAGAAGCCGGGGCAGAACCCCTCCGTGATGGCAACGTGCCACAGAAGGAGGGCCTCCGCGTTGGCTCCGTGTCACGGAGGCCCTGTCCAGGCTCAAGTATATAAGCCTCCAACTTCGGTTTTTAACTTCATTTTCATCATTTAATTTCCAGAACACGAAGAGAAACAGAGGGTGCGAAGGTTTCTTGATAAATTCCTTCCGATTACGCCGTCAAACGCCGTCCAAACTCAAATTAACTCCAGATACTGAGATATTAAGAAGTAAGGAGCATCCCTACAGATTTAGTTTCGCGAAATTCGGCCGGCAAATCATCGTGTTACTGAGCTAAGGTAAGTGGAATTGCTCCAAATTATTGTCAATATACTCCTATCCCTAAAGTGAGTACTTTTCCCTTCTGGACTTTCGAGAAATAGCGAGTTTTTGATCATTTTTCGATAAGCCTAAGTCTAGGCTATATATATATTGAAAGTGATATTTTCTTCCAAAATATTAGCGTATTTAGTTCTAATTGACATATATATGAATGCAGTTGGGAGAAATAGCAGAAATACTGACCGAACTAGGCCAGTTAGTCGGGAACTCCGAAGCGAAGGTATGTAAAGCTAATTTCCTTCGGCAAGTTAGTAACCCAGTATAATAGATAGCGTGAGGTGTAGAAGAAAGAGTTCAGAAGTTGAGAATTGAGTCCAGTACGAGTTTAGCAATCGTGTTTTGAATTTAGCAAGCATGTTTATAATGTTATGATATATATATATTCAGAATAAAAGTTAGCAAAGCAATATCCAACAGTCAGATAATATTCCAGATACAGTGTAGCCAGACAGTTAGATAATATCTTAGATACAGTATAGTTCAGTATGAGAACCAGTATAACACAGAAAAGAGTTCAGAATGAGAAATCAGAGTACAAATAGTATTTTCAGTTTAAACATGCTTGCTATATGTGTGATTATTGTTTGTTGAGACCTGTTTGTGTTGTGAGGGCACCCTTTGAGCGTCCTCGCCACCCCTGGGTTGGTAACTGTGTCGACCCACCATGAGGGTGGGGATACGCCACTCCAAGGAGTGGTATGCCGTCCGCAGTAGGAAGAAGATGGGATGGAGCATTCCCCATAACAGGCTGATCAGCATAGCAGTATAGCTTACCTTGTTGTGCACTTGCGCCCAGGGGGCAGATTACAGATACAGATACAGATACAGATTACAAATTACAGTACAGGAGTCCTCCGGGCTCAGATACAGTTATTTATATTAGAGGAAATAGCCCAAGCTGGAGACCCAGGGGGCCGGTAGAGGTGCTCGTAGTTAGTAGGCGAGTGAAATGATTTATTTTTGCATGGTTTTGACCCGGTAGGGGTATATAGATTGTGTGTTGGTTGGCACCTTCCGGCTTATGGGGGCTGGTATAGGTTCTTGTGTGTTATATATATATGTATATACATGATATCTATTAGTTGATAGACAGCAGGTCGCCATGACGACAGGTATGATTCTACCTTACCTTCAGTACAGGTAAGCTTATTTCAGATCCTGCAAGTTCAGACAGTTTTATGCTACTCAGAATTTACTAGCATTGTTGTTTATATTCAGTTATGTTCCGTTGCTTTGCATACTCGGTACCAGTGGTACTAAAGCCCGTTTGGGGCGCTGCATTACTTGCCTGTAGATACTCGTAGACGAGGAGCCGATCCCTCGTGATCCTAGCTAGCATAGATTCATCAGCTCCTATCATCCGGAGCTTGATATTTCAGAGGTATATATCATTTTCTTTTATTGTACAGTACGGGTAGGTCGGGGCCCTGTCCCGACCATTTTATCAGTATTCCTAGAGACTTGCAGTCTGTATATATTTCCCTGTGGTTAGTTGTGCCGGTCATGTTGGGCCGTGCTTATGTTTAGTTGTTTATGTTGGCCGTGTGAGGCCTTATCTAGTCAGTAGTGGTGACCTTGACGATCACGTAGCTGTTCCGCATTTGTTATATTGAGTTAGAGATAACTAGACAGCATGGTGGCCTTGTCGGCCCGCATAGGTTTCCCTATATGAGTATGATTCTGGTTAGCTGATATTACAGTACAGGTGGCCATAGGCCCAGTCGGCCGGATGCTGTATTTACAGCCGTTATATAGCCCGTTGATTCCATGAATCTTAGTTAGAGCCAGCAAGGCACCAGATGTGCTTAGGCTCAGTAGTCTAGCAGTTCAGGTCCTAATAGGGCACTAGGTGCCAGTCATACCCCCCAAGACGGGGCGTGACAAGTCTTTACTGAATCTCCAACCAAAGTTAGATCCTCAGAATCTGCTATCCTTTCATCATTAATTTTTACGGGCTCTTCTATTTCATCAATCATAACCAGCTTCAAAGGATCAACTATCACCTTCCCACTCCTAGTAGTGACCGCCATGTAGTGACTGCCATTTTTTAGATTTTGCACTGTGTTGCTGGGAAGTGTGCCTTTCTACCTCTAATTAATTGCAACCGACATCTAACTCAGCTGCTGCTCAATCTACTTGATTGCCACGACATGTGATTCTGCCTTTTGATTCATACTAGAAATATCAGCGCGGAGCTCCTTAAAATGGCTATCTGTTGTCTCCATCTGCTTATGTACTTTAGACAACATGTGTTCAAACCTTGAACCACTAGAATTTGGCTCATGATTCCTTGGAGGAACATACAAAATGCTTCTATCATTCTTGTACTCATCATGCTTCTTCCAGTCTCCATTATCTCTGTACTGGCCTCGGTTGTAATTGTTATCCTTGTAAAAGTTCTGACCTTGCTTCCCTTGACCTTGACGCCAAGAGTCCTACTTAGACCCTTGGGTGTTAGTCCAGAAACTCGCCCTGTGATCATTCAGATAGTTAGCTTCCTCTTCAGGCTCAGATTCATATCCATCATTTCTCGGGGCCTTTCCCTGAGAACCCACAACATTAACTTTCTTAGCTCCAGCTTCCATTAG
The DNA here is from genome assembly GCA_035772735.1 of Datura wrightii. Lineage (NCBI taxonomy): Eukaryota > Viridiplantae > Streptophyta > Magnoliopsida > Solanales > Solanaceae > Datura > Datura wrightii. Next base: position 84,838,534 of record JASDFA010000006.1, on the reverse strand, counting down.
ATTCTTAGCAAGCAACCCCATAGTTGTTTTAATCTCAGCAATATCTTGGTCACGTTCTTCATCTTTTCTTCTCTATTCTGCAGACATACCAACCGAATAAGAACCAACCAGAATCTCTGACTTTAGTGTTCCAAGAGCGATTGGTTTTGGTGATCCTGTCAAGTAGCACAGCAGCCTCCGCATAAGTGTGGCTCATAAAGGTTCCACCAGAGATGGTATCAACCACCACCTTGGTGTTACCATTCAAAGACCTATAGAAGACCTCCAACAATGTATCATCTAGAATCCAATGATTTGGCACCCTTTTGAGCTTCTTGTGAAACGCAGCCATGTCTCGTGAAGTGCCTCTGAATTTAATTGCCTGAAGTTATATATCTCATCTTTCAAATGTAGCGCTTTGGAAGGTGGGAAGAATCTTTCTAGAAAAGCTCTCTTAAGTTCCCCACAAGTAGTGATAGAATCATTTGGAAGCTCAGCCAACCACATCGTTGCCTCACTCCCTAATAAAAAGGGAAATAACCTCAGTTTGATTGCATCCTAGCTCACTCCCGGTTGTTTGTATGCCTTACAGATACCCACGAAATTTGTCAAGTGATTATGGGCATCATCAGTTGCATGGCCCGCAAATATTCCCTTTACGTTGAGTAGTTGGATCATAGCACTGGTAATATCAAACATTGCCCTAGCAGGCAAAGGGGGAGGGACTATAGCTCCAGTGGCACTGGCTTCGTCTATATTAGCATCATCCTTCTCATTGAAATACCAGTGTCTCTATTGTTCTAGACCTCTTTGCTTTCTAGCTCATTCTGCTTCGGCAACTAGACGTTGCTCTGCAGAAACCCTAGCTAGCTCATGATGTCTCTCCTGAGCTTGCTCCTCAGCCAACATTCTCGTCGTGGCATGGTTCACTATCTCCTGTTCTTGTATGTTGGCCATTCTTATTAGAGTCCTTAGTGTCTGCTCAAGTTCGTGATCAATTGGAACCAGGGGATTTACTTGGCTCCTAGTATTGGGCATGCACAAACCTAAGACCTGTTTAAAACAAAAACAACAAAAGAAAAATAAAAAGGAAATAAGAACCAAAAGTAAAGCAAACACAATTAACAAAATCCTTAGCCATATTCCCCGGTAGCGACGCCAAAATTTGATGTCACCCAAATTACACCTCGCAATTGATATATAAAGCGGTCGATGTCAAATATAGAATCCAAAAAAGATTGAGTTTGATCCCACAGGGAATATAGAAAGAAATTGAGTTAATGCAAATATCTATTACTATCGGGTTACTTATTTCCTAAGGGGAAAAGAAATAAACTACTAAATAAGAGTAAAAACTACTAAATGCTTAAATCAAACTCGGTTTGTATTCAATTAACAACTTGGCAAGGATTGTGTTCCTAAAGACTTCATAACCACAAGGATTTTACACTAATGATCTATTCCGGTGTTTAACATGCAATATCGGTAAGTTAGGTTCTCCTAAATGGTTGCTCCCTTATCTAGATGATTATCACCACACAACTTGGTCCATATACGGGTGTATGCTTAATTAACCCTTACCTTTAATATCGTATTAGCTATCCCCAGACAAGTTCACGCTATTATATGAGGGTTGATAGCCTCAAATCTCCGTTGTTAATCCCTTTTCCCATTTACTACCTCCTTGATCCGATAAGTAAGAATAAGGAGAGTTCTAACGTTTGCAACTGTTAAGAGATAATTAAAAATGAAGGGAAAAACAATACATGTATTAAACCCCGTTCAAGAATCACTAAGTATTTCACCTATGTGTGTTAATTCATCTTGGTTACCACAACCCTAGTTATGGGTTTAGCTACTCATGTTTGAATGATCACAATCACAAAATACTGAATAAATCATAATTGCAACTTGCAAATTATCGTAGAAGAAAACCAAGTAAATTGAATAAAACTCCAAACTTGATCAATAAATTCCAACGTTGCTTTTGATCCTTAAATTCAAGAACAAAATTGTAAACCTTGTTTCTTGAACCAAGAATAATAGTACCACACCAAAATCTATGTCAAAAGTAGTAATAATAAACTGTTCATCAAAAATAAACCTAGACAATGTATTTATAGTTCCTAAGAAACCTTTGCCTAATTAAAACTGGAAATCAGGTCGTCAGTGGTCACGGACTAGGTAAGATTAGACCTTTGACTAGTCATTCTTTGTTTAAAACAGTCATTCTCAGTATCAAGCCCATTCGTGGCAATGGGTCACCTAACGACTCGTTGTGCCAGGGTACGAGTCGTTAGGCCACTCGTGGTCCAGCCTCCTTAATCTTCCAGTGCACCCTAAGAGTGGCTCCAGTGATCTCCTAATGAGTCGTTTGGTCAGACAATGAATTGTGACGACGTCCGTTAACTTCATTGGTTACTTCTTCAATAATTCATCTCCTAGTCTTCACGACTAACTTCACGACTCATTACCAGGTGTAACGAGTCGTTCCTTTCACTCGTTAATTACACTGGTCCTGCATCTTCAAAACTCGATATATGCCTATGAACTCAGCAACGAGTCTTGCTAAGTGCCAATGACTCGTGAAGTGCCTTGCAGCCTCCTGTTCAGTTCTTTTAAGCATTAATTTGCCCATTTCACTTTCGAACTTGTTTTTTTGCAACATTAAACCCAAAACTCATCGTACCTACATAAACATAACCAGAATGTGCATAGTTTATTGATTTTAAGCGTTGAAAGTTTTGTAGAATCATGACACATCAGTATTTTCTACAAGTTTCAATCAAAATCTCCTTCTCTCAGCTAAAAGGAGAGAAATGTTTAGGCTCAAGGTAAGGGTAGGATGAACATTTGGCTATAGTGACTGGATCCTCCCTAATTCTTTTTATGACATGCCTTACATCAATTTTACTTACTCAACCTTCTTTTCCCTTCTTTCCTTGTAAATGCCTTTCATTTATTTCGCTCTCCCCCTTATAACCCCTGTTTTGCTTCCACCCTTAGCCTTATTACCTCAAGAGGGAATATCCATTCACACAAATAGTCTTTTTCCTTTTCTGATTCATCTTTTGGTGCACTTTGACAAAAGGTGATGCTCCCTTCACACTATAATTCTTGTATTCTCCCTTTGTTTTACATACCCCCAAACTTAGGATCTTGCCTCATTTTCACACTTGTTTTTCTCACTCCCTATTTCCTAGGCCTTGAGCCTTACCTAAGCACTTATCTTGTCATTACCATTTTGGGAGAATGGGGGCCAAAGAGGAATTAAGAATGGTCTTAAGGCTTATAATGTGGTTGCCAAGGAAAAGTTGTAAGACTCAAAATTTGTTAACAAGGATTAATGTTCATGGAGGGCATATGGTTAAAGTGGCTGGACAACTAAGGGCCTAAACTCATTTTCTTGGTGCAACTACATCTAGGATTTCGCCTTGAATCACATTTGGGGCAAGTTCTAGATAAGATGTAATGTACGAGATTCATAAGAAATATCCTCGCCACACAAAGAATCACCCTTAGAGGGTCTACAAGAGTCATTTTCCCAAACAAAACATCACATTAGGACATCAAGAAAGCAAACATCATAAGTCAAGCAGGGAATTTACAATATACGACCAAGATTACTATGCTATGGTGTAAACACTTGCTCATTATCTTCATCCTCATGCCCTTGTTTTCACATTTCCAATTCAACACAAGAATTTTTTTTTCAGTTGGTGCCTCTTAAAACAACTTCACAAAAGACTCAAAGTGACATGGCATTTCCCTTAAGAATGTCGCCACTCAATCCATCATCAGGAAAAGCTGATCTTGGGCAGAATTATATGCCCAAGTGATACTCAAATGCTTCATTTCGTCGTGTTTATACATTGATAATTGTACCTTCTCATGTGATTTGTAGTTAAAATGTGAATTTATACTAAGCAACATGATTAGTGTTGTTTTACAGGAAAAATATAATTTTAGGAAGCTAAGATGCATGTTGGGAGATATCGGGAAGAGACTCGGAAGCGAGCAGTGAAAAAGGCTCAGGTTATGCAGCAAACTAAGGGGCTCCACGATGGAGCCGTGTCACGCTGCCATCGCGGATGCATTCTGCCCCGGATGATAAAAATATGCCAAGTTACAGTGAAGGTCCGCGTTGAGGCTGTGGCACGTTGGCCAAGCCCCGCGTTGCACGCCGTGGCATGTTGGGCATAATTACCTGGAGGACCGGATTCCAGTGAGGGTCCGCATTTGTGGCATGTCACGGAGGAAGTGCTCCGCGATGCACTCCGTGACACGTTGCTTGTTATTCCGGGAAAAATTCCCACTAGTATAAATAACACACTTAGGTTTATTTTTAATAATTCTGACTTGGTTGAGCAAGAACGTGGGTTACAGGCAGTTGAGGGGACAAAATTCTTAGGGTTCTTCTCTTGGGGTAGTAACAGCCATCAAGGGTAGAGTTCGAGTCAGGGAGTACAGAGAAATAAAGGAGGGCTGCAACACTATCAGTCGCAATACAGAAGCAATAATGCGCCTCCTCCACCACCATCACCCAGCATTGAGGAAATGTTCAAAACTATGATAGCTAACCAAGCTCAATTGCAAGCTGACTATGTGAAATTGGCAGCCAATGTAAAGAACAATCAGTTAGCTACAAAGGCATTGGAGTACCAGTTTGGGCAACTAGCTGGAGCTCAGAACACTAGGCCGAGAGGAGGACTTCCAAGTGACACTGACCCCAACCCCAAGCAAGTAAATGCAGTGACCACGAGGAGTGGTTTGCAACTCAAGGAGGTGGAACCAGAAAGACCACCATAGCAGTCGGGAGAAGTGGAGAAGGAGAGGGAGCACAATGATGATAGGGGGAAGGAGAAGGAAGCTGAACCAGAAAGACCACCACCCCCGTTCCCTCAAATACTAAGGAAACACAAGGAGGAAGCGTGTTTCAAAAAGTTCATGGAGGTGCTTAAACAGGTACACATTAATTTACCTTTTGTTGATGTTTTGCAGGGAGTGCCGAAGTACGCAAAATATATCAAGGACATCGTGGAGAATAACAGAAGGTTGACGGAGTACGCTATGGTGGCGCTTACAGAGGAGTGCACTTCACGGATACAAAATAGGTTGCCCACAAAGCTCAAAGACCCTGGGAGCTTTACAATTCAACTTACAATCGGGCAGAGTATCCGAGCTCGTGGATTATGTGATTTGGGAGTGAGCGTTAACTTGATGCCGACATCAGTATTCAGAAATTAGGTCTAGGCAGTCCTAGACCGACAACAGTGATCCTGCAACTAGCAAATCGTTCTTTGGCCAGACCATATGGCATTGTGGAGGACGTGCTGGTGCAAGTAGGCTCCCTTATCTTCCCGGTTGACTTCATTGTGCTGGATTTTGAGCGGATGTGGAAGTCTCATTTATTTTGGGACGTCCTTTCATGGAAACTGGGAAAGCACTTATTGATGTAGCGGCAGGGCAGCTAACTATGTGGGCACACGACAAAGTTGAAGTATTTGATGTGTACAAGGCCACAAAGCTTCCGGCCGTGTATGAGGAACTCTCAGTGATCAACATGCTTGATCGAGCGGATAATGCTCAGACTGTTGATTCGCTAGAGCCTATGGGAAAACACCCGGTGAAGGACCCACCAAAATGGGAATCACGGCAAGAAGATGGAAGTGCCACGTTCTTAGTCAATGGGCAATGATGTAAGCATTACTGGGGTGAGGACGGTAGTTGAGAGAAGACACCCGTCACCCTAGAGAATGATTGAGCTTCAATGATGTCGAGCCGCGACGGTAAACCAGGCGCTGCACAGGAGGCAACCCGTGGAATTTTTGTAATATTTGAGTAGATTTCGTAGAAGAAAAAAAAAGAAAGAAAAAAAAATTAGAAAAATAAAAATAAAAACAAAAAAATTGTATTTTATGTGAAACATATGAATTCTAACCAATTTCTTGTTGTAAGACGAATTTTAGGTTGAACGGAGGGCAAAAATGCAAAGGATTGCAAAGGAAAAATCGAGGTGAGAAAAATAATAAAAAGTGGCAAAACAGTAGGCCTGCGCGATGGCTCCGTGTCACGGAGGAGGGTCTCCGCGTTACCCTCCGTGACACGTTGAGGTCTAATGTTGGAATTTTTAAAATTCCAGAATACCTCCGCATTGGCTCCTTGTCACAGAGGGGGTGCTCCGCGTTACCCTCTGTGACACGTTGAGGTGTTAATCGCGACGGGTCACACCGGGTCGCCGGGTGACCCGCGTGAAATTAACCCTTTTTAACCCCGAATTCCCTCTATTTTCCCTCATTTCTCAACCCCTCCGTGACAAAAACCCAAAAACTCCTCCATCCCCAACATGACACGGACTTAGACACAAGTTTCTTCAACTTTTCTTCGATTTCATCGAACTAAAGGTATGTTTTCTATTTTCAACTCAATTCTTGTCAAATTTGTCGAGTTTGAGCATGTAAAGTGAGAAAAACTTGCCCTAATTGTAAATTGAGCTTGAATTCCTTTAAGTTAGTGTTGATTGAAGTTCGGAGTATCATTTTGATTGTATGAACTCGATAAATGCATGCTTGATCGAATTTTGGTGAAATGTGTAGCTAGGGTTAGAATTTGATTACGAAGAAATGAAATATGATTGAAAATGTGGAAATTATGGGTTGAGCATGTTGGGTAAGGTGAATTATGTTGTGCTTGTTGTGAATATGCTAAGTAAACGATGGATTTTTTTTTGGGAGAATGAAATTGTGGATTGCATAGAACTTGGTGAATTGCATAGGTTGTGTTGAGAGTTTTTCTGTGCTAAGCGCTATGGGATGAAATGGTATTGATGGTGATATATTGATTAACTGTACGAAGTCTGAGTAGTACGCAAAATATATTCCATTGAATTCTCTGAATGCACAAGGCATGTTGTTATTTCTTGTTGTAAATTGGGAAGTGAGAATTGTCTTGTCGTAATGTTGTGATTGTGGCTAAAGACTAAGTGTGGGGTGGCCTAGCTTAACCCAACCTTAGTCGAAGCTAATTTTAATTTGAATAACATTGGGACTGTCTGCTTGATTTGACAGGAACAATGGCAAGTAGGCAAGATAAAGAAAAAGGTGCTTCTACATCGGGCGCCGGAAGGAAAAGGATTAGACTGGGAAGGAAGTCCCAGCAGCACCAGCGGTTCTGCGTGGCCAACACCGTCAAAATGGAACTTGATGGGTGACAGAGAAAGGGAAAAAATGGTACACAAAGCATAAGGAAAGCAAATACTTCCCCGAGGAGCACATTGCTAGGGAGCCATTGGCACAGGAGTTTCACAGAATCGTACATAGGATTGACGCTACCGGGCTGAACTTTATCTTTGAAGAGCCTAAGGAGTGCAATTTCCACCTGATTCGAGAGTTCTACGCCAACTGGAACCCGACACTCCGAAGTTACACTGTCAAAATAAGGGGGCAGGTAGTCACTTTTGAGCCCCATCACCTTAATGCCATCTTGGGGGTGCGGGACACAGACGCTCATGTACTCCGACAGTTGAACATCACTCCACCATATGTGAACATCAGACGCACTCTGTGTGGAGCCCGTTCGACAGCACAATGGAGCAAGCATAAGGAGAGGGCTACCATCAGATGCTACCCTACTCTCAAATGAACAGGGAAGCCAGAATTTGGCTTAAGATCGTGTGTTCCTGCCTGATCCCAGGGGTGCACATGAAAGATGTCACCCGGGATCGTGTGTGGTTGGTATACACCCTGATGAAAGGGCTAGAGATTAATGTTGGGGCGGTGATCATCTCTGCCATGAAGAGAGCCCGTTTGCATCAAGGGAACAGGTACGGGTTTGGTGGCTTGCTGACCACTTTCCTGAAGGGCCTAGATGTTGAGGAGGAGGCCCTTGACTACATCCCGCAGATGGAGAGGCGGGCCTTAGACGTCACCAAAACTAAGGCACCTGACACCACTCACTGGCCAGTTCTCAGATTAGCCGAGCGACATGCTCGGGATGATCAGTATATCACCCGCATGTTCGGGATGTAGATGCTACAGTTGCACATAGACGAGAAGCCAGCAACAGAAGATGAGCTGTGGCAGCTAGAGTTGGACTACCCCTTCGGTGAAAATGCCAGGGCTCTATGCCAAGTGGGCTAGCTTTTGTGGAGCCAAATGATGATGATGTCCCCACAGATGAGGAGACGCGCCGCGAGGACTCAGATATTGAGTCAAATGATGATAGCGGAGGTGATTCGGATATGGGGACGAGGCAACCGCACCTGACGAAGAAGTGGAATACTTCGATTGATTAGGGAGTTTCACCACCTACTCTTGTGCTATGCTGAATTTTGTGAACACTGGGGACAGTGTTCGATTTAAGTGTGGGGTGGGAGTAGTTAGGTGGTGGTTGTTTTGTTGTTATTTACGTTTCTGTTTTGTTGTTGTGCCTGTGCAAAATTGTGACCCTATGATTTTGATGTTTATGTTTTGTATTGTAATTAATGTGAAGCTCTTGTGTGCTGCATGGAGTTGTTGTTAGATGGTTGTGTAAATATTATTGCTTTATCGAAATTATCGATATTTTTAAAATTTTTCGTGAAATCATTTTTTTGATTGGGTTTCCTGGCGTTTGTTTTCGGTGCTTTTACCGAGAATAGTCCCATTGAACCGAAGTCATAAATAGTGACCATTCCCTATGATGGATGGATGACGACCGTCTTAAGGAAAATGTAGTGATAGGAGTAGATTTCTTCTGTTCTTTTTAATTTTTTTCTCTTGTTTGTTTGTATCCCAAACGTGTCGTTACTTTATGGTTCGGAATTCAGGTTGCATGTTGTACATGATATTTAGAATGCAAAGGTGATTCGTATGAAAACATGCAACTTTGTAAACATGTTGAGATACCTAGACCATAGAATTCTATGCGGTGTGATTGAGGCTTAATGTTTGAATTCTTGTAATTGGCTGATTGAAGAGTCTGTGAATATGTCTTGAGTTGAGCATGTGCAATGAGTGTGTGGTGAGGTTTCGTTTCTTCCATGCTATTGTGAAGTGTCTAGAACTTTCCTGGTATGTGTACAAAACGAAATGAAGGATGTGTATTGTAGGAAAGGATGTAGGCATTTCCTTGCTTTAACCGAAAGTTTTTTTTCATTATCGTACCTACCTTGAATGTACATCCTAGTTAGCCCATTGAGCCTTTAGCCTATTTTTTTATTTTGTCGAAAAGGTACAAATCGAGCTTAACCCCTTCTTGTCATTATCCGTGAATTTGATCCAAAAATCTTAAGCGCTCAAGAAAAGTAATTTTCCCACAGTGTCAAGGAGTGGTAATTGTGAAAAGAAAGGAAAAGCGAAAGTGGTGAAAGTAAAGAAAAGGTCAAGGGTGCACTTGCCGAATTTAATAAAAAGAAGATGTATAACTAATCTTTGTTATTAAGTCGAGTGTGCTTAAAGATATGAGAATAAAAAAAGAATAAATAAAGACTTCAAGAATGGCAGGATGAAGGAAGAAACAATGCCCATAATGTGGTGGGATGTATGGAAAAGCGCTTAAGGGTGCTAGTTGTTATTATTGGTTAGCCCAGTATGTACTAGTTCCTTAGCTTATATTACAAACCATCAAGTCCTACGTGATCTTATATCACTCGTCCTTATATTAGTGGAGTAATACACTAGAGGCAAGCTTATGGGTCATGACATGATGCATGTGAATTCTTTGGGAGAGAGAGCGAAATTGTGTTAATATGCCCCTGCATATAATGCTTTTGAGATCATATGATTGTAAAAGGGGAAATTCTCTTGTGTTGTGAGGGCACATGCTTGACGAGAGATTTAATTTCGTGTCAGATGTCTTGATCAGCTGATTTGCATGAGTTTGCCGAGATTAAGAGTTGACTCGTGAGTCTAGGAGGTCTTAATGTGTTGAATGTCACTGTATTGATGAGACTATGCATGTTTTCTGGATGATTTTCTATGTAATTAATCGGTATAACTATAGCTTGAATTGTCGGGCCAAAGTAGCTATGATTAGGTGTCAATTGCATGAGATGTGAGATTATTGTTCGAGGAAGAACAAAGTTTTAAGTGTGGGGTAAGTGATCTTGGGCAGAATTATATGCCCAAGTGATACTCAAATGCTTTATTTCGTCGTGTTTATACATTGATAATTGTACCTTCTCATGTGATTTGTAGTTAAAATGTGAATTTATACTTACCAACATGATTAGTGTTGTTTTGCAGGAAAAATATAATTTTAGGAAGCTAAGATGTATGTTGGGAGAAATCGGGAAGAGACTCGAAAGCGAGTAGTGAAAAAGGCTCAGGTTATGCAGCAAACTAAGGGGCTCCGCAATGGAGCCGTGTCATGCTGCCATCGCGGATGCATTCTGCCCCGGATGATAAAAATATGCCAAGTTACAGTGAAGGTCCGCGTTGGGGCCGTGGCATGTTGGCCAAGCCCCGCGTTGCACGCCGTGGCACGTTGGGCATAATTACCTGGAGGACCGGATTCCTGTGCGGGTCTGCGTTTGTGGCGTGTCACGGAGGCAGTGCTCCGCAATGCACTTCGTGACACGTTGCTTGTTATTCAAGGAAAAATTCCCACTAGTATAAATAGCACACTTAGGTTTATTTTTAATAATTCTGACTTGGTTGAGCAAGAACGTGGGTTACAGGCAGTTGAGGGGATGAAATTCTTGGGGTTCTTCTCTATCTCTTTCTTCCTTATTTCAATTACTTGTATGATTTACACTCATTTAACGATGTTTAATCCACAAATGAGTGGCTAAATTCACTTCTTGCTGAGGTTAAGAACATTTGTAGTGGAATGTAATTATTGATCATCTTGGTTTTTCTTCTTTTCTCCATGGTTGTTCTATTAATTCTTGTTCTTACTGCATTAATGTTTGGCCAATATTAATGTATATCTAAAAAATCTGGTTTGCGCTCGAAAGAGAAAGAAATTGGAAAGTTGTGAATTAATAGGATATGATCTCTTCTTGGTTTGGGAAAATTGAGAATTGATTTACCTTCAGAATAGAAATATATCTAAAAGTCGTATTAGTCAATTAAGGAATCGGTTTCGTATGGCTAGAACATGAATTTCTTCTTATCTCAGAAATGTAGGTGGAAGGTTCATGATTCTTAAGTTGGGTTAAATACGAGAGTTTTAATCCATAGGCAATAACTCTTGACCAGCAACCGAAGGAAAGATTAACCAATTTGTATCAATTAAATTGCTTCCCTGCATGTTCGTTTTAGCCTAAGCATGCTCATTACTATAGTTCATACTCGATTTGTACATTTATTTTAGATTAGTATAAATTAGGAAACAAACTCCCAAAATCTTCTTGAAACTGTTGTCTGCATTATTAGAGTTAGAGTTTATTAATGCTTGATTCGATTATTACCTTGGTCCAGTCCCTGTGGGATCGATACTTGGCTACTCTAGACATTTTACTACTTGTTCGACCACGTGCACTTACGTGTAGGTATTCCAAACCACCGAATAAAAGCCAACCCAGTTGGACAACAAAAGTAATTAAAATAAAAAATGCTCCTTGGGAAAGAACCATCGTAAAAAAAAACCCTTGTTTGAGTTTTAATTTCTACCCTACTATTTACCAATGCGAAAAGGAAAAGAAACAAGGTTTTGGGGGTCATTTCCTTCAAAATAAAATTTTCAAAATTTTCTTTCAATTCAACATGAAGACCCCCCATAAGTCACTATTCATCAATCACAACCAGAAAACTTAACCAAATCATTCATTTTATTTCAAACAAAACAGAATACACCCAACAAAGGCGATCATCAGAACATCATAACAAAACCATAGCTCGACAAAGTCTTGACTCATCAAACCCACTACAATTCACAAGAACATAAAAAAACTGAGCTTATCCCAACCCCACTCAAGAGAACACATTGTCCCCAATGTAGATATGCATAAAGGAAAAGGGACAAGAAACTCCCTGAGTGAGTCAGGTCTCTTAAAAATCCGTATCTGCCTCACCACCGCCACCGCTGGCCTCACATAGCCCAGCAAAATCATCACCCAGCCCCTCAAAAAGGTTATCAATTGGCCCCTGAACTGAGGACAGAGCAGCCAGTGCAGCATCCAAAGCACTCATGTTGGGCACTTCAAATAAAGTCTGACTTTTCCACTCCTGCACCTCAGTTTGGAGGGACGTGACTAACCCTTCTATTGCATCCAACCTCTTACATAAAGTGGCAACACTCTCGTACAATGATTTGAGCTCCTTCTTGATTGTTTTGGCAATGAGTGCTGGGAGGCTCTTAGCCAAACATTGAAGCTGGCTTTCATGCGAGTTTGTCATCTCCACAAGTCGGTGGAGACCACTTGGCTGAGATGATTGTAGAGGGGGAGAAGTTCTCTGTTGAGGCAAGTCACCCGATGCTTGACCCGACATATCTGACTGGGGCATAGTGGTTTCTGGGGAAAGTGGTGATTGATCTAACCAATGCGAGAGGGGTCCTTCTTATACTCAAAAAGCCTACATTCTCTTTCTTTTCATTGTTGGTGCCTCGGCATCTCTCTTTCTATCAATATCAATTACTCCTAGAGTAGAGGGAGGAGTCTAATCAAGAAAAAGAGGCACCCCAGCTACATCACAAAGCTGGGAAATCAAAACAGCATATGACATGGAGGTACTGGACTATCGGGCTTTCTTTTTCATCTGTTGAGCTACAATTTCCCCGAAGTTGATGGGGACCCCGGACATTATGCAAGCAATCAGGATGGACATTTCCGTGGTGACCCGCCGCTCATTTTTGGATGGGATGATGCAAGAACAAATAAAGTCCATCCATAGCTTGGCCTCAAACTTTAAATCGTGCCAAGAGATTTTGCCACCCATTGAGGCCCAGAGAGGAGATCAACAGCAATAGTGCGAGCCACCCACGCAAACAACTCCTTCATATCGGCCACCTGTGCCATGTACTCTGTAGCGGAGTCGATTTCATCCTCCCAGAATAGGTAGTTTATAGATCCGAGGTGATATCAACTTCTACTCCCCAGATCATCACTGAAGGCAAGTTGCCCTACTCTCTTGGCGGGCCTGATAAAAGGCATAGAACTGTAGGACCAAGATAGGGTAGTATGGCGACAAAGGGTTGGCAAATGCATGCCATTGCCTATGGATGAACTGCTTGGTGATATTGGGGAAATCACCTTTTAGCCCAGCCAAGTCAAACCTCTTCTCCATCGTGATGAGCGTCTCTGGAAGATGACATAGTGTTTCTTCATATTTGAAACACAAAGAATGATGGCTTCCTTCGTGTTGGCCCGTGGTGGTGCAACCTTCGCTTTGCCTTTGCCCTTGCTAGCAGAGGACGCAGGGGCCTTTCCTTTGCCGGTGTTCCTGAAAGATGGAATGGTTTGTTTTTCTGCAAGAGGTATGTTAGTGACACGACATTGAAGTAGAAATTAAAATAAAAGAAAACTAGTATAAAGAAGACTTGAGAAGCAAAGGAAAATTAATCAATCATTCAAAGATTCGTTGTACTGGGGGGAGACCGGTGGTTCGTAGAAGACAATTCACGGACCACTGATGCTTAACAGAACATTGGGGAAATTATGCAATTTGGTTCAAGCAGCATTTGCTGATCAAGGTTCGCGAACTGCTGATGTAGTGCAGAATCCACTCAGTGGCCAGGGCCAATTTCAGAGTGAACCAGCGCTCGATCGGTGTACCGGCGAATCGCCGGCCCCTGTCATCCCCAAATTTTCAACTCATTATTCAAAGGCACCCATTAACACACATTCACCACAAACATACTACCAGCACCTTTACTCTATTCAAATACATATTCATGACATTTATCCCTGAAGATTGGCGTCACCAGATCTATCATCGGGCAAAACATTGTGCTTTATGTAAATGGGTTACTCATACTTCACCCTTTTCATAATATCACCACAAAAGCACATATCCACTCCATTTAACAAGCATAACACATTCAAGATTTCAACAAGGAATGGAAATGGAATATTAGTCCTATAGAATTAGGTACCATAATAAAATTAAAATAGGGGCAAGAGAAATGTTACCGAATTGGAAGAACACTTGCACACTCTGTTAACTTCACAAAATGGAAATAGCTCAAAATTGCAATGGAATCTTCAAATGAGTATAAAGTAGATGGTATGAGTGAACTGATTGTGATAGTGAACTATGGATGGGTATTTATAGGTGGAGAGTAGGAATGTGATAGGTTGAGGGGGAAGGTGGGGAGTTTAATGTGGGTGTGTTGGTGGGAAGTTGGATGGTGGAAAGATGGAAAAATGGAGGAATGTAGGGAATTGGGAATGTTGGGTAATGGAGAGACAAACATGGAAAAAAATGTTGGAAAAGGGAAGCTATGGCAATATTTGTAGAATAAGGCTGGGTAGGTATTTGGGATTTTGTGGGCCAATCTTTTTAGATTCCCCTTTTCTACTCATTATGCTCCCTGACCAGTGCTAACCGCTGGTTTACCGATTCCATTTGGCAGTTCACCGCTGTGCCTTATTTCACCTTGTATTGTGCCCAGTGATTTGGTTCCAGTTGGCGGTGCACCGACGGTTTGCGAATTGCATCTGTATTTTGCTGGTCATCCGCTGAATCTGTGGCCTAGCTTCAGGTTCTCTGCTTCCAGTCGATGACACACCGGCGGCCCATGACTCAGGTTCGATGATTCGCTGGTGGCCCGCCAGTTCTTCAATTCAAACCTCAGCTTTCTACTTTGTGCTTCTTTTCTTCGGCGGTCCACGTTCTAGAGCGGCGGCTCGCCGGTTCCCTCGCTGTTTCTTCCTTCATAATTTGTTTCTTACTTTTCCCCTCATTTCTCAGTTCCTACACAAAAAAAAACAACAAACACATCAAATAATTTACTAAAGACTTGGGTTGCCTCCCAAGGAGCGCCTTATTTATCGTCATGGCACGATGTAGTCCTTTTTCAATTCTTCATTTCGATGGGTCATCATCCAACTCCATCTCCCTTAGCTCCAATCCCTTATCATCATCATTATTTTGTAATACTCCAACCACCTTGAATTTGGGTGGAGTTTCAGCTGATGGACACACTTTGAAGGTGACTTCCTCACTGCCAACCCGAAATTTTAACTCTCCGAGCTCCACATCTACCACGACTCTCCCGGAAGCCAACAAAAGTCTTCCCAAAATAATGGGAACTTCTAAATCCATTTCACAATCCAGAATAACAAAAATCAGCCGGTAGAATAAACTTGTCCACTCTCACCAGCACATCTTCTAGCAATCCCACTGGTCTTTTAATGGACCAATTTGCCATTAGCAGCCGCATCGATGTCAGTTTTGTGTTTCCGAGGCCTAATTTCTTAAAACTAAGCAGGGACATCAAATTTATGCTGGCGGCGAGATCATATAGAGCCTTTTTTAACACACAAGGTGCAAGGTTACTCATCATTACCACACTACAATTGTGTGTTTTTTGTTCATTTCCAACATTAACCACCTTCTTCTTTTTCAACAACTCTTTCATATACCTGGCATAACCAGGCATTTGGATCAAAGCGTCCACTAACACTATATTTATGGAAAACTTGCTAAACATGTCAACAAACATCTTAAACTGATCCTCCTTCTTTTTCTTGGTAAGCCATTGTGGATATGCTGGTGGGATTATTGATTCAACCCTATCATCACTCGGGGCCTTCATGCTTGCCTCTTCATCATCAACTTGACTGCGGATCTCATCATCCTTCTCCTCTATTTCTTTGTCAACATTTTCTTCATTCTGTGGAGACATTGGCATTTTATCAACCTTATCTTCATCAACTACTTTCGGGTTCTCCACCTCACTAGGCTTCATCTGGGTATCTCCAATTACCTTGCAACTTCTAGTGACAATAGCCATACATAGACCATATTTCTTCGGATTAGGCATTGTGTCACTATGTAGTGTTCCCTTCATCCTCGGGTTCATTTGAGATGATAGGTGATTCACTTGGGCTTCTAAATGCTTGATAGATGTCGAGTGTGAACTCATAGTTTGAGCGAGGTTAGACACCTGCCCTCTTAATTACTTCACCCCACTATTAGTCGACTCCACCTTCTTCAAAACTCTTGATAGCATTTCTTCGACTTTTGAGCTATCCGCATCACTTACCCCTGCTAATTTTGAGAATTCCCAACCTTAGGAGGTGGAATATATGGATTTGAACTTCAACGATAACGATCACCTTCTTGTTTTTTCTCTCTATTGCTCCATCTCTCATTTCTTTCAGGCCATCCTTGCTGCTCACGATTCCTCCAACCTTAGTTATCATCCCTTGGGCGCCATAGTCCTTGGTTTTGTTATACCCCGAAAGCTCAAAGATTGGATTTGGGAGTTGAAACAGGAAAATTGTGAAATTAATGTTGCAGGCACAGGAAGAGTTGTGGGACGACTCGTGAGGAGACCCCACAAGTCATCAGGTGGCTCGTGGGTAGGCCAGGGAAAATGAAGGATTGAGGTCCCCACGAATGAGGGAATGACTTGTGGTCAAACCCCACGAGTCTTCATGTCAATCGTGGGGTGGAGTTGGACTTTTTACAGGAGGATGTCCAGTGTATCTAACGGATGGGACCCCACGAGTCGTGGTTCATCCCAACGATTCGTGAGGTAAGTCATGAGCAAGCAAAGAGGATTTTACTGGATGTTAAGGCAGTGTACCTGACGGGAAGTGACCACGAGTCGTGGTCACACGGGACCAGTTGTTAAGTCATCTGTTATGAGCCCTAGTAGATCAGTTAACCAGTGCACTTGAGGAGCAACCTAACGAGTCGTTGCCCGTCCTGACGAGTCGTCAGGTCACCAGTTAGGCTCACCTGGCAGTGTTTTCCTACGAATTCAGTAAGGGTCTTTTTGTAATTCCTAAGTTCCTGAGACCTATACTACATCTTTTAAGGCTCATTTTAATGGGTTTTTAGCAGGGGAAAACCTATCCTAAGCCATTATTCTCATGCATGCAAGTTTGAAGGTTTGAAGAGGAGGTTCAAGGTGAAATCTCAAGGTTTCCAATTGGATTGCTCAGCTGGGCAATTAGAGGGTGTTAGAATTCACCATTCCCCAGGTATGTAAGGCTATGAGTGGATGTTTTCTTCCATACCCATGCCCAATCTCTATCAAAATGTGATAAATTATCTATGATCAAGTATGGGGTTTTACTCAATTGCATGATTCTTCAATCTCTATACATGGGTATGATTAGATTGTATTTATATTTATGATTTATGAAGCTTGGGCAGATTTTAAATTGTTTTTCCCTTATAAAATTGTTTTTCTAAAATTTGAATCTAAAACTCCAATGGATGATGAGTTCATAAAAGAAGTGATTTATGACAAGTGTGTGATGATGATGAGATTTAATGATGAAAAACATGTTTCTAAAACTACCCTGGATCTATGTTGTTGTTTTCAAAATGAATTGACTAGATCCAAGTATGATAAGGCTTTGGGTGATTCCCACATGTCGATTTAAAGTGATAATTTTCCCGACATAAGCTTACCACATTGTTTGAAGTGAAATTCCTAATTTTTATATAAATTCTAGCTTGTGGTATGTTGAGTAAATATTTCTATACATAGCTTACCACATGATTTGGAGTAGATGCTCCGACCTATGATTGAGCTTGTGGTATGTTTTGAAGTAAAGCTTCTCATATGCATGATTTCATTATTGAGCTTTCTCAATAGGCAATGTTGAGGTTCATATCCATATCATGTCTAGTGTATACATGATTTCATTATGAGCTTTGTCAATAGACAATGTTGAGCTTCGATTCATACGATGTTGAGTTATGCATGATTTCATGTTGAGCTTCATTATATATGATGCTGAGAATTGCATGTTTTGGGAGAAAAATCTAGCACCGAGCGGGTTAAGGGTCGATTACCCTATGCCCTAGAACTACGTACCAATGTAGGTTGATACTATTATATTATTAGGAACTCCCTTGTGAGCTATCCTCGACCCAGTTGGCCCTTCAGCTTGATATCGATATCATGGTAGCGTCCTTAGCCTTGGAAAGGTTTGGGACAGCTCTACCCACTTGAGTGTGATAGTTGGGACCACATAAGCTCTATCATGGTATGTCGGTTAACTGACGAGTCTCCCACTGTCTAAATTATTCAAATTGAATATTCATCACTCATGATAATTATCTTATGCATGCATGTTCAAAAAGAAAGATTTGACACATTGTTTAGCTTTTGATATAAATGTATATTTTAACTTTGAGTAATTCGAGTTAGTCATGATGTTCTAAAGCTATGCATGGTTATGTTATATAAGAGTATGATTTCAGAATGAATGCATGTAGCCTTTTACTTACACTTTAAAGCTTATGATATGTATAAATTGCTTTAAATGAGTTATGTTACTTAAGCGGTTTTACTTATCTTGCATACTCGGTACATTCCACGTACTAACTGCATATTTTCTATACTGCATCATTTCATGATGCAGGATTTGATTCTCAGGTTCAGCCCCGTTCATAGTCGCTGTTCACAGTTAGCACCTGCTTTATTGGTGAGTCCTCATCTTTCAAGGACTAGACCTCCAATTATTTTAGATGTCCTTTTAGTTTCAGTATTGTTGAGCTAGTTGGGGGTGTTGTCCCATCATCTCGTCTAGATTAGAGGTTTATTAGACTTAGACGTGTATTCAGCTTCAGATATGTATTCTGTTGTTATATTAAGTTTGACTTCCTTTGAGTTTATAAATATGTTTTCTTTATGTTTATTGAATGCGTAGTTGAATTCTTGTGCCATGGGTCAACTTGGGGTCTCTCGAGGTCCCTTGTCCCGTGTGTACGTATCAAATCTCCACCCAGATCATGGAAAACTTGGTATCAGAGCCATAGGTTTGATGTGTCTTAGAGAGTCTGAAAGCCGTGTTAGGTAGAGTCTTTTTCATGGGTGTGAAGCGCGCTACACTTATGACGAAGAGGCTACTAGACGTTATAGGAAATGTTCCATTCTTTCATAATATATGTCGTGCGGTGAAAAGCTTTTCTATCCTTCTAATTCGTGCTATTTGCGATTGCAGAATCATGGCTCCTAGAAGGATGAATGGAGGTGGTGTAGGCCACGATGAGGGAAACGGTCATGAGCATCAGCCAGCCCCACCAGTTCAGGAGCCTCAGGCACCGGAACTAGCAGCTCATGCTGAGTTTCGGCTTCCATTCAAATGTTTGCGCAGGCCTTGAACGCTCAGGTCAATCAGTAGGCCGTTGCGCATGTTCTTCAAAATGGAAATGCAGCGGCGGCCAGAGTCCGATACTTCTTGAGGATGAACCCACTGGAGTTCTTGGGGTCCAAGGTAGATTATGACCCGCATGATTTCATCGATAAGATTGTCAAGATCACCCAGGCTATGGGGGTGAGTAGTGTTGAGTGCGTAGAGTTGGCTTCCTACCAGTTGAAGAGGGTTGCGCATATTTGGTTCTGCCAAGGACAGCAGGGTCGCTGGAGCAGGTCCGGTCACATGGGAGGATCTTCCGGTTGCATTCCTCGATCGGTTCTTCCCTCGAGAGATGAGGGAGTTGAAAGCAGCTGAATTCGTGAATCTAAAGTAAGGAAGGATGACTGTTTAGGAGTACTCCCTTGAGTTCACCCGCATATCTAAGTACGTCCCGGAGTTAGTGGCCAACCAATAGGAACGGGTGAGCAGATTTGTGCATGGTATAGCAGGATATTTGGACAAAGACTGCAGGACAGCTATGCTCCATTAGGACATGGATTTCCCTCGCATAGTGTTGTATGCCCACCAGATGGAGGCGGCACACTCGAGGGAAAGGGAGGCCAAGAGGGCCAAGACTGAGGACCACAGATTTTTTCAATAGAGGTCCGATGGTGGGCATCGACAACAGACCCACCAGAGACCGTCAGCCCCAGCATAATCCATCATGAGCGTGCCATATAGGCCCTGACATGATTAGAGAGGGCGAGTGTCAGGCTCGAGGGGTCATAAAAGTAGACTCGCAGACTCCAGCATTCCGCTTGTTGCAGGTGCGGCCGAGGGCACACAGGCCAGTGTTTTCCAGGGTTAGGATTTTGGATGTGGATAGTCTGGACATATGCTCAAAGATTGTCCCGCTGCGAGATAGGATCACGTTGGGGGCCGAGACCCAGCTTCTAGTTCAGCAGCCCCTCCCCCACGGACAGAACATCAGGGGGCATCCATTAGTACAACTGGCAGTTAGTGCTAGAAAAAATTCTCTGCCTTAGACACTCGCCAGGAGTAGGAGGCTTCACCAAATGTAGTCACCGATATGTTGAGAGCCTTTCATGTTGATGTATATGCATTGCTAGATGTAGGGGCTACCCTATCTTTTGTGACACCTTATATAGCTAGTAGCTTTGGAGTCAGTCCTGATGTTTTGTCAGAGCCCTTCTCAGTTTCTACTCTAGTAGGTGACTCAGTTATAGCTAGATAGGTGTGTAAAGATTGCCCGGTCTCAGTACTTCAGAAGGTCACCTCAGCAGATTTGATAGAGTTAGCCATGATCGATTTTGACGTTATTCTCGGTATAGATTGGCTATTTGCATGCTATGCTTCAGTTAATTGGTAGGACCCTGTCAGTAGGGTTTAGATTTCCAGGTGAGCCTGTCTTACAATGGGAGATAGTTGAGCTATGCCTGTAGGTCAATTTATTTCCTACCTTAAGGCCAGAAAGATGATCTCTAAGGGTTGTTTGTAACATCTAGTTAGGGTTAAGGAAGTGAAGTCTGAGGCCCCAGCTATCCAGTCCATACTAGTAGTACGTGAGTATCCAGAGCTCTTTCCTGATGATTTTCCAAATGTCCCTCCTGAGCGGGAGATTGATTTCGGTATAGATCTTCTTCCCAACACGCAACCTATATCTATTCCGCCTTACAGAATGGCTCCAACCAAGCTAAAAGATTTGAAGGATCAGCTAAGGGACCTGCTAGATAAGGGCTTTATTAGGCCGAGTAAGTCTCCATGGGGTGCACCAATGTTATGTCCGGAAGAAGGATGGTTCGCTTCGGATGTGCATTGACTATCGGCAGTTGAACAAGGTTACCATCAAGAACAGGTATCCTTTACCTAGGATCGATGATTTGTTTGACCAGCGTTAGGGTGCCAAGTGTTTCTCCAAGATTGATCTCAAATTCGGGTATCACCATCTCAGGGTTCGGGAGAGTGATATCGCAAAACTTTCAAGACTCTGTATGGTCACTATGAATTTGTTATTACGTCTTTTAGACTAACCAATGCCCTTGCAGCTTTTATGGATCTAATGAATAGGGTTTTCAAGGCATATTTGGACATGTTCGTGATTGTGTTTATTGGTGACATCCTTATATACTCTCGGAGCGAGGAGGAGCATGCCGCTCACTTGAGAATAGTGCTTCAGACCCTCAAGGACCAACAGTTGTATGCAAAGTTCAGCAAATGCTAGTTCTAGTTAGATTCTATGTCATTTCTAGTCCATGTGGTGTCAAGTGAGGGTATAAGAGTGGATTCTGAAAAGATCGATGCGGTAAAGAATTGGACCAGACCAGTGAACCCATTAGATATCAGGAGCTTTTTGGGCTTAGCGGGTTACTATCAGAGGTTTGTGGAGGGTTTTTCATCTATTGCTTCCCCATTGCTAAGTTGACTCAGAAGAAGGTGAAGTTTCAGTGGTCGGAGGCTTGCGAGAAAAGCTTCCAAGAATTGAAGACCCGACTCACTTCAGCACCAGCGTTGACCCTACCTGAGGGTATCAATGGTTTTGTGGTGTATTGTGATGCTTCATGAATCGGACTCAGGTGTGTGTTGATGCAACATGGGAAAGTGGTAGCATATGCCTCAAGGCAGTTGAAAGATCATAAAAAGAACTACTCGATCCACGATCTTGAATTGGCCACAGTGGTGTTTTCATTGAAGATATGGCGGCATTACTTGTATGGGATCCACGTGGATGTATTCACGAATCACAAGATCTTGCAATATGTGTTTGCATAGAAAGACCTCAATCTTCGGCAAAGAAGGTGGTTGGAGCTACTTAAGGATTATGATATGAGTGTTCTTTACCACTGGGGTAAGGCTAATATGATAGCAGATGCACTTAGTTGACTCTCTATGGAGAGTGTGTCCCACATGGATGAGGGGAAGAACGAGTTGGTGAAGGATGTCCATTGACTTGCGAGGTTGGGAGTTAGATTGGTCGACTCGACCGATAGCGCTGTTGTTGTGCAAAACGGATCAGAATCATCCTTTGTGACATATGTGAGGGCTAGGCAAGATGAGGATTCAATTCTAATAAAGCTTAAGGAAGTCGTTGGAAGTCAGAAGGTGGAGGTCTTCTCCCAAGGGGGACATGGGGTGCTACAGTACCAGGGCCATCTATGTGTTCCAGATGTTGATGATTTGAGGAACCGGATATTGCATGAGGCACATGGGTCCAGGTACTTAATCCATATGGGTGCCACCAAGATGTATCATGACTTGTGGGAAATATATCGGTGGTAAGGCATGAAGAAGGATATTGCGGAATTCGTAGCTAAGTGCCGAAACTGTTAGCAAGTGAAAGTTGAGTATAAAAGGCTGGGAGGCGTAATTCAGGATATTAGCATTCCCACTTGGAAGTGGTAAGAGATTTTTATGGATTTCATTACAGGCCTACCTCGTGCTCACCAACACTATGATTCCATTTGGGTGGTGGTCGACAAGTTGACCAAGGCTGCACAATTTCTACTGGTCAAAACCACAGATTCAGTGGGTGATTATGCCAAATTTTACATTTGGGAGTTGGTTCGACTTCATAGGGTGCCCTTGTCTATTATTTCAGATGCGAGGTACTCACTTTAGCTCCCAATTTTGGCGTCTTTTCAAAAGGGACTTGGGACTCAAGTTATGCTCAGTACAACCTTTCATCCACAAATAGATGGCCAGGCAGAACGAATAATTAAAACCCTTGAGGATATGTTGAGGGCATGTGTTATGGATTTCAAAGGTAGTTGGGGTGGTCATTTTCCCTTGATCGTGTTTTCGTATAACAACAACTATCACTCTAGCATCCAGACGGCACCGTTCGAGGCTCTTTATGGGTGGAGGTGTAGGTCGCCCATCAGATGATTTGAGGTTGGTGAGGCATCTATGGTAGGACCTGAATCAGTTTATGAGGCTATTGTGAAGGTTCAGTTGATAAGGGACAGGCTGAAAACTGCTCAAAGTAGTCAAAAGTCATATGCGGATGTGAGAAGAAGGGATTTGGAGTTTGAGGTAGATAATTGGGTATTTCTAAAGGTATCTCCCATGAAGGGAGTCATGTGGTTCGGAAAGAAAAGAAAACTCAGTCCCCGCTATATTGGTCCCTATCGGGTTATGAGAAAAGTTGGTCAGGTGGCGTATGAGTTGGACTTGCCATCGGAGTTATCTTTAGTTCACCCCGTGTTTCATGTGTCTCTCTTGAAAAAGTTCTCTTAGGTGATCCATATTTAGTTGTCCCGGTGGAATGTGTTGGTGTGGGAGATAGCCTCAGTCACGAGGAAATTCTAGTAGCAATCTTGGATCGTCAGGTTCGGAGGCTGAGGAATAAAGAAGTAACTTCGGTGAAGGTGTTATGGAGAAACCAGTATGTTGAGGGAGCTACGTGGGAAGTTGAAGCGGCTATGATGGCTAAATACCCCCACCTGTTCCCTACCGGCTAAGTTTCAGTTTAAGGTATAAGTTTTTGCCTTAATTATCTAATCATTTTCCATGTTCAGTTCATGTGCGCAAGTTTGAATCATGTTATGATAAATGTATGTGATGTATGAATTCAGTTCAACTATGTAGTTCTTTTCGGAGGTAGTCATTTGGTCAGTTTTCGATTTAAATAATCAGTATTTGCATATGATGATTGCATGTTTCTGTGTTTTATGTGTGTTTCTAACATTCAAGGAAGAATGTTTCCAAGGGGGAGATATTGTTATACCTCGAAAGCTCAAAGATCGAACCTGAGAGTTGAAACGAGAAAATTGTGAAATTGATGTTGAAGGTACTGGATGAGTCGTGGGATGACTCGTGAGAAGACCCCACGAGTCATGAGGTGACTCGTGGAGAGGCCTGGGAAAATGAAGGATTGAGGTCCCCACGAGTGAAGGAAAGACTCATTCTCAGACACCACGAGTGGTCATGTCTATAATGGGGTGGAGTCGGACTTTTTACAGGAGGATGTCTAGTGTATCTAGTGGATGGGACTCCACGAGTCATGGTCTGTCCCAACGACTCATGAGGTAAGTCATGAGCTAGCAAAGAGGATTTTCATGGATGTTAAGGCAGTGTACCTGACGGGAGATGACCACGAGTCGTGGTCATAGGGGACGAGTCGTTAAGTCATCCATTATGAGCCCCAGTAGATCAGTTAACCAGTGCACTTGACGAGCAACCTAATGAGTCATTGCTCGTCCCAACGAGTCATCAGGTCACCCGTTAGGGTCACCTGGAAGTGTTTTCCTATGAATTCAGTAAGGTTCTTTATGTTATTCCTACATTCCTAAGACCTATACTACGTCGTTTAAGGCTCGTTTTAGTGGGTTTTTAGTTGGGGAAAACCTATCCTAAGGTATTATTCTCATGCATGCAAGTTTGAAGGTTTAAAGAGGAGGTTCAAGGTGAAATCTCAAGGTTTCCAATTGGATTCTCAGCAAGGCAATTAGAGGGTGTTAGAATTCACCATTCCCAGGTATGTAAGGCTATGAGTGGGTGTTTACTTCCACACCCATGCCCAATACTTATCAAAATGTAATAAATTATCTATGATTAACTATGGGGTTTTACTCAATTGCATGATTCTTCAATCTCTATACATGGGTATGATTAGATTGCATTTATATTGATGATTTATGAAGCTTGGGTGGATTCTAAATTGTTTTTCCCTTATAAAATTGTTTCTAAAATTTGAATCTAAAACGCCCATGGATGATGAGTTCATAAAAGAAGTGATTTATGACAAGTGTGTGATGATGATGAGATTTAATGATGAAAAACATGTTTCTAAAACCGCCCATGATCTATGTTGTTGTTTTCAAAATGAATCGATTAGATCCAAGTATGATAAAGCTTTAGGTGATGCCCATATGTTGATTTAATGTGATGATTTTTTTGACATAAGCTTACAACATTGTTTGAAGTGAAATTTTCCAATTTTTATTATAAATTCTAGCTTGTGGTATGTTGAGTAAATATTTCTATTACATAGTTGACCACATGATTTAGAGTAGATGCTCCCACCTATGATTGAGCTTGTGGTATGTTTTGAAATAAAGCTTCTCATATGCATGATTTCATTATTGAGCTTTCTCAATAGACAATGTTGCGCTTCATATCCATATGATGTCTAGTCTATGCATGATTTCATTATGAGCTTTGTCAATAGACAATGTTGAGCTTCATTTCAAACGATGTTGACTTATGCATGATTTCATGTTGAGCTTCGTCAATAGACGATGTTGAGCTTCATTATATACGATATAGAGCATTGCATGTTTTGGGAGAAGACTCTAGCACTGAGCGGGTCAAGGGTTGATTACCCTATGCCCCAGAACTATGCGCCAACATAGGTTGATACTATTATATTATTGGGATCTCTCTTGTGAGCTATCCCTAGCCCGATTGGCCCTTCAGCTTGATATCAATATCATGGTAGCGTCCTTAGCCCTGACAAGGTTTGGGACGGCTCTACCGACTTGAGTGTGATAGTCGAGACCACGTAAGCTCTATCATGGTATGTTGGTTAAGTGACGAGTTTCCCACTGTCTAAATCATTTAGATTGTATATTCATCACTCATGATAATTATCTTATGCATTCAAGTTCAAAAACCAAGGTTTGACTCATTGTTCAGCTTTTTATATAAATGTATGTTTCAACTTTGAGTCATTCGAGTCAATCATGATGTTCTAAAGCTATGCATGGTCATGTTATGATAAGAGTACGATTTCAGAATGAATGCATGTAGCCTTTTACTTACACTTAAAAGCTTAAGTTATGTATGAATTGCTTTAAATGAGTTATGTTACTTAAGAGGTTTTACTTTCCTTGTATAATCAGTACATTCCACGTACTGACCACATACTTTCTATGTTGCATCGTTTCATGATGTAGGATCTGATTCTCAGGTTCAGCTCCATTAGTAGTCGCTGTTCAGAGTTAGCACCTGCTTTATTTGTGAGTCTTGATCTTTCGAGGACTAGACCTCCAATTGTTTTAGATGTCCTTTCAGTTTCAGTATTTTTGAGCTAGTTGGGGGTGTATTCCCATCAGCTCATTCAGATTAAAGGCTTATCAGACTTAGGCGTGTATTCAGCTTCAGATATGTATTCTATTGTTATATTAAGTTTGACTTCTGTTGAGTTTATAAATATGTTCTCTTCACGTTTATTGAATGAGCAGTTGAATGCTTGTGCCATGGGTCGACTTGTGGTCTCTCGGGGTCCTTGTCCCGTGTCTACGATCCGGGTGTACACTCGGGCCGTGACAGGTTTGCTCCTTGGAAGCCAGGTCGAGGGCCTCCCATTTGGTTACCCATATATTGACATTCTTCATCATATATTGGTGGTGAAGACTCCCTTTCATATTATAGGGACCTTGCATTCCCACGACATTTACTACCTTTGGACTTACTGCCATCACATGCTTGGTCATTAATTCTAATTGTGTCATCATCTTGGCTAGAGTCTCATCCCGCTCATCATCCCTTTTTCGCAACTCTGCTGCCAGTGCACTTGAGCTGATCTCATGAGTGGACACATTTGTCTCCCTTGTGTGCCAATCCCTGTTGGTTTTTCTCATTCGGTCAAGAAGAGCTTTGGCAAACCCATATGTTTAGTCCATAATAGAACCCCCAGCTAGGTTGTTGGCAACGAATTTGTTGATTGAATCAAGGTCCCTGTAGAAGCTTTGGAGAAGTACTCCATCTGGTAATCCATGATTTGGGAAAAGAGCAACCTTCTTTTTAAACCTCAACTATGCCTCATGCAAAGGTTGTTCTTGTCGAAAGTTTGTAATATTGTCCCTCAGTTGTAGCATCTTTGAGGGAGGGAAAAACTGATCTAGGAAAGCCTCGGTTAACTCTTGCCATGAAGTGATACACCCCGGAGGAAGTTCCTCTAGCCACATTGTTGCTTCCCCCGTCAATGAGAAAGGAAAGAGTCTCAACCTGATTGACTCTTGACTAATGTTTGTAATGTTGAAGGGCTGGCAAATTTCCAAGAAATTCCTAAAGTGTCAATTTTCATCTTCGCTTGGTTTGCCACCAAAGATCCCCTTCATCTGTAACAAGTGCAACATGGTGCTAGTAACATGGAACAACGCATTCCCTATAGTTGGTGGTAGGCGAATGGCTCCTGCAATTTTCGACATCACCGGATTATCTTCTTCAAGTTCAATGTTACCCTCCACTAAGCTATCCCCTTCTTGGGAATGATGGCTCATGTGGTGATGAGATCCTAACAACATAGCAGAAAATCAAATCAAGTAGCTATGATGCACGCTAATTCAACTTCACAATCAATCACAAGATTATCAAGTGCTAGTCCCCGGCAACGGAGCCATTTTTGATAACGTCCAAAATATATTCTTAATTCAAAGAATATACACGGTTGAAGTTTCAAAACAAGTAACCTGATGAGTGCCAGGGTCGAATCCCACGAGGACTAGGGACTGATAAATTTAAGCGTCGATTGAGAAATCGATATTAGCTTGAACCATATAGATTTAATATAAAAGAAAGAAAAATTGGGGGAGTAAAACTTTGCAGAGAATTACAAAAATTGATTTAGTGAACTAAAAATAACAAGATCAGCTAAGTTGTTGACAATAGTGTGAAATACTATAGGTGCTGTGTAGATGAAATATTAACTAGATTGGGATAGGCCAAGTCATCTCATTAGTTCAACAAGTGTAAATAATCTCGGGAAGTAGGTAGCCTCAGCTTCTCAACCTATTAACAATCCCTTGCTAGAGTTTTCTCAAAATCTAGCTATGATTTAGATCAACCCGAATTGATTCGGATTAGCAGCTTGTCACAACCCGAACGTACACCCAGATCATAGACACGGGACAAGGGACCCCGAGAGACCCCAAGTCAACCCATGGCACATGCATTCAACTAATCCCATTCAATAACCGGAACAATAATCATAAAGACATAGCGGGAATGTAATCATAACATAGCATCAAGAGATACCAATGTTTACACAAATGAATACTACATACTTGTCCGAAAGCCTCTAAAACATAAGATAGGTTGATGGGACAACATCCCCAACTAACCCAACCAATACTGAAACATAAACAACATGGAAGTCTATCAACGACCCTCGAAACATGAGGACTCACCAATAAGATGATATCGAAGGCTGGGATAGGCTACGGATGAGGATAAGCCTGAGATCCCGACCCTGTATCATGAAACGATACAACATAGAAAGTATGCGGTCAGTACATAGAATGTACTGAGTATGCAAGGTAAGTAAAACGAACATTTTAAAATTAAAGTAAAACT
Source organism: Datura wrightii (assembly GCA_035772735.1). Classification (NCBI taxonomy): domain Eukaryota; kingdom Viridiplantae; phylum Streptophyta; class Magnoliopsida; order Solanales; family Solanaceae; genus Datura; species Datura wrightii. The sequence continues at coordinate 84,810,051 of JASDFA010000006.1, read as the reverse complement.
CATAAATAGACATAGAAGAAGGACATCATGCTTGTATAAAAATCTTCATAATAAAACATAAGGCTCAAGGCTTCCAAATCATTCATAATCATTCATTATCATATTCATAAATAACTTTATCATAATATAACTTGAGCCAAATAACATAAACATAACAATTTATAAAAACATGCGGAACAATGGGAGAACTCGTTATAACCGATATCATCATGGTAGAGCCTTTCATGATGCCCAACTATCTCGCTCAAGTGGGAAGAGCTGACCCTGGTTTTCCAGGCGAGGGTCGTGCATAAGGCATGATATCACATTTGAGGGGATCATTATCATTATGTCATAACATTTACAACCCACGGTTGCACGTGGTTATGAGACACCGGTGTAGTCCTTTGAACGTCAGGCTGCTCCGTGCTAGACATGGCTCCCAAAAACATGCATATAGGCTCGTACATAAATCATCAAAATCATGCATAAGAATTCATTGGCTAATATATAACATTTATCATCATTGATCCCCTTTAAAACATGCTTAGACAAGAATCAAGGCCCCATTTTATCGATCAACATCATAAATCGATAAATCATGAAATTCGTTTCATAAATCATAAATCATTCATCATCATAGGGGCACTGCCCAATACTTCATCATACCTATTTCTTTCAAAAATATACTCATAAACATGGGTAACTTAGATTCATGCATTTTCATAATCAATAAACTAAAAAATAACGAATATTCATCATAAAATCCTAATTTCCATGAACTTCCTTAAATGGGCAATTTAGATTTAAAAATATTGAAACATGAATTAAAGAAAATAATCGTAAAACCAGCCCATCTTGCATATTTACATAAATAAAACTCAATTAAAACATACCCATAAGGAGAAATCACATTGACATGCTTTGGGTAAAACCCCATGGAATTTGAATAGGAGAATTCGTGACTTTAATCGAAATTAGGCATGGGTGAGGAAGAATTCCACCCATTTAAAAACCCTACATACTTGGGAATTGATGAACTTAAAGCTCCTTGAACACCCACAAAGAAATTGAAGAAAAATTGGGGAAGAAGGCCTTGAATCTCCCAAAACCCCTCTAGAATCCTTGCATTAGAATGGGCATGCAATAGGGATTTAACTCCTCTTATTGCACTCAAGAAATAACCAAAATTACCTAGTTTAGGGGCTAAAATTGAGGAAAGGTCGAAAATACCCTTAAAATAACTTCCCTAAAATCTGGCTCGGACAGACCAACGACCGACCCAACGGGTCGTGGCACCATACCACGACTCGTGGTATCGAGTCATCAGGCCCACTGCCTCATGACATGTCTTGATCCTTCACATGACTCGACATGACGAGTCGTTACAACAAACCATGGGTCATTGAATCGACCGTCTTCATCCCCTTGAAAAAATCTGACTTCTCTTTCCACGAGCCTCACCACAACTCGTGGTGGCATCCAACGAGTCGTGATATCCATCCGTGGAATGCACTGGAAACTTCAACCAACAAGCAACGACTTGAATCAATGGTTTTTTGTCTCTCACCACAGATCGTGGGATGGCCCGTTGCTTCCTTCTAAGCCTAAGTTCAGCCCTTCTAATGACTGGTACAATGACTCCTTGTTCCTGACAATGAGTCGTTACACCGTCCGTTGTCACCAAGTCTTCCTTGACTTCCCAAACCATGACTGTTATGAAAACTCATGGTAGGAGGGTCATCCGTTCTGTGATATTTTTGCTAGTTTTCTACACTTTTCAATTTTAACTCCCGGGTCTATTCTTAGGCCTTTCCGAGGTATTACAATATCTTCCCCTTGGGAAGATTCATCCTCGAATGTAGGAAACAAGCAGCAAACAGAAACATACAATTTATCATAGCTATATACTGATAATTTTAACCGAAATTTTCATGGAATGACTACCTCCATATCAAACCACATAGATGAACTAATTCATGCTTCCGATATGCATTAATACACATAAAAGAAACTTGCACTCATGAACTGAACATGAAAACTAAATAGATTCATATGGCAAAACTGATACCTCAAGTCGAAACTGAGCCGGTAGAGAACAAATGTGGGTGTTTAGCCATCATATCCGCTTCAGCTTCCCATGTAGCTCCCTCAACATGTTGGTTCCTCCATAATAGTTTAACTGAAGCTACTTTTTTGTTCCTTAGCTTACGGACTTGACAATCTAAGATTTCCACCGGAATTTCTTCATAGAAGAGGCTTTCTTTCACCCCAATGCTGTCTACCAGAACTAGCAAGGCTGGATCACCCAAGCACTTTTCAAAAGTGATACGTGAAAGACGAGATGAACCGAAGATAGCTCTAATGGCAAGTCCAACTCATACACCACCTTACCAACTCTCCTCACAACCCGATAGGGACCAATATAGTGGGGGCTGAGTTTACCTTTCTTTCTGAACCGCCTGACTCCCTTCATGGGAGATCCTTTAGAAATACCTAGTCGTCCACACCAAACTCCAAATATCTTCTCCTCACATTAGCATACGATTTATGATGACTCTGAGTGGTTTTAAATTGGTCCCGTATCAACTGAACCTTCACCATCGCTTCATGAATCGAATCTGGGCCTATCATAGCTGCCCCACCAACCTCAAACCATCGAATGGGAGATCTACACCTTCGCCCGTAGAGAGCCTCGAACAGTGCAATCTGGATACTGGAGTGGTAACTATTATTATAAGCGAACTTGATCAAGGGCAAATGATCGTCCCAACTACCTGTAAAGTCCATAACACATGGCCTCAGCATATCCTCAAGGGTCTGAATGGTCCGTTCTGCCTGGTCGTCTGTTTGCGGATGGAAGGCTATACTGAGCTTAACCTGCGTTCCAAGTCCATTTTGAAGAGAACGCCAGAATTGAGAAGTAAACTAAGTACCCCGGTCTGAAATAATAGACAAGGGCACTCCATGAAGTCAAACTAACTCCTGAATATACAACTTAGCACAATCATCTACTGAATCTGTGGTCTTGACCGGTAGAAAATATGCCACCTTAGTTAACCTGTACACCACGACCCAAATGGAGTCATAGTGTCGGTAAGTACGAGGTAGGCCTGTAATAAAATCCATATTAATCTCTTCCCACTTCCAAGTGGGGATGCTGATATACTGAAGTATGCCTCCCAGCCATTGATGTTTGACTTTCACTTGCTGGCAGTTTGGACACTTTGCTATGAACTCCGCAATATCTATCTTCATACCATCCCACCAATAGATTTCTCGCAAATCCCGATACATTTTCGTGGATCCTGGATGGATAGAATATCTGGTACCATGTGCCTCATGCAATATCTGAACTCTCAAATTATCAACGTCCGGAACACATAATCGACCCTGGTATCATAGCACACCATCTCCCCCTTGGAAGAAGACCTCCACCTTCTGACTCCTCACCGCCTCCTTCAGCTTCCTCAATATTGGATCCTCGTCTTACCTAGATTTAACATCAACAACCAAGGATGATTCTGACCCGTTATGTACGACAACAACGCCATTGGTTGCATCGATCAATCTAACTCCCAGTCTTGCAAGTCGGTCAACATCCTTCACCAACTCTTTCTTTCCCTCATCCACATGGGACACATTTTCCATGGAGAGCCTACTAAGCGCATGCACAACCATATTAGCTTTGCCCGGGTGGTAAAGGACAGTTAGTCATAGTCCTTAAGTAACTCCAACCACCTCCTTTGCTGAAGATTTAGATCTTTCTGGGTGAACACATACTGCAAGGTCTTGTGATCCGTAAATACATCCATGTGGACCCCATAAAAGTAATGCTGCCATATCCTTAATGCAAACACCACTACGGCCAACTTAAGATCATAGGTCGGGTAATTCTTTTCATGGAACTTCAGCTGTCTCGAAGCATATGCTATTACCTTCCTATGATGCATCAACACACATCCCAGTCCGACTCTCGAAGAATCACAATAGAAAACAAAACCATCGATACCCTCGGGTAAGGTCAACACTGGCGCTGAATTGAGTCGGGTCTTCAACTCTTGGAAGCTTTTCTCACAAGAATCCAACCATTGAAATTTCACCTTTTTCTGAGTCAACTTAGTCAAAGGTGCTGCAATAGATGAGAAACCCTCCACAAACCATCGGTAATAACCTTCTAGGCCTAAGAGATTCGAATTTCTGAAGTTTCACCCGTCTAGTCCAATTCTTCACCGCTTTGATCTTCTTGGAATTTGCCCTTATGCCTTCGCTTGATACTACATGTCCCAGAAATGCTACTAAGTTCAGCCAAAATTCACACTTGCTAAACTTTGCATACAACTGACGATCCTTGAGTGTTTGCAGCACTATTCTCAAATGAGTGGCATGCTCCTCCTCGCTCCAGGAGTATATAAGAATGTCGTCGATAAACATGATCACGAGCATATCCAAATATTTCTTGAACACCCTGTTCATCAGGTCCATGAAAGCTGCAGGAGCATTGGTTAGCCCAAAAGACATAACAACAAATTCATAGTAACCATACCGAGTCCTGAAGCGGTCTTCGGGATGTGTCTTTCTCGAACTCTAAGCTGATGATATCCGGACTTGAGGTCGATCTTGAAGAAGCACTTGGCACCCTGAAGCTGGTCAAACAAATCATCGATCCGGGGTAAAGGGTACCTATTCTTGATGGTAACCTTGGTCAACTGTCAATAGTCAATACACATGCGAAGGGAATTGTCCTTTTCTCGAACAAATAGAACTGGTGCACCCCATAGGGACTGACTCAGTCTAATGAAGCCCTTTTCCAACAGATCCTTCAACTGCTTCTTAAATTCCTTTAGCTTGGCTGGAGCCACCCTGTAAGGAGGGATAGAAATAGGCTGCGTATTTGGAAATAAATCAATACCGAAATCAATTTTCCTTTTCGGAGGAACACATGGTAAATCATTGGGAAACACCTCCGAGATTCGCACACCACTGGAACTGACTGAATAGTCGGGGTCTCGGACTCTAGATCCTTAACCCTAACAAGGTTGTACATGAAACCCTTAGAGACCATCTTCCTAGCCTTCAAATAGGAAATAAACTAACCTACTGGCACCGCCGAACTATCCTTCCACTCCACAACTGACTTACCCAGAAAACGAACCTCCACAATAGGTCCTACAATTAATCGAAGCATAATATACAAACAACCAATACATTCCAAAAATGATGTCAAAATCAGTCATGGCCAATTCTATTAAGTCTGCGGAGGTAACCTTATGCAACACAGTAATGGGGTAACCTCTATATACTCACCTAGCTATAACTGAATCACCGACTGTGGTAGATACGGAGAATGGTTCTGACAGAACTTCAGGACTAACTCCAAAACTACTAGCAACGTAAGGAGTCACGAAAGACAGTGTAGCTCCCAAATCTAGCAAGGCATAAACATCAATAAGAAAGACATGGAACATACTAGTGACCACGTCTGGTGAAGTCTCCTGCTCCTAGTGCGAGGCAAGGGCATAGAATCGATTCTAGCGCTGATCGCCTCCCCCACTAGTAGATGCTCCCTGTGGAGCTGAACGATCTGGAGTTGCTACTGTCTTGGTGGTCTGTGCTCGACCCCTATCACCACCCTATCTTCATATGGACATGCTCGACGCATGTGCCCAGATCTACCATACCCGAAGCAGGCATCCGAATAGAGCAGGCACTCCCTGATGTGACTCTTGCCGTACTTCCCATAGGATGGAGAGGTATACTCTAACTGGGTGCCCCTCTGATCCCTAGACCCTGAAGCCCTGCTCCTTTGATCACCCCTAGGTCTGGATGGAACACTAGCTGATGATGGTGCTTGGGCTAGTGTCCTCTGCTGAAACTGTGGATGGTAGCCACCGCCGGACCTCTGATGTGAAAACCCATGACTATCTGTCTGAGCTCTCTTTGCCTCCCTCTCCCTTTCATGAGCCGCCTCCATCTGCTGGGCGTACAACACTATGCGAGGGAAGTCTATATACTGATGAAGCATGTAGTCCTGCGATCCTTATCTAAATAAGTAGACACACAATGAAAAAATCGGCTCACCCGTGCCCTTTGATCCATCACCAACTCTGGGGCGTATTTCGACAAGCGAGTGAACTCAAACGAATACTCCATCACTATCATCTTTCCTTGCTTGAGGTTAACAAACTCAGTTGCTTTCAATTCCCTCATCTCCCGAGGGAAGAACCTGTCAAGAAAGGCCATGTGGAACTCATCCCAGCCGATAGGGCTCGCACCTGCTGCCCTGCTGTCCTTCCATTGCTTGTACTAAATATGAGAGACCTCTTTTAGCTGATATAAGGCCAAATCTACACACTCCCCATTTGTCACCCCCAAAACTTGAGTAACCTTCAAGATCCCTTCAATGAACTCGTGTGGATCCTCATCCACCTTTGATCCTGTGAACTCGAGAGGGTTCATCCTCAAGAAATCTCTAATCTGAGTCGCCGCTGTATTTCCATTCTGTGGAACTTGTGCAACATCCTGCTGATTGATCTGAGCACTCAAGGCCTGCACCAACATCTGAATCTCTGCCCAAAACTCGGCGTGGGCGGTTGACTTTAGTTCCTGGGGCTCCGGAATAGGCGGGGCTTGCTGATGCCCATGATCATTTCCATCTCAGTGGCCTTCATCATTTCCATTCCTCCTTCCATTCATTCTTCTAGGAACCATAATTCTGCAATCGCGAATCACACAAATTAGAAGGATGGAAAGGCTTTTCATCGCATGAAATAGAACATGAAAGAAGGGAACATTTCCTAAAATGTTTAGTAGCCTCTTTGTCATAGGTGTGGCGTGCTTCACACCCTTGAAAAAGACTCTACCTAACGCGGCTTTCAGAAACCCTAGGACACTTCAAACCTATGGCTCTGATACCAAGTTTGTCATGACCCGAACGTACACCCGGATCGTAGACAGGGGACAAGGGACCCCAAGAGACCCCAAATCAACCCATGGCACATGCATTCAACTAATCCCATTCAATAAATGGAACAATAATCATAAATACATAGCGAGAACGTAATCGTAACATAGCATCAAGAGATACCAATGTTTACACAACTGAATAATACATACTTGTCTGAAAGCCTCTAAAACATAAGATGGGTTGATGGGACAACATTCCCAACTAACCCGACTAATAGTGAAACATAAACAACATGAAGTCTATCAATGGCCCTCGAAATATGAGGAATCACTAATAAGATGATATCGAAGGCTGGGATGGGCTAGGGATGAGGATGAGCCTGAGATCCGGACCCTATATCATGAAACGATACAACATAGAAAGTATGCGGTCAGGATTGTACTAAGTATGCTAGGTAAGTAAAACGAACATTTTAAAGCAAACTAAAACTCATAAATAGACATAGGAGAAGGACATCATGCTTGCATAAAAATCTTCATAATAAAACATAAGGCTCAAGGCTTCCAAATCATTCATAATCCTTCATTATCATATTCTTAAATAACTTTATCATAATATAACATAAGCTAATAACATAAACATAATAGTACATAAAAACATGCGGAATAATGGGAGGACTCGTCGTAACCGACACCATCATGGTAGAGCCTTTCATGATGCCCCACTGTCCCGCTCAAGTGGGCAGAGCTGACCCTGGTTTTCCAGGCGAGGATCGTGCATAAGGTGTGATATCACATTTGAGGGGATCATTATCATTACGTCATAACATTTACAACCAACGGTGGCATGTGGTTATGAGACACCGTACGTAGTCCTTTGAACGCCGGGCTGCTCCGTGCTAGACATGGCTCCCAAAAACATGCATATAGGCTCGTACATAAGTCATCAACATCATGCATAAGAATTCATTGGCTAATCTATAACATTTATCATCATTGATCCCCTTTAAAATATGCTTAGCCAAGAATCAAGGCCCCATTTTATCGGCCAACATCATAAATCGATAAATCATGAAATTTGTTTCATAAATCGTAAATCATTCATCATCATAGGGGTACTGCCCAATACTTCATCATACTCATTTCTTTGAAAAATATACTCATAAACATGGGTAACTTAGATTCATGCATTTTCATAATCAATAAACTTAAAAATAACGAATATTCATCACAAAATCCTAATTTCCATGAACTTCCTTAAATGGGCAATTTAGATTTAAAAAGATTGAAACATGAATTAAAGAAAATAATCGTAAAACCAGCCCATCATGCCTATTTACATAAATAAAACTCAATTAAAACATACCCATAAGGAGAAGTCACATTGACATGCTTTGGGTAAAACCCCATGGAATTTAAATAGGAGAATTCATGAATTTAATCGAAATTGGGCATGGGTGAGGAAGAATTCCACCAATTTAAAAACCCTACATACTTGGGAATGGATGAACTTAAAGCTCCTTGAACACCCACAAAGATATTGAAGAAAAATTGGGGAAGAAGGCCTTGAATCTCCCAAAACCCCTCTAGAATCCTTGCATGAGGATTGACATGCAATAGGGACTTAACTCCTCTTATTACACTCAGGAAATAACCAAAATTACCTAGTTTAGGGGCTAAAAATGAGGAAAGGTCAAAAATACCCTTAAAATAACTTCCCTAAAATCTAGCTCGGACAGACCAACGACCGACCCAACGGGTCATGGCACCATATCACGACTCATGGTATCGAGTCATCGGGCCCACTGCCTCATGACATGTCTTAGATCCTTCACATGACTCGACATGACGAGTCGTTACAACAAACCATGGGTCATTGAATCGACCGTCTTCATCCCCTTGACAAAATCTGACTTCTCTTTCCCCGAGCCTGACCACAACTCGTGGTGGCATCCAATGAGTGATGATATCCATCCGTGGAATGCACTGGAAACTTCAACCAACAAGCAACGACTTGAAACAATGGTTCGTTGTCTCTCACCACGGATCGTGGGATGGCCCGTTGCTTCCTTCTCAGCCTAAGTTCATCCCTTCTAACGACTGGTAACAATGACTCCTTATTCCTGACAATGAGTCATTACACCGTCTATTGTCACCACTGCTTCCTTGACTTTCCAAACCACGACTGTATATGAAAACTCATGGTAGGAGGGTCATCCGTTCTGTGATACTTTTGCCAATTTCTGCACTTTTCAATTTTAACTCCCGGGTCTATTCTTAGGCCTTACCAGGGTATTACATAACTGCACTATTCCTCGATATTAGTTGCCAATTAGGAAGGAGGAAGTAATTTCAGCTATTTCTAGCTTAATTTTACAATCTTTTATCCATGCCCACTACTAGATTCCCTTCCAATACTTAATTATTCCCTCCCAAGCAATAATCAAGCAAGGATAAATAGACCCATATCATCATCAAGGGATCTTCATTAATAGATTGAAGAGAATCTAATAGATTTACACTTAATTGAACATTATGAAGATGACTCTAGCAATACCCAATCCAATTAAGTATTCATCATCACACGCCTCTAGTTAATGAGTTTAACTACTCATAGTTAAGTAATTCAAAAACACATTCATCAATAATATCATTGAATTTAATAATAAGATTAGATCAATCATATGCACATATCTTTCAACTACAACTGAAACTTACTAATACCAAAGAAGAAAATAGAGTAGAGTATTTTCTACAAGTTTCAATCAAAATCCCCTTCTCTCAGCTAAAAGAATATCTTCAGCTAAAAGAGGAAATAATGATGTGATGTGTACTTGGATTTTCTCTCAATCTCTCTATATCTATATCTTCTTCTTCTCTCTTTCCCATCCTTCTCTATACAGAGTACTCTTTTTCTATTTATACCCTGAAAAATAGGGTACTTATCATCTCCTTTTTAGTGCTGGATGATTATACCCTTAATAGAACCATTCTGGAATTGGAAAAAGTACCGACGATTCGCTGATGAACTCCGTGAACCACCAGGTATCTGTTCTTCTTCTGCACTCATTTCTAGTAAACATCGGCGGTTCACCCGGCGTTTTGCCGATGCGAATCTGTGAACTGCCGGACCTTCAAGAAAATTCAAGAATTATGAGTGTCATTCGATGACTAAACCGGTGACTCACCGCTGGCAATTCACGAACCGCCAGTGGCATTCAGCCTCTGCGGCAGTGACATTAGGTTTTTAGCCGGCATTACGCCGGTTGACACCTGCGACTCGCCACTCATTCTCACTTCCTCCTTTTTGCTCCATTTTTTCTCTTTTCTTCAGCTTTAGGCATCTGCACACAACAAAAGTAAAAAAGGCATAAAATCCAAATAATCAACTCGGGAACGAAACAAAAACTCAAGTTTTAGAGTCTAATGAATTGATAAATTACCAACTCATCATAATGTACCATACTTTAAATCTTAAGTGAAAACTCATAAAACTGGTCAATGGGTCAAATGTGCTGTTAAACATAATATCATACTATATGAACATAAGTTAATGAAATCATGAGGAACAATAGGAGATTCTTATAATTAACATACCCCACGTGAGCCTTGATGGAGCCTGACCTGTAAAACCCTAGTCGGGAGGGTATTTGTACCTTGCTAAGTGTAGGGCCATGAAAAAGGTTACATCACTCATGGGTGGCCAATAAAGGTATGGAGACACTCTCATGAAGGACCCCATAATGGCTACATTTGCAAATAGTTCTGAGAACGGGGTACGTAGGAACCCCGGTCTACTCAAGTTAAATACTACTCCCAAAACATATATAATGCTCATTTCGTAATCATGAAATATAATTGATGTACATGGGCTATTTAAAATCATGATATTCATAACATGCTTGAAATACATGAACTAGCCTTGAAAGAGTCTCGTAGGTTGGGTATGATCACAAATATGATACTTGTAAAAGATATGCATACTTGAGAAGGTCATCATAGTTGAAAATCATGAAATCATAGATTGAGAGTTCATAAACATTCATGCATACTAGATAACTCATCATGCTTGAAATTATAGATAATAGGCTTGAATTTTCATAAAACATGCATAATAGGACATAATTTCTAAAAGCTCGAGATCATGAATTTATAATCTCGTTGAGTTTAAAATCTTTCCATTAGACTTAAATCATACATTAGAATATGAGGGAATTGGACTCATAGACATAGTATAGATAATTTCATAGGATTTGGGTTAAAACCCTAGAAGTTCTTAAAATCATACTCGAAACATTCGTAGACTCATGAGGCATTTGATAAGAAACATGAAATCATAATAATAGGAACATAAATTGAATCATGATAAAACTGATTTTATAGAAAAACATGAAAGAATTCATCCAAAAGAAGCTTAACCATAGAATTCCGAAAATTTAGGCATGGGAAGTGAGAATCATGAATACAACTTGAAAAGGGAATGAGGGTGGAAGAGACCCCTCACTCATAGCCCTACACACCTGGGTTGATGATCTCTTGACTTGTCTTGAAGAGCCAAGAAGATTTGAAGAGGTTTGAAGAAGAACCCTAGCTCCTTTCTTGAGAGAAAACCAAGTATCAATCTTTTGGAGAGGGTAAGGATTTATGCTAGGTTAATCACATTAATCTGACCTTAAGGAAGCCCAAAAGACATTATTTAGAAGTTAGAAGCATAGAGGTTTAGAAAAATGGCCCCAAACTACTGAATTAAAGCTTGAAACTGGCAGTTATAATGACCAACAGGATGGGTCATTGTTTGATAGGACGACCCGTACCGAGTGTCGTCCATTACCTGTTGTTGCTTCACTAAATTACTCATAATTTTTTACTTTAAACTCCAATTGATGCAAGGTTGGATGAATTGGAAAGAAGACTCCAATGGCTTCAATTTCATATGTTGAATTACCTAAAAACACTTCGTAAAATGGGAGCTATAGTCATTTGAAGTTAACCCTTATAAGAACTTATACGAAAACTTAATTGATAAGAAGACTCTCAACTCAACTTTGTGATAGAGGTTCCTTATGACCTTAATTTGCATCCAATGCACTTCTTACACTTAAGAATTAATATTAAAACATTGTTTCAATAAATTCATCAGTCTCGGATCTATACACATACCTAGAAGATTTCTAACTTAGCTTGAATTTTTCAACAAACTGGCCGAACCAACTGTCAGACCCCGCCTTGGGGGGTATGACTGGCACCTGGTGCCCTAGTAGGATGTAGACTGTTAACTGGTGAGCCTAAACACAACTGGTGCCTGGCCAGCTCTAACTCAGATTTCTGAAAACAACGGGCTATATAATGGCTGTAACACAGCCTCCGGCCAACTGGGCCTATAGCCACCTATATAAAACTTCAGCTAACCAGAAACATACTTACAAAGGGGAAACCTATGCGGGCCGACAAGGCAACTATGCTGTCTAGTTATCTGTAACTCAGCAATGAAATGCTGAATAACTACGTGACCGGCAAGGTCACCACTACTATCTAACTAAGGCCTCACGCGACCAACATAAACTAAAATGCTAAACAGCTATAACAAACTGCACGGCCTCACACGACCGGCTCAACTGACCACAGGGAAATATATACAGACTGCAAGCCTCAATGAGTGATAATAGAAATGATCGGGACAGGGCCCTGACCTACCCCAACTGTACGTCAAAAGGAAAAGAGCTACACCTCTGGATATCAGACTCCGGATGACAGGAGCCGACGACTCAATAGCTGACAGGAATCACGAGGGATTGCCTCCTCATCTATGAGTACCTGCAGGAAAGTAATGCAGCGCCCCACTGGGCGTCAGTACCACTGGTACCGAGTATGCAAAGCAACTAAAATAATACAACTGAATACAAATAACATAACTAACAAGTCTGTGAGTAGAAGATAACTAAATCTGAAGAGCTGATAGGAACTAGATCGAACGTTTCTACACTAATAGGCAGGAGCGTGTCTGTAGTCACGGCGGCCTACTGTCTATTAACTAGTATATATATAAAGCACATAAATACATATGCATTTAGCAAGCAAGAGCCAATACCAACCCCCATAAGCCGGATGGCGCCAAGCAAGCAAACAATCTATATAGCCCTACCCGGGTCAAAACCAGCCAAATATAAGTCACTCCACTCATCTTCTCACTCGGAGCTCCTCTACCGGCCCCCTGGGTCTTCGGCTCGGGCCATAGCCTCTGATATAAATAACCGTGTTTGAGTCCGGAGGACTCCTGTGCAGATAGTAAAAGATAGGGTCTAGTTCCCTGGAACTCTCCTCAGGGCTATCTGAAACCGAAGCTGCACCTGTAATAAGATCTGTACTGTAACTGTATCTGTATCTACTCCCTGGGCACTTGCGTACAACCGGGCTATCTGTACTGTAATGCTGATTAGCCTGGTATGGGGAAAGCTTCATCCCATCTTCGTCCAAACTGAGGATGGCATGCCACTTCTTGGAGTGACGTAAACCCACCCGCTCAGTGGGGGACACAATTACCAACCCAGGGGCGGAGAGGACGCTCAATAAGGTGCCCTCACACCACATCAAGTCTCAACAAACAAATAGCACATATTAATAGCAAGCATGTATAACTAAAAAAGGCTATCTGGAATCTGATTTCCTTATTCTGATCTCTTTCTATATTATACTGATTCTTTGCTGATTATACTGATTCTGAAATCTCTATTTAACTATTTCGCTAATCTGTAGCTGGGATACTATCTATCTGAATGGCTAATCTGTAGCCATAAAACTGTCTGTCTATCTGATTTTACTTTATTAGCTTTTATTCTGAAAATCTGTATCTTTTTATGCTACAACATGCTTGCTAATCATACAATAAGCTATACTGAATCTGGAATGCTATCTTGCCCTTTGACGCATGCCTTACTAACTTTCGGACTGAATACGATACGGCAACACAACTCAGAATCTATTAGACTTACTTAATTCTCAACATTTAACTCCGAGAGTTTCAAATACGGAGTTTACTATGATTTATCAAGCTAAGGATTACTAACTTGCCGAAGAACAACGTCACATACCTTAACCTCAAGTTATCCGACTGTCGAACGAGGCTCGGTCAATACTCCAGCTATTTCTCCCAACTGCATTCATATACACGTTAGTTAGTGCTAAATACAACTTTATTCTGAAGGACGACGTCACTTTCGATATGGGTATAGCCTAAACTTAGGCTTATCGAAAGACGGTAGAAAACTTTCTATTTTTCAAAAGTCCAGAAGGGAGAAGTATTCACTTTACGGCTAGGAGAGACACTAGTTTGGAGCAATTTCACTTACCTTAGCCCGCTAGCACGATGATTTGTCGGCCGAATTTCGTGAAACTAAATCCGTAGGAATGCTCCCTGCTGCTAAATACTTCGGTATCTGGAGTTAATTTAGATTTGGACTACATTTGGCAGCGTAATCAAACGATAATATCTTCACCCTCTTCGTCTCCCTCTATTTGCTGCGAACTCTCTGGAAATTATAATGATTTTAATGAAAATAAACTGAAGTGGGGCTTTATATACTTGGTCCTGGACAGGCCCAACGTGGCATGGAGCCAACGCGGAGGCTCCACCTTCGTGACACGTTGCCTTCGCGGAGGGGCTCTGCCCCGGCTCCTTCCGTGATGGTTCGACAAGTTCCTCGTCCGATCCTTTCCCGGGCCTTTCTCTAGCACGTATGGCTTTCAAATATGCTTAACCAATGCGCGAATAGGCCATCTAGGTGCTGAGAATCTTACAGGGTATAACATTCTCCCCCCTTAAGAACATTCGTCCTCGAATGTAAACTGCTATTTAGAGGACTTCTCAACTTGTTTCTAAGAAAATTTCGACAGAGTTTCCCCTGTAATATGGACTATCCCGAAAACCTGAAATGCAAAAAAGTCCAGTACAAGTACTGCACATAATACTTTAAGATTCACTGGATAGCTAAACATCAATATTTCTCATTTATACATACACAACCATAAGGTACTACATAAGTAATAATATGGACATACCTGTCACCTGACTAGCCCTGGAATAAGTGAGGATATCTAGCTTTCATATCTTCCTCCACCTCCCACGTCATCTCCTCTTGGTTCCTGTTACGCCACAATACCTTGACAAATGCAATATCCTTAGTTCTCAATCTGTGAATCTATCTGTCTAGGATAGCTACTGGAACCTCTTCATAGGCCAGCTCTACCGTAACCTGGATATCCTAGACTGGGACTGCCCTGGACGGGTCTCCTATGCATTTCCTCAGCATGGATACATGAAAAACTGGATGAACGGATTCCAATTCTGGAGGCAAGTTCAATTCATATGCTACTCGGCCTATCCTTCGACGAATCTGATAAGGCCCAACAAACCTCGGACTGAGCTTACCTTTCTTGCCGAATCTCATCACCCCTTTCATCGGAGATACTTTCAGAAATACCCAGTCATTTACATCAAATTCCAAGTCTCTGCGCCGCACATCAGCATATGATTTCTGGCGGCTCTGTGCAGTCAGTAAGCGTTCTCGGATAAGCTTTACCTTTTCTTCTGACTGCTGAACAATCTCTGGCCCAACCAACGCTAATTCTCCTATATCAAACCAGCCAATTGGCGATCTACATTTTCGCCCGTATAATGCCTCGAAAGGCGCCATTTGGATGGCTGAGTGATAGCTATTATTATAAGCAAATTCAATTAACGGCAAATGCTCGTCCCAGCTACCTCCAAAATCTAGCACACACGCTCGTAGCATGTCCTCGAGCGTCTGAATAGTGCGCTCAGCCTGTCCATCTATCTGAGGGTGGAATGTTGTGCTCAAATTAACCTGCGTTCCCAGACCTCTCTGAAACAACTGCCAAAATCTAGCCGTAAACTGTGCTCCTCTGTCTGAAATAATGGATACTGGTACTCCATGCAACCTGACTATTTCTCAGATATACAACTCAGCATAATCTTCGGCCGAGAAGGTAGTTCTCACTAGCATGAGCTGATTTTGTCAATCTGTCAACTATCACCCATATAGAGTCATGTATGTGCCTGGTACGGGGTAATCCTGCTACAAAATCCATATTCACGGCTTCCCATTTCAAGAGAAGCATTGTTATGTCCTGAGTTAACCCGCCTGGTATCTGGTGTTCCGCTTTTACCTGTTGGCAGTTAGGACACTGGGCTACAAATTCAGCAATTTCGCTTTTCATACCTGGCCACCAGTAGTTTTCCTTTATATCGTGGTACATTTTTGTCGCACCGGGGTGGAGAGAATAGCGGGCGCAATGTACCTCGTTCATAATCTGCTGGCGGAGGCTTGAAACATCTGGAACACATAGACGGTCTTTACAGCGTTGCACCCCATCCTCAGTTACTTAAATGTCTGGCGCTTTACCCTGCTGGATTCTGTCTTTGAGCTGGATTAGGTCAGGATCCTCATATTGCCGTTCTTTCACTTCCACAACTAATGATGACATGGCGGTGTTCTGAATTACCGCCCTACCACCCTCTGTTTCTGCTACTCGAACGGCTAGGCTAGCTAAATGATGTATCTCCCTGACCAATTCTCGCTGCTCGGGCTGCAAATACGCCAAACTCCCCATGGACTTACGACTGAGAGCATCCGCTACAACATTGGCTTTTCCCGGGTGGTACAAAATATTCACGTCAGAATCCTTTAACAGCTCCAACCAGCGACGTTGCCGCAGATTCAACTCCCTCTAAGTGAAGATATATTGTAGGCTCTTGTGATTTGTAAAAATATCAACATGGACGCCGTACAGGTAATGTCTCCACATTTTCAAGGCGTGGATCACTGCGGCCAACTCCAGGTCGTGGGTAGGGTAATTCTTTTCGTGTTTTCTCAGCTGTTTGGAAGCATATGCAATTACTTTACCATGCTGCATCAACACACAGCCCAATCCGATGCCTGATGCGTCGCAATATACCGAATAACCCTCTATACCTTCCGGTAATGCTAACACTGGGGCGGAGGTTAATCTGTCTTTTAGTTCCTGGAAGCTCTGCTCGCATGCCTCTATCTACTGAAACTTTGTTGCTTTCTGCGTTAGTTTAGCCAGAGGTTCCGCTATAGTAGAGAACCCTTCAACGAACCTCCTGTAATAACCTGCTAATCCCAGAAAGCTACGCACTTCAGTCGGAGTGGTAGGCCTAGGCTATGATTTGACTGCTTCTATCTTCTGCGTGTCAACCTGTATACCAGCGTCCAACACAATATGCCCTAGAAAGGCTACTGATTTAAGCCAGAATTCACACTTGGAAAACTTAACATATAACTGGCGGTCCCTGAGAATCTGGAGCACTGTCCGTAAATGAGTCTGGTGATCTGCTTCGGAGCGAGAATACACTAGAATATCATCAATAAACACGATCACGAACAGGTCCAGGTATGGTCTGAAAATACTATTCATCAGGTCCATGAATACTGCTGGGGCATTCGTTAACCCAAAGGACATAACTAGGAATTCAAAGTGTCCATATCGAGTCCTGAACACCATTTTAGGAATATCTCTTTCACGTACCCGAACCTGGTGATATCCGGACCGCAAGTCGATCTTGGAAAAGTATCTGGCTCCCTGTAACTGATCAAATAAGTCATCTATTCTGGGGAGCGGGTACTTGTTCTTCACTGTAACTTAATTCAACTGCCGATAATCTATGCACATACGGAGCGAGCCATCTTTCTTTTTCACAAATAGACTAGCGCACCCCATGGTGAAGTACTTGGCCTGATGCAACCTTTATTTAGAAAATCTTTCAACTGCTCCTTCAACTCTCTGAGTTCTGCAGGAGCCATACGATAAGGAGGAATGGATATAGGCTGAGTGCCTGGTAATAAATCAATAGCAAAATCTATTTCCCTCTCTGGGGGAATACCAGGTAACTCATCTGGAAACACATCAGGGAACTCGTTCACCACCGGAACAGACTGGAGTGTCGGAGATTCCGCCCGAACATCCTGAACTCTGACTAGGTGGTAAATATATCCCTTAGTTATCAATTTCCTCGCCTGAAGGTAGGAAATAAACCTACCTTTTGGCTTAGCTGTGCTTCCTTTCCACTCCCGCACTGCTTCTCTTGGAAAGTGGAATCGAACCGTCTTGGTCCAACATTCTACATTGGCGTAGCACGGCATTAGCCAATCCATACCCATTATGGCATCGAAGTCTATCATTTCTAGCTCTACCAGATCTACTGTAGTCTGGCGGTCAGCATACTCCACTGTACACCCTCGGTAAATTCTACTAGCTATAATAGAGTCACCGACGGGCGTGGATACTGAAAAGGGCTGCTGTAATAATTTTGGTACAATATTGAACTTTCGTGCCACAAATGGGGTAATATATGATAGAATGGATCTTGGATCAATCAATACGTAAGCAGGGCATGAACAGATAGTCATCGTACCTGTCACTACATCTGGCGACGCCTCTGAGTCGTGTCTCCCTGGTAGTGCATAAGTACGATTTGAGCCCGTACCTGAACTGGAAGCTCCTGATCTACCTCGGCCTCTGCCTACTGAACTTGAAGGCCCACGCCCCGCTGAGGCTGCTGGGGCTCGTGGCCCTGTGGATCCCTTATCCGGACTACCTCTGCTCCCCCGACCTCTAGTCGGACAATCTCTCATCCGATGCCCCTCCTGTCCGCAAATATAACACCCAGTGGAGCCATATTTACAAGCTCCGGAGTGTGGTCGATTACAATAGGGACAGGGTGAGGGTGCAAATCTGCTCTACTCTCCCCTTCTCTACTGCGGGGAGTCTACTATTCTGGAACTGCCACTAGCCTCTGACTACCCTCGATGAGCAGATCTACCTCACTGCTGCTGCTGTGGTGGAGGTAGGGGTCTAGGGGGTCTATCTGATAGTCGAGGCCTGGGTCCTCTCTGAGCATCCCTTCGTATGTCATCTGGTCTGTCTCTGCGGCGTTGTTCCTGACTGGTCTGTCTACTATTCTGATGCCGCTGTCTAAGACCCTTAATGGTCTGAGCAAAGGCCTGTACTCGAGCGATATCCATATCCTCTCGTAACGTAGCCGTCATACATGCCTCGGTATATTCCGGGTTCGGACCCATATAAATCTGTGAACTCTGGCTGGCATAGTATCAACAAATGCTGGAGCATAACGGGCTAGGGAGTCAAACTGTAAAGCATACTCGCGTACGCTCCTCGCCCCCTGCTCCAGATGCAAAAACTGATCCATCCAGACTTGCCGGATCTCTCGTGGCAAGTAACTATCCAGGAAGGCCTTCGAGAAGCTGGTCCAGGTCGGAGGGGTAACATCTCTCCCTCGGGACCTTTCCCAACTCTCATACTACAATAGAGCTATATCCCGTAATCGGAACACTGCCAACTCAAAGAACTCTGAAGGGGTCACATGCATAACTCGGAATATCCTCTGCATCTGATCTAGAAAGTCCTGAGGGTCCTCTGCCTGATCTGACCCAGTGAATTATGGAGGACCTAGTGCCAAAAATTCCCTGACCCTGGAACCACCTGATCCACCTGAAGGCTCTGCTACTACAGGTGGCACCGACTGGTGTTCGGGTGGTTTTGGGGTTATAAAACGACACGCAGGTGCACGTGGTCGAACAAGTAGTAAGTGGCTTTAGTAAGCCAAGTATCGATCCCACAGAGACTTCGATGAAGTACAAATTGCTCAAGTGTACTATATTTTACTTCTAAAAATGCAGACAACAGCGTAACCAAAAAGTTGATCGTTTGTTTTATAAATTTTATACTAAAACTAAGGACAATTATCTACTTTGAATCTGAACTATGAATGAAAGCATGCTGAGGTTAAACGAACATGTAATGAAACTAATTATCATCATACTTTGGTTAATCTTTTCTCCAGTTGCTAGCCAAGAACATTTGCCAAGAGATTAAAACTCTCGTATTTAACCTCACTTAAGAAACATGAACCATCCGTCTACATTTCTGTGATCAAATGCAATTCATGTCCTAGCTATACAATTCCGATTCCTAAATTGACTAATACGACTTTTAGGTATATTTCTATCCTGAAAGCAAATCAAGACTCAATTTTCCCAAACCAAGTAAAGAACATATCCTATTAATTCACAACTTTCCAATTTTGTGCTCCATCGAGTGAAACCGGACTTTTTAGATGTACATTAATGTAGGCCACACACTAATGCAGTAAGAACAAGAATTAATATAACAACATGGAAGAAAAGATGGAAAACCAAAGAATCAATGATCAAATTTCATTACAATTGTTCATAACCTCAGCAAGGAGAGGAATTAGCCACTCATGTGTGGATTAAACATCATAAAATGAGTGTTAATCATACAAGCAATTGAATTAAAGAAGAAAGAAAGAGAGAAAAAACCCTGAACTTTTCGTCCCTCAACTGCTTGTAACCTACGTCCTTACTCCACCAAGTAAGAATATCTCAAATAAAACCTAAGTGTGCTATTTATAGTAGTGGGACTTTTTCCCGGAATAACAAGCAATGTGTCATGGAGTGCATCGCGGAGCCCTGCCTCCGTGACACGCTACGGACGCGGAAGCTCTCTGGAAATCACCCGAACTTGGCCCCGGCAGCACCCTGCCACGTTGGCAGTGTGTCACGCTGCTTGGGCAGCGCGTTGGCACCTCTTGGTCGCGCAGCCAACCTACCGTGGCACGTTGCCAACGCGCAGGTGGGCTGTTGTGATCAGCCTGCCTCTTTGCCGACGTTCGCGTGTTAATTCCGTTTCCAAGCCTCTACTTCACCAACTCATGGATTAGTTACTCAAAAGTCATCAAAACCTACAAAACAAAGGCTAATCATGTTGGTTAGCACATATCTTCACTTCATATAAAATTACATGAATATGTATATAATAACTTAGATAAACAAGACTAATTTAAGTCATAAAGCGTATCTCGGGCATGCTATTTTTCCACGTGATCACAACCCCACACTTAAAGCCTTGTTCGTCCTCGAACAACCTTTTACATATCATGCATATGGAGACTCCCACATAACTAATTTAGCAAGATAATTCAAGTTACGGCTATAATGATTACGTAAGATACAAGCTAAAAATAGAGCATGCCTGATTTGATCATTGAAATGAAGTACAACTATGTTAAGACTTCTTAACCTCAAGAATCGACTCTCAATCTTAGCAAACTCATGCAAATCAACTGATTAAGAAATCCCACATGAATTATATCCTTCATTCAACATGTGCCCCTCACGGAAAGAGATTTACCCAATTTCACACGCAAAAACAATTTTTATATCACAACATGTGTGGGTACATGCATAGAATTACACTCACTCTCACAAAGAATTCACATGCATCATGCAATGACCCATAAGCTTGCCCTTAGTGTTTTATTCCACTAATTTAAGGATGTGTGAATGTAAGATCAAGTAGGACTTTTTAGGTTGTAATGTAACTCAGGTGCGGGTAAGTACTATTATTGCCAGTAATAGTGACTATCTTTCCTAAGCGCTTTTAATACATCACGCCTTCATTACAAACTTCCCTTCCCTCACTTCACCTTTTTCTCTTTTCAACTTTCTTTTTCCTCTTTTGTTCTCCCATTTCTTTGGGCCCTTTTAGCTTATTAGTAAGGAGTTCCATAAGTAACTTTTCATTTATTTATTTTCTTACTCCCTACTAATACTCACCCATATTCAAACAAGTGCACCCTCGACCTTTCTCAACTCTTACAATTGCTACTTTCCCTTCTTTTTCATTCTTCTCACTCCTTTACTCTTTCGGATTTTTCCTTTAAGCGCTTAGGAGTTTTGGTTCAATTTCACGGCTAATGAAAGAAAAAGGATTAAGCTTATGTTGCAGCTGTTAAAGAATAGGCTCAAGGCTCAATGGGGTTAACTAGGATTAATTTTTCAAGGTAGGTATAATGAGGAATAAAAGTTTGGTTCATTCAAAGAAATGCCTAAATCATCTCCTACAATTCACAACCTTCATTTCATTTTATAAACACACCAGGCAAGTTCTAGACATTTCATAATAACACAGAATACTCAAAAACCTTACACTCATGGCACATGCTCAAATCAAGACACAATCAGTAGACTCTTACTCAGCTAATCACAAGAATTCAGAATTAAGCTTCCATCATATTGAGTCAAATTCAAGAGCCTCAGTGTCTCAAACAAAGTTATACACTTGCATGCTTCACACTGAACATACTTGCATCTTACAACCATGTATAGCACATAAAAAGAACATCAAGCACCAATTAGTTATGGTTTAAAAAACCCAACACCTACCGACTAATTTTTCCTCAAGACGATCGTCATCCATCGTCGGAAACAGTCCCTAACTATGACTAAAAACCTTATATATAGACAAAGAAAAGAAAAATAAATTTTTATTCTTCGGTTCAAAGACCCCCCGTCGGAAAAGAGCCAAAAAGAAAAACCAACAGGTGATGAATTCATGCTTAACTCACAAAAAAAAAATTCAATTTTCTCACAAGCATTACATTCACCAAAAATCGTTAAGCACAAAAATTTGAAATTTCCCTTGAAATTTCCCTCACCCCACACTTAAATCATGCTATGTCCTCATAGCATCAAATTAAAATTTAAAAAGGGTGAGAAATACTCCCTGAGGCCTTTACGCCTAGCTAACAACATGCCTTTCTTCAACTTTGAACCAGTGGGTGTTCGACCCCACACTTTTTCTCTTCCATGCTTGTTAGCTTCCTCCTCCACGGGTACTCAGACTTCCCCTCCATCTGTGCTTAACTTTCCACCAAAACAACACAAGATGAAAAATAAATAAAATCAACTTAAATGCAAGAAATTAAAATGGTACCCATGGTACCCTTGGGTTGCCTCCCAAGCAGCGCCTAATTTTACGTCGCGGCACGACGTACCAAGTTTCACCACTTTTTCCTCCACCTTGAGGATATGAATCTCACCCCTAATTTCTTCTCTAATTTCCTCTTATGCTCCAGGGGTGGTGGTGAAAAATTGTAAGGACCAAGCAGTAGATGTTGCCTTTTGAACCTATTGGCCCTTAAGTAAGCGAAGTCATTTTGTCTCTCTGAGTTAGCAAATTTCAAAATATAAGGGGCTTGGTCCTCCTCTAGACATTTCTCTATAAGCTTGGAAGGCTCTATTTCTATGTTTTCAACCAAACTTAATGTCGAGAAATGCTTCGAGTGTGGTCCAATAAACCTCAACTCTGAAACTGCATTGTGCTTGACCTCCTTACTTGTAAATACCTTCTCAGCATCGACATCTATCTCTCCATTGATGTCAAATGGGGGATACTCTATCTCTTTTTCCCTGAATGGATTTTCCATAAGTGTGAGCCCATCACGGGGACACTCAAGAGATTCTAATTGTTGGGCTTCATCCAAAAATTCACCCTTGTCTTCCTCTTGTAGTTCCTCTTGAATATCGGCTAAAACTGTCACCTGCAATTTATCACAAGCTTCAGCCTCAGCAATCATCTCCGTGAGTTTGACGCTCATCCTTTCTAGAGCCTCTGCATTCTCTTCTTGCTGCATTCTCAATACTGCCATCGCCTCCTTCATTGCTTCTGATTGCTCCAAGAGTTGTTTCAAGATGTCTTCTATTCGAGCTTGGCATCCCAAGTCCTCATTTTCAGCATGCCTATATTTAGAAAAAACAACAGAAGGATCATAGTAGGGGCTTGGGGGAGGGGAATATGCATTCGGACAGCCATCCCAATGGCCATCTTGACCACCACATCTATTGCACGTGTTACAGTGTTGCCACGAGTGGTGTCCTCTGCAATTCAGACAAGATTCGCTAAAATATGAGTATCCACCATTTATACCATTTGTATTCCACGATGTCATGTCAATAAGGGTATCCGAAAAAAAGTAAAAAAAATAAAATGAATAAGAATTAAAACAAACACTAAGACTAAGTTTGTCAGCACTTAGAAAAAAATATAGTAAATTAACACTTAAAACAAATTCACCAATTGCCAAGTCCCCGGCAACGGCGCCAAAACTTGTTCGGGTGGTTTTGGGGTTATAAAAAGACACGCAAGTGCACGTGGTCGAACAAGTAGTAAGTGGCTTTAGTAAGCCAAGTATCGATCCCATAGAGACTTGGATGAAGTGCAAATTGCTCAAGTGTACTATATTTTACTTCTAAAAATGCAGACAACAGCGTAACCAAAAAGTTGATAGTTTGTTTTATAAATTTTATACTAAAACTAAGAACAATTATCTACTTTGAATCTGAACTATGAATGAAAGCATGCTGAGGTTAAACGAACATGTAATGAAACTAATTATCATCATACTTTGGTTAATCTTTTCCTCCAGTTGCTAGCTAAGAACATTTTCCAAGAGATTAAAACTCTCGTATTTACCCTCACTTAAGAAACATGAACCATCCATCTACATTTCTGTGATCAAATGCAATGCATGTCCTAGCTATACAATTTCGGTTCCTAAATTGACTAATACGGCTTTCAGGTATATTTCTATCCTGAAAGAAAATCAAGACTCAATTTTCCCAAACCAAGTAAAGAACATATCCTATTAATTCACAACTTTCCAATTTCGTGCTCTCTCGAGTGAAACCGGACTTTTTAGATGTACATTAATGTAGGCCACACACTAAAGCAGTAAGAACAAGAATTAATAGAACAACATGGAAGAAAAGATGGAAAACCAAAGAATCAATGATCAAATTTCATTACAATTGTTCATAACCTCAGCAAGGAGAGGAATTAGCCACTCATGTGTGGATTAAACATCATAAAATGAGTGTTAATCATACAAGCAATTGAATTAAAGAAGAAAGAAAGAGAGAAAAAACCCTGAACTTTTCGTCCCTCAACTGCCTGTAACCCACGTCCTTGCTCCACCAAGTCAGAATATCTCAAATAAAACCTAAGTGTGCTATTTATAGTAGTGGGACTTTTTCCCGGAATAACAAGCAACGTGTCACGGAGTGCATCGCGGAGCCCTACCTCCGTGACACGCTACGGACGCGGAAGCTCTCTGGAAATCACCCGAACTTGGCCCTGGCAGCACCCTGCCGCGTTGGCAGCGTGTCACGCTGCTTGGCCAGCGCGATGGCACCTTTTGGTTTCGCAACTAACTTGCCGTGGCACGTTGCCAACGCGCAGGTGGGCTGTTGTGATCAGCCTGCCTCTTTGCCGACGTTCGCGTGTTAATTCTGTTTCCAAGCCTCTACTTCACCAAATCATGGATTAGTTACTCAAAAGTCATCAAAACCTACAAAACAAAGGCTAATCATGTTGGTTAGCACATATCTTCACTTCATATAAAATTACATGAAAATGTATACAATAACTTAGATAAACAAGACTAATTTAAGTCATAAAGCATTTCTCGGGCATGCTATTTTTGCACGTGATCAACTGGCGCTGTGTGGCCATCATCTGTGCCAACATAACTACAGTGCTACGAACCTCCTTATCTGATGGCGAAGGCACAGGAGCTATCGGGGGCGATGTAGTGCCCAACGGCTCCTGATGTGAGGGGGACTGCTGAGAGGGCAGTGATGAAGCCTCTATATCGCCCTTAGATCGGGCTGACTCTGACTGAAGCTGAGGCATCCTGCTGGTGCCTTCTCCTGATGCTGTGTCTAGTCTTCTGCCTGTGGCAGGGTGTCGCTGATCTGCCATTCTTATCTGTAGACAAAGGATACAATAAGTTTTAGGAACTCGACCCTATACTGTACTGTGTTATGGCACGACTGAGTATGAAAGAAGAGTAACCATCCTATTATGCCTCGCAGCCTCCTGCCTATAGTATGTGGTGCACAACACATCCATAGACAAAACTCTACTTAGCACGTCTTGCAGACTCCTTGGGACACGACCTGCTCTGATACCAAGTTTGTCACACCCCGCCTTGGGGGGTATGACTGGCACATGGTGCCCTAGTAGGATCTAGACTGTTTACTGGTGAGCCTAGGCACAACTGGTGCCTGGCTAGCTCTAACTCAGATTTTTGGAAACAACGGGCTATATAACGGCTGTAAACACAACCTTTGGCCAACTAGGCCTATAGCCACCTGTATAAAACTTCAGCTAACCAGAAACATACTTACAAAGGGGAAACCTATGCGGGCTGATAAGGCCACCATGCTGTCTAGTAATAGATAGGGTCTGGTTCCCTGGAACTCTCCTCAGGGCTATCTGAAACCGGAGCTGCACCTGTAATAAGATCTGTACTGTAACTGTATCTGTATCTGTTCCCTGGGCGCTTGCGCACAACAGGGCTATCTGTACTGTAATGCTGATCAGCCTAATATGGGGAAAGCTTCATCCCATCTTCGTCCAAACTGGGGATGGCATGCCACTCCTTGGAGTGACGTAAACCCACCCGCTCAGTGGACGACACGATTACCAACCCAAGGGCAGCGAGGACGCTCAATAAGGTGCCCTCACACCACATCAAGTCTCAACAAACAAATAGCACATATAAATAGCAAGCATGTATAACTAAAAACGGCTATCTGGAATCTGATTTCATTATTCTGATCTCTTTCTGTATTATACTGATTCTTTGCTGATTATACTGATTCTGAAATCTCTATTTAACTGTTTGGCTAATCTGTAGCCGGGATACTATCTATCTGAATGGCTAATCTGTAGCCATAAAATTGTCTGTCTATCTGGTTTTACTTTATTAGCTTTTATTCTGAAAATCTGTATCTTTTTATGCTACAACATGCTTGCTAATCATAAAATAAGCAATACTGAATCTGGAATGCTATCTCTCCCTTTGGCGCATGCTTTACTAACTTTCGGACTGAATACGATACGGCAACACAACTCAGAATCTATTAGACTTACTTAATTCTCAACATTCAACTCCGAGAGTTTCAAATACGGAGTTTACTATGATTTACCAAGATAAGGCTTACTAACTTGCCGAAGAACAACTTCACATACCTTAACCTCAAGTTATCCGACTGTCAGACGAGGCTCGGTCAATACTCCAGCTATTTCTCCCAACTACATTCATATACACGTTAGTTAGTGCTAAATAAAACTTTATTCTGAAGGACGACGTCACTTTCAATATGGGTATAGCCTAAACTTTGGCTTATCGAAAGATGGTTGAAAACTTGCTATTTTTCAAAAGTCCATAAGGGAGAAGTATTCACTTTACGACTAGGAGCACATAGAGACTAGTTTTGAGCAATTCCACTTACCTTAGCCCGGTAGCGCGACGATTTGTCGGCCGAATTTCGCGAAACTAAATCCGTAGGAATGCTCCCTGCTGCTAAATACTTCGGTATCTGGAGTTAATTTAGATTTGGACTACGTTTGGCAGCGTAATCGAATGATAATATCTTCACCCTCTTCATCTCTCTATGTTTGCTGCGAACTCTCTAGAAATTATAATGATTTTAATGAAAATAAACCGAAGTGGGGCTTTATATACTTGGGCCTGGATAGGCCCAACGTGTCACGGAGCAACGCGGAGGCTCCACCTCCGTGACATGTTGCCGTTGCGGAGGGTCTCTGCCCCGGCTCCTTCCGTGATGGTTCGACAAGTTCCTCGTCTGATCCTTTCCCAGGCCTTTCTCTAGCTCGTATGGCTTTCAAATATGCTTAACCAATGCACGAATAGGCCATCTAGGTGCCGGGAATCTTACGGGGTATAACACCAACGACCCGTTGTACCAAACAATGGACCGTTGGCTCGTCCATTGTTTTACACATTCTTCCTTTAAAATTCTCTGAATCTTCTTCAACGACCACAAACAACGACCCGTTTAATCAAACCACGGTCCGTACAATCCCCTCCTGGGTTCTAAGGAAATTTCTGATAGCTCTTTAGACATGAAAGAACAAGCACCTCCAACGACCCGATTGGATCCTACAATGAACTGTACTGAGGTTCGTTGTTTGGTTATGGTGTTGTTCTCCTATTGTTTTCTTCTGTAAGCCTCAAGTCTGACCTAAGGACTTTTGGGGTGTTACATTATCTTCCTCTTGGGAACATTCATCCTCGAATACAGATCAAGCATACTAAAAAGCTAGGGAAAGAACTGAAATCCCAAAACTGAATAACCAGAGCTGAAAACTAATAGAGTGACTGACTTTGGACTAAAATATATGACTAAACTGAATTCGTGAAACATACATAAGTGCTATGACATGAAAGAAACATAGAGACATGAAATTCATATGAAACTAAATAGGGTACTAAGGAGAAAACTCGTACCTCATGCTGGAACTAAGCTGGAAGGAAAAAGATGCGGGTATTTAGACATCATATCTGCTTTGACTTCCCGCGTAGCTCCCTCAGCAAGCTAATTTCTCCATAAAACTTTTACTGAAACTAACTCTTTATTTCTCAACTTCTGAACCTGACAATCAAGGATTTCAATCGGAACCTCCACATAAGTAAAGAAATCCCTCGCGCATATGCCCTCTACTGGAACAACTAAAGATGGATCACCAATGCAGATTTTCAACAAAGATACATGGAAAACTGGGTGCATCAAAGCTAACTATGCTGACAGATCGAACTCATAACACACTTTGCCAACTCGACTTAAAATCGTATAAAGACAAACATATCGGGGACTAAGATTCCCTTTCTTACCAAACCTCATAACTCCCTTCATGTGATGAGTTGGTAATTTACCAACTCATTAGGCTTTTAAACATGAGCTTTCACTTGGTTTTTAAGTCATCTAGGAGGATTTTATGCTTTATCTTTGGTTTTTTGCAGGCATTCAATTTAAAGAAAGAAAGTAAGAAATTGAACAAAAGCGTGAAGTTTAAAGAAGGAGACCTATGTTCCATCGGATGACACTAGCGAAATGCCAGCCAAACGCAGGAGAACACTATGTTGAAGTGGTAGGTACACATGCAGGTCAGCACCTGTGAACTGTCGGTGCCAACACTGGACTGCTACAGGAGTCATTGGCCCCCAGTTGTGATAGAGCGGCACCCACTGATGGGCATTATTAGAATTCCGGTGATTCGCAGGTGAGACCATCATCAAAGAGGTAAAATCATCCAGCATAAGAAAAGAGGAGTAGCTTTAACCTATTCCTGTACATTCCTTGGAAAGTACCAGATATTCCTTCCCATTACAGAATTGAATTGAATGGTGTTGTTTTGATTTTCTAGAGAGAAAAAAATGTGAGAGTGATTTTCTTCATCTTCTTCTTCCTCCTTAAGGTAAAAACCTCCACTGAAGGCAACTCTGAGCTTGAAATTTACTCTTGATGATGAATGATATGGATTTATTTCTTAATATAATCTCTTTTTCTTCATCCATGAGAAACTAAACATCTTTCTAGGGGTGTGTGCATGATAGGGGCTAAATTAGATTGGGTGTTTTTGTTTTAATCTTAGACTTACTTATTTAGCATAAATCCATTATGTTCTCCAATTTATAATTGAATTGTCCGTAGTTGCAAATATGGGTTGTGTTTACTTATTCTATTGTTGCTTGAAAAAAGGGAATAGAATACGAGTGAGAAAACAATGGTGAGTATTTGAGTTTTGATTTTGTGGGGTTGGGATGGGCTAGAGATTTCTAAAACCCATT
Source organism: Datura wrightii (assembly GCA_035772735.1). NCBI lineage: Eukaryota > Viridiplantae > Streptophyta > Magnoliopsida > Solanales > Solanaceae > Datura > Datura wrightii. The sequence continues at coordinate 84,780,587 of JASDFA010000006.1, read as the reverse complement.
GTCATACACCCATTAAAGAATTGAGGCTAGAGATAGTCAATTCTTGCCCATGTTTTAGTGGTTGATGTGTATGGGACCTTAGGGTTTGAGAAATCCCAATGCAAAAGATACTCAAGAGGTTGAGAAACATAGAGTATTGCCTTATCCACAACTATTTATGCTTGTGAATAATGATTTGATTTTTTAGTTAACTCTAATCCAATTGATGCTCCGTCCATAGCGCACCCCTAGCTCTTGCTTATCTTTGCTTATTCAAGTTGGTTTCCTTGTAGTTGATGGAGTGAATATTGATTTTGTTGAGATCATTTTAACCCCCAATATTTACTTTTCCTTTTTTTAATTCAATAATGCAATTTAGTACAATTCAATATACAACTTTTGTGCCATCAAATCTCTATTCCTATGGATTCGACCCCGACTCATGAGTTGGGTGATTATATTGCGATGACTGTTTACACTTTCTCCATGTGAGGAGTGGATTTGGACGTTATCAATTTTGGCGTCGTTGCCAGAGAATAGGACTAGATAGACCCTAGTTGATTGTTGATTTAAATGAATTAAGCATCTTGTGTTTGGTTTTTACATTTTTCGTTGTTTTTGGTGTCTTTTAAAGTTGATTGATATGAGCCAACACTCTCAAGAAGGGTATACGGATGGCCACATGGACCACGAGGATGATGATCTAATGATGCTAGAAGTGGCGGGTGCCATTCACCACGATTTTACACCCGCTACAAATGAAAGGACTCTTTGGAGGACAACCGAGTGAGGGTGCTAATCGACATCTTCGAAATTTCCTTAAGATATTCCAACCTTTCAACATTATCAATATTAGTCAAGAGTCGATTAGACTAAGGCTTTTCCCATTTTCCTTGACTACATAAGCTACCATGTGGCTAGAGGAGCTTTCTCCAAGGTGTATCACTTCATGGTAAGAATTGATAGATGCTTTCCTAGATACGTTCTTCCCTCCATTGAGGATGTCACAATTGAGAGATGACATTACCAACTTTGGGAAAATCCTTGGTGAACCCTTACATGAAGCATGGCTTCGGTTCAAGAAGAAAGTGGCCTTATGTCGAAACGATGAGCTACCAGATGGAGTGCTACTTAAGAGTTTTTATCAATCCTTGGATTCCATTGACAAGTCAGTGACCAATAATTTAGCTAGGAGAACCCTTATGGACGAACCTTATGGGATAGACAAGGATCTTTGGAAAGGATGATGAAAACAAATTGAGCGTGCACACTAGGGACACGGCGGTGCCCTTTTGTGGTGCTAGTTTAAGCCTTGTGACTGAGGAAATGAGAAAAAGAGATGAAGAGAGAGATGAGACCCTAGAAAAGATGATGATCCATCTTGAATTAATGACAAAGCATGTTATGGGAACTAGGTCCAAGATGTCAATGCTGTGGGACTCAAGGCCCCATGCAATATGAGGGTGAAGCTTCACCGCCAAGGTATGAGGAAGAATGTTAATTCATGGAGGGTCAAATGGCGGTTTCTCACCAGGGATATCAAGGTGCCAGCCAAGGCCCTTGGCCTCCACAGAAATAGAATCAAGGTTCGAGAAGCCGCGATAACAGAGGTTGGGTTGATAAAAATGAAAGATGGGGAAATCGTGAGCAAAACTGTGATGGTTAATGTTATCACAGAAGCTTGAACCCATATGTTCCCCCTCCTAAGGTTGAAAACCTGATAATGTCCAAATTCACTCCTCTTAATGAGAGAGCGTAAACGATCATTGAAAAAATAAATACACTTGGGTCAAATCCATAGGGAATAGTAGTTGATCAAGCAAAAGTTGTCTATCAAATTGAAGTAACTTGCACCAATGTCTCAAAAATAATAAAGTAAAAATTGGGGAAATCACAACTTCTTAATTAACTACAAAATTCACTCATGAAAATAGGGACAAAGTGTAAAAAAATACCAAAGGAGAGAATACTAGGGGTGTGAATTTATTGGGCATCATCGGATTGGGATTATTAACAGGTCCTGGCCTTACTCAATAACATAATTAGTTGTGGACAAGGTGGCATCCTATGTTTCTCAACCAATTAGATGTCTTTCCTTTTAAGAACAACCACATCAACTTGGGTAAGAATCAACTATTTCTATCTTTGATTCTCAATGCGTATTTGACAATGTGTTTTGGCTATCTCTGGCACAACCCCACATGATCAACACCCAATTACCTACTAATTTTTCATCAATCATACTTTAAATTCCTTTCTTGAGCAAAATTAGAGTAAGTAAATGCAACCCATATTTTTAACTATGAGTATTTAGATTAAAACTTAGATGAAACTAATTGAGTAAATCTAAGATCAATTGAACAATATCCAATCCAAATCAACCCCAATAATTCACACATCCCTAGAAAGGAATTTAGCTACTCATATAAGTGGAAGAAGACATTGCATTCAAAAATAATTCAATATCCATTTAACAAAATGAGTAAGAAAAATTCAAGAACAAGGTTCTACTCTCTAATGGAGTTTTCTAGCTTTTCAAAGAAGAAGATGAATGCTTCTCTCTCTACTTCTTGTTGACCCCCCCAAAAAAGTGATGTGAGTGATTTGGTGTCAAAAGCACCAGATGGTGTTGATCAAACAGGAGAACTTGATGAAGGGGGAATTGGCGTTGACCCTAAAAAGGCTATTGAGGAGGAAGCAAGCAAGGAAGCTTTAACTTAAATGGACCAAGAGCCTAGGATTCCACCCCTTATCCTCACCAGTTAGCAAAGAAGGAGGACAACCAATTTCAGAAATTTGTTGAGATGTTTAGCAAGTTATCCATAAGCATACCATTAGTAGAGGCATTGCATTAGATGTCGGGCTATGCAAATTTCATGAAAGAATTGTTGAAGAAAAAGAAGATTTTTGATGCTGGTATAGGGGAAGTAACACATAATTTTAGTGCAATAATGGCGGGCAATTTTGCTTCCAAAAGAGAGGATGTTGGAGTTTTCACTATCCCTTGCACCATTGGGTTGTGCATATTCAAAAGGCCTTGCGCAACCTTGGCACAAGCATAAATTTAATGCCTCTTGTCATTTTCATGAAGTTAGGTGTGGAAAATCCCAAGCCTACTACTATAAGGCTATGATGGCGGACAGGTCTATTAAGAAACCCGTGGGAGTTCTAGAAGATTTCTCGGTCCGAGTGGATAAATTTATCCTTCCAACCGACTTTTTGGTATTGGAGTGCGACATGGATGTCGAGGTGCCCATCATTTTGGGGCTCCCATTACTAGCCACGGGTAGAACACTGGTGGATGTTGAGTTAGGAGAGAAAAAATTTAGAGTGGGAGGTGAAAAAATCACCTTCAAGGTGTGTCAACCCACAACACCCCCGAGTGAATTCAAAGTGATAGTGGTCCTTGATGAAGAGGAGGAGAAAGACAACAATGGTGAGGACGAAGTTGATTCGGAGGATGATCCTCCAGAGAATTGATAATTGAGGAGGTATCTGTCATGCCACAACGCTAAATAAGGCACTTCTTGGGAGGCAACCCAGGTGTTTTTATGTTTGATTCTTTGATATTTTTATTGTTTTTATTTTGTAGGTTGATTGGACGAGGAACCAAGTGAAATAAAAAAATAGGACAAGCCCTGGGCAAGACCTGCAAAATGCAGGTGCTCAAGTGCGAGTCACCGCCCAAGTGCAGGAGGGGTCCAAAAAGTTGAAGGAATAAGGAGAGAACTGGCATCACACCTGCGAAATGCCAATGACAATCTGTGAAAAACCAATTCGGTGTAGGCATAAACCAGTGAATCTGGAAGTTGAAGTGTAAACTGCGATCCACCTGCGAAACATGAGTGGCAACCCGCAAAATGTCGGTCACCACCGGCAACCGCAAGTCTAGTGTAGGCACAGGTAAGTACTTCATTTAAAATGTTAACCAAACCGGTTGATTGACTAGACCCATATCTCTTCCATACCGTCAAATACCTTTTCAACTCCCCCAAGAGCCCTTCTTTTCCATTTTTTTCACCTTCCCTATAACCCAACTATCACCATTCCATCTTCTCCCACTTAATTTCCATTAAACCCACCTTCTCACCTACCAATCACTCTCACTCTCTTCATCCTATAAAATCCCCCCTTCTCATTCTCTTCATTTCACCTTACCTTACACAAATCTCACTAAGCAAAAGAATTTATGCTTTTTGGAGATTAGCCATTATTGATCAAGACCCCAAGTTCCAATTTAATTGCTTTTTCTCACTGCTCAATTGGTATTTGTGTTCCTTTCTCTTATATTACTTGTTGTTTGAGAATGTGAATCTAAAATTAAGCATGCCAGATTCAAAATTTTCCATACCTATGTTCCCATTTCCCAGGTTGTGCTTTTCCATTATTGAATAATTCTAATAGTGCAGGTATGATGGGGATAGTGATTATTGCATAATATTGGTGTGGGTACTCATGTTGGTATAAATTCTACATTGAGTTATGTATTTGATATACTAGTTGGGGGTGAAGTCTGAGTAACCGCATGTGCTTAAAATGCATGATTTGCTCAATGATAGATAGGTTGACGTCTTTCTAAAGAAAATATCATCATTTTTATTTTTGTTGTGCTGTTTGAGTAGGTATGAACTTGAGGTGTTCTTGTTTAACTGGGTTGGGGAGATCTCGATGATAAACTGTATTTCAGTTGTGAGTCACCAGTCAACACCTATAAATTATAGGTTGAGGCACAGGTATGGGTTCATGGCTTCAGGACACTTCCCCATACCCATATTTCACTTGTGCGCCGTGGGTCAAGACTAGCAAAATGTCGGTGTAGCATAGGTATAGAGATATTTTTCACAGTTGTCTGTCTAGGCCTGCGACTCATGGGTCTCCACTTGTGTTTCATAGTTGTAGCGCCGGTACTCCAACACAGGATTTTGTTATTTCAACTTGCTCTTATCCAATTCTGATATTTTTATTTCTAGATTAGTTTAGTTGTTTCTTTTACTTTCATATTATCAAAAAAACAAAACTCAAGAAATAAAAGGTAGTATGTGGCACTAACATTTCTTTTGTAGTATAATGACTTCATCTAGGCAAGCAAACAAGGGAAAGGCACCCTCCACATCATAAAGTAAAGGAAAGGGGAAGGCCAAAGCAACCCCATCCCCCATCAATACCAGAGAGGCCATCATCTACTATATGCCTGACATGAAGGCACATTATGTCATCTGTGAAGGAAGGCCAATCACCACAAAGAAATGTTTTGATCTGGTGGGTCTAGGGAATGATTTCACGAACATCACTGCACAAGTTAATGACAGGCAATGGCACATGTTTGCTACTCTTCTACTAGACTACTACACCAACCTGGTGCCAGAATTTTATGCTTCCTACCAAGCTCGCTAGGAGGCAATGAAGAACAAGGGGATGGTTGAAGAGTTCCCTTGCCTCCCCTCAGTTAGGGTTCGGGGTGTGGAGGTAGATATCACTCCAACAGCCATAAATGCACTATTTTGGGAAGATGAAATTGATTCAGCAACAGAGTATGCAGCAAAAGTGGCCACCAAAGAAAGTCGGTTCCATTGTAAAGCTCCTATCATTGCCACTGGTTAGCCCTTATGGGCCTCCATGGGTGGTGAAATCACAAGGCACGACCTAAAGTTTGAGGCCAAGTTGTGGCTTGAGTTTGTGTGCGGACGAATTATGCCTTCGAAGAATGATTAACGTGAACCTCGAGGTAGGAATACTCATTACTTGCATCATGACAAGGGTGCCCATCAACTTTGGGGAGATAGTGGTGATTCAGATGAAGCGCAAGGCTAGACAACCGGGAACGTTAATGCCATATGTTGTCCTTATCACCCAGTTGTATCTCAAAGCAGAGGTGCCACTTTCCCCGATGAGTCCCCTAGCTCCGCCATTGGTGTTAGAAATGTTGAAAAAAAGAGGGATGTAGATGCTCCTAAGATCAAAATAAAGTGGATGCACGCATTCGAGACGTTCGAAGGCTCCACCTCCGATGACATGAGAAGACCCACATTGCTCCTGACTTTAATGTGTCACACCCCAAGACACTGAGTCATGCATCTGGATAAGAACCATTTAGAGGGCCTTCACATCCTTCCAAATCCTCTCGACCAAGAAGAATACAGAAGCTGGATGAGATAGCACAATCTCATGAGAGCCAACTATAAAAATTAGCTCAAAATCTCCCTGCCCTTATCGTTAAGGTAGTGAAGAAAGAGATGAAGAATGTGTTTGATAGATTGAGCAAGCTATTCTCTCGGGTGGATATAGTGGAGGATGCAGTCACATCTCTTCGAGCTGAAGTGCAAGAGTTGAGGAGCTGGGCACCAATGAAAGATCCAGACAAGAGCGCACTTGATGCAACTATGGCTGCCATACCTACAACCCAGGGCCCTATAGATGATTTGTTTGAGGGTTTCAGTAGGAATGATGAGGGAACCCATGGAGATAAAGGAAATAAGGATGAAAATGGTGACTGATGAGAATGAGGACGAGTAGCAACCTCAGGGAGTTCCTACCCTATTTTAGTATTTATGCATATATTAGGGACAATGTAACTCTACAGTTGAGGGTGAGATGTGTCTTTCTTTCTCTCTCATGATTTTTTTGTTGATCTATTGCTGCCCTTGTTGGGCTAAAATATTTATTCTTTGGTTGTTGGCAGATCAAAGATTTGTTTATATTGGTTAAATGCCTTTTTCTGGCTCTTGATTAATGGAATATTGCTTGTTAACTTGTTAGTGCCATGGATGGGTTCATTTTAAATTGCCAAATGCTTAATGACCCATGTCTTTGTAATCGCATTTGTTCATAATAGTTAGTAAATAAACTCCAAGGGTTTTCTTTATGCAATGGTTCTTTTCCAAGAAGCGATTTCCTTTTCTTTTCTTTTATTATCGAACCAGGTGGCATTTTCCAATGATAGATTAAGAGGTGACTTTCTTTAGAGTTCTTTTAAGTCAGTTGTCGTGATTTATTTTGGAAAAAGGGGGCATTGGAATTTAAAATTTGAGCAATATTGTGTCAGGAGTTGCATATTCTTTGTTTGACTTTTTGATTCACATGCTATCTTGTCTTAAGTCAAGATCTTGATGTGGTTGTGAAAATTGTGTGAATCCCTTGGAGTGTGATGCCTTTTGTGGTGAGGTTCTTTAGCTTAATTTTTATGTATGTATAGTTGTCTAGAATTTCCCTAAGTGTGACTCAAGTTGAAATCCTAGATGTAACAACACTTAAAACATGATTTTAGGCTTTTTTGATAGTTACTTCACCTATATGACTAGTGCTAATTGTGAGAAGACATGAAAGATAGTGCTTGAGATCCCAAAAGTGTGAGAACAGAAAAGGGAGAAATGCGGCAAAAGCCTAAGTTTTGGAGTGTGCAAAAGAAAATAAAAAAAGAAAAAAATTATGTGAGTTTCAATATGAGGTAACACCAAACTATGAAGAAATGAAATGAATTGGTTGGTCGGAAAGAACCTCTAAACCTGGGAAGAAAAAATAATTGAAAGGTGCTACCTCTTGCTTAAATGAGGATGAATGTGGAATTCAAAGGTGTTATAAGACTAAACAAAAGATGAAGATGATGAACAAGGAGGGATAAGGTGGAGTGATCTCGATAGCGGGACTGGATGTAAAAGTATTCACAAAAAGACATTAGGGATGTTTTAGTCACTAGAGCTAAATATTTGTCTTACCCTTACCTGTAGCCTTCATTAAGACCCCCAAGTCCTAGTTGATTTTGAATGTGATACCTCTACATTAGTGGAGAGCTACATGAAGGGCAAGCCTATGGGTCAAAGTGTATGCATGACAATTTCTTTGTGAGAGTGAGTGTACTAGTCTTATTCTATAATCCCTTTGTGTATGAATTGCTTCACTACTAAATGAGATTCTCTGTTTTTCTGAGTAGCATCACTTCCCTGGAGAACATGCTTAAATGTGTCAAAAGATGTGATTGAGACAAGAGTGTAGTGAGCTTCAAGGAAAGCTTTGAATGTGAATTTTGAATGACTCAAGATGCTATATGAGCTTGTTTTGATCAATCATGCCCCTTGTTTTGGATGAAAGAAACCATTGTGAATCATGCTAATTGTCGTGGTCACCTCTTGAAGAATTTGCATAAATTGTTGAGTCTTTTCTTTTCATTGAGTTGTGAGCGATTTTGGGTTTGTCTAAGTCCAAGTGGTTCCTTGTGCAAAATCTCATGTAGTGTGACATGCTTACTTCAATTGTTCACCTGTCAAGAATTTCCTTGCTTGAGGACAAGAAATGGTTTAAATTTAAGGGTTTGATAAGTTGGTAATTTACCAACTCAAGGCTTTTAAACATGAACTTTTACTTGGTTTTGAAGTCATTTAGAAGGATTTTATGCTCTTTCTCTTTTGTTTTTTGGAAGGCATTTAATTTAAAAAGAGAAAGCAAGGAATTGAACAAAAGCATGGAGTTTAAGTAGGGTACTTGCGTTCTACCAGATGACACCAGCTAAACACCAGCCAAACGCAGGAGAACACTGTGTTGAAATGGGAGGTACACCAGCGAAATGTGGGTCAGCACTTGGGAACTTTCGGTACCAATGCCGGACTGCTACAGGAGTCACTCCAGTTGCGATAGTGTGGTGCCCCGAGGATGCACATCGGTGGAACGCTAGTGACTCGCAAGTGAGGCTGTCATTAGAAGGGTAAAATAGTCCAACATAAGAAAAAAGGAGAAACGTTAACCTATTTCTGTATATTCCTTGGAAAGTACCAGATATTTTTCCATTAGAGAATTGAATTGAATAGTATTGTTTTGATTTTCTAGAGAGAAAAAAAGTGAGAGCTTTTCTTCATCTTCTCCTTCCTCCTTAAGGTAAAAACCTCCTTTGAAGATAACTCTAAGCTTGAAATTTAGTCTTGATGATGAATGATATGGATTTATTTCTTAATATAATCTCTTTTTCTTCATCCATGAGTAACTAAACCTCTTGCTTGGGTTTTTTGCATGATAGATGCTAAATTAAATTGGGTGTTGCTATTTTAATTTTAGACTTACTTATTTAGCATAAGTCTATTGTTTTTTCCAATTTATAATTCAATTATCCACAGTTGCAAACATGGGTTGTGTTTACTTATTCTATTATTGCTTGAAAAAGGGGAATAGAATATGGGTGAAAAAATTATGGTAGGTATTTGGGTTTCGATTTTGTGGGGTTGGGCTAGAGATAGCCAAAACCCATTGTCATACACCTATTAAAGAATTGAGGCTAGAGATAGTCAATTCTTGTCCAAGTTGTAGTGGTTGATGTGTATGGGACCTTGGGATTTGAGAAAACCTAAGGAAAAGGATACTCATGAGGTTGAGAAATGTACAATATTGCCTTATCCATGACTATTTATGCTTGGGCGTAATGATTTAATTTTCTCGTTAACTTGAATCTAGTTGATGCTCCATCCATAACGCACTTGTAGCTCTTTCTCATTTTTCCTTATTCAAGTTGGTTGCCTTGTAGTTTATTGAGTGAATTTTAATTCTATTGAGATCATTTTAACCCTGAATATTTACTTTTCGTTTTCTCAATGCAATAATGCAACTTAGTTTAATTCAATAGACAACTTTTATGCCATCAAATCTCTATTCCTATGGATTCGACCCCGACTCACAAGTTGGGTAATTATATTGTGATGATCGTTTACACTTTCTCCTTGTGAGGGGTGGATTTGGACGTTATCATCATGGGAGACACCTTCAGAAACACACTATCATCAACCTCAAACTCAGGCTCTCTCCTCCTAATATCTGTATAAGATTTATGTCGGCTCTGTGCTATTTTCTGCCTACCTCTAATAAGCTGAACATTCTCCATGGCCTCATGAACTAATCCTGGCTATATCAATATAGCCTCACTTTTCTCGAACCATCCAATAGGTGATCTATGCTTTCGCCCATAAGGAGCCTCAAATGGAGCCATCTGAATGCTGGAATAGTAGTAGTTGTTGTACTTAAACTCAATGAGGGGTAAGTGATCATCCCAACTACCTCTAAAATCAATCACGCAAGCTCCCAACATGTCCTCTAAGGTCTTAATAGTCCGCTCAGCATGACCATCCATCTATGGGTGAAACGCTATCCTAAGCTTCACCTGAGTACCAAGATCCTTTTGGAACAATCCCCCAAATCGAGAGGTGAATTGAGTACCCCTATCCAAAAGGTGAATCCAGTACTCCTATCCGAGATGATGGGACAAAGGAACTCCATGCAACTGATTAACTCCCGAATATAAAATCTAGCATAGTCCTTGTGCTGACTTGGTTATCCGATCCACTATTACCCTTATAGCATTATGTTGTCAGCGTATATGAGACAACCTTGTGATGCAACCCATATTTATCTCTTTCCACTTCCAAAAATGAATATTGATACCCTGTAGCATACCTCTCGGCCCCTGATGCTCAACCTTTCCAGCCTATACTCCTCGCCGTGCTCTTATTTATACTAAAGTCTGAGTCCAACGGCATACCTCAACAACTTTTAAGCCTAACTAGACCATACCTCCAGCAACCTAGAGTTATCCACTAAGAACATTATTTCCTCCTTAACAAGAAAGTCACACAAGTTCGAGCTCTAATTAAGAATTTACTAGTCGCATCATACCATGTTCTACCTGTATATCACCACCTCATTCAAGCCTATCACTTATGATTATCCCATGGCTCCTTGTAGGTAACGCTATTTATGAATTCTCCTATCTTCTAGGCTTGGTTAATAATTGTGCTTTATGAACTTTTACATAACTGGCACCTATGGCAGGACTAAAGAGTTATCCTGAACATACATGTTGTAACCATCATTTCCATCATGGGGGAACATACATAGGACTTAGAGTAAGAAAATCGTGAACAAGAATCATTCAAGAAATCTAAGCTGGACATATACCTGATATAACACGATCTTATAAGCCGATAAGGAAAATCTTAAGGACTGAGTTCATAGAGCTGATCTGCTTAGGGACATGAGTTTACATACATAATGAGGGTCATGACATAAAGCTGAGATTTATGGAATCATGGAAGAAGAATGGAATCACCATCTGAAGTGGCTACTTCCCATTCTATGAATTTGAGTACGAATACAATTATGGACTACTTGGAACTTATACATGTTCATAACACGTTCATGTATGGCATGAGTAGAGCATCATATTGACTGAAGTACAAGAAGACACTTGAATAAGCGTGGATTAATCTCCCATAGTTACTGAGCCGGACCTTTACACTTGGAACTCAAGACTTGACCTGGTCTTTCACCTTATAATATTTCCCTTAGCGTAAAGGTCATTATTCTAAGTATTCATTCTTAAGACTAGGATAAAATCACTATCTTTTTACTTCCCATTCACTTCTAAGGCTATCACTGAAGGCTTCATACTTCTCCCGTTGTACTCCTCCGCTCTTCTGGTTCTTTACTTCACATTCATGAATTCTTCTACCTTAACTTCTGTTAACTCCTGCCGGAAGAAACAGTTCAAGAGCATCTCTTATTCCTCTGACGAGTGTTATGCTTTGGACGTGAATGCGTGGGTTAGGAGGAAGTCTTTATAGAGATAAACTCTATTACACGAACTAGAGTATGAAAGAAGGGAAGTTTCCTAAAACGTCTTGTAGCCTCTTCCTCATAAGTGTGGCACACTTCACACCCATGAAAAAGACTACTTAATGCGACTTTCAAATACCCTAGACACCCCTAAACCTTTGCTCTCATACCAATTTGTCACGACCCAAGCTGGGACCTCGAATTGAGATACGGGACCTAGAACCATGAATGGATCCAAACTAACCCATGGCACATACATAGCATGACTTAAGAGCATAAACAAGTAGAAACTAAATTATAGGCATGGATAAGAGGAAGTCTACATAACATAAGGCGTAAATAAAATGACAATGTCACAACACTGAGTCGCAAAGATAAATATACTAAATCTATGTCTAAAGCCTCTACAAACTAATTAGTTGCTGGGATAAGCCGCCAGCTAACTCTAACGTCTAAAACTAAAATGAAGTAGATAACTCTAGTCCTCAAAAGATGAGGACTCACCCCTTATAGCTGATCAAGTCCAGAATATTTCTAACTATGGGCTATGTCTGAGTACCTGGATCTATATCATGAAATGATATAGTGTAGAGTATGCGGTCAGTACTTTGAATGTACTGAGTATGTAAGGTAGTAAAATGTACTAGTAAAATGATAGTATAAAATCATGCATAAAAATCAAAAGGATCGTGAGAGAAAGGACAATATGTTAATAACCATATTCCTGAAGTAATCATGATCATGCAATATTCTTCATGAGCTAAACATAAACCCAAGGTTTAGAAATAAAAATCATGTAATGTAGCATACTTGAAATCATAAGTGAAAACTCAAAAAATTGGTCAATGGGTCAAATATGTTGTTAAACATAATATCATAATATATGAACATAAGTAAATGAAAACATGAGGAACAAATGGGAGATTTTTATAATTGAATACCCAACATGAGCATACATGGAACCCGACCTGTAAAATCCTAGTCGGGAGGGTGTTCGTACCTTGCCAGTAGTAGGATCATGAAAAGGCGTGCTATCACTTATAGGTGGCCCATATGGGCATGTGAGACACTCTCGTAGAGGACCCCATCATGGCTATGTTGGCATGTAGTTCTGAGACCTGGGTGTGCTGAAACCTTAGTCTACTTGGTGTTAAATACTACTCCCAATACATATATAGTGCTCATATCATAATTATCAAACATATTTGATGTGCATGTGCTAGTTGAAATCATGAGATTCATAACATGCTTGAAATATATGAACTAGCCATGAAAGAAGCCTTTGAGTCGGCCATGATCATAAACATGATACTTGTAAAAGCCATGCATACTTGAGAAGGTCATCATGCTTGGAAATCATAAGTTGAGAGTTAATAAGCATTCAGGCATACTAGATAACTCATCATGCTTGAAATTATAGATGATAGGCTTGAATTTTCATAAAACATGCATAATAGGGCATAATTTCTAAAAGCTTAAAATCATGAATTTATATTTACATTGAGTATAAAATCTTTAAATTAGACTTAAATCATACATTGGAATATGAGGGAATTAGAACCATAGACGTAGCATAGATAATTTCATAGGATTTGGGTTGAAACCCTAGCAATTCTTAAAATCATACTTGAAATTTGGAATTCATAGATCATGATGGATTTGATAAGAGGCATGCAATCATAATCATAGGAACATAAATTTAATCATTATAAAACTAATTTCATGGAACAACATGAACGAATTCATCCACAAGAAGCTTAACGATAGCATTTTGAAAATTTAGGCATGGGAAGTTAGAATCATGAATACAACTTGAAAAGGGCATGAGGGTGGAAGAAGCCCGTCACTCATAGCCCTACGTACCTGGGTTTATGATCCCTTGACTTTTCTTGAAGTGCCCAAGAAGATTTAAAGAGGTTTGAGGAAGAACCCTAGCTCCTTTCTAGAGAGAAAATCCAACTATCGATCTTTTGGAGAGGGTGAGGATTTATGCTAGGTTAATCCCTTTAATCTGACTTTAAGGAATCCCAAAATGATATCATTTAGGAGTTCGAAGCATAGGAGTTTGCTAAAATACCCCCAAACTACTGAATTAAAGTCTAAAACTGGCAGTTACAACGACCAATAGGAGGGGCCATTGTTTGATAGCACGACCCGTACTGAGGGTCGTCCAATACATGTTACTGCTTCACTAAATTGCTCATAACATTTTACTCTGAACTCCAATTGATGCAAGGTCAGATGCATTGGAAAGAAGACTCCAAGGGATCTAACTTGATGTGTTGAATTACCCAAAATCACTTTGAAAAATGGGACCGATGGTCATTTGAGATTGACCCTTGTAAGAACTTATACGAAACTCAATTGATAAGAAGACTCTCAACTCAACTCTTTGTTGGAGGTTCCTTATGACCTTAATTTGCATCCAACGAATTTTTTACACTTAAGAATTGATCTTAACTTATTTCAATAAATTCATCAGTATCTGGTGTATCCACATACTTAGAATGTTTCCTACTTAGCTCAAAATTTTTAATAAACTGGCAGACCAACAACCCATACAACGGGTCGTGGTACCAAACAATGGACCATTACTCCATCTATTGTTTTCCCCATTCTTCCTCCAAAATTCACTGAATCTACTTCAACAACCACAAAATGATGACCTGTTTAATCAAACCACGATTTATACAATCCCCTTGTGAGTTCTAAATAAATTTCTGACAACTCTCTAGACATGAAACAATGAACACCTCCAACGACCCGTTGGACCCTACAATGAACCATACTGAGGTTCGTTGTTTGGTTTTGGTGTTGTTCTCCTACTATTTTCTGTTGTAAGCCTCGGGTCTGACCTAAGGAACTTTATGGTATTACACAAATTAGCTACTGATCTTGGGCAGAATTATATGCCTAAGTGATACTCAAATGCTTCATTTCGTCTTTGTTATCTATCGTTATTTGTGCATTCTCATGTAATTTGTAGTTAAAATGTGAATTTATACTAACCAACATGGAATTTTGGGAAGTTATCTGTGCAGCAAGGAGTGGAAAAGGTCAAGGAAGAGCAGCAAAAATAAGGCCTCCGCGATGGAGCAGTGTCACGCTGCCATCGCGGAGGCATTCTGGCTCGAGTGATTTAATTTTGGCCATTTCCAGTGAAGCCTCACGTTACCTCCGTGACACGGAGGCAATGCCGCACAATGCAAGCCATGGCACGTTGAGTACAATTACCTAGGACATCAATTTCCAGTGTAGGTGCACGATAGCACCGTGGCACATTGGCCAGGCTCCGCAATGCAAGTCGTGGCACGCCAAGGTGAAAATTCTGAGGATCCTAATTCCAGAGAGGGTCCACGATACCCCCATGGCACGGAGGGAGTGCTCCGCGATACACTCTGTGCCACGTTGCTTGTTATTCCGGGAAATATTCCCACTAGTATAAATAGCACACTTAGGTTTATTTTTAAGGATTCTGACTTAGTTGAGCAAGAACGTGGGTTACAGGCAGTTGAGGGGACGAAAATTCTAGGGTTCTTCTCTATCTCTTTCTCTTTTATCTCAATTGTTTGTATATATTCTACTTATTTGATGAAGTTAATTCCACAAATGAGTGGCTAAATTCACTTCTTGCTGAGGTTAAGAACAATTGTAGTGGAATGTAATTGTTAATCATTTCCGTTTTCATCTTTTCTTCAATGGTTGTTCTATCAATTCTTGTTCTTACTGCATTATTGTCTGGCCAATGTTAATGTATATCTAAAAAATCCAATTTTTATTTTGAAAAGGAAAGAAATTGGAAAGATGTCAATTGGTAGGATATGATCTCTTCTTAGTTTGGAAAATTGAGAATTGATTTACATTCAGAATAGAAATATATCTGAAAGTCTTATTAGTCAATTAAGGAAACAGGAATGTATGGCTAGAACATGAAATCCTTTTATTACAGAAATGTAGATTAAGGCTCATGATTCTTAAGTTGGATAGGAGTCGAAAGTTCCAATCCATAGGCAATAATTCTTGACTAGCAACCGAAGGAAAGATTAACTGAAATGTATTGATAAATTAATTCCCTGCATGTTCGTTTTAACCTAAGCTTTCTCATTACTATTGTTCAGACTCACTTTATAATTTTGCTGTAGATTCTTATTAATTAGTAACTCAAACTCTAAAAATCTTATTCATTTGGTTGTGTGCATTCTTAAAGATATAGTTCATTAACACTTAAGTTAATTATTACCGTAGTTCAGTCCAAGTGGGATCGATACTTGTCTTTACTTAAGCCACTTTACTACTTGTTCGACCACGTGCACTTGCGTGTAGTCATAGAAACACCGAACTAGTTTTTGGCGCAGTTACCGGGGACTGGCAATTGGTAAAATTGTTTTCTTAGTGTTAGTTTACAATTTCTATATAAGTGCTGACAACTTGATTTTAGCCTGTCTTTTGCAGATGTTGAATTCAGTTGAACACTGGCGAGAGACAAGGAGTTGGTGGATTCATACATAGAGTCTGAAAGACAATTTCATCGTCAAAGAAGGGAAGCTATAGAGAAAAAGCTACAGTTGCTCAGACAGACAATCCTGGAGCAACAACAGAATCCACCACTTGTGAGGGCAGTATTAGTGCCCGAGGAAATGGTAGCTAGGCCGGTTCGTGAAGTGGCAATCCCACATGCTAACAATGTTACATCAAGTATTCGTAGACCAGAGCCAGGAGGGAGGTTTGAGCTTAAACCAAACATGGTGCAATTGCTTCACAGTTGCGGGCAATTCACAAGTCTCCCTCACGAAGATCCACAACAACATCTCCAAAACGTTTTGGAGATAAGTGACACTTATATCCCCGCTGGAGTATTATCCGACTATGTGAGGCTTACATTATTCCCATTTTCATTATTGGGGGAAGCAAAGAGGTGGTTGAAAGATGTACCACCTAACTCTATCACCACGTGGAATGATCTTGCAAGAAAATTCCTGTTACGGTTCTTTCCATCCGGGAAAACAGCAAGACTTAGAAGTTAGATTCTATGTTTTAAACAAAGGGAGGGGGAGAATCTGTATGAAGCTTGGTAAAGGTTCAAATCATTGCTAAGGGATTGTCCTCACCATCACCAGTCCAATGATGTGCTGGTGCATACTTTCATAGAGGGTTTGGAACCCCACATAAAAATTTTGCTAGACTCAGTAGCTGGGGGACAAGCATTAGAAAAGACTTATGAGGAGCTATATACTTTGTTAAATCATATTTTGCAGGGAAATCCAGAGTGGAATGCGGACTCTTCTAGAGGAGGAACAAGGAAAGCGGCAGGAGTCTTTGAAGTGGATGGTTTTACAACGATCGCTGCACAGATAGCTGCATTGCAAAATCAACTCAACACCCACTTCACCAATATGAGCTTGAATCAACCTCAAGCCCCAGTTAATGTAGTGCAGCAGATTTGGTGTGAAGTATGCGGTAGTAATGAACACTCAGCTGAGTGTTGTGGTGCAAATCCAGATTCAGTGAAGTTTGTAGGGAATGTACAGAGAAATAATCTCCAGCAATATGGCAACAACTTCAACTTGAACTGGAGGAATCATCCGAATTTCTCCTGGGGTAGTAACAGCCATCAAGGGCAGAGTTCGAATTAGGGTGCGAAGAGAAATCAAGGAGGGCAACAGAATTATCAATCACAATACAGAGGAAACAATGCACCTCCTCCACCACCCACAAGCATTGAGGAAATGTTTAAAACAATGTTACCTAACCAAGCTCAAATGTAGGCTGATTATGTGAAATTGGCAACAGACATAAAAAATAACCAGTTAGCTACAAAGGCGGTCGAGTACCAGTTTGGACAACTAGCTAGAGCTCAAAACACCAGGCCAAGAGGAGGACTACCGAGTGACACTGACCCGAATCCCAAGCAGGTTAATGCAGTGACCACAAGGAGTGGTTTACAACTCAAGGAGGTGGAACCAAAAAGACCACCTCAGTAGTCAGGAGCAGTGGAGAAAGATAGGGAACATGATGATGAGAGGGGGAAGGAGAAGGTACCTGAAGTAGAAAGACCACCACCCCCGTTCCCTCAAAGATTAAAGAAACACAAGGAGAAAGCTTGTTTCAAAAGGTTCATGGAGGTGCTTAAACATGTACACATTAATTTACCTTTGGTTGATGTTTTGCAGGGAGTGCCTAAATATGCCAAGTAGGACATTGTAGCTAACAAAAGCAGATTGACGGAGTATGCTACAGTGGCACTTACTGAGGAGTGGACTTCCCAAATACAGAATAGGTTGCCAACAAATCTCAAGGACCCTGGGAGCTTTACAATTCAGATAACAATTTGGTGAAGTATCCGAGCTCGCGGATTATGGAATTTGGGAGTGAGCATTAACTTAATGCCGATATCGGTGTTCAAGAAGTTGGGGCTGGGCAGTCCTAGACTAACTACAGTAATCTTGCAGTTAGCGGATCATTCCTTGGCCAGACTAGATGGCATTGTTGAGGACGTGCTGGTGCTAGTGGGCTCCCTTATCTTCCCGGTAGATTTCATTGTCTTAGATTTTGAGCCTGATGCGGAAGTCCCATTTATTTTGGGACGTCCTTTCTTGGCAATCAGGAGAGATTTGATTGATGTAGCTGCAGGGAAGCTAACCATGCGAGCGCATGACAAAGTGGAGGTATTTGATGTATATAATACCATGAAGCTTCCGTCCATATATAAGGAGCTTTCAGCAATCAATGTGCTAGACCAAGCAGAAATTCTTCAGATTGTTGATTCTCGAGATCCATTGGAAAGATCGTTGATGAGCTCCGATTATTTCGGAGATACAGATACTTATAAGATGGTGCAAATGTTAAATGTACCAAAGTGGTATCTCAGGAAGCATGACTTTCAGCCTTTAATGAGGTCCCTTAAACCATTGCCGAAACCATCTATTGAGGAAGCACCAAAATCGGAGTTGAAAACATTGCCTCCCCATTTAAAATATATCTTTTTGGGGGAAGATGACACTTTTCCAGTCATCATCTCCGCAGAATTGACAGAGGGACAGGTAAAGGAAGCATTTGTGGTTCTCAAAAGAAGGAAGAAAGCGATGGATGGGAAATGTCAGATATTCGGGGTATCAATCCAGCTTTTGCACACACAGAATTTTCATGGAGACAGGAGAAAAGCCAACTTGACAGCCTCAGCGGAGGTTGAATCCGATGATGAAGGATGTGGTTAAGAAAGAAGTAATTAAGTGGCTTGATGCAGGTGTGGTCTATCCTATTTCGGACAACGAATGGGTCAGCCCCGTTCAGTGTGTCCCAAATAAGGGAGGGATGACCGTGGTCACCAATGAGAAAATGAGTTGATACCTACATGCACCGTCACAGGCTGACGGATTTGCATGGACTATAGAAAGCTAAATGAAGCCACAAGGAAAGATCACTATCCTATGTCGTTCATTGATCAGATATTGGACAGATTGGCTGGACAAGAATATTATTGTTTCCTTGATGGGTACTCTGGCTATAACCAAAGAGCCATAGCACCAGAGGACCAGGAGAAGACTACTTTCACATGTCCTTATGGGACATATGCTTTTAGGCGGATGCCATTTGGTTTAGCAATGCACCCGCCACATTCCAGAGATGCATGATAGCGATCATTCACAACATGGTGGAAGATTTCGTCGAGGTATTTATGGATGATTTTTCTGTTTTCAGTAATTCGTTTTCTACTTGTTTGCAGAATCCTGACAGGGTGCTAGCTCGCTGTGAAGAATCCAACCTTGTACTCAACTGGGAGAAATGTCATTTCTTAGTCAAGGAGGGTATCATCCTTGGCCATAAAGTGTCTTGTAAGGGGTTGGAGGCCGATCGTGCTAAGATCGAAGTTATTGAAAAGCTACCACCACCTGTGTCAGTGAAGGGTGTTCGCAGTTTTCTCGGGCATGCAGGGTTCTACAGACGGTTCATTAAGAACTTCTCTCAAATTTCTAGACCAATATGCAGGTTGCTAGAAAAAGAGGTGAAGTTCGAGTTTGATGAAGATTGTGTTAAAGCATTCGAGGAGTTGAAGCAGAAATTGATAAAAGCACCTATCCTGATTTCTCTGGATTGGGAACAACCGTTTGAACTGATGTGTGATGCATGCAATGTGGTTGTGGGAGCTGTATTGGGGCAGCGGAGGAATAGAATTTTTCATTCTATTCATCATGCAAGCAAAACACTGGACACTGCCCAAGTTAATTATACAGTCACAGAAAAGGAGATGCTAGCATTGGTATTTGCGTTTGACAAATTCAGGTCCTATTTGGTGGGTTCCAGAGTAGTGGTGTATACCGATCATGCAGCGATTCAGTGTCTGTTTAACAAGAAGGATGCAAAGCCCAGGCTGATCAGATGGATCTTGTTGTTGCAAGAGTTTGACCTAGAGATTAAAGACTGAAAGGGGAGTGAGAATCAAGTGGAAGATCACCTATCGCGATTGGAAAGCCGGTCGCATGTGAAGGAAGGTGACAGCATCAAAGAGGAGTTCCTGGATGAGCAGCTCTTGGCAATAAAGGAAGCTGAGATCCCTTGGTATGCAGACATAGTGAATTTGCTAGTGAGTGGAGTCTATCCACCGGAGGCTACGGCTCAGCAGAGAAAAAAATTGAGGCATGATTGCCGGTATTTTATTTGGGATGAGCCGTACTTGTTTAAGCAGGGAACGGATCAGGTTATGAGAAGATGCATCCCGGAGAGCCAGATTGCAGAAGTTTTGAGGAGTTGTCACTCTTCATTGTATGGAGGGCACCACGGAGGCGAGCGGACAGCACACAAGGTGCTACAGTCAGGTTTCTTTTGGCCTACACTGTTTAGAGACTCTATGGCATACGTAAAAATGTGTGATAGATGTCAAAGAACAGGCACAATTGGTAGGAGGTAAGAGATGCCGCTGCAGCGTATATTAGAAGTGGAGATCTTTGATGTATGGGGTATTGATTTCATAGGCCCGTTCCCACCGTCATTTGGTAATTGTTACATCTTGGTGGCCGTTGATTATGTATCAAAGTGGGTTGAAGCAACAGCTTGCCCCAGGAATGACAACAAGGTGGTAACGAAATTGGTGAAAAAGCACATTTTCACCAGGTTCGGGACACCCCTAGCCATTATCAGTGATGGAGGGGATCATTTTGTAAATGCATGTTTCAAGAACTTTCTAGCTAAGTATGGGGTGCGCCACAAGGTGGCAACATCATATCATCCCCAAACTAGTGGGCAAGTGGAGGTGTCGAACAGAGAAGTGAAGCAGATTCTCCAGAAAACAGTGAATGCACAACGTAGTGATTGGTCAAGCAAACTCGACGATGCGTTGTGGGCTTATAGAACTGCTTACAAGACACCAATTGGGACTTCTCCGTACAGATTGGTCTATGGAAAGGCGTGTCATCTGTCGGTGGAGCTAGAACATCGAGCTTTCTTGGCTGTGAGGAAATTGAACATGGATCTAGAGCTAGCGGGTAAGAAGAGGCTAATGCAACTCAGCGAACTTGATGAGTTTCGTTGGCATGCTTATGAAAGTGCCAAGCGCTACAAAGAGAAAACAAAGAGGTGGCACAATAAGCATATGGAGCATCAGATATTCGAGCCGAGGCAGAAAGTGTTGCTTTTCAATTCAAGATTGAGGCTGTTTCTAGGAAAATTGTGGTCCAAATGGTCAGGGCCATTTGAGGTAGTGAGAATGACCCCGCACGGGGCATATGATTTGTGGCAAGAAGATCGAAGTGCCACGTTCTTGGTTAATGGGCAACGTTGTAAGCATTACTGGGTTGAGGACGTTAGTTGAGAGAAGACGTCCATCACTCTAGAGGATGATTGAGCGTAAATGACGTCGAGCCGCGATGGTAAACTAGGCGCTACATGGGAGGCAACCCGTGAAATTGTTGTAATAGATGAGTAGAATTAGTTTGAAAAAAAAGAGAAAAAAAAGAGAAAAAGAAAAAATAAATAGAAAAAAATTATTGTTGCATTGAAACCTATGAATTCTAACCAATTTCTTGTTGTGAAATGATTTTCAGGAGGAACGGAGGGCAAAAAGGCAAAAAAAAGTTGCAAAGAAAAAAAATCAAGATAAGAAAATAAAATTTGGGACATTCCAGTGAGCCTACGCGATGGCTTCGTGTCACGGAGGAGGGCCTCCGCGTTACCCATCGTGACACATTGAAGGTATTATGGATTTTTTAAAAATTTCCAGAACACCTACGCGATGGCTCCGTGTCACGGAGGAGGTGCTCCGCGTTACCTCCATGACACGTTGAGGTGTAATTCGTGTTGGGTCACCTCGGTCACCGGGTAACCCGCGCGAAAAACCTCCTTTTTAACCCCAAATTCCTTCATTTTTTCCTATTCTTTCAATTCCTCCGCAGCCCACACCCTAAATTCCCTCCTCCCCCAACATGACACGGACCTAGGCACAAGATTTCTTCAAGTTTTCTTCAATTTCATCGGATTAAAGGTATGTTCTTGAACTTTACCTCATTTTTGCTTGAAATTTCAATTTTTGAGCATGGGTAGTGATTGAGACTTGCCGTAAGTGAAAATTAAACTTGAATTCATTTAAGTTATGATTGATTGATGTTCATAATTTCACTGTGAGTATATGAACTTCATATTTTAATGAATTTTTGCAAAATTGGTAGCTAGGGTTGGAATTTGAATAGGAAGAAAACTAAACTTGTTTGAAATGTGAAAAAAATTGGGTTGTGCTTGTTGGGTGATGTGAATTATGTCGTGATTAATGTTGAATATGCTAGTAGACAAGGGAATTTCGGAAAAAAATGAAATTGGTGAATTGCATTGGTTGTTGAGAACAAAAATTTGGCTAAGTGCTATGATAATATAATGGAATCGATGGCAATATTGTTATTCGTTGTACGAAGTCTGAGTAGTACATAGTAATTATTCCATCAAATTATATGAAGGCACTAAGAATGTTGAATGTAAAGATTGTGAAATCATGAATGTCTTGCCAAATTGTTTTAATTGCGGCTAAAGACTAAGTGTGGGTTGATTCAATTAAACCCAACCTTAGTCGTAGCTAGTTATGATTTGAATAACATTGGGATTATATGGTTATATGTGCAGGAACAAAGTCGGGCAGACAAGACAAGGGAAAGGGCGCATCCACATGGGGCACTAGTAGAAAAAGAATAAGGTTGGGAACAATAGTTCCAGTAGCACCAGCGGTTCCGCGAGGCCAACGCCGATAATATGGAACCCGATGGGTGACTGATAAAGGGAAGAAATGGTATGCAAAACACAAAGAAACCAAATACTTCCCGGAAGAGCATATAGCAAGAGAGCCGCTGGCACAGGAATTTCCGAGGATTGTACACCGGATTGACACCGCCGGACTGAACTTCATCTTCGAAGAGCCCAAGGAGTGCAATCTCCATCTGATTCGGGAGTTCTATGCCAACTAGAACCCGACCCTCCACAGTCACACCGTCAAGATAAGAGGGCAGATTGTCACGATTGAGCCCCATCACTTGAATGCTATATTGGGGGCGCGGGACACAGACGCCCATGTACTCCGGCAGCTGAACATAACTCCACCTTATGTAGAAATCAGATGCACTCTATGTGGAGCCTGTTCGACAGCACAGTAGAGCAGGCACAAAGAGAGGGGCTACCATCAGACACTGCCCTACTCTCAGATGAATAGGGAAGCCAGGATCTGGCTAAAAATTGTGTGTTCCTTCCTGATCTCGGGGGTGCACATGACAGATGTGCCCTGATGAAAGGGCTTGAGATAAATGTTGGGGCGGTGATCATCTCCGCCATGAAGAGAGACCGCTTGCATCAAGGGCACAGGTACGGGTTCGGTAGTTTGCTTACCACATTCCTGAGGGGCCATGATATCGAGTAGGAGGCCCTAGATTACATCCCACAGATTGACAAGCGTGCCTTGGATGTTACCAAAACCAAGGCACCTGACACTACTCATGGGCCTGTTCTCACACTAGCCGAGCGACATGCTCGGGATGATCAGTATATGGCCCGCATGTACGGGATGCAGATGCTGTAGTTGCGCATAGGCGGGAGGCCAGCAACAGAAGATGAGCTGTGGCAGCTCGACTTAGATTACCCCTTTGGCGAGAATGCCCGGGTTCTATGCCGAGTGGGGCCAGCATTTGTGGAGCCGGTAGATGATAATGTCCCCACCGATGAGGAGACCCGCCGTGAGGACTCAGATGTTGAGTCAGATGAGGACAGCGGGGGCAATTCGGATATGGGAGGCGAGGCAATGACACCTGATGAAGAAGTTGAATACTTTGATTGATCAGGGAGTTTCACCACCCACCTTTGTGATATGTTGAATTTTGTGAACACTGGGGACAGTGTTTGGTTTAAGTGTGGGGTGGGAGTAGTTAGGTGCTAGTTGTTTTGTTGTTGTTTCTGTTTATGTGGATGTGTTGTGTTGTTGTGCCTGTGAAAAATGTGACCCTGTGACTCTTTGTGATGTGTTTTGTAATTATGTGGTGTTGTAGTGAATGTTAAGCTATTGTGTGTTGTGTGAGCTATTGTTGAATGGTTTTTGTGTAAATATTTTTGTTTTCTATAGAAATTATTGAAAATTTTAAAATTATTCGTTAAATTTCTTTTATTTTGGGTTTCTCGGCCTTTGATTTTGGTGCTTTTACCGAGAATAGTCCTATTGAACCGAAGTCGTAATTAGTGACCGTTCCCTATGATGGAAGTGATGACGACCGTCTTAAGGAAAATGTAGTCGATAGGAGTAGTTTCTCTTTATTTTCTTTATTTTGTTTGTTCCCCAAACGTGTCGCTACTTCATGGTTCAGAATTCTCGTTACGGGTTGTACATGATATTATGTTGCAAAGGTGATTCGTATGAAAGCATGAAGATGCATAAACACGTTGACATACCTAGTCCATAAAGTTCGATTCGGTGTGATCGAGGCTTAATATTGAATTCTTGTAATTAGCTGATTGAAGAGTCTGTGAATATGTCTTGAGTTGAGCATGTGCAATGAGTGTGAGGTGAGTTTTCGATTATTCCATGCTATTGTGAAGTATCTAGAACTTGTCTGGTGTGTGTACGAAACAAAATGAAGGATGTGTATTGTCGGAAAGGATGTAGGCATTTCTTTGATTAAACCAAAAGTTTTTCCATTATCATACCTACCTTGAATGTACATCCTAGTTAGCCCCATTGAGCCTTTAGCCTATTTTTTTCTTTCTTTGAAGAGGTACAAACCGAGCTTAATCCCTTCTTTTCATTAGCCTTGAATTTGATCCAAAACTCTTAAGCGCTCAAGAAAAACAATTTTCCCATAGTGTAAAGGAGTGAGAATTGTGAAAAGAAAGGAAAAGCGGAAGTGGTGAGAGTTAAAGAAAAAGTCAAAGGTGCACTTGCTGAAATTAAATAAAATAAAGATGTATAACTAATCTTGGTTATTAAGTCGAGTGTGCTTAAAGAAATGGGAACAAAAACAAAGAAAAATTTCAAGAATGAGAAGATGAAGGAAGAAACAATGCCCATAATGATGGTGGGATGTATTGAAAAGTGCTTAAGGAAGCTAGTTGCTATTATTTGTTAGCCCAGTATTTACTAGTTCCTTAGCTTACATTACAACCCGTTAAGTCCTACGTGATCTTACATCACGCGTCCTTATATTAGTAGAGTAGTACACTAGAGGCAAGCCTATGGTTCATGACATGATGCATGTGAATTCTTTGGGAGAGAGAGCGAAATCGTGTTCATATACCCCTACATGTAATGCTTTGGAAATCGTATGATTGCAAATGGGGAGATTCTCTTGTATTGTGAGGGCACATGCTTGACGAGAGATTAAATTTCGTGTCGGATGTCTTGATCAGTTGATTTGCATGAGTTTGCCGAGATCAAGAGTCAATTCTTCAGTCTAGGAGGTCTTAATGTGGGGTATGTCATTTTATTGATGAGACCATGCATGTTTTCTTGATAATTTGCTAGATTAAATAATCGGTAAAGCCGTAGTTTGAATTGTTGAGCCAAAGTAGCTATGCGTGGGTGTAAATTGCATGGGATGTGAGAGTATTGTTCGAGGATGAACATGGTTTTATGTGTGGGGTAAGTGATCTTGGGCAGAATTATATGCCCAAGTGATACTCAAATGCTTCATTTCTTCTTTGTTATCTATCGTTATTTGTGCATTCTCATGTGATTTGTAGTTAAAATGTGAATTTATACTAACCAACATGATTAGAGTTGTTTTGCAGGTAAAATGGAATTTTGGGAAGCCAAGATACATGTTGGTAAAAATCGGGAATGTACTTGGAAGCAAGGAGTGGAAAAGGTCAAGGAAGAGCAGCAAAATTAAGGGCTCCGCGATGGAACCGTGTCACGCTGCCATCGCGGAGGCATTCTGGCTCGGGTGATTTAATTTTGACCATTTCCAGTGAAGCCTCGCGTTACCTCCGTGACACGAGGCAATGCCACGCGATGCAAGTCGTGGCACGTTGAGTACAATTACCTGGGACATCAATTTCCAGTGTAGGTGCGCGATAGCACCGTGGCACATTGGCTAGGCTCCGCGATGCAAGCCGTGGAACACCAAGGTGAAAATTCTGAGGAGCCTAATTCCAGAGAGGGTCCGTGTCACACCCCGCCTTGGGGGGTATGATTGGCACCTGGTGCCCTACTAGGACCTGACCTGCGGGACTGTTAAGCCTGGGCGCATCTGGCGCCTGGCTGGCGCTAACTCACATTTCTGGAAACAAAGGGCTATATGACGGCTGTAAATACAGCCCCCGGCCCATTGGCCTATAGCCTCCTGTACCTGCACTAGCAGCTGACCAGAAACATAGTAATTCAGGGAAACCTATGCGGGCCGACAAGGCCACCATGCTGTCTAGTTATCTATAACTCAAACATAGCATACTAAGAAGCTACGTGACTGGCAAGGTCACCACTACTGGTAAACTATGGCCCCACACGACCATTACAAAAGAAAGAAGTAGTAAAGGCAACTATACAACTGCACGGCCTCTCACGACCGGCTCATCTGACCACAGGGAATATAAACAGACTGCAAGCCTCTAGGAAAGATAATAGAAATGATCGGGACAGGGCCCCGACCTACCCATACTGTATAACAAAAGAAACTGAACTACACCTCTAGAAATTCAGTCTCCGGATGACAGGAGCTGAATACTCAACCGCTGATGGGGATCACGTGGTATCGCCTGCTCGGCTATGGGTACCTGCAGGCAAGTAATGCAGCGCCCCACTGGGCGTCAGTACCGCTGGTACTGAGTATGTAAAGCAACTGAAATAGTATAACTGAAAACAACATCTGAAAGCAGTAACATGACTAATCGAGCTGAAGTAGAAGGAATAACTTAACTGTCTGATAATGTAAACCTCATCTACACTCAGTCTTTACTGGAAGGGATAAGAGTCATACCTGGAACATATCGTGCAACTGCTGATCTACTGGTATCTAGCATAACATGACATAACAGGAAATAACATAACATAGCACACACAAACCTTACCCGGCCCCCATAAGCCGGGAGGTACAACCAGCACAGAATCTATACCCCTACCCCGGTCATCCCATCTCCTATAGTGGCTGTAAGCATCCTGCCGGCCCCAGGGTATGCACTTTAGCTCGCTGAGCCCCTGACTATAACTGCATCTGAGTCCGGAGGACTCCTGAATCTGCACCCGGGCGTATCCGCTCGACTGGGGTGTGTAAGGGCCGATCAAGGCACAAATATGGGGAAAAACTGACATCCCATCTTCGTCCCCTGGCGGGATGGCATGCCACTCCGTAGAGTGACGTATCCTCGTCCTCTGGTGGACGAGTCGATACAGCTATTAACCCTAGGCGGTCATGGATGCTAGGTGATCCAACCCCAAACAATACAATGGTCTCAACTGGTAATACTATCTGTGTATCTCACATGCTGAGGCTAATAGGGGTAAAGTATCACCTATATTACATGCTGGCTAATAGTAGTAATCTCTACGTATTTAATACATGCTGAGGCAGGTAAAGATATATAAATATGAATATAGTCTCCTGCCAGCTATACTGGGCAAATGCTATATAAATAATGTTTCTACTGAAAGCTCTGCTGTTTACTAAGTTTCTGTATATACTATATGCTGGACCCGTGATAGAAATAAGTACATACTCCCTACATGCTGAGGCTGGAAATACTATAGATGTATGTACGAATATAATCCTTCTGTTGAACTACACGGGATACTGGCTTTCTATAGTAACATGATTTACTAATCCTGACATGCTCTCTGAACTTTATTTTAGCCTGCTATTCTATTTCTGAAGTACTTACGGATACTGTACCACTTCACGAGGCTTCAGCTAAACACAACAATATCTTAACATGGCATATTACATCATATACTGAGTATACTGGGCAATCTTAATCACTTACGTCTAAATCTATATCGTACGGATGGGTATCGTACACGTTACAACCCAAAACTTCTCATCTTGCACCAATATTCAAAATAACACAATAATCGATTTCTGAACATTCTACTGGTCTGTAATTTATTACACTATACTGATATTACTTAACTTTCCGAAGGAAACTAACTTTACATACCTTATCTTCGACTATTCGTCCGTCGGACGAGACTCGGCCGGTACTTCAACTATTTTTCTCCCAACTGCATTCATAAATACGTCAATCAATACTAAATACAAAATTATTGTAAAGAGCGACGTTACTTTCGATTTAATTTATAGCCTAAACTTAGGCTTATCGAAAAACGGTCAAAAACTCGCTATTTTCCAGCGGCCCAGAAGGGAGAATTATTTACTTCTCGGCTAGGAACACATAGACATTAATTTGGAGCAATTCTACTTACTTTAGTTCGGCGGCTCGCTGATTCGTCGGCCGTATTTCGCAAAACTAACTCCGTAGAAATGCTCTCTGCTGCTAAATACCTTGGTATCTAGGATTAATTTGGGTTTGGGCAGCGTTTGGCAGCGTAATCGGATGAAAATTATTTAATTTTCTTCGTTCTTCCTCCTTCTCTGGCTTTTCTCTCTATTTCGTGGAAACTTTTTTTGGAATTAAATGATTTAAACCCGAAGTGGGGGCTTATATACTTGGGCCTGAACCTGGGCAACGTGTCACGGAGCCATCGCGGAGACCTCACCTCCGTGACACGCTGCCATCGCGGAGGGGTTCTGCCTCGGCTCCTTCCGCGATGGTTCGATGGGTTTCTCGTCCGATCTTTTCCCGGGCCTTTCCCTAGCACGTATGGCCTTCAAATATGCTTAACCAACGTGCGAATAGGTCATCTAAGTGCCGGGAATTCTACTGGGTATAACAGTCCGCGATACCCCCATGGCATGGAGGGAGTGCTCTGCGATACACTCCGTGCCACGTTGCTTGTTATTCCAAGAAAAATTTCCACTAGTATAAATCGCACACTTAGGTTTATTTTTAAGGATTCTGACTTGGTTGAGCAAGAACGTGGGTTATAGGTAGTTGAGGGGACGAAAATTCTAGGGTTCTTCTCTATCTCTTTCTCTTTTATCTGAATTATTTGTATATATTCTGCTTATTTGATGATGTTAAATCCACAAATGAGTGGCTAAATTCACTTGTTGCTGAGGTTAAGAACAATTGTAGTGGAATGTAATTGTTAATCATTTCAGTTTTCATCTTTTCTACAATGGTTGTTCTATCAATTCTTGTTCTTACTGCATTAATGTTTGGCCAATGTTAATGTATATCTAAAAAATCCAATTTTGATTTTGAAAAGGAAATAAATTGGAAAGATGTGAATTGGTAGGATATGATCTCTTCTTAGTTTGGAAAATTGAGAATTGATTTACATTCAGAGTAGAAATATACCTGAAAGTCTTATTAGTCAATTAAGGAATCGGGAATGTATGGCTAGAACATGAAATCCTTTTATCACAGAAATGTAGATTAAGGCTCATGATTCTTAAGTTGGATAGGTGTCGAAAGTTCCAATGCATAGGCAATAATTCTTGACTAACAACCGAAGGAAAGATTAACTGAATTGTATTGATAAATTAATTCCCTGCATGTTCGTTTTAACCTCATCTTGCTCATTACTATTGTTCAGACTCACTTTATAATTTTTTTGTAGATTCTTATTAATTAGTAACTCAAACTCTAAAAATCTTATTCATTTGGTTGTCTACATTCTTAAAGACATTGTTCATTAACAGTTAAGTTAATTATTACTGTAGTTCAGTCCCTTTGGGATCGATACTTGGCCTTACTGAAGCCACTTTACTACTTGTTCGACCACGTGCACTTGCGTGTAGTCACCACAGCAGCCGAACAACTACTCATAAATGAAGATAGATCAATGAAACTCATAGATAAATCATCAATAGTCATCATCTTTGAGTAGTAAATTCAAGCTTTTAAACCTACAACACTAGTGCACTTAGCTCAAAATAATGAAGAAGAAGAAGAAGAAGAAGAAGAAGAAGAACATACTCTACTCTTTCTCTCACTACTTCTCTCTACAATTCAATGCTAAGATGTTATATGTTATGACATTGGTGTGTACAATTTGGGTAAACTGAACATTCCCTTTGGCAGAACTTCCCACTTTTCCCTTGGAAGCTTCTAAGGTGAACTTGTGCCTCGGCTGGACAATTTTGCCCTTGTCAACATTTTGGTCACTTGTGAGAAACCTACGAAACCCATGAGCCACAGCTGCTTTGTAGGTTGGGGCAGATTTACTCCAGAGATGGCTGCATTTTCACCTCCGTTTCACAGGTGCCAACTTGTGTTCCGCAGGTTCACTTCAGCTTCTTTCTAGTGTGTCCTGCGTTTGCATCTACGTGTCGCATGTGCTGATGTGTTGTGGGTTTACAACACTTTTGATGCTTAACACTTAGAAAATATGAATGGTCTTAGGTGTGTTTATATGGATATGATGCACTTTTGCTTTGTTTTTAGGAAAACAAGGTGTTGGAGTTGAAATCTATGAAAAAAGGAAAAAGAGTGCAAAAATTAAGCTAAGTACAAACTCCAATATGAGCCGTACCTTAGTGGTACAAGCTGTATTATGATTCATGATAAATTTCAGAATGATTGCTCATGGTACTTGCCAAGTACGACTCTTGATATGAGCCATACCATCCTGGTGCAATTCATACCAAAGCAATCGTGGAAAACTTCAAAAGTATGCACTTCGATTAGTCTCTTGGTACGGGTAGAAACTGCGATACGAGTCACACCAAGACATTCATGAAATTATTTAGAGGATGCCAGAAATCATAGGTTTAGACTGCGATAGGAATGTACGATTCATAGGAGCATTATTCAAGTCGTACCAACTCCCATCACTTAACCAAATTCAGAGACAAAAGGCATTGTACGAGTGAACCTACAAATTATATGATCAAGTTACGAGTCATAGGAGAAGGTTGCGACAGTTAATCAGTTTTCCTGTTAATTTTAGGAAAGGTTTCTAATTATTTGTATAAATGCTTTTCTAGGTTATATTTGTTAAAGAAGGAATACTTTGAGTAAGGAATTCGACTTTTTGGGAGATTCTTCTTGAGTTTTCCAATTTTCTTGGAGTTTGTTTCATTGTTCTTGAATTGATGAAAGTTTAATTGTACAATAATCAAGTGGGTTTTAATTTAAATCTTCATTGTAGGTTCTCAATTTTTTTATTCAATAAATGTTAATTCTTTTCTTACAATCATGAGAGACTAAAACCTCCACAGCTAAGGTTGTGGAAACTATGGTGAATTAACTAACTGAGGCTTGCACAAAGTGATTCTAAACCAATACGAATGCTTGTATTGTCTTCTCTTCATATTAAATATTTCTTAACGGAGCACGATGTTAGGAATTGCCTGAATTCTCTATTTACTTGAACCTAGAGAGATAGAGATTAGGAAAAGAGAAGAACAACAAAGCCTTAAACCTTATGATTCATTGTATAACTTGAGCTGCGGACACAGGATAGTTAATTTGGAACAAATTGATAATGGTTAAAGAGAAATCACTCAAGAGACCAAACCCAATGATTGAGTATAGTCATCTAATAGGGGCAAACCACTCATTTGGATGAACCTATGTTATGAGTTCTACAAGATAAATATTGGGATAGATCACAAGTGTAAAATCAGTTATTAACCCATGGGGAACACTTCCCTAGTTAATTGCATCAACTTGATAACAACTTCAATCTTCATTACTGTTACATGTTTCATTCTTTAAAGCTCCCGTTTAGGAAACAATCAAACTAAAAGTGTAAATACTAGTGTTATTCTACATCCTGATCATATTCCCTGTGGGATCGACCTCAATCTTTGTTGCGTTCTTTATTGAAAACGTCTGTGTCATACTTTTACACGGGTGTGATTTGAGCATTACCAAAATAGCGCCATTGCCGGGGACCAAGGTCGGGACTAGTATAGAGACAACTACAATAGGGATGGGTATAGGAATAGGAGCAGAGGTCATGAGTGAGAAGGAGAGTGTAGAAAGCATGATGGCTACCACAATGATCACACAGGTTCATATATTTCTCTAAATGCTCGTGAGGGTGATGCTGGACCCTCAAAATTAGAGTCATGATGCTGAGATGCTCAAAAGGGATAAGTCAACTGATGATCATCTAAAGGATATTAAGGGTGATATATCTGGCATGAGACAAAAGGTTGAACCCCACACTACAGAAATTAAGTAGATTGAGTAGCAACGTGGTTAGATGTCTACACCCTAAATCAGAGACAGAAGGGAGCACTTCCTAGCAACACAGTCTAGAATCGAAAAAATGGCAGTCATTGTATACCTGTGATGACTAGGAGTGGAAAGACCACAGTTGACCCTCCTCTGCCAATTGTAGTTGAGATAGAGAGATAGAAGGAGATCGAGCTGAATGAGGAAGATGAGATTTCTGAACAAGAGGTTACAAGCGAGGCTGAGTTGACCAAGGCTCTAGGTGATGCAAAGAGTTCTAGAGCTGATAAAGGGAAGGAAAAAGGGGAAACTATGATTTATAGGCCAATCCCTTGACCACCACCACCATTCCATCAGAGGAGGAAGAAGAAGGCAGAAGATGGGAATTTCCAGTAGTTCTTGTCAATGTTGAAACAGTTGTCTGTGAACATCCCACTGGTTGAGGCATTGGAGTAATGCCCAGGTATGCCAAGTTTATGAAGGACCTGGTGACTAGAAAGAGCTCCGAAAGCTATGAGCCAATTGGTAACTTGTATCATTGCAGTGCCATAGCCTCACGGGTCCTTACACTGAAAAAGGAAGATCCAGGTACCTTCACCATCCCGTGCCAAATTGATGACTTTTTGAATTTGCAAAGGCATTATGTGACCTAGGTGCTAGCATAAAGTTGATGCTATTAGATGTGTTCAAATAGCTAGGCTTGGGAGCCCCCACACTAACTACGATGCGGCTATTGATGGCGGGCCACACAGTTAAGAAGACAGTGGTGATCCTTTTTGATGTGCTAGTCAAGGTGGATGAATTATCTTCCCAACTGACTTCATGATCTTATATTACGAGGTCGATTTTGAGGTCCCTATCATTTTGGAGCGACCATTCCATTCCACTGGGAGAGCTTTGGTGGATGTTGAGGCTTGCAAGCTGAAGTTTAGGCTGAAAAAGGAGGAGGTCATCTTCAATGTCTGCCGGTCAATGAAACAGCCTAATGAGTTTAGCATAGTGTAAGTAATTAAGGATGATTTTGAGTTTCTGGATGAATTCTGAGTAGTCAAGAGACTTTCATTGTGTCACGATGTTAAATCAGGCACTTCTTGGAAGGCAACCTATGCGGTGGTTTGGTGAAGTCCGAGTAACCAAACCACCTTTGTCATGCTGCGACGTTAAATTAGGGGCTTCTTGGGAGGAAACTCTAGTATCTTTACTTATATGTGTTCAGTGTGTAGGTGAAACAAAATCTGATGGGAGAAAAATTGCAGCACAAGACTGTACAATGAGCCTCAGTATAGACCGTATGATGATTGTACGACTCGTAGTACTGTCCGCGGTGAGAAGCAGAGATTGGTTTAGGTGCATGAGTTCATGTTACGGTTGTTCACTACGAACCATACCTCCATTGTACGAGTCATAGTATCCACTATAAGGATGAACTATGCTAAGTATGAAAGTGCAAAAATTTTAACTTACGAGTCATAGTACGAATTGTACCTTCATGGTATGACTCATACCATACGCTTGTAAGTGCCAAGGTAAGTTTCCCCAGTTTCTTGCTACCAGTTCAGCGGACTAGCTGTGGGTATGACCTATGACTCGTGGTATGAGTCATGACGATAAAAATTTAAATTAATTGACCCCACTCGTCCCAGATTTTCAAATCTTCCCTAACCTATTTAAATCCCCAATATTCGAACTTAAGATCTCACGCAATCAAAAGCACAAAACCACGATAATCTCCCCACAATCCTCACTCACCCATAACTCACCCTCAATCCTTTCATACCCGATTCAAGATATAAAATCACTAGAATTGGTCGAAGTTCATCCCCCAAAACTCAAAGCAAGCAAAAGTTAATCAAGAATTTAGCAAGTAAGTGGAGTTCTCTTCCCTTCTTTTGGCTTGCTCATATTAAATTGAACCACCACTATGGTTCCACCATAAATTAATGTGAATAGAGGAATGTGATTAGTGGGGGATGTGTGATATGCTCTTTTGCATTTTGGAGTGTATGAAACTCAATGAACTTAGTTTTTGAGTGGAGCTAAAATGGAAAATTGGAATTGTGAGGATAGATGGTGTAGATGATGTCGTGTGTAATATGAATCAATGGGGTGGTGAAGTCTGATTAACCACCCCTAAAAGTATGTTTGATTTAAAAGAGATAGTGTTTACCTGCATAACTGACACTGCACAGGGTGAGGACAGGCTTAACCAATCATCTTATGACTCGTGGTTTCGTACCACGACTCATATGATGATCTGTTGGGACTGTCCTAGGAAATTAAAGAGGAAAGTGATTGTATGAAACCTAGTACGACCCATGGTATCGCACTACGAGTATTACCTGGTGGTCGTATCAAGAATTAGAAAAGGGTCAAGTCCAGAAGCAACAATACGACCCTTGGTATGACTAGTAGGACTTAACTAAGATCCATAACTCGAGTCATAAAAAAATACTAAAAGTCATAAATTTCTGGAATCCTTCCTAAGACCAGTAGTATGAGTCATACCAGCATGGTACGAGTCGTATAATTGAGTCATGATAGTGCCAAATAGTACTACAAGTCTTAGTAAAAATTGAACCACCTAGGTACGACCCATACTGATGACTCGTGGTAAAATACTGAGAATAATATTCTTTCTTTCTTTTTTCTCAGAGCATACATACTAAACTTTTTCTTCACAGGTACCATGACAACAAAGAAGAGAGCAACCAAGAATGCCCAAGTGAAAGAAGCCTGTTGATAATGCTCAAACTCACACTTCCTAACAAAGTATGAAGCGGTCACTGTTAATAAAGAACCCAACAAAGAGGTTGGGGTCGAACTCATAGGGAATAGGGTAAGATCTAGACTAATGCCAGTAATTAAACTTATTGGTGAGTTATCTCCAAATTAAGGGGGGGGGGGGAGTTTGAAGAAAACAATATTAAAACAAGATTATATTCATTATTTAAATAAAGATTTTCAAACAACTAGGGTAAGTGTTATCTATGGGTTCATAACTACTTCGGATATACACATGTGATTAATCCCAATACTTACTTGTAGAATGGATAACTAGGGTTCATCCAAACATGCTAGTTCATTCTTATTGGATGTCTTTACTCAATCACCTGGTCAGGTCTCATGAGCGTTTAAAACTAACCATTATCAGGATATTCCAAATCTAATCTCTCCTGTGACCACAACTCAAGTTAATACAATGATCATAAGGACCAAGGCTTTGTTGTAATTCTCTTTTCCTAATCTCTACTTCTCTAGGTTCAAGAAGGTAAATAACTCGAGCAAGTAATAACGTTGTACACCATTAAGAAACATTTAAAGATGAAGAGAATACAATAAAAACATTTAGCATTTGTTTTGAATCACTTTTGTGTAACCCTATTTCGTTAATCTACCACGGTTCCCACAACCCCTAGTTATGGAGGATTTAGCCTCTCATGGTTGTAATATTGTAATTTTCATTAATAGATAAACACATAATTAAATACTTACAGCAACAATTGGAAGAAAACCATATCTTAATATCAAAGAACAATGTCAAGAACAATGTAGGAAATCAAGAATTTGATCCCAAGATTGCTCTATAAAACTTGATAAAAATTCACAAAAAATATTCTTCACATGTCTACTACTTTGTTTCTCTGTTCTTTGACTAAAATAAAGAGTAAAAGCTATTTATACATACATTAGAAACTTTTTCCTAAGCTAATAGGGAATTTACCATATCTGTCGCCGACTGTGTCATGACTAGACCTACGACCTGTAGCAGGATTCTATGGATCGTACCTACTTCTCATACGTCCTTGGCTACTATAGATTTTTCTAAGTGTTGGCAGGCTAGTATGACTCGTACCACAATCCTATGAGTCATACAATGCTTCCATGGTTTGACCTTGAGAACTCTGACATCTTCCGAGATTTTCCACAAGTGCTGTGGTACGACTAGTACCTTCCTCCTACAAATCATACTGTTTGTTGTGTCTGAAGTTCTGCCAAGTCTTGAAGAATATTCTGAAGTTCTCCATGGCTCATGGTATGGTTCATATATGGATGCTACGATCTATGAGTCCATCCATACCAAGAGACTGCCTTTGTGCAATTTTCTCTGAACAATTCCACAAATCCAGTTAGGCTCATACCATCTTGGCACGGCTCGTACTGACTTTGGTTTTGAAATAGTGAGAGGAGGGTACGACAGGTTTCAAGTTATTATAGGTTATAGGGCAGTTTTGAAAAACCTGGTCCGAGTCGGGTAAATTTTAAATTTTTTGACCTGTCACGACTCGTACCACTAGTCGTAGGAAGGCCCTATGACTCGTACCTTGGACCCGTAACATAGGGATAGAAAAACTTACCTGTGGACTAATGAGTACATCTTACAACTCGTACTATAGGGATACGATTCGTACTATGACTCGTAGGTCTTTCTTCCATTGTGATCCATGCCTTGCATCGTTCATAGCCACATTGAGTACTATGACCCGTACAATGAAGTTATGAGTCATAAGATCAACCTTACCTGAACTAATGCATTGAAATATATCTCTAATTCTCACCATGACTCATGCTATGGCTCGTACAACACTCTTACAAGTTGTACTGGGAACCGTAGCACCTGTCTATTTAGCAATTTTTCTGCCACCTATTTTTATTTCCCTTGCACATTGAACACACATAAGTTAATTAACTTGGGTTTCCTCCCAAGAAGCAGTTGATTTAACATCGGGGAATGATGTAGGTGGTTCGGTTACTCAGAAGTCACCAAACCACCACTTGGGTTTCCTTCCAAGAAGTGCCTGATTTAACGTTGCTGCACGACGCAAGTCTCTTGACCACTTAGACTTTGTCAAGGAACTAAGATTCATCCTCAAGTTCTTAGATAACTCTGTATTCCTCTGGATGCTTCATTGACCGACAGACATTGAAGGTGGCCTCTGCTTTATTGAGTTTGAACTTCAACTGGGTAGCCTCCACATCTACTAAGGCTCTCCTAGTGGCAATGAATGGCCACCCCAAATTGATGGGAACCTCAAAGTCAACCTCGCAATCAAGGATCATGAAGTCCGATGGGAATATGAATCTATCAACTTTAACAAGCACATCAAACAGGATCCCCGCAGGCTTCTTCATAGTTCTATCGGCCATCAGTAGCCTCATGGTAGTCGGTATGGGGGCTCCCAATCCTAGCTGCTTAAACACAGCCAATGACATCAGATTGATTCTCTCTCCCAAATCACACAGTGCCTTTGCAAACTCAACATTGCCAATTGTGCATGGAATAATGAAGGCACCTAGATCTTTCTTCTTCTGGGCAAGGAACCATAAGGCTATAGCACTATAATGATGCGCATTATCCATAGGCTCATAGATCATGGACCTTTTTTTCATGACAAGGTCCTTCATAAACTTTGAATATCTTGACATATGTTCTAATGCCTCGACTAATGGTATGTTTATAGATAACTGTTTGAGCATTGACAAGAATTTCTGAAACTTACCATTCTCTGCCTTCTTCTTCATTCTTTGTGGGAACGGTGGCGGTGGTCATGGAATAGCCTTGTAAATTTACGTAGCTCCTTGCTTTTATCCTTGTTCATCTTCAGGTCCGTTTTCAACATTTGGAGCCCCAGTCAACTCAGCATCCTTATTATGCTCCTTCTTAGAGACATCTTCTTCATTGTTAATCATGCTTTCTTTCTTCCTTTCAACTACAACCGATAGAGAGGGGTCAACTATGGTCTTTCCACTCCTAGTCATCATAGCCATGTAGTGACCATCATTCTTTGGATTCTGGATTGTATTTATAGGTAGTGTACCCTTTTGCCTAGGGTTCCTAAATGCTGATAGTTGCCCTAGCTGCTGTTTGATCTTCTTGATAGTCACCGCATGTAACTTCACTCTCTAACCTATGCTCGATATATCACTATGGATTTCTTCCAACTGATCATTTGTGGATCTCACCTTCTTTAGCATCTCATCCATCTTGCTCTTTAGCTTTGACTGTCCAGCCTTCCCCTCACATGCACTAGGAGGCACATATAATCCATCTTGGTCATTGCGGTAAAAATCATTCCTTCTACAATCCCCCTGTGGTTATGACCTAGACTTCTATCTCTGTACCCATTAAGGTTGTAATTGTCTCTATATTGGTTCCGACCTCGGTTTCCAAAACCTTGGCGCCAAGTTTCTTCTCCTGACCCTTAGGTGTTGGCTCGGAAACCTGCCACCTGGTTGTCCAAGAAGTTTTCCTCCTCCTTGATATTTGAGTGGTTCGGCCTTGGCTCCTGTCCCTGAGTCACCACCGTGTTAATCTTTCTGGCTGTAGCTCCCATGATGTGATTAGTAAGCAAGTCCAATGATGTGCGTATGAGCCAATTGCTAGTCACCTTCTTCCTCCTTCCTTCGTTGGTCTACAGTCAAACCAACAACATCTGTACCAACCGCTACTTTTGCTTCTCGGGTGTGCTATGCTTGATTTGTCTTTGTTAATCTGTCTAGAATTGTGGTAGCTTGCTCCCAGGTGTGGCTCATTAATGCTTCTCCTGCCACTGTGTCCGCTACTGTTTTGCTACTATTGTTCAATGATCTATAGAAAATCTCTAATAGATTGTCATTAGGAATTTTATGGTTCGGGCACTTGGTCAACTTCTTCTTGAACCTCAACCAGGTCACATGAAGTGCCTCAGTCTTCAGTTGTCGAAAATTATAGTGTCTTTCAGCATCCTGGAGGGTGGAAAGAATCTCTCTAGAAAAGCTTTCTTGAGCTCCCTCCAGTTTGTAATGGAGTCATCGGGCAATGCTGATAACCATAATATGGCTTCCCCATATAGAGAAAAGAGGAAGAGTCTTAGCCGTATAGCATCTTGGCTGACTCCCGGCAACCTGTACACCTTGCATATTCCAACAAAGTTCATCAGGTGTAGGTCGGCTTCATTAGTTGCATGACCACTAAACACCCCTTTCATGTTCAATAACTGGATCATGGTGCTAGTGATATCAAATTTAGCCCCAGCAGGCAATGGTGGTGGTACGATAGCTCCAGTTGACCCGACTTCATCAATGTTTAGGTCATCTTTATCAAAGAACTGAGGGGCATATCTTTGACCACTGTTTCCTTTTCCATGTCCACCAACATTGACAACCTCATCTCGTGCATCCTCTACATCCTGAAGTGCAGCTTGCTAAGCTAGCCCGGCTTCCTAGCTTCTTCAGCTCTATGGGCATCTCTCTGCTCTTGGTTTTCCATCTTTTGCAGTGCTATTTCGAGTCCGATATCCAACAAAATCTGGGGGTTTCCAATCCGACGAGTACTTGGTATTCACCAAGCCACAACCTGTGGATATCCAAAAACAAAAAGAAAACTTAATTCAGGAAATAACAACCAAAAGTCAAGTACAAGCAATTAATCTAATCTTAGCCATATTCCCTGTCAACGGCTCCACTTTTTGATAACTCTAAAACTCATACTTCCTGAAAAAGTATGAAGCGGTCGTTGTAAATAAAGAACCCAACAAAGAGGTTGGGGTCGAACCCATAGGAAATAGGGTAAGATGTATACTAATGCTAGTAAATAAACTTGTTGGTGAGTTATATACAAATTGGGGGGTATTGAAGAAAACAATATTAAAACAAGATTATATTCGTG
The DNA here is from genome assembly GCA_035772735.1 of Datura wrightii. Classification (NCBI taxonomy): domain Eukaryota; kingdom Viridiplantae; phylum Streptophyta; class Magnoliopsida; order Solanales; family Solanaceae; genus Datura; species Datura wrightii. The sequence goes on along the minus strand of JASDFA010000006.1, from coordinate 84,740,683 downwards.
ATTTAAATCAATATTTACAAACAACTAAGGAAAGTGTTACCCATGGGTTCACAACTAATTCGGGTATACACACGTGATCAATCCCAATTCTTACTTGTAGAACGGATAACTACGATTCATCCAAACATGTTGGTTCGTCTCTATTGGGTGACTTTACTCAATTACCTGGTCAGGTCTCATGAGCGAGTTCAAACTAACCGTTATCAAGATGTTCCTAATTTAACTCTCCTGCGTCCATAACTCAAGTTAATATAATGATCATAAAGACCACGACTTTGTTGTAATTATCTTTTCCTAATCTATACTTCTCTAGCTTCAAGCAAGTAAAGAATTTGGGCAAGTCATAATGTTGTACATTGTTAAGAAATTTTTAAAGATGAAGAGAGTACAATACAAGTGTTTAGCATTGGTTTTGAATCACTTTTGTGTAACCCTATTTCGTTAATCCACCATGGTTCCCACAACCCCTAGTTGTGGAGATTCTAGCCTCTCATGGTTTTAAGATTACAATTTGCATTCATAGACAAACACATAATTAAATACTTACATCAATAGTTGAAAGTAAACCATATCTTAATATCAAAGAACAATCTCAAGAACAACATAGGAATTCAAGGATTTGATCCCAAGAATTGCTCTACAAAACTTGATAAAAATTCACATAAAATATTCTTACATGTCTACTACTTCGTTTCTCTGTTATCTGACTAAAATAAAACATAAAATCTATTTATACAGACATTAGAAACCTTTTCCTAAGCTAACAGGGAATTTTTCATATCTAGCGCTTACTGTGTCACGACTGGACCTACGAACCATAGTAGGATTGTATGTGTCATACCTGCTTCTTGTACGTGATAACATCCAAAATATATCCTTCATGCAAAGAATATACATGGACAAAGCATCAAAACAAGTAACCCGACGAGTGTCGAGGTCGAATCCCACAAAGACTAGTGAATGATAGTTACAAGTGTCGGTTGAGAAATTGAAGTTAGTTTGCACCACGTAGAGTTAACATAAAAACAAACAAATTTGGGGAATTGAAATTAGCAGTGAAATGTATTTGGTAATTTAGTGGAATAAAACAGCAAGATCAGGAAATTGTCAACAAGAGTGTGAAAGACTAGAGGTGTGGTGTAGATGATATACTAACTGGATCGGGACATGCTAGGTCATCTTATAAGTTCAACAAGTGTAAATAATCTTGGGAAGTGGGTAATTACAGCTTTTCAGCCTTATATCTACCTCTTGCTAGAGTTTTGTCAAACCTCTAGTCACTATTTAGCTCAACCCGATTAGATTTGGATTAGCAGTTGCACTAATTTCTAGCTATTAGCTACTAATGAGGAGTGAGACTGCAATTTTAGCTATTTCTAGCTCAATTTTACAATCTCTCATCCAACCCACTATTAAATTCTCTTCCAATACTTAATTATTCTTTTACAAGCAACAATCAAGAAAGAATAAATAGACCCATATCATAATCAATGGATCTTCGTTTATAGATTGAAGAGAATCTAACAAATTTACACTTATTTAAACAATAACAAGATGGCTCTAACTATACCCACTCTAATTAAGTATTCATCATCACACACCTCTAGTTAATGATTTAGCTACTCATGATTAAGAAATTCAAAAGCACATTCATCAATAACTTCGTTGAATTTAGTAGCAAGAGTAGTAAAATCGAATTCGCAAAATAGTCTCCAACAATGGCTGAAACATTCTATTACAAAGAAGAAGTAGAGAAGAGTAATTTTTTCTAAGTTTACCAATCAAAAATCTCCCTATCTTTGCTAAGAGAATGTTCTAAAGCTGAAAAGGGAAACAATGATGTGATGTGCTCTGCTCTCTCTCTCTCTCCCTGTACACAATACTTTTTCTACTATTTATATCCTAAAAGATAGGGCACCTTTTATCTCTTTTCCCATGGTTGATAATTATACCCCTAAGCACCATTCTGGAATCGGCGGAGACACCGGCAGTTTGCCGGTCACAATTCGTGAAGTGTCGGGTGTCTTATCTGAGCCATCACTCAACTCCAGTGCACATCGGCGGTTCGTCAGGCGTTTAGCCAATACCAATCCGTGAACCACCGAATTATTATGCTTCTTTCTAGAAAACTAGGTGCCTTTTAGCGACTGGATCGGCCAGTCGCCGCTGGCAACTCGCGATTTGTCGGTGGCATTTTTCCCCAAGGCAGTGATAATCGGCTTTTGCCTGGCGTTTCACCAGTTCGCATCGATGGACCATCGATTTGCTCTCACTTCCTTCTTTTTGCTCCATTTTTTCTCTGTTCTACACATTTAGGCATCTGCACACAATAAAAGCAAAAGGGCATAAAATCCATATAATCAACTCAAAAACTAAGCAAAAACTCAAGTTTAAGAGCCTAATAAGTTGGTAAATTACCAACTAATCCAGCCCCCAAACTTGACGCATTGCTTGTCCTCAAGTAATGCAATACTCATTCATTGAAAATATGCCACTTCTATACAAAATTAAACATCACCAATCACTTGAACTATAACAACCCAATAATATGCTTACCAAGCTCACAGAAAAGAGAAGTAAATGCCCCAAAAGACCAAAACAACGAAGATGTTTAAAATAGGCTACCACTTTCCACCAATAAGGTTCATGAAAGGAATCATTTAGTAAAACAAAGGCATTTTTCAACCATGAAGTACACATAGCATCTCAAGTTATAATCAGTGCACATTCAAAGCTTGCCTTAGAGTTTACACTCCTCATGCCCTATTCCCACATTAATTCTAAATGCTCTTATGTCCTCGAAAAGGAATGATGCCACTCACCGAAATAAGAATCCCTATTTTGTTTGTCATGTGATCATTTGAATGCACACAAGGGATTGTTTGACAGAGACACTCACACTCACTCTCCTAAAAGAAATCTTCATGCACACACTTGACCCATAGGCTTTCCCTTCATGTAATTCACCACTAATGTAGAGTAGCTGCACTTAAGAGTTGGCTCAGCCCACGAGTCATGATATGACTCCTGGTGAGGTCCAGGTTAAGAGTTGGAAATTTGGGAAATCAGATCCCCATGGGTATGAACACGAGTCGTGGTTTGTCCACACGACTCATTAGGTCAGTCGTGGGGAGTGGTGGTTGAGTAAGGAGGAAAATGAGTACATTGTACTTGATGGAAGGACCCCATGAGTCATGGTCAGTCTCCACGATTCGTGCGATGAGTCATGATCAAGCAGGGAATAATTTTATTGAGGCTAAGGTAGTGTACCTGACGAATGGTTACCACGAGTCATGGTCACCAGGCAACGAGTTGTTAAGTCTTCCGTGACGAGCCCAGGAGACCTGACAAGCAGTATACCCGACAGATGACTCCATGAGTCGTGGCCATGGAAGATGATTCACTGGGTCCCTCATTGGGACCATCTAGCAGTTATTTTCTGGGAATTTAGTAAGGGCTTTTGCATAAATCCTGAGATCCTAAGGCCTAAACTACGTCGTTTTGAGTTATGAATAATGAATTTTAAAGGGGTTAAGTTCATTTTAGGCCATTTTATAATCATGCATGCAAGAGTAATAGTCTAGAGAGGTGATCAAGGCAATCCTCCAAAGTTTTTCTTCAATTCCTTCTTGGGCATTCATGTAAGTGTTAGACTCAGCCATAACGAGGTATGTAGGGTTATGAGTGGGTGTTTTCGTTCACACCCATGCCCAATCTCTCCTATCATGAAAAGTTGTTCAAAAATCTTATGGGGTTTTATCTTAAATCTTTTGAAAATCTAATGATCTATCCATGGGTTATTGTTTTTCATGATTTAAACCATATTTTATACATTATGATCAGATTCTACAACTAATTTGATTATAAATTTATTGATTTCAATTTCTACTAAATTATGCCTAATTATGCATGTCCTATGATGAATTGAATTATGATCTTCTATACTTTCGTTGATATTCATAAACTCATCATGATTTATGACTCTTAATATAGATTTATTCACATGCCCATTATGAATTTATGATTTACAAAGCCTATGCATTGATCTATAAGTATGCGTGAACCTCATGATTTTACTAACTATGTTTCGGCCGACACACGGGCTTTACCCTCATGGCTAGTCACATATTTACAAGAATGCTTATGATTATCATGATTTAACCAGCCCATAAATTTCATGTATGTTATCCTATGAGAACTATACATGTTTTGGGAGTAGTATTTAACATCGAGCAGGTTCGAGGCCCAGGATTTTCCCCAAATCGAAAAACTACGTGCCACTGTAGGACATAATGGGACCTCCTTTATGATTGACCCCTTGCCCATACGGGAATTTTTATGTGAGATATCACGCCATTTGTACAGTCAGTTTGGTATAACTACACGCAAGTGCACGTGGTCGAACATGTAGTAAAGTGGCTTAAGTAAGCCAAGTATCGATCCCACAGGGACTTGGCTAGGGTAACAATCTACTCAAGTGTCACTATACTTTAACTCTAAAAATGCAGACAACAGTGTGAAGAAGAGTTTGGTACTTTGGTTTCTAATTTTATGCTAATTATAAAATGAATATACAATTTGAGTCTGAACTATGAATATGAGCATGCTGAGGTTAAATGAACATGTAAAGAAACAAATTATCGATTTAATTTGGTTAATCTTTCCTCCGGTTGCTAGTCAAGAATTATTGCCAATGGATTAAAACTCTCGTATTTAACCCAACTTAAGAATCATGAACCGTCCATCTACATTTCTGTGATAAAATGAAATTCATGTTCTATCCTTACAAAACCGATTCCTTAATTGACTAATACGACTTTCAGGTATATTTCTATCCTGAAGGTAAATCAATTCTCAATTTTCCCAAACCAAGAAAAGATCATATCCTATCAATTCATAACTTTTCAATTTCTTGCTCTCTCAAGTGAAACCAGACTTTTTAGATATACATTAATATTGGCCACACATTAATGCATTAAGAACAAGAATCAATAGAACAACCATGGAAGAAAAGATGAAAAACCAAATAATCAATAATCACATTTCAATACAATTGTTCTTAACCTCAGCAAGAAGAGGATTTAGCCACTCATTTGTGGATTAAACATCATTAAAATGAGTGTTAATCATACAAGCAATTGAAATAAAGAAGAAGGAGATAGAGAAAAACCCTGAGATTTTCGTCCCCTCAACTGCCTGTAACCCACGTTCTTGCTCCACCAAGTCAGAATTATTAAAAATAAAACCTAAGTGTTCTATTTATACTAGTGGGAATTTTTCCCGGAATAACAAGCAACGTGTCACGGAGTGTATCGCGGAGCACTTCCTCCGTGACACTTTGCTGTTCCACCACAGGCCAAATTTTGCATTTTTTCTTGTTGACTTTCACGTTTTGCTCTTGATTCCATTCCTCCACTTCACCAAATCATGAATTAGTTCCTCAAATGCATTATTAACCTTCAAAAACAAGGACTAATCATGTTGGTTAGTATTTATTCACATTCACATAAAATCACATGAGAATGTATATAAATAATTAGATAAACAAGACTAAATTGCGTTATAAAGTAGCATCTGGGCATGCAATTATGCCCAAGATCACAACCCCACACTTAAAGTCTTGTTCGTCCTCGAACAAACCTTTTACATCTCATGCACATGAAGACTTACACATAGCTAATTTTAGCAAGACAGTTCAAGCTACGGCAACAATGACTGTTTAAAATAGCAAGCTAAAAATAGAGCATGCACGATTTAATCATTGAAATGAAATACAATTATGTTAAGACTTCCTAACCTCAAGAATTGACTCTCTATCTTAGCAAACTCATGCAAATCAACTGATAAAGAAATCTAACATGAATTATATCCTTCATTAAACATGTGCCCACACAACAAGAGAGTTACCCATTTTCACATGCAAATTTTTAAATCACAACATGTATGGGTAAATGAATAGAATTGCGCTTACTCTCACAAAGAATTCACATGCATCATGTAATGACCCATAAGCTTGCCCTCAGTATTTTACTCCACTAATTTAAGGATGCTTGAACATAAGATCAAGTAGGACTTAATGGGTTGTAATGTAAGCTAAGGGACGGGTAGGTACTATTCTGGCCAGTAATAGTGACTATCTCCCCCAAGCGCTTTTAATAAATCCAACATTCATTAAGGACATCTCTTTTCTTACTTCCTCCTCATTCTTTTCAATCCTGAATTTTCTTTTCTTGTTCCCATTTCTTTAAGCACACTCAACTTAGTAGTAAGGAGTACTTAAGCAAAAAAAAGAAAAAAAAAATTTCATTCATTTATTTTCTTACTCCCTACTAATAATCAACCATTTTTACACATGTGCACCTTTGTCCTTTTCTCAACTTTCACAACTTCTACTTTTCCTTCTTTTTCACACTTCTCACTCCTTCACTCTTTGAAATTTTTTCACTTAAGCGCTTAGGAGTTTTGGATCAAATTCAAGGATAATGAAAGAAAAAGGATTAAGCTTATGTTGTAGCTATCAAATAATAGGCTCAAGGCTCAATGGGGCTAACTAGGATTAAATATTCAAGGTAGGTAAAGTGAGGGATAACATTTAGGTTCATTCAAAGAAATGCCTAAATCATCTCCTACAATTCACATCCTTCATTTCATTTTATATACACACCAGGTAAGTTCTAGACATTCCACAATAGCACGGAATATTCGAAAAAACTTACACTCACAGCACATGCTCAATTCAAGACACATTCTGCAGACTCTTAACTGAGCTAATCACAAGAATTCAAAATTAAGCTTCAATCAGATTGAGTCAAATTCAAGAGCCTAAGTGTCTCACACAAAGTTATACACTTCTTACATGCTTCAACACTAACCACACTTGTATCTTACAATCATGCATAGCACATAACAAGAACATCAAGCCATCAATTAACTACGGGTTCAAAAACCAACCTACTGACTAATTTTCCTCAAGACGGTCGTCATCCATCCATCATCGAAACAGTCTCTAACTATCATTAAAAACATTTTATATAGACAAAGAAAATTTTTTGTTCTTCGGTTCAAAGACCCCCCTCGAAAAAGAACCGAAAAGAAAAACCAACGGGTGATGAAGTCATCCTTGACTCACAAAAAAAAAATTCAAATATTTCTCACAAGCATTACATTCACCAAAAATCGTTAAGCACAAAAATTTTAAAATTTTCCTCACCCCACACTTAAATAATGCTATGTCCCCATAGCATCAACTTAACATTTAAAGAGGGTGAGAAATACTCCCCGAGGCCTTTAGGCTTAGCTAACAGCATGCCTTTCTTCAACTTTGCACAAGTGGGTGTTCGACCCCACATTTTTTCTCTTCCATACTTGTTAGCTTCCTCCTCCACGGGTACTCAGACTACCCCTCCATCTGTGCTTAACTTTCCACCAAAACAACACAAGATGAAAAATAAATAAAATCAACTGAAATGCAAGAAATTAAAATGGTACCCACGGTACCCTTGGGTTGCCTCCCAAGCAGCGCCTAATTTTACGTCGCGGCACGACGTATCAAGTTTCACCGCTTTTTCCTCCACCTTGAGGATATGAATCTCACCCCTAATTTATTCTCTAATTTCCTCTTATGCTCCAGGGGTGGTGGTGAAAAATTGTAAGGACCAAGAAGTAGATGTTGCCTTTTGAACTTATTGGCCCTTAAGTAAGCGAAGTCATTTTGTCTCTCCGAGTTAGCAAATTTCAAAATATACGGGGCTTGGTCCTCCTCTAGACATTTCTCTATAAGCTTGGAAGACTCTATTTCTATGTTGTCGACCAAACTTAATGTCGAAAAATGCTTCGAGTGTGGTCCAATAAATCTCAACTCTAAAACTGCATTGTGCTTGACCTTCTTACTTGTATACACCTTCTCAGCATCGACATCTATCTCTCCATTAATGTCAACTAGGGTATACTCTATCTCTTCTTCCATGAATGGATTTTCCATAAGTGTGAGCCGATCATGGGGTCACTCAAGAGATTCTAATTGTTGGGCTTCATCCAAAAATTCACCCTTGTCTTCCTCTTCTAGTTCCTCTTGAATATCTCGGCTAAAACTGTTACCTGCAATTTATCACAAGCTTCAGCCTCAGCAATCATTTCCGTGACTTTGACGCTCATCCTTTCTAGAGCCTCTGCATTCTCTTCTTGCTGAATTCTCAATATTGTCATCGCCTCCTTCATTGCTTCTGATTGCTCCAGGAGTTGTTTCAGCATGTCTTCTATTTGAGCTTGGCGTCCGAAGTCCTCATTTTCAGCATGCCTATATTCAGCAAAAACAACAGAAGGATCATAGTAGGGGCTTGGGGAGGGGAATATGCATTCGGACAGCTATCCCAATGGCCATCTTGACCACCACATATATTGCACGTGTTACAGTGTTACCACGAGTGGTGTCCTCCGCAATTCAGACAAGATTCGTCAAAATATGAATATCCACCATTTAAACCATTTGTATTCCACGATGTCATGTCAATAAGGGCATCCAAAAAAGAAAAAAAATTAAAATAAAAAAGAATTAAAACAAACACTAAGACCAAGTTGTCAGCACTTATATAGAATTTGTAAACTAACACTAAGAAAATAATTTTACCAATTGCCAGTCCCCGGCAACGACACCAAAAACTTGTCCGGTCAGTTTGGTATAACACACGCAAGTGCACGAGGTCGAACAAGTAGTAAAGTGGCTTAAGTAAGCCAAGTATCGATCCCACAGGGACTGGGCTAGGGTAACAATCTACTCAAGTGTCACAATACTTTAACTCAAAATGCAGACAACAGTGTGAAGAAGAGTTCGGCACTTTGGTTTCTAATTTTATGCTAAGTATAAAACGAATATACAATTTGAGTCTGAACTATGAATATGAGCATGCTGAGGTTAAATGAACATATAAAGAAACAAATTATCGATTCAATTTGGTTAATCTTTCCTCCGGTTGCTAGTCAAGAATTATTGCCAATGGATTAAAACTCTCGTATTTAACCCAACTTAAGAATCATGAACCATCCACCTACATTTCTGTGATAAAATGAAATTCATGTTCTAGCCTTACAAAACTGATTCCCTAATTGACTAATACGACTTTCAGGTATATTTCTATGCTGAAGGAAAATCAATTCTCAATTTTCCCAAACTAAGAAAAGATCATATCCTATCAATTCACAACTTTCCAATTTCCTGCTCTCTCGAGTGAAATCGGACTTTTTAGATATACATTAATATTGGCCACACATTAATGCAGTAAAAACAAGAATCAATAGAACAACCATGGAAGAAAAGATGAAAAACCAAATAATCAATAATCACATTTCAATACAATTGTTCTTAACCTCAGCAAGAAGAGGATTTAGCCACTCATTTGTGGATTAAACATCGTTAAAATGAGTGTTAATCATACAAGCAATTGAAATAAAGAAGAAGGAGATAGAGAAAAACCCTGAGATTTTCGTCCCCTCAACTGCCTGTAACCCACGTTCTTGCTGCACCAAGTCAGAATTATTAAAAATAAAACATAAGTGTTCTATTTATACTAGTAGGAATTTTTTCCGGAATAACAAGCAACGTGTCACGGAGTGTATCGCGGAGCACTGCCTCCGTGACACGATGTGTATCACGGAGCGTTGCCTCCGTGACACGGTGTGTATCGTGGAGCACTACCTCCGTGACACGTTGTTGTTCTACCACAGGCCAAATTTTGCATTTTTTCTTGTTGACTTTCACATTTTGCTCCTGATTCCATTACTCCACTTCACCAAATCAACAACTAGTTCCTCAAATGCATTATTAACCTTCAAAAACAAGTACTAATCATGTTGGTTAGTATATATTCACATTTACATAAAATCACATGAGAATGTATATAAATAATTAGATAAACAAGACTAAATTGCGTTATAAAGTAGCATCTGGGCATGCAATTATGCCTAAGATCACCATTCATGGTTCTACCCTTGGCAAGGTACGAACACCCTCCCCACTAGGGATTTACAAGTTAGCATCCATGTGTGCTCATATGGGGTATGTCGGTTATAAGAATCTCCCACTATTCCTCATCTTTTATGCATTGATACGCTTTCATTATTTGGCTCAAGTGACAACCTAATTAAGTTTCTCTTATGACTATGATAATGAATGACTTACAAATGAATTGAAAATCTTGAGCCTTATGTTATCTTATGGTATTTATGTTAAGAGCATGTTGTCCCACTCTTATGATTGTTTATAAGTTTTATGTATTTTTAAATATCTGTTTTACTTACCTTGCATACTCGGTACATTCCATGTACTGACCTCATACTCTATGTTGTATTGTTTCATGATACAAGACCCGACTCTCAGGCTCAACCCCGTCAGTAGTCTATTTCGGAGTTTAGCATCCTTCCTTTTGGGGAGTCCTCATTCTCTGAGGACCATATGATTAAGATATTGATGCTCCTTTTTGCTTTTAGTTCTGCTGGGTTAGTTAGGGGTGTTGTCCCATCAATCCATCTGATACAGTAGAGGCTCTCAGACTAATTGTAGTACACAACTGTTATGTATTTAGTACATTCCTCTTATCATGCTATGTTATGATATGTTTATGTTTCCGCTATATCATCATGTTAAGTATTATTCTTTATGATATGGAGTTAGATGAATGTTCATGCCATGGGTCGACTTGGAGTCTCTCAAGGCTCCCTGTCTCGTGTCTCAATCTAGTCTTATGTTCAGGTCATGACAAACTTGGTATCAGAGTAATAGCTTTGAAGTGTCCTAGAGTGTACGAAAGCTGCATTAAGTAGATTCGTTTTCATGGGTGTGAGGCACTCCACACTTATGACGAAGAGGCTATGAGACGTTTATGAAATGTTCCCTTCTTTCATGATCTATATCATACGATGAAATGTCTTCCTATCATTCTAATTCGTGCTATTCGCAATTGCAGAGTCATGGCTCCCCAAAGAATGAATGGTAGGAGGAATAGAAACGGAGATGGCCACAAGGATGGCAATGGGAATGGGCACTAGCAGGCCCTACCAGTTCAGAAGCACTAGGTACCAGAGCCAGTTGCCCAATGCTGAGTTTTGAGATGCTATTTAAATGCTCGTGCAGGCCTTGACCACTCAGGTCAATCAGAAGAAGGTTGCGCATATTCCGCAAAATGGTAATGCAACGATGGCTAGAGTCAGGGATTTCTTTAGGATGAACCCACCGGGGTTCATTGGGTCAAAGGTGGATGAGGACCCACATGAATTTATCGATGAGATTCGGAAAATCACCTAGGTCATGGGGGTGACAAATGGAGAGTGAATTGAATTGGCCTCTTATCAATTGAAAGGGGTAGTGCATATCTATTTAAATAATGGTGAGACAGTAGAGGCAGTAAGGGCAGGCCCTATAGGATGGGAAGAGTTTCATGTAGCCTTTGTGGATCGGTTCTTCCCACGCGAGATGAGGGAACTGAATGCGGCCGAGTTCATAAATCTAAAGCAAGGTGATATGTCGGCCAGGAGTACACTCTGGAGTTCACATGCTTATCCAAGTATGCACCAGAGTTAGTGGCAAACCAAAGGTCTAAGGTGAGCCGATTTATGCATGGAGTGGCGGACTACTTGGATAAAGATTGTAGGATCACCATGCTGCATCGAGATATTCATTTTCCTCGCATCATGTTACATGCCTAGCAGATGGAGTTAGTGTATCGGAGGTAGAGAGAGGCCAAGAGGGCCAGGACAGACAATTATGGGGTTTCTTAGCCTAGATGGGGGGTGGACAGCACCAGCAGTCTCAAGATCGCAAGGGGATCGAAGAAGCAGGGATCTAGATTCGAGGGGACAGGGTAGCATGCAGATAGAACGCACTTTCCCAGCTTGTGCAAGGTGTGAAAAGAATCACCCAGTAAGGTGCCTAGTTGGCTCAGACACTTGTTTCAGTTATGGAAAACCCAGGCACAAACTCAGGGATTGCCCTTCGGCCAAATCAGGGGGCGGTGGAGCCCGTATGCCAGCCGCTAGTTCTTCTACTCCAGAAGCACGTCCCTTGCAGCAGGAGGCCTCGACTAGTTCAACTGGCGGTTAGCACCAGAACAGGTTCTATGCCCTTGTGACCCATTAGGAGTAGGAGACTTCATCGGGTGTGGTTACTGGTATGTTATGAGTGTTTCACCTTGATGCTTATCCTTTGTTAGATCCAGGTGCTACCTTGTCCTTTGTGACACCTTATATTTCTAGTAGCTTTGGAGTCATTCTTGAAACCTTGTTAGAACCATTCTCAATCTCTACTCCCGTTGGTGATTCAATTGTAGCTAGGCGAGTGTGTAGAAGTTATCCGATCACAATATTGAATAAAGTCAACTCCGTGGAGCTTGTAGAGTTAACCATGACTTACTTTGATATTATTCTTGGCATGGATTGGTTATATGCGTGTTATGCTTCTACTAATTGTAGAACTGGGGCAGAAGAGTTCAGATTTTCGGGTGAACCAGTATTAGAGTGGAAGGGTAGTTCAGGGTGCCTGTAGGTCGTTTCATTTCCTACTTAAAGCAAGAAAGATGATTTCTAAGGATTGTGTGTATCATCTAGTTAGGGTTAAGGATGTTGAGTTCGAGACCCCGACTATCTAGTCAGTTTTGGTAGTGCGTAAGTATCCAGAAGTGTTCCCTAATGATGGACACCAAAGGCCTCTGCCCTTCCATCCCTTGGATAGATAGATGGGTTACTCCTATAGCATGTTCTTGTATAATGCTCAGGAAATTGATTTTGGAATTGACCTTCTTCCTGACACGCAACCTATATCTATTCCTCCTTACAGAATGGCCCCAACTGAGCTAAAGAAGTTAAAAGAATAGTTGAAGGACCTATTAGATAAGGGTTTCATTAGTTCAATCAAGTCTCCATGGGGTGCACCAATTTTATTCGTCCAAAAGAAGGATGGTTCCCTTCGGATGTGCATTGACTATCAGAAATTGAACAAAGTCACCGTCAAGAACAGGTATCCTCTACCCAAGATTGATGAATTATTTGACCAGCTTCAGGGTGCCAAGTGCTTCTCGAAGATATATCTCAGATCTGGGTACCATTAGCTTAGAGTGCGGGAGAGAAATATCCCGAAGATAGCCTTCAGGATGCAGTATGGTCATTACAAGTTTATAGTTATGTATTTTGTAAAAATGAATGCTCTTGCATCTTTTATGGACATGATGAACGGGGTGTTTAAGCCATACTTGGATATGTTCGTGATTGTGTTTATTGATGACATCCTGATATACTCTAGGTGCGAGGAGGAACATGCCACTAATTTGAGAATAATGCTTCAGACTCTTAAGGATCCCAACTATATGCCAAATTCAGCAAGTGCAAGTTTTGGTTGAACTCTGTAGCGGTTTTGGGCCATGTAGTATCAGGTGAGGGCATAAAGGTGGATTCTTATAAAATAAAGGCGATGAAGAATTGGCCTAGACTAGTGAATCCTTCAGATATACAAAGTTTCTTGGGTTTAGCTGGCTACTATTGTAGATTTTTTGAGGGTTTCTCACTATTGCAGCACCTTTGACCAAATTGACTCAGAAGAAGGTGAAATTCCAATGGTCGGAGGCTTGTGACAAAAGCTTCCAAGAGTTGAAGACTCAACTTACTTCGGCATCAATGTTGACTCTATCGGAGGGTACCGATGGGTTTGTGGTGTATTGGTGATGCTTCAATGATTGGACTCGGGTGTATGTTGATGTAGCACTGGAAGATTATAGCCTATACCTCCAGACAACTAAAATTTCATGAGAGGACTTACCTGACCCATGATCTTGAGTTGGCCGCGGTGGTGTTCGCATTGAAGATATGGAGACATTATTTGTACGGGGTACATGTGGACATGTTTACGGACCATAAGAGTTTACTATATATGTTTACCCAGAAGGACCTTAATCTTCGACAAAGAAGATAGTTGGAGCTACTTAAGGACTATGATATGCGTGTGCTTTACCATCCGGGTAAGGCCAATATATTAGCAGACACACTTAGTATACTCTCCATGGAGAGTGTGTCTCATGTTGAAGAAGGAAAGAAGAAGTTGGTGAAGGATGTGCGTCGACTCGAAAGGTTGAGAGTTAGGTTGGTTGACTCAATCGATGGCGGTATTATTGTTCAAAATGGATTAGAATCGTCATTGGTGACTAATCTAAAGGCTGGACAAGATGAAGACCCTATTTTGGTAAAGTTAAAGGAAGCCCTCCAGAATTATAAGGTGGGGGTTCTCCAAAGAGGGAGATGGTGTGCTTCAATACCAGGGTCGCTTATGTGTTCCAGATCTTGATGATTTAAGGAGCCAGATGTTGCACGAGGCTCATGGATCCAGGTACTCTATCCATCCGGGTGCCACCAAGATGTACCATAACTCTAGGGAAATCTATTCGTGGAACGACATGAATAAGGATATCGCATAATTCGTAGCTAAGTGTCCGAACTGTCAGCAAGTAAAGGTTGAGCATCAAAGGTCGGGAGGTGTGCTTCAGGATATCAGCATTCCTACTTGGAAGTGGGAAGAAATTAATGTGGACTTCATCATAGGTTTACCTCGTACTCATCGGCAATATGACTCCATTGGGTTGTGATAGACAGGTTGACCGAGGTCGCTCATTTTCTACCAGTCAAAACCATGGATTCGATGGAGGATTACGCCAAACTATATATCTGGGAGCTAGTTCAATTGCATGGAGTTCCCTTGTCCATCATATCAGACAGAGGTACCTAATTGACCTCTCAATTTTGGAAGTCATTTCAAAAGGGACTTGGTACTCAGGTTAAGCTCAACACAACATTTCACCCGCAAACGGATGGTGAAGTGGAGTGTACAATCCAGACCCTCGAGGACATATTGAGAGCATCGTGATTGACTTCAGAGGTAGCTGGGATGAGCATTTGCCTCTTATCGAGTTTGCATACAATAATAGCTATCATTCAAGTATCCAGATGGCACCGTTCAAAGCTCTCTATGGGCGGAGGTGTAGGTGGCCCATTCGATGGTTTGAGGTTGGCGAAGCAGCAATGATTGGACCAAAATTCGGTTCATGAGGTGATGGATAAGGTTTAGTTGATAAGGGACAGGTCGAGAAGAAGAGAATTAGAATTCGAAATTGATGATTGGGTATTTCTGAAGGTATCTCCCATGATGGGAGTGATGAGGTTCAGAAGGAAGGGGAAGCTTAGTCCCCGCTATGTCGGCCGTAAAGGATAGTGAGACGTGTTGGCAAGGTGGCCTATGAGTTGTAGTTTCCCTCAGAATTGGCTTCTGTTCATCTTGTATTCCATGTATCGCTCTTGAAGAAATGTTTGGGTGATCCAGCTCTAGTCGTCCTAGTGGATAGTGTTGGTGTAAATAGCCTTAGTTATGAGGAGGTTCTAGTAGAAATACTCGATGGTCAGGTTCGAAGGCTAAGGAACAAGGAAGTAGCTTCAGTTAAAGTGTTATGGAGGATTCAGCATATTGAGGGAGCTATGTAGGAAGCCGAAGCAGATATGATGGCTAGATACCCACACTTATTCTCTATCAGCTCAATTCCAACTTGAGGTATCAGTTTTGACCTAAAACATTATTTTGTTTTCATGTTTAATTCATGTGCCCAAGTTTCTTTTATGTATGTGGGTGTATGTATGATTCGTGAATTTCGTTCAGCTATGTAGTTTGAATAAGAGGTAGTCATTTCGTCAATTTTTGGCTTAAATGATTAGTATTTGAATGTGATGATTGTGTTTCTACGCTTTTCTGTATATTTTCCAACATTCGGGGATGAATGTTCCCAAGGGGGAGATATTGTTATACCTCGGAATCCCAAAGATCAGACTCACGAGTTGAAACAGAGAAAATTTAAAATCTGGCATCAGGCACAGAACAAATCATGAGGTGACCCGTTGGCTCAGCCCACAAGTCGTGATATGATTCATGGTGAGGTCTAGGTGAAGAGTTGAAAATTTGGGAAATGGGATCCCCACGGGTATGACCACAAGTCGTGGTCAGTCCTCAAGACTCGTTAGGTCGGTCTTGGGGAGTGGTGGTTGAGTAAACAGGAAAATAAGGACAGTGTACTTGACGGGAGGACCCCATGAGTCGTGGTCAGTCCCTACGATTCATGGGATGAGTCGTGATCAATCATGGAATAATTATATTGAGGATAAGGCAGTGTACCTGACGAATGGTGACCACGAGTCATAGTCACCAGGCAATGAGTCGTTAAGTCTTCCGTGACAAGCCCAGTATACTTGACAAGCAATGTACCCGATAGATCACTCCACGAGTCATGGCCATGGAGGATGAGTCGTTGGGACCATTTGGCAGTTATTTTCTGTGAATTTAGTAAGGGCTTTTCCATAAATCCTAAGATCCTAAGGCCTAAGCTATGGCATTTTGAGTTATGAATAATGACTTTTAAAGGGGTTAAGTTCATTTTAAGCTATTTCATAATCATGCATGCAAGAGTGATAGTCTAGAGAGGTGATCAAGGAAATCCTTCAAAGTCTTTCTTTCAATTTCTTATTGGGCATTAAAGGAAGTGTTATACTCAGCCATAACCAGGTATGAAGGGTTATGAGTGGGTGTTTCTGTTTACACCCATTCCCAATCTCTCTTAACTCATGAAGAGTTGTTGAAAAATCTTATGGGGTTTTATCTTAAATCTTGTGGAAATCTAATGATATATCCATGGGTTATTGTTTTTCATGATTTAAACCATATTTTATGCATTATTATCAGATTCTACAACTAATTTGATAATAAATTTATTGATTTCAATTTCTACTAAATTATGCCTAATTATGCAAGTCCTATGATGAATTACGTTATGATCTCTTGTACTTTCGTTGATATTCATAAACCCATCATGATTTATGACTCTTATTATAGATTTATTCATATGCCCCTTATGAATTTATGATTTACAAAGCCTATGTATTAATCGATAAGTATGCATGAACCTCATGATTTTACTAATTATGCTTTTGCCGACTCATGGGCTTTAACCTTATGGCTAGTCAGTTATTTACAAGCATGCTTATGACTATCATGATTTAACTAGGCCATGAATTTCATGTATGTTATCCTATGAGCACTATATATGTTTTGGAAGTAGTATTTAACACCGAGTAGGTTCGGAGCCCAGGTTTTGCCCTGAACCTCAGAACTACATGCCACCGTAAGAAATGATATGACCTCCTTTGTGACTGTCCCGTTGCCCAAAACGGGTCCTTTCATGTGTGATATCACGCCATTCATGGTTTTACCCTTGTCAAGGTACGAACATTCTCTCAACTAGGGATTTATAGGTCGGGCTCCATGTGTGCTCACATAGGGTATGTCGGTTATAAGAATCTCCCATTGCTCCTCATGTTTTATGCATTGATACGTTTTCATTATTTGGCTCAAGTGATGACTTAATTAAGTGTCTCTCATGACTATGATAATGAATGGTTTACGAACGAATTGAAAACCTTGAGCCTTATGTAATATTATGGTATTTATGTTACGAGCATGTTGTCTCGCTCTTATGATTGTTTATAAGCTTTTATGTATTTTTAAATATCTATTTTACTTACCTTGCATACTCGGTATATTTCACGTACTAACCGCATACTCTATGTTGTATCGTTTCATGATACAGGACCCGGCTCGCAAAATGAGCCCCCTTAGTAGTCTATTTTGGAGTTTAGCATCCAGCCTTTTTGTGAGTCCTCATTCTCCGAGGACCATATGATTTAGATATTGATGTTCCTTCTTTCTTTTAGTTTTGCTGGGTTAGTTGGGGGTGTTGTCCCATCAACCCATCTGATATGATAGAGGCTTGCAGACTAATTGTAGTACTTAGTTGTTATGTATTTAGTACATTCCGCTTATCATGCTATGTTATGATATGTTTATGTTTTTGCTATATTGTCATGTTAAGTATTCCGCTTTATGATATGGAGTTAGATGAATGTTCATGCCATGGGTTGACTTGGAGTCTCTTAGAACTCCTTGTCTCATGTCTCGATCTGGTCCTATATCCGGGTCATGACAGCTAACAAGGATCAATACTCAAGGAGGGTATACGGGTGAAGTGACTAGGAAAACGAAAGCCTAAACTCATGTTCTCGGTGAAACCACATCTAGGATTTTGCCTTGAATCACATTTGGGGCAAGTTCTAGATGAGATGTCATGCATGAGATTAATCAAAAGTTCTTCACTACACAAGGAATCACCCTTAAAGGGTCTACAAGAGTCATTCTCAACACAAGATTTCAAGTTAGGACATCAAAGTAGGCAAACATCATAAGTCAAGCAAAGAATTTAAAACATATGAAAAAGAATGCTATGCTATTCTATCAACAATTGCTCAATATCTTCATTTTCAATCCCTCATTTTAAAATTTCATTTCAACATTTTTTTCCGGTGGTTCCTCTCAAAACAACTTCAAAAGAGACTCAAAACAACATGACATTTTCCCTTAAGATTGTTGACACTCAATCTATCATCAGAAAAAGCCAACCCGGTTCGACAAAAAAATAAAAAGAAACAAAAATATGCTCCTCGGGAAAGAACCACGGTCTAAAGAAAACCCTTGAAGTTTTGATTACTATACTACTATTTACAAACGCGAAAAAGGAACAAGAGTTTGGGTCATTTCATGCAAAAATTTTCAATTCAACACAAAGACCCCATTTTATCACTAACCATCAGCCATCAAACCTAAACCAAGTCATTCATTCATTTCAAAATAGAACACGACCGACAAGGGCAATCATCAATCATAAAAAACAATAGCCTGACAAGGGCTATACTTAATCAATTTCAAAATAAAAATAGATAACATCTAAAGAAAACATCCATCCCTGACCCCATCATCAACTGTGCTCATCCCTCCCCCACTTAAGAGAGTACATTGTCCCCAATGTAAATATGCAAAAGGAAAAAGGACAAGAAACTCCCTGAGCGGGTCATTCTTCCTCATCATCAGCCTCTACATCACCTGCACCACCGCCACTGGCCTCACCTAGCCCAGCAAAATCATCTCCCAGACCCTCGAAGAGATCATCAATCAGACCTGGAACTAAGGAAGGAGCAGCCATTGCCGCATCCAGAGTGCTCATATCAGGCACTTCTGTTGAAGTCTGATTCTTCCACTCTCGTACCTCAGTCCGGAGGGAGGTGACTGCCCCTTCAACCGCATCCATCCTCTTGCATAGCATGGTGACACTCTCGTATAACGACTTGAGCTCCTTCTTGATTGTTTGGGAAATGAGTGCAGGGAGGCTCTTAGCCAATCTCTGAAGTTGGCTTTTGTGAGAGTTTGTCATCTCCACAAGTCTGTGGAGACCACTTGGTTGAGAGGATTATGGAGAGGGAGATGCTCCACGCTGAGGCATGTCACCTAAAGCTTGGCATGACATTTCTGGCTGGGGCATGTTTGACTCTGGGGCTTGTGGCGATTGGTCCGACCCATGGGAAATGGATCCTTCATTGACTCCAAAGGCTTGCAGTCCTTTTCTTTTCATTGTTGGTGCCTCAGCATCTCTCTTCCGATCAACAACTATCACTCCTAGAGCGGTGGAAGGGGTTTCATCAGGGAATAGAGGTACTCCATCTTGTGAGCAAAGCTGGGAAATGAGGATAGCGTAGGGCATTGAGGTGCTAGACTGCCGATCCTTTCTCTTCATTTGCTGAGCAATAATTTCCCTAAAGTTAATGGGGACTCCAGTCATGATGCAGGCAATAAGAATGGTAGTTTCGATGACCCTCTGCTTATTTTTGAAGGGGATGATCCATCCACAAATAAAATCTAGCCACAACTTCGCCTCGAACTTAAAATTGTGGTAAGGGATTTTTCCACCCATGGAGGCCCAGAGAAGAGTGTCAACAACAATAATTTGGGATACCCATGCAAATTGATCCTTCATATCATCTACCATGGCCATGTACTCTGTACCGGATTTAACTTTGTCTTCCCAAAATAGGGAGTTAATGGACACTGGGGTAATGTAAACTTCCACCCCCCTTAGCATCACTGACGGGAGGCATGGAAAGTCATCGACCTTGCCCTTGTGTTGCATGCTATCTTGTCGGGCCTGATATGAAGTGTAGAATTCCGTCACCAAGCTGGGGTAGTTAGGCGAGAGAGGATTTGAAAATTCATGCCATTGCTGCTCTGTGAATTGGGTGGTGATGTTGGGAAGATCACCCCTCAATCCCGCCAAATCAAACCGCTTCTCCACTATAATGGATTGGCCTTGACATATGACATAATGTTCTTGCATGTTTGGGACGCAAAAGATGATTGCTTCCTTGGTGTTGGCACGCGGTGGAGCGACCTTTGCTTTGCCCTTGCCCTTGCAAGAAGATGAGTCAGGGGCCTTTTCTTTTTCGATATTCCTGGATGAAGACATGGTTTTTTTCTACAAGGATGCTATTAGTGACAGCTATTCGAGAAGTAAATGAAAATAACAAAAACTAGTCTAAGGATGAATTGAGAAACAAGCATAAGCCAATCATCATTTAAAGAACCAACAGTATCTGTGAAGCACCAACGAGTTGCAGGAGCAATCCGCGGACCGTTGCTTGCCCGCCGATGTATAACAGAAAACTTGGCAACTAAAGGGTGTACCGGCAATTAGGCGGCGAGTTGCCGGTCCATATTCGTGAACTACTGATGTTACGAGGGATCCACTCAATGGGTTGAAGCCAATTTTAAAATTGGACAGGTGTTCCATCGGCGATTAACCGAAACTAACCGGCAAAACACTGGACCCCATCGTCCCCAAATCGAATTTAAAAAAATCAAAGGTGCCCATTAACAAATACACACACACACCATGATAGAATTACCACTACTATATTTAAACACAATCTCACGATGATTTTCCCTTAAGAATGCCATTACCCGGTTATCATCGGGGAAAACATTGCATTTCATTATGATTGGGTCTTCATGTCCGCCTCATCATTATTAGGATGTGAGAGAATTTCATTATCGTTCCCCTCTCCTTCCTCTTCAATCTTTTCCTCACTCCTTGGAGTCTTTGGCATCTTGATGAATTCATTTTCTTCATCCGATTTTGGGTCATTATCCTTTTTGGGCTTCACCGGTGCATCCCCAGTCACTTTGCCACTCCTAGTGACAATAGCCATGCATTGACTATCTTTCTTTGGATTAGGCGTTGTGTCACTAGGAAGTGTCCCCTTCATCCCGGAGTGCATTTGAGCCGACAAGTGATTCATTTGGCCTCCAAATGCTTGATGGAGGCTGAATGTGAACTCACTATTTGGGCAAGGTTATAAACCTCCCCTCTTAACTCTTTGACCCCACTCTCGGTTGACTCTAGTTTCTTTAGAAATCTTGATATCATTTCTTCAATTTTTAAACTAGCCGCATCACTCACATCCGACAGACTGTCGGAGCTCCCAACTTTTGGAGGGGGAACATACGTGTTCGAACTCCGGTGATAGCGATCACCCTCTTGATTTGGATCCCGATTAACCCATCTTTTATTTCTTTCGGGCCACCCCTACAACTCATGATTTCTCCAGCCTTGATTTTCATCCTTTGGGTGCCACGGGCCTTGACTTGCTCCTTGGAATTCAGGTCGAGGACCTCCCATTTGGTTGCCCATGTATTGACATTCTTCTGCATATCTTGGCGGTGACGATTCTCCATCATATTGCAGGGGACCTTGCATTCCCATAACATTTACCACCTTGGGCCCTGCTCCCATTACATGTTTTGTCATCAATTCCAGCCGTGTCATCATCTTTGCAAGATTCTCATCCCACTCTTCATCTTATTTTTGCAATTCATCTTCCTAGGCACTTGAGCTAATCTCATGGGTAGACACATTTGTCTCTCGCGTGTGCCAAGCCCTATTGGTCTTTGTCATTTTGTCTAGAAGGGCTTTGGCTAACCCATATATTTGATTCTTAATAGAACCATTAGCTAGGTTGTTGTCCACAGACTTGTTGATGGAATCAAGGTCCCTGTAGAAGCTTTGGAGAAGCACTCCATCCGGCAGTCCATGATTTGGGCAAAGAGCAACCTTCTTTTTGAACCTAACCATGCCTCATGCGAAGGCTCTCCCGATTCTTTCCTGAAATTTATGATGTCATCCCTCAGTTGCAACATCTTTGATAGAGGAAAAAAATGATCCAAGAAAGCCTCGGTTAAATCTTTCCAAGATGTAATAAAACCCAAAGGGAGTTCCTCTAACCACATTGTTTCCTCCCCCATCAGTGAGAAAGGAAACAGTCTCAACCTAATTGACTCTTGACTAATATTTGTAATATTGAAGGGCTAGCATATCTCCAAGAAGTTTCTCAAATGTCGATTTTTGTTCTCACTTGGTTTACCTCCAAAGAGTCCCTTCATTTGCAACAAATGCAACATGATGCTTGTGATATGGAATACCACATTCCCTACCATCGGTGGTAGGCGAATGGCTCCCGCAATTCCCGGCATCACCGGATTATCCTCGTTGTGTTCCATATTACCTTCCACTGAGCTATCCCCTACTTGGGAATGATGACTCATGTGGTGGTAAGATCCTAACAAGCATAGAAAACTCACATCAAGTAGCTACGATGCAAAATTATTTCAACTTAACAATCAACACAAGAATATCAAGCGCTAGTCCCCAGCAATGGCGCCATTTTTGATAACGTCCAAAATATATCCTTCATGAAAAGAATATACACAGCCAAAGTACCAAAACAAGTAACCTGATGAGTGTCGGGGTCGAATCTGACAAGGACTAGTGAATGATAGTTACAAGTGTCAGTTGAGAAATTGAAGTTAGCTTGCACCATGTAGAGTTAACATAAAAACAGATAAATTAGGGGGATCGAAATTTGCTGTGAATTGTATTTGATAATTTATTGGAATAAAATAGCAAGTTCAGCAAAGTTGTCAACAAGAGTGTGAAAGACTAGCGGTGTGGTGTAGATGATATACTGACTAGATCAGGACATGCTAGGTCATATTATAAGTTCAACAAGTGTAAATAATCTCGAGAAGTGGGTAATTACAACTTTTCAGCCTTATAACTACCTCTTACTAGAGTTTTGTCAAACCTCTAGCCATGATTTAGCTCAACCCGATTAGATTTGGATTAGCAGTTGCACTAATTTCTAGCTATTAGCTACTAATGAGGAGTGAGACTGCAATTTTTGCTATTTCCAGTCCAATTTTACAATCTCTCATCTAGACCCACTATTAAATTCTCTTCCAATACTTAATTATTCTTTTACAAGCAAGAATCAAGCAAGAATAAATAGACCTATATCATAATCAATGGATCTTCCTTTATAGATTGAAGAGAATCTAATAGATTTACACTTATTTAAACAATATGAAGATGACTCTAGTTATACCCACTCTAATTAAGTATTCATCATCACATACCTCTAGTTAATGATTTAGTTACTCATGATTAAGAAATTCAGAAGCACATTCATCAATAACTTCATTGAATTTAATAGCAAGAGTAGTAAAATCAAATTCACAAAATAGTCTCCAACAATGGCTGAAACTTACCATTACAAAGAACAAGTAGAGAAGAGTACTTTTTTACAAGTTTACCAATCAAAAATCACCCTATCTTTGCTAAGAGAATGTTCTAAAGCTGAAAAGGGAAACAATGATGTGATATGCTCTGCTCTCTCTCTCTCTCTCCTTGTACACAATACTTTTTCTCCTATTTATATCATGAAAAGTAGGGAACTTTTTATCTCTCTTCCCATGCTTATTATACCCTGAGCACCATTCTAGAATCAGTGGATACACCAGCGGTTAGCTGGTCACAATTCGTGAACTGTCGGGTGTTTTATCTGAGCCGTCACTCAACTCCAGTGCGCATTGGGGTTTCATCCGGCGTTTAGCCGATACCAATTCGTGAACCACTGGATCTTTATGCTTCTTTCCTGAAAACTGGCTGTCTTTCGGCGACTGGACCGGCGAGTTTTCGTTGGCAACTCATGATTTGCCAGTGGCATTTTTCCCTAGGGCAATGATAATCGGCTTTTGGCTAGCGTTTTGCCAGTTTTCATCGGTGGACCACCGATTTGCTCTCACTTCCTTGTTTTTTCTCCATTTTTGCTCTTTTCTACACATTTAGGCATCTACACACAACAAAATAAAAAAAGGCATAAAATCCCTATAATCAACTCAAAACTAAGAAAAAACTCAAGTTTAAGAGCCTAATGAGTTGGTAAATTACCAACTCATTAGTACGTCCTTGGCTGCTACAGATTTAGCTAACTGTTGGTAGGCTGGTACAACTCGTACCTTAATCCAACGAGTCGTATAATGCTTCTGTGGTTTAACCCTGAGAACCCTGACATCTTTTGAGATTTTCCACGAGTGTTGTGGTATGACTCATACTTTCCTCTTACGACTCATATTGTTTGTTGTGTTTGAAGTTCTGGAAAGTCTTGAAGAATCTTATGAAGCTCACCATGGCTTATGGTATGGTTCGTATGTTGATGCTACGATCCGTGAGTCCATCCGTACCAAGAGACTGCCTTTGTGCAATTTTCTTTGAACAATTCAACGACTCTAGTTACGGCTCGTACCATCTTGGTACGGCTTGTACTGAGAGTCGTATGTTGCCTTCCCCTTATTCAGCCTTTTGACTTTCATCACACTTCTCAGTACGACTCATACAATCAAGATACAACTCATATTGATACTTGTACTTTGGTTGATTTTCTGCATTTTTAGGCTTCTTTTGCACATTGTTCCAACACTTATTTTCCCTGAAATCAACATAAAAGTGCCTCATCCATAAAAACATATCTAGGTCTATGCTATTTTCTTAGTTTTAAGCATCGAAAGTGATGTAAACTCACAACACATCACCCGTGCTGAAATTACTGCATGGAGGGCATTGAAAGATGAGCCCTCAGACTCCGAATAGACAAAGAACACCCCTAGTGGTTCGATGGAAGAATACCAAATTCATACCACTGATACAGATGAGCCACGGACCACTAGGGCACAAGCCAAGGCTCAAGTTGAAGTTACATCCGCCACTCCAACAAATGCTCTCCAGTTTGAGGAGGGAGCAGGAGATCAAGTTCAAGAGTCTGGTAGTGGCTTGAATGCTGAGGAAGGGTCTAAGGATGCCCAGTATAAAGAGATGAATGAAGAGTCTAGGTCTGAGGAAGAGGCCATTGAGGAGGAGGATGATCAGACTCCGCCTCTAGAGAGTAGGACTATGAGGTGGCATGTGCCGGGTGCTCAAGAAATCTACGAGCAGGGTCTCACTTTCACCTCCAAGAAGCACCATAGGCGGAGTATCTAGGAGGAACCACGAATCCTGACTGGTACACTTAATGAGGATGAGGAGATGAAGCAGATTTTCAGCTTCTATAGGTTTGAATTGAATGTATCGAATCTCTGACATCAATAGAGTTGGATTAGTTAGGGAGTTCTGCGCCAACTAAAAGCAGAAAGCAAAGATCGAGAAAAAATTTAAGGAGCAGCCCAAGCATGATAGTGTTATGGTCCGGGGACAAGTAGTTGATATCCCCCAAAGGACCATCATAAGGATGTTGTATGGGCTATAGTTCAGAGCTCCAGATGCCTCAGCTGAGTCCGACTATAGAGTAGATGCCTAGAAAAGGGTAAACCAGTTGGGCTACAAGGAGAGACAAAGTCAGGTGAGATAGCTAGCAAGGGTAATAGCCGAGGACAAGGAGGAGGTAGACAGGGTGACTAGTGGTCGGCAAGTCACCAAAGCCTCACTGAACTTTATAGCTAAGGCCAGCTGGACACTAGTTTTCCATAGATTGGTGCCAACAGTGAATGACAATACTTTGAGAGCCAATAAAGCAACATTGGTGGCTTGTATCATGTCTCGATACACAATAAACATCCCGCGAGTGATAAATGATGAGATTTGGGATTGCGCTCTAGGCCTATGCACCACTATCCCATTCCCAAGTCTTATCCACAAACATTGCAGAGACGTTAGGGTACGGGTGATAAAGGAATTGCTACTGAGGTTGGAGGGCATAAGACTACGGATATAGGGTTGATTCAGCATAAGATGAACCCGGTGAGTCAGGTCAGACTACCAACTGCAGTTCCACCACCACAACCAATAGGGGCGAGTAGGTAGATGCCCCCACCTCATGGAGTAGGTTGAGATGTCGGCTATAGGGGAGTAGGTAGATGCCCCCACCTCTGAATACTTCATCTACAAATCCCTTGGGCATTCCTAGCCAGGTCCCATCTAGCTATATCTTCATTCCCCAGGAGTGTAATTCCCCAAAAGTTCCTAAGACTAGACACGGGAATTTAAAAATGGAAGTTGGCAAAAATCTAGAAAATTATCATAGAACGGGGCATGTAACGGATCGTTGGTTCCACCAATGATTCATAGGAGGTGTTCTTGGTGAGGTACAGCAGGGTTGAAGTTAAGAGTAACAGGTCAAGGAATGACCCATGGTTTGATGTCACAAGTCATTGGTTGTGGTCGTGGTGAGATTGGTCCTTAGTCTAGGAGGAAGTAACGGGTCATAGGACGACTCGTCGTGAGAAACAATGGATCGTGGTAAGTAACCGTGGGAGGGAGTAGGAAAATCTCCAGTAGAGGTGACGGATGAAAACCATGACTTGAAAAGAGGCACGAGTCGTGGTGTGGCTCATGGGAAAGCCCAAGTGTAGGTCATTAGGGGGAGTAATGGGAGGATGCGACGGATCATTGTATGATGTAGCGACTCTTCCTATCAATCTAAGAAGTTGAGAATTAACAGGTGATGTGACGGATGGACACCACGAGTCGTGGTATCTAGGCATGACCCGTAGGATCAGTCGTTGTCACTGCCAGTGCAGAATTTTTAGGAAATCCATTAAGGGTATTTTCATTATTCCTAAGTCCTAGGGTCCTAAACTACGTCGTTTAAGGCTTGAAATGTAGTGTTTTATGACGGGAAAATCTATCCTAGGCTCATTGACATCCATGCATGCATATTGAAGGGGTTTAGGAGCTGATCAAGTTAGATTTCTTCAAGCTTTCCTTCAATCCTTCGTTGGGCTTTAAAGGAGTGGGAAAATTAGATCTTCCCCAGGTATGTAAGGTTATGAATGGATGAATCTGTTCACACCCACGCCCAATCTCTCTCTAAATCATGGAAATTCCTATGTGGATTTCATGGAGTTTTAACCTAATGCATGAAACTCTTAAATTCTCTGCATGGGTTGATCTAAATGAGTTTTTATTATTGAATTATGAATCATGGGCAAGTTTTACGTTGTTTTCCATTAAAATCATGTTTCAAGCTTTTAAATTATATTTCTATTTATGAGAAGTTTATGAAAGTTGAGATTTATGATAAATGTTCTTGTATGATGAGATATTATTGATGAAAAGCATGTTTTCAAGTTTTCCATGTTTATAATCATGTTTCTAAGGAATTAAGTATTTTTAAGCATGTTAAAGTATTGGGCAATGCCCACATGACGAAGTATGATTATGATTTATGATATGGATTTCTTGATTGATCAATTTATGACGTTGGCCGATTGATGGGCCCTTGATTCATGGCTAAACATGTATTTAAATGGGGATCAATAATGTTAATGTTATTTGGTAATGAATCTCATGACTGATGTTTTATGATTTACATACGAGCCTAATGTGCATTTTTTGGTAGTGTCTGACATCGAGTATCTTGGCATTCAAAGGACTACGCCAATGTCTCATAACTACGTGCCACTGTAGGTTCATATTGATACATTACAGTGTTAATGGATCTGATCTTTCTTGATATCACATACTGCACGTCCCTTGCCTGGCAAACCTAGGACGACTCTGTTCACTTGAGTGAGATAGTTATGGCATCATGTAAGGCTCTACCATGATGGTGTTGGATATGAGGAGTCCTCCCTTTCTTCCTCATGAGTTATGCATGGTTATTGTCATATTATTTTGGTTCAAGTTACGTTTAATGAAGCTTTTCTTCTATTATTATGATTATGACCGGTTCACTAATGTTTTGAAAACCTTGAGCCTTATGTTACATTATGATATTTATATTATGAGCTTGATGTCCTACTCTTGTGAACTTTTATGTATTTTAAATGTCCATTTTACTAACCTTGCATACTTAGTAAATTTCATGTACTGACTACATACTCTATGTTGTATCATTTTAGGTTACAGGCTCCGATCTTCATACCCAACATTGTCATTAGCTCATTCTTGGAGTTAACATCCAGTTCATTGGTGAGTCCTCATCTCCCGAGGACCAGTTGATATTAGTTATCCTTTATATTCAGTTTTCCAAACTTGTCAGGTTACTTGGGGGTGTTGTCCCATCAACCCATCAGATATTATAGAGGATTTCAGACTGTGTGTAGTATTCAGCTGTCATGTATGAAGTGCGTTTTGCTTTCTATGTTATGTCATGATTACGCTTCCTCTATGTTATTATTCTGAGTATTCTGCTTTATTTGAATTAATTAGATGTATGTTCATGCCAGGGGTCAACTTGGAGTCTCTCGGGGCTCCTTGTCCCGTGTTGCGATCCGGGTCTACGTTGGGGTCATGAAAAACTTGGTATCAGAGCCTTAGGTTTGAAGTGTCCTAGGGTGTCTGAAAGCTGCATTAAGTAAAGTGTTTTTCATGGGTGTGAAGCACGCCACACTTATGACGAAGAGGCTACGAGATGTTTAGGAAATGTTCCCTACTTTCATAATCTATGTCATGCGATGAAATGTCTCCCTATCCTTCTAACTCGTGCTATTCACGATTGTAGAATCATGGCTCCCCGCAGAGTAAATGGTAGAAGGAATGGAAATGGAAATGGCCATAAGGATGGCAACGGAGGTGGGAACCAACAAGCCCCACCAATCCAAGAGCACCATGCACCGGAGCTGGTTGCCTATGTGAAATTCCAGGTAGCAATTCAAATGCTAATACAGGCCTTGACCACTCAGGTCAACCAGCAGGTAGTGGCGCATATCTCACAAAACAGAAATGCGATAGTAGTACGGGTTAGAGACTTCTTAAGGATGAACCCACCGGAGTTTCTTGGATCAAAAGTAGATGAGGACCCACATGAGTTCATTGATGAGATTTCTAAGGTCACCTAGATAATGGGGTGACTGGGGAGGAGTGTTCTGATTTGGCGTCATATCAGTTAAGCAATGGAAGGATACTAGGGCCGTGGGAGTAGGTCCTATTGGTTGGGAGGAGTTTCACATCATTTTTTCGGATCGATTCTTCCCTCGGGAATTTAGGGAGATTAAAGCAGCAGAGTTTGTGAATCTGAAGCAAGGGAAGATGACGATTCAGGAGTATGCTTTGGAGTTCACCCATTTTTCTAGATACGCCCTAGAGTTAGTGGCTGACCAGAGGGCTCAAGTGAGCAGGATCGTACATGGAGTTGCGGACTATTTGGATATGGATTGTAGGATTGCCATGCTTCATCGGGATATTGACTTTCCTCGGATAGTGTTGCACGCCCAGCAGATGGAGGCAGTCCATTTGAGAGAGAGAGAGAGAGACCAAAAGGTCCCAGACATATAGCTATGGGTTCACTTAGTAGAAATCCGGTGATGGTCACCGTCCCCAGATTCAGCAAAGATCCAGGCAGTGTTCCATCTGGACCCAAGGGTGATTAGAGGAGCAGGGCCTCAGGTTCGAGGGACTAGAGGGGCATGCAGGCAGAGCATACATTTACGGCCTATGAGAAGTGTGGCAAGAGTCATGCCGGGGAGTGCTTGCTCAGCTTAAATATCTATTATGGGTGCGATAGATCCGGCTACATGCGTTGAGCATGTCCATTGGCTAGAAAAAAGGATGATAGAGGCCGTGCAAAAACTACCAGGTCAACAACAGCTTCAGCACGCTCAGCTCAACAGGGGGCATCCACTAGTGGGGGTGGTGAGCAGCACCAAAACAGATTCTATGCCCTTGCATCGTGTCAAGAACAGGAGAATTCACCGGATGTGGTAACTGGTAGTTATGAGTATTTCATCTTGATGCTTATGCTTTGTTAGATCGAGGGGCTACCTTGTCTTTTGTCACACCTTATATTTCTAGTAGCTTTGGAGTCAGTCCCGAAATTTTGTCAGAACCATTCTCACTCTCTACTCCCGTTGGTGATTCAGTTGTAGCTAGACGGGTGTATAGAAGTTGCCTTGTAACAGTATTGTAGAAAGTCACCTCCGCAGACCTAGTAGAGTTAGCCATGACTGACTTTGATATTATTCTCGTTAGGAATCAGTTGTATGCATGTTATGCTTCTGTCAATTGTAGAACCCATGCGGTGGAGTTTTGCTTTCCGAGTGAGTTAGTTTTAGAGTGGAAAGGTAGTTCAGTCATTCCTGTAGGTTGTTTTATTTCCTATCTTAAAGTCAGGAAAATGATTTCTAAGGGTTGTGTATAGCATCTACTTAGGTTTAAGGATGTCGAGTGCGAGACCCCGACTATCCAGTCAGTCCCGGTAGTAACTAAGTTCCTAGAGGTCTTTCCAGATGATTTGCCAGGAGTTCCTCCCGAGCGGGAGATTGATTTTGGTATTGACCTTTTTCCCGATACATAACCTATATCTATTCCTCCCTATAGAATGGATCAAGCTGAGCTAAAAAAGTTGAAGGAACAATTGAAGGATCTTTTCGATAAGGGTTTCATTAGACCAAGCAAATCCCCATGGGGTGCACCAATTCTCTTTGTCCAAAGGAAATATGGCTCTCCAGGTATGTGTATTGATTATCGGCAATTGAACAAGGTCACTATCAAGAACAGGTATCCTCTGCTCAGGATTAATGATTTGTTTTACCAACTTCATGGTGCCAAGTGCTTTTCAAAGTAGATCTCAGATCCGGGTACCATCAACTCAGGGTGTGGTGTAAGAGAGTGACATCTCGAAGATAGCCTTCAAGATGTGGTATGGTCATTATGAGTTTGTAGTTATGTCTTTTGAACTAATGACTGCTCCTGCAGCTTTTACGGACTTGATGAATAGAGAGTTCAGGCAATTTTTGAATACGTTCATGATTGTGTTTGTTCATGACATCTTGATGATCTTGGGCAGATTTATATGCCCAAGTGATACTTAAATGTGTCATTTTACCTTGTTTATCTATCGATGATTGTATATTCTCATGTGAATTATAATAAAATGTGAATTTATACTAACCAACATGATTAGCGTGGTTTTGCAGGAAAAATATAATTTTACGAAGCTAAGATGAAGGTTAGGAGAGATCGGGATTGGACTCGGAAGCTAGCAAGGGAAAAAGCACAAGGAAAGAACGAAGTAAAGGGGCTCCGTGATGAAGCCGTGTCACGCTGCCATCGCGGATGCATTCTGCCTGGATGATGAAATTATGCCAAATTCCAGTGAAGGTGCGTGTTGGGGCCGTGGCACGTTGGCCTAGCCCCGCGTTGCACGCCGTGCCACGTTGGGTGTGAATACTTGGACGATCGGATTCCAGTGAGGGTCCGCGTTGGTGGCATGTCACGGAGGCAGTGCTCCGTGATGCACTCCGTGACACGTTGCTTGTTATTCCGGGAAAAATTCCCACTAGTATAAATAGAACACTTAGGTTCATTTTTTAATTCTGACTTGGTGGAGCAAGAACGTGGGTTACAGGCAGTTGAGGGGACGAAAATCTCAGAGTTTTTCTCTATCTTCTTCTTCTTTATTTCAATTTCTTGTATGATTAACACTCATTTAATGATGTTTAATCCACAAATGAGTGGCTAAATTCCCTTCTTGCTGAGGTTAAGAACATTTGTATTGAAATGTTATTATTGATAAATTGGTTTTTCATCTTTTCTTCCATGGTTGTTCTATTGATTCTTGTTCTTACTGCATTAATGTGTGGCCAACGTTAATGTATATCTAAAAAGTCCAGTTTCACTCGAGAGAGCAAGAAATTGGAAATTTGTGAATTGATAGGATATGATCTTTTCTTAGTTTGGGAAAATTGAGAATTGATTTACCTTCAGGATAGAGATATACCTGAAAGTCGTATTAGTCAATTAAGGAATCGGTTTTGTATGGCTAGAACATGAATTTCTTTTTATCACAGAGATGTAGGTGATAGGTTCATGATTCTTACGTTGGGTTAAATACGAGAGTTTTAATCCATAGGCAATAATTCTTAACTAGCAACCGGAGGAAAGATTAATCAAATTGTATCGATAATTTATTTCTCTACATGTTCATTTTAGCCTCAGCATGCTCATACTTATAGTTCAGACTCAAATTGTATATTCGTTTTATACTTAGTATAAAATTAGGAACAAAATATCAAAATCTTCTTCACACTGTTGTCTGCAGTTTAGAGTTAAAGTTTATTGACACTTGATTAGATTGATACCTTAGTACAGTCTCTGTGGGATCGATGCTTGTCTTACTTGAGCCACTTTACTACTTGTTCGACCACGTGCACTTGCGTGTAGTTATACTCAACAAGCCAAACAAGTTTTTGGCGCCGTTGCCGGGGACTGGCAATTGGTAAATTTTTCTTAAGTGTTAGTTTACTATTTCTTCTTAGTGTTGACAACTTGGCCTTAGCCTGTATTTTGCAGATACTAATTTCTGTTGAACACTGTTAAGAGACAAGGAGCTGGTGGAATCATCTTTAGAGCCGGAAAGACAATTCCATCGTCAAAGGAGAGAAGCTCTAGAGAAGAAGCTGCAGTTGCTCAGACAAACAATCCTGGAGCAACAACAGAATCCACCCATTGTAAGGGCAATGTTAGTGCCCGAGGAAATGGCAGCTAGGCCGGTTCGCGAGGTGGCAATCCCACATGCTAACAATGTCACATCTAGCATCCGCAAACCTGAGCCAGGAGGGAGGTTCAAGCTTAAACAGAACATGGTGCAATTGCTGCACACCAGCGGGCAGTTCACAGGTCTCCCTCATGAGGATCCACAGCAACATCTCCAAAAATTTTTGGAGATAAGTGACACTTACATCCCCGCTGGAGTGTCATTAGATTATGTCAGGCTTACATTGTTCCCATTTTCACTTTTGGGAGAAGCTAAGAGGTGGTTGAAAGCTGAGCCACCTAATTCCATCACCACGTGGGATGATCTTGCAAAGAAATTCTTGATACGATTCTTTCTATCCGGTAAAACAGCGAGACTTAGAAGTCAAATTCTATGTTTTAAACAAAGAGAGGGAGAGAATATGTATCAGGCCTGGGAGAGATTCAAATCTATGTTGCGGGATTATCCTCATCATCACCAATCGAATTATGTGATGGTACATAATTTCATAGAGGGTTTGGAACCCCACACGAAAATCTTGCTAGACTCAGCAGCTGGGGGACAAGCATTAGAGAATACTTATGAAGAGTTGTATACCTTGTTAAATCGTATTTCGCAGGGGAATCCGGAGTGGAATGCAGATTCGTCAAGAGGAGGAACAAGGAAAGCAGCAGGAGTCCTAGAAGTGGATGGTTTTACAGCTATTGCGGCACAGATAGCTGCATTACAAAATCAACTCAACACCCACTTCAGTAACATGAGCATGAACCAGTCTCAAGCCCCAGTGAATGTAGTGCAGCAGATTTGGTGTGAAGTGTGCGGGAGTAACGAACACTCAGCTGAGTGTTGTGGAGCAAATCCTAATTCAGTGAATTTTATTGGTAATGTACAGAGAAACAACCACCTACAGTACGGCAACAGCTACAATTCCAACTGGAGGAATCACCCGAATTTCTCTTAGGGTAGCAATAACCATCAAGGGAAAAGTTCGAGTCAGGGGGCGCAGAGAAATCAAGGAGGGCAGCAGAACTATCAGTCGCAATACAGAAGCAACAATGCACCTCCTCCACCACCATCACCAAGCATTGAGGAAATGTTCAAGACAATGATAGCTAACTAAGCTCAATTGCAGGCTGACTATGTGAAATTGGCAGCCGATGTAAAGAACAATCAGTTAGCTACAAAGGCGTTGGAGTACCAGTTTGGGCAATTTGCCGAAGCTCAAAACACCAGGCCGAGAGGAGGACTTCCAAGTGACACTGACCCCAACCCCAAGCAAGTAAATGCAGTGACCACGAGGAGTGGTTTGCAACTCAAGGAGGTGGAACCAGAAAGACCACCACAGCAGTCGGGAGCAGGTGAAAAAGAGAGGGAGCACAATGATGATAAGGGAAAGGAGAAGGAAGCTGAACCAGAAAGACCACCACCCTTGTTCCCTCAAAGACTAAGGAAACACAAGGAGGAAGCGTGTTTCAAAAAGTTCATGGAAGTGCTTAAGCAGGTACACATTAATTTACCTCTTGTTGATGTTTTGCAGGGAGTGCCGAAGTATGCAAAATATATCAAGGACATCGTGGCAAACAAAAGCAGGTTGACTGAGTACGCTACGGTGGTGCTTATGGAGGAGTGCACTTCACGGATACAAAACAGGTTGCCCACAAAGCTCAAGGACCCTGGGAGCTTTACAATTCAAATTACAATTGGGCAGAGTATCCGAGCTCATGGATTATGTGATTTGGGAGTGAGCATTAACTTGATGCCGACATCGGTATTCAAGAAGTTGGGGCTAGGGAGTCCTAGACCAACAACAGTGATCTTGCAGCTGGCGGATCGTTCCTTAGCCAAACCTGATGGCATTGTGGAAGACGTGCTGGTACAAGTGGGCTCCCTTATCTTCCCGGTAGACTTCGTCATGCTAGATTTTGAGCCAGACGCGGAAGTCCCATTTATTTTGGGATGTCCTTGATTGGCGACCGGGAAAGCACTTATTGATGTAGTGTTAGGGCAGCTAACTATGCGGGCCCATGACAAGGTGGAGGTGTTTGAGGTGTACAAGGCTACAAAGCTGCCAGCCGTGTACGAGGAACTCTCAGTGATCAACGTTCTTGATCGAGCGGATAGTGCTCAGAGCGTTGAGTCACGGGAGTCATTTGAAAAATCACCGGAGAAGTGTAAACATGACATGGGTGAGGATGGTAGTCGAGAGGAGACATCCGTAACCCTAGAGGATGACTCTGCTTAATGACGTCGAGCCGCGACGGTAAACCAGGCGCTGCACGGGAGGCAACCCGTGAAATTTTTGTAATATGTGAATAGATTTCGTAGAAAAGAAAGAAAAAAAAAGAAAGAAAAAATGAGAAAAATAAAAATAAAAACAAAAAGAAAATTGTATTTTATGTGAAACCTATAATTCTAACCAATTTCTTGTTGTGAGATGAATTTCAGGTTGAACGGAGGGTAAAAATGCAAAGGATCGCAAAGGAAAAATGGAGGTAAGAAAAATAATAAAAAGTGGCAAAATAGTGAGCCTGCGCGATGGCTCCGTGTCACGGAGGGAGTGCTCTGCGTTACCCTCCGTGACACGTTGAAGTGTAATCTGGAATTTTTGAAAAATTGCAGAGTGCCTACGCGATGGCTCCATTTCACGGAGGGCATGCTCCGCGTTACCCTCCGTGACACGTTGAGGTGTTATTCTCGACGGGTCACACTGGGTCGCCGGGTGACCTACGCGAAAAACCTCCCTTTTAACCCCTTTTTCCCTCATTTTTTTCCCATTCCTCATCTCCTCAGCGACAAACAACCCAAAATCCCCCCCCCCTTCCCCAATGTGACACGGACCTAGGAGCTAAATTTCTTCAAGTTTTCTTCGATATCATCGGATTGATGGTATGTTCGTTAACTTCATCTCATTTCTTGTCTAATTTTTCCAATTTTGAGCATAGGAAGTGAGGAAAACTTGCCCTAATTGTAAATTGAGTTTGAATTCATGTAAGCTATTATTAATTGATGTTCGTAGTATCGTTGTGATTATATGAACTCGATAAATACAAGGGTGATTGAAATTCTTGCGAAATTGTAGCTAGGGTTAAAATTCACATATGAAGAAGTTAAAATCGAGTTGAAATGTTAAATTCTTCTTGGTTTGTGCATGTTGAATGAACTAAACGAAGTTTTGCTTAACGTTAAGATGCTAAAGGTGCAACGGATTGCCGAGATAATGAAATTGTTGAAATTGCATAGAAATTGGCGGAATTGGATCGGTTTTGTTGATAGAAATTTGAGCTAAGTGCTATGTGATGAAATGTTATCGATGGTAATAGTGGATTAGCTGTACGAAGTATGATTAGTACATAGAATTTATACCGTCGAACCCTCTGAATGCACAAGGCATTTTTTTTATTGTTTTATTTTATTTTTTATTTTGAAAGTTAGAAAAAGAGGATTGTCTTGCTGTAATGTTGTGATTGTGGCTAAAGACTAAGTGTGGGGTGGCCTAGCTTAACCCAACCTTAGTCGAAGCTAATTTTAATTGGAATAACATTGGACCTGTATGTTTGGTTTGACAGAAACAATGGCAAGCAGGCAAGATAAAGGGAAGGGCGCATCTACATTGGGCGTCGGAAGGAAAAGAATCAGACTGGGAACAGCAGTCCCAGCAGCACCAGCGGTTCCGCGCGGCCAACGTCGGCAATACGAAACCCGATGGGTGACAGAGGAGGGGAAGAAATGGTATGCAAAGCATAAGGAAAGCAAATACTTCCTCGAGGAACACATTGCTAGGGAACTGTTGGCACAAGAGTTCCCCAGGATTGTCCACAGGATTGAGGCAGTCGGGCTGAACTTCATCTTTAAAGAGCCCAAGGAGTGCAATTTGCACCTAATTCGAGAATTCTACGCCAACTAGAACCCTACACTCAGAAGTCACACCATAAAGATAAGGGGGCAGGTAGTCACTTTTGAGCCCCATCACCTTAATGCCATCTTGGGGGTGCAGGACACAGACGCCCATGTGCTCCGGCAGGTGAATATCACTCCACCATATGCAGACATCAAAAGCACTCTGTGTGGAGCCCGGTCTACAGCACGGTGGAGCAGGCATAAGGAGAGGGGCTACCATCACACATTGCCCTACTCACAAATGAACAGGGAAGCCAGGATATGGCTTAAGATTGTTTGTTCCTGCCTGATCCCGGGGGTGCATATGACAGATGTGACCCGGGATCGTGTGTGCTTGGTCTATGCCTTGATGAAAGGGCTAGTGATCAATGTTGGGGCGGTGATTATCTTCGCCATGAAGAGAGCCCGTTTGCATCAAGGGCACAGGTACGGGTTTGGTGGATTACTGACCATGTTCCTGAGGGGCCTGGATATTGAGGAAGAGGCCCTTGACTACATCCCGTAGTTAAGTGACATGCTCGGGATGATCAGTACATGGCTCGCATGTTCGGGATGTAGAAGCTCCAACTGCGCATAGGCGGGAGGTCGGCAATAGAAGATGAGCTGTGGCAGCTCGAGCTAGACTACCCTTTTGGCAAAAATGCCAGGGCTCTATGCTTAGTGGGTCCAGCTTTTGTGGAGCCCACTGATGATGATGTCCCCACAGATGAGGAGACACATTGTGACGACTCCGATGTTAAGTCAGATGATGACGATTGGGGCGATTCAGACATGGGAGACGAGGCAGCGGCACCTGATGAAGAAGTGGAATACTTCGATTGATCAGGGAGTTTCACCACCCACTTTTGTGCTATGCTGAATTTTGTGAACACTGGGGATAGTGTTCGATTTAAGTGTGGGGTGAGAGTAGTTAGGTGCTGGTTGTTGTTGTTATTAATGTCTCTATTCAATTGTTGTGCTTGGAAAAACTTGACCCTGTGACTTTTGTGTGTATGTCTGTATTGTAATTAATGTGAAGCTGCTGTGTGCTGTTGAATGTTGTTAGCTGGTTTTGTAAATATTTTTGTTTTATCGAAATTATCGATATTTTTAAAATTTTTCGTGAAACTTTTTATTTTTGGGTTTCTCGGCGTTTGTTTTCGGTTCTTTTACCGAGAATAGTCCCATTGAACCGAAGTCGTAATTAGTGACCGTTCCCTATGATGGATGGATGACGACCGTCTTAAGGGAAATGTATTCGATAGGAGTAGATTTCTTTTGTTCTTTTTAATTTTTTTCTTTTGTTTGTGTGTATCCCAAACGTGTCGTTACTTTATGGTTGCGAAATTCTGGTTGCGTGTTGTACATGATATTTACAATGCAAAGGTGATTTGTATGAAAGCATGAAACTTTGTAAATATGTTGAGATACCTAGGCCATAGTGTTCGATTCGGTGTGATTGAGGCTTAATGTTTGAATTCTTGTAATTAGCTGATTGAAGAGTCTGTGAATATGTCTTTAGTTGAGCATGTGCAATGAGTGTATGGTGAGGTTTCGTTTCTTCCATGCTATTGTGAAGTGTCTAGAACTTGCCTGGTGTGTGTACGAAACAAAATGAAGGATGTGTATTGTAGGAAAGGATGTAGGCATTTCTTTGCTTTAACCGAAAGTTTTTTTTCATTATCGTACCTACCTTGAATGTACATCCTAGTTAGTCCATTGAGCCTTTAGCCTAATTTTTTTTCTTTTGTCAAAAAGGTGTAAACCGAGCTTAACCCCTTCTTTTCATTATCCGTGAATTTGATCCAAAACTCTTAAGCGCTCAAAAAAAATAATTTTCCCACATCGTCAGGGAGTGAGAATTGTGAAAAGAAAAGAAAAAGAAGAGTGATGAAAGGAAAGAAAAGGTCGAAGGTGCACTCGTTATAAATTAAATATAATGAAGATGTATAAATAATCTTTGTTATTAAGTCAAGTGTGCTTAAAGATATGGGGTCAAAAATAATGACAGACTTCAAGAATGGGAGGATGAAGGAAGAAACAATGCCCATAAGGTTGATGGGATGTATTGAAAAAGCGCTTAAGGAGGCTAGTTGTTATTATTGGTTAGCCCAGTATTTGCTAGTTCCACAGCTTACACTAGAACCCGTTAAGTCCTACGTGATTTTACATCACGCCTCCTTATATTAGTGGAGTAATACACTAAAGGCAAGCCTATGGTTCATGACATGATGCATGTGAATTCTTTTGGGAGAGAGAGCAAAATCTTGTTTATATGCCCCTGCATGTAATGTCTTTGAGTTCATGTGATTAAAAAGGGGAACATTCTCTTGTGTTGTGAGGGCACATGCTCGATGAGAGATTGAATTTCGTGTCAGATATCTTGATCAGCTGATTTGCATGAGTTTGCCGATATCGAGAGTCGATTCTTGAGTCTACGAGGTCTTAATGTGTTGAAGGTCATTGTATTGATAAGACTATGCATGTTTTCTTGATGATTTGCAATATTAAATAATCGGTATAACCATAGCTTGAATTGTCGAGCCAAAGTAGCCAGGATTGGGTGTCATTCACATGAGGTGTAAGATTATTGTTTGGGGACGAAAAAGGATTTAAGTGTGGGGTAAGTGATCTTGGGCAGATTTATATGCCCAAGTGATACTTAAATGTGTCATTTTGCCTTGTTTATCTATCGATGTTTGTATATGCTCATGTGAATTGTAATAAAATGTGAACTTATACTAACCAACATGATTAGCGTGGTTTTGCAGGAAAAATATAATTTTACGAAGCTAAGATGAAGATTGGGAGAGATCGGAATTGGACTCGGAAGCTAGCAAGGGAAAAACCACAAGGAAAGCACGAAGTAAAGGGGCTCCACAATGGAGCCGTGTCACGCTGCCATCGCGGATGCATTCTGCCTGGATGCTGAAATTATGCCAAATTCCAGTGAAGGTGCCCGTTAGGGCCGTGGCCCATTGGCCTAGCCCCGCGTTGCACGCCGTGCCACGTTGGGTGTGAATACTTGGATGACCGGATTCTAGTGAGGGTCCGCGTTTGTGGCGTGTCACGGAGGCAGTGCTCCACGATGCACTCCGTGACACGTTGCTTGTTATTCTGGGAAAAATTCCCACTAGTATAAATAGAACACTTAGGTTCATTTTTAATAATTCTGACTTGGTGGAGCAAGAACGTGGGTTACTGGCAGTTGAGGGGATGAAAATCTCAGGGTTCTTCTCTATCTCCTTCTTCTTTATTTCAATTGCTTGTATGATTAACACTCATTTAACGATGTTTAATCCACAAATGAGTGGCTAAATTCCCTTCTTGCTGAGGTTAAGAACATTTGTATTGAAATGTAATTATTGATAAATTGGTTTTTCATCTTTTCTTCCATTGTTATTCTATTGATTCTTGTTCTTACTGCATTAATGTGTAGCCAACGTTAATGTATATCTAAAAAGTCCGGTTTCACTCGAGAGAGCAAGAAATTGGAAATTTGTGAATTGATAGGATATGATCTTTTCTTAGTTTGGGAAAATTGAGAATTGATTTACCTTCAGGATAGAGATATACCTGAAAGTCGTATTAGTCAATTAAGGAATCGGTTTTGTATGGCTAGAACATGAATTTCTTTTTATCACAGAGATGTAGGTGGAAGGTTCATGATTCTTAAGTTGGGTTAAATACGAGAGTTTTAATCCATAGGCAATAATTCTTGACTAGCAACCGGAGGAAAGATTAATCAAATTGTATCGATAATTTATTTCTCTACATGTTCATTTTAGCCTCAGCATGCTCATACTTATAGTTCAGACTCAAATTGTATATTCATTTTAGACTTAGTATAAAATTAGGAACAAAATATCAAAATCTTTTTCACACTGTTTTCTGCAGTTTAGAGTTAAAGTTTATTGACACTTGATTAGATTGATACCTTAGTCTAGTCCCTGTGGGATCGATACTTGGCTTACTTGAGCCACTTTACTACTTGGTCGACCACGTGCCCTTGCGTGTAGTTATACCCAACAAGCCGAACACTTGATATACTCTCGGAGCGAGGAGGATCATGCCGCTCATTTGAGGGTGGTGCTATAGACTCTTTAGGATAGCCAGCTATATGCTAAATTCAGCAAGTGCGAGTTTTGGTTGAACTCAATGCCATTTTCTGGCCATGTGGTATCAAGTGAGGGTATAAAGCTAGACTCACAAAATATAGAAGCGATCGAATTGGCCTAGACCAGTGAATCGTTCTGATATCCAGAGATTTTTAGGCTTAGCTGGCTATTATCGGAGATTTGTGGAGGCATTTTCATCTATTGCAGCACCATTGACCAATCTAACCCAAAAGAAAGTGAAATTCCAGTGGTCGGAGTCTTGTGAGAGGAGTTTTCAGGAGTTGAAGACTCAACTTATCTTAGCACTGGTGTTAACTCTACTGGAGGGTATTAATAGGTTTGTGGTGTATTACGATTCTTTAAGAATTGGCCTTGGTTGTGTTTTGATGCAGCACAACAAAGTTACAGCATATGCTTCTAGATAGCTGAAAGTTTGTGAGTAGAATTACCCAACCCATGATCTTGAATTGGCAGTGGTGGTATTCGCCTTGAAGATATGGAGGCATTATTTGTATAGGGTCCATGTAGATGTGTTCATGGATCACAAGAGTCTACGATATGTGTTTACATAGAAGGATCTAAATCTACGACAAAGGAGGTGGTTGGAGCTACTTAAGGATTATGACATGAGTGTCCTTTACCATCCGGGAAAGGATAATGTAGTAGCAGATGCACTTAGTAGACTCTCTATAGAGCGTGTGACCCATGTGGATGAGGGAAGAAGGGAGCTGGTGAAGAATGTGCATTGACTTGCAAGGTTGGGAGTTCGGTTGGTTGACTTTATCGATGGTGGCGTTATTGTTCAAAATAATCAAAATCGTCTTTGGTGGCTGATGTAAAAGCTAGACAAGATGAGGACCCTATTTTGGTAAAGTTAAAGGAGGTCGTTTAGAATCATAAGGTAGAGGTATTCTCCAAAGGGGGAGATGGTGTGCTTCAATGCCAAGGTTACTTATGTGTACCGGACATTGATGATTTGAGAAATCGAATATTGCATGAGGGTCACGGTCCAGATATTCGATACATCCAAGTGCCATCAAGATGTATCGTGACCTACGGGAAGTCTATTGGTTGAATGGCATGAAGAAGGACATAGAAAAATTTGTGGCTAAGTGTCCAAACTGTCAGCAAGTGAAGGTTGAGCACCAATGACCCGGAGGTGTGCTCCAAGACATTAACATTCCTACTTGGAAGTGGGAAGAAATCAAAATGGACTTCATAACAGGTTTGCCTCACACTCGTCGATAATCTGACTCCATTTGGGTTGTTGTAGATAGGTTTACCAAAGCCGCTCATTTTCTACCGGTCAAAACCACGAATTCGGTGGAGGATTTTTCCAAACTATGCATCTGAGAGCTAGCTCGGTTGCATGGAGTGCCCTTTTCCAACATATCAGATAGAGGTACCCAATTTACCTCTCAGTTTTGGAGGTCATTTCAAAAAGGATTGGGTACTCAGGTTAAGCTCAGTACAACATTTTACCTACAAACGGATGGTCAAGCAGAAGGGACAATTCAGATTCTCGAGGAAATGTTGAGAGCATGTGTGATTGACTTCAAAGATAGTTGGGATGATCATTTTCCTCTTATCGAGTTTGCATAAAATAACAACTATCATTCTAGCATTCAAATGGCTTAGTTTGAAGATCTCTATGGGCGGAGATATAGATCACCTATTGGATGGTTTGAAGTCGGTGAAGGTGCGATGATAGGGCCATACTCAGCCCATGAGGCCATGGAGAAGGTTCCACTCATACAGGACAAATTGAAAACATCTCAAAGTTTCCAAAAGTTTCATGCTGATGTGAGAAGGAGAGAACTAGAGTTTGAAGTTGATGATTGGGTGCTTCTAAAGGTGTCTCCCATGAAGGGAGTGATGAGGTTTGGAAAGAAAGGAAAACTCAGTCCTCGATATGTTGGCCCTTACCAGATTATGAAGTGGGTTGGTAAGGTGTCATATGAATTGGCGTTCCCTCTAAATTAGCTTTTGTTCATCCTGTTTTTCATGTATCACTCTTAAAGAAGTGTTTGGATGATCCAACACTAGTTTTCCCGATATATAGTGTTGGTGCGAGAGACAACCTTAGTTATAAGGAGGTTCCGGTGGAAATACTGGATCGTTAGGTTCAATGAACAAGGAAGTAGATTTAGTCAAGGATTTATGGAGGAATAAGCATGTTGAGGGAGAAACGTAGGAAGCCGAAGCAGACATGATGGCTAGATACCCACATTTATTCTCTACCGACTAAGTTCTAGCTTGAGGTATCAGTTCTTACCCTAAAACTTTATTCAGTTTCATGCTCAGTTCATGTGCCCCAGTTTCTTTCATGTATGTGGATGTGTATATGATTCATGAATTCAGTTCAGCCATGTAGTTTGTATCGGGGTTAATCATTCTGTCAGTTTTCAGCTTATATGATCAGTATTTAAGTATGATGATTGCATTCTCTATTTTCTGTATGCTTTCCCACATTTCGACGATGAATATTCCCAAGGGGGAGATATTATAATACCCAGGAAGTGACTAAGACTAGACCCGGGAATTTAAAAATGGAAGTTGGCGGAAATCTGGAAAATTATCACAAAACGGGTCATGTAACAGATCGTGGGTTCCACCAATGATTCATAGGAGGTGTTCGTGGTGAGGTACAGAAGGGTCGAAGTTGATAGTAACGAGTCAAGGAATTACCCATGGTTTAATGTCATGAGTCGTTGGTTGTGGTCATGGTGAGACTGGTCCTTAGTCTAGGAGGAAGTAATGGGTCATAGGATGACTCGTCGTGAGAAAAATTGGATAGTGGTAAGTAACCGTGAAAGGGAGTAGAAAAATCTCCAGTCAAGGTGACGGATGGAAACCATGACTCATTGGAAGGACGCACAAGTCATGGTGTGGCTCATGGGAATGCCCAGGTGCAGGTTGCCAGGGGGAGTAACGGGAGGATCTAACAGATCATTGTATGATGTAACGAATCGTCCTGTCGAGTCATGGGATTAGAATCTAAGAAGTTGAGAATTGGAAGGTGATGTGATAGACGGACACCATGAGTCGTGGTATCAAGGCATGACCCATAGGATTGGTCTTTGTCACTGCCAGTGTAGAATTTTTAGGAAATTCATTAAGGGTATTTTCGTTATTCCTAAGTTCTAGGGTCCTAAACTACATCGTTTAAGGCTCGAAATGCAGTGTTTTATGAGGGGAAAATCTATCCTAGGCTCATTCACATCCATGCATGAATATTGAAGGGGTTTAGGAGGTGATCAAGTTAGATTTCTTCAAGCTTTCCTTCAATCCTTCATTGGGCTTTCAAGGAGTGGTAAAATCGGATCTTCCCCAGGTATGTAGGGTTATGAATGGCTGAATCCGTTCACACCCATGCCTAATCTCTCTCTAAATCATGAAAATTCCTACGTGGATTCTATGGGGTTTTAACCCAATATATGAAACTTCTAAATTGTCTACATGGGTATGATCTAAATGAGTTTTTATTATTGAATTATGAATCATGGGAAAGTTTTACGTTTTTTTCCGTTAAAATCATGTTTCAAGCTTAATAAATTAGATGCCCATTTATGAGAAGTTTATGAAAGTTGAGATTTATGATAAATATTCATGTATGATAAGATATTATTGATGAAAAGTAGGTTTTCATGTTTTGCATGTTTATAATCATGTTTTCAAGGAATTGAGTATTTTTCAAGCATGTTAAAGTATTGGGAAATGCCCACATGTTCATGTATTATTTAAGATTTATGATATAGATTTCATTATTGATCGATTTACGATGTTGCCCGATTGATGGGCTTTGATTCATGGCTAAACATGTATTTAAATGGGGATCAACGATGTTAAGGTTATTTGTCCATGAATCTCATGAATGATGTTTTATGATTTACATACGAGCCTAATGTGCATA
The DNA here is from genome assembly GCA_035772735.1 of Datura wrightii. NCBI lineage: Eukaryota > Viridiplantae > Streptophyta > Magnoliopsida > Solanales > Solanaceae > Datura > Datura wrightii. The sequence continues at coordinate 84,696,022 of JASDFA010000006.1, read as the reverse complement.
TTTTTCGAAGCAGTGTGTAGCACCGAGTAGCCCGACGTTTGAAGGACTACATCGGTGTCTCATAACTACGTGTCACTAGGTTCATATTGATACTTTACAATGTTAATGGATCCCCTCTTTCGTGATATCACATACTTTATGTCCCTTGCCTAGAAAACTTGGGACGACTCTGCCCACTTGAGTGAGATAGTTGGGTCATCATTTGAGGCTCTACCATGACGGTGTCAGTTATGACGAGTTCTCCCATTGTTCCTCATGATTTATGCATGGTTATGTTCGTATTATTTTGGCTCAAGTTACGTTTAATGAAGCTTTTCTCCTATTATTATAATTATGACCGGTTTATGAATGTTTTGAAAACTTTGAGCCTTATGTTACATTATGATATTTATGTTGTGAGCATGATGTCCTACTCTTATGAACTTTTATGTATTTTAAATGTCCGTTTTACTTGCCTTGCATACTCGGTATATTTCACATATTGACCGCATACTCTATGTTGTATTGTTTTATGATACAGGTTCCGATCTTCAGACCCAACACCGTCATTAGCTCATTCTCGGAGTTAACATCCAATTTTTTGGTGAGTCCTCATCTCCCGAGGACCAGTTGATATCAGTTATCCTTTATGTTCAGTTTTCCAGACTTGACGGGTTAGTTAGTGGTGTTGTCCCATCAACCCATCAGATATGTTAGAGGTTTTCAGACTATGTATAGTATTCAACTATCATATATGAAGTGTGTTTCGCTTTCTCTGTTATGTCTTGATTATGCTTTCTCTATATCATTATGTTGAGTATTCTGCTTTATTTGATTAAGTTAGATGTATGTTCATGTCATGGGTCGACTTAGAGTCTCTTGGGGCTCCTTGTCCCGTGTTGCGATTCCGGTCTATGCTCGGGTCGTGACAAGGAGTTTATCTAGAAGATGGCCAAAAGATTGACTTTAATCGAGAAAAAGGTCAACCTAATGATGGAGAATGTCAAGCCTTGGGTGGAGGCTGGGATAGAGGAGGCTGCTAGAGGATTACATAGCCGGTTGGACAACTTTGAGCTTTATTTCAATGAGCGCTTAGCTGAGTAGCCGGACAGGGGCAGCCTGAGAGATGTGTTGGGGGCTCTACAAAGTCAAGTCGTCGAGTTGTTGTCTAGACAGTCGACCGTACTAGCATCCCCCACTTCTTGATTTGGATTCCAAGCTCGATGTGGAGCTTGATCTTGAGGCATATTAGGTTCCGACAGCAGCTGGTGGAGATAAGGGGAAGAAGAGGGCCTCAGAAGTTATTAATGAGGAGCCCTCAAAGAAGAGAAAGAAAACGAAGAGAAGAGAGTAAAAGAGAGCAACAGTAGAGGGCCTGCAGTCTCATGAAGAGCACATGTTAGAGTTATGGGAAAGAGCTAGAGGAGCAAGGAGCTCCACCACTGCCGCGAGAGAGCTTGCGGGTGGCAAGGAACCTTCGGGTGAGCCAAATTCAGACATAGTAGATGATGAAGTCGCTGCGGTGACCATTGGGGGGGTGATTAAAGCCCCGTGTCCCACACTATTGAGCGCGTCGGCTACTGCTAGTGCCACGACTGTAGTGGAGGGGAGTGTGACTTCAGACCCACTTCCGTAGGATGACAGGAGTGCTTAGAGCACTACAGGTATATCACTCTCCTAGTTCTTACATTTTTATGCTCTGGGGACAAAGCATGCATTTTAAAGAGGGGATGTACTTGTTTTGGTTTTTGTTATCCTCTGAGGGTTTCTATTACCATATTTCTTTTCCCAAGACATGCTATTTAGTAGAACCGACGTGTTTAGGATTTTGTGTTTTGTTTAACTAGAAATATCTTAGGAGTACTTTACAGCCAATAAATGCACTTATTTTGGAAGTTATTGAAAAATGACCCTTTCTAAAATTTTTGGTTGTAGCTGTGTATGTTGATTGCAAAGCCTGACTTCTGTGAATCTTTTTATGGCATTTAGTAGATTAGCATGTGTAATTGTCTTATTTGTGCATGAACCAAATAGGTAGAATAAATACAAACCTATACCATGTGTGAGTGAGGATACTTACCTAGTTCAATACTGTGTAAAGCATCTAGAACTTTCCCGATTGGTCTTTACATAGATTTTAGGAGTGTTGGTTAGAAAGGATCATAGGCCGTTTTTGTTTTAGCCCACTTTAGCTTAAATTTCCCTACCAAATAAATTGAATCCCTTGATCTTGTGTTCGAGCCTAAAGTTGACCATTTTTCTTTGATTACCCATTCACCTTTCCCGTGTTTAGAATGAACCTATTTGACCCTGGTTCCTCCTTGGATATTGTGAACCTCAAATCAGGAAAAATGCCTAAGTTGAGGGTGGCTATAGTAGGGGTGCGTAGACCGTTGGGGCTGAAAAAAAAAAGAAAAAATCAAAGAAAAGTGGAGTATGGTGTGAAATGTCAAAAGAATGAAGAAAAAACAACCTGAAATGTCAAGATAAAAGGAAAGAATTGAAAAAAAAAAAGATGAGAAAAGCTCACCACATGAGCAAATGGCAGTTGAATGGTGAAAAGGGAGGAAAAAGATTAAAAACATAAAAGGGGTAAATAGTGAAAAGTGAAGCCACAGTGTGTAGTGCCAAGGAAGGTTATGCACTAATACTCATATCTACCATATCTAGGCTGAAGCCTACATTACAAGTTAAGAAAAGTTCTACAGTGATCCTAGCCTAACTGTCTGAAAACCCATAGTAGAGAAAATAAGGGCAAGCCTATGGTATCCGATGTGCAGTATTTGGAACTTCTTTGTGAGAGTGAGAGTTCTGTTTGATTAGTACCAAGTTTCATAATCTATATATATATCTGTGAGTTTTGGGGACTATATTTGTTGTGAGGGTACATATTTTGTATTGCATTAGGCCAGTTGCCTGCGTGAGTAGAACTAGTGATAGCTCAATTCTATATTAATAGTTAGATGCCATGTCTTGATCCCTATATGTCATGATTTATAGTTACATGTGTGCATAGCTGACATGGTTTGAATGAAAAAGGGGTCAATATTTTATAATGGTTGTATGTCCAAATTTGTTGTGTTGGTTGTAGGTTTTCTATTTTACTTCTAGTTAAGCATCATTTATAGTTTTGTTTTGTTTTCTAAGGACATGCAAAAGTCTTAAGTTGAGGGTGTTGATGTGCTGTAGGTTTAAATCACTTTCGAAACTTAAAACTGAGATAATATTCATGGTCTTAGGTATGTTTATACTGATATGATGCACTTTTACTTTATTTTCAGAAAAATAAGGTGTTGGAGTTGAAAGTTGTGAAAGAAGGAAAAAGAGTGTGAAAATTGGGCTAAGTATAGACTTCAGTATGAGTCGTACTGTGAGTCGTGATAAATTTCAGAATGATTACTCATGGTACTGGCCCAGTACGACTCTTGGTACGAGCCGTACCATCCTGCTACGAGTCGTACCAGAGCAGCCATGGAAAAATTCAGAAGGATGCACTTTGATATGGCTACTAGTACGAGTAGCAACTATGATATGTGATGACTACCTATGACCCACATCAAGGAGCCATGGTAAAGTTAAGAAAGAATGTGGAATGGCAGATCTCATGGTACGAAAGGCAACCACGAGTTGTAAGAGCAAGGTACGAGTCATACTAAGACACTTGTGAAATTATTCAAAGGTATGGTAGAAATCAAAGTTTCAAAGCACTACAGGAATGTACAACTCGTAGGGGCATTGAACGAGTCTTACCAACTCCCAACACTTAACCAAATTCAAAGCTACCAGGCATTATACAAGTGAAGCTATGACTCGTATGATCAAGTTACGAGTCGTAGGAGAAGGCGTCGACAGTTAATGAATTTTTCTATTAATTTAGGAAAGATTTCTAATTATTTATATAAATACTTTTGTAGGTTATTTTTGTTAAAGAAGGAATACTTTGAGTAAGGTGTTTGACTTTTTGGGAGATTCTTCTTGAGTTTTCCAATATTCTTGGAGTTTATTTCATTGTTCTTTAATTGATCAAATTTGAATTGTGCAATAATCAAGTAAGTTTTTATTTCAATCTTCATTGTAAGTTATTAATTACATTTTCTTCAATGAATGCTAATTCTATTCTTACAATCATGATAAGCTAAAACCTCCATAACTAGGATTGTGGAAAACATGGTGAATTAACTAACTAGGGTTTGCGAAAAGTGATTCTAAACCAATATGAATGCTTATATTGTCTTCTTTTCATATGAAATATTTCTAATGGAGCGCAACGTTAGGACTTGCACGAATTCTTTATTTTCTTGAACCTAGAGAGGTAGATATTAGGAAAGAGAAGAACAACAAAGCCTTGAACCTCATGATTCATTGTATAACCTGAGCTGCGGAATAGGATAGTTAATTTAGAACAAATTGAAAACGGCTAAAGTGAAGTCACTCAAGAGACCTAACCCAGTGATTGAGTATAGTCTGCTAATAGGGGCGAACCAGTCTTTTGGATGAACCTATGTTATCAGTTCTACAAGCTAAATATTGGGATAGATTACAAGTATAAAATTTGAAGTAGTTATGAACATATGGGGAACACTTCCCTAGTTAATTGCATCAACTTGATAACAACATCAATCTTCAATACAGTTACGTGTTTCATTCATTAAAAACCCCTTTAGGAAATAATTAAACTAAAGGTATAGATACTAGCATTATTCTACATCCTGACCATATTCCCTGTGGGACTGACCCCAACCTTTGTTGGGTTCTTTATTGGAAACGTCCACATCAAACTTCTATAGGGGTGTAATTTAAGCATTATCAGGTGCCATTGTGCGGACGCAGACTCCTTACTTCCAGCAATGTGTTTTTTGTTCAATTCCTCTTTCTTACTTATATATGTTCATTACCTACAAATACAAAGATAAAAGCCATAAAACCTTCCTAATTGATGTGAAAATAAAGCAAATGCTCATGCTTAAAAACCTAATATATTTGTTAATTATCAACTCATGAAACCTCCAAACTTGAATCACCGCTTGTTCTAAAGCAAGACATTCTCTCAAAAATAAGAATTGAATTAAGCATCCACATAACAAGAGCTACATAAAGGACTATTAAAACATAAGACAACCCTAAAATTTCACATCGACTCAAGAAAAATAAAGACTCAAAAAAATGTTGCAAAGACTTCAATTGGTAATCACAAACATTTGGAATATTCTTTAACTTCAAAACAAGGGGCATATTTAATCAAAGAAAGCTCAATAAACATCTCAAGTCATTGAAAATTAACATTTAAGGTTTGTGTTAAAGTTCACTGCATAACTTGTCTCATTCATACCTCTCAATTGAAAACACAATTATAGATGTACCCCAAGGAAGTGATGTCACTCATACAAAGAGAGAATCCCACTCATATTCATGCAATTCACATATAGGGATTATAAAATAATGCAAAGATGCTCATTCTCTCAAAGACATTCAAGTGCATACACATTGACCCATAGGCTTGCCCTTCATGTAACTCGCCACTAATGTAGAGTTGCTACACTTGGAATCACTAAGGACTTGGGGGTCATAATTAAGGCTAGGAGTAAGGGTAGGACAACTTTTAGCTCTAGTGACTGGAACCTCCATAATGACTTTTGTGAAAATATTTGACATCCCACTACACTAGTGAGTCTACTCCACGTTATCTCTTCTTAGTCACCATTCACATTTTTCATCAAGAACCACACTTTGAACACCTTGGATTCTAAATTAAGACTTATATACACAAGATATAGAACACCATTAAACTTTTCTTTTTGTTTTTCCTCTTTTTTTCTTTTTATAGATATTTTTCGACCAACCAATTCATTCTTTTCATCAAGCGATTTGGTGAAACCTCACATTGAAGCTCACCTCATTTTCCTTTTAGCACACCCCCAAACTTAGGCTTTTGCCTCCATTTCATTTTATTTTCTTATCCTTCCCCAAGTATTGGGATTCAAGACCCATTTTTATTTCATCACTAGCAATTAGGGATGACGGGTGCCAAAGAAGAGGATTAGAAAGGATATAAGGCTTGTAATGTGGTTTTCAAGAAAAAGGGCTTAAGGCTCAAACGTTGGTTAAAAAGGGTGAATGTTCAAGGAGGTCATTTTGTGGTGATGTGATTATCCAAAAAGAGTGTAAGGTCATTTTTCAAGTGCATCTACTGATGCCCCGCAAGTGTACACGGTCGTACAGGTAATATAGTGGCCCTTAGTAAGAGCCGAATCTCCTTTTCAAGAAAAAATAAAAGATTCTTCTTCTTATATAATTCTTATGTATATGAATGTGAATCCACTTTCGTCTTCCTACGGAACCAATCTTCGAACCCACAGGGACTGGACCAATTCAGCTAATTATCAAGTTCAAGTGTGGTATTAACTTTTGCAAGTGTTGATTATATACTTTTTTGATAAAGTTTAATTAACTCTAGGGGTGGTCACCGAAATACTCTAAAATCATTCAAGGAGCAACTAGAGTTAAAGACGGATAATCATGCGATACTATGCTTTGTAATGGTTTAAGTATGAAACTATCAATTGTCGTCTTACATAATTAAAATTGCATGTTCATGGTCTTTCGAGCCTCTAAACACGACAAAATAGCCTCACAACTACATCGTTAAGCAGGGGTGTGACTAGTTCGTGGGCAATTCAATTACGTGGATGTGGTTTACGGGGTTTATGCTCTTGATTAGGGTCTTTCGTACCTCAAATCATTTAACTCAACTTAGCTTCACAACTACTTCTTCGAGTGGTGATGTGATAATTCTAAGTTGGTGTCTAGCTCATCCCGTTTTAATAACCAAGAAGGGAAAATTAGGTATAATTTCTATTCCTAACCGCGAATTATATCGTAAGATACAAACTTTCTCCCTACATTCTTTGTTCTTGCCAAGGTTTACTTTCTCAAGCTTTTACCTAGATGTAACGTGTGTGGTTTTATGGTGATCAATCATAAAAACAACCATAATTAAGAATGCAAGACAAAACAACAATTAATAACTTAAACCCAAAACAAAATCATGTAATCACAATCATATCTTGTGGCTTCAACCCTAGAGGAAGGGTTCTAGCCACTCAAGTTCATATAATTACATAAAAACATTGTTAAAGTAACATACTTACAAGAATTGGTAGAAGAGAAGATGAAATTGATGAACCCTAGGTGAGTTCTCCCACTTCTCCCTTCACTCCTTGGTGGTTTTTCATAAATAAATCGTGACTAAATGTTTTTAGGAGATAAGGGACCTATTTATAGTAAATGAGAATTGTACAAAATTATGCCAGACATGGAATAGCTCCATGTCACGGAGGTTATCGTGCCAATTTGCTTCCGTTACATGGAGGCATCGCGTAGGCACACTAGAAAATCATAACAGCCTGCAAACAGCCCCCTGCCGCGTTTGGCAGCGTGTCACGTTGCTTGTGCAGCGCGCTGGGGTCCATGACACCTTACTGGTCGCACAGCCTTCCTGCCATGGCATGTTTCCAACGCGCAGGTGGGCTGTTTCATGCGTCCTCCTTGTCGACGTTCGTGTTTTACTTTCGATTCCATGCATCCACTTCACCAACTCATAGATTAGTTCCTCAAAATCATTTTAAACCTACAAAACAAGAACTAATCATGTTAGTTAGCATATATATTCACATTTACATAAAAATACATGAGAATGCATTTAATTAAGTAGATAAACAAGACAAAACTAAGTTATAAAGCATCACTCGGGCATGCTATTTTGCCCGAGATCACCTACCCCACACTTAAAGCCTTGTTTGTCCTCGAACAACTCTTTTACCTCTCATGTAAATGAAGACTCCCACATAGTTAATTTAACAAGATAATTCAAGCTACAACTATAATGATTATTTAAGATAGCAAGTTAAAAATAGAGCATGCACGATTTAATCATTGAAATGAAATACAACTAAGTTAAGACTTCCTAACCTCAAAAATCGACTCTCAATCTTGGCAAACTCATGCAGATCAACCGATCAAGAAATCTGATATGAATGTTATCTCTCATTAAACATGTGCCCTCACAACACAAGAGAATTACCCATTTTTACTCAGAAAATTTTCAAATCACAACACATATGGTTATATGAATAAAATTACGCTCACTCTCTCAAAGAATTCACATGCATCATGTAGTGAACCATACTTTCCCTTAGTGTTTTACTCCACTAATTTAAGGATGTATGAACGTAAGATCAAGTAGGACTTAATGGGTTGTAATGTAAGCTAAGGGACAGGTAGGTACTATTCTGGCCAGTAATTGTGACTATCTTCCCCAAGCGCTTTTAATACATCCAACATTCATTAAGGACATCTCTTTTCTTACTTCCTCCTCGTTCTTTTCAATCTTGAATTTTCTCTTCTTGTTCCCATTTCTTTAAGCACACTCAGCTTAGTGGTAAGGAGTACTTAAGCAATTTTTTTCATTCATTTATTTTCTTACTCCCTACTAATAATCAACCATTTCACACAAGTGCACCATTGTCCTTTTCTCAACTTTCACAACTTCTACTTTTCCTTCTTTTTCACACTTCTCACTCCTTCACTCTTTGGAATTTTTCACTTAAGCGCTTCGGAGTTTTTGATCAAATTCAAAGCTAATGAAAGAAAAGGATTACGCTTATGTTGTAGCTATCAAAGAATAGGCATAAGGCTCAATGGGGCTAACTAGGATTAAATATTCAAGGTAGGTAAAGTGAGGGATAACATTTAGGTTCATTCAAAGAAATGCCTAAATCATCTCCTACAATTCACATCCTTCATTTCGTTTTATATATACATCAGGCAAGATCTAGACACTCCAAATTTGCATGGAATATTTGAAAACCTTACACTCATAGCACATGCTCAATTCAAGACACATTCCGCAGACTCTTAACTCAGCTAATCACAAGAATTCAAAATTAAGCTTCAATCACATTGAGTCAAATTCAAGAGCCTAAGTGTCTCAAACAAAGTTATACACTTCTTACATTCTTCAACACTAACCACGATTGCATCTTACAATCATGCATAGCACATAACAAAAACATCAAGCCATCAATTAGCTACGGGTTAAAAAACCAAAACCTATTGACTAATTTTCCTCAAGACGGTCGTCATCGATCCATTATCGGAAACAGTCCCTAACTATGACTAAAAACACTATATACAGACAAAGAAAATTTTTATTCTTCGGTTCAAAGACCCCCCATTGGAAAAGAACCGAAAAGAAAAACCAATGGGTGGTGAAGTCATGCTCAATTCAAAAGTTTTTCCCATATGTATCAAGCACTACATTCACCAAAATCATTAAGCACAAAATTTTTGAAATTCCCCTCACCCCAAACTTGAATCATGCTATGTCCTCAAAGCATCTAATTAAAATTCAAAAGGATGATAAAAACTCCCTGAGGCCTCTAGGCCTAGCTAACAGCATGGTCTTCTTCAAATTTGCACAAGTGGGTATTTGACCCCACACTTTTTCTCTTCCCTGCTTGTTAGCTTCCTCCTCCAAGGGTACTCAGACTTCCCCTTCATCTGTGCCTAACTTTCCACCAAAAACAACACAAGATGAAAAATAAATAAAATCAACAAGAAATTAAATTGGTACCCATGGTACCCTTGGGTTGCCTCCCAAGCAGCGCCTAATTTTACGTCGCGGCACGACATATCAAGTTTCACCACTTTTTCCTCCACCTTGAGGATATGAATCTCAACCCTAATTTCTTCTCTAGTTTCCTCTTATGCTCCAGGGGTGGTGGCGAAAAAATGAAAGGACCAAGCAGTAGATGTCGCCTTTTCCACTTATTGGCCCTTAAGTAAGCAAAGTCATTTTGTCTCTCCGAGTCAGCAAATTTCAGAATATACGGGGCTTGGTCCTCCTCTAGACATTTCTCTATAAGCTTGGAAGACTCTATTTCTAGGTTGTCAACCAAACTTAATGTCGAAAAATTCTTTTATTGGTGTACAATACACCTCAACTTTGAAACTGCATTGTGCTTGACCTCCTTACTTGTATACACCTTCTCCGCATCAACATATATCTCTCCATTAATGTCTAATGGAGGATACTCTATCTCTTCTTCCATGAATGGATTTTCCGTATGTGTGAGACCATCACGGGGACTCTCAAGAGCTTCTAATTGTTTAGCTTCTTCCAAGAACTCACCCTTTTCTTCTCCTTGTAATCCCTCTTGAGTATTGCATAAAACCGTTACTTCCAAATCAACGCAAGCTTCAGCCTCAACCATCATCTCCGTGATCTTGGCGCTTATCATTTCTAAGGCCTCGCCATTTTCCTTAGTCTGAATTCCTAATACTTCCATCTGCCCCCTCATTGCTTCTGTCTGCTCAAGGACCTGTTTCAACATGTTTTCTATTTGAGCTTGGTGTTCCAAGTCCTCATTTTCATCATTCTTGTAATCATCAAAAACAATAGAAGGATCATAGTAGGGGCTTTGGGGAGGGGAGTATGCATTCGGACAGCCATCCCAATGGCAATCTTGACCACCACATATATTGCAAGTGTTACAGTTTTTCCATAAGTGGGGTTCTCCACAATTCAGACAGGACACACTAAAATATGAGTATCCACCATTCAACCCATTTGTGTTCCATGATGTCATGTCAAGAAGGGTATAAGACTAAAAACTAAAAATAAAATAAATTTAAAACTAATAAAGAAATTGTTTTCAACACTTAAGGAAATTTAAAAATCACACAAAAACAGACAAATTCACTGAACTTTGCCGAGTCCTCGGCAACGGCGCCAAAAACATGATGCCCCGCAAGTGTACGCGGTCGTACAAGTAATATAGTGGCCCTTTTTAAGAGCCGGATGTCGAACCCACAGGGATTGGACCCATTCATCTAATTATCAAGTTCAAGTGTGATATTATCTTTCTCAAGTGTTGATTATAGACTTTTTTGATAAAGTTTAATTATGTCTAGGGGTGGTCACCGAAATACTCTGAAATCATTCAAGGAGCAACTAGAGTTAAAGCCGGATAATCATGCGATACTACGCTTTGTAATGGTTTAAGTATGAAACTATCAATTGTTGTCTTACATAATTAAAATTGCATGTTCATGGTCTTTCGAGCCTCTAAACACGACAAACTAGCCTCACAACTACATCGTTGAGCGGGGATGTGACATTCTAGTTCGTGGGCAATTCAATTACGTGGATGTGGTTTACGGGGTTTATGCTCTCGATTAGGGACTTTCGTACCTCAAATCATTTAACTCAACTTAGCTTCACAACTACTTCTTCGAGTGGTGATGTGATAATTCTAAGTTGGTGTCTAGCTCATCCCGTTTTAATAACCAAGCAAGGCAAGTAAGGTATAATTTCTATTCCTTACCGCGAATTATATCGTAAGATACAAACTTGCTCCCTACATTCTTTGTTCTTGCCTAGGTTTACTTTCTCAAGCTTTTACCTAGGTGTAACATGTGTATTTTCATGGTGATCAATCATAAAAACAACCGTAATTAAGAATGCAAGACAAAACAACAATTAATAACTTAAAACCAAAACAAAATCATGTAATCACAATCATATCTTATGGCTTCAACCCTAGAGGAAGGATTCTAGCCACTCAAGTTCATATAATTACATAAAAACATTGTTAAAGTAACATACTTACAAGAATTGGTAGAAGAGAAGATGAAATTGATGAACCCTAGGTGATTTCTCCCACTTCACCCCCTTCACTCCTTGGTGGTTTTTCAGAAATAAATCGTGACTAAATGTTTTTAGGAGCTAAGGGATCTATTTATAGTAAATGAGAATTGTACAAAATTGTGCCCGGCATGGAATAGCTCTGTGTCATGGAGGTTATCGCGCCAATTTGCCTCCGTGACACGGAGGCATCGCGTAGGCACACTGGAAAATGAAAACAGCCCGCAAACAGCCCCCTGCCGCGTTTGGCAGCGTGTCCGCTGGGGGCCGTGACACATTGCTGGTCATGTAGCCTGCCTGCCGTGGCACGTTGCCAACGCGCTGGTGGGCTGTTTCGCGCATCATCCTTGCCGACGTTTGCGTTTTACTTCCGATTCTGTGCCTCCACTTCACCAACTCATAGATTAGTTCCTAAAAATCATTTTAAACCTACAAAAACAAGAACTAATCATATTGGTTAGTATATATATTCACATATACATAAAAATACATGAGAATGCATATAATTAAGTCGATAAACAAGACAAAACTAAGTTATAAAGCATCACTCGGGCATGCTATTTTGCCCGAGATCACCTACATCTAGGATTTCACCTTGATTCACATTTGGGGCAAGTTCTAGACGATGTGCACACACAAGAATTAAGCACAAAAATTCTCACCACACAAGGCATCACACTCCAAGAAGTTCATCTATCCTCTAGATCAATTGACGAGAATGATTTTAGACAAGATATTTCGAATTCTACACACTCATTTTGCAAATCAAAAAGCCAAACAAAGAATGTACAACTTATCACAAGAGAGTGCACTTTTCAATTTCAAGCCACCTTTCCAACTTCAAAACCCATTGTTATGTCTAAAAGAAATTTGGTGGTACCAATCAAAGTAAGTGCAACAATGACTCAAAGACATGGCATTTTTCCTTAAGAAAGTCGCCTCTAAATCTATAATAGGAAAATGTCACCCGGTTCGACAAACGAAAAGAAACACAAAAATTTTCTCTTTGGGAAAGAACCATGGTATAAAGAAAATCCTTGGAGTTTATTACTATCTACTATATAAAAAGGTGATTGCAAAACATGGGTCAAGAATTAACTAGAATGTAAGACCAACCCATCAGTAGCACTTCACATAATGAAGGCAAGAAAATTAGCCCAGCATTTTCATAAATTCATAACAAGCCTGATGAGGGCATTCATTCAACTAAGTAACCAAACTAAATAGTAAAAACATCAAAAGCAAAACATCCTGACAAGGGCAACAAGAGTCAACACTCAAATAGCAAATAAAAAAATAACCAACAGCAAAAGAGAGCACTCCCCACCCTCAACTAAAAAGTTTACATTGTCCTCAATGTACAAATGAAGAACAAGAAAGGGTAAGAACTCCCTGAACCAGCTGCTCCTCAACATCATCATCAGCTGCCTCATCGTCACCACTATCCTCCCCATGCTTGACCTCCCCATCATTTCCTAGGCTCACAAGCAAGTCATTAATGGGCCCTTAGGCTGTATGTGGGGAAGCTATGGATTTATGTAAGAAGATCATATCAAGATCGGCTATGGTTGCCCTGTTCTTCAGTTTTCTCACATCATCCTAGAGAGAGGAGACCGCTCCCTCAACCACATCTACTTGGGAGCATAACTTATTTAAGGTGTCAAAACATCCTTCATGGAATTTTTCACAGACTTTTGGATGAGGGTTGGTAGACTCATGGACAATTTTTTTAGCTGGTTTTCATGAGAGTGGTCATATCGACCATCTTTTGAAGACCAGTTAGCCTGAAAGATGAAGGTGGTGGTGCAGACCCTTAACGTGGAACTTCTATCAAAGCATGTCCTCGCATTTCGAGAGTAGGGACATTGAGGTCAGGGGTCTCCTCATCAATATCATGAACTGTGGAGTCTTCTGGGGCATCCCATGTTTGCAGTCGCTTTCGCTTGCTTTTGGGGACAGGTGCATCTCTCTTTTTTTCAACATTAATCACCCCAGTAGAAGAGCTAGGCCTTTCATCAGGAAAATAGGGAACCCCTTCTTTAGCACGTAACTGGTTGATGAGGATGGGGAAGGCATGGAGAGACCTTGATGTCTGTCCTTTATTTTGAATTGAGTGGCGACTATCTCACCAAAGTTGACATGCATCCTAGTCATGATGCATGCTATCAGAATGGCAGCCTCAATATTCACCTACTGGTTGTTTGTGGAGGGCATGAGATGACTACACACTAACTCAAGCTAGAATTTGGCTTCAAATTGGAGGTCTTGTCTTGGAATATCTCCTCCCATGATGGCCCATAAAAGTTTCCCATCTGTGATAGTCTGAGCCATCCATTGGATGCTGATCGACTTTGGTTGCTATCTTTGTGTGAACTCAATCCTGGTTCAATTTCCTCACCCCAATAAATAGAGTTGATGCATTAAAGAGTGATGTCCACCTCTAATTCATGAATCTTGAATGATGGAAGATTTGAGAAGTCGTCCATTTTCCCGGTGTGTTTCATTAAGTCTTTCCCCCTTGATATGAGGCATAGAATTCAACCACCAGGTTAGGGTAGTAACTAGGTAGAGCATCTGAGTATGGGTGCCACTGCTTGGCAAACTGCTCTTTGATATTGGGAAGTCTTTCCCGAGCCCCTCTAGATTGAATTGCTTTTATAATTTCATCGACTAGTACTGATAGTTGGTATATATGCCTATGTATCGTCCACACAGAATCGGATGGCATCTATGTTGTTAGTAGAGGCTGGAGCTGCCTTTTCCTTGCCTTTCCCTTAGCTTTTGGAGGAGGCTGAGGCCTTCCCTTTTTCATGTTGCCTAGACGAAGTCATGTTCCTACAAGATCATGTGAGTACCACAACCAAACCAAAATCTTTTTGTATTTTTATTCATTATGGAAAATAAAAGAAAACAACTATACTAGGATAATTAAAGGAACAAAAGGAGATTAGATATCAACCAAAATGAAACAGTAATTTCAAACCATTAGCAGCACCTACGCAATACCTAAGTTTCTCAAGTTGGGACTTGCGGCCATAGGTGAGTCACAGGTGCGTTGTAGACACATGGAAGAAATGTCCCAGCCCCTACGTTTCGGAGGTGATGATCTATGGTCACAAGTGTAATGCAAGAGGCGGGTAGTGAACTTGAAGCCCAACTTGCGACATGTGTTTCACCTGCATTCCATAGAGTAAAGTCAGCCACCTGCGGGTGCTCTATAGTGCCTAAACCTCATGTTTTTCATTTCATAAGTTTTCAGAAGTATGAAAAATATCAACATCTAACAGTACTCAGATTTCCCTAAAAGATCTACCAATAATACTAACCACAATCAAGACCATTATGACCACTTAATGACTTCCCTCAAGAAGGATGTTACCCTGTCTATCATAGGAAAATGTCAAGTGACCAATCTAACTATAATCAAAAAACAAGTTCAACATTTCATACTTCTCCCCCACATTATCACATTTTCATGTATATTATCAAGCACATAAGAAGAAATGATGATTTTCCCTTAAGAAAGATGTCATCCTATATATCACCGGGAAAAATCATGCATTTGAAGAAAATAGGTTACTGAAATTTTACCCCCAACTAAAATTTAAAAGCATACCCAACAACTATAGTGTTAAGAAGAAAAAATTCCTACCCATTTCATAGAACAATTTCGAACTCACCCACAATCCCTACAAAAGTCAAGTTCACATAGACATGGAGAAGCATACATTGGGGAAATAGGGAAAACACATGGGTCAAGAGAAACTATCATTCTTTGATATCAACATATTTCATTATGCTTCCAAGAAAAAAAATATAAAAATCAAGAGACATATTAAAGAAAGTGAGAGGAGGAATGAAATCAAAACTTGAAAGCTCTTGCTCAAAGAAGGATGACCCAAGATCTTGTTTCTTTTGTTTGGTGAGTGAGATAGTGAGTGGTGGTGAAAATGGAAGAAGTGGGTTTTATAGAAGGGGAGAAGGTGAAGGGATTGGTGAAATTGATGGTGGGTTTAATGGTGGAATGTAAGAAGTTGAAATGGTGGTTGAGAAGTTATGAAAATGGGAAGTTGTGCAGAAAATGGGGGTTTTGAAAAGTGGGGAAGAATATTAAATGACCTAGGTTGGGTTTAGGTCAGGTTGGTCAATGGGTCGGTCAACATTTTAAAATGCCAGTAATACCTACGGCTGCGCCAGACCTGCGGCCTCAAGTAGCCCTCAATTTGCCTAGTGCAATGCTTAGATTTTGTGGCACACCTGCATCTCGCAGATTTGCACCTGCATTTCATAGGTGAGATATCGATCACTTTAATTTTCTTCACACTTTCTTCCCAATTACATTGCCTTAAACCTGTGCTACACCTACGACTCGCGAATCTATACCTGTATTTCACATGTGAAGAACAGTTCTTTATCACTTTGCCAAGCATTCTGGACCACCCCTGTGCTTAACCTGTTGTCAGCAGGTTGATACCTACATTTCACAAGTCCCACATAGGTGTCATCCCTATTTTCTTCCTGTAATACCTCAAAAGTTCCTAAGGCTAAAATCAGAAACTTGAAATTAGAACAACAGAAAAATATGAGATTTTCACTTAGAACAACTCGTGGTACGAGTTGCGGGAATGAGTAAAAGTCATTGGTGGGAGTCATGATAAGCTACTAGGTGTGAAGGTCTAGACTAACAGGCCATGAGACGACCCATTGGTTGATGTGATGACCCCGTCGTCACGAGTCATGCTTAGTAGCTGAAGAAGTAGGGGTCTGAAGTAACGAGTCAAGGTACGAACCATAGGATGAGGTAACGGGTTGTAGGCTGGAGTTGTTGTTTGTCACCATGGTACCAAGGTTGGATAGTATGAGTCATAGTATGACTCATTGTGAGGAACAATGAATCGTGGTAAATTCCTGTAGGAAGGAACAGGAAATTCTCCCAGTCGTGGTAATGGATGGAACCCACAACTTGTTCGATGAAGGTATGAGTCGTGGTATGACTCATGGAAAAGTCCATAATGCAGGTTTCTTCAGAGGAAGTAACGGCTGATAATCACGAGTCTTTGTAAGGAGGTACGACTCGTAGTATGAGTCATGCTCACTAGTAGTGTTAAATTTTCAAAATTTTCATTAAGGGTATTTTTGTAATTCCTAAGATCCTAAGTCATAAAATATGTCCTTTTGAGCTCAGTTAGAACGGTTTTAAGGGTTATTAACCTATCATAAGCCTTACCATTCCATGCATGCAAGTTTAGAGTTCTTTCTTGGAGATCAAGCTTGAGAAATTCCCCAATTCCTTCTCCAATTCTTTTGGGCTTTTAAAGAAGAGTGTAAATCAGATTTACCTAGGTATATAGGGTTGCGAATGAGAGTTCCTCTTCACTCTCATGCCCTAATTCCTCTCTATGTTCATGAATTCAAGTTTTAAGATAAATTTAATGATCTTATGGGGTTTTAAGCCAAAATTTGTGGAATTCTCTTTGATTTAATTATGGGTTATTTCTCTTTATGTTCTAAATTTTATTTTAAGATCTATGGGCATTTTTTATATTTAAATTGATTATTTATTTTATTATTTCATATCTCAATGAATCTATGCCCAATTATGCAAGGTCACATGAAAAATCAAGTTATGATCCTATTATGATTTATGATCTTACTAAGTCTAAATTATGATTTATGATTCATGTTATGATTTCTCTTCAGGTACTCTTCATGGATTTATGACTATCAAATATATGGATTTTCACAAATATGCATGTCCTTCCTTATTTATGAATTTATGATTTTGTTCGACTCACAGGCCTTATTTCATGGCTAGTTCACGTACTTCAAGCATGCTTATGATTATCATGATTTAAACTAGCCCATAAATCTCATGTATGTTTTTCCTACTATGATATGAGCACTATATATGTTTTGGTAGTAGTATTTAACACCGAGTAGACCCGGGGTCCAAACATATCCTGAGTCTCAGAACTACATGCCAACGTAGCCATGATGGGATCTCCCTTGAGACTGTTCTCTTTGCTCGTATGGGACTTTCATGAGTGATTTTACACTTTTTTCATCATTCTACCCTTGTCAAGGTACAAACACCCTCCCGACTAGGGGTTTATAGGTCAGACTCCATATGTGCTCATATGGAGTATGTCGGTTATAAGAATCTCCCACTATTCCTCATGATTTATACTTTTTCATGATTACGTTGCTTTGGATCAAGTTATGTTTTATTATTTTTCTCTTATGATTATGATTATGACTCGATTATGAATAGTTTGAAAACCTTGCCCTCATGTTTATATTATGATACTCATGTTTATATTGTCCTACTCATATTAAATCTTATGTATTTTTATCTATCCGTTTTACTAACCTTGCATACTCAGTACATTCTAAGTACTGACCGCATACTTTATGTTGTACCGTTTCATGATCAAGCTCAGTCGTTCAGGTTCAGTGCTGGCGCTAGCCAGATTTTCAGAGACAGCATTTCTCAGCCTATTGGTGAGTCCTCATCCTTCAGGGACCTTCTTATCAGCTTGTTATCAGTACGTTTAGTTTTAGTTTATTAGTAAGTTACTTGGGTTCTTGTCCCATCAACTCATCAGGTTATAGAGACTTATCTAACATAGCATGTATTCAACTTCGGATCAGTATTATGTTTTTTGTTCAGATATTATTGAATTTTTAGACTTCCGCTATTTCAAATGTTAGAATTTCTCCATTTATTTATTTTGAGTTTAGTTATCATATTCATGTCATGTGTCAACTTGGAGCCTCTCGGGGTTCTTTGTCCTGTGTCTCGATCCCGGCCTATGTTTTGGTCGTGACAAATTTGGTATCAGAGCATTAGATTTGGAAGTGTCCTAGGGTGTTTGAAAACCACATTAAATAGAGTCTTTTTTCATGGGTGTGAAGCATGCCACACTTATGGTGAATAGGGTACAAAAAATTTTAGGAAACTTTCCTTCTTTCGTGATCTATATTGTGCGAGGAAATGTCTCTCTATCCTTCTAACTCATGGCATATGCGTTTGCAGAATCATGCCTCCTCGCTGAGTTAACGGAAGAAGGAACGGAACGAAAATGTCCATGAGAATGGCAATGGAGATGGGCACCAGAAGGCCCTACCAGCTCTCGAGGATCATGTGCCCGAGCAAGTTGCCCATGCATAGTTTAGGGAATCCATCCAGATGTTAGCACAGGTATTGACCTCCTAGGTCAACCAGTAGGTGGAGATGCATGTTCCTTAGAATGGGAATGTGGCATGGGCAAGAGTCAGGGACTTTCTTAGGATGAACCCTCTGGAGTTCCACGGATCAAAGGTGGACGAAGATCCACATGAGTTTATTGATGAGATCCAGATCATGGGGATGACAGGGAAGAGTGTGCAAACCTAGCCTTTTATCAGTTTAAAGGGGTTGCACATATCTGGTCTAAAGAGTGGAAAGATGGCAGAGCCATTGGAGCTGGCCCCATTCGTTGGGATGAGTTTCTTACTGCATTCTTAGACTGATTCTTTCCCCTGGGAAATGATGGAGATCAACGCAACCGAGATCGTGAACCTAAAACACAACAATATAACCATTCAGGAGTATGCTCTGGAGTTCACTCGATTGTCCAAATATGTGCTTGAGATAGTGGCCGATCAAAAGGCTCGGGTAAGCCAGTTTGTTAATGTAGTAGCAAATTATTTGGTCAAAGACTGCAGGACTGCCATGCTGCATCAGGATATTGACTTCTCCCCAATAGTGTTGCATGCCCAACAGATGGAGGCAGTGCAGATGAGGGAGAGAGAGAGAGAGGCCAAGAAGGCCAGGACGGGTAGTGATGAGTTCACCTAGCATAGATCTAGTGGCAGTCACCGTCTTCAGTTTTAGTAGAGGTAGTCAGCCCAAACACCATCATCAGCCAGTGTCCCATCCACACCCAGACGTGATCAGATGGGTAGGGCGTCAGGCTCGAGGGCCAGGGGAGCACTATAGGAGATCACACCTTCCCAGCCTATTAGAAGTGTGGCAAGAATCACCCAGGCCAATGTTTAGTTGGCTTAGATACGTGCTTTGGGTGTGGAAAACCCAGACCCAGACTCAAGGATTGCCCTTCATCTAGATTAGGCGACGGTGGGGTCCGTACCCCAGCCACTAGTTCAGCAGCTCTGGCTGCACGACTTTTGCAACAGGATGCTTCCACTAGTTCAGCCGGCGGTCAGTGCCAGAATAGATTTTACGCCCTTGTATCTCATCAGGAGCCGGAGGCCTCTCCAGATATAGTCACTGGTATATTAAGAGTATTCCACCTTGATGTATATGCTTTGTTAGATCTAGGGGCTACTTTATGTTTTGTGATGCCCTATGTTGCTAGTAATTTTGGATTCAGTCCTAAAATCCTATCAAAAAGCCTTTTCAGTCTCTATTCTAGTCAATAATTTAGTTATAGTTTGACGAGTATACAGAAATTTCCCTATCACAGTCCTTTAGAAAGTCACCTCAGCAGACTTGGTAGAGCTAGCCTTGACAGATTTTGATGTTATCTTTGGCATGATTGGCGACATGCATGTTATGCCTTAGTGAATTGTAGAACCCATGCTGTAGAGTTCTGATTTTTGGGTGAGCCAGTCCTAGAGTGGACGGGTAGTTCAACTGTGCTGTTATACCCTGGGAACCCAAGGACCAGACCCAGGACTCAAATCGGAGAAAAATTGGAAATTTGCATTAGGTTTCAGGATGACTCGTGAGGTGGGTCGTCAGGAGTGACCACGAGTCATGATGTGACACGTGGTTAGTAGGCTGGGCAAGCTCTGGTTGAGGAGGACACGGGCCTGACTACGAGTCGTGGTCAAACCTAACGACTCCTGAGGTCACCCATGGTCTGCATTGGAGGGTTGGTCAAGGTTTTGGGGCAGTAGGGGTCACGGGTGGTGACAATGAGTCATGGTCAACCACCACAATTCATGGGGTCCCTCGTGCGGTCCCCCTGAGTGTTTTGCATAGTGGACTTCACGGGTCCTAGACCTTGGCAACAAATCGTGAGGTCCCTCGTTAGGGGCCCTGCTAGTGTTTTCCTTACATTTTAATAAGGGTGTTTTTGTAATTCCTAAGTTCCTAAGGCCTAAACTACATCATTTTAAGCTCTAAATGGGGTCTTTTAAGGGGGATTAGCTCATGTTAGGTCTCATTCATGCTTGCAAAAGTATACAGAGGAGTCTAGAAGGTGATTCAAGGTGTTCTTCCAGAATTTCTCTAAATTCCATATTGGGCTTTCAAGGGAGATTACGAATAAGTGTTTCCAGGTATGTAAGTTCATCAATGGGTGGTTCCTTCCACACCCATGCTCCTACTCTATGATTTTACTTATAAAATATCAAAAACTCATGGGGTTTTGTAATTGATTTGTATAAAATTAAATGATTTAATTATGGGTCTTATGATTTTGAAATCTCATCATTATCTACTGAGTTTGATCATCTTTTGGGATTTAAATTGATTATAATATTGTTGATTTTGAATTTCTAAATAATTAAGCTTGATTATGCATGCCCCATTATGAATCGATTTATGATCCATTGATCCATTGGTGTTTTGATAAGCCCGGCATGAACTATGAATTTATTTATGAGTTTATTACGTTATCTACTACGGACTTATGAATTTCAAGCTACATGCATAATCTACAAGTATGTATGAATTTTATCAATCATGAATTATGTTTTTGGTCGACCCATGGGCCTCAAGTCATGGATAGTTCACGTATGTTCAAGCATGTTTACAATTATCATGATTTAACTAGCCAAATAAACTCATGTTTGTATTATTATGAGCAGTATATATGTTTTGGGAGTAGTATCGAACACCGAGTAGGTTCGGGGCTCAGGTTAAGCCCAGAATCTCATGAACCACGTGCCACCGTAACTATGTTGGGACCCTTTCATGTTTGTCCCTGGCCCAAATGGCCCTTTTCATGTGTGACACGCCCTTTATGGTTCCTAACCTTGGCAAGGTACGAACACCCTCACGACTAGGGTTACAAATTGGGCTTCATGTGTGCTCATATGGGGTATGTCGGTTAAGAGAATCTCCCATTGTTCCTCATGATTTACGCATGTTATGATTATGTATATTGGCTCAAGTCATATTAAGTAAACCTCTTCTATTATGATTATGATTATGTTATGTTACAAACATTTTGAAAACCTTGAGCCATTTGATATGTTATTATGATTTACGATACGAGCATGACGTCGTACTCTTATGATAATTTATGAATTTCATATATGTTTTAAATGTCCATTTTACTTACCTTGCATACTCAGTACATTTCACGTACTGACCGCATACTTTCTATGTCGTATCGTTTTATGATACATGTCCCGGTTCTCAAGCTCACCCTCCTCACTAGTGCTTCCGAGATCGTTATCAGCTTATTGGTGAGTCCTCATGTTTAGAGGTTCATATTTTCATACTCTATATTATTCCTTTCAGTTTCACAATGTTGGATTAGTTGGGGAGTTCTCCCATCAATCCCCCTATCACGTTTATACGTTTATCAGACTACAAGTTGTATTCCGTCGTATTGTATAAGTCTTGTACTGATTCTCCCTTATGCTATGGTATGATTACGTTCTATATGTTAAGTCTTCCTCTTTTGTGATGGAATTGAATGCATGCTCATGCCATGGGTCGACTTGGGGTCCCTTGAGGCTCCTTTTCCCGTGTCTATGATCCGGGTGTACGTTTGGGTCGTGACATGTGTCTGCAGTTCATTTCATTTCCTACCTTAAGGCTAGAAAGATGATTTCTAAAAGTTGCATGTACCATCTAGTTAGGGTTAAAGATGCTACAATCGAAACCCCAACTATCAAGTCAGTTCCTGTAGTGTGCGAATATCTAGAAGTGTTGCTAGATGATCTATCTAGAATTCCTCCCCAACGGGAGATTGAATTTGGTATTGACCTTCTTCCCTATATGCAGCCTATATCTATTCCTTCTTATGTAATGGCTCCAGCTGAGCTAAAAGAGTTGAAGGAGCAGTTGAAGGATCTCTTAGACAAGGGTTTCATCAGACCTAGAAAATCCTCGTGGGGTGCACCAGTTCTCTTTATCCGGAAGAAGGATGGTTCCCTTCAGATATTAATTGATTATGGGTAACTGAAAAAGGTCACAGTTAAGAACAAGTATGCCCTCCCCAGAATTGATGACTTATTTTACCAGCTTCAGGGTGTCAAGTGTTTCTCAAAGATAGACCTCAGATCCGGATATCATCAGCTCAGGGTTAGAGAGAGTGACATCCCCAAGACAACCTTTAGGACTCAGTATGGTCACTATGAGTTTGTAGTTATGTCTATTGGACTAACGAATGCTCCTGCAACTTCTATGGATTTGATGAACAGGGTGTTCAAGACGTATTTGGACATGTTCGTGATTGTATTCATAGATGACATTCTTATATACTCTCGGAGCAAGGAGCATGCCGCTCATTTGAGGATGGTGCTATAGACTCTTAAAGATCGCCAACTGTATGCTAAATTCAACTAGTGTGGGTTTTGGTTAAACTCGGTAGCATTTTTAGGTCATGTGGTGTCAAGTGAGGGTGTACAAGTGGACTCTCAAAAGATAGGAGTTGTGAGTAATTGATATAGACCAGTTAGTCCTTTGGATATTAGGAGTTTTCTAGTTTAGTTGGTTACTACCGGAGGTTTGTGAAAAGGTTTTCATCCATTGCAGCACCATTGACTAAGTTGACCCAGAAGAAAGTGAAGTTTCAATGATCGGAGGCCTGTGAGAAAAGCTTCCAAGAGTTGAAGAATCGACTCACCCTAGCACCAGTGTTGACCCTAACTGAGGGTACTGATGGGTTTGTGGTATATTGCGATGCCTCAAGGATCGACCTTGGTTGTGTATTAATGCAGCACGGTAATGTTATAGCCTATGCTTCCAGTAGTTGAAAGTCCATGAAAAGAACTACCCAACTCACGATCTTGAGTTGGCAGTGGTAGTATTTGCCTTGAAGATTTGGAAACACTATCTATACGGGGTCCATGTGGATGTGTATATTGACCACAAAAGCCTACAGTATGTGTTTACACAAAAGGATCTAAATCTACATCAAAGAAGGTGGTTAGAGCTTCTTAAGGATTACGATATGAGTGTCCTTTACCATTCGAGCAAAGCCAATGTAGTGGCATACACTCTTAGTAGGCTTTCTATGGAGAGTGTGTCCCATGTAGATGAGGAGAGGAAGAGTTAATGAAGGATGTGCATCGACTTGCATGACTAGGAGTTCATCTTGTTGACTTGACAGATGGTGGTGTCACTGTTTAGAATGGATCATAATCTTCCTTGGTGACTGAAGTCAAGACTAGAAAAGACGAGGATCCTATTTTGGTAAAGTTGAAGGAAGCTGTTCAAAATCAGAAGGTGGAAGTTTTCTCCTAAGTGGTAGCTAGTGTACTACGATATCAGGACCGTTTGTGTGTATCGGGTGTTGATAACTTGAGGGAGCGGAGGTTGCATGAAGCCCATGGTTCTAAATATTCTATACATCCAGGTGCGACCAAGATGTATGGTGACCTACGGGAAGTTTATTGGTGGAATGACATGGAAAGGGACATAGCAAACTTCGTAGCAAGGTGTCCGAATTGTCAACAGGTGAAAGTCGAGCATCAAAGATGCGAAGGTTTGTTTCAAGACATTAGTATCCCTACTTGGAAATGGGAGAAAATCATTATGGACTTCATTACAGGGTTGGCTCATACTCACATACTCATCGACAATATGATTCCGTTTGGGTTGTTGTAGATAGGTTAACTAAAGCAGCTCATTCCTACTGGTCAAAACTTCAGTGGAGGATTATGCCAAATTTTACATTTAGGAGCTAGTTCGGTTGTATGGAGTGCCCTTGTCCATCATATCAGATAGAGGTACTCAATTTACCTCCCAGTTCTGGAGGTCATTCCAAAAGGGACTTGGTACTCAAGTTAAGCTTAGTACAACATTTAACCAGCAAATAGACGGTCAGGCTGAACGGACCATTCAGACTCTTGAGGATATGTTGAGAGCATGTGCGAGTGATTTCAAGGGTAGTTGGGATGATCATTTACCTCTCATCGAATTTGCATATACAACAGTTACCATTCCAGCATTCAGATGGCTCCATTTGAGGCTCTTTATGGGCGAAGGTGTAGATCGCTAATTGGTTGGTTCAAAGTCGGTGAAGCTATGTTGAAAGGACCGAATTGAGGATATGGAGAAGGTTCATCTTATAAGAGAAAGGTTGAAAATAGCTCAATGTCGTCAAAAGTGCTATACGGATGTGAGCAGGAGAGAGTTGGAGTTTGAAGTGGATGATTGGGTGTTTTTAAAGGTGTCTCCCATGAAGGCAGTGATGAGGTTTGGAAAGAAGGGGAAACTTAGTCCCTGTTATGCTGGCCCGTAATGGATTGTGAGACGTGTTAGCAAGGTGGCTTATGAGTTGGAACTGCCCTCAGAATTGGCTTCAATACATCCAGTTTTTCATGTATCTCTTTTGAAGAAGTGCATGGGTGATCCGACTTTGGTTGTTCCGGTGGAGAGCATGAGTGTGAAAGGCAGTCTTAGTTATGAAGAGGTTCCAGTTGAGACCTTGATCGTCAATTTCAGAAGCTAAGAAACAAGAAAGTAGCATCAGTAAAGATTTTATGGAGAAATCAGCATGTTGAGGGAGCTATGTGGGAAGCCGAAGCAAATATGATGGCTAAATACCCACATCTATTCCCTTCAAGTTCAGTTCTAGCTTGAGGTATCAGTTTACTCCTTAGTACTCTATTTAGTTTCATGTTCAATTTATGTGTCCCAGTTTCTTTCATGTCAATGGATGTTTGTGCGATTCATGAATTCAGTTCAATTATGTATTTCAGTCTGAATTCAGTCACTATGTTAGTTTTCATCTTTAAACGTTGAGTATTTGAGATGATAGATTTCTCTCTAGTGATTAAGTGTGTTTACCCCATATTTGAGGACGAATGTTCACAAGGGGGGGGGATATTGTAATACCCCAGAAGCCTATGACCTAGACTAGGGAATTTGAAATGAAAACAGAAAAAATATCTGAGATTTTTACTTAGAACGACTTGTGGTACGAGTCCTGGGAATGAGTAAAAAATCATTGGTGGGAGTCATGAAAATTTGTTGGGTGTGAAGGTCTGGACTAACGAGTCATGGTACGACTTATTGGTTGTGTGACGACCCATCATCATGAGTCGCGGTTAGTAGCTGAAGAAGTAGGGGTCTGAAGTAACGAATCAAGGTACGACCTGTAGGATGAGGTAATGGGCCGTAGGATGGAGTCATTGTTTGTCACCGAAGTACCAGGGTTGCATGGTACAAGTCATAGTACGACTCATTGTGAGGAACAATGAGTCATGGTAACTGCCTGTAGGAAGGAACATGTGATTCTCCCATTCGTGGTAATGGATGGAACCCGTGACTCGTTGGATGAAGGTATGAATTGTGGTGTGACTCATGGAAAAGTCTAGAATGCAAGGTTCATCAGAGGCAGTAATGGCTGATAACCACAAGTCATTGTAAGGATGTACCACTCGTGGTATAAGTTGTGGTCACTAGCAGGTGTTAAATTTTCAGATTTTTCATTAAGGGTAAATTCATAATTTCTAAGCTCCTAAGTCCTAAACTATGTCATTTTAAGTTCAATTAGAAGGGTTTTAAGGGTGCTTAACTTATCATAAGCCTTACCATTCCATGCATGCAAGTTTAGAGTTCTTCCTTGGAGATTAAGCTTGAGAAATTCCCCAATTCCTTCTTCAATTCCTTTGGGCTTTTAAAGAAGAGTGTAAATCAGATTTACTCGGGTATTGTTATACCCCATAAAATTCCCAACATGTAGATGGCCTATTCGCGTGTTGGTTAAGAGTATTTGAAAGCCATACATGCTAGAAAAAGGCCCGGGGAAAGACCGGACGAGGAACCTGTCGAACCATCGCGGAAGGAGCCGGGGCAGAGCCACTCCGCGATGGCAACGTGTCACAGAGGTGGAGCCTCCGCGTTGGCTCCGTGACATGTTGGCTCTGTCCAGGACCAAGTATATAAACCCCTCACTTCGGTTTATTTCATACAATTCTTATAATTTCCAGAAAAAAACGTAGGGGAACAGGGGAGAACAAAGATTCCTTAGCAATATTCATCCAATTACGCCGTCAAACGCAGTCCAAACTCAAATTAACTCCAGATACCGAGGTATTAAGCAATGAGGAGCATTCCTACGGATTTAGTTTCGCAAAATTTGGCCGGCGAATCGTCGTGCTACAGAACTAAGGTAAGTGGAATCGCTTCGAATTAGTGTCAATATACTCCTATCTCTAAAGTGTGTATTTCTCCCATCTGGACTTTCGAGAAATAGCGAGTTTCCGACCGTTTTTCAATAATCCAAAGTTTGGGCTATATATATATCGAAAGTGACGTTTTCTTTCAGAATATTGGTGTATTTAGTTCTAATTGACATATATGTAAATGCAGTTGGCAGAAACAGCTGGAGTACTGATCGAGCTTCGTCCGTTAGTCGGATAAACCGAATTAAGGTATGTAAAGCTATTCTTTCGACAAGCCAAGAAGTACAGTCTAGAAAATAAATATAATAAAGGCTATTAACAGATACCCAGCGTATAGGAGCGATTTCAATACAATTTCCAGCAAGCATGCTAATATATCAATACGTATCATGCGATAATCAAAATAACGGATAGTCAGATGATTTCAGATAGTAATGTGGTATCCGCTAGTAGCTCAGCATGTTCTTATGTAATACCCAGAATGGAAGTTGTAAAAGCAGTATAATGAATTAACAAGATTACAGATAGTATGTATTACATTTGTTGAGACTGTATCCGGTAAGAGATGGCTCATTTTATATTATTG
Organism: Datura wrightii; assembly: GCA_035772735.1. Classification (NCBI taxonomy): domain Eukaryota; kingdom Viridiplantae; phylum Streptophyta; class Magnoliopsida; order Solanales; family Solanaceae; genus Datura; species Datura wrightii. The sequence continues at coordinate 84,668,435 of JASDFA010000006.1, read as the reverse complement.
AGCTATATCCAGTTATAGATGGTATGTTCTATGTTATTGAGTTATATGCATATATAATCAGATCAGTAATCAGATATAGAAATAGCTTCAGACACCGATATAGCTCTAGATACAGATATAGCTCCAGAAAAAGATATGGCTCTAGAAACTGATATAGCTTCAGATCACGGATAACAATAATCAGATAAGTAGATAAAGGCCAGGTACCAGTTAGCCCAGCAATCAGAAACCATGCAAAATAGAATATAGCATCAGTTGTTTAATACGGACTGGCCTTGAAATAAAAGAAGAGAATATGATTAGTATTTTTTTCATTTGAGCATGCTTGCTGTGTATGTGTTTTGCATGTTGAGACTTGTTATGGCATGTGGGCACCCTTTAGCTTTCCTGCCGCCCCTGGGTTATAGTTGTGTTGATACTAGATTCAGATACCGCCCCCAGATGGGTAATGCCGTCCGCCTAGAGGACGATGATGGCTGACCACCATAATAATATGGTCGAGATTACCCTACTTGCAGGGGCAGTTCAGTTCACTCTGCGCAGAGCCAGATTACCCTATTTACAGGGGCAGACTACTCTGTGTGCGCTTGTGGTAGGGGGCAGTTTCAGATACAGATTTTTATAAAATTACCCTGTTGCATGTTTACACCCAGGGGCAGTTTCAGTCACATATATAGCAGCAGATTACCCCGTTGAGCACTTGCGCCCAGAGGCAGGAGTCTCCGGACTTAGAGACAGTTCATTGTCAGCGGCCAAGTCCTGAGCTACGTACCCAAGGGGGCCGATAGGAGGAGCTCACAGTTATCAGATGAGTGGAGTGATTTATTTTTGGTTAGTTTAGACCCGGGTAGGGGTAAATAGATTGTTCTGTTGGTTGGCACCTTTCGGCTTATGGGGGTCGGTCCGGTATTGTGTGTATTTATATGTATATCTATATGTGCTATTAGATACTGATAGACATTAGGACGGCACGTCGTCAGGTACGCCCAGTTTAGTTACAGAATAGGTAAACTCTCCCCAGTTATCCTCAGCCAGATAGACTCAACTACTTACTGCTTATATGTAATGTTATTGTTGTTACCCATTTCAGTTGTATATTTCAGTTTGCTTTACATGCTCGGTACCTGTGGTACTAACGCCCATGGGGGCGCTGCATTGCTTGCCTATAGCTACTCACAAACGAGGGGTCGATCCCTCATGATCCTAGCCAGCGCAGAGTCATCAGCTCTTGTCATCCGGAGCTTGATATTCGAGGTGTATTTCATTTTCTTTTGTGGTATAGTACGGGTAGGTCGGGGCCCTGTCCCGACCATCTTATCAGTATTCCTAGAGGCTTGCAGTCTGCATATATTTCCCTGTGGTTAGTTGTGCTGGCCGTGTGAGGCCGTGCATCTTGTTTAGCTGTTTAGCATTGTTGATTATGTTTGTCGTGTGGGGCCATAGCCTGATAGTAGTGGTGACCTTGCCGGTCACGTAGTTATTCAGTATTCTATTGTTGATTACAGATAACTAGACAGCATGGTGGCCTTGTCGGCCCGCATAGGTTTCCCCCTTTGTAAGTAGGTTTCTGGTTAGCTGGAGTTTTATACAGGTGGCTATAGGCCCAGTCGGCCGGAGGCTGTGTCTGCAGCCGTTATATAGCCCGTTGATTCCTTGAATCTGAGTTAGAGCCAGCTAGGCACCAGATGTGCTTAGGCTTAGTAGTCTAGCAATTCAGGTCCTAATAGGGCACAAGGTGCTAGTCATACCCCCTAAGGCGGGGCATGACAAACTTGGTATCAGAGCAGGTCGTGTCCCAGGGAGTCTGCAAGCCGTGCTAAGTAGAGTCTTGTCTATGGATGTGTTGTGCACCACATACTATAGGCAGGAGGCTGCGAGGCATGATAGGATGGTTACTCTTCTTTCTCATTCAGTCGTGCTATAGAGCGGTACAATATAGGGTTGGAACCCTAAAACTTATCATATTCTTTGTCTACAGATAAGAATGGCAGACCAGCGTCACCCTACCATCGGCAAAAGAATAAACACAGCAGCAAGAGAAGGCACCAGCAGGATGCCTCACTTACAGCCAGATTTAGCCCGATCTGAGGGAGATACGGAGGTGTCATCTCGACCCTCCCAGCAGTCTCCGCCTCGCCAGACACCATTTGAGGCAGCACCGCCTCGCACAGCTCCTGCACCCACTCTATCTGATCAGGAGCTACGTAGTGTGGTGGTTATGTTAACCCAGATGCTAGCTACTCAATGTCAGCCAGTACCACCTGCAGCAGCAGAATCTCTAGGTGGGCCAGGTAGTTCCAGGGTTAGAGAATTCATGGCATTGGACCCCCTCAGTTTACAGGGTAAGATTCAGCGGAGGACCCTCAGGACTTTCTGGACCAGATGTAGAGAATCTTTAGAGTCATGCAGGTAACCCCAGCAGAATTAGTGGAATTAGCAGTGTTCCAGTTGAGGGATATTGTTGTTTTGTGGTACGAAAGTTGGGAGAGATCTCGGGGAAGAGATGCAGCCCCTCCTACTTGGTCCAGCTTCTCAGAGGCCTTCCTGGACCACTACTTGCCCCTGGAGGTCAAACAGGCCCGGATGGACCAGTTTTTACACTTAGAGCAGGGGGCCAGGAGCGTCCGTGAGTATTCTTTACAGTTCGACTCCCTAGCCCGCTATGCTCCAGCTTTTGTGGACACCATGTTGTCCAGAGTCCATCGCTTTATTATGGGCCTGAATTTAGATTACCTAGAGACGTGCATGACGGCTACTCTGAGAGAGGACATGGACATAGCCAGGGTACAGGACTTCGCACAGACAATTGAGGGCCTGAGACAGCGGCAGTGGGGCCACAGGCAGGCGACTTCAGAGCAACGCCGTAGAAACAGACCCGCTGAGATTCATGGGGAAATCCCTAGGGGGCCGAGACCACGGTTTTCAGATAGGCCACCCAGATCTTTACCTCCGGTACGACAGCATAGAGGCAGATTTGTTCACCGGAGTCAGTCAGAGCCTGATAGCAGTTTACGGAGAGTAGCATCACCTCAGCAGCAGAGGACAGAACAGAGTAGGTTTGCATCTACCCCTTGTCCTATATGCCACCGACCCCATTCTAAAGCCTACAGGCAAGGCTTCTCAGGGTGCTATTACTGCGGACAGGAAGGGCATTTAATAAGGGATTGTCCGGCTAGAGGACAGGGTAGCCAGGATAGTCTGGATAAGGCATCAGCAGGGCCACGAGCTCCAGCAGCCTCAGCAGGGCGCAGACCCTCAGGTTCAGCAAGTAGGGGCCAAGGTAGATCAGGAACCTCTAGCTCTGGTGCAGGCCTCAACCTTACCTATGCATTACCCGGGAGGCAGGATTCAGAGGAATCTCCCGACATGGTCACAGGTATATTGATTATCTTCTCATACCCTATTTATGTATTAATTGATCTAGGGTCTACCCTGTCATATATTACCCCATTTTTGGCTCGAAAGTTTAATGTCGTACCAGAGTTATTACAACAGTCCTTTTCAGTATATACACCGGTCGGTGACTCGATTACAACTAGAAGAGTTTACCGAGGGTGTATGGTAGAGGTTGTTGATCGCCAGACCACAGTAGACTTAATAGAACTTCAGATGGTCGACTTCGATGCCATTATGGGTATGGACTGGTTAGTGCCATGCTATGCCAACTTAGAATGCTGGACCAAGACGGTCCGATTTCACTTTTCAGGGGAAGCAGTGCGAGAGTGGAAAGGGAGCACCGCTACGCCAAAAGGTAGGTTTATTTCCTACCTTCAGGCGAGAAAATTAATAGCAAAGGGATGTATTTACCACCTAGTTAGAGTCCAGGATGTTCGGGTGGAACCTCCGACTCTTCAGTCTGTTCCAGTGGTCAGTGAATTCCCTGACGTATTTCCAGATGAGTTGCCTGGTATCCCTCCCGAAAGGGAGATAGATTTTGCAGTTGACTTGTTGCCAGGGACTCAACCTATATCCATTCCCCCGTATCGCATGGCACCAGTTGAGCTTAGAGATTTGAAAGAGCAGTTAAAAGATTTGCTTGACAAAGGCTTTATCAGGCCTAGTACTTCCTCATGGGGTGCGCCAGTTCTATTTGTAAGAAAGAAAGATGGCTCACTCCGTATGTGTATAGACTACCGGCAGCTGAATAAGCTAACAGTTAAAAACAAATACCTACTCCCTAGAATAGATGATTTGTTTGACTAGTTGCAGGGGGCCAGATGTTTCTCTAAGATAGATTTGAGGTCCGGATACCACCATGTCTGAGTTCGTGAGGGGGACATTCCAAAGACTGCTTTCAGGACCAGATATGGGCACTTTGAATTTCTAGTCATGTATTTTGGGTTGACGAATGCTCCCGCAGTGTTTATGGACCTGATGAATAACATATTCAGACCGTATTTGGATCTGTTCGTGATAGTATTTATCGATGATATTCTGGTATATTCTCGTTCAAAGATAGATCACCTGAACCATTTACGAACAGTACTCCAGATCCTTAGAGACCGTCAGCTGTACGCCAAGTTTTCCAAGTGTGAGTTCTGGCTGAACTCAGTTGCCGTTTTGGGGCATATTGTGTCGGATGCTGGTATACAGGTGGACACACAGAAGATAGAGGCGGTCAAGACATGGCCCAGACCTACCACTCCGACCGAGGTCCGCAGTTTCCTGGGTTTAGCAGGGTATTACCGGAGATTTATAGAAGGATTCTCCACTATAGCAGCACCTCTGACAAAGCTGACACAGAAAATAGCGAAATTTCAGTGGACGGAGGCATATGAGCAGAGTTTTCAAGAATTGAAACACAGATTGACCTCCGCCCCAGTACTAGCATTGCCAGAGGGAACAGACGGGTATGCGGTGTATTGCGATGCCTCAGGCATTGGACTGGGTTGTGTGCTGATGCAGCATGGAAAGGTAACTGCTTATGCTTCCAGACAGCTGAGGAAGCATGAAAAGAACTATCCAACCCATGACCTGGAACTGGCTGCAGTGATCCACGCTCTGAAAATCTGGAGGCATTATCTGTATGGCGTTCATGTAGACATTTTTACAGATCATAAAAGCCTGCAGTACATTTTCACACAGAGGGAGTTAAATCTGCGGTAGTGTCATTGGTTAGAATTGCTGAAAGATTATGACGTAAATATTCTCTACCACCTAGGGAGAGCTAATGTTGTAGCAGATGCCCTCAGTCGTAAGTCAATGGGGAGTTTAGCGTATTTGCGACCCGAGAAGCAGGAGTTAGCCAAGGAAATTCATCAGTTAGTTGGTTTATCCGTTAGAGTAGTAGAAACAGAAAATAATAGAGCGGTGATTCAGAACTCTGCTGTGTCATCGTTAGTTACAGAGTTAAAAGAATGGCAGTACGAGGACCCTGACTTAGTCCAGCTCAGAGATAGGGTTCAGAAAGGTAAGGAGCCAGATTTCCAAGTGACTGAGAATGAAGTGCTACGTTGTAAGGACCGCCTATGTGTCCCGAATGTTTCAGGGCTTCGCCAGCAGATCATGCATGAGGTACATTACGCTCGCTATTCTCTCCATCCATGAGCAACAAAAATGTACCACGACATCAGAGACATCTACTAGTGGCCAGGTATGAAAGCTGAAATAGCTGAATTTGTATCTAGATGTCCTAACTGCCAGTAGGTGAAAGCAGAACACCAGAAATCGGGTGGTCTAACGCAGGATATAGCTGTGCCCTTGTGGAAGTGGGAAGCGATAAATATGGATTTTGTAACAGGGTTACCCCGTACCAGATGCAGAAATGATTCTATTTGGGTAATCGTTGACAGATTAACAAAATCAACCCATTTCCTGCCAGTATGAACTACATTCTCTACTGAGGATTATGCTGAATTGTATATCAGAGAGATAGTTAGATTGCACGGTGTTCCGGTGTCTATTATCTCGGATAGAGGAGCACAACAGCGAGATTCTGGCAGTCGTTCCAGAGAGGCCTGGGGACACAGATTAACTTAAGTACAACCTTTCATCCTCAGACAGACAGGCCAGCAGAACGAACTATCCAGATGCTCGAAGATATGTTACGAGCATGTGTACTAGATTTTGGGGGTAGCTGGGATGAGCATTTGCCGTTGATTGAATTTGCCTATAATAACAGTTATCATTCAGCTATCTAGATAGCGCCCTTTGTAGCATTATACGGGCGAAAATGTAGATCACCTGTTGGTTGGTTTGAAGTGGGGCTAACAGCGCTGATTGGGCCGGATATTATTCATCAGTCAGAAGAGGCGGTGAAGTTTATCAAAGAATGCCTACTGACTGCTCAGAGCCGCCAGAAGTCTTATGCAAATATGCGGCGCAGAAATCTAGAATTTGTAGTGGATGGCTGGGTATATTTGAAAGTGTCTCCGATTAAAGGGGTGATGAGATTTGGCAAGAAAGGAAAGCTTAGCCCGAGGTTCATTGGGCCATATCAGATTCGGCGGAGAATAGGACGAGTTGCATACGAGCTGAACTTGCCTCCAGAATTAGCGTCTGTTCACTCAGTATTCCATGTATCTATATTGAGGAAGTTCGTAGGAGACCCTTCCACAGTTGTTCCAATTCAGGATGTCCAAGTCACAGAAGCGTTAGCATATGAAGAGGTTCCAATAGCTATACTAGACAGATAGATCCGTAATATAAGAACGAAAGATGTTGCTTCAGTCAAAGTATTGTGGCGTAACAGGAACTGAGAAGAGTGACCTGGGAAGCCGAGGAGGACATGAAAGCCAGATATCCCCACTTATTCCAGACATAGGCAAATAGGAGGTATGTTAGAACTGTTTTTCCTTATGAATGCTAATACTTCATATATGAAAGCAGGCGATTGATTATAGACAGTTATATATGAATATTATTATATCGTGTGGAGTACCTGTATTGGGCTTTTCAGCTTTTCATGAATTTTGGGATAGTCAATATTATAGGGGAAACTCTGCCAATATTTTTCTAGAAACAAGTTAAGTAAGTTGAGAAGTACTCTAGATAGAAGTTTACATTAGAGGATGAATGTTCTTAAGGGGGAGAATGTTACACCCCATAAAATTCCCAACACGTAGATGGCCTATTCACGTGTTGGTTAAGAGTATTTGAAAGCCATACATGCTAGAAAAAGGCCCGGGGAAAGACCGGATGAGGAACCTGTCGAACCATCGCGGAAGGAGCCGGGCAGAGCCCCTCCGCGATGGCAACGTGTCACGGAGGTGGAGCCTCCGGAAGGAGCCGGGCAGAGCCCCTCCGCGATGGCAACGTGTCACGGAGGTGGAGCCTCCGCGTTGGCTCCGTGACACGTTGGCCCTGTCCAAGACCAAGTTTATAAACCCCTCACTTCGATTTATTTCATAAAATTCTTATAATTTCCAGAAGAAAACGTAGGGGAACAGGGGAGAACGAAGATTCCTTACCAATATTCATCCGATTACGCCACCAAACGTGGTCCAAACTCAAATTAACTCCAGATACCGAGGTATTAAGCAGTGAGGAGCATTCCTACGGATTTAGTTTCGCAAAATTCGGCCGGCGATTCGTCGTGCTACCGAACTAAGGTAAGTGGAATCTCTCCAAATTAGTGTCAATATACTCCTGTCTCTAAAGTGTGTATTTCTCCCTTCTGGACTTTTGAGAAATAGCGAGTTTCCGACCATTTTTTGATAAGCCAAAGTTTAGGCTATATATATATCGAAAGTGATGTTTTCTTTCAGAATATTGGTGTAATTAGTTCTAATTGACATATATGTAAATGCAGTTGGGAGAAACAGCTGGAGTACTGATCGAGCTTCGTCCGTTGGTCGGATAAACCGATATTAAGGTATGTAAAGTTATTCTTTCGGCAAGCCAGGAAGTACAGTCTAGAAAATAAATAGAATAAAGGCTATTAATAGATACCCAGCATACAGGAACGATTTCAGTACAATTTCCAGCAAGCATGCTAGTATATCGTTACGTATCATGCGATAATCAGAATAACGGATAGTCAGATGATTTCAAATAGTAATGTGCTATCTGCTAGTAGCTCAGCATTTTCTTATGTAATACCTAGAATGGAAGTTGTAAAAGCAGTATAATGAATTAGAAAGATTACAGATAGTATGTATTACATTTATTGAGACTGTATCCGGTAAGAGATGGCACATTTTATGTTATTGAGCTATATCCAGTTATAGATGGTATGTTCTATGTTATTGAGTTATATCTAGATATAATCAGATCAGTAATCAGAAATAGAAATAGCTTCAGACACCGATATAGCTCTAGATACAGATATAGCTCCAGAAACAGATATGGCTCTAGAAACTGATATAGCTTCAGATCACGGATAACAATAATCTTATAAACAGATAAAGGCCAGGTAGTAGTTAGTCCAGCAATCAGAAACAGTGCAAAACAGAATATAGCATCAGTTGTTTAATACGGACTGGCCTTGAAATAAAAGAAAAGAATATGATTAGTAGTTTTTTCATTTGAGCATGCTTGCTATGTATGTGTTTTGCATGTTGAGACTTGTTATAGCATGTGGGCACCCTTTAGCATCCCCGCCGCCCTTGGGTTATAGCTGTGTCGATACTAGATTCAGATACCGCCCCCTGTTGGGCGATGCCGTCCGCCTAGAGGACGATGATGGATGACCACCATAATAATATGGTCTAGATTACCCTGCTTGCAGGGGCAGTTTAGTTCACTCTACGCAGAGCCAGATTACCCTATTTACAGGGGCAAACTACTCTGTGTGCGCTTGTGGCCGGGGGCAGTTTCAGATACAGTATAAAATTACCTTGTTGCGTGTTTACACCCAGGGGCGGTTTCAGTCACAGATACAGCAGCAGATTACCCCGTTGAGCGCTTGCGCCCAGAGGCAGGAGTCTCTGGACTCAGACACAGTTCATTGTCAGAGGCCAAGGCCTGAGCTATGTACCCAAGGGGGCCGGTAGGAGGAGCTCATAGTTATCAGATGAGTGGAGTGACTTATTTTTGGTTGGTTTAGACCCAGGTAGGATGAATATATTGTTCTGTTGGTTGGCACCTTCCGTCTTATGGGGGTCGGTCAGGTATTGTGTGTATTTATATGTATATCTATATGTGCTATTAGATACTGATAGACAGTAGGATGGCACATCGTCAGGTACACCCAGTTTAGTTACAGAATAGGTAAACTCTCCCCAGTTATCCTCAGTTAGATAGACTCAGCTACTTCCTGCTTATATGTCATGTTATTGTTGTTACCCATTTCAGTTGTATATTTCAGTTTGCTTTACATGCTCGGTACCTATGGTACTGACACCCGTGGGGGTGCTGCATTGCTTGCCTGCAGGTACTCATAGACGAGGAGCCGATCCCTCATGATCCTAGCCAACGTAGAGTCATCAGCTCCTGTCATCTGGAGCTTGATATTCAGAGGTGTATTTCATTTTCTTTTGTTGTATAGTACGGGTAGGTCGGGGCCCTGTCCCGACCATCTTATCAGTATTTCTAGAGGCTTGCAGTCTGTATATATTTCCCTGTGGTTAGTTGTGCTGGCCGTGTGAGGCCGTGCGTCTTGTTTAGCTGTTTAGCATTGTTGATTATGTTTGTCGTGTGGGCCCATAGCCTGATAGTAGAGGTGACCTTGCCGGTCACGTAGTTATTCAGTATTCTATTGTTGAGTTACAGATAACTAGACAGCATGGTGGCCTTGTCGGCCCGCATAGGTTTCCCCCTTTGTAAGTTGGTTTCTGGTTAGCTGGAGTTTTATACAGGTGGCTATAGGCCCTGTTGGCTGGAGGCTGTGTTTACAGCCGTTATATATCCCGTTGATTCCTTGAATCTGAGTTAGAGTCAGCCAGGCACCAGATGGGCTTAGGCTCAGTAGTCTAGCAGTTCAGGTCCTAATAGGGCACCAGGTGCCAGTCATACCCCCAAGGCGGGGCGTGACAGGTATATAGGGTTGTGAATGAGAGTTTCTCTTCACTCTCATGCCCCAATTCCTCTCTATGTTCATGAATTCAAGTTTTAAGCTAGATTTGATGATCTTACGGGGTTTTAAGGACAAATTTGTGGAATTCTCTTTGATTTGATTATGGGTCATTTCCCTTCATGTTCTAAGTGTTATTTTAATATCTATCGGAAGTTTTTATATTTAAATTGGTTATTTATTTTATTATTTCAAATCTCAATCAATCTATGCCCAAGTATGCAAGGTCTCTTGAAAAGTCTAGTTGTGATCCTATTATGATTAATGATCTTACTAAGCCTAAATTATGATTTATAATTCATGTTATGATTTCTCTTCAAGTACTCTTCATGGATTTATGAATATCAAGTATATAGATTTTCACAAATATGCATGTTCTTCATGATTTATTAATTAATGATTTTGGCTGACTCACGAGCCTTATTTCATGGCTAGTTCGCGTATTTCAAGCATGCTTATGATTATCATGATTAAAACTAGCCCATGAATCTCATTTATGTTTTCCCTACTATGATATGAGCACTATATTGTTTTAAGAGTAATATTTAACACCGAGTAGACTCGAGGTCCTAGCATACCCTGAGTCTCAGAAATACGTGCCAACGTAGCCATGATGAGATCTCCCTTGAGATTGTTCCCTTTGCCCGTATGAGCTTTTCATGAGTGATTTCATGCCTTTTTCATGGTTCTACCATTTTCAAGGTACAAAAACCCTCCCCACTAGGGGTTTATAGGTCAGACTCCATATGTGCTCATATGGCGTATGTCGGTTATAAGAATCTCCCACTATTCCTCATGATTTATACATTGTCATGATTATGTTGCTTTGGCTCAAGTTATGTTTTATTAGTTTTCTCTTATGATTATGATTATGACTCGATTATGAACGGTTTGAAAACCATGAGCCCTTATATTTATATTATTATACTTATGTTTATATTGTCCTACTCATATGAACTCTTAAGAAGAATCCCAAAGAATATATGAGCGCAATCTCCTTGCATAGTGGTAAGGAACTCAGTGAGGCTTTCCCCAGAGAAAAGAAGGTTGTGATGAGCAGATGAAAAGTCCAAGAATGTGATCCGGGAATCAAGCAACTCACAACCAAAAGTCATAGTAGCTAGACCACCGTCCCCATTCCCATAGCGATTTAAAAATCAAAAGGAGGATACATCTTGCAAGAAGTTTCTTAATTTGTTGAAGAAAGCACATGTGAACATTCCTTTGATGGAGCTTTTGCAGGAAGTTCTAAAATATGATAAGTAACTTAAGAACATTTTGGCAAACAAGAGGCAGTTAACAGAGTTTGAGACTATGGCTCTTACAAAAGAGTGTAGTTCTTAGGTCCAGAATAAACTTTCAAAAAATCTTAAGGACCCGAAGAGCTTCACTTTTACAATTATAATTGGAGATAAGAAAGTTGGTTCAGCCTTATGCAATGTGGGTGATAGCATCAATTTAATGCATGCATCCCTGTTCAAAACTTTGGGATTAAGTGAACCTCATCCAACCACAATGACTCTGCAGCTTGTAGACCGATCTCTAGCCTATCTTGATGGGATAATACATGACTTCTTGATAAAGGTGGGGCCTTTCATTTTTTCGGTGGACTTCATAATACTAGATTACGAAGTTGATGCAGTAGTTCCCCTTATTTTGGGGAAAATATTTCTAGCCACCATGGATGCCATCATAAAAGTAAAGAGGGGCAAGATGTCTATGAAGGTGGATGGTCAAGAAGCAACTTTTGAAGTATTTAGATCAACAAGTGTGCCTCCTCATTATGAGGACTTCACAATTAAGCCGACAGTTGAACCTGGAGGATGTAATCAGTTGATTGAGCAACGTAAGTTGTAGGAAAGTTCTTTGAATTGTAAGTTTGATCACTATTTAACACAAATGAATGAGCGACGGGGACCATAATTGTGCCATGACATTAAATCAGGCACCGCATGGGAGGCAACCCATGAATGTCGTGCCACGACTATAACTAAGGCTCTTGGTAGGAGGCAACCCTTCATTCTAACATTTTTACATTTTTTCTTTGTTTTGTAGGGACGAACAGAGCTTCGGAGGCAGAAAGAGCTAGGAAAATGAGTTGAAAAAGTTTAAGTCTGGGGTGAGATACTAGTGGTAAGGTGTTAAACTCTAGAAAAAAATTTCTGACAATTGGTGCTATGGGTGGTACACCACGCCAACCCCCGTTCCCAATGAAAATGTTTTTCTAAGTCTGTGGTGAGACAGAGGAGGTGGCGCTCCACATGTCTTTTGGACAAAAAGTTTTGGTAAATTTGGGTCAATTTTGACACAAAGACCTTAAAATTACCATAATCCTAGGCCCTACACCTTTATTTAATTTCTCATTCGTCCTTTTCCTTCAAAAACTTGAAAAACAGAAAAGGCAAAAACTCTCTCTCCTTCCTCTCTTAAGTCGTAACTCCCCTTTCCCCTCTCACTTCCATTTTTGTCTTCTTCAAGCCTTGATGAAGCTCATCTTCTCAATTCAAGTATGTATTTTCCTTCTCTTGTTTAGGTAATGTTGAAAACATGCTCCCCCACCCTTCTTCCCCAAGATTCAAGACTTAAATCACCATTGTTGGTGAAAAGATTAAATTTGATATTTTAAGTTTCATGAGATTTAATGTCTAAATTTCTTCCATGATAATGTGTATCCTTGATTGGGTTAACTTATTTTTTGTTGAATATTATGATTTGAATTTATGGGGATGATGGGGATGGTGAATTTAATTTATGAATTTGGTGGATAGATGCATTAATTTTAGAGAGAAAGTACATGGGTATTGAATGCTTGAATTTAAATAATGCTTGAGTGGTTGAAATTCATGTTAGTTCATGATGGATGGTAGTAAATTATTTGTTGGGTTGTTGAATGAGTTGAATAATGCTACCTCTATGTTTGAATTTCCTGAATTAAGAATTAAAGGAGCGAAAGTGAGGGGATGGCCAAATTGAGGCATTCTTGAAGAGTTTAGTATGAGAGGGGAGTTGAAAAGAATTCATGAACTTGGTTGAAATTAGAATTTGTGAATGAATTAATGTTGTGAGGTTGGATGATGATGGAAGAAGTCTTAAGTACCCGATTGGACAAAGTCTCACCATTATGTTAGCGAATTAAGTGCAGTCAAATATTTACCTATAAACACTTAATTGGAGATTTTTCAAACAATTTCATATTATTGTAAATATTTCATTATGACTTCTTATAAATTTTATGCTATTTTTCTCTATAAGGGGCTAAATCTCTTGAAGCTAGAGTTGGGAACCATGATGGATTAACGAAAGTAGGCAAAATAAAATAGTGATAAATTGAATAGTTAATTGAGTGGATTGTTATTCTCTTTATTTTAATGAGTTTTAGCAGTTTCAAACATTGAAACGTGTCTATAACATCAACTTGTTTGACCAAAGAGGTTGTAGTTAGGAAGAGAGAATAACAATGTGAATTTGAGGCTACAACCCTCATCTAATTAACTTGAGCTCTAACCAAGGATAGTTAGTCCAAGACTTATGGCGAGGGGAAAATATACACATCTAAGGTTTGAGAGGATCTAAGTGAAATTCATCTATATGGGTCAAGAGATGTTAGGTGAACTTAATCACCAGTCTTACACAAAAAATCACCAGAATAGATCACTAATAAAATAAGCCTACAAGGTTATGAAATAACGGAGAACACAATCCTAGTTTTTTCTCATTAATTTGATAATAACTCAATCATTATATAGAATTACGTTTTCTTTTAATTGCAACCCCCCCATCTAAAATATTAACTATCGATTGATTTACTCATCATTAATATATTATTTCTTTCCTATTCCATGTGGGATCGACCTCAACCTAGTTGGATTACTATATTTAAAAGACCGCTTTATACTTTATTGCGAGGTTTAACTTGCGCATGATCAAATTTTGGCGCCATTGCCGGGGAATATGGTGTTGAAATAATTAATTGGTGTTTAAATTCGTCTTGTAGTCTTTATTTCGTAATTTATGTTTTTATTTTCTTTTCGATTTGTCATAGGTTAGCATCGCAAACCCTTATGGCGCAGCTTAATCTCCCACCGAGGAGATGACTGAAACGCAGCTAGCGAAAAGCTGTGCCACAGGCAGAAGAAGCTCAACTAATGATGCAGCTAGGAGAGCTAAAGCTGCACGATTTTCTACCACCTTAGCAGAGAGGAACAAAAAAAACCCTCATCATCATGGGCATAATGATGTATGGAATGTGCTCTTCGATGGGGAGTATGAGCAAGAAAAAATTTATTACACTGGAGCTGTTGTTCCACCCCCTTTGCCAGCTAATGCTAAATTCAATGTCAAAAGTAAATTGATGCAATTGCTGAGAATGAAGGGGTTTTTCAATGGTTTGCAAGGTGAAGATCCAAACCAGCACCTGATAAATTTTGCTGGGATCTGCAATGCCTACAAACTGTCATGGGTTTCCCAACAAGCCATTAGACTCAGGTTCTTCCCTTTATCACTAGCAGGGGAAGCTACTTTGTGGTTGAATGAACATCTAGACGACTCTATTACTATGTGGGCTGAGTTGATTGTAGATTTTTTGGAGAGATTATCCCACCCTCACAAATGATTCATGTCACTCCAAGCTGGGACCCTAGATCCAGACATGGGACCTAAAATCATGAATGGCTCCAAGATAACCCATGGAATGTATAGCAACTCAAGAACATAAATTTAAAGCTGAAAGCTTAAACTTAAACATGAATATGTGAAAGTATACATAGCATAAAATAGAACACAAGAGTAACGTACATAAACAGCTGAGTCAACTAATACATTTTTGTTTGAAAAGCCTCTCGTCATAAATGGATTGATGGGACAAATCCCCAACTAGTCCATTAAGTCTGAAACTAGTATGACATAACAAAACATAGCTAAAAGAATGTGCTCGGAAGATGAGGACTTATCAACACTGGGACTGAACTATACTGAAATAGGAGCAGGGGCTCATGGTGCGGCTGAGTCTGATTTCCCGAACCTATATCAGGAAATGAAATAGCGCAAAGTACGTAGATAGTACTTTGAATGTACTGAGTATGCAAGGTGAGTAAAACATGCTAGTAAAATGATTGTTTGAAAACATGAACATAATTCAAGATAGGACATGGGAGTAAGGACAACACGATAAACATCATATTCTTGAGTAATAATAACCATGAGATATTCATCACAAGCTGAACATAATGACCCAAGGTTTAGGAATAGAAAATCATGTAATGTACCATACTTGAAATCATATATGAGAACTCATAAACTGGTTAATGGGTCAAATATGCTATCAAACATAATATCATAATGTATGAACATAAGTAACTAAAAACATGAGGAATAATGGGAGGACTCATCATAACGACACCATCATGATAGAGCTTACATAATACCTCAACTATCTCGCTCAAGTGGGCAGAGCTGTTCCAAGCTTGCCAAGGAAAGGAATGATGAAATGGCATGATATCACTCATGAGACCCTGTAGGGTTAAACATGAATATATACCTATGGTGGCATGTAGTTCTGAAACTCTAACTCCCCTGCTATCCTTCCACTAGTAATACCATATGCAAGAAACCCCCTTCAACTGATAGGAGGCTAAGTCTGCACTCTCCTCTCCCATCACCCCCATAATATGGGTGATCTTCGGCACCTCCTTAATAAACTCATGTGGGTCCTCACCCACCTTCGACACCAGAAACTCGATTTATCCTGAGAAAATCTAATACTCAAGCTATCGTTGCTGCATTCTCACTTTGGGTAATGTGGGCCACTGCCTGCTAGTTGACCTGAGCGGTCATGGCCTGTGACAATATCTGAAATGCCGCCCTAAACTCAGCATAGGTGACTTGCTTGGGCAAAGGATCTGTCTGAGCTGGTAAGACTGGCTGATGTCCATCACCATTTCCATTGCCATGGACATGCCCATTAAAATTTATACTTCCATTTACTCGGCGTGGGGGCATATATCTATAAATGCGTATAGCATGAGCTAGAGAAATAGAGAGGTACTACATTGCATGACATAGATCATGAAAGAAGGGAAATTTCCTAAAACGTCTTGTAGCCTCTCCTCCATAAGTGTGGCGCGCTTCATACCGATGGAAAATACTCTACTTAACGCAGCTTTTAGACACCCTAGGACACACCTAAACCTAAGGCTCTGATACTAAGTTTTTCAAAGCCCGAGCTAGGATCCCCAATCGAGACACAGGAATTAGAACCACGAATAGCTCCAAGCTAACCCATGGCATGCATAGTAACTCAAGAACATAAATTTAAATCATAAAGCTTAAACTTAAAACATGAATATGTGAAAGTCTAAATAGCATTAAATAGAAGACAAGAGTTACCTATATTAATAGATGAGTCAACTAATACATGTTTGTCTGTAACGCCTCTAGTCATAGATGGACTGATGGGACAACTCCCTAACTAGTCCACTAAGTTTGAAACTAGTATGAAATAACAAAACATATCTAAAAAAATGTCCTCGTAAGATGACGACTCACCAACACTAGGACTGAACTAGCTGAGATAGGAATAGGGGCTAACAATGCGGCTGAGTCTGATCACCCAAACCTGTATCATAAAATGATATAACGCAGAGCACATGGCTAGTACATTGAATGTACTGAGTATGCAAGATGAGTAAAACATGCTAGTAAAATGATACTCTAAAATATGAACATAATTCAACATAGGACATGAGAGTAAGGGCAACATGCTAAACATCATATTATTGAAGTAATCAAAACCATGAGATATTCATCATAAGCTAAACATAATGACCCAATGTTTAGAAATAGAAAATCATGTAGTGTACTATACTTGAAATCATACGTGAGAGCTCTTAAACAGATTAATGGGTCAAATATGCTATAAACCATAATATCATAATGTATGAAAATAAGAAACTGAAAAATAAGGAATAATGGGAGGACTTATCATAACCGACATCATCATGATAGATCTTACATGATGCCCCAACTATCTCGCTCAAGTGGGCAAAGCCATCCCAAGCTTGCAAAGGCAAGGAATGAAGGCATAGCATGATAGCACTCGTGAGACCGTGTAGGGTTAAACATAAATATATACTTACGGTGGAACATAGTTCTGAGACTTGAGGTTTTCCTAAACCTCGAGCCAACTCGATGCTAGACACTACTCCCAAAAACATGCACATGGCTCATAATCAATATCTTGGAACCATACATGAAGTTCATAGGACAATTTAAATCATGATTTACGTGACCATGTTTGAAAATTTGGGAACTAGCCATACAAGAGGGGCCCGTGAGTTGGCCATAGTCATAAAGTTGATAATCGTAAAATTCATGTACAGTTGAGAAAATCCTCATACTTGAAATTCATAAATTCATGAAGGGTTCTTGTAAAAATCATACATCGTGATCATAATGCATAACTTAAAACTTGAGAATTAATATCATAAGAAAATCATGGGATTTACATAGAAAAGGGAATTTAACTCTAGAAATTCCTAATCATGCTTGATAGAAATTTCATGGAAGACTTGGTACAATTACAAGACCCATCCATAAAATCATTGATTTGATCGAGATAGCTAAACCCATAGGAGATTCATGGAAGAATTCCACAATACACAATAAAGCCCTAGAAATGTGAAATTAGGGCATATGGAATGGGAGATCATAATTTCAATTGGAGAATGGGCATGAGGGTGGAAGAACCCCTCATTGAATAAATCCAACATACCTTGATTTACTAATTCTTGACTTATCTTTAAACCCAATAAGAATTTGAGAGGATCAGAGTGAAGAACCCTAGAATGTTCTTGCTAGCCTTCAGAGGTTTTTGATCTTGAATTTAGAGGTTTAGGAGTAAAATGAGAGTCTAGGGTGATTATCCCCATCAAATCACTCCTTTCCAAGCTTAAACTAACATAGTTTAGGACTTAGAAACTTAGAAATTATGAAGATTAATCAAAACTGACACCTTGCATAGCTTCTGAAATCCTCCTAATGAACCCAAACCATGGGTCGTACCTCGCGACAATGGGTCGTTGAACCCATCCTTTGTTACTGCACCAAACTTCCAATTTCTCTACTTCTTTCCACTAGTACACAGAAAGACTCATTTCTTCCTACAATGGGTCGTACCACAACTCCTACTATCCAACCTAGGCATACCATAAATGTGCAATGACTCATGACCATGACCCTTTACAAGGACCTATGAGTCGTATTGTGGCTCAGCATCCCAGACCTTCTTCCGCAGATATGGACCATAGCTTCCAACCATCATTCGTTACTCCAAACCACAATGAGTCATTCTAAGAATATTTTAGATTTTTTCTGCTGAGCATATTTCAAATTTCCAACTTAATCTTAGAAATTTTTGGGGTGTTATAATTCAGGTGAGGGATGAAATAAAAAATTTTAGACAGTTACTTGGGGAAATCTTACATGAGGCATGGCTATGATTTGAAAAGAAGCTCAAGCAAGGTCCTAATCATAGGCTTCTAGAGGAAGTTCTTTTGAAAGTATTTTACAGGTCACTGAGCGCCTCAAATAAAGCTGTAGAAAATGGGATAGAAGAGGGGTCCATGATGGCCCACACTTTTGCAGATGCTAGTGAAATACTGAATAAGATGACCAAGACCAACATAGCACACTAGAGAATCTGAGGCTGCTACAATATACTCTTATATAGGCTTGATAGTTGAGCAGTGGAAGAAGGAAGAAGAACATGACCAAGATATGGCCCATCTCAAGACCTAGTTATAATTGATCACCAAACATCTAACAACACTGAATACACAAAAGGTGCATGTGGTGAATGGTCAAGAGAAAGGGCCTAGGTATGAAGATCACTATCCTGAGGTGGAAGAGGAGGCTAAGTTTGTAAATAATCTTGGGGATATCCGGACCAACATCCAAGGGTCTAACCAAGACTTTTGGTGTCAAGGGTAAGGAAATCAAGGTTGAAACTACTATAGGAACAACAATTATGACAGGTCTGGGATCAAAGATAGGGACAAGGGTGTGTGGAAAAATAGAGATTCCCTAAGAATGAAAAGAATGGAGGTTATGTACCTCTAAGAGCTATAGAGCCTAATGTAAATGACTCTAGTATAGAAAGGTTCGAGGACATAATGAGTCGAATGATGAAAAAGGTTGATTATACTAAGGTAGGAGTCAAAGGGATGAGAGGTGAGCTATCAAGCTTGAGTCAGCTGGTAGACTAACATACGACCTCTATAAATCAATTAGAATATTGGTGAGGCAAATCTTGGCAGCGCTTAATCAAAGACAAAAGGGAACCTTTCTAAGAGATATCATTCCTAACCTTCGAAATAAGGGTCATTGCATGTGATTGTGACTCAAATAGGTATCTTGATGAAGTCTATGTAATCAAGATACCTGCGTGATGTCACGATGTTAAATCAAGTGTTGCTTGGGAGGCAACCCTAGATGTTTTAGTTTTTTATTTTTAGAGGTAATTTTTTTGTTCAAGTATGCAGGAAATAAATCAAAACTACATAATGGATCTGTAGGAACCAGGAAAAGGCTTGAAAGCCACACAGGCCCAACTCCGCGTGAAGCTGCATGATACACAGGCCAGGCTCCACACAAAGAGGCAAGACGCAGTTGTCTGGTGCTTTGGTTAGGGGTTAAAAACCGACACGCAAGTGCACGTGGTCAAACAAGTAATAAAGTGGCTAAGAAACCAAGTATCAAACCAAGGAGACTCTGGATAAGTAAAAATTGCTCATGTATACTATATTCTATCTTACTTCTATATATGCTGACAACAACGTAACCAAAAGTTAAATAATTTTTGTTTATAAATTATATGCTAAAACTATTAACAAATATCTACTTTGAATTGAAACTATGGATATGAGCATGCCAAGGATAAGAACAAGTAATGAACTTGATTATGATCATAATTCGATTATTCTTCTCTTCCAGTTGCTAGCCAAGAACATTAGCCTAGAGATTAAAACTCTCGTATT
Source organism: Datura wrightii (assembly GCA_035772735.1). Lineage (NCBI taxonomy): Eukaryota > Viridiplantae > Streptophyta > Magnoliopsida > Solanales > Solanaceae > Datura > Datura wrightii. Next base: position 84,648,452 of record JASDFA010000006.1, on the reverse strand, counting down.
TAATCTCACTTAAGAATCATAAACCATCCGTCTACATTTCTGTGATTAAATGCAATTTATGACCTAGCAATACAATTCCGGTTCCTAAATTGACTAATACGGCTTTCAAGTATATTTCTATCAGGAAAGCACATCAAAAATCAATTTTCCCAAATCAAGTTAAGAACAATACCCTATTAATTCACAACTTTCCAATTTCGTGCTCTCTCGGGTGAAATCGGACTTTAGATGTACATTAATGTCGGCCACACACCAATGTAGTAGAAACAAGAATTAATAGAACAACATGGAAGAAGAAGATGAAAAACCATAAAATTCAACTATCAAAATGCATCACCATTGTTCATAACCTCAGCAAGGAGGAGAATTAGCCACTCATTTGTGGATTAATCATCCTAAAACAAGTGTTAATCATACAAACAATTGATTGAAAGAAGAAAGAAAGAGAGAAAAACCCTGAGCTTTTTCGTCCCTCAACTGCCTGTAACCCACGTCCTTGCTCCAGCAAGTCTGAATTTATTAAAAATAAGCCTAAGTGTTCTATTTATACTAGTGGGAATTTTTCCCGGAATAACAAGCAACGTGTCACGGAGTGCATCGCGGAGCACTGCCTCCGTGACACGGCGTGGACGCGGACCCTCTCTGGAATTTTAGGGTCCAGGAATAAAGCTTCAACATGGCACGGCGTGCAACGCGGAGGCTTGCCTCCGTGCCACGGAGCTGTCGCGAGGCTCCACTGGAAATTGGCAAATTATTCACCCTCCAGGCAGTGTGCCTCCGCGATGGTAGCGTGACACGGCTCCATCACGGAGCCCCTTTATATTGTGCAGTTCAATGCCTTTTTCGTGCTCGAATCCAAGTCCAACTCCGATATTGTTCCAACATGCATTTTAGCTCCTCGAAATCATATTCTACCTACAAAATAATGCTAATCATGTTGGTTAGTATAAATTCACATTTTATTACAAATTTACATGAAAATGTATACACATTGCACAATAGACAAGGCGAAAATGATACGTTTGAGTATCACTTGGGCATATAAATCTGCCCAAGATCACTTACCCCACACTTAAATCCTTGTTCGTCCTCGAACAACAAATACACAATTCATGCAAATTACATCCCAACCTTCACCACTATGGTGCGACAATTTACGCTACGGTCATACCGATCATTCAATATTGTAAATCATCAAGAAAACATGCATTGTCTTACAATGCAATGCCCTTTAATACATCAAGACTTCCTAGACTTTAAGAATCGACCCTCGATATCGGCAAACTCATGCAAATCAGCTAATCAAGATATCCGACACGAACATCAATCTTTCATCAAGCATGTGCCCTCACAACTCAAGAGAATCTTCCCCTTTTTGCTCATGTGACACACAAACATTCAAGTAGGGGCATGTAAAAATTAATTTCACTCTCTCTCCCAAAAGAATTCACATGCATCATGTCATGACCCATAGGCTTGCCCTTAGTGTATTACTCCACTAATATAAAGAAATGCAATGTAAGATCACGTAGGACTTTAATGGGTTGTAATGGAAGCTATGGAACTAGTATATATTGGATCAGCCAATAATAGTCACTAGCACCCTTAAGCGCCTTTTCAACACATTCCCATCAACTCATGGACATTGTTTCTCTCATTTCTTTTTTTTTTCATCATCCATTTCATGCTGGTTTACTTTCGTATGGCCCATTTCACCAAACACACTTGACACGACAACAAAGGTTTTTCATGCACCTTCATTATCATTTAATTATAGCAAGTGCACCTTCACCCTTCTCTTTTCTTTCCTCACTCTGCTTTTCTTTTCCTTTTCACCATTCTCACTCTTTGACACTTTGGGAAAAATTTTTGTTCTTCTTAAGCGCTTAAGAGTTTTGTATAGACTTTACAGCTAATGAAAAGAAAGAATTAAGCTTAGTTTATACATTTTTGGACAAAAGAAAGAAAGAATCGGCTAAAGGCTCAACGGGCTGACTAGGGTATACAATCACATAAAAAGGTAGTGTATGACAAGAAAAAAATAGAAACTCTCGGTTAAAACAAAGAAATGCCTACATCCTTTCCAACACTGCACCTCCTTCATTTCGTTTTGTACACACACCAGGCAAGTTCTAGACACTTCACAATAGCATGGAATAACAACACCTCGCTTCACACTTCATGCACATGCTCGATTCAAGATGCATTCACAGACTCTTTAATTAGCCAATTACATGAATTCAAAGATTAAGCCTCAATCACACCGAATCAAATTCTACAGCCTAGGTAACTCAATATATTTACAAAATTGTATGCTTTCATACGAATCACTTTTACATTTTGAATATCAGTCACAACACGCAACCAACATTTCACAACCATATAGTAACTATAGGTTCCGTGATGCAATCCACCAAAGAAAAAAACTGAAAACAAATTAAAATCACTACTCCTACCGACTACATTTCCCTTAAGACGGTCGTCATCCATCCATCATAGAGAACGGTCACTAACTATGATGTCGGTTCAATGGGACTATTCTCGGTAAAAGAACCGAAAACAAACTCCGAGAAACCCAAAAATAAAAATTGAAAATTTTTTCAAACATCGATCATTTCGATGGAAAAAAAAATATTTACAAAATATTTTATATATGAACAAAATATTTTCGCAAAATTTTTAAAATATCGATTATTTCGATAGAGAAAAAAAAACATAAGAAAATATTTACAAAATTTTTTTTACAGACTTAGCTGGCAAACCACAACATTTCACAACACACATCATCAATTACCACAAAGATATACAGATACAAACCAGTTTGCACTTCACAAACAAAGGGAAACATAAACATACAAAACAAAACAAAACAGAGGAAAAACATACAGCAAACCAGCCCAGCCCCAGCACCTAACTACTCCCCACCCCACACTTAAATCGAACACTGTCCCCAGTGTTCACAAAAATTTACAATCACACAAAATTTGGGTGGTGGAACTCCCTGATCAGTCGAAATATTCGACTTCTTCATCCGGTGCTGCTGCCTCATCGCCCATGTCCGAGTCACCTCCATCGTCGGTATCGGACTCCACATCGGAGTCCTCCCGACATGTCTCCTCGTCCGTGGGGACATCATCTTCAGTGGGCTTTACAAAGGCTGGCCCCACTCGGCATAGAGCCCTGGCGTTTTCGCCAAATGGGTAATCCAGCTCGAGCTGCCATAATTCCTCCTCCGTGGCTGGTCTCCCACCAATCCGAAGCTGAAGCATTTGCATACCAAACATCCGTGCCATGTACTGGTCGTCACGAGCATGTCGCTCACCAAGTGTCAGCACTGGCCCGTGTGTGGTGTCGGGGGCCTTAGTTTTGGTCACATCAAGGGCCCTCCGCTCCAACTGCGGGATGTAGTCCAAAGCCTCTTCCTCGACGTCGAGGCCCCGGAGAAAGGTGGTGATATGTCCTCCGAACCCATACCTGTGGCCCTAGTGTAATCGGACTCTCTTCATGGCGGATATGATGACCGCCCCAACATTAATCTCCAGCCCTTTCATCAGGGCATACACCAGGTAGACACGGTCCCGGGTCACATCAGTCATGTGCACCCCTGGGATTAAGCACGAACAGACTATTTTCAGCCATATTCTGGCCTCCCTGTTCATTTGAGAATACGGCAAAGTCTGGTGGTAACCCCTTTCTTTATGTCTGGCTCCATCTGGCTGTAGATCAAGCCCCACACAATGTGCGTCTGATATCGGCATATGGTGGGGTGATGTTCAGCTTGCGGAGAACGTGGGCATCTGTGTCCCGCGCTCCAATGATGGCATTTAATTGCTGGGGTTCCATAGTGACAATCTGCCCTCTGATTTTTATTGTGTGGCTTCTGATTGCCGGGTTCCAATTTGCATAGAACTCCCGGACTAGATGAAGGTTGCATTCCTTGGGCTCCTGAAATATGAAGCTGAGCCCAGCTGCCTCGATCCTTTGCACTATGCGGGGGAACTCCTGTGCTAGTGGTTCCCGTGCAATATGCTCCTCGGGGAAGTATTTATTTTCCTTGTGTTTAGCGTACCACTTCTTCCCTTCATCGGTTACCCACCTCGTTCTGTATTGGCGGCGTTGGCTGCGCGGAACTGCTGGTGCAGCTGGGACTGCTGTGCCCAGTCTAAGTGGTTTTCTCCCGGTGCCTGAAGTAGATGCACCCTTACCCTTATCCTGCCTACTTGCCATTGTACCTGTCAACACAAATGAACAAGCAAAATGTCAAGCTAACTGCATGTTAACTTCGGCTAAGGTCGAGTTAAGCTAAGTTTACCCCACACTTAGTCCTTAGCTACGGTTATGATACTACGGCAAGGATCACTTTATTTACACCAAGAAACAAACAACTATACATTTCATGCTTAGTGCGTTCGCAAAGAAAATTTCGACAGTATAACCTTAGCGTACTACTCAGACTTCATACAGCTAATCCCAATCCTACCATCGCTAGCAATTCAACCATCGCACTTAGCAAAGACAACAACAAACAAAAACAACAACACAAATTCTATATACACGTGAACCTACATAATCAACCAATTCGAACAATTTTCAACTTTTTCCCAAATCCCAAGAATTCGTCGTCTATTACATTCAAACAATATTTACAACGACTTATCTCAATTCACAAGCACACCCCGGCATATAATTCACAAATTTACCAAGTTACCCACTTTGAATTCAACAACCCAAGCCCTATAATTGAATTTCACAATCAAATTCGAATCATTCACGCAATCGACAAGTTCAAACGCGTATTACAACATTTCGAACATTTATCAATCAAAGAATAACTCAATTTCATGCTAAATGTCGACTTAGGGTGATATATCTCACCTCCCATGCTCAAATTCGACTAAAATCAACAAAACCTTGAGAGAGAATAGGAAAACATACCTCGTAGTTGAAGAACCGAAGAAAACTCGATAATTTCTTAGCTTAATACCGTGGCACGTTGATGGGAGAGGGAAATTTGGGTGTTTGGTCGCGGAGAAGTGAGAAAATGAGGGAAAAGGGAATAAAATCGGGGTTTAAAATGAAGGGAAACACGCGGGTCACCCGGCAACCCGGTGTGACCCGTCACAAAATATAGGGCAACGTGTCACGGAGTGCATCGCGGTGCACTGCCTCCGTGACACGGAGCCATCGCGATGGCTCACTGGAATTTTTAAAAATTCCAGATTAAACCTCAACGTGTCACGGAGGGTAACGCGGAGGTCCTCCTCTGTGACACGGAGCCATCGCCCCAGCTCACTGTCTCTTCATTTTAATCATTTTTTCATACCTTGCCTTTTCCTTCACGATTCCGTGCACATTTTTCTCCGTTTGACCTGCCAATCACCTCACTAAACAAAATTGGTTAGATTAATAGATTTCACTACTAAAATGAAAAATACTAACTAAAACAAAAAATTTGTACTAAATCAAGAAAAAGAAAATTAAAATAAAATCTAATTACACTTTACAAAATAAAAGAAAAAAATATATATATTTTTCAGGGGTTGCCTCCCGTGCAGCGCCTGGTTTACCGTCGCGGCTCGACGTCCTTCATGCTCAATTGTCCACTAGGGTGATGGACGATTTCTCATGATCATTGTCCTCCCCCCAGTAGTGCTCACCCTTATCTGGTGGTCTTCCCATCAACTCTCGGGAATCATTCATTTGTTTAGCATTCCCATGATCAATTACATTGATCACCGAGAGTTCTTCATTCACCATCGGGAGCTTGGGTGCTTTGTACACATCGAACACCTCTACCTTGTCATGTGCTCGCATTGTAAGTTGACCCGCAGCCACGTCGATTAATGCTTTCCCGGTTGCCAAGAAAGGTCGTCCCAAAATAAATGGGACTTCAGCATCTGGTTCAAAATCCAGAACAATAAAATCTACCGGAAAAATGAGGGATCCCACTTGCACAAGCACATCCTCAACAATGCCATCCGGCCTAGCTAAGGATCTGTCTGCTAACTGCAAGATTACGGTTGTAGGTCTAGGACTCCCCAGACCTAACTTTCTGAATACCGAAGATGGCATCAGATTTATGCTCGCCCCCAAGTCACACAATCCACGAGCTCGGATACTCTGCCCAATAGTAAGCTGGATAGTAAAACTTCCAGGGTCTTTTAGCTTCGTGGGCAGTCTATTTTGGATTCGAGAAGTGCATTCCTCCGTCAAAGCTACCGTGACATACTCAGTCAAACGACTTTTGTTGGCCACGATGTCTTTAATATATTTGGCATATTTTGGCACTCCCTGCAAGACATCAACAAGAGGTAAATTAACATGTACCTGTTTAAGCACCTCCATAAATTTCTTGAAACACGCCTCCTCCTTGTGTTTCTTGAGTCGTTGAGGGAACGGGGGTGGAGGTCTTTCTGATTCTGCTTCTTTGGTCTTCCCCCTATCCGAACTTTGTTCTTCCTCAACATCTGCTGCTCCTGACTTTTGAGGTGGTCTCTCCGGTTCCACCTCCTTCAGCTGCAAACCACTCCTTGTGGTCACTGCATTTACCTGCTTCGGATTTGGATCCGTGTCGCTAGGCAGTCCTCCTCTGGGCCTTGTGTTTTGGGCACTAGCAAATTGCCCAAATTGATACTCAAGAGCCTTGGTCGCTAGCTGATTATTTTTCACTTCGACTGCCAATTTAACATAGTCAGCCTGCAATTGCGCCTGATTAGCGATCATGGTCTTGAACATCTCCTCAATGCTAGGTGATGGTGGTGGAGGAGGGGCATTGTAATTTCTAAATTGAGATTGGTAGTTCTGTTGCCCTCCTTGATTTCTTGGCATCCCCTGACCTGAACTTTGGCCTTGTTGGTTGTTGCTACCCCACGAAAAATTTGGATGGTTCCTCCAATTTGAGTTGTAGCCGCTACCAAACTGCTGCTGATTTCTTTGTGCATTGCCCACAAAGTTAACAGAATCTGGGTTTGCTCCACAGCACTCAGCTGAGTGCTCACTGCTGCCACACACTTCACACCACATTTGCTGGACCGCATTGACTGAAGCTAAAGGCTGGTTCAAGTTCATATTGCTGAAGTGGTTGTGCAATTGATTCTGCAAGGCAGCTATCTGTGTAGCGATAGCTGTAAATCCATCCACTTCAAGCACTCCTACTTCTTTCCTTGCTCCACCTCGAGATGAATCAGCATTCCATTCTGGATTGCCCTGTGAAATCCGGTTTAGCAAAGTGTACAGCTCCTCATAAGTCTTTTCCAGCGCTTGCCCTCCAGCTGCTGAGTCTGGCAAAATTTTAGTATGGGGTTCCAAACCCTCAATAAATGTGTGTACCAACACCTCATTGGACTGATGATGATGAGGACAGTCCCGCAACATGGATTTAAATCTTTCCCAGGCTTGATATAAATTTTCTCCCTCCCTCTGTTTGAAACTTAGAATTTGACTTCTAAGTCTGGCTGTTTTACCAGAGGGAAAAAAATCTTATCAAGAACTTCCATGCTAGATCATCCTACGTTGAGATAGAATTTGGTGGCTCAGCTTTTAACCACCTCTTGGCTTCACCAAGTAATGAGAACGGAAATAGTGTGAGCCGAACATAATCAGGTGACACTCCAGCGGGTATATAAGTGTCACTTATCTCCAAAAAGTTTTGGAGATGTTGTTGTGGGTCTTCATGAGGGAGACCGGTAAATTGCCCGCTTGTGTGCAATAGTTGCACCATGTTCTGCTTAAGTTCAAATCTCCATCCAGGCTCGGGTTTGCGGATACTTGAATGTACATTGTTGGCTATGGGATTGCCACCTCGCGAACCGGCCTTGCTGCTGCTTCGTCGGGCACTAACACTGCCCTCACAACCGATGGATTTTGTTGCTCCATAATAGTCTGTCTGAGCAACTGCAACTTCTTTTGTAGAGCTTCTCTGCGTTTACTATGAAATTCACGTTCAGGCTCTATATAAGCTTCCACCAGCTCCTTGTCCTTTGCCAGTGTTCACAGAAATCAAGTCTGCAAAATACAGGCTAAGCCCAAGTTGTCAACACTTAAGAAAATAAAATAAAAATACAGTAAATTTACACTTAACACAATTTCACCAATAGCCTAGTCTCCCTGGCAACGGCGCCAAAAACTTGTCTGATGCTTTGGTTAGGGGTTAAAAACTGACACGCAAGTGCACGTGGTCAAACAAGTAATAAAGTGGCTAAGCAAGCCAATTATCGAACCAAGGAGACTCTGGATAAGTAAAAATTGCCCAAGTATACTATATTCTATCTTACTTCTATATATGCTGACAACAACGTAACCAAAAGTTAAATATTTTTTGTTTATAAATTATATACTAAAACTATTAACAAATATCTACTTTGAATTGAAACTATGGATATGAGCATGCCAAGGTTAAGAACAAGTAATGAACTTGATTATGATCATAATTCGGTTATTCTTCTCTTCCAGTTGCTAGCCAAGAACATTAGCCTAGAGATTAAAACTCTCGTATTTAATCTCACTTAAGAATCATAAACCATCCGTCTACATTTCTGTGATCAAATGCAATTTATGACCTAGCAATACAATTCCGGTTCCTAAATTGACTAATACGGCTTTCAAGTATATTTCTATCAGGAAAGCACATCAAAACTCAATTTTCCCAAATCAAGTTAAGAACAATACCCTATTAATTCACAACTTTCCAATTTCGTGCTCTCTCGAGTGAAATCGGACTTTTTAGATGTACATTAATGTCGGCCACACACCAATGCAGTAGAAACAAGAATTAATAGAACAACATGGAAGAAGAAGATGAAAAACCATAAAATTCAATAATCAAAATGCATCACCATTATTCATAACCTCAGCAAGGAAGAGAATTAGCCACTCATTTGTGGATTAATCATCCTAAAACAAGTGTTAATCATACAAACAATTGATTGAAAGAAGAAAGAAAGAGAGAAAAACCCTGAGCTTTTTCGTCCCTCAACTGCCTGTAACCCACGTCCTTGCTCAAGCAAGTCTGAATTTATTAAAAATAAGCCTAAGTGTTCTATTTATACTAGTGGGAATTTTTCCCGGAATAACAAGCAACGTGTCACGGAGTGCATCGCGGAGCACTGCCTCCGTGACACGGCGTGGACGCGGACCCTCTCTGGAATTTTAGGGTCCAGGAATAAAGCTTCAACATGGCACGGCGTGCAACGCGGAGGCTTGCCTCCGTGCCACGGAGCTGTCGCGAGGCTCCACTGGAAATTGGCAAATTATTCACCCTCCAGGCAGTGTGCCTCCGCGATGGTAGCGTGACACGGCTCCATCGCGGAGCCCCTTTATATTGTGCAGTTCAATGCCTTTTTCGTGCTCGAATCCAAGTCCAACTCCGATATTGTTCCAACATGCATTTTAGCTCCTGGAAATCATATTCTACCTACAAAACAATGCTAATCATGTTGGTTAGTATAAATTCACATTTTATTACCAATTTACATGAAAATGTATACACATTGCACAATAGACAAGGCGAAAATGATACGTTTGAGTATCACTTGGGCATATAAATCTACCCAAGATCAGCAGTATGCCTAGGATGCAATGAGGTGCACGATGCACTATGCTGGTAGCACAGTGAAACGCCCCCACAAACGATGAAAATTAGGCCCAGGGAGTTCTTTTTTCGCCCTTTTTACTTCTGCATTATTGTTTTAGCACTGAGGACAGTGCTATTGATTAAGTATAGAGTGTGAGAAGTAAATTTACTTATACCATATATGCTTTCATCACTAAATTTGTTCATAGTAGGCCTAGATTTTTTGTGATGCATGACTTATTCCTATTATATTGCAGTATTTTTGTGATACTTTTGGTTTTATGTTTATTTGGGTTGCCCCAATTTTTATTTTTAATACTTTTCTGGTGGATAGTCCCTTAGAACTGCGTAGAGGGTCTAGATTTTTTTGAGTCATAGTCATGATTGTTCCCAATGGTGGATGGATGACAACCATCTTAAGAAAAATTAGCCATTTTTAGGAGAGCAAGAACTTGAGACCTTATGAAGGCTAGGTGCTTCACTTAGGTATCGTTGAGGCTTTGTATGGTTCACTGAAATATGCATGAAAAAGTAGAAACACTTAAACTTTTGGAACTTGATCCCTATGCTTGAAAAATTGAGTTTAATAATGTGTGATGCATTCAATATGGATATATGTGCTTACGTAATCTTGATTTCCATTATTGAACCATTTGTACCATTGTGTGAGCGGGATACTTTTGCCTACTCCATGCTTACAATTTGATGTCTAGAACTCACCCATTGTGTGTGCGGACCAAAATGAGAAGGTTGAATCTAGGAACTGATATAGGCGTTTGGTAGCCTATTGGTATGCTAATTTTGCCTACATTGACTTTGATTATCCTAGTTAGCCATTTTGAGTCTTAGCCTATTCTGTTGATAGCTATATTACAATCTTAATTCCTTTTGTTCTATTGACCTTTATTTGATCCAAATGACTCCTAGAGCACGTTAATTAAAAATTTGTATGAAAGGAGCACAAGTGGAGAAAAGAGGGGAAAAACCTAAAGTGTGGTAATTAGAAGAAAAGAAAAGGGTGAAAAATGCAAAACAAGGAGGGTGATGTAGTGAGGAAAGAAAAAGAGAAAAGTTTGAAAAACAAAAGAGTGAACAGATCATGAATGAAAAGAAAAAAATTGTGAATAAGCTTAATATTGAAAATCTACTAGTCACCTAAGTCGAAAGTTAAAAATATAAGGAGGTATAAGGAAAAACTAGGAGATTGAAAAATGTGCTAACAAGTGAAAAAGTTGTCAAGTATTAAAGTGCTTAGGAAAATTAGTCGTTATCTTGGCCAAGTAGTTCCTACCCATCTCTTAACCTACATTACAAACATCTTAAATCCTAATTAATCTTAGATTCGATGTTCTATATTAGTGGAGTTTTATACTAAAGGAAAACATATGGGTCGTCTTTTGCATGCATGTTGAGTTCATTGGGAGAGTGAGTGATTTTGTTCTACTTATGCCCAAGTCAAAATTGTTATATATCATGTGACTGAAAGGGCATCTCTCCAAATAGTAAGGGACACATAATGGTAAGATTTTGGTGTATATTGATTGCTAAATTACATATGATTCATGTTATCCCAAATATATCTTGTTGACTTAGCTATAAAAGCTGAGTGATTTCGATTTGTGACCTTTGAATGTTGATCTTATATGCATATTGAGTGGATTGTTGGAGCTTGATTGAATTTTCCAATGACCCTAAGTGTAAATAGACCTGTTCGTAGGGTGAATTTTGTGGTGAAATTTGAGAAGGGAAGTAGTAGATTGTTCCTAAGATAAACAATAGTTTAAGTGTGGGGTGGCGATGTTGCATGTATTTACACACTTATTTGCCATATTTTTCCCATGCTTAGCTATGTATTGAGAAAAAATTATGTGTGTCTTCTTTGATTTTATATGATATTTGTGACAAATAGCTACACACATGATTAGATATTTGCAGGTATTAAAATGATCGATTTGGACTTATTTGAGGCTTAAAGGAACAAGAGTTTCCAAGGCAAACTCAAAAGAAGCAAGTGTCATGGCATGATAGGGGTTGGCATTGCACGGTGACATGACCCAACATGACAGGTTGTGCGGCACCTACATCGACTCTAGCTCAATAGGAGAATCCTTTTTTGAAAAACAAATAAAATACTTACTATAAACATTAATTTACATAAATCAAAATGTCTTATAAGTATCCATAAAATAATTTCCCAAAAACGTTGACTCTCCAAGATCTAGTCTAGACATTACATGAGCTCTATTTAGAATATCAACAAATAAAAGATACAGTTTCATCTGCCGATGAAATGTTGAAGTTGATGCTGAGGGTCGCCTTCATCAATCATGAAATTGCAATTCTCCTTCCACAACTTACACTCAAAAAGGTGTAGTATATGCCGTATCAATACACCATACGAGTAGTCATCATTGGTTGACTAAGATTAGTTCACGCAACAGTATATAATTAATATGAAATTGACTAACCTATACTACCCATAATAAACATTCACAAGGCTAAGTATGAATCATCAATTAGTTCCCGATTTTAACCTACCATATATATATGAACAAATATACGCACATAACAATTTTCCCTCTAAATCTTAACAATTAAGGCATTAATTTCCCAATTACCCCATCAAGTCACTTAATATCTAATTTCCCAAGTCATCTAGAAATACATCCATTTTCCACTATCGAGCTTAGACATGAAAGCGACTAACATTCTGGTTAGGCCTCGTTGCAGTAGTAATTTGACCACTGCCACGGTCTCGCTATAACGGAAATTCCACAGCTACAGCAGTACTGCTTGAGGTAGTAGCTCAACTTCGCTTACAACCTTTATTTTTCAATACTTCAGTAATTAAACCCATTTGAATTATACCCCAATTCGTCCATCTAACACATGATATTACACTTGAGCTAGTTAACCTTTATTTAGCCATGATTAACCCTTAAGGATCTATTACTCACTCTAACTCACTTTAACCAAATTAGTTTAGACCCATATCAATTAAATAACCAATCATGGAGAATATGCACCATCATTAACATACAATTGTCAACAACCATAAGTAAACACACACAATTATAAACTACAAAAAGTTAATCATACCAATGGAGTTATGTAACCATAAGAATACAAATGCAAGCATATATTTTTACCTCCTTGATCTCACTCTAAACACCTCTAAATCATATTCATACCATCTAGTACCATATCTATACCATATAATCATATATTATCTCACATCCGTGTCTCACACCTCCTGTCCGAACCATATCGGTATATCACATTTCACATCTATATCTCATAATGTCTGTCACACATTAGAATATCTGTATATCTATCACACATCTGTATATCTGTACACACATGCCAAAGGATCTTATTTTTTCCCATCCAGTCATGACCTACAGGGACTCTAGAAATTCATGTATTGTACACCCAATAATATGAAAACCACATCATATCTATCTGTGTACTCAACTTGTAGACCCAGTCATATGAACACCATATCATATGTAATACCCCGGAAGTGCGTAAGATTAGACCCGTGAGTTTAAAAATTGAAATTACTGAAATTAGGGAAAATTGTTGCAAAATGAGAGGTTCCACGGATCGTGGGATCAACCAATGACCTGTGGGAGTGAGTTGTCAAAGGTCTCTGGTTATGGGTTAGTGGAGACAACGACCGGTCCAACAACTTGTTGTAGGGTACGATGAGTCATCATATGGAATCGTGGTGAGAGTTGGACTTGAGTTTCAGGGATGCCACGGGCCACCCAACGACCCATCGTGAGGTGCTATGGATCGTGGTGAGTATCTGTTGTTATCTTAGTGAGGTGGTCAATGTATGTGATGGAATAATACCACTACTCGTGGGTTCTAGTAACGTGTCATGGTAAGGCTCGTCATTTGAGAAAGTGCCTAGGTTGATGTAGGAAAAGACGGGTGATTGGACGACCCATTTTTTAGGTCGTTGTGTGAGCAGAGTCCTAGCTTGGACGGTCCAAAGCACGAGTAGACACCATGGGTCTTGGTATCCTCCAATGACCTGTAGGGTCATCCGTTGTTTGGTCCAGTGAGTAGTTTTTCTGTGATTTAAATAAGGGTATTTTCGTTATTCCTAGGTTCTAGGGGCCTATACTATGCCGTTTAATGCTCGTTTCAGTGGGTTTAAGGAGGGGAAAACCTATTCTAAGTTATTTATTTCCATTCATGCAAACTTGAGAGGTTGAAGAAGTGATTCAAGGCTAGATTTAAAGGTTTCCATCCAATTTCCTCTTGGGCAATCAAGAGAAGTGGTGGAATCTATCCCTTCCAGGTATGTAGGGTTATGAGTGGGTGTTTCCTTCCTCACCCATTCCCAAATATCTAGCTAGGCATGAGGAATTCATATTATCAAGTTATGTGGGTTTTACCCAATTGCATGATTCTTCAATTTATACACATAGGTACGATTAGATTATGTTTATATCGATGAATTGTGAAACCTAGGCAGATTTTAAATTGTTTTCAATCAAAAATTCTGTTTTCAAAACTATGAAACTTAAATGCCCATGGATGAGAAGTTCATGAAAGAAGAGCCTGATGATGAATGTGTGATGATGATGAAATTTGATAAGGAAAATCATGGTTCTAAAGCTACCCATGATTATGATATTGTCTTCAAAATGAATTGAGTAGATCCAAGCATGATAAAGTTTTCAGCAAGGCCTTTTTATCAAGTATGATGATATAGTATATCTAAAATAAGCTTATCACATGATTTTGGAGTAGATGCTCCTACTTATATTTGAGCTTGTGGTATGTTTCGAAATAAATCTTCTTATATGCATGAATTCATAATCGAGATGTATGTTATCATTGAGCTTCGTTTTCATATGATGTCGATTCTATGCATGATTCCATTGTTGAGCTTTGTCAAAGGACAATGTTGAGCTTCATTTAATACGATGTTGAGTTTATACATGATTTCATTGTTGAGCTTCATTATATACAATGTAGAGCATTGCATCTTTTTGGGGAGAAGAGTCAAGCACCGAGCGGGTTAAGGGTCGATCACTCTATGCCCCAGAACTGCGCGCCACCATAGGTTGATACTACTATATTATGGAGACCTCCCTTGTGAGCTATCCCTGGCCCAATTAGCCCATAAGCTTGATATCGATATCATGGTAGCGTCCTTAGCCCTGGCAAGGTTCTGGACGGCTCTTCCACTTGAGTGTGATAGTTGGGACCACATAAGCTCTATCATGGTATATCGGTTAAGTGACGAGTCTTCCATTGACTACATGATTCAGATTTGCATATTCATTACTCATGATTATTACTTTAAGTATGCATGTTCTAAAAGTAAGGTCTGACTCATTGTTCAGATTTTCTATAAATGTCATATTTCAGCTTTGAGTCATTCGAGTCATATATGATGTTATGAAGCTATGCATAGTCATATTATGAAAAGATTATGATTTCAGAATGAGTGCATATAGTTCTTTCCTCTTAGATTTGAAAGCTTATGATATGTTATGTAATGTTTTAAATGATTTAATTTACTTAAGCGGTTTTACTTACCTTGCATACTCGGTACATTCCACGTACTGACCGCATACTTTCTATTTTGTATTATTTCATGATATCGGGACCTGGCTCTTAAGTTCAGCCCCACTCATAGTCAGCTTATCGGAGTTAGCATTTTCTTGTTGGTGAATCCTCATTTTTTGAGGGCTAGACTTTAAGTTTTCTTATATATTTTAGTTTTAGTATTGTTGAGTTAGTTGGGGGTCTTTTCCCATCAACTGTCATGTTCACAGGCTTTTCAGACATATATGTATTCAGCTTTGGATGATGTATCCTGATGTTATGGTTGAGTTAGACTTCCGCTGAGTTTATTATATTGATTCCTTTGGTGGTTGATTGAGTTAGAAGTATGCTTTTTCCATGGGTCGACCTGGGGTCTATTAGGGTCCCTTGTCCCGTGTCGTAATCTGGGTCCCGCTCGGGTCTAATAAACTTGGTACCATAGACATAGGTATGAAGTTTTCTAGGTTGTATGAAAGCCGTGTTAAGTAGAGTCTTTTTCATGGGTGTGAAGCGTACCACACTTATGACATAGAGTCTACAAGATGTTTAGGAAATGTTCCCTTCTTTCATGATCTATGTCGTGCGATGAAAAGTCATTCTATCCTTCTAATTCGTGCTAATCGCGATTTCAGAATGATGGATCCCCGAAGAATGAACGAAAGGAGGAATGGAGGTGGTGAGGGCCATGAGAACGGAAATGGTTATGGGCATCATCCAGCCCCACCAGTTAAGGAGCCTCAAGCACTGGAGCCAGCCGCTCATGCTGAATTTCGGGGTACTATTCTGATGCTTGTGCAGGCCTTGACCGCTCAAGTCAATCAGCAGGACATTGTGCATGTTCCATAAAATAGCAATGCAGCGGCGGCTCGAGTCAGAGACTTTTTGAGGATGAACCCAAAGAAGTTCTTGGGGTCCAAGGTAGATGAGGACCCACACGATTTCATTGATGAGCTTGTCAAGATCACCCAGGTTATGGGGGCTAATAGTGTTGAGTGCGCAGAGTTGGCATCCTACAAATTGATGGGGGTGGCGCATATCTGGTTTCAGCAATGGAAGGATAGCAGGGTCATAGGAGCGGGTCCGATCATGCGGGAGGAGTTTTAGGTTGTATTCCTAGATCGGTTCGTCCCTCAGGAGATGAGGGAGCTGAAGGCAGCTGAGTTTGTAAGACTGAAGCAGGGAAGGATGACACTGCAAGAGTATTCCCTTGAGTTCACTTGCATATCAAAATATGCCCTGGAGTTAGTGGCTGACCAAAGGACGTGGGTGAGCAGGTTCATACATGGTATAGTAGGGTATTTGGACAAGAAGTGTTGGATTGCTATGCTCCATTAGGATATGGATTTCCCTTGTATAGTGTTGTACTCCCAACAAATGGAGGCGGCGAATTCGAGAGAGAGGGAGGTTAAGAGAGCCAGGACCGAGGATCACAGATTCTTTCAATAGAGATCTAGTGGTGGACACTAATAGCAGACTCACCAGAAACCACTAGCCCTAGTATCTTCGGCATTGAGTGTGCCATCCAGGCCTGGACATGGTCAGAGAGGGCGAGCATCAGGCTCGAGGGGTCAGAGCAGCAAACCCACAGATGCTAGTATCCCATCTTGTCGGAGATGTGGATGAGGGCACACAGGCCAGTGCTTGGCAGGTTCAGATGCTTGTTTCGGGTATCGGCAACTTGGACCCATGCTTCGAGATTGTCCAGGTGCGAGGCAGGATCAGGTTGGGGGTCGAGGCCTAGATACTAGTTCAGCATCCCCTCTCGCATGCTCAGCACATCAGGGGGAATATACTAGCACAGCTGGCGGTTAGCGCCAGAACAAATTCTATGCTTTATCTCCCGTCAGAAGTAGGAGGTCTCCCTAGATGTGGTTACTGGTATTTTGCGAGTTTTCCATATTGATTTTTATTCTTTGTTAGATCCAGGGGCTACCTTGTCTTTTGTGACACCATATGTGGCCAGTAGCCTCAGAGTTAATCCCGATGTTTTGTCAGAATCCTTCTCAGTTTCCACTCTAGTAGGTCACTCAGTTATAGCTAGACGGGTATATAGAGGTTGTCAAGTCTCAGGCCTTCCTAAGGTCACCTTAGCAGACTTAATAGAGTTATCCATGATAGATTTTGATGTCATTCTCGGCATGGATTGGCTATTTGCATGCTATGCTTCAGTCAATTGTAGAACCCGAGCAGTAGAGTTTAGATTTGGGGGTGAGCCAGCCTTAGAATGGAAGGGTCGTTTAGTTGTACCTGTAGGTCGATTCATTTCCTACCTTAAGGCCAGAAAGATGATTTCTAAGGGTTGCATATACCATCTAGTTAGGGTTAAGGATGCCGAGTCTGAAACCCCGACTATTCAGTCAGTTCCAGTAGTACGTGAGTATCCAGAGGTCTTTCCTGATGATTTGCCAGGTGTCCTTCCCGAGCGGGAGATTGATTTTGGTATAGATCTTCTTCCCAACACGCAGCCTATATTTATTCCACCCTACAGAATGGCTCCAACCGTTCTAAAAGAGTTGAAGGATTAGTTGAAGGAATTGTTAAATAAGGGATTTATTAGGCCGAGTAAGTCACCATGGGGTGCACCAGTGTTACTTGTCCATAAGAAGGATGGTTCGCTTCGGATATGCATTGATTATCGTAAGTTAAACAAGGTCACCTTCAAGAACAGGAATCCTTTGCCTAGGATCGATGATTTGTTCGATCAGCTTCAAGGTGCCAAGTGTTTCTCCAAGATTGATTTCAGATCTAGATATTACCAACTCAAGGTTCAGGAGAGCGACATCCTGAAAACCACTCTCAGGACTCGGTATGGTCACTATGAATTTTTTGTTATGTCTTTTGGACTAACCAATGCCCCTGCAGCTTTTATGGATCTAATGAACAGGGTGTTCAAGTCATATTTGGACATGTTCATGATTGTGTCCATTGATGACATCCTTATATACTCTCGGAGCGAGGAGGAGCATGCCGCTCTCTTGAGAGTGGTGCTTCAGACCCTCAAGGATCGTCAGTTGTATGTAAAGTTCAACATGTGTTAATTTTGGTTTGACTTTGTGGCATTTTTGGGCCATGTGGTATCAAGTGAGTGCATAAGGCTGGAGTCTCAGAAGATCGAGGCAGTGAAGAATTGGCCCAGACCAGTGAACCCATCAGATATCAGGAGCTTGTTGGGCTTAGCGTGTTACTATCGGAGGTTCATTAAGGGCTTTTCATCTGTTGCGACACCTTTGACCAAGTTGACTCAGAAGAAGGTAAAGTTCCAATGGTCAGAGGCTTGTGACAAAAGCTTCCAAGAGTTGAAGACTCAACTCACTTCAGCACCAGTGTTGACCCTACCCTAGGGTACCGATGGTTTTGTGGTGTATTGTGACACTTCGAGAATCAGACTTGGGTGTGTGTTGATGCAACATGGGAAAGTAATAGCATACGGCTCAGGTAGTTGAAAGTCCATGAGAAAAATTATTCGACCCATGATCTTAAGTTGGCTGCGGTGGTGTTTGCATTGAAGATATGGCGACATTACTTGTATGAGGTCCATGAGGATGTATTCACGGATCATAAGAGCTTGCAATATGTGTTCACGCAGAAAGATCTCCATCTTTGGCAAAGGAGGTTGTTGGAGCTACTAAAGGACTACGAAATGAGTGTCCTTTACCACCCAGGTAAGGCCAATGTGGTAGCGGACACACTTAGTAGGCTCTCTATAGAGAGTTTGTCCCACGTGGATAAAGGAAAGAAGGAGTTGGTGAAATATGTCTATCGACTCGACCGATAGCGGCGTTATTGTGCAAAATGGATAAGAATTATCCTTGGTGATTTATGTGAAGGCTATACAAGATGAAGATCCAATTTTGGTAAAGTTTAAAGAAGTTGTTCGGAGTCAGAAGGTGGAGGTCTTCTCCCAAGAGGGAGATGGGGTGTTGCAGTACTAGGGCCATCTATGTGTTCTAGATATTGATAATTTAAGGGATCGGATATTACATGAGGCATATGGATCTAGGTATTCTATCCATCCGGGTGCCACCAAGATGTATCATGATTTGCGGAAAATAAATTGGTGGAATGGCATGAAGAGAGATATTGCAGAATTCGTATCCAAGTGCCCGAACTGTCAGTAGGTGAAAGTCGAGGATCAAAGGCCGGGAGGCATACTTTAGGATATTAGCATCCCCACTTGGAAGTGGGAAGATGTTAATATGGATTTAATTACAGGCCCACCTCATACTCGCCGACTGTACGATTCTATTTGGGTGGTGATAGACAGATTGACCAAGGCTGCACACTTTCTATCGGTCAAAAGCACAAATGCAGCAGATGATTATGCCAAACTGTATATTCGAGAGATTGTGCGATTACATGGAGTTCCCTTGTCTATTATCTCATATCGAGGTACTTAGTTTACCTCTCAGTTTTGGCGATCTTTCCAAAAGGGCTTGGGACTCAGGTTAAACTCAGCACAGCCTTTCATCCGCAAATGGATGGTGAGGCGGAGTGAACAATCCAAACTCTTGAGGACATGTTGAGAGATTTTGTGATGGACTTTAAAGGTAGTTGGGATGACCACTTACCCTTGATCGAGTTTACTTACACTAACAGCTATCACTCTAGCATCCAGATGGAACCATTTGAGGCTCTTTACGGGTGGAGGTGTAGATCGCCTATTGGATAGTTTGAGGTTGGTGAGGCAACTCTGATAGGGCCTGATTCATTTCATGAGGTTATGATGAAGGTTAAGCTGATAAGGCATAGGCTAAAAACCGCTCAGAGTCGTCAGAAGTCACATGCTGATTGAGGAGGAGAAATTTGGAGTTTAGGTATTTGACTGGGTATATCTAAAGGTATCTTCCATGAAGGGAGTCATGGTTTGGGAAGAAAGGAAAACTCAGTCCCCGCTATGTTGGTCCCTACCGAATTACGAGAAGAGTTGGTAAGGTAGCGTATGAGTTGGACCTACCCTCAAAGTTACCTTCTGTACATCCTCTGTTTCATATGTCGCTCTTGAAGAAGTGCTTGGGTGACCTAGATTTAGTTGTCCCGGTGGAAAGTGTTGGTGTGAGAGATAGCCTTAGTTTTGAGGAGATTCCAATTGTCAGGTTCGGAGGCTGAGGAACAGGGAAGTAGCTTCAATAAAGGTGTTGTGGAGAAATTAGCATGTTGAGGGAGCTACGTGGGAAGCCGAAGCGGATATGATGGCTAAATACCCTACCTGTTCCCTACCAACTTAGTTTTCGTTTGAGCTATCAGCTTTTTCCCTAATTCTCTAATTCATTTTCATGTTCAGTTCATGTGCGCAGGTTTCTTTTATGAATATGGGTGTGTATGTGATTTGTGAATTCAGTTCAGCTGTATACTTTGAATCGGAGGTTGTCATTCAATTAGTTTTCGGTTTAAAAGATCAGTATTTGAATATGATAATTGCATGCTTCTTCTTTCTGCTTGTTTCCTACATTCAAGGAGTAATGTTCCCAAGGGAGAGACATTATAATACCCCAGAAGTGCCTAAGATTAGAACCGGGAGTTTAAAATTTTAAACTGCTGAAACTGGGGAAACTTGTTGCAGAATGAGAGGTTCCACAGATCGTGGGATCAACTAATGACACGTGGGAGTGAGTCATGAAAGGGTTTTGGTTGTGAGTCAGTGAAGACAACGACGGGTCCAACGACTCATAGTAGGTTAAAACGGGTCGTCGTATGGAACCATGGTGAGAGTTGGACTTGAAGTTCAGGGATGCCACAGGCCACCCAATGACCCTTCATGAGGTACCAAGGATCGTGGTGAGCAGCCGTTATTATCCTAGTGAGGTGGTCAGCGTATGTGATGGAATAAGACCACGACTCGTGGGTTCTAGTAACGAGTCGTGGTAAGGCTCATCATTTGAGAAACTGCCTAGGTTGATGAAGGAAACAATGGGTGATTGGACGACCCGTTGTAGGATTGAATGACCCGCTATTTAGGTCATTGTGTGAGCTGAGGCCAAGCTTGGATAGTGGAAAGCACGAGTATACACCACGGGACGTGGTATCCTCAAACGACCCGTAGGGTCGTTCGTTGTTTGGTCTAGTGAGCAGTTTTTCTACGATTTCGGTAAGGGTATTTTCGGCCTATACTACGTTGTTTAAGGCTCGTTTCAGTGGGTTTAAGGAGGGCAAGACCTATTCTAGGTTATTTCGTTCCATGCATTCAAACTTGAGTGGTTGAAGAATTGATTCAAGGCTAGATTTCAATGTTTCCATCCAAATTCCTCTTGGGCAATTGGAGAAGTGGTGGAATCTAGCCCTTCCAGGTATGTAGGGTTATGAGTGGTTGTTTCCTTCCTCACCCATGCCCAAATCTCTAGCTAAGCATGAGGAATTCATATGATCAAGTTATGGGGTTTCTACCCAATTGCATGATTCGTCAATTTCTACACATGGGTACGATTAGATTATGTTTATATTGATGAATTGTGAAACCTGGGAATATTTTAAATTGTTTTCAATCAAAAATTGTATTTTCTAAACTATGAACTTAAATGCCCATGGATGAGAAGTTCATGAAATAAGTGTGTGATGATGAATGTGTGATGATGATGAGATTTGATAGTGAAAATCATGTTTCTAAAGCTACCCATGATTATGATATTGTTTTCAAAATGAATCGAGTAGATCCAAACATGATAAAGTTTTGGGCGAGGCCTTTTTATCAAGTATGATGATATAGTATATCTAAAATAAGCTTACCACATGATTTTGGAGTAGATGTTCCTACATATATTTGAGCTTGTGGTATGTTTCGAAATAAAGATTCTCATATGGATGAATTCATAATTGAGATGTATGTTATCATCGAGCTTCGTTTTCATATCATGTCGGTTCTATGCATGATTCCATTATTGAGCTTTGTCAAATGACAATGTTTAGCTTCGTCTCATATGATGTTGAGTTTATGCATGATTCCATTGTTGATCTTCATCCATAGATGAATTGAGCTTCATTATATACGATGTAGAGCATTTCATGTTTTTGGGGAGAAAAGTCTAGTACCGAGTGGGTTAAGGGTCGATCACTCTATGCCGCAGAACTACAAGCCACCGTAGGTTGATACTATTATATTATAGAGACCTCCCTTGTGAGCTATCCCCAGCCAAAATGGCTCATGAGCTTGATATCGATATCATGGTAGCGTCCTTAGCCCTGACAAGGTTCTGGACGGCTCTGCCCAGTTGAGTGTGATAGTCGGGACCCCATAAGCTCTATCGTTGTATGTCTATTAAGTGACGAGTCTTGCATTGTCTAAATGATTAAGATTTTCATATTCATTACTCATGATTATTACCTTAAGCATGCAAGTTCTAAGAGTAAGATTTGACTCATTGTTCAACTTTTCTATAAATGTCATATTTCAGCTTTGAGTCATTTGACTCAGATATGATTTTATGAAGCTATGCATGGTCATATTATGAAAAGATTATGATTTTAGAATGAGTGCATAGAGTTCTTTCCTCTCAGATTTTAAAGCTTATGATATGTTATGCATTGTTTTAAATGATTTACTCTACTTAAGCAGTTTTACTTACCCTGCATACTTGGTACATTTCACGTACCGACCACATACTTTCTATGTTGTGTCGTTTCATGATACAAGACCCGACTCTCAGGTTAAGCGCCGCTCTTAGTTAGCTTATCCGAGTTATCATTTTCTTTTTGGTGAGTCCTCATTTTTCGAGGGTTAGACTTTCAGGTTTCTTATGTATTTCAGTTTCAGTATTATTGAGTTAGTTGGGGGTCTTGTCCCATCAACTCGTCATGTTTAGAGGCTTTTCATACTTATCTATGTATTAAGCTTCAGATGATGTATCCTAATGTTATGGTTGAGTTAGACTTCCACTGAGTTTATTATGTTGATTCTTCTGGTTGTTGTTGAGTTAGATATATGTTTATGTCATGGGTCAACTTGGCATCTCTCGGGGTTCCTTGTCCCATATCGCAATCTGGGCCCTGCTGGGGTCGTGACATAATACCTTTGTGTACTGTAATATCCTAAAAGTCCATAAGATCAAACCCAAGGGTTGAATCAGAAGAATCAGGAAAATCAGTATCAGGTCACAGAACGACTCATTAGGTCACTCGTTACATCACTTGACGGATTATTGAGTGACCCATTAAGAGGTGCCATACTGGCAAAGTGTTGTTGTTAGGGAGTCACTATGGATGGTGTGATGACTTATTGTGTGACTCAAAGAGTCGTTAGTAGGCCAGTTGTGCTGAGTAAGTTTTAGTCCAGGAGACTTAACGGGTGAAGGAACGAGTCATGGTGTCACTTCACAACTCATCAAGGGCGTCATTATCAGTGTGGCTGAGAAAGGAGGATGGAACTTCCAGTGGTGACGATGAAAGGGAACAACAAGTCATGCAGTGGGGTAACAAGTCGTCCAATCCCTCGTTGGGACTGGCAGGATCACTTTTCCAAGCGAATCATTAAGGGCATTTTCATAATTCCTAAGCTCCTAAGTCCTAAACTACACCATTTTAAGCCCTGAAAGGAGTGTTTTCAGAGATTTTATCCAATACCAAGTCATTAGACTTTCCCCGTATGCAAAGCATTGAATTCTCTTGGAAGATCAATCTAGAATTCTCTCAATTCTTCCCCAATTCTCTTGGGCTTTCAAAGACTAGTTGTGAATCAGTTTATCCAAGTACGTAGGGCTATGAATGAGAGTTTCTTTTCACTCTCATGACCAAATTTCTCCTCAAGTTCATGAATTCAAGTTATAACTCAAGTATATGATCTTATAGGGTTTTAACCCAATTTTATGAATTTCTCTATGATATGTCTATGGGTCTATTCCCCTCATGTTCTACAACATGTTTAAGATTTATGAGAATATTGTATACAAAAATTGATTATAAATTCATGATTTTAAGTTAGTAGATATTATGCCCTATTATGGAAGTTTTATTAAAAGTCAAGTTTATGATTCATGATTTCAAGTATGATGAGACATCTAGCATGAATGAATGTTTATAAATTACCCATGTATGAGTTCATGATTTTGACTTATGAAGTCTACTTCAAGTATGCACGATTTTAAGATTTGGGCAAGCCCGCACAAGTTAAGTATGTTTTCATGATTTAGCTTAGTTTTATAAGATCAGCATACCGTATGGTTTGGAGTCAATACTCCTAATTCAGCTTATGGTATGTTTGGAGCTAGGATCCCCCACGTTTAGATTTCATACTATGCATGTAATTATGCTTTCAGCTTCGTTGAAAAATGATGGGAGAACTATGCATGTTTTTGGGATTAGTGTCTAGTATCGAGTAGGCTTCGGGTTCCTAGGTTCCTCGATCTCAAAATTATACACCAACATAGGTTTATATATTTACATTGGGCTCTCCCCTAAGAGTTTTCCCACCCACAAGGGGCCTCATCTTGATATAAAAATCATGGTATCGTCCTTATCCCTGAAAGAAACATTGAACTCCTCCCAAGTGACAGGGCCTACTTCGGCGGCCCTACTATCTTTCCACTGTTGGAACAAGATGTGTGCGACCCCTATAAACTGATATGAGTCGAACTCAGCACACTCAACGCCATTCACCCCTATGACTTGTGTGATCTTCACAATGCCGTTGATAAACTCGTATGAATCCTTGTCCAACTTGGACCTAAGAAACTCTAGTGGGTTCATTCTTAGGAAATCTATGACTCGAGCTACCGCCGCATTTCTGTTTTGCGTAATATGCACCACCGCCTGCTGGTTGACCTGAGCGGTCAAAGGCCTGCGCTAGCATCTGAATAGCTACCCTAAATTATGCATGGGCAACTGGATACGGTGCATGGTGCTCCTTGAATTTGTGGGGCTTGTTGGTGCCCATTTCCGTTGCCATCCTCATGGCTTTTTCCATTCCCATTCCTTCTATTGTTCACTCTGTGGGGAGCCATGATTCTGTAATTGCGAATAGAATGAATTAGAAGGATAGGGGGACATTTCATCGCACAACATCGATCATGAAAGAAGGGATCATTTCCTAAATGTCTCGTATCCACTTTTCTCATAAGTGTGGCGCGCTTCACTCCCATGAAAAAGAATCTACCTAATGCGGATTTCAAACACCCTAGGACACTTCAAACCTATTGCTCTGATACCAAGTTTGTGATGACCCGAGCATAGGCTCAGATCGAGACATGGGACAAGGAGCCCTGAGAGACCCCAAGTCGACCCAAGGCATAAATATATATCTAACTCGATTAACTTAACAGAAGGATTGACATGATAATCTCAGCGGAAGTATGTAATAAGCATAATATCAAAATACACGAACCTGAAGCTGAATACATTCTACTATCTGAAAAGCCTCTAAGTTTGATGAGTTGATGGAACAAGACCCCAACTAACTCTCTAATACTGAAATTGAAAATACATCAATATTTGAAAGAAAATGGTCCTCGAAAGATGAGGACTCACCACTAAGATGGGTGCTAACTCTAGAACTGCCTACTGAGGGGGCTGAGTCTGAGTGTCAGGGCCTATATCATGAAACAATACAGCCTAGAGTATGCGGTTAGTACATGGAGAGTACCGAGTATGCAAGATAAGTAAAACCGCTTAAATAAGTAAAATCATTTTAAACATGCATAACATAAATCGTAAACAAAATAAGAATCTGAGAGTAGGGCTTGCATGCTATCTTTCTGAACACATGATCTCACATAACATAACATCATAATTGAATCGATTGACCCAAAGCTGAAAAACTAATAGTCATAAATAAAGTTGACCATTGGATCAAACTTTCCCTTAGAACATATATAGATATATACAACATGATTGAATAACATGCATAATTAAAATCATGAGGAAAAATGGGAGACTCTTACTTTTAACTGACATACCGCAATAGAGCTTACCTGGTCTTAACTATCACACTCAAGTGGGTAGAGCCGTCCAAAGCTTTGTCAGGGATAAGGACAACACCATGATATTGATATCAAGCTCATGGCCCAATTAGGGTAGGGGATAGCTCACAAGGGAGGTCCCAAGGTATATATATAAAATATAAGTAAACCTACATGGCGCATAGTTCTGAGGCATAGGGTGATCGACCCTTAGCCTACTCGGTGCTAGACATTACTCCCATAAACATGCATATGCTCTCCATCATTATTTTTAACGAAGCTCACCATCGTCTATTGACAAAGCTCAATAATCAAATATCTCAAATATGAAATTATATATATATATAAGAAGCTTTAGCTCAAACCATACCACAAGCTGAAAATAATTGGGAGTCTTCGCTCCAAAATCATATGGTAAGCTCAATTTGGGAAAATCATAAATCATACTTTAACATGTGGGCATTGCACAATACTTCAATCATGCTTGAAAATACTCAATTCAGTCGAAAACATGATTATAAACATGGGTAACTCAAAAACATGCTTTTCATCAATAATATCTCATCATGCTCGAACATTCATCATAAATATCAACTTTCATGAATTTCTCCTAAATGGGCATTTTGATTTATAAAGATTGAAACATGATTGTAATTAAAAACAATGTAAAACTTGCCCATGAGTCATAATTCACTAATAAAGACACATTTAAATCATACCCATGTGTAAATTACAAATCTCATGCATTGGGTTAAAACCCCATAAAATCAACATAGGAATTTCCATGATTTAGAGAGACAGCACGGGTGTGAATGGATTCAGCCAATCATAACCCTACATACCTGAAGAAATAATATTCTATAACTTCTTTGAGTGCCCAAGGAAGAATTAGATGGAAAACCTTAAAGAATTAGCCTCGGTCTCCTCTCTAGACTTCTACTCTTGCATGCATGAGTAAGAATGGCCAAAATGAATTTACCCCTCTTAATATTCACTATTCATAGCTTAAAGTGAAATAGAATAGGACCTTAGAGCATAGAAATGAGGAGAATACACACTTCACAGAAAAATAACTGCTCGTCAATCCCTACGAGAGACCTAACAAGTCGTTGCCACCATCCATGAGTCGCCACATCAGTCGTTGGGTACACTTACGAAATCTCACCTAGAGATCATGACGGGCCATCATACGAGTTGTTACCGGTCACTGCGACTCGTGTTCACCATTCGTTTTCTCCACTGCCTCAACCCCTAATCATTATTTATCTGATGACCACGACCTACTCAATGAATCATGGCGCCTAACCATGACTCGTGGGTTCTATCCATCTAGTGCTCTGCCACTCACCCTTTCTCCTTTGAATTCCCTTGGCCACGGCTGACCTGACGAGTCGTGGGGCTTGTCCACAATTGGTGGTCATGCCTGTGATGACCCCCCTGAACAATTCTTTCAACTCAAGACCAATACCTCACCACGAGTAACCTCACGACTCGTGGTACACCCCATGGGTCGCATAATGACTCGTTCTATGATTTGGTGCTAGATTTCTAGTTTTCTCTATTTCAACTCCCGGATCTGATCTTAGGGATTTCGGGGTATTACAAGGTGGGTATGCTTATATCCTAAGTCATACCTCCCAGTCTCTGCTGCTCTACTTTGACTTGTTGGCAGTTCGAGAACTTAGCTACAAATTCAGCGATGTCTCACTTCATGCCATTCCACCAGTATATATCCCATAAATTGTGGTATATTATAGTAGCACGAGGGTGGATGGAGTATCTTGAGTTGTGTGCTTCAGCCAGTATCTTCTGTCTCAAATCACCAACGTCTGGTACACACAATCTGCCCTAGTAACAGTGTACACCATCTCCCCCTTTGGAGAAAGCCTCAAGTTCTTTTCTGAGAACTGCTTCCTTAAGCTTAAGTAAGATGGGATCTTCATTTTTTTTGGACTTAACTTCAACAACCAAAGAGGAATCTGACCCACTTTGCACTACCACTCCACCCTCATTTGAGTAAACCAATTGCACCCCTAACTGAGCTAGTCGGTGAATCCTTCGCCAGTTCCTTTTTGCCTTCCTCAACATGAGTTATGCTCCCCGTAGACACACTTCTCAGGTCATCAGGCACCACATTGACATTGCCCGGGTAATATAGTATGATCATGCATAGTCCTTCAGGAGCTCTAGCCACCTTCTCTGACAAAGATTTAGATCTTTTTTGACTAAATACATACTGAAGGCTCTTGTGACCAGTGAAAACATCTATGTGAGCCCCGTACAGATAGTGTCTCCATATTTCAACGCAAATACCGCCAACTTTCAGCTCCAAGTCATGAGTCGGATAATTCTTTTCATGAACTTTGAGTTGTCTGGAGGCATAGGTTATCACCTTGCTCCACTACATCAAAATGCATCCGAGTCCCACTCTAGAAGTGTCACAATATACTACAAATCCGTCTGATCCTTCTAGTAGATTCAACATTGGAACGGTAGTGAGTTGAGTTTTTAACTCCTGGAAGCTCTTCTCACATGCATCTGACTATTGAAATTCCACCTTCTTCTAAGTCAGTCTAGTCAGAAGGGATGCTACAGAAAAAAAGCCTTTCACAAAGCGTTGGTAATAACCGGCTAGACCTAAGAAACTTCTGATTTCGATTGGGGAGGTAGATCTGGGCTAGTCTTTCACCGCTGCTATCTTTTGAGGATCAACCTGAATACCTTCACCCGACACCACGTGACACACGGACTTCAACTAGAATTCACATTTGCTGAACTTGGCAAACAACTGCCGATCCCTGAGTATCTAAAGCACTATCCTCAGGTGATCAGCATGCTCTTCCTAATTTCTAGAGTATACCAGAATGTCGTCGATAAATACAATGACGAGCATATCTAGATACTGCTTGAAGACTCTATTTATCAGGTCAATAAAGGGTGCAGGGAAATTTGATAGTCCAAAGGACATAATAACAAACTCGTATTGACCATACGAGTCTTGAAAGCTATTTTCGGTATGTCACACTCTCTGCCCAAAGAGCATGAGTCGTGGCCACCTCTCATGAGGTACACTGCCAAAAATCTCATACTAGTCACCACGAGGGACACCACGACTCATAGTGTACCCAATAACTCATAGTGACCCACCCATCGCCAATACTACCTAAAACTTCCTGGAGTCACTACAGGAGACACCACAACTCATGGTGCCCCAAATGAGTCATGGTTAGGACCCGTTGAGTACACTATCTGACTTTTCCAATCTTCCAATCGAACACTAACCATAGATCACCCCATGACTCGTGGTCACACCTTTGGTCACCCCCCTTTTCAAAAATTTTCAATCAAGTTCAAAGTCCTCACCACGAGTCACTTAACGACTCATGGTCACCCCAACGAGTCACAGAACGACTCATTCTATGACCTGGTGCAGATTTTCCAATTTTCTTCATTTTAACTCCCGGGCCTAGTATTTGAGTTTCTAGGCCATTACAATTATGTGTACCATCTAGTTAGGGTTAAGGATGATATGACCAAAACCCTGACTATCCAATCAGTCCTTTTAGTATGTGAGTATCCAGGATTGTGCCCAGATGATGTACCAAGAATCCCTCCCTAGCGGGAAATTAATTTTTGTATTGACCTTCTTCCCGATACGCAGCCTATATCTACTCCTCCTTACAGAATAGCCCCAGTTGAGCCAAAGGAGTTGAAGGAGCAGTTGAAGGGCCATTTAGACAAGGGTTTCATTAGAACAAGCAAATCCCAATAGGGTGCACTAGTTCTCTTTGTCCGCAAGAAGGATGGTTCTCTTCGTATATGTATTGGTTATCGACAATTGAACAAAGTTACCATCAAGAACAGGTATCCACTTTCCAGTATTGATGGTTTGTTTTTATCATATTTAGGGTGCTAAGTTCTTTTCAAATATAGACCTCATATCTGGATACCATCTGCTCAGGGTTCAGGAGAGTGACATCCCAAAGATAGCCTTCAAAACTCGATATGGTCAATGAGTTTGTAGTTATGTCTTTTGGACTAATGAATGTTCTTGCAGTTTTTATGCATTTGATGAACAGGGTGTTGAATCCATATTTGGATATTTTCGTGACTGTGTTCATAGATGATATTCTCATATATTCTCAAAGCGAGGAGGAGCATTCCGCTCATTCGATGGTGGTGCTACAGACTCTTAAGGATCGCCGGTTATATGTTAAATTCAGTATATGCGAGTTTTGGTTGAACTCAATGGCATTTTTGAGTCATGTGGTGTCAAGTGAGGGTGTACAGGTAGACTCTCAAAAGATAGAAGCGATGAAGAATTGGCCTATACTGGTGAACCCTTTGAACATCAGGAGTTTCATTGGTTTAGCTTGTTATTATTGGAGAATTTTTGAGGGGTTATCATCCATTGCAGCCCCCTTGACTAAATTTACCTAGAAGAAGGTGTAGTTCCAATAGTCACAGGCTTGTGAGAAGATCTTTCAAGAGTTGAATACTCGACTCACCTCAACACTAGTGTTGACCCTACTCAAGGGTATCAATAGATTTATGGTAGATTGTGACAATTCTAGGATCGGGCTTGGTTGTGTACTGATGCAGCACGGTAAGGTTATAGCATATGCTTCCAGGCAGTGAAGGTCCATGAAAAGAACTACCCGACTCATGATCTCAAATTGGCGGTGGTAGTATTTTCCTTGAAATTTTGGAGGCAATATCTGTATGGGGTCCATGTAGATGTGTTTACGGACCACTAAAGCCTGCAATACGTGTTTACTCAGAAGTATCTAAATCTACATCAAAGAAGGTGGTTGGAGCTACTCAAGGATTATGATATGAGTTTCCTTTACCATCTGGGCAAGGCTACTATGGTAGCAGATGCTCTTAGTAGGATTTCTATGGAGAGTGTGTCCCATGTAGGCGAGAAGAAAAAGTAGTTACTGAAGGATGTGCATCGGCTTGCACGGCTATGATGTGTATCGGTTGATTCGACAGAGGGTGGTGTCATCATTCAGAATGGATCAGAATTGTCATTGGTGTTCGATGTTAAAGCTAGGCAGGAAGAGGATCCTTTTTTGGTAAAGTTAAAGGAAGTTGTTCAAAATCAGAAGGTGGAGGTCTTCTCCAAAGGGGGAGATGGTGTGCTTCGATATCAGGGTCATTTGTGTGTTCCAAATGTTTATGATTTGAGAGATCGGATGTTGCACAAGGCTCATGGTTCCAAATACTCTATACATTCAGGTGACACCAAGATGAAGCATGACTTATGGCAAGTCTATTTGTGGAATGGCATGAAGAAGGACATAGCAAAGTTTGTGGCTATGTGTTCGAATTGTCAGCAAGTGAAGGTTGAGCACCAGAGACCTGGAGGTACACTTCAATATATTAGTATTCCTACTTGGAAGTGGGAGGAGATCAATATGGACTTCATCAATCATCGACAGTATGACTCCATTTGGGTGGTTGTGGACAGCTTGGCTAAAGCAGCTCATTTCTTACCGGTCAAAACTACCGATTCAGTAGAGGATTTTGCTAAATTATACATTTGGGAGTTAGTTCGGTTGCATGGAGTGCCATTTTCCATCATATCAAATAGGGGTACTCACTTTAGCTCCCATTTTTGGAGATCGTTCCAGAGGGGACTTGGTACTCAGGTCAAGCTTAGCATGGCATTTCACTCGTAGACAGATGGTCAGGCCGAGCGGACCATTCATACTTTTGAGGACATGTTGAGAGTTTGTGTGATTGACTTCAAGGGTAGTTGGGATTATCATTTGCCTCTCATTGAGTTTGCATATAACAATAGCTACCATTCCAGCATTCAGATGGCTCCGTTTGAGGCTCTCTATGGGCAGAGATGTAGATCGCCTATTTGATGGTTTTAAGTCAGTGAGCTGCGGTGATAGGTCCAGATTCAGTCTATGAGGCTATGGAGAAAGTTTAGCTTATAACGGAAAGGTTGAAAATAGCTCAGAGTCGCCAAAAGTCCTATACATATGTGAGGAGGAGGGATCTTGAGTTTGAAGTTGATGATTAGGTGTTTTTAAAGGTATCCCCCATGAAAGGAGTGATGAGGTTCGGGAAGAAAGGGAAAGTCAGTCCTCGTTTTGTTGGCCCATATCGGATTATGAAACGGGTTCGAAAGGTAGCATATGAGTTGGACTTGACCTCAGAATTAGCTTCAGTGCATCCAATTTTTCATGTATCACTCTTAAAGAAGTGTTTGGGTGATCTAGCTCGGTGTTTTGGTGGAAATACTAGATTGTTAGTTTCATAAGATAAGAAACAAAAAGTAGCTTCCGTCAAGGTTTTATGGAGGAATCAACATGTTGAGGGAGCTACGTGGGAAGCAGAAGCATATATGATGGCTAAATAATCATATCTATTCCATTTTGGCTCAGTTTCAGCTTAAGGTATCAGTTTCCTCATTAGTACTCTATTCAATTTCATCTTCAGCTCATGTACCCCAGCTTCCGTCATGTTAATGAATGTAAGTGTGATTCAAGAATTTAGTTCAGTCATGTAGTTCAAATCGGAGTCAGTCACTCCGTCAGTTTTTAGCATGCATGTTCAGTATTTGAGTATGATGATTGCATTTATATGCTTTTCAGTATCTTTTTCCATATTTGAGGATAAATGTTACAAAGCGGGAAATATTGTATACCTCGAAAACCCTAAGATCAGTCCTAGAAGTTGAAACGGAGAAAATAAAAAATTCTGCACCAGGTCACAAAACGAGTTGTCCAGTGTCCCATCAGGAACATCACGAGTCGTTAAGTGACTCATGGGGAGGGGTTTGACTATGTTTGGAAATCTCAAGTTCGGGGTGACCACGGGTGTGACCACGAGTCGTGGTCAGCCCCATGATTCATTAGGTCACCCGTGGTCAAAGGTGGTTTGAAGGATGAAGGGAAGCATGCAGTGTACCTAATGGGTCATCACCACGAATTGTCGGGTACACCAAGAGTTGTGATGAGGCTTATGCTGACCCTCAGAAGAAATTTTGCAATGTAAGTAACAATACGCAGACAACGAGTCCTCCCCCCAGACCACGAGTCATCCAGTCCCTCGTGGGGACTGGCAGTGTGTTTTTCCTTGCGAATTTATTAAGGGCTTTTCCATAATTCCTAATTTCCTAAGGTCTAAACTACGTCGTTTTAAGCTTAGAATAGAGTGTTTTAATAAGGTTTAAGTCATTCTAAGCCTATCCTAATTCATGCATGCAAGTTTAGAGGTTTTAGAGGTGATCAAGCCTAGTCTCTTCAAAGTTCTTCCTCAATTCTCATTGGGCAATCAAGGAAGTGGTGAAATCAGATCTCTTCAGGTATGTAAGGATATGAATGGGTGCAATAGTCCACACCCATTCCCAATCCTCTCTCAATTCATGAAATTTCTAATTGATAAATCTATGGGGGGTTTACACAATATGTGAATTCTCTAAGTTTCAATCATGGGTATAATCTAAGCATGTTTCCAGTGTTGAATTATGATTCATGGGAAGATTGTATAATGTTTAAAATTCTAAATTGTGTTTTCAAGTTTTCTAAAGTATGATTCCTATCCATGAAAGTCAATGAGAGTTGAGATCCATGAGATATGTGTTCAGGTATGATGAGATGTTTATGAAGAATGTATGATTTTGAATTACCCATGTCTATGTTCATATTTTCAAAGTGAATCAAGTTGATTTCAAGCATGAGTAAGTACTGGGAAAGCTCATGTGATCAAATATGTTTTATGATTTCATGAATTAGCTTACCACATGATTTTGGAGTTTAGACTCCCAATTATGTTCAGCTTATGGTATGGTTTGAGCCAAGGCTCCTCATGTTATTATTTCAGATTTATGTATGCATGTTATGTGTTAGCTTCGTCCCTAGATGATAGTTCAGCTAAACGATGGAGAGAATATGCATATCTTTAGGAGTAGTGTCTAACACCGAGTAGGCTAAGGGTCAGTCAACCCTATGCCTCAAAACTACGCGCCAAGGGGCCTTTAGCTTAATATCAATATCATGGTAAAGTCCTTAGCCCTAGCAAAGCTTTAGACATCATCGCCCACTTGAGTGTGATAGTCGGGACCATGTAATCTTTATCGTGGTAATGTCGGTTATATGATATGTCTCCCATTGTTCCTCATGATTTTAGTTATGCATGTTCATCAGTCATGATATTATGTTTTCAGCAGGTTTGGCCCAATGTTAAGTTTTACTTATGATTATCAGTTTTCAGCTTTGGGTCATTTGATTCTGTTATGATATTCAGTTATGTTTAGATCATGATTTCAGAAAATAGCATGTAAGCGCTGCTCTTAGAATCTTATCATGATATGTTTTATACTGTCATGTTTAATGATTTTACTTACTTAGTAGTTTTACTTACCTTGCATACTCAGCACATTCCACGTACTGACCGCATACTCTATGCTGTATCATTTCATGATACAGGCTCTAATATCCAGACTCAGTCCTGCCTATAGCCAAATTCCTAGCATTAGTACTTCCAGATCAGAGTTGGTGAGTCTTCATCTTGCGAGGGCCTTTCTTATCAGATATATTCCATATTTTTAGTTTTCATGCTATAGTGAGTTAGTTGGGGTCCTGTCCCATCAACTTGTCAGTATTAGAGACTTTCGGACATAGTTTGTATTCAGCATTAGACTTGTGTATGTATTCAGATGTTATGTTATGTTTATACTTCCGTTATGTTAAGTATGTTGATCTTCCATTTCATTTGAACGAGTTAGATGATATGTTCATGTCGTGGGTCGACCTGGAGCCTCTCGAGTTTCTTTGTCCCGTGTCTCAATCCGGACCTATGTTCAGGTTATGACATTAATTCACTTCGGTAGACCCATATGGGTATCAAACATCTACTCTAATATTTAAGAAAGATCCTAATTTATATTTGCTTTTAATTATTTTTTGGTTTACCCTCACGAACACTCATCACCCAAGAAAGTAATTTATTAGGAGGCTATCCTCTTAACAACTCTTCCTATTTTCGAATACCACACCTCATGGTGATTTCCTATTTATTTCGTTATTAATAAATCGGTGACTTACCACCCAACTTTCCTTCATCAATTTCCCTCTTTCCTTCTACCGTCATAAATCCAATGCGTGCAGACATGAAAACATGAATATACATATAAATACTTATAATCTAGCCACCTTATTTGGGGCATATCATGGGAGTAACCCATAGGATCCTCAACCTAGAGTGGATGATTGATAATCTAATATCAAATCTATTCGTGCTATCATGGTCACTTATGCCGTAAGTTTCCTCTCCCTCTCTTGTTATCCCTACTATTTCTTCTCACCCTTACTAGTTATTAGCTATGGTCCGAACTAGTGTCATTAACAGTAAATCTTCCATTATACCTATCAACAACACATAAACCATATACAAATATATGAATCGCTAATCGAAGTCTAACACAAAAGTAAGCCATAGCCTACCTGGGCGCCAATCTGCTGCAAAAAGGATCGTGGGGCTGCGTTCTTGCATTGAAACTGGGGGTTCTTGTAGAAAATTATTGGGGAGGATAATGGAATCCTTTCCCTTCCTAGCCACCTTAACTTTTTCCTTGTTTAGAAACAAACTTTTATTTTTGGGCGTTTTAGCTACCAAGCCTTATGAAACTAAGATTTAAATCAAAACCTGGATGGAATTACAGATCTATGGTCCACATCACCCACTGCAGTGAAAGGTCATCCACTGCAGCGGTCCCGGTACAGCGGAGTTCTATATGCCAGGACGATCCTATGTCTGGGCCCACCTAATGTTAACTTCGTCTATTTTAGATTCCCACGCTTATATCGTCTAGGTCTATAGCAATCGAACGGGTCGTTACACGTAGGAGTGTTATGTCCTATAGATGGTAGGAAGAAACAATCATGGAGAGCCGCGATGCACAGGGATCTTGGCACGATAGGAAGCGCGAAGCATAGTGAGACTAGGTGGCCAGAAGTGCAATCCCTGTTCAAGTAGGAATAGAAGCTACAAAGTCCAATCCCAATCCAAGAAGGAACAACGCAGACTTAATCTACTACTATATATGCCCCTTCTTAGGATGATTTTAAAAACTTGGAACATCTTAGAGTCCAAAATCTCATAATTCATGAATTACATACAAATTAGTGCAATTACTTAGTCGAACATCTTTTGGAGAATTCATCAAGTTCTTGTTATTCTAATTAGCTTTAAAAATTTGTCAAACAATTTCATATTATTGTAAGTATTTCATTATGACTTCTTATAAATTTTATGTTATTGTTTTCTCAAACAGAGTGGCTAAATCTCTTGAAGCTAGGGTTGTGGGAAGCATAATGGGTTAAACGGAAGTAGGCAAAATAAAATGGTAATTCTTGACTGGTGAATTGAGTGGATTGTTATTCTCTTCATTTTAATGAGTTTTAGCGGTTGCAAATGATGAAATGTGCATGTATCATCAACTTGTTTGACCAAAGAGGTTGAAGTTAGAAAACGAGAATAACAATGGGAATTTGAGGCTACCAAACCTTATCTAATTAACTATAGCTCTAATTGAGGATAGTTAATCCAAGACTTATGGTGGGGGAAAAATATTCACACCTAAAGTCTAAGAGGATTTAAGTGAAATTCATCCATGTAGGTGGAGAGGTGTTACATAAACCTAATTGTCAGTCTTACACAAAATTCACCAGGATAGATCACTAATAAAACAAGCCTACTATATTGTGAAATAATGGGTAACACAATCCTAGTTTTGTCTTATTTATTTGATAATAACTCAATCATTGTTTACAATTACTTTTTCTTTTATTTGCAAACCTTCTTCCGAAATATGGACAACCGATTGATTTACTCGTCATTCATATAATTTATTCCCTATTCCCTGTGGGATCGACCTCAATCTAGTTGGGTTACTATATTTGACAATCATCACTTTGTACTTTATTGTGAGGTGAAATTTAGGTGTGATCAGGTTCCCTTGATTTTTATTTTTGATACTTTTTTGGTGGATAACCCCTTACAACCGACTAAAAGTGTTTAGGTTTTTTTATTCATAGTCATGACTTTTTTCTATGATGGATGGATATGACCAACTTAATAGTAAATTAGTCATCAGTAGGAGAACAAGAACTACAAACCTTCTGAATGCTATGTGGTTAACAAATGACCTTTAAATGATGACTTTGTATGCATATTGAGTGGATTGTTAAGCATAGTTAAAGTGTCTAATGGACATGAGTGTAAGTAGACCTGTTCGTGAAGTGAATTTTGTGGTTGAACCAATAGTTGGGAAGTAGTGGATTGTTTGAGAACAAACAATAGTTTAAGTATGGGTTGGTGATCTTTGGCATATTTAATAGTGATTCGTGAACGAAGAACATGATTGCATTGTTATTCTATTTATTTTAATTTTCTTTAGCGGTTGCAAATATTAAAATCCATATGTATCATTTACTTTCTTGACCAAAGAGGTTGAAGTCAATAGAAGATAATGACAATGGAATTTTGAGGCTACCAACCCTCATTTAATTGACTTGAACTCTATCCGAGGATTGTGAGTCCAAGACTAATAATGAGGAAAAAATATAAAGACCTAAAGTTTGAGAGTATTTTGAGTGATATTCATATATATACCGACAAAGATCACTAATTCAATAAACCTACTACGTTACGAAATCATGGGGATCAAGTCCTAGTTTATTCTCAGATATTGATTGCAATCAATAATTTCACAAACATCATAGTTTAAATTACTTCTTTTATTTATTACAAACCCCATCTAGAAATATTGACTACCGGTCGAACACTTACTGTTAATGATGATTTCTCGCCTATTCCCCGTGGGATTCGACCCTATCCTAGTTGGGTTCTATATTTGAACATAGATAGCTTTATTCTTCATTATAAGGTGTAATTTTGGTTTTATCACTTCTCTCCATGAGTTCAATAGACTCTCCCTCCTTGCATAATCCGTGTTTGGCTGAGGCCCAACCTATTGTGATATTTCTTATTAAGTTGGCCACAACAGTGAGAAAGAGAAGCAAATATGTTTGGGCCAAAGGTCACGATGAACAGCAACAGACTAATAGAAATGGGTCCAAAATCCAAATACATTGGCAGGGTTTATGTCATGACCCGAACTTAGGCCCTGATAGAGACACACGGAACCTAGAACCAAAAATAGCTCCAAGTTGACCATGGCATGAACTTGATAACTAACTTAACATAATCAAGGCAGAAAGAAACTAAATTCTAAAATAGAAAAAGTCTAAAATTAAACATTTGAACAACGGAAATACATAACACTGAATCCAAACTGAACACAACACTCTGTCTGAAAAGCCTCTACATACGGACGAGCTGATGGGACAAGACTCCCAACTAGCTCAGTAAAAGTCCAAATTTGAAAATAGCGATAATGCAACTAACTGAAGGTCATTGAAATTTGAGGACTCACCAAAAACTGGCTAACTAAACTCTTATGATTGAAGAGACTGACCCTGAATGTCTGAGCATGTACATTGAAATAATACAACATCGAGTATGCGGTCAGTACTTGGATTGTACTGAGTATGCAAGGTAAACAAAATGGACTAATAAAAATACATAAGAGTCCAAAAGAGTAGGACAGTCCTAATCATGCAATGATAGTCATAACATAAACATGACGCTCAAGGCTTTTAGAACCATTCATAATCTATTCATAATGATAATAATCATAACACAAACCTTGTAAAAACATAACTTGAGCCAAAGTATGGAAAACATGACAATGCGTAAATCATGAGGAACAACAGGAGGACTCATCTTAATCAACACCATCATGATATAGCTTACATGATGCCCCAACTATCTCACTCAAGTAGGAAGAGCCGTCCCAGGCTTGACAAGCCAAGGACGTACATGAAGTTATATCACTAATAGGGACTCACCTTAAGTCCATAAGCATAAACCTACAGTGCATAGTTTTGAGACCACGGGGTTTACCTAACACTGGGCCTACTCGGTGCTACACACGGCTGCCAAAAACATGCACATGAAGGATCATATAGTAATCGTGAAGTCATACATGAAATTCATGGCTAGATAAATCATAATATAGTTGATCATACTTGAAATACATGATTAGCCATGAATTGGGGCCCGTGAGTTGGCTAAAATGATAAAATCATAAATCATGAAGAACATACATGCTTGAGAAAATCACTATACTTGAAATTCTTTAATTCATGAAGAGTACTTGAAGGAAATCATATCATAAATCATAATTTAGGGCTTAGGAGAATCAAATTCATAATAAAATCATAAAGTACACATTTCATGAACTTGCATAATTGGGCATAAATTGATTAAAATTTAAATCCATGAAGTAATAATCAAACTAGGTATAAAATCTGCCCAGTGATCTTAAAACATGATTTGAAACATGAAGGTAATTGACCCGTAGATAAATCATAGAGAATTTCATTGATTTGGGAATAAGCCCCATAAGATCATGAACTTGATCAAGAACTTAAATTCATGGAATTGAAGAGAATTTTGAGCATGAGAGTGAAAGGAACTCTCATTCATAGCCCTACATACTTGGGAAATCTGATTCCACGCTCTTTCTTGAAAGCCCAAGGGAATTTCAGGAGAATTGGAGAGTTTCAAGCTTGATCTTCAAAGAGAAACCTCTACTCTTGCATGCATGGGAGTTGAATGAGTTAGGATAGGCTAAACCCTCCTAAAATCCTCCTAACAGAGCTTAAATCTACGTAGTTTAGGACTTAGGAGCTTAATGAAAATTCTTGAAAATGGGGACAACTAGTCAGACTCTCACCACGAGCCGTACCACGAAGTAATGACTCGTGTTTACCTCTCGTGGTCACCACTTCTCCTCCCTGCAGCACCTTTTAATCTCACCACGATTGCATATCATGACTCGAGTCGTACTATTAGTCGTGACATCATCCCCTTTACCTGCCAAATCCTAACCACAACTCCCATCAGACTCATTGTTACTTACTACGAGTCGTACCATGATCTGTGACATCATACTTTAGCACCACAAGGAAACTCAACACAACTCCTAACCAGGAGTCATATCTACACCTCACGACTTGTGGTATGACTCGTGGTCTGGACCCCAACTTCAGAACTCCATACGAGTCGTTCTGGTGCAAAAATTCAGATTTTTCAGTAGAACTCAGTCTAATACTCTCATCAATTTCTTAGTAACTTTTCGGGCATTACAGTATCTCCCCCTTGGGAACATTCATCCTCGAATGTGGGTAAACTCACTGAATAACTAAGGAAAGGATTTGCCACCCCAAATGCTGAACACCTTAAGTTGAAAACTGACGGAGTGACTGACTCCGAACTGAAACACTTGACCAAACTGACTTCATGAATCACACATCTTTGCACTAACATGAAAGAAACTTGGATACATGAACTAGACATAAAACTAAATAGAGTACTAGGGAGGAAACTGATACCTTGAGCTGGAACTGAGATGGGAGGGAAAAGATGCGGGCATTTAGTGATCATATCTACTTTGGCTTCCCATGTAGCTCCCTCAACATGTTGATTCCTCCACAAAACCTTTACGGAAGCTACCTCTTTGCTCCTCAACTTCCAAACCTAACGGTGAAGGATTTCAATTGGTACCTCCACATAGTTAAGGCTATCCTTTACACCTATGCTTTCCATCAGAACAACCAAAGTCGGGTCACCAGTCCACTTCTTTAAGAGCAAAACATGGAAAAATGGATGTACTGAAGTCAACTCTGAGGGCAATTCCAATTCATAGGCCACCTTTCCAATGCGTCACACAATCCTGTACGGGCCAACAAATTGGGGACTAAGCTTCCCTTTCTTTGCAAACCTCACTACTCCCTTCATGGAGGACACCTTTAGAAACAACCAATCCTTGACTTCAAACTCAAGTTCTCTCCTTCTCACATCTGCATAGGACTTTTGACGACTTTGAGTTATTTTTAGCCTTTTCCTTATGAGCTAGAATTTCTCTATAGCCTCTTGGACAGAATCTGGCCCTATCAATGTGGCTTCGCCTACTTCCAACCAACCAATAGGCGATCTAAATCTCCGCCCAAAAAGAGCCTCAAACGGTACCATCTAAATGCTAGAGTGGTAGCTATTGTTATATGCAAACTCGATAAGAGGTAAATGGTCATCCCAACTACCCTTAAAGTCAATCACACATGCTATCAACATATCCTCGAGAGCCTGAATGGTCCGATCAGCCCGACCATCAGTCTGCTAGAAAATATATGCTAAGCTTTACCAGAGTATCAAGTCCCTTCTAAAATGACTTCAATAATTACGAGGTAAATTGAGTACCTCTATTTGAGATGATAGACAAGGGAACTCCATGAGATTAAACTAATTCCTAAATGTATAATTTGACATAATCATCTGCTGAATCAGTAGTTTTGACTAGTAGAAAATGAGCTACTTTAGTCAACATGTCTACAATCACCCATATTGAGTCATACTGTCGACGTGTATGAGGAAATCCTGTGATGAACCATATTGATTTTCTCCTATTTTCAAGTAGGTATAATAATGTTTGAAGCATACCTCTAGGTTTTCGATGCTCAACCTTCACTTGCTAATAATTCGGACACTTAGCCACAATCTCTGCAATGTCCTTTTTAATGTCGTTCCACCAATAGACTTTTAGTAGGTCATGGTACCTCTTGGTGGCACCTGGATGGATAGAATATTGAGAATCATAAGCCTCATGCAACATTCGATCTCTCAAATTATCAACATCTGGGACACACAAATGACCCTGATATTGAAGAACGGCATCTCCCCTTTGGGAGAAGAACTCTATCTTTTGATTTTGAACCGCTTCCTTCAACTTTACCAAAATCAGATCCTCATCCTGTCTGGACTTGACTTTAGTCACCAAAGAGGATTTTGAACCATTCTGAACAATGACACCAACATTTGTCGAATCAACAAGACAAACTCCTAATCGTGCAAGTCAATGCACATTTTTCACCACTTCTTTCCTTCCCTCTTCCACATGAGAGATACACTCCATGGATAACTTGCTAAGGGCATCTTCCACTATATTACCCTTGTCTGGATTGTAAAGGACACTCATGTCATAGTCCTTAAGAAGCTCTAACCACCTCCTTTGTTGCAAATCTGATCCTTCTGGGTAAACACGTACTAAAGACGTTTGTGGTCTGTAAACACATCCACATAGACCCCATACTAATAGTGCCTCCAAATATTCAATGCAAATACCACTGTTGCCAATTCTAGGTCGTGCATCGGGTAATTCTTCCCGTAAATCTTGAGTTCTCTAGAGGCATACGTAATGACTTTGCCATGTTGCATCAACACACAACCAAGTCCAACCCTTGAGGCATCAGAATACACCACAAATCCATTTGTACCCTTAAGTAAGGTAAATATTGTCGCTAAAGTGAGTCGAGTCTTTAATTCTTGAAAACTCTTCTCATATGTATCCGACCACTGAACTTTAACTTTCTTCTTGGTCAACATAGTCAACGGTGCCACAATGGACAAAATTCCCTCAATAAACCTCCTGTAGTAACCATCCAAACCCAAGAAACTCCTGATAATCAAAGGATTAATTGGTCTCGTCCAATTCTTTACCGCTTCTATCTTCTGAGAGTCCACATATATGTCCTCAC
Organism: Datura wrightii; assembly: GCA_035772735.1. Taxonomy (NCBI): domain Eukaryota; kingdom Viridiplantae; phylum Streptophyta; class Magnoliopsida; order Solanales; family Solanaceae; genus Datura; species Datura wrightii. Next base: position 84,605,751 of record JASDFA010000006.1, on the reverse strand, counting down.
TTGACACTATATGAACCGCAAAATTCTAATGAGTGCAACCAAAACTCACACTTGCTGAATTTAGCAAACACCTAGAGATCCTTGAGAGTCTGTAGCACAATCCTCAAATGTGCGGCATGCTCCTCCTTGCTCCTGGAGTATATGAGAATGTCATTTGTGAACACAATTATGAATATGTCCAAATATGGCTTGAACACCCTATCATCAAATCCATAAAAGCTGAAGGAGCATTCATTAGTCCAAAATACACAACCACAAACTCATGTGACCATACCAAGTCCTGAAGGCTGTCTTTGGAATGTCACTCTCCCTAACTCTTAGCATTTATTGCGGTATGTTGCTGAAGATCTAGAACTTTCCTTGTTAGTCTCTGCATAGGGTAAGGATGGTTGGTTAGGAGATGAACTTAGGCCAATTTTTGTGTTGGCTCACTTTTAGCCTATATTGCCCTACCAAAGTGTCATGAATCCCTTTATCCCATGTTTGAGCCTTAATAGACTATATTTCTTTGACTTACTTGTCAACCGTACCTATTTGTTTATAATGAAACTATTTGGCCCTGGTCCTTCTTTGGATATTGTGAACCTCAACATAAGCAAAATGCTTAAGTTGAGGGTGGCTAGAGTAGGGGTGCTTAAATGGTGGGAGAGGGAGAAAAGGAAAGAAAAGAATGAAAAAAAAATGGTGAAACAAGCTGTGGTGAGGTGAAAAAGTAAAAAGCTAAAAATTTGAGAATATTGAAAAAAAAAGAAAAATTATAAATAGCTTGAAATTGTTGAAAACTGTGAAAAATCACCTCACCCATACAAATATTCTTAAAATGGAAAAAAGGGAAGAAAAGAAGACAAAAAGAATGAAGGGTGAAATAGGAGAATGGTGTGGCCAATTAATGTAGTTCCAAGGAAGGGATAGTCACTCATAAAATATTTCATCTTTATCATGTCCATCCCTAAGCCTACATTACAAGCCATATCAATTCCAATAATGATCTTAATTTGACCATCTAACGAACCAAATCAGTGAAAATAAGGGCAAGCTTATGGTATCTGATGCATAATACTTGCAGTTCTTTGAGAGAGTGAGTGCTTCATTTGCCTAGTCCCATGGTTCATTTGATACTTCATACTAGAGTGGGGACTTCATTTTTTGTGAGTATACATGGATTATGTTTTCTTTTACCTTTGGTCTGTGTGGAACACATAGGTGATGACTTGATTGCATGTTGATAGCTAGATGACATGTCTTGATCCTTGAATATGATGTTTTGATGTTGCTTGCGATACATTAGCTGATGATGTATCAAGAGGAAGGGTCAATAGAGTTTGTATATACAGTGCACAAATTTGTTTGAGTTTTGGTTGTAGTATCTTAAGTTTATTTTCTAGTTGAGCATCGTGTTTAGTTTTTCTTTTTCTTTGCCTGAGGACATGCAAAAGTCTTAAGTTGAGGGTGTTGATGTGCTGTGGATATACAACACTGTTGACGCTCAAAACTAAGAAAATAGCATGGACTTAGGTGTATTTATGTGGATATGAGGCACTTTTCCTTTGATTTCAGGATAAATGGGTGTTGGAACAATAAATCATAAAAGGAAGCTAAATGTGTGCAAAAAAGGGCAAAAAGTGCAGTCCACAGTATGATCCGTAGGATGGACCTACAAGTCGTACTGAGGGCCTTGAAGAGAAGCTGAAAGTTTAACCTAGAAGACTGATCCCTTGAGACTTGTCACAGATCGTACCATGGTGGTACGAGTCGTGGTAAGTCAGTCGTGATGAAATCTAGAAGAATTGCACAGGAGGCTAATTCTCAATACGTTCCATTGCTCTAGGAAAAGAGATCATTTTTTCCTACCTAAATAATATGTCAAAAGAAGAAAGTGAATTTGTAAAAGAATAAACTATCTTTAGAATAAATCTTTTTTCCCAACAAATAAACTATTTAAAGAACGAGATAATATTTAAACGGATTGAATCCGCTTTAAAACATACGAAGGTAGAATCCAAAATTAAAAGCCTGCAAGAATTCATAGAACGAGAGTCTGTTCAGAATTTCCTAATGCCTTTTGGGATAGGAAACGCCATATTATTGAGTTACCATATATTGAGGTATTCAACGAAAAGAATATCCCTACTAGGGCAAGACCTATTCAAATAAATCAAGAGTTAATGGAATATTATAAATCTAAATCTGATGAGTTGATGGAACAAGACCCAACTAAATCTCTAATACTGAAATTGAAAATATATCAATATTTGAAAGCAAATGGTCCTCGAAAGATGAGGACTCACCACTAAGTTGGGTGCTAACTCTGGAACTAGCTACTGACGGGGCTGAGTCTGAGTGTTGGGGCTTGTATCATGAAACGATACAACATAGTATATGCGGTTAGTATGTGGAATGTACCGACTATGCATGATAAGTAAAACCATTTAAATAAGTAAAATCATTTTAAACATGCATAACATAAATTATAAACAAAATAAGAATCTGAGAGTAGGACTTGCATGGTATCTTTCTGAACACATGATCTCACATAACATAACATCATAATTGAATCGATTGACCCAAAGATAAAATCTAATAGTCATAAATAAAGCTGACCATTGGATCAAACTTGCCTTAGAACATATATAGATATATACAACATGATTGAATAAAATGCATAATTGAAATCATGAAGAACAATGGGAGACTCTTATTTTTAACCAACCTACCATGATAGAGCTTACTTGGTCCCAACTATCACACTCAAGTGGGTAGAGCCGTCCAAAGCCTCGCCAGGGCTAAGGACGATACCATCATATTGATATCAAGCTCGTGGCCCAATCAGGGTAAGGGATAGCTCAAAAGGGAGGTCCGAAGGTATATATATATATGAGTAAACCTACATTGGAGCATAGTTGTGAGGCATAGGGTGATTGACCCTTAGCCTACTCGGTGCTAGACATTACTCCCATAAACATGCATATGCTCTCCATCGTTATTTTTAACGAAGCTCACAATCATCTATTGATGAAGTTTAATATTCAAATACATCTCAAATCTAAAATTATATATATATGAGAAGCTTTAGCTCAAACCATACCACAAGCTGAAAATAATTGGGAGTCTTCGCTCCAAAACCATGTGGTAAGCTCAATTTAGGAAAATCATAAATCATACTTTAACATGTGGGCATTGCACAATACTTCAATCATGCTTGAAAATACTCAATTCACTCGAAAACATGATTATAAACATGGGTAACTCAAAAACATGCTTTTCATCAATAATATCTCATCATGCTTGAACATTCATCATAAATATCAACTTTCATGAATTTCTCATAAATGGACATTTTGATTTATAAAGCTTGAAACATGATTGTAATTGAAAACAATGTAAAACTTGCCCATTTGTCATAATTCACTAATAGAGACACATTTAAATCATACCCATGCAGTAAATTAGAAATCTCATGCATTGGGTTAAAACCCCATCGAATCGACAAAGGAATTTCCATGATTTAGAGAGAGATTGGGCATGGGTGTGAATGGATTCAGCCAATCATAACCCTACATACCTGAAGAAATATGATTCTATAACTTCTTTGACTGCCCAAGGAAGAATTGGATGGAAAACCTTAAAGAATTAGCCTCGATCTCCTCTCTAGACTTCTACTCTTGCATGCATGAGTAAGAATGGACAAAATGAATTTACCCCTCTTAATATTCACTATTCATAGCTTAAAATGACATAGAATAGGACCTTAGAGCATAGAAATGACAAAAATACCCTTAATAACTTCGTATAAAAATAACTGTTGTTCAGTCCCCACAAGAGACCTAACGAGTCGTTGCCACCATCTATGAGTCGCCACATCAATCATTGGGTACACTTCTTAAATCTCACCTGGAGCTCATGACGGGCCATCATATGAGTTATTACCGATCACTACGACTCATTTTCACCATTCGTTGTCTCCACTGCCTCAACCCATAATCATTATTTATCTAATGACCACGATCTACTCAACGAATCATGGTGCCTAACCATGACTCGTGGGTTCTATCTATTAGGTGCTCTGTCACTCACCCTTTCTCCTTTGAAATGCCTTGGCCACAGCTGACCTAACGAGTCATGGGGCTTGTCCACAATTGGTGGTCATGCCTGTGATGACCCCCCTCAACAATTCTTTTAACTCAAGCCCAATACCTCACCACGAGTCATCTCACGACTCGTGGTCTACCCCACGGGTCACAAAGTGACTCGTTCTATTATTTGATGCTAGATTTATGGTTTTCTCTGTTTAAACTCTCGGATCTGATCTTAGGGCTTTTGGGTTATTACAAGGGGGTATGCTTGTATCCTAAGTCATACCTTCTGGTCTCTAGTGCTCTACTTTGACTTGTTGGAAGTTCGAGCAATTAGATACAAATTCAGCGATGTCTCACTTCATGCCATTCCACCAGTATATATCCCATAAATTGCGGTACATTTTAGTAGCTCCAGGGTGGATGGAGCATCTTGAGCTGTGTGCTTCAGCCAGTATTTGCTGTCTCAAATCACCTATGTCCGATACACACAATCTTCCCTAGTAACAAAGTACACCATTTCCCCCTTTGGAGAATGCCTCAAGTTCTTTTCTGAGAACTGCTTCCTTAAGCTTAAGTAAGATGGGATCTTCATCTTGTTTGAACTTAACTTCAAAAACAAAAGAGGAATCTGACCCACTTTACATTACCATTGCACCCTCATCTGAGTCAACCAACTGCACCCCTAACCGAGCTAGTCGGTGAATATCCTTTTCCAGTTCCTTTTTGCCTCTCTCAACATGAGTTATGCTCCCTATAGACACTCTGCTCAGGTCATCAACCACCACATTGGCCTTGCCCAGGTGATATAGCACGCTCATGTCATAGTTCTTCAGGATCTCTAGCCACCTTCTCTGATGAAGATTTAGATCTTTCTGACTGAATACATACTGAAGACTCTTGTGATCAGTAAAAACATCTATGTGAGCCCCGAACAGATAGTGTCTCCATATTTTCAACACAAACGCCGCCACAGTCCGCTCCAAGTCATGAGTCGGATAATTATTTTTAGGAACTTTGAGCTGTTTGGAGGCATAGGTTATCACCTTGTCCCGCTGCATCAGAATGCAATCGAGTCCCACTCTACTACAAACCCATCTGATCCTTCTAGTAGGGTCAACACTTCAGCGGTAGTGAGTTGAGTTTTTAACTTTTGGAAGCTCTTCTCACACGCATATGACTACTGAAATTTCACCTTCTTCTAAGTCAGTCTAGTCAGAAGGGATGCTACAGATAAAAAGCCTTTCACAAAGTGTTGTTAATAACCGGCTAGACCTAAGAAGCTTCTGATTTCGATTGGGGAGGTAGATCTGGGCAAATCTTTCACCGCTGCTATCTTTTGAGGATCAAATTGAATACCTTCACCTGACACCACGTGACCCACGGACTTCAACTAGAATTCACATTTGCTAAACTTGGCAAACAACTGGCGGTCCCTGAGTGTCTGAAGCACTATCCTCAGGTGATCAGCATGCTCTTCCTCATATCTAGAGTATACCAGAATGTCATCAATAAATACAATGACGAACATATCCAGATACTACTTGAAGTCTCTATTTATCAGGCCAATAAAGGTTGCAGGGAAATTTGTTAGTCCGAAGGACATAACCACAAACTCGTAGTGACCATATCGAGTCCTGAAAGCTATTTTCGATATGTCACACTCTCTGCCCAGAGACCACGAGTCGTGGCCACCTCTCATGAGGTACACTGCCAAAAATCTCATACTAGTCACCACTGGGAACGCCACGACTCGTGGTGTACCCAACGACTCGTGGTGACCCACCCGTCCCCAACACTGCCTAAAACTTCCTGGATTCACCACAACTCGTGGTGCCTCAAATGAGTCATGGTAAGGACCCATTGAGTACACTGTATGACCTTTCCAATTTCCAATCCAACACTGACCATAGATTACCCCACGACTCGTGGTCACACCTGTGGTCACCCCCTTTTCCAAAATTTTCAATCAAGTTCAAAGTCCTCACCACGAGTCACTTAATGACTCATGGTCACCCCCATGAGTCACAGAACGACTCATTTTGTGATCTTGTGCAGATATTCCAATTTTTTTCATTTTAACTCCCGAGTCTAGTCTTTGAGTTTCTAGGCCATTACAGTTGTGTGTACCATATAGTTAGGGTTAAGGATGCTATGTCTGGAACCCTGACTATCCAATCAGTCCCTATAGTTTGGGATTATCCAGAACTATCCCCAGATGGTCTACCGGGAATCCCTCCCCAGCAGGAGATTGATTTTGGTATTGAACTTCTTCCCGATATGCAACCTATATCTATTCCTCCTTACAGAATTGCCCCAGCTGAGCTAAACGAGTTGAAGTAGCAGTTGAAGGACCTTATAGACAAGGGTTTCACTATACCAAGCAAATCCCCATGGGATGCACCAATTCTCTTTGTCCGCAAGAAGGATGGTTGTCTTGTACGTATATTGGTTATCGGTAATTGAAAAAAGTTACCATAAAGAATAGGTATCCTCTTTCTAGTATTGATGGTTTGTTTGACCATCTTCAGGGTGCTATGTGCTTTTCAAATATTGACTTCAGATCTGGATACCATCTGCTTAGGGTTCAGGAGAGTGAAATCCCGAAGACAGCCTTCAGAACTCGTTATGGTCACTATGAGTTTGTAGTTATGTATTTTGGAATAACGAATGTTCTTGCAGTTTTAATGGATTTGATGAAAAGGGTGTTGAATCCATATTTGGATATGTTTGTGATTGTGTCCAGAGATGATATTCTCATATATTCTCAGAGCGAGGAGGAGCATGCTGCTCATTTGAGAGTGGTGCTACAGACTCTTAAGGATCGCCAATTATATGATAAATTCAGTATATGTATGTTTTGGTTGAACTAAATGGCATTCTTGGTTCATGTGGAGTCAAGTGAGGGTGCACAAGTAGACTCTCAAAAGATAGAAACGGTGAAGAATTGTCCTATACTGGTGAACCCTTCGGACATCAGGAGTTTTTTGGGTTTAGCTAGTTATTGGAGATTTGTTGAGGGGTTTTCATCCATTGCAGCCCCGTTGACTAAATTTACCCAAAAGAAGGTGAAGTTTCAATAGTTAGAGGCTTGTGAGAAGATCTTTCAAGAGTTGAATACTCGACTCACCTCAACACTAGTGTTGAACCTACTCGAGGGTATCGATGGGTTTGTGGTAGATTGTGACGCTTCGAGGATCGGGCTCGGTTGTGTACTGATGTAGCATGGTAAGGTTATAGCATATGCTTCCAGGCAGCTGAAGGTGCATGAGAAGAACTACCCGACTCATCATCTCAAATTGGTAGTGGTAGTATTTGCCTTGAAATTTTGGAGGCACTATTTGTATGGGGTCAATGTAGATGTGTTTATGGACCACAAAAGCCTACGATATATGTTTACCCAAAATGATCTAAATTTACATCAAAGAAGGTAGTTGGAGCTACTCAAGGATTATGATATGAGTGTCCTTTACCATTTGGGAAAGGCTACTATGGTAGCAGATGCTCTTGGTAGGCTTTCTATGGAGAGTGTGTCCCACGTAGGCGAGAAGAAAAAGGAGTTAGTGAAGGATGTGCATTGGCTTGCATGGCTAGGATGTGCATCGGTTGATTCGATGGGTGGTGGTGTCATCGTTCAGAATGGATCAGAATCATCTTTGGTGTTTGATGTTAAAGCTAGGCAGGACGAGGATTCTTTTTTGGTAAAGTTAAAGGAAGTTGTTTAGAATCGGAAGGTAGAGGTATTCTCCAAAGGGGGAGATGGTGTGCTTCGATATCAGGATCGTTTGTCTGTTCCGAATGTTGGTGATTTTAGAGATCGGATGTTGTACGAGGCTCATGGTTTCAGATACTCTATACATCCAGGTGACACCAAGATGAACCATGACCTATGGGAAGTCTATTGGTGGAATGGCATGAAGAAGGACATAGTGGAGTTTGTGGCAAGTGTTCTAATTGTCAGCAAGTGAAGGTTAAGAAATAGAGACCTGGAGGTACGCTTCAAGATATTAGTATTCCTACTTGGAAGTGGGAGGAGATCAATATGGACTTCATTACAGGGTTGCTTCACACTCATCGACGGTATTACTCCATTTGGGTGGTTGCGGATAGCTTGACTAAAGCAGCTCATTTCTTCCCGGTCAAAATTATCGATTCAGCAAAGGATTTTGCTAAATTATACATTCGGGAGTTAGTTCGTTTGCATGGAGTTCCATTGTCCATCATATCAGATAGGGGTACTCAGTTTACCTCCTAGTTTTGGAGATCGTTCTTGAGGAGAGTTGGTACTCAAGTCAAGCTTAGCATGACATTTCACTCGTAGACAGATGGTCAGGCCGAGAGGACCATTCATACTTTTGAGGACATATTGAGAGTGTTTGTGATTGATTTCAAGGGTCATTGGGATTATCATTTTCCTCTCGTTGAGTTTGTATATAACAATCGCTACCATTCCAGCATTCAGATTGCTCCATTTGAGGCTCTCTATGGGCGGAGATGTAGACACCTATTCGATGGTTTTAAGTCGATGAGCTGCGGTGATAGGTCCAGCTTCAGTCTATGAGGCTATAGAGAAAGTTCAGCTTATAACAGACAGGTTGAAAACATCTTAGAGTCTCCAAAATTCCTGTACAGATGTAAGGAGGAGGGATCTTGAGTTTGAAGTTGATGATTATGTGTTTTTGAAGGTATCCCCCATGAAATGAGTGATGAGGTTTGGGAAGAAAGGGAAAGTGAGTCCCTGTTATGTTAGCCCATATCAGATAGGGAAACGGGTTGGAAAGGTAGCATACGAGTTGGATTTGACCTCAGAATTAGCTTCAGTCCATCCAGTTTTTCATGTATCACTCTTAAAGAAGTGTTTGGGTGATCTAGCTCTGGTTGTTCTGGTGGAAATACTGGATTGTTAGGTTTATAATCTAAGAAACAAAAAGTAGCTTCCGTCAAGATTTTATGGAGGAATCAACATGTTGAGGGAGCTACGTAGGAAGTCGAACCAGATATGATGGCTAAATACCCGCATCTATTCCCTTCTGGCTCAGTTTCGCTTGAGGTATCAGTTTCCTCATTAGTACTCTATTCAGTTTTATCTTCAGCTCATGTACCCCAGTTTCCTTCATGTTAATGACTGTAAGTGTGATTCAGGAATTCAGTTTAGTCATGTAGTTCAAATCTGAGTCAGTCACTACTTCAGTTTTTAGCATGTATGTTTAGTATTTGAGTATGATGATTGCATTTATATGCTTTTCAGTATGTTTTTCCATATTTGAGGATGAATGTTCCCAAGAGGGGAAACATTGTAATACCCTGAAAACCCTAAGATTAGTCCTAGGAGTTCAAACAGAGAAAATAGAAATTTCTGCACCAGGCCACAGGACGAGTCCTCTAGTGACCCATCAAGAACACCACGAGTCATTAAGTGACTCATGGGGAGGGGTTTGACTGTGTTTGAAAATCTCAGGTTTGGCGATTCATTTGGTCACCCATGGTCAAAGGTGGTTTGAAGGATGAAGGGAAGTAGGAAGTGTACCTAACGGGTCATCACCACGAATTATCGGGTACACCATGAGTTGTGATGTGCCTTTGTGTGGACCCTCACAAGAAATTTGGCATTGTAAGTAACAATAGGCAGACAAAGAGTCGTTCCCCTAGACCACGAGTCATCCAGTCCCTCGTGGGGACTGGTAGTGTGTTTTTCCCTGCGAATTTATTAAGGGCTTTTCCGTAATTCCTAATTTCCTAAGGCCTAAACTACGTCGCTTTAAGCTTAGAATAGAGTGTTTTTAGAAGTTTTAAGTCATTCTAAGCCTATCCTAATTCATGCATGCACGTTTATAGGTTTGAGAGGTGATCAAGCCTAGTCTCTTCAAAGTTCTTCCTCAATTCTCATTGGGCAATCAAGGAAGTGGTGAAATTAGATCTCTTCAGGTATGTAAGGCTACGAATGGGTGAAATAGTCCACACCCATGCCCAATCCTCTCTCAATTCATGAAATTTCTAATTGATAAATCTATGGAGGTTTTTCACAATGTGTTAATTTTCTAAGTTTCATTCATGTGTATGATCTAAGCATGTTTCCAATATTGAATTATGATTTATGGGAAGAGTGTACAATGTTTTAAATTCTAAATTATGTTTTCAAGTTTTCTAAAGTATGATGCCCATCCATGAAAGTCCATGAGAGTTGAGATCCATGGGATATGTGTTCAGGTATGATGAGATGTTTATGAAGAAAGTATGATTTTTAATTACCCATATCTATGTTCATATTTTCAAAGTGAATCAAATTGATTTCAAGCATGAGTAAGTATTGGGAAAGCCCATGTGATCAAATATGTTTTATGATTTCATGAATTAGCTTACCACATGATTTTGGAGTTTAGACTCCCAATTATGTTCAACTTATGGTATGGGTTGAGCCAAGGATCCTCATTTCATTATTTTAGATTTATGTATGCTTGCTATGAGTCAACTTCATCACTGGATGATAGTTCAGCTTCGTCGAAAAACGACTGAGAGAATATGCATATTTTTAGGAGTGGTGTCTAGCACCGAGTAGGCTAAGGGTCAGTCAACCCTATGCCTCAGAACTACACGCCAAGGGACCTTCAGCTTGATCAATATCATGGTAAATTCCTTAGCCCTGGAAAAGATTTAGATGGCTCTGGCCACTTGAGTGTGATAGTCGGAACCAAGTAAGCTCTATCGTGGTAATGTCGGTTCCTCATTATTTCAGTTATGCATGTTCATCAGTCATGATATTATGTTTTTAGCAGGTTTGGCCCAATGTTCAGTTTTACTTATGATTATTAGTTTTTAGCTTTGGGTCATTTGATTCAGTTATGATATTCAGTTATGTACAAATCATAGCATGCAAGCCTTACTCTCAAAATCTTATCTTGATATTTTTATGCTTTCATGTTTATTGATTTTACTTACTTAGAGGTTTTACTTACCTTGCATACTCGGTACATTCCATGTACTGACCACATACTCTATGCTATATCATTTCATGAAACAGGCTCTAATATCCAGACTCAATGACGTCGATAGCCAAATTCCCAGCATTTGTACTTCCCGATCAAAGTTAGTGAGTCTTCATCTTGCAAGGACCTTTCTTATTAGATATATTTCATATTTTTAGTTTTTAGGCTATAGTGAGTTTGTTGGGATTTTGTCCCATCAACTTGTCAGTATTAGAGGCTTTTCGGACATAGTTTGTATTCATCATTAGACTTGTTTATGTATTTAGATGTTATGTTATGTTAGACTTCTGTTATGTTAAGTATGTTGATCTTCCATTTTATTTGAACAAGTTAGATGTTATGTTCATGCCATGGGTCGACGTGGAGCCTCTTGGGATTCTTTGTCCCGTGTCTCAATCCGGGTCTATGTTCGGTTCATGACTTTAATTCACCTCGGTAGACCCATATGGGTATCAAATATCTACTCTAATATTTACGAATGATCCTAATTCATATTCTCTTTTCATTATTTTTTGGTTCACACTCACGAACACTCATCACCCAAGACAGTAATTTGTTAGGAGGCTATCCTCTTAACAACTCTCCCTATTTTCGAATACCACACCTCATGGTGATTTCCTATTTCTTTCGTTATTAATAAATCGGTGACTTACCACCCAACTTTCCTTCATCAATTTCCCTCTTTCCTTCTACCGTCATAAATCCAATGCGCGCAAAAATGAAAACATGAATATACATATAAATACTTATAATCTAGCCACCTTATTTGGGGCATATCATGGGAGTAACCCATAGGATCCTCCACCTAGAGTGGAGTATTGATAATCTAATATCAAATCTATTCGTGCTATCATGGTCACTTATGCCATAAGTTTCCTCTCCCTCTCTTGTTATCCCTACTATTTCTTCTCACCCTTACTAATTATTAGCTATGGTCGGAACTAGTGTCATTATCAGTAAATCTTCCATTATACCTATCAACAATACGTCAACCATATACACATATATGAATAACTAATCGAAGTCTAACACAAAAGTAAGCCATAGCCTACCTAGACGCCAAGCTACTGCAAAAAGGATCATGGGGCTGCATTCTTGCATTCAAATCTGGGGGTTCTTGTAGAAAATTATTGGGGAGGATAATGGAATCCTTTCCCTTCCTATCCACCTTAACTTTTTCCTTGTTTAGAAAAAAACTTTTATTTTTGGGCGTTTTAGCTACCAATCCTTATGAAACTAGGATTTAAATCCAAACATGGATGGAATTACGGAGCTCTGGTCCGCATCGCCCGCTGCAATGAAAGGTCTTCCACTGCAATGGTCCCGGTACAGAGGAGTTCTATCTGCCACGGGGACCCTATGCCTGGGCCCACCTGATTTTGACATAGTCTATTTTAGATTCCCATGCTTATATTATCTAGGTCTATAGAAATCGGACGGGTCATTACACGTAGGAGTGTTATGGCCTATGTGATGGTAGGCAGAAATAGCCATGGAGAGCAGTGACGCACAGGGATCTTGGCACGATGGGAAGTGTGAAGCACAGTGAGTTTAGGTGGCCAGAAGTGCAATCCCCGTTCAAGTAGGAATAGAAGCTGTAAAGTCGAATCCCAATCCAAGAAGGAACAACGCAGACTTAATCTAGTACTATATATGCCGCTTCTTAGGATGATTTTTGTCACACCCCGTCTTGGGGGGTATGACTGGCACCTGGTGCCCTACTAGGACCTGACCTGCTGGACTGTTAAGCCTGGGCACATCTGGTGCCTGGCTGACTCTGACTCACATTTTTGGAAAACAAAGGGCTATATAACGGCTGTAAACACAGCCCCCGGCCCATTGGCCTATAGCCTTCTGTACCTGTACTAACAGCTGACTAGAAACATCTCAATTCAGGGGAACCTATGCGGGCCGACGAGGCCACCATGCTGTCTAGTTATCTGCAACTCAATCATAAAGTATTAAAAATCTACGTGACCGGCAAGGTCACCACTACTGACAACTATGGCCCCACACGACCATCACAATAGAAAGAAGGAATACTAATAGCTATACAACTACACGGCCTCTCACGACCGGCTCATCTGACCACAGGGAATATATATACAGACTGCAAGCCTCTAAGAAGAATAATAGAAACGATCGGGACAGGGCCCCGACCTACCCGTACTGTACAGCAAAAAGGAACTGAACTACACCTCTAGAAATTCAGTCTCCGGATGACAGGAGCTGAAAACTCGACCGCTGATGGGGATCACGTAGTATCGCCTGCTCGTCTATGGGTACCTGCAGGCAAGTAATGCAGCGCCCCACTGGGCGTCAGTACCGCTGGTACTGAGTATGTAAAGCAATAACTGAAAAAGATATCTGAAACCAACAACATAACTGACGAAACTGAAGTAGGAAGAACTAGATTAACTATCAGATGGTGTAGATCGTACCTGTTCTTAATCATACTGAAGGGAGTAGGAATCATACCTGGAGACGTATCATTCTACTACGAATCTGCTCGTATCTAATGTAATATGGCATAACATACATAACATAACATGGCATACAAAACCTTACCCGGCCCCCCTAAGCCGGGAGGTACAATCAACACAGAATCTATACCCCTACCCCGGTCATCCCATCTCCTATACTGGCTGTAAGCATCCCGCCGGTCCCCTGGGTATGCACTTGGGCTTGCTGAGCCCCTGACTATAACTGCATCTGAGTCCGGAGGACTCCTGAATCTGCACCCGGGCGTATCCGCTCGACTGGGGTGTGTAAGGGCCGATCAAGGCACAAATATGGGGAAAACTGGCATCCCATCTTCGTCCCCTGTGGGACGGCATGCCACTCCGTGGAGCGACGTATCCTCGTCCTCTGGCGGACGAGTCGATACAGCTATTAACCCTGGGCGGTCATGGATGCTAGGTAGTCCAACCCCAAACAATACAACGGTCTCAACTAGTAATACTGTCTGTATATCTCACATACTGAGGCTAATAGGGGTAAGGTATCGTATATATTACATGCTGAGCTAATGATAGTAAGCTATACGTATTTAATACGTGCTGAGGCAGGTAAATATATATAAATATTAATATAGTCTCCTGCCGGGCTGTACTGGGGCAAATGCTATACGAGATAGTGTTTCTGCTGAAAACTATACTGTCTACTGAGTTTCTGTATCAACATGATCTCCTATTTCTAACATGCTTTCTAAACTCTATTCTAGTCTGTTATTCTATTTCTGAAATGCTTTACGGATACTGTACTACTTCACGGGGTTCAAACTGAACACAACAATATCTTAACATGGCATATCACATCACATACTGAGTATACTGGGCAATCTCTAACACTTGCGTTAGAATTTATATCATACTGATAGGTTTCATACACATTACAACCTAATGTTTCTCACATCATACCAATATTCATAATAACGCAATACTCGACTTCTGAACATTCTACTGGTCTGTAGTTTATTACACTATACTGATATCACTTAACTTGCCGAAGGAAACTAACTTTACATACCTTATCTTTGAATTATTTGTCCGTTGGATGAAGCTCGGCCGGTACTTCAACTATGTTCTCCCAACTGCATTCATAAATACGTCAATTAATACTAAATACAACTTTATTGTAACGAGCAACGTCACTTTCGATATAGTTTATAGCCTAAACTTAGGCTTATCGAAAGACGGTCGAAAACTCGCTATTTTTCAGTGACCCAGAAGGGAGAAATATTTACTTCTCAGCTAGGAACACATAGACACTAATTTAGAGCAATTCCACTTACCTTAGTTCGGTGGCTCGCCGACTCGTCGGCCGTATTTCACGAAACTAAATCCGTAGAAATGCTCTCTGCTGCTAAATACTTTGGTATCTAGGATTAATTTGAGTTTGGGCAGCGGTTGGCAGCGTAATCGGATGAAAATATATAATTTCCTTCGTTCCTTTCTTTTCCCCCTGCATTTGCCTCTGTTTCTCTGGAAATTTTTAAGGATTTTATCATTTAAAACCGAAGTGGGGCATTATATACTTGGGCCTGTACAAGGCCAACGTGTCACGGAGCCATCGCGGAGGCCTCTCCTCCGTGACACGCTGCCATCGCGGAGGGGCTCTGCCTCGGCTCCTTCCGCGATGGTTCGACGGGCTTCTCGTCCGATCTTTTCCCGGGCCTTTCTCCAGCACGTATGGCCTTCAAATATGCTTAACCAACGTGCGAATAGGTCGTCTAGGTGCCGGGAATTCTACGGGGTATAACATTCTCCCCCCCCCCCCCTTAAGAACATTCGTCCTCGAATGTACACTGTCATCTAGAGGACTACTTACTTTATTTTCTAGAAAACTTTCGGCAGAGTTTCCCCTGTAATATGGACTATCGCAAAAATCTGAAATGCAGAAAAGTCCAACACAGGCACTGCACACAATATTCTGAGATCCACTGGACAACTAAATATCACTTCTTTCTTTATCACTTACAACATACAACCATAAGGTACGACATAAATAATAATACGGACATACCTGTCGCCTGATTAGGCCTGAAATAGATGAGGGTATCTGGTTTTCATATCTTCTTCAGCCTCCCATGTCATTTCCTCCCGATTTCTGTTACGCCACAATACTTTGACAGATGCCACATCTTTAGTTCTCAGTCTGCGAATCTGTCTATCTAAAATGGCTACGGGAACCTCTTCATAGGCTAACTCTTCTGTGACCTGAACCTCCTGAACTGGAACTACTGTAGAAGGGTCCCCTACGAACTTCCTTAACATATAGACGTGGAACACTGGGTGAACAGATGCTAGCTCTGGAGGCAAGTTCAACTTGTATGCAACTCGGCCTATTCTTCGCCGAATCTGATATGGCCCAATAAATCTCGGGCTAAGCTTGCCTTTCTTACCAAACCTCATTACCCCTTTCATCGGGGACACTTTCAGGTATACCCAGTCATTTACTGAAAATTCTAGATTTCTGCGCCGCCTATCTGCATAAGACTTCTGGCGGCTCTGAGCGGTTAGTAAACGTTCTCGGATAAGCTTTATCTTTTCCTCGGACTGCCGAACAATGTCTGGGCCAACTAGTGTTGATTCTCCTATCTCAAACCAGCCCACCGGCGATCTACACTTTCGCCCGTATAATGCCTCGAAAGGCGCCATCTGAATAGCTGAATGGTAGCTGTTATTATAAGCAAATTCAATTAACGAGAGATGTTCATCCCAGCTACCCCCAAAATCTAACACACACGCTCGTAGCATATCTTCGAGCGTCTGAATTGTACGTTCCGCTTGCCCATCTGTTTGAGGATGGAATGTTGTGCTCAAGTTAACCTGCGTCCCCAAACCTTTCTGAAACGACTGCCAGAATCTAGCTGTAAACTGTGCTTCCCTATCTAAAATAATAGATACCGGCACCCCATGCAATCTAACTATTTCTCTGATATATAATTCGGCATAATCCTCAGCTGAGAAGGTAGCCCTCACTGGCAGGAAATGAGCTGATTTTGTCAGCCTATCAACTATCACCCAAATGGAATCATTTCTACGTCTAGTACGGGGTAACCCTGTTACAAAATCCATGTTTATTGCTTCCCATTTCCACATAGGTACCGTTATCTCTTGCATCAAACCGCCCGGTTTCTGGTGCTCGGCTTTTACCTGCTGACAATTAGAACATCTAGACACAAATTCAGCTATCTCAGCTTTCATACCTGGCCACCAATAAATGTCTCTGATATCGTGGTGCATTTTCGTCGCTCCTGGATGAAGGGAATAGCAAGCATAGTGTACCTCATGCATGATTCGTCCACGAAGCCCTGAAACATTTGGGACACAGAGGCGGCCCTTACAACATAGCACATTATCCTCGGTTATCTGAAAATCTGGCTCCTTACCCTTCTGAACTCTATCTCTGAGTTGGACTAAATCGGGATCCTCGTACTGTCGTTCTTTTACCTCTGTAACCAATGATGACACCGCAGAATTCTAAATTACTGCTCCATCATTTCCTGTTTCCATTATTCGAACGGCTAGACCAGCTAACTGATGAATTTCCTTAGCTAATTTCTGTTTCTCAGGTCGTAAATACGCTAAACTCCCCATTGACTTACGGCTCAGGGCATCTTCTACAACATTAGCTTTTCCGGGGTGGTATAGAATACTCACATCATAATCTTTTAGCAGCTCCAACCAGCGGCGTTGCCGTAGATTTAACTCCCTCTGAGTGAAAATGTACTGTAAGCTCTTGTGATCGGTATAAATATCAACATGAACTCCGTACAGGTAATGCCTCCACATCTTTAACGCGTGGATTACTGCAGCCAATTCCAGGTCATGGGTAGGATAATTCTTTTCGTGCTTCCTCAGCTGTCTGGAGGCATATGCAATTACTCTACCATGCTGCATCAACACACAACCCAATCCGACACCTAACGCATCGCAATAGACTGAATAACCTTCTGTGCCTTCCGGCAATGCTAACATTGGAGCGGAGGTTAATCTGTCTTTCAGTTCCTGGAAACTCTGCTCGCATGCCTCTATCCACTTAAATTTTGCTACTTTCTATGTTAATTTGGTCAGAGGTGCCGCGATAGTCGAGAACCCTTCAACGAATCTCCTGTAATATCCTGCCAACCCTAGAAAGCTACGAACTTCAGTCGGGGTGGTAGGCCTAGGCCATGACTTAACTGCTTCTATCTTCTGCTTGTCTACCTGTATACCAGCGTCTGAGACAATATGCCCTAAAAAGGCCACTGAGTTAAGCCAGAATTCACACTTCGAAAATTTAGCATACAACTGGCGGTCCCTGAGAATCTGGAGCACTGCCCGCAAATGAGTCCGGTGATCTGCTTCAGAGCGTGAATACACCAGACTATCATCAATAAATACTATCACGAACAAGTCCAGGAAAGGTCTGAAAATACTATTCATCAGGTCCATAAAGACTGCTGGGGCATTCGTTAACCCGAAGGACATAACTAGAAATTCAAAATATCCATATTGGGTCCTGAACGCTGTCTTAGGAATATCTCTCTCACGTACTAGGACCTGGTGATATCCGGACCGCAAGTCAATCTTTGAAAAGTATCTAGCTCCCTGCAACTGATCAAATAAGTCATCAATTCTGGGGAGCGGATACTTGTTCTTTATTGTAACTTTATTTAGCTGCCGATAATCTATGCACATTCGGAGCGAGCCATCTTTCTTTCTTACGAATAAAACTGGCGCACCCCATGGTGAAGTACTCGGCCTGATAAAACCTTTATCTAACAAATCTTTCAACTGCTCCTTTAATTCTCTGAGTTCTGCAGGAGCCATACGATAAGGAGGTATTGATATTGGCTGTGTGCCTGGTAACAAGTCGATAGCAAAGTCTATTTCCCTTTCTGTGGAAATACCAGGTAACTCATCAGGAAATACATCTGGGAATTCATTCACCACTGGGACAGACTGGAGTGTCGGAGATTCTGCTTGGATATCCTGAACTCTGACCAGATGACAAATGCATCCCTTGGATATCAACTTCCTCGCCTGAAGGTAGGAAATAAACCTACCTTTTGGCGTAGCGATGATGCCCTTCCACTCCCGTACTGCTTCTCCTGGGAAGTGGAATCGGACCGTTTTGGTCCAACATTCAACATTGGCAAAGCATGGTACTAACCAGTCCATACCCATTATGGCATCAAAGTCTATCATTTCTAACTCGACCAGATCTACTGTGGTCTGACGGTCAGCAATCTCTACTGTACACCCGCGGTAGATTTGGCTAGCTGTGATAGAGTCACCGACGGGCGTAGATACTAAGAAGGGCTGCTGTAATGATTCTGGTACAATACTAAACTTCCGTGCCACAAATGGAGTAATATAGGACAAAGTTGACCCTGGATCAATTAACACATAAGCAGGGTGTGAGCAGATAGTTAGCATACCTATCACAACATCAGGCGACGCTTCTGAATCTTGCCTCCCTGGTAAGGCATATGTGCGGCTTGGGCCCGCACCTGTACTGGAGGCCCCTGATCTGCCCCGACCCCTGCCTGTTGAAACTGAGGGCCTGCGCCCAGTCGAGGATGCTGTGGCTCGTGACCCTGCTGATGCCCCATCCTGTCTATCACGGTCCTCTCGACCTCTGGCTGGGCAATCTTTCATCAAATGGCCTTCTTGGCCACAAATATAACATGCGGTGGAGCCATATCTGCATGCTCCAGGATGGCGTCGACTGCATATAGGGCAAAGTGGTAGGGTATACCTGCTCTGCTCTGCCCTCCTCTGTGATGGTGAATCTGCCATCTGCGAGCCTCTACCAGTCCCTGACTGCCCCCTGCGGCTGAATCTACCCCCCTGTGACTGTGGCGGAGGCGGGGGCCTGGGCGGCCTGTCTGACAATCGGGGCCTGGGTCCTCCCCGGGCCTCTCTCTGTAACTCAATTGGCCTGTCCCGGTGACGCTGTTCCTGATTAACCCTTCTGACCTCTCGTTGTCGCTGTCTGATGCCCTCAATATTCTGGGCAAATGCCTGAATTCGGGCAATATCCATATCCTCTCGTAGTGTGGCTGTAGTGCAAATCTCAACATATTCTGGATTCAACCCCGTAATAAAGCGATGCACTCTGGATGCCATGGTATCAACGAAGGCCGGTGCATATCGGGCTAAGGAATCAAACTGCAAAGAATATTCCCGAACACTCATGGCCCCCAGTTATAGATGTAGGAACTGGTCTACCCGGGCCTGTCGAATCTCCCGCGGCAAATAATGATCCAGAAAGGCTCCTGAAAAGCTGGACCAGGTGGGAGGGGAAACATCTCTCCCTCAGGACCTCTCCCAGCTTTCATACCATAACACCACAATATCCCATAACCGGAATGCTGCCAACTCAACTGACTCGGTAGACGTGGCATGCATAACCCTGAAGATCCTCTGCATTTGGTCCAGAAAATCCTGAGGGTCCTCTGTCTGATCCGTACCTGTAAATTCTGGGGGATTCAAAGCTAAGAACTCTCGGACCCTCGAACTACCGGGCCCTCCTGATGATTCTGCAACTGTAGATGGCATTGGCTGACGCTGAGCAGCCATCATCTGTGCTAACATAACTACAACACTCCTAACCTCCTGGTCAAAAGGAGTCAAATAGGGGCTGCTGAAGGTAGTGTCGCCCCAAGTGGCTCCTGACGTGGTGGAGACTGCTGAGGAGGCTGGGATGATGCCTCTGTAGTGCCCTCTGGTCGGGCTGTCTCCAAATGAGGGGGAGGCATCCTGCTGGTGCCTTCTCCTGCTGCAATGTCTAAGTTCCGACCTGTGATAGGATGGCGCTGGTCTGACATTATCTGTAACCAAAGAATATGGTAAGATTTTAGGGACTTAACCCTATACTGTACCGCTCTACAGCACGACTGAATAAGAATAAAAGACAACCATCCTATCATGCCTTGCAGCCTCCTATCCATAGTATGTGGTGCACAACACATCCATGGACAAGACTCTGCTTAGCACGGCTTGTAGACTCCCTGGGATACAACCTGGCTCTGATACCAAGTTTGTCACACCCCGCCTTGGGGGTATGACTGGCACCTGGTGCCCTACTAGGACCTGACCTGCTGGACTGTTAAGCCTGGGCACATCTGGTGCCTGGCTGGCTCTGACTCACATTTCTGGAAAACAAAGGGCTATATAACGGCTGTAAACATAGCCCCCGACCCATTGGCCTATAGCCTTCTGTACCTGTACTAACAGCTGACCAGAAACATCTCAATTCAGGGGAACCTATGCGGGCCGACGAGGCCACCATGCTGTCTAGTTATCTGCAACTCAATCATAAAGTATTAAAAAGCTACGTGACCGGCAAGGTCACCACTACTGACAACTATGGCCCCACACGACCATCACAATAGAAAGAAGGAATACTAACAGCTATACAACTACACGGCCTCTCACGACCGGCTCATCTGACCACAGGGAATATATATACAGACTACAGGCCTCTAAGAAGAATAATAGAAACGATCGGGACAGGGCCCCGACCTACCCGTACTGTACAGCAAAAAGGAATTGAACTACACCTCTAGAAATTCAGTCTCCGGATGATAGGAGATGAATACTCGACCGCTGATGGGGATCACGTAGTATCGCCTGCTCGTCTATGGGTACCTGCAGGCAAGTAATGCAGTGCCCCACTGGGCGTCAGTACCGCTGGTACTGAGTATGTAAAGCAATAACTGAAAAAGATATCTGAAACCAACAGCATAACTGACGAAACTGAAGTAGGAAGAACTAGATTAACTATCAGATGGTGTAGATCGTACCTGTTCTTAATCATACTGAAGGGAGTAGGAATCATACCTGGAGACGTATCATTCTACTACTAATCTGCTCGTATCTAATGTAATATGGCATAACATACATAACATAACATGGCATACACAACCTTACCCGGCCCCCATAAGCCGGGAGGTACAATCAACACAGAATCTATACCCCTACCCCGGTCATCCCATCTCCTATACTGGCTGTAAGCATCCCGCCGGTCCCCTGGGTATGCACTTGGACTCGCTGAGCCCCTGACTATAACTGCATCTGAGTCCGGAGGACTCCTGAATCTGCACCCGGGCGTATCCGCTCGACTGGGGTGTGTAAGGGCCGATCAAGGCACAAATATGGGGAAAACTGGCATCCCATCTTCGTCCCCTGTGGGACGGCATGCCACTCCGTGGAGCGACGTATCCTCATCCTCTGGCGGACGAGTCGATACAGCTAATAACCCTGGGCGGTCATGGATGCTAGGTAGTCCAACCCCAAACAATACAACGGTCTCAACTAGTAATATTGTCTGTATATCTCACATACTGAGGCTAATAGGGGTAAGGTATAGTATATATTACATGCTGAGCTAATGATAGTAAGCTGTACGTATTTAATACGTGCTGGGGCAGGTAAATATATATAAATATGAATATAGTCTCCTGCCGGGCTGTACTAGGGCAAATTCTATACGAGATAGTGTTTCTGCTGAAAACTATACTGTCTACTGAGTTTCTGTATCAACATGATCTCCTATTTCTAACATGCTTTCTAAACTCTATTCTAGTCTGTTATTCTATTTCTGAAATGCTTTACGGATACTGTACTACTTCACGGGGTTCCAACTGAACACAACAATATCTTAACATGGCATATCACATCACATACTGAGTATACTGGGCAATCTCTAACACTTGCGTTAGAATTTATATCATACTGATAGGTTTCATACACATTACAACCCAATGTTTCTCACATTGTACCAATATTCATAATAACGCAATACTCGACTTCTGAACATTCTACTGGTCTGTAATTTATTACACTATACTGATATCACTTAACTTGCCGAAGGAAACTAACTTTACATACCTTATCTTTGAATTATTCGTCCGTTGGACAAAGCTCGGCCGGTACTTCAACTATGTTCTCCCAACTGCATTCATAAATACGTCAATTAATACTAAATACAACTTTATTGTAACGAGCAACGTCACTTTCGATATAGTTTATAGCCTAAACTTTAGCTTATCGAAAGACGGTCGAAAACTCGCTATTTTTCAGCGACCCAGAAGGGAGAAATATTTACTTCTCAGCTAGGAACACATAGACACTAATTTAGAGCAATTCCACTTACCTTAGTTCGGTGGCTCGCCGACTCGTCGGCCGTATTTCACGAAACTAAATCCGTAGAAATGCTCTCTGCTACTAAATACTTTGGTATGTAGGATTAATTTGAGTTTGGGGAGCGGTTGGCAGCGTAATCGGACGAAAATATATAATTTCCTTTGTTCCTTTCTTTTCCCCCTGCATTTGCCTCTGTTTCTCTGGAAATTTTTAAGGATTTTATCATTTAAAACCGAAGTGGGGCTTTATATACTTGGGTCTGGACAAGGCCAACATGTCACGGAGCCATTGCGGAGGCCTTTCCTCTGTGACACGCTGCCATCGCGGAGGGGCTCTGCCTTGGCTCCTTCCGCGATGGTTCGACGGGCTTCTCGTCCGATCTTTTCCCGGGCCTTTCTCCAGCACGTATGACCTTCAAATATGCTTAACCAACGTGCGAATAGGTCGTCTAGGTGCCGGGAATTCTACGGGGTATAACAATTTTAAAAACTTGGAACATCTTAGTATCCAAAATCTCATAATTCATGAATTACATATTACTTAGTCGAACAATTTTTGGAGAATTCATCAAGTTGTTGTGATTCTAATTAGCTTTAAAGATTTTTCAAACAATTTCATATCATTGTAAGTATTTTATTATGACTTCTTATAAATTTTATGTTATTGTTTTCTCAAACATGAGTGGCTAAATCTCTTGAAGCTAGGGTTGTGGAACCATAATGTGTTAACGGAAGTAGGCAAAATAAAATGGTAATTCTTGACAGGTGAATTGAGTAGATTGTTATTCTCTTCATTTTAATGAGTTTTAGCAGTTGCAAATGATGAAATGTGCATGTATCATAAACTTTCTTGACCAAAGAGGTTGAAGTTAGAAAACGAGAATAACAATGGGAATTTGAGGCTACCAACCCTTATCTAATTAACTGTAGCTCTAATTGACGATAGTTAATCCAAGACTTATGGTGAGGGAAAAATATTCACACCTAAAGTCTAAGAGGATTTAAGTGAAATTCATCTATGTAGGTGGAGAGGTGTTACATAAACCTAATTGTCAGTCTTACACAAAATTCACCAGGATAGATCACTAATAAAATAAGCCTACTATATTGTGAAATAATAGGGAACACAATCCTAGTTTTGTCCTATTTATTTGATAATAACTCAATCATTGTTTAGAATTACTTTTTCATTTATTTGCTACCCTCCTTTCAAAATATTGACTACCAATTAATTTACTCTTCATTCATATTATTTATTCCCTATTCCCTATGGGATCGACCTCAATCTAGTTGGGTTACTATATTTGAAAACGATCACTTTATACTTTATTGTAAGGTGAAATTTAGGTGTGATCAGGTTCCCTTGATTTTTATTTTTGATACTTTTTTGGTGGATAGCCCCTTAGAACCAACTAAAAGTGTTTAGATTCTTTTATTCATAGTCGTGACTTTTTTCTATGGTGGATGGATAATGACCATCTTAAGGGTAAATTAGTCATCAGTAGGAGAACAAGAACTACGAACCTTCTGAATGCTATGTGGTTTCAACCAATGACCTCTAAATGATGACTTTGTATGCATAATTGGTGGATTGTTAAGCACAGTTAAAGTGTCTAATGGACATGAGTGTAAGTAGACCTGTTCGTGAAGTGAATTTTGTGGTTGAACCAATAGTTGGGAAGTAGTGGATTGTTTGAGAACAAACAATAGTTTAAGTATGGGTTGGTGATCTTGGGCATATTTAATAGTGATTCTTGAACGAAGAACATGATTGTATTATTATTCTCGTTATTTTAATTTGCTTTAGCGGTTCCAAATGTTAAAATCCATATGTATCATTAACTTTCTTGACCAAAGAGGTTGAAGTCAATAAAAGATAATGACAATGGAATTTTGAGGCTACCAACCCTCATTTAATTGACTTGAACTCTAACCGAGGATAGTGAGTCCAACACTAATGATGGAGGAAAAATATAAAGACCTAAAGTCTGAGAGTATTTCGAGTGATATTCATATATATAGGTCGAGAGACGTTAGATGAACTTAATCGTCAGTTTTGCATGAAATTTACCGACATAGATCACTAATTCAATAAACCTACTACGTTATGAAATCATGGGGATCAAGTCCTAGTTTATTCTCAGATATTGATTACAATCAATAATTTCACAAACATCATAGTTTAAATTACTTATTTTATTTATTAAAATACCCAGCTAGAAATATTGACTACCGATTGAATACTTACTGTTAATGATGATTTCTCTCCAATTCCCTGTGGGATTCAACCCTATCCTAGTTGGGTTCTATATTTGAACAGCGATAGCTTTATACTTTATTATAAAGTGTAATTTTGGTGTTAGCACTTCTCTCCACGAGTTCAATGGACTCGCCCTCCTTGCATAATCCGTGTTTGACCGAGGCCCCATCTATTGTGATATTTCTTATTAAGTTGTCCACAACAGTGAGAAAGAGAAGCAAATATGTTTGGGACAAAGGTCACGACGAACAACAACAGACTAATAGAAATGGGTCCAAAATCCAAATACATTGGCAGGGTTTATGTCATCACCCGAACTTAGGCCCGGATAGAGAACGAAACCTAAAACCCAAAGTAGCTCCAAGTTGACCCTGGCATGAACTTGATAACTAACTCAACATAATCAAGGTGGAAAGAAACTAAATTCTAAAATAGAATAAGTCTGAATATTAAACATTTCAACAACGGAAATACATAACACTGAATCCAAACTTAACACAACACTCTGTCTGAAAAGCCTCTACATATGGACGAGCTGATGGGAAAAGACCCCCAACTAGCTCACTAAAAGTCCAAAATTGAAAATAGCAACAATGCAACTAACTGAAGGTCCTCGAAAGTTGAGGACTCACCGACAGCTGGCTGACTAAACTCTGATGATCGGCTCGTAAAGAGACTGACCCTGAACGTCTAAGCATGTACATTGAAATAATATAACATAGAGTATGCGGTCAGTACCTGGAATGTACTGTGTATGTAAGGTAAACAAAATGGATTAATCAAAATACATAAGAGTTCATAAGAGTAGGACATTCCAAAATATGCAATGATAGTCATAACATAAACATGACGCTCAAGTCTTTCAGAACCATTCATAATCTAGTCATAATAATAATAATCACAACACAAACCTTGTAAAAACTTAACTTGAGACAAAGTATGGAAAACATGACAATGTGTAAATCAAGAGGAACAACGAGAGGACTCATCTTAATTGACACCATCATGATAGATCTTACACGATGCCCCAACGATCTCACTCAAGTAGGTAGAGTCATCCCAGGCTTTACAAGCCAAGGACGTACATGAAGTTATATCTTTAATAGGGACTCACCTAAAGAACCATAAGCATAAATGTACGTTGGTGCATAGTTTTGAGACCACGGGGTTTACCTAACTCTGGGCCTACTCAATGCTAGACACGGCTCCCAAAAATATGCACATGAAGGATCATATAGTAATCGTGAAGTCATACATGAAATTCATGGCTAGATAAATCATAATATACTTGATCATACTTGAAATACATGATTAGCCATGAATTGGGGCTTGTGAGTTGGCTAAGATGATAAAGTCATAAATCATGAAGAACATACATGCTTGAGAAAATCACTATACCTTAAATTCATAATTGCATGAAGAGTACTTGAAGGAAATCATATCATAAATCATAATTTAGGGCTTAGGAGAATCAAAATCACAATAGAATCATAAACTACACTTTTCATGAACTTGCATAATTAGGCATAAATTGATTAAAATTTAAAACCATGAATTAATAATAAAAATAGGTATAAAACCTGCCTATAGATCTTAATACATGATTTCAAACATGAAGGGAATTGACCCATAGATAAATCATAGAGAATTTCATTGAATTGGGAATAAGCCCCATAAGATCATGAACTTGATCAAGAACTTAAATTCATGGAATTGAAGAGAATTTTGAGCATGAGAGTGAAAGGAACTCTCATTCATAGCCCTACATACCTGGGGAATCTGATTCCATGCTCTTCCTTTAAAGCCCAAGGGAGTTTGAGGAGAATTAGAGCGTTGCAAGCTTGATTTTCAAAGACAAACTTCTAATATTGCATGCATTGGAGTTGAATGAGTTAGGATAGGCTAAACCCTCCTAAAATCCTCCTAAAAGAGCTTAAAACTACGTAGTTCAAGACTTTGGAGCTTAGGAATTATTAAAATGCCTTTAATGAAAATTCTGGAAAATGGGGACAGCTAGTCATCACGACTCTCACCATGAGTCGTACCACGAAGTAACGACTCGTGTTTACCTCTCATGGTCACCATTTTTCCTCCCTGCAGCACCTTTAAATCTCACCACGATTGAATATCATGACTCGTGGTGTCCTACATTGAGTCGTACTATTAGTACTGACATCATCCCCTTTACCTGCCAAATCCTAAAAGCGACTCCCATCAAACTCATTGTTACTTACTATGAGTCATACCATGATCTGTGACATCATACCTTAGAACCACAAGGAAACTCATCACAACTCCTAACCATGAGTCATACCTATACCTTACGACTCGTGGTATGATTCGTTGTTTGGACCCCAACTTTAGAACTCCATACGATTCGTTCTGGTGCAAAAGTTCAGATTTTTCTGCAGAACTCAGTCTCATTCTCTCATCTATTTCTTAGGAACTTTTGGGGTATTACAGTATCTCCCCCTTGGAAACATTCATCCTCGAATGTGGGTAAACACACAAAATAACTGAGGAAAGGATTTTCCACCCCAAATGTTGAACATCTGAAGTTGAAAACTGACAGAGTGAGTGACTCCGGACTGAAACACTTGACCAAACTGAATTCATGAATCACACATATTTGCACTAACATGAAAGAATATGGGATACATGAACTATACATGAAACTAAATAGAGTACTAGGGAGGAAACCTATACCTTAAGCTGGAACTGAGTTGGGAGGGAAAAGATGCGGGCATTTAGCCATCATATCTACTTTGGCTTCCCATGTAGCTCCCTCAACATGTTGATTCCTCTATAAAACCTTTACGGAAGCTACCTCTTTTTTCCTCAACTTCCAAACCTTATGATGAAGGATTTCAATTGGTACCTCCTCATAGCTAAGGCTATCCTTCACACCTACGCTTTCCTCCAGAAAAACCAAAGTCGGGTCACCAGTGCATTTCTTTAAGAGCGAAATATGGAAAAATGGATGTACTAAAGTCAACTCTGAGGGCAATTCCAATTCATAGGCCACCTTGCCAACGTGTCTCACAATCCTGTACGGGCCAACATATCGGGGACTAAACTTCCCTTTGTTTCCAAACCTCACTACTCACATTAAGGGGGGACACCTTTAGAAACAACCAATCCTCGACTTCAAACTCAAGTTCTCTCTTTCTCACATCCGCATAGGACTTTTGACGACTCTGAGCTATTTTTAGCCTTTTCCTTATGAGCTGGAATTTCTCTATAGCCTCATGAACTTAATCTGGCCTATCAATGTGGCTTCGCCTACTTCAAACCAACCAATAAAAGATCTACATCTCCGCCCATAAAGAGCACAAACGGTGCCATCTGAATGCTAGAGTGGTAACTATTTTAATATGCCAACTCGGTAAGAGGTTAATGGCCATCCCAACTACCCTTGAAGTCAATCACACATGCTCTCAACATATCCTTGAGAGCCTTAATGGTCCGCTCAGCCTGACCATCTTT
This sequence comes from Datura wrightii, assembly GCA_035772735.1. NCBI lineage: Eukaryota > Viridiplantae > Streptophyta > Magnoliopsida > Solanales > Solanaceae > Datura > Datura wrightii. Next base: position 84,577,311 of record JASDFA010000006.1, on the reverse strand, counting down.
CTACGAGAAAAGATATGCTAAGCTTACTAGAGTACCAAGTCCCTTCTAAAATGACTTCCATAATTGCGAGGTAAACTAAGTACCTCTATTTGAGATGATAGACAAGGGAACTCCATAAAATTAAAATAATTCCCGAATGTATAGTTTGACATAATTCTCTGTTGAATATGTAGTTTTGACAAGTAGAAAAAGAGTTGCTTTATTCAACATGTCTACAATCACCCAAATTGAGTAATATTGTCGACGTGTACGAGGAAATCCTATGATGAAGTCCATATTGATTTCCTCCCATTTTCGAGTAGGTATACTAATGTCTTGAAGCATACCTCTAGGTTTTTTAGCTCAACCTTCACTTGCTAACAATTCGGACACTTAGCCACAAACTCTGCAATGTCCTTTTTCATGTCGTTCCAACAATAGATTTTCAGTAGGTCACGGTACCTCTTGGTGGCACCTGGATGGATAGAATATTGGGAACCATGAGCCTCATGCAACAGTCGATCTCTCAAATCATCAATATCTAGGACACACAAATAACCCTGATATTGAAGCACACCATCTCCCCTTTGGGAGAAGAACTCTATCTTTTGATTTTGAACCGCTTCCTTCAACTTTACCAAAATTGGATCCTCATCCTTTCTAGAATTGACTTTAGTCGCCAAAGACGATTTTGAACCATTATTAACAATGGCACCAACATTCGTCGAATCAACAAGACAAACTCCTTACTGTGCAAGCCAATGCACATCTTCACCAATTCTTTCCTTCCCTCTTTTACATGAGACATACTCTCCATGGATAACCTGCTAGAGTATCTTCCACTATATTATCCTTGCATGGATGGTAAAGGACATTCATGTCATATTCATTTAGAAGCTCTAAACACCTCCTTTGTTGCAAATTTGATCCTTATGGGTAAACACGTATTGAAGACTCTTATGGTCTGTAAACACATCCACATAGACCCCATACAAATAGTGCCTCCAAATCTTCAATGCAAATACCTCTGCTACCAATTTTAGGTCGTACGTTGAGTAATTCTTCTTCTGATTTTTGAGCTTTCTAGAGGCATACACAATGACTTTTCCATGCTGCATCAACACACAACCAAGTCCAACCCTTGAGGCATCACAATATACCACAAATCTATCTGTACCCTCGGGTAAGGTAAATATTGGCGCTAAAGTGAGTCGAGTCTTTAGTTCTTGAAAACTCTTCTCATATGCATCTGACCACTGAAATTTAACTTTCTTCTAGGTCAACTTAGTCAACGGTGCCGCAATGGAAAAATATCTCTCAACAAACCTCCTATAGTAACCATCCAAACCCAAGAAACTCCTGATAATCAAAGGATTAATTGGTCTCGTCCAATTATTTACCGCTTCTATCTTCTGAGAGTCCACCTATATGCCCTCACTTGAAACCACATGGACCAAAAATTGCTACTGAGTGCAACCAAAACTCACACTTGCTGAATTTAGCAAACACTTGGAGATCCTTGAGAGTCTATAGCACAATCCCCAAATGTGCGGCATGCTCTTCCTTGCTCCTAGAGTATATGAGAATGTCATCTATGAACACAATTATGAATATATCCAAATATGGCTTGAACACCCTATTCATCAAATCCATAAAAGCTGAAAGAGCATTCATTAGTCCAAAATACACAACCACAAACTCATAGTGACCATACCAAGTCCTGATGGCTGTCTTCGAAATATCACTCTCCCTAACTCTAAGCTGGTGATAACCAGACCTGAGATCTATCTTTGAGAATCACGTAGCACCCTGAAGCTAGTCAAACAAATCATTAATTCTATGAAGAGGATACTTGATGGTAACCTTGTTTAACTACCAATAGTCAGTGCACATACGAAGAGACCAATCCTTCTTTTAAACAAAGAGAATTGGTGCACCCCACAGGGATTTTCTAGGTCTGATGAAACCCTTGTCTAGGGGATCCTTCAATTGCTCTTTCAACTCCTTTAGATCAACTAGAGCCATTCTGTGAGGAGGTATAGATATGTGTTGTGTATAGGAAGAAGGTCAATATCGAAGTCGATCTCTTGCTTGAGAGGGACCCTGGGTAAATCATCTAGGAACACCTCCGAATACTCACACACTACAGGAACTGAATGGAGAGTCGGGGTCTCTGATGTAGCATCCTTAACCCGAATGGTACATGCAAACCTTGCAATTGATCTTTCTAATGTTAAGGTAGAAAATAAAGCAACCTACAGGCACAACTGAACTACCCTTCAACTCTAAGATTGACTTACCTAGAAACCGAAACTCTACTGTACGAGTGTTACAATTTACTGAGGCATAACATGCATGCAACCAATACATGCCAAAGATAACATCAAAGTTTTTCATGACTAACTCTACTAAATCTATTGTAGTGACTTTCTGAAGGACTGTGGCAGGGCAATTTCTGTATACCCGTTGAGCTATAATTGAATTACCGATTGGAGTAGAGACTAAGAAAGGTTCTGATATGATTTTGGTACTGACTCAAAAACTACTAGCAACATATGGCATCACAATGATAAAGTAGCCCCTAGATCTAACAATGCATAAACATCAAGATGGAATACTCGTAACATACCAATGACTACATCAGAGGAGACCTTCTTCTCCTAATGAGACACTAGGGCATAAAACTTGTTCTGGCACTAACCACTACCCACACTAGTAGATGCACCCTGTCAAGAGAGATGTGCTGCTGGAGTTGCTACTGAACTAGTAGCCTGGGTACGACCCCTTCCATTGCCTTGCCTGGCCAAAAGACACTCCCAGTGCATGTGCCCGAGTTTCCACACCAGAAGCAAATATCTGATACAACCAAGCATTCTCCTATGTAGTTCTTGCCATATTTTCCGCAGACTGGAAATGTGTGCTCCATCGACGTGTTCCTCTATCCCCTCGAACCTGATGCCCTACTCCTCTGATCACCCCGAGATCTGGATGGAACACTGACTAATGATGTTGCTGGGGATGATGACCTCTGGTAGGACTGCTGACTATGTCCACCGCTAGACCTCTACTTGGAGAACCCAAAACTATATGTCCCAGCCCTCTTGGCCTCTCTCTCTCTCTCTCTCCCTCATTTGCATTGCCTCCATCTGCTGGGCATACAAAACCAATCGGGAAGAGTTAATGTCCTGATGTAGCATAGCGATTCTGCAATCCTTGACTAAAAGGTCTGCTACCTTATTCACAAATATACTCACTCGAGCCCTCTGATCATCCATCATCTCCAGTGCATACCTGGACAAATGGGTGAACTCTAGAGCATACTCTTAAACCATCATGTTGTTCTTTCTCAGCTTTACACACTCTACTGACTTGATTTCTTCATCACTCAGAGATAAGAATTGATCCAAGAAAGCGGTAAGAAAGTCATCCTAACCAATGGGACCCGCTCTGGCTCCCTAACCATTCTTCCACTATTTGTACCAAATATAAGAAACCTCTTTCAACTAATAAGAAGCTAGGTCTGCACACTCCTTCCCCATCACTCCGATAACATGAGTGATCTTTTGAATCTCCTCAATGAACTCATGTGGTTCCTCTTCCACTCTCGACCCAAGACACTCAAGGGATTCATCCTAAGGAAGTCCCTGACCCTAGCGGCCATTGCGTTCTCATTCTGTGGAACATGAGCTATTGCCTGCTGGTGGAGATGAGTGGTTAACGCCTATGCCAACATCTGGATGGCTGCCCTAAACTCAGCATGGGCAACCTTCTCAGGTACATGATCCTCTAGGTTGGTGGGGCTTGATGGTGCCCATCTCCATCGCCATTCTCATGGCCATTCCCATTTCTGTTGCAGTTCCTTCTTCCGTTAACTCGACGTGTAGGCATGATTCTACAAATGCTTATAACAGGAGTTAGAAGGATAAAGAGATATTTCATTGCACGACATAGATCATGAAAGAAGTGGGAAATTTCCTAAAATGTTTCATAGCCTGTTCATCATAAGTGTGGTGATGAGTTTGTAATTTACCAACTCATTACGCTCTTAAAATTGAGTTTTTGCTTAGTTTTTGAGTTGATTAAATGGATTTTATGCCTTTTATGATTTTGTTGTGTGCAGATGCCTAAATCTGTAGAAAAGAGAAAATATGGAGCAAAAAGAAGGAAGTGAGGGCAAATCGGAGGTCCACCAATGAAGACTGGCAAAATGTCGGCCCAAGGCCAATTATCACTTCCTTTTAAAGAAGAATTACATCGGTGAATTGTGAGTTGCCACCAGTGACTCGCTGGTCCAATCATCGAAAGACACCCAAGTTTCTAGAAAGCAGCATAAAGATCCGGCGTTCACGGACTGGTATCGGCTAAACGCTGGATGAACTGCTGATACCCACTAGAGTTGAGTGAGCGTCCAGATAAGACACCTGGAGGTTCATGAATTGGGATTGCCGAACATCCATTGTCTCTGCCAACTCCAGAATGGTGCTCAGGGGTATAATTGTCCATCATGGGAAAAGAGCCAAAAAGTGTCATACTTTTCAGGATATAAATAGCAGATAAAATAGTGTGTACTGGTATATAGAAATATAGAGAGATATAGAGGGAGAGAAAAAAAGGATATCACATCATTGTTTCCCTTTCGAGCTTCAGAACATTCTCTTAGCAGAGATAGATAGATTTTGATTGGTAAACTTGGAAAAAGTACTCTTCTCTATTTCTTCTTTGTAATAGTAAGTTTCAAACATTGTTGGAGACTATTTTTTTAATTTGATTTTATTACTCTTGCTATTAAATTCAATGAAGTTATTGATGAATGTGCTTTTGAAAATTCTTAACCATGAGTAGCTAAATCATTAACTAGAGGTGTGTGATGATGAATACATAATTAGACTGTGTATTGCTAGAGTCATCTCCATATTGTTTAAATAAGTGTATTAGACTCTCTTCAATCTATAAAGGAAGATCCATTGATTATGATATGGGTCTATTTATTCTTTCTTTATTATTGCTTGTAATAGAATAATTAAGTATTGGAAGATAATTTAATAGTGGGTATGGATAAGAGATTGTGAAATTAGGCTAGAAATAGCTAAAATTGCAGTCATTCCTTATTAGCAGCTAATAGCTAGAAATTAGTGCAGCTGCTAATCCAAATCTAATTGGGTTGAGCTAAATTGTGGCTAGAGGTTTGACAAAACTATAGTAAGAGGTAGTTAGAAGGATGAAAAGCTCTAATTACCCACTTCCCGATATTATTTACACTTGTTGAACTTATATGATAACCTAGCATGTCCTGATCTAGTAAGTATATCATCTACACCACACCTCTAGTCTTTCAAATTCTTGTTGACAACCTTGCTAATCTTGTTGTTTCATTCCACTAAATCACCAAATACAATGCACAACAAATTTTACTTACCCCCAATTTTATTTGTTTTTATGTTAACTCTATGTGGTGCGAGCTAACTTCAATTTCTCAACCGACACCTGTAACTATTTTTCACTAGTCATTGTGGGATTCAACCCTGAAACTTGTTGGGTTACTTGTTTTGATATTTTAGCCATGTATATTCTTTGCATGAAGGATATATTTTGGACGTTATCAAAAATAGTGTCGTTACCGGGGACTAACACTTGATATTCTTGTTTTCATTGTTAACTTGAAATAGTTTTGCATCATAGCTACTTGACGTGAGTTTTCTGTGTATTTAGGATCTTACAACCACATGGGTCATCACTCCCAAGAAGGGGATAGCTCAGTGGAAGGTAACATGGAGCACGACAAGGACAATCCGGTGATGCCGGAAATTGCGGGAGCCATTCGCCTACCAACAATGGTAGGAAATGCTTTATTTCATGTCACAAGAACTATGCTACATTTGTTGCAAATGAAGGGACTCTTTGGTGGGAAACCACGTGAGGAAGAAAATCAGCATTTGAGAAACTCCTTGGAGATATACCAGCCTTTCAATATTACAAATATTAGTCAAGAGTCAATCAGGTTGATATTCTTTCCTTTCTCACTGACGGGGGAAGCAACAATGTGGCTAGAAGAACTCCCTCCGGATTGTATTACATCTTGGCAAGAGTTAACCAAGGCTTTCTTGGATCGTTTTTACCCTCCATCAAACATGCTGCAGCTAAGGGATGACGTCACAAATTTGAGGCAAGAATTGGGAGAGCCATTGCACGAGGCATGGTTAAAGTTCAAGAAGAAGGTTTCTCTTTGCCCAAATCATAGAGTGCTTCTCCAAAGCTTCTACAGGGTCCTTGATTCCATCAACAACTACGTGGCTAACAACCTAGCTAGTGGTTCTATTATGGATCAAACATATGGGTTGTCCAAAGCCCTTCTAGACAAAATGACAAAGACCAATAGGGCTTGGCACATGAGAGAGACAAATGTGTCTACCCATAAGATCAGCTCAAGTGCATTGGCGGCTGAATTACAAAAAAGGGATGAAGAGTGGGATGAGAATCTTGCCAAGATGATGAAACAGCTGGAATTGATGACAAAACATGTAATGGGAACAAGGCCCAAGGTGGTAAATGCTGTGGGAATGCAAGGTACCTTGCAATATGATGGAGAATTGTCACCACCGAGATATGAAGAAAAATATCAATACATGGGCAACCAAATGGGAGTTCCTCAACCTGGATTCCAAGGAGCAAACCAAGGCCCATGGCACTTAAGGGATGACAATCAAGGTTGGAGAAATCGTGATCCGTAGGGATGGCCTGAAGGGAATGAAAGATGGGGTAATAAGGAGCCAAATCAAGAGGGTGATCGCTATCATCGGAGTTCGAACCCATATTCTCTCCCTCCAAAAGTTGGGAACTCCCACAGTCAGTTAGGCATGAGTGACGCAGGTAGCTCGAAAATTGAAGAAATGTTATCTAGAGTTCTAAAGAAGGTGGTGTCAATTGAGAGCGGTCTCAAAGAATTAAGAGGTGAGGTATCTAACCTTGCCCAAGCAGTGAATTCACATTCAGCCTCAATCAAGCATTTGGAGGCCCAAATGAATCACCTGGCAGCTCAAATGAACCCCTGGATGAAGGGAATTCCTCCTAGTGACACAATGCCCAATCCAACGAAAGATAGTCAATGCATGGCTATTGTCACTAGCAGAGAGAAGGTGATTGGAGATGCACCAGTGAAACCCAAAGAGGTGAATGACCCGAAATCGGAAGAGGAAGATGAAGTCGACAAAATGCCAATGACTCCAAGGAGTGAGGAAAAGATTGAAGAGGAAGGAGAGGAAGGATGATGAAATCCTCTCACATGTTGACAATGATGAGGCGTGCATGAAGGCCCTAATTGATGACAAGGTTGAATCAAGAGTCTCACCTCCTTATTCACAACGTTTGTCCAAGAAAAAGGATGACCAGTTCAGAAAATTTGTTGACATGTTTATCAAGTTGTCCATAAATATACCATTAGTGGATTCTCTTCTCCAAATGCTAGGTTACGCAAAGTTTATGAAAGAATTATTGAAGAAGAAAAAGGTAGTTGATGCAGGTAGTGGGGAGAAAACGCACCATTGTAGTGTGATGATGATGAGTAACCTTGCCCCCAAACTGGAAGACCCAGGAGCTTTCACAATCCCCTGTACAATTGGGATATGTATGTTTAAGAAAGCTCTATGTGATCTTAGTGCCAGCATAAATTTAATGCCCCTGCTCATTTTCAAAAAATTGGGACTCCAAAGCACAAAGCCAACGTTGGTGAGGTTTCTCATGGAAAATAGGTACATAAAAAGACTGGTAAGGGTGTAAGAAGATGTGTTGGTAAGAGTGGATAAGTTTATCATACCTGCTGATTTTGTTATCCTTGATTGCGAAATGGATGTGGAGGTTCCCATTATTTTGGGAAGATCATTGTTAGCTACAGCGAGAGCCGTGGTGGACGTGGAGCTTGGGGAGCTAAAATTCCTAGTTAGAAGTGAGGAATCATATTCAAGGTGTGTCCATCAGCTGAAACGCCCCCTGAATGCAAGGTAATTAGAGGTGTTGCAAAATGAGGAGGAGGACAAGGGATTCGAGCTAAAGGAGACGGAGTGGGAGGATAATCAGTCAAAAAAGAGGTGTTGAATGAGATCTATGTCGTGCCACGTCGTTAACTAAGGTGCTTCTTGGGAAGCAACCCAAGAGTTTAGTGAATTATTTTATGTCTTTGTTGTTTTTGTTTTTGTAGGAGCTATAAAGTGAGGAACAAAGGAATAAAAAAAACATAGAAAGGAATGACGCTGAACCGGCGAGTCATCGATCCAGAAGCACAAACCGTCATTCAAGATAAGTGCAACACAGAAGGCTAGGGCTTGGATCATATGACCAGCAGACCCATCGGTGAACCACCACAGCGAAACCGTAGACCACTGGTGGGTTGCCGATGTAACTCAGAGGACCAGAAGCTTTGGCACCTGAACGATGGGTCACCGGCGGATCGCCGATCCAATCCATGAACCATCGGTGGGTCGCCGACTGAGAAACAGAGAACTGGACACAAATACCTGGCAAAGGAAAACTAAAGCGGTGGAAAGCTGGTGTACTTCAACGAACTGCTGATGTAGCGTCGGTCGAGGTATGAATTTGTCTCAAAATGGAAATTAAAGAGCGAACCCACTGAATCCCAAATACCTGATAAGCCGGCCTATTCTGCAAATATTCCCTTAATTCCCCTTTCTCACCATTTTTCCATTCCATTTTTGTCTCTCCATTATCCAACATTCCTACTTCCCCATAATTGTCTCTTTTCAATCTTTCCTATTTCCCACCTTTACACCTTCCCACTTTCCACCAACACAAACATTAACTCTCTATCTTCCACTTAACCTATCAATCTTCCACCTCTCACCTATAAAACCCTCTCTATTCACTAACACACTCACTTCTCTTAAAAATCCTTCCTCTACTACACATCCATTGAAGTGCCATTGTTGAGAATTCTCTAAGCTTTTGCAGCTCAAGTGTGCAACCAGTCCTACATTATGGTAAAAGTTTTCTTGCCCTTGTCTTAATTTTTTTCAATGGTTCTTGATTATTTTAGTGTTAATACTTCATTTCCCTTTCATATTGAACTCATAAATATGCTCTAGTTGTTGAAAGGAATGGGTAATATGTGTGTGAAATTTTTAAAAGGGTAAAGTCTAAGTAACCCAATCGGAATGAAATACAACATTTTTCCCGATGGTAGATCGGGTGACGCCATTCTTAAGGGAAAAACTATCATGAGATTGTGTTTAAATGTAGTAGTGGTAATTTTATCGTTTTGTGTGTAGGTGTGTGTTAATGGGTGTCTTTGATTTGTTTAAAGTCAATTTGGGGATGACGGGGTCCGGTGTTTCGCCGGTCTGGTTCGGCGAATCGCCAATGGAATGCCGGTTCACTCTTAAAATTGGCTTCAAGCCACTGAGTGGATCCCGAATTACATCAGTGGTTCACGAATATGGACCGGTGATTCTCCGCCTAATCATCAATATACCCTTTAGTTGTCCCATTTTTTGATACACATCAGCGGGCAAGCGGTGGCCCGTCGATTGCTCCTGCGACTCGCCAGTGCTTCGTCGATACTATTGGCTCTTTAAATGATGTTTCCTTACCCTTGTTTCTCATTTCACCCTTAGACTATTTTTTGTTGTTCTAATTTCCTCTTCAAATAGATGTCACTAACATCATCCTTTCAGGAATACGAGAAAAGGAAAGGCCCCTGCCTCATCTTCTAGTAAGGGAAAGGGAAAAGAAAAGGTCGCTCTACCGCTTGCCAACACCAAGGAAGCAATCATTTTTTGTGCCACCAACATGCAAGAGCACTATGTCATCTGTCAAGGCCAATCCATCACAGTGGAGAAGCGATTTGACTTGGCGTGATTGAGGGGTGCTCTTCCCAATTTCACCACTCAATTCACAGAAAGGCTTGGTGACAGAATTCTAGCCTCAGATCAGGCCCGACAAGATATCATGCAGCACAGAGGAAAGGTCGATGAATTTCCATGCCTGCCGTTGGTGATGCTAAGGGGGGTAGAAGTTGACATTACCCTAGTGGCCATCAACTCCTTATTTTGGGAAGACGAAGATAAATCCGGTATGAAGTACATGGCTAGGTAGCTAATATAAAGGATCAGTTTACTTGGGTAGCTCGAATTAATGTTGTTGAAACTCCTCTCTGGGCCTCAATGGGTGGTAAAATCTCTCACCACAATTTGAAGTTCGAGGCCAAGCTATGGCTGGATTTTATTTGCACCCGGATCATCCCCTCCAAAAATGAGTAGAGGGTCAGCTTAGAAACTGCTATTCTTATTGCCTGCATCATGACTGGAGTCCCCATTAACTTTGGGGAAATTGTTGCTCAGCAAATGAAGAAAAAAACTCAATAGTCCAGCACTTCAATGCCCTATGCCGTCCTGATTTCCCAGCTTTGCTCACAAGCTGGAGTGCCTCTATTCCCTGATGAAACCCCTTTCGCTACTCTAATAATGATAGCAATCGACTGGAAGAGAGATGCCAAGGCACCGGCAATGAAAAGAAAAAGACTACAAGCCTTTGGAGTGTAGGAAGGATCCCTTTCCCATGGGTCAGACCAATCACCATAAGCCCCAGAGTCAACCATGCCCCAGCCAGAAATGTCAGGCCAAGTGTCAGGCGACATACCTCAGCATGGAGCATCTCCCCCTCTGCAATCCTCTCAACCAAATGGTCTCCACAGACTTGTGGAGATAACAAACTCTCACGAAAGCCAACTTTAGAGATTGGCTAAGAGCCTCCCCGCACTCATTTCCCAAACTATCAAGAAAGAGCTTAAGTCATTATACGAGAGTGTCACCACGCTATGCAGGAGGGTGGATACTATTTAAGGGGCAGTCACCTCCCTCTGGACTGAGGTACATGAGTGGAAGAATCGTACTTCAACAGAAGTGCCGGATATAGCGGCTTGGATGCTGCAATGGTTGCTCCTTCCTCAGTTTGGGGTCCAATTGATGATATCTTTGAGGGCCTTGGATATGATTTTGCTGGGCTAGGTGAGGCTAGTGGCGGTGGTGTAAGTGATGCAGAGGCTGATGATGAAGAAGAATGACCCACTCAGGGAGTTTCTTGTCCCTTTCCCTTTTGCATATTTATATTAGGGACAATGTACTCTCTTAAGTGGGGGAGGGATGAGCGCAGTTGATGATGGGGTCAGGGATGGACGTTTCTTTGGATGTTTTTATATTTTTGTTTTGAAATTGATTGAGTAGATCCTTTGCCGGGCTGTTGTTTTCTTTTGATGATTGACGATTTCCCTTGTCAGGCTGGTCTTGTTTTGAAAAAAAAATGAATGAATGAATGACTTGGTTTAGTTTTAATGGTTGATGGTTAGTGATCAAATGGGGTCTTTGTCTTGAATTGGGAAATCTTGCATGATATGACCCGAAGTATTATTCCTTTTTCGCCTTTGTAAATAGTAATGTAGTAATTAAAACTCCAAGGGTTTTCTTTAGACCACTGTTCTTTCCTGAAGAGCATTCTTTTATTTTTGTTTATTTTCATTGCCGAACTAGGTTGGCATTTTCTGATGATAGATTGAGTGGCGACATTCTTAAGGGAAAATGTCATGTTGTTTTGAGTCTCTTATGAAGTTGTTTTGAGAGGCACCACCGAAAAAAAATTATTATTGAAATGGAATTTTAAAATGAGGGCATGAAAATGGAGATAATGAGCAATTGTTGACACCATAGCATAGCATTCTTTGTCATACGTTGTAAATTCTTTGCTTGACTTATGATGTTTCCCTGCTTTGATATCCTAACTTGATATCTTGTGTTGAGAATGACTCTCGTATACCTTTTAAGGGTGATGCCTTGTGTAGTGAGAAAATTTTTGATGAATCTCATGCATAACATCTTTTCTAGAACTTGCTCTAAATGTGATTCAAGCCGAAATCCTAGATATAGCTACGCCGAGAACATGAGTTTAGGCTTTCCTTTGTCTAGTCACTTCACCCATATACCCTCCTTGACCACTGATCCTTGTCAGCCAACATTGAGCCTTAGACCCTTTCTTTGGCAACCACATTACAATCCTTAAGATCATTCTTAATACCTCTCTTTGGAACCCATTCTCCCTAAGTGTTAGTGACAAGATAGTGATGAAATAAGGCTTTGAGCCTAAGAACAATGGAGTGATTAAAAAAATGAGAAATGAGGCAAAAGCCTATGTTTGGGGGTGTGAAGAAAGGGAAGATAAGAATTTTAGTTTGAGGGGGGCACCATATTGTGTCAAAATTCACAAAAGGATTAATCAAAAAGAGAAGAACAATTTCTATGAACTAGTGCTTCATCTTGAGATGATAAGTGCAGCTACTCTATATAAGTGGCGAATTTTCATGACCCGAACAGAGTCTCGAATTGCAACATGGGACAAGGAGCCCCGAGAGACCCCAAGTTGACCCATGGCATAAGTATACATCTAACTCGATCGATGAAACTGAATAATAAAAAATATAATCATAGCGGAAGTCTAAACTTAAACATAACATAAGAATTCACAATACGAAGTTTATTACATACGTAGGTCTAAAAAGCCTCTAAACAAGACGAGTTGTTGGGAAAAGACCCCCAACTAACTCAATAAGCTGAAACTAAAAATACATAAGGAAATCTTAGTCTAGCCCTCGAGAGATGAGGACTCACCAGCACGAAGATGATGACTCTGGAGTCAAACTATGAGCGGTGCTGAACCTAAGAGCTGGGTCCTGTATCATGAAGCGATACAACATTGTAATACCCCAGGAACCCAAGGATCAGACTCCGGAGTCAAAATATGGAAAAATGAAAAACTGGTGTTGCAGACACAGAACTAGTCATTGGAAGACAGTGAGGACAGCCCACGAGTCGTCAGGTGACTCGTGGGGAGGCCAGGAAAGAGCTGGGAAGTTTGGAGGAAAAGGGGTCCCCACAGGTGTGGGAACGACTCTTGGTCTAACATCACGAGTCGTTAGGTCAGCTGTGGGGTAAGGGAGAAGGAAAATAGAAGAAGGCAAGACACTGTACCTAACAGAAGCTGACAACGACTCGTTGGGTAAGGTAGCGAGTCATGGTGTAAGTCGTGGGGTGATTCCTATGTAAATAGAAGTAATTGAGATAGTGTACTTGACGAGCCAGGCAACGAGTCATTTCTAAGGACCACGATCCGTCAGGTCGTCCGTCAGGACCACTTGGCAGTATTTTCCTGCGAATTCAGTAAGGGTCTTTTCATAATTCCTAAGTTCTTAAGACCTATACAACGTCGTTTAAGGCTCATTTCAGAGGGTTTTAAGAGGGGAATACCTATTCTAAGTTATTTCATCCCATGCATGCAAGCTTGAGAGGCTGGAGAGGTGATTTAGAGCAAGTCTTCAAGCTTTCCATTGGAATCTCATCTTGGGCAATCAGAGAGGTGATAGAACCCATCTTTTCCAGGTATGTAGGGTTATGAGTAGGTGTTTCGTTCCACACCCATGCCCAATTTCTATCGAATTATGAAAATCTCCTATGATCAAGTATAGGGTTTTACCCGAATGCATGAATACGCAATTTCATTACATGGGTATGAGTTGATTATGGTTTTATTATCGAATTGTGAAGCATGGTCTGATTTTACAATGATTTCAATTAAAACTCATGTTTCTAGCTTTTATGAATGTTGAAGCCCATTGATTATTTGATCATGAAAAGTAAGATTTACGAAATAAATGTCATAATGATGAGAGATTATAATGAGAAGCATGATTTGAAGCTACCCATGTCTATAATTATGTTTTCAATGAGAATTGAGTATTTCTAAGAATGATAAAGCTTTTGTCAATGCCCACATGTTGATTTTAATGGGTGATTTTCCCAAAATAATCTTACCAAACGATTGGAAGTGAAGTCTCCCAAATTTCATATTTATCTTGTGGTATGTTTTGAAATAAAGCTTCTCATATGCATGAATTCAATTGAGATGTGTGTGCTATTGAGCTTCACTTTCATACGATCTCGAGTCTATGCATGATTTCATTATTGAGCTTTGTCAAAAAATAATGTTGAGCTTCGTTAATACGATGTTGAGTTATCCATGATTACATCTTGAGCTTCGTCAATAGATGATGTTGAGCTTCATTATATACGATGTAGAGCATTGCATGTTTTTGGAAGAAGAGTCTAGCACCAAGCGGGCTAAGGGTCGATCACTCTATACCCCAGAACTATGCGCCAATGTAGGTTGATACTATTATATGACTTGGGACCTGCCTAGTGAGCTTCCCATTTCCCCTTCGGCTTGATATCGATATCATGGAAGCGTCCTTAGCCCTGGAAAGGTTCTGGAAGGCTTTGCCCACTTGAGTGTAATAGTCGGTACCACATAAGCTCTATCGTGGTATGTCGGTTAAGTGACGAGTCTCCCATTGTCTTATATGATTATGAACTTTCATCTTCATTACTCATGGTTATTATATACTCATACATGTTCCAAAAGTAATGTTTGATTCTATGTTAAGCTTTTCCACAAATGTTATATTCCAGCTTTGATTCATTCGAGGCAGTTGATGTTATAAAGCTATGTATTTTCATGTTATGAAAAGATCTTGATTTCAGAAATGTTGCATGCAAGCCCTACCCCCAGCTTACTAATACTTTGTTTAACTAAAGTATTGCGCATAAATGTTTTTCATTTACTTAGCGATTTTACTTACCTTGCATACTCAGTATACTCCACGTACTGATCGCATATTTTCTATGTTGTATCATTTCATGATACAGGACCCTACTCTCAGCTTCAGCCCCACTCTTAGGTAGCTTATCGGAGTTTGTAACTGCTTGGTGGTGAGTCCTCATCCTTCGAGGGCTATACATTCAGTTACCCTTATGTATTTCCAGTTTCAGTATTGTTGAGTTAGTTGGGGTCTTATCTCATCAACTCGTCTAGATTAGAGGCTTTTCAGACTTATGTACGTAATCAGCTTCGAATGTTTTTTCTGATGTTATATTTAAATTAGACTTCCGCTGAGCCTATATTGTTGTTCTTTCAGTTTATTAAGCAATTTAGATGTATGCTTATGCCACGGGTCAACTCGGGGTCCTTCGGGGTCCCTTGTCCCGTGTTTACGATCTGGGCCTTCGTCCGGGTCGTGAAAAACTTGGTATCAGAGCCATATGTTTTGAAGTGTCCTAGGGTGTCTGAAAGCCACGTTAAGTAGAGTCTTTTTTATGGGTGTGATACACTCCACACTTATGAAGAAGAGGCTACGAGACTTTTAGGAAATGTTCCCTTCTTGCATGATCAATGTCGTGCGATGAAAAGTCTTTCTATCCTTCTAATTCGTGCTATTCGCGATTGCAGAATCATGGCTCCTCGAAGAATGAACAAAAGGAGGAATAGAGGTGGTGAAGGCCACGAGGATGGAGATGGCTATGGGCACCAGCCAGCCCCACCAGTTCAAGAGCCTTAGGAACCGAAGCCAACTGCCCATAAGGAGTTCCGAAATGCTATTTAGATGCTTGTGCAGGCCTTGACTGCTCAGGTCAATCAGTAGGCCGTTGCGCATGTTCTGCAAAATGGCAATGTAGCGGCGGCTCGAGTCAGAGACTTCTTGAGGATGAATCCATCGGAGTTCCTTGTGTCCAAAGTAGACGAGAACCCACATGAGTTTGTTGATGAGATTTTCAAGATCACCCAGGTCATGGGGGTGAATGGGGTGGAGTACGCCGATTTAACCTCTTATCAGCTAAATGGGGTCGCGCATATCTGGTTTCTTCAATGGAAGGAAAGTAGGGTCGCAAGAGCAGGTCCGGTCACTTGGGAAGAGTTCTAGGTTGAATTTCTAGATCGGTTCTTCCCTTGGGAGATGAGGGAGTTGAAAGCAGCTAAGTTTTTGAATTTGGAACAAGGGAGAATGATTGTACAAGAGTATGCCCTTGAGTTCACTCGCTTATCGATATATGCTCTGTAGTTGGTAGTTGATCAGAGGATGCGGGTGAGTAGGTTCATCCATGGGGTCGTAGGTTATTTGGACAAGGACTGCAGGACATCCATGCTGCACCATGATATGGACTTTCCTGTGCCCAGCAGATGGAGGCAGCACATTCAAGAGAGAGGGAGGCTGAGAGGACCAGGACCGAGGACCATAGATTTTCGCAGCAGAGGTCCGGTGGTGGGCACCGACAAAAGACCCACCAGAGATCATCAGCCCTATCATCTTCGGCATTGAGTGAGCCATCCAGTCCCAGACATGATCAGAGAGGGCGGGCATCAGACTCGAGGGGTCATAGCTGTAGACCTATAGATTCCAGCATCCCATCTTGTTGTAGGTGTGGTCGAGGGAACATAGGCCAGTGTTTGGGAGGTTCAAGAGCTTGTTTTGGATGTAGGCAGGCCGGACACATGCTTTGAGATTATCCAGCTGTGAGACAGAATCAAGTTACGAGCCGAGGCCCAACTTCTAGCTCAGTAGCCCCTCCCGCACGCTCAGCACATTCGGGGGCATCTACTAGCACAGGTAGTAGCCAGCGCCAGAACAGATTATATGCTTTAGCAACCCGTCAGGAGAAGGAGACCTCCCCAAATGTGGACACTGGTATGTTGAGAGTTTTCCATGTTGATGTATATGCTTTGCTAGATCCGGAGGCTACATCTATCTTTTGTAACACCTTATATGGCCAGTAGCTTCGGAGTCAATCCCGATGTCTTGTCAGAACCCTTCTCAGTTTCCACTCTAGTAGGTGACTCAATTGTAGCTAGATGTGTATATAGAGGTTGCCCAGTCTCAGTCCTTCATAGGGTCACCTTAACACATTTGATAGAGTTAGCCATGACCGATTTCGATGTTATTCTCGGAATGTATTTGCTATTTTCATTCTATGCTTTAGTTAATTGTAGATCCCGGGCAGTAGAGTTTAGATTTCTGGGTGAGCCAGTCTTAGAATGGAAGGGTAGTTCAGTTGTGCCTGTAGGTCGATTCATTTCCTACCTTAAGGCCAAGAAGATGATTTCTAAGGGTTGCATGTACCATCTAGTTATGGTTAAGGATGTCGAGTCCAAAACCCCAACATCTAGTCAGTTCCAGTAGTGCATGAGTATCTAGAGGTCTTTCCTGATGATTTGACAAGTGTTCCTCTCGAGCGGGATATCAATTTCAGTATTGATCTCTTTCCCAACACGCAGCCAATATCTATTCCTCCCTACCGAATGGCTCCAACCGAGCTAAAAGAGTTGAAGGATCAATTGAAGGACCTATCGGATAAGGGATTTATTAGGCTTAGTAAGTCTCCATTAGGTGCACCAATGTTATTTGCTTGGAAGAAGGATGGTTCGCTTCGGATGTGCATTGACTATCGGCAGTTAAACAAGGTCACTGTTAAGAATAGGTATTCTTTACCCAGGATTGATGATTTGTTTGACCATCTTCAAGGTGCCAAGTTTTTCTTCAAGATTGACCTTAAATCCGGGTATCACTAGCTCAGGGTTCAGGAGAGTGACATCCTGAAAACCACTTTCAGGGCTCAATATGGTAACTACGAATTTGTTGTTATGTCTTTTACTAACTAATGCCCCTGCAGCCTTTATAGACCTGATGAACAGGGTGTTCAAGCAATATATAGACATGTTCGTGATCATGTTCATTTATGACATCCATATATACTCTCAGAGCAAGGAGGAGCATGCCGCTTATTTGAGAGTAGTGCTTCAAACTCTCAAGGATCGCCAGTTGTTTGCAAAGTTCAGCAAGTGTGAGTTTTGGTTGAACTTGATTGCATTTTTGGGCCATGTGGTATCAAGTGAGGGAATAAAGGTAGATTCTCAGAAAATCGAAGTAGTGAAGAATTGGCCTAGGCCGGTGAATCCTTTGGATATTTGGAGTTCCTTAGGCCTAGCAGGCTACTATCGGAGATTTGTTCAGGTTTTTTCATCAATTTCTGCAATGTTGACCAAGTTGACACAAAAAAAAGGTAAAGTTCCAATGGTCGGAGACTTGTGAGAAAAGCTTCCAAGAGTTGAAGACTCGACTCACTTCAGCACCAGTGTTGACCCTACCTGAGGGTACTAATGGTTTTATGGTGTATTGTGATGCTTCAAGGATCGGGATCGGGTGTGTATTGACGCAGTAGGGAAAGGTAATAGCATATGTCTCCAGAAAGTTAAATATCCATGAGAAGAATTACCCAACCCATGATCTTTAGTTGGCAGAGGTGGTATTCGCCTTGAAGATATAGAGACATTATTTATATGAGGTCCATGTGGATGTATTTACGGATCACAAGAGTCTACAATATGTGTTCACACAGAAGGATCTTAATCTACTGCAAAGAAGGTGGTTAGAGCTACTCAAGGAGTATGATATAAGTGTTCTTTACCATCCGGGTAAGGCTAATGTAGTGGCGGATGCACTTAGTAGGCTCTCTATGTAGAGTGTGACCCACGTGGAGCAAGGAAAGAAAGAGCTGGCAAGAGATGTCCATCGACTTGCAAGGTGGGAGTGAGGTTGGTTGACTCAACTGATAGTGGTGTTGTTGTTCAGAATGGATCATAATTGTCCTTGGTGGTTGATGTGAAATCTAGGCAAGATGAGGACCCAAGTTTGATGAAATTGAAGGAAGTTGTATGGAGTCAAAAGGTGGAGGTTTTCTCCCAAGGGGGAGATGGTGTGGTTCAGTACCAGGGTCACCTGTGTATTCCAGATGTTGATGGTTTGAAGAGCTGGATATTTCATGAGGCACATGGTACCAGATTTTCTATCCATTGAGGATTCACAAAGATGTATCACGATTTGCGAGAAATCTATTGGTGGGATGACATGAAGAAGGATATTGCAGAGTTCGTAGCAAGGTGTCCAAATTGCCAACAAGTAAAGGTTGAACATCCAAGGCCGGGAGGAGTACATTAGGATATTAGCATTCCTACTTGGATGTGGGAAGAGATCAACATGGATTTCATAACAGGATTACCTCATACTCGCTGACACTACGATTCTATTTAGGTGGTGGTAGACAGGTTGACCAAGGTTGCACACTTTCTACTGGTCAAAACCATAGATTCAGTGGATGATTACGCCAAACTGTATATATGGGAGTTGGTGCGATTACATGGACTACCCTTTCCTATTATTTTAGATCGAGGTACTCAGTTTACCATTCAATTTTAGCAGTCTTTTCAGTAAGGGCTTGGGACTCAGATTAAGCTCAATACAACCTTTCATCCGTAAACAGATAGCCAGGCAGAACGAACAATCCAAACACTTGAGGACATGTTGAGAGCATGTGTGCTGGACTTCAAGGGTAGTTGGAACGATTATTTGCCTTTGATCGAGATTTCTTATAACAACAGTTATTACTCTAGCATCTAGATGGCACCGCTCGATGCTCTCTAGGGGCGGAGATGTAGATCGCCCATCGGACGATTTGAGGTTTGTGAGGCAGCTATGGTAGGGCCAGATTCGGTTCATGAGGCTATGATGAAGGTTCAGTTGATAAGGGACACACTGAAAACCGCTCAGAGTCATCAAAATTCATATGCTGATATGAGGAGGAGAGAGTTGGAGTTCGAGGTGGACGATTGGGTATTTCTGAAGGTGTCTCCCATGAAGGGAGTCATGCGGTTCGAAAAGAAAGGAAAACTCAGTCCTCGTTACATTGGTCCCTACCGGATTATGAGAAGAGTTGGTAAGGTAGCGTATGAGTTGGACTTGCCCTCAGAGTTAGCTTTCATGCATCCTATGTTTCATGTATCGCTTTTGAAGAAATGTTTTGGAGATCCAGCTCTAGTAGTCCCAATGGACAGCGTCGGTGTAAAAGACAGCCTCAGTTATGAAGAAGTTCCTATGGAAATATTGGACCATCAAGATCGGAGGCTAAGGAACAAAGAAGTAGCTTCAGTAAAGGTGTTATGGAGAAATCAGCATGTGGAAGGAGCTACGTGGGAAGCCGAAGTGGATATGATTGCTAGATACCCTCACCTATTCCCTATCGGCTCAGCTTCAGTTGAGGTATCAGTTTTTGCTCTAATTCTCTAATTAGTTTCCATGTTCAGCTCAAGTGTGCAAGTTTGTTTTATGTTATGATAGATGTATGTGATGTCTGAATTCGGTTTAGTTATGTAGTTCTTTTCGGAGGTAGTCACTCTATCAGTTTTCAGTTTAAATTACCAGTATTTGCATATGATCATTGCATGTTTCTGAGTTTTCTGTGTGTTACGAACAGTCGAGGATGAATGTTCCCAAGGGTGAGATATTGTAATACCCCCGGAACCCAAGGATCAGACCCGAGAGTCAAAATAGGGAAAAATGTAAACCTGGTGTTGCAGGCACAGAACGAGTCGTTGGACGACTCATGAGGGCAGCCCACGAGACGTCAGGTGACTCGCGGGGAGGCCAGGAAAGAGTTGTAAAGTTTGGAGGAAAAGGGGTCCCGACGGGCATGGCAATGACTCGTGGTCAAAATTCACGAGTCGTTAGGTCAGCCGTGGGGTAAGGGAGAAGGAAAATAGAAGAAGGAAAGGCAGTGTACCTAATGGAAGCTGACCACGAATCGTTGGGTGAGGTAACGATTCGTGTTGTAAGTCGTGGGGTAATTTATGTGTAAAGAGAAGTAATTGAGGCAGTGTACTTGACGAGCCAGGCAACAAGTCATTGCCAAGAACCACGATTCATCAGGTCGTCCGATAGGACCACCTGGTAGTATTTTCCTACGAATTTAGTAAGGGTCTTTTCATAATTCCTAAGTTTCTAAGACCTATACAACGTCGTTTAAGGCTCGTTTTAGGGGGTTTTAAGAGGGGAAAACCTATTCTATGTTATTTCATCCCATGCATGCAAGCTTGAGAGGTTGGAGAGGTGATCTAGAGAAAGTCTTCATGGTTTCCATTGGAATATCATCTTGGGCAATCAGAGAAGTGATAGAACCCATCTCTTCCAGGTATGTAGGGTTATGAGTGGGTGTTTCCTTCCATACCCATGCCCAATTTCTATCTAATTACGAAAATCTCCTATGATCAAGTATGGGGTTTCACCCGAATGCATGAATATTCAATTTCGTTACATGGGTATGAGTTGATTATGATTTTATTATTGAATTGTAAAGCATGGACTGATTTTACAATGATTTCAATTAAAATCATGTTTCTAGGTTTTATGAATGTTGAAGCCCATTGATTATTTGAGCATGGAAAGTAAGATTTACGAAGTAAATGTAATAATGATGAGAGATTATGATTAAAAGCATGAGTTGAAGCTACCCATGTCTATAATTATGTTTTCAATGAGAATTGAGTATTTCTAAGAATGATAAAGCATTAGGCAATGCCCACATGTTGATTTTAATGGGTGATTTTCCCAAAATAAGCTTATCACATGGTTGGAAGCGAAGTCTCCCAAATTTCATATTTTAGCTTGTGGTATGTTTTGAAAAAGAGCTTCTCATATGCATGAATTCAATTGAGATGTGTGTGCTATTAAGCTTCATTTTCATATGATGTCGAGTCTATGCATGATTTCATTATTGAGCTTTGTCAATAGACAATATTGAGCTTCGTTTCATATGATATTTAGTTTGTGCATGAATTCATGTTGAGCTTCGTCAATACACGATGTTGAGCTTCGTTATATACGATGTAGAGCATTGCATATTTTTGGGAGAAGAGTCTAGCACCGAGCGGGCTAAGGGTCGATCATTCTATGCCCCAGAACTTCGCGCCAACGTAGATTGATAATATTATATGACCTGGGACCTACCTAGTGAGCTTCCCCTTGCCCGAATGAGCCTTCAACTTGATATCGATATCATGGTAGCATCCTTAGCCCTGGAAAGGTTCTGTATTACTCTGCCAACTTGAGTGTGATAGTCAGGACCACGTAAGCTCTATTGTGGTATGTCGGTTAAGTGACGAGTCTCCCATTGTCTTATATGATTCTAAACTTGCATCTTCATTACTCATGATTATTATATACTCATGCATGTTCCAAAAGAAAGGTTTGACTCTATGTTCATCTTTTCCATAAATGTTATATTCCAACTTTGAGTCATTCGAGGCAGTTGATGTTATAAAGCTATGTATTTTCATGTTATGAAAAGATCTTGATTTTAGAAATGATGCATGCAAGCCCTACCCTCAGCTTACTGATACTTTGTTTAACTAAAGCATTGCGTATAAATGATTTTCATTTACTTAGCGGTTTTACGTACCTTGCATACTAGGTACATTCTACGTACTGACCGCATACTTTCTATGTTGTATCGTTTCAAGATACAAGACCCAGCTCTCAGCTTCATCCCCGCTCTTAAGCAGCTTATCGGAGTTAGAAACTGCTTGGTGGTGAGTCCTCATCCTTCGATGGCTAGACTTTCAGGTTCCCTTATGTATTTCCAATTTCAGTATTGTTGAGTTAGTTGGGGTCTTATCCCATCAACTCGTCCACATTAGAGGCTTTTTAGACTTATACGCAATCAGCTTTAGATGTTTAATCTGATGTTATATTTAAGTTAGAATTACGTTGAGCTTATATTGTTGTTCTTTCAGTTTATTAAGAGAGTTAGATGTATGCTTATGCCATGGGTTGACTTGGGGTCTTTTGGGGTCCCTTGTCCCGTGCTTACGATTCTGGGCCTCCGTTCGGGTCGTGACGATCATGGAGTATGTGGTCAGTACGTGGAATGTACCGAGTATGCAAGGTAAGTAAAACCGCTTAAGTAATTGAAATCATTTAAGACAATGCATACTAAAAAACATAAACATTAAGAATCTAAGAGTAGGGCTGGCATGCATTCTTTATGAAATTATGATTTCATCATAACATAACAAATCATCATGACATATCATAACATAATCGATCGACTCAAAGATGAAATTTGATATTTATAAGTAAAGTTGAACATTGAGTCAAACCTGCTTTAGAACATGCTTACATATGTAACTCTCATGAGTAATCAACATGCATAACTGAAATTATGAGGAACAATGGGAGACTCGTCTTTTAACCAACATACCAAGATAGAGCTTACATGGTCCCAGCTATCGCACTCAAGTGGGTAGAGCCGTCCAAAGACTTGCTAGGGCTAGGGAGGATACCATGATATCGATATCAAGTTGAAGGCCTATTCGGGCAACGGAAGCTCACAAAGGAGGTCCCAAAGTCATAATGTATAAACCTACGGTGGCACATAGTTCTGAGGCATAGGGTGATCTAGCCTAAGCCTGCTCGGTGCTAGACACTACTCCCTAAAACATGCATATGCTCTACATCATTATTCAATGAATCTCAACATCGTTTATTGATGAAGCTCATAAATCAATTACATCTCAAAGTGAAAATCATGCATAAGAGAAGCTTTAACTCAAACCATACCACAAGCTGAAAGATAATTGGGAGTCTTCACTCCAAAACCATGTGGTAAGCTATGCATATGAAACAATTTAACTCAAACATACCACAAGCTGAACATATAAGTGGGAGTCTTCTCTCTAAAACCATGTGGTAGGCTTAATTCAGGAATCATCAATCATACTTTGAACATGAGGGCATTGCCCAAAGCTTTGTCATTCTTTAAAATACTCAATTCATATCGGAAACATGATTTTAAACATGGGTAGCTTGAACACATACTTTTCATCATAATATCTTATCATAATCATACATTCATCACAAACCTCATCTTTCATAAACTTCTCATCAATGGGTTTTTTCATTCATAAAGATAGAAAAATGATTTTTAATTAAAACATTATAAAACTTTCCCAAAATTCATAATTCAATAGTATAAACGTATTTAAATCATACCCATATAAATAAATTAGGAAATTCATGCATTGGGTTAAAACCCCATAGATTAGTTATGGATCATTCATGATTTAGAGAGGGATTGGGCATGGGTGTGAAAGGAATCACCCATTCATAATCCTACATACCTATGGGTAGCTGATTCTTACACTACTTTAGATGCCCAATAGGAAATTGAAGAGAAATTGAAGAACACTAGCTTGATCACCCTCTCTAACCTTTCTACCTTGCATGCATGGATGAATAAGGCCTAAAATGAACTTAACCCCTTTTAAAGTCACTATTCATAACTCGAAACAACGTAGTTTAGGCCTTAGGAAGATAGGAATTACGGAAAACCCCTTACTAGATTCGTAGAAAATAACTGCCAGGTGGTCCCAATGAGGAACCTAACGACTCGTTACTCTAGGCCATGACTCATGGCATGATCCATGAGGTACACTGCTCATCTGATCGTCTGCACTTGTCACGGGAAACATCACAACTCGTGGTCACCACCCATTATGTACACTGCCTCCATGCCAATTATTTTCTCACTAGCTGACCACGACCCTCCCTACAAATCGTGGGGACTGACCACGACTTGTGGGTCCTTCTGTTGAGCACACTGCCCTTTTTCCTTCTCTTTTCCTTCTCACCCACCTCACGATTGACCTAACGGCTCATGGGGCCTGACCATGGGTCGTGGTCATACCCGTGGGGTCTCATTTCTCAAGTTTCACATTGTTACACCCCGTAAGTTTTTAATGTTTAATCGGCCAATTCGTATGTTGGATATATATTTTAGAGTGCCATATGTACGAGGAAAGGGCCCGGGGAAAGGCCGAACGAGTGCCAAGTTGGGATTTCGTGAGAGGAGGCTGAACCAAGCTGTCCAGAGGGGAAAAGTGGCATGAAGCAGAATCAGCACGTTAGCCAATATAGCACGGAGAAGAATCAGCGCGTTGAGCGACGTGCCACGTTGCCTTGTTTGCTGCCTCAAGTATATAAGGGTCTCACACTTAGAAGTTAAGTTATAATTTTGTAAACCACGACCAGCAGAGGATAGGGACAAAGGAAAACATATAATTTTCATCCAATAACGCTGCTAAACGCCATCAAAATCCAAATTAACTTCGGGTATCGAAGTATAAGGCTGTAGGGAGCATTTCTACGGAGTTAGTTCATGAAATTCGCCCGGAGAATCGTCGTCCCACCTAGCCAAAGTTGTTGGAATTGCTCCAAACTAGTGTCAATATGATCTCAGGCTTAAAGTAAGCATTTCTCCCTTCTAGACTTTTGAGAAATAACGAGGTTTCGACCATGTTCCCTAAAGTTGGAATATAGTTAATATTTATATATAAATTTTTCTTTTTTGCCGAATTTAGTGTTAAAATTAGTCCTATCTTTGCAGTAACACGATTTCAGTTGGGAAGAGCTATTGAATACTAATTGGAACCTGTCAGTTAATCAGAAATCGGCAATCGAGGTATGTTAAGGCATTTTCTTTCTGCAAGTTAGTTTCTTTAGTATAGTAATCTAGTATGAATCCCAGTAAAGTATGTCAAGAGTATTTTATTATGTTTAGTTTTCTTTGTCAGTTGAGACTTGTAAATTGTATTGTTTTGGGTTGGATTATACTTGTATAGCTTCCGCGACTGCCCCAGGGTTAATAGCTGTGTCGTCTCACCTGCCAGGGGCGAGGATACGTCGCTCTATGGTGTGGCATGCCGTCCGCAAGGGACGAAAATGGGGATCCAGATCCTCATATTTTGCGTGGTTGACCTTATACACACCCCCGCCGAGTGCTTACGTCCGGGGTGTAGATATCAGGAGTCCTCTGGACTCAGGCACAACTATAGTCAGGGGTCGAGCGGGCCCGGTTGCAGACCCAAGGTATCAGCAGGACGCTTATAGTTTCTAGTTGACTCATATTGACCTGGATAGGGGTATATAGATTTAGATGTGCTCGCCAGCACTTGTGGGGGCTTGAGTGAGTTATTCTGTGCTGATTGTACCTTCCGGCTTATGGGGGCCAGGTAAGGTTTATGTTGCTTTAGTTACTGATGGTTAGACAGAAGGATGCCTCTTTTCTCAAGTATGAACCCTATCCTCCTTATCACAGTTATGTTTTAGTCCTTATTTCACTACCTCAGTCATCTTCAGTCCATTTTCTTTACTTCAGTCACTGTTAGTTCTATTTATCACTTTCAGTTATTTAAAGTTACTGCTTTACATACTCAGTACCTGTCGTACTGACGCCCTCTTCTTGGGCACTGCATTACTTGCCTGCAGGTACGCATAGACGAGGAGTAGATCCCTCGTAGTTTCAGTCAGCCGCATAGAGCCATCAGCTCCTTTCTTACGGAGCTTGTGTGATAGAGGTTTACTTAATTTTGGTTGTACAGTATGGGTAGGCCGGGGCATGTCCCGACCATCTTATTTCTCCTAGAGGCTTGCAGATTGTATTATTTCCCTGTGGTTAGTTGATATCGGTCGTGTGGGTCCTTGTGTAGCTGTTGATTGATGGCCTTGTCGGTCATAGCTCAGTTTAGTATCTGATTTCACCCTACAGTTATAACTAGATATCATGGAGGCCTTCTCGGCCGGCATAGGACTCCCTATGTTTTCTTGTCTCTGGTTAGCTGTTTATTTTCACAGGTGGCTATAGGCCTTGTCAGCCGGAGGTTGTATTTACAGCCGCTATATAGCCCGTTGTTTTCTTGATTCCAATGTTAGAGCCAGCCCTGCACCAGAGGTGCTTAGGCTCAGTCAGCTCAGTAGCTCAGGTCCTAGTAGGGCACCAGGTGCCTGTCATGCCTCCCAAGGTGGGGCGTGACAAACTTGGTATCAGAGCAGGTCGTATCCTGGGGAGTCTGCAAGCCATGCTAAGTAGAGTCTTGTCTATGGATGTGTTATGCGCCACATACTATAGGCAGGAGGCTGCAAGGCATGATAGGATGGTCACTCATTCTTCATATTTAGTCGTGCGATAGAGTTGGATAGTATAGGGTTGAGTCCCTAAGTTCATTATATTCTTTTGTTTACAGAGGAATGTCGGATCAGTGACACCCAACGACAGGCAGGAGGTTAGATGTAGCAGCGGGAGACGACACCAGCTGGGTGCCTTAGTCACAGTCAGAATCGGCCCGACCTGAGGATGATACAGAGCTATCATCTCAACCTCCCCAGCAGTATCCACCACGTCAGGTGCCACTTGGGACGGCCGGTGTGACGGCACCGCCTCCGGTAATTTCTATACCCGTACCATCCGACCAGGAGGTCAGGAGCGCGGTGGTTATGCTAGCACAGATGATGGCTACTCAGCGCCAGTCAGTGCCACCTACAGTTGAAGAATCATTAGGAGGGCCTGGTAGTTCGATGGTCCGAGAGTTCCTAGCACTAAGTCCCCCGCAATTCACAGGGAAAGATCGGATCGAGGACCCCCAAGACTTTTTAGACCAGATGTAGATGATTTTTAGGGTGATGCATTCTACACCCACAGAGTCAGTTGAGTGGTGGTATTCCGGCTACGGGATGTCGTTGTACTGTGCTATGAGAAATGGGAGAGGTCCCGAGGGAGATATGCTATCACGCCCCGCCTTGGGAGGCATGACTGGCACCTGGTGCCTATTGGGACCTGGACTGCTGGACTACTGAGCCTAAGCACTTCTGGTGCCAGGCTGGCTCTAATTCTCGATTTATGAAAACAACGAGCTATATAATGGCTGTAAATACAGCCTCCGGCCGACAAGGACTATAGCCACCTGTAGGAATATAATAGCTACCCAGAACAACTGAACATAAGGGAACCTATGCGGGCCGATAAAGCCACCATGGTAACTAGTTATCACTGAAAAGAAGAATCAAGTGCTAAGCTGATTTGTGACCGACAAGGTCACCAACTGACAACTGAACAAGGCCCCACACGGCCATCACAGGCAAACTAAAAACATACACATGGCCCCACACGACCAGTATAACTAACCGCAGGGAATATACAATCCGCAAGCCTCTAAGAATAATAAGATGGTCGGGACAGGGCCCCGGCCTACCAAATACTCTACAAACAAAAAGGTAAGTAAACCTTTAGTTCTCAAGCTCCGGATGACAAGAGCTGAAGACTCTGTACGCTGGCTAGAACTACGAGGGATCTGCTCCTCGTCTATGAGTACCGGCAGGAAAGTAATGTAGTGCCCCAGAAGGGGCGTCAGTACCACTGGTACTGAGTATGCAAGCAATAACTGAAAATAACTGAAAGCAAACAATAATACTGATAGATACTGAAGTAATAGGAGACGGGCTGAGACTGACTGAAAAGAGCGTAACTTTACTAAAGAGAGTAAGAGTCATACCTGATAACATGGCGATCTACTTTCTATCTATTAATAACTAACACAACATAGCATACAAGAACCTTACCAGCCCCCATAAGCCGTAAGGTACCAACCAGCACACAATCTATATACCCCTACCCAGGTCATACCATCCACCTAGTAACTATGAGCATCCAGCCGGCCCCCTAGGTATGCAACTTGGGCTCACTAGGCCCCTGACTATAGTTGTATGTAAGTCCGGAGGACTCCTGAAATCTGAAATCTGCATCCCGGGCGCATGCGCTCGATAGGGGGTTTGGTATAATGCTGATCAGCTTGCTATAGGGAATCTGCATCCCATCTTCGTCCACTGGACGGCATGCCACTCCATAGAGCGATGTATCCTCACCCTCTGGCGGGCGAGTCGACACAGCTATTAACCCTGGGGCGGACAAGGAAGCTCTAAGGGTGCCCAACACAGAACAATCATTTCTCCATAGATAGCAATAACCGCATGTAATATATATACTGAATCTGATAATAATATTTATATTTTGGTATTTTGTTCTGAATCTCATACTGAAATATACTGATTCTGATATTGAAATATGCTAAATCTGATACTGAAATATATTGAATCTGATACTGAGATGTACTGAGTCTGAAATAATATTTCTGGAATATATTGCTGGGAATTATACTGTTTTACTGAGTTTCATGCTGAACACTGTATAATAATTCTAACATGCTTACTGAACTCATACTGAATATATTATATGGCATCTGAAACATTCTACTGGAATTTGTACTATTTTACTACTGGAACTACTAGCTTGCCGAAAGAAACTGGCGTTACATACCTCAACTGCCGACTTTCTGATTAACTGGCGTAGCTCGACTAGTATTTAGCTATTTCTCCCAACTGTGTTTATATTCACGAAAGAATAGAATTAATTCTACTATTATTTTGGAAAGAAACCATACTTATGGATATACCTACTACCTATTCTTTGACTTATTGGAGAACGGCCAAAAACTCGTAATTTCTCGAAAGTATAGAAGGGAGAAATACTCACTTTAATGTTGGGAGTATATTAACACTAGTTTAGAGCAATTCCACTTACCTTGGCTCGGTGAGACGATGATTCGTCGGCCGAATTTCATGAAACTAAAGGAATGCTCCCTGCAGCTTTATACTTTGCTACCCGAAGTTAATTTTGAGTTTGGACTACGTTTGATAGTGTAAACGGAAGGAAATTTAATCAAACCCTTCGTTCCCCTCTATTTCTGTTCGTTTACTGGAAATTATATGAAGGGAAAATAATTTAAAACAAAGTGGGAGATTTACATACTTGGGGCCTTTAAGTCGCATTTGTCGAATGCAATTTATAAGTCGCATTTGTCGAATGCGATTTATAAGTTGCATTTGCCTTGCGACGCTCCGACTTGGCACTTGTTGGGTCTCTCCCCGGGCCCTTTTCTCGCACGTATGGCATTCTAAAACTCTTAACCAACATGAAAATAGGCCAACTAAGTGTCAAGAACATATGGGGTGTAACATCCTTCCCCCCTTAAGAACATTCATCCTCGAATGTTAACTTCTGTTTACAGAAATTTTTAACTTGCTCTACCTTTTCTGGGAAAAATTTCGGTAGAGTTTTCCTTGTAATATGGACTATCTCAAAAATCCTGAAATGCAGATAAGTCCAATAAAGGTACTCCATATAATACGATAGCATCCATTACATAATAAACTGAAGTCAACATCTCACTCATACACATGAATATAAAGCAACTCATAAAACAGCAATATCAACATATCTCTGACTAACTAAGTCTGAAATAACTGAGGGTATCTGGCTTTCATATCTTCTTCTTCTTCCCAAGTCATTTCCTCTCGGTTCCTGTTACGCCATAATACTTTGACAGAAGCAACATCTCTAGTTCTTAATCTGCGGATCTGCCGGTCTAGTATGGCTATTGGAACTTCTTCATAGGCCAACTCCTCTGTAACCTGAACATCTTGGATTGGGACAATTCTGGAGGGATCTCCTATGCACTTTCTCAGCATTGATACATGGAAAACTGGGTTGACAGATTCTAACTCTGGAGGTAAGTCTACCTCATATGCCACTCGGCCTATTCTTCGGTGAATCTGATAAGGCCCAACAAACTTCGGGCTGAACTTGCCTTTCTTGCCAAATCTCATTACACCCTTCATCCGTGAAGCTTTCAGAAACACCCAATAACCAACATTAAATTCCAAGTTTCTGCGTCGCACGTCAGCATAAGATTTCTGGCAGCTCTGAGCAGTCAGTAAACGTTCTCTGATAAGCTTTACTTTTTCCTCTGACTGATGAATGATATCTGGCCCAATGTGGTACATATTCATCGAACCTGGGTGGAGAGAATAACGGGCATAATGTACCTCGCCCATAATCTGCTGGCGAAGCCCTACAACGTCTGGAACACAAAGGCGATCTTTATATCGCAATATCCCATCCTCGGTTATCTGAAAATTTGTCACCTCTCCTTACTGAACTCTGTTTCTAAGATGAACCAGGCTAGGATCTTCACACAGTCGTTCCTTTACTTCCAAGACTAAAGACGACACTACAGTGTTCTAGATTACTGCTATGTTGTCCTCTGTTTCTGCTACATGAACGGCTAATTAGCTAGCTGATGCAATTCCCAGGCTAATTCCCGCTTCTCCAGCTGTAAGTGTTCCAGACTTCCCATAGATTTACAGCTAAGTGCATCTGCCACCACATTAGCTCTCCCTGGGTGATATAGAATATTCACATCATAGTCTTTCAACAGCTCTAACCAGCGATGCTGCCGCAAATTCAACTCTTTCTGTGTGAAGATATACTGTAGGCTCTTATGATGAGTGAAAATATCCACGTGGACACCATACAAGTAATGTCTCCATATCTTTAAGGCGTGAATCACTTCGGCCAATTCCAGGTCATGGGTAGGATAGTTCTTTTCATGTTTCTTTAGTTGTTTGGAAGCATAAGCAATTACTTTACATGCTGCATCAACACACACCCGAAGCGTCACAATAAACTGCATAACCTTTTGTACCTTCTGGCAATGCTAACACTGGAGCTGATGTTAGCCTGTCTTTCAATTCCTAGAAGCTCTGCTCACATGCCTCATTCCACTGAAAATTTACAGCCTTCTGCTCAGTTTAGTCAGAGGTGCTACTAAGGTGGAAAATCCTTCAACAAACCTCCTGTAGTACCCTGCTAATCCCAAGAAACTACGCACCTCGATCGGAGTGGTAGGTCTGGGCCATGCTTTTACTGCTTCTTTTTTCTTGGTATCTACTTGTATACCTGCATCCAACAAGATATGACCCAAAAAGGCTGTTGAATTCAGCCAGAATTCACATTTCGAGAACTTGGTGTATAGCTGACAGTCCCTGAGAATATGGAGAACTGTCCGCAAATGATCCTGGTGGTCTGCCTCTGAGCAAGAATACACCAAAATATGGTCAATAAACACTATCACGAACACGTCCAGGTACGGTCTGAAAATACTATTCATCAGGTCCATAAACACGGCTGGAGCATTCGTCTGCCCAAAGGACATGACTAAGATTTCAAAATGGCCGTATTTAGTCCTGAAGGCAGTTTCACATAGTCACAATCATATCTTGTGGCCTCAACCCTAGAGGAAGGGTTCTAGCCACTCAAGTTCGTATAATTACAAGAAAACATAATTAAAGTAACATACTTACAAGAATTGGTAGAAGAGAAGATGAAGTTGATGAACCCTAGGTAAGTTCTCCCACTTCTCCCTTCACTCCTTGGCAGTTTTTCAGAATAATTTCGTGACAAAATGTTTTTAGGAGCTAAGGGACCTATTTATAGTAAATGAGAATTGTACAAAATTATGCCCGACATGAAATAGCTCCGTGGCACGGAGGTTATCGCGCCAATTTGCCTCTGTGACACGGAGGCATCGCGTAGGCATTCTGGAAATCACATAAAATACATTCCAGGAAGCCCCTTGACGCATTGGCAGCGCGGCACGCTGCTTGGGCAACACGTTAGGGGCCGTGACACACCCTTGGTCGCGCAGCGTGCCTGCCGTGGCATGTTGTCAACGCGCAGGTGGGATGTTTCGCACATCCTCCTTCCCGACGTTCGCGTCTTACTTCCGCTTTCATGCCTCCACTTCACCAACTCATGGATTAGTTCCAAAAATTCATTTTAAACCTACAAAAAAAGAACTAATCATGTTGGTTAGTATATATATTCACATTTACATAAAATTACATGAGAATGTATATGAATAAGTAGATAAACAAGACGAAAACTAAATTATAAAGTATCACTTGAGCATGCCATTTTGCCCAAGATCAACTCTCTCCATCCAGGTTCAACAAAGATGTACCATGACGTCAAAGAGATTTACTGGTGGTCGGGAATGAAAAAGGGGATAACAGAATTCATAGCTCAATGTCCCAATTGCCAACAGATGAAAGCTGAACATCAGAAACCAGGCGGACTGATACAGGATATAGTCGTGCCTTTACGGAAATGGGAGGCAATTAATATGGATTTTGTAGTAGGGTTACCTCGTACCAGGCGTAAATATGATTCCATCTAGGTAATTGTTGACAGGTTGACAAAATCAGCTCACTTTTTTCCAGTTAGGGCTACCTTTTCAGCCGAAGATTATGTTGAGCTATATATTAGAGAAATAGTCTGATTGCATGGTGTTCCACTGTCAATTATCTCTGACAGAGGGGCGCAGTTTATAGCTAAATTTTGGCAATCTTTTCAGAGGGGCCTGGGGATGCAGGTTAACCTAAGCATAGCTTTCCATCCTCAGATAGATGGGCAGGCAGAACGTACCATCTAGACGCTCGAGGATATGTTACGGGCGTGTGTGCTAGATTTTGGAGACAGCTGGGATGAACATCTATTGCTTATTGAATTTGCCTATATTGACAGTTATCATTCAGCAATTCAGATGGCGCCTTATGAAGCGTTATATAGGCGGAAGTGTAGGTCTCCAGCTTGTTGGTTTAAGGTAGGAGAATCAGCATTGATTGGGCCAGATATTATTCATCAGTCAGAAGAGAAAGTAAAGCTTATTAGGGAACGTCTGCTGATAGCTCAGAGCCGCCAAAAATCGTATGCTGATGTGCGGCGAAGAAACCTAGAATTTAATGTGGGTGACTGGGTTTTCCTGAAGGTTTCACCGATGAATGGTGTGATGAGATTTGGTAAGAAAGGCAAGCTCAGCCCGAGGTTTATTGGGCCTTATCGGATTCGCCGAAGGATAGGCCAGGTGGCTTATGAATTGGATTTACCCCCAAAATTAGAATCCGTTCACCCAATTTTTCAGGTACCAACGCTGAGGAAGTGTATAGGAGATCCCTCCCAGATTGTCCCGGTAAAAGACGTCCAAATCATCGAGGAGTTAGCCTATGAAGAAGCTCCAGTAGCCATACTAGATCGACAGATCCGCAGATTAAGAACTAAAGATGTTACTTCTGTTAAAGTGTTATGGCGAAATAAGAACCAACAGGAGATGACTTTGGAAGCAGAAGATTATATGAAAACCAGATATCCTCAGTTATCTCAGACTTAGTCAGATTGTGCAGCCAGAGGTATGTTGCAATTGTTGTTTCATAAGTTGCATTATACATGTATATATGGAGTAGTTGACTTCAGTCTATTGCTAAATGAATGCCATAGTCTTGTGTGGAGACCTATATTGGACTTTTCTGCATTTCATGCTTTTTGGATAGTCCATATTACAGGGGAGACTCTGTCGAAATTTTTCAAGAATAAGTATTTGAAAGGTTAAGGTTCATAAGGGTTGAAGTTAACATTCAAGGACGAATGTTCTTAAGGGGGGAGGATGTTACACCCCGTAAGTTTTTAATGTTTAATCGGCCTATTCGTATGTTGGTTAAGTGTTTTAGAGTGCCATAAGTATGAGGAAAGGGCCCAGGGAAAGGCCGAACGAGTGCCAAGTTGGGATTTCGTGAGAGGAGGCTGAACCAAGCTATCCTGAAGGGCAAAGTGGCATGGAGAAGAATCATTGCATTAGCCAACGTGGCACGGAGAAGAATCAGTGCGTTGAGCAATGTGCCACGTTGCCTTGTCTGCTACCTCAAGTATATAAGGGTCTCACACTTAGAAGTTAAGTTATAATTTATAAACCACGACCAGCAGAGGATAGGGACAAAGGAAAACATATAACTTTCATCCAATTACGCTGCTAAACGCCGTCCAAATCCAAATTAACTTCGGGTATCGAAGTATAAGGCTGCAGGGAGCATTTCTACGGAGTTAGTTTCGTGAAATTCGCCCGGTAAATCATCGTCCTACCGAGCCAAAGTTGTTGGAATTGCTCCAAACTAGTTTCAATATGATCTCAGGCTTAAAGTAAGCATTTCTCCTTTCTAGACTTTTGAGAAATAACGAGGTTTCGACCATGTTCCATAAAGTTGGAATATAGTTAATATTTATATATAAAGTTTTCCTTTTTGCCGAATTTAGTGTTATAGTCCTATCTTTCCAGTAACATGATTTCAGTTGGGAAGAGCTATTGAGTACTAATTGGAACCTGTCAGTTAATCATAAATCGGCAATCGAGGTATGTTAAGGAATTTTCTTTCGGCAAGTTAGTTTTAGTATAGTAATCTAGTATGAATCCCAGTAAAGTATGTCAAGAGTATGTTATTATGTTTAGTTGTCATCGTCATTTGAGACTTGTAAATTATATTGTTTTGGGCTAGATTATACCTGTATAGCTTCCGTGACCGCCCCAGGGTCAATAGTTGTGTCGACTCGCCCGCCAGGGGCGAGATACGTCGCTCTACAGAGCGTCATGCCGTCCGCAAGGGACAAAGATGGGGATCCAAATCCTCATATTTGCCCTGGTTAGCCTTATACACACCCCCGCTGAGCGCTTACGCTCGGGGTGTAGATATCAGGAGTCCTCCGGACTCAGGCACAACTATAGTTAGGGGACGAGCGGGCCCAGTTGCAGACCCAGGGGATCGGTAGGATGCTTATAGCTACTAGTTGACTCATATTGACCTTGATAGGGGTATATAGATTGAGATGTACTCACCAGGACTTGTGGGGGCCTGAGCGAGTTATTCTGTGCTGATTGTACCTTCCGGCGTATGGGGGCCAGGTAAGGTTTATGTTGCTTTAGTTATTGATGGTTAGACAATAGGACGCCTCATTTGTCAGGTATGACCCCTACCCTCCTTATCAAAGCTATGTTTAGTCCTTATTTCACTACCTCAGTCATCTTCAGTCCGTTTTCTTTACTTCAGTCACTATTAGTTCTATTTCTCAGTTTCAGTTATTTAAATTTACTGTTTTACATACTCAGTACATGTGGTACTGACGCCCTCTTCTAGGGCACTACATTACTTGCCTACAGGTATGCATAGACGAGAAGTAGATCCCTCGTAGTTTCAGTCAGTCGCACAGAGCCATCAGCTCCTTTCTTCTGGAGCTTGTGTTATAGAGGTTTACTTCTTTTTGGTTGTACAGTAT
Organism: Datura wrightii; assembly: GCA_035772735.1. Classification (NCBI taxonomy): domain Eukaryota; kingdom Viridiplantae; phylum Streptophyta; class Magnoliopsida; order Solanales; family Solanaceae; genus Datura; species Datura wrightii. The sequence continues at coordinate 84,541,738 of JASDFA010000006.1, read as the reverse complement.
GGGTAGGCCGGGGCTCTGTCCCAACCATCTTATTACTCCTAGAGGCTAGCAGATTGTATTATTTCCCTGTGGTTAGTTGATATCGGCCATGTGGGGCCTTGTGTAGCTGTTGATTGATGGCCTTGTCGGTCATAGCTTAGTTTGTATCTGATTTCACCCTACAGTTATAACTAGATATCATGGAGGCCTTGTCGTCCCACATAGGACTCCCTATGTTTGCTTGTCTCTGGTTAGCTGTTTATTTTCACAGGTGGCTATAGGCCTTGTCGGTCGGGGGTTGTATTTATAGCTGCTATATAGCCCGTTGTTTTCTTGATTCCAGATTTAGAGCCAGCCCTGTACCAGAGGTGCTTAGGCTTAGTCAGCTGAGTAGATCAAGTCCTAGTAGGTCACCAGGTGCCTGTCATGCCTCCCAAGGTGGGGCGTGACACACATTAAATCCTTGGGCCTCCCCACGAGTCACATCACGACTCGTGCGCTGCTCTCACGAGTCTCCTCACGATTCGTTCTGAGTCTGATTCCAAATTTCAACTTTTGCTCCATTTTAACTCCCGGTATGATATTTGGGCTTCTAGGGCATAATAATATCTCCCCCTTTGGAACATTCATCCTCGAATGTTGGAAAACATACAGAAAAGCAGAGAAATGCAGTTATCATATTCACATACTGATCATTTAAACTGAAAACTGATGGTATGACTATCCCCGATTCAAACTACATAGCTAAATTGAATTCACAAACCATACACACATCCATATATATAAAAGAAACTTGAGCACATGAACTGAACATGAAAACTAGATAGAGTTGTAGGTCAAAACTGATACCTCAAGCTGGAACTAAGCCGGTAGAGAATAATTGTGGGTATCTAGCTATCATATCCGCTTCGGCTTCCCATGTAGCTCCCTCAATATGCTGCTTCCTCCATAATACTCTAACCGAAGCTACTTCCTTATTCCTTAGCCTTTGAACCTAATGATCCAGTATTTCAATTGGAACCTTCTCATAACTGAGGCTGCTTTCACACCAATACTGTCTACTGGGACAACTAAAGTTGGATCACCCAAACACTTCTTCAAGAGCGACACATGGAATATAAGATGCACAGAAGCTAATTCTGAAGGAAACTCCAACTCATAGGCCACCTTACCAACACGTCGCAGTATTCGGAATGGGTCGACATAGCGGGGACTAAGTTTTCCTTTCTTTTTGAACCTCATCACTCCCTTTATGGGAGACACCCTCAGTAATACCCAGTCATCAACTTCAAATTCATATTCTCTTCTTCTCACGTCAGCATAAGACTTTTGGCAACTCCGGGCAGTTTTCAACCGGTCGCTTATCAATTGAACCTTCTTCATAGCCTTGTGAACCAAATCTGGTCCTATCATCGCCACTTTGCCAACCTCAATCCATCTAATGGGTGGCCTACACCTCCACCATAGAGAGCCTCGAACGGTGCCATCTGGATATGATAGTTGTTATTGTATGCAAACTCGATAAGCGGCAGCTCATCCCAACTACCTATGAAGTCAATCACACATGCTCTCAACATTTCCTCGATGGTCTGGATTGTTCGCTCCTCTTGACCATCCATTTGCGGGTGAAATGTTGTGTTGAGCTTAACATGTGTACCTAATCCCTTTTGAAATGACTTCCAAAATTGAGAGGTATATTGAGTACCTCTATTTGAAATGATGGATAAGGGCATTCCATGCAATCGGACTAGCTCCCAGATATATAATTTGACATAATCCTCTACCGAATTTGTGGTTTTGACCCGTAGGAAATAAGCAGCCTTGGTCAAACTATCCACCACAACCCAAATGGAGTCATATTGCCAGTGAGTGTGAGACAAACCTGTGATAAAGTTCATGTTAATTTCTTCCCACTTCTAAGTAGGAATGTTGATATCTTGAAATACGCCTTCGGGCCTATGATGCTCAACCTTTACTTGCTGAAAGTTCAGAAACTTAACTACGAATTCTGGGATATCCTTCCTCATGTCATTCCACCAATATATCTCTGGTAAGTCACGGTACATCTTGGTGGAACCTAGATGGATAAAATACTTGGATCCATGAGCCTTGTGCAACATCCAACTCCTCAAATCATCAACATCTGAAACACGTAGGTGACCTTGATACCGAAGCACACCATCTCCCCCTTTTGAGAAGACCTCCACCTTCTGATTTTGAACGGCTTCCTTTAACTTTACCAAAATCGGGTCCTCATCTTGCCTATCCTTTACATCAGTCACCAATGAAAATTCTGATCTGTTCTGAACAACACCGCCCATTGGTCGAGTCAACTAACCTAACCCCCATCCTTGCAAGTTGATGCACATCTTTCACCAGCTCGTTCTTCCCTTCATCCACATGAGACACACTCTCCATAGAGAGTCCACTGAGTGCATCCGCTACCATATTAGCCTTACCCGGATGGTAAAAGACACTCATATCATAGTCCTTAAGTAGCTCCAACTACCTCCTTTGCCGAAGATTGAGATCCTTCTGTGTAAACACATATTGCAAGCTCTTATGGTCCGTAAATACATCCACGTGGACCCCGTACAAATAATGTTGCCATATCTTCAGGGCGAATACCACCGAGGTCAAATCAAGATCATGGGTCGGGTAATTCTTGTCATGAACTTTCAATTGTCTAGAGGTGTGTGCTATAACTTTCCCGTGTTGCATCAACACACACCCAAGCCTGATCCTGTCATAGCCCGAACGGAGGCCCAAATCGTACACACGGGATAAGGAACCCCGAGATATCCCAAGTCGAATGATCTTGGGCATAATAACATGCCAAAGTGATACCTTATAACTTAGTTTTGTCTTGTTTATGTATTTAATTATGTACATTTTCATGCCTTTTTATATAAATGAGAAGAAATATTAACCAACATGATTAGTCTTTGTTTTTGAAGGAAATAATGCATTGGAGGACACAATCTATGATTTGGTGAAGTGGAGGAAGGATATTGGGAGCGAAACACCAAAGTTGGAATAAATTGGGCGATTTCCAGAGGGCTTCCGCGATACACTCCGTGACACGTTGGCAGTGCTCCGCGATACACACCGTGTCACGGAGGCAGTGCTCCGCGATACACTCCATGACACGTTGCTTGTTATTCTGGGAAAAATTCCCACTAGTATAAATAGAAAACTTAGGGTTTATTTTTATTCATTCTGACTTGGTGGAGCAAGAACGTGGGTTACAGGCAGTTGAGGGGACGAAATTATCAGGGTTTTTCTCTATCTCCTTCTTTTTTAATTCAATTGCTTGTATGGTTAACACTCATTTAACGATGTTTAATCCACAAATGAGTGGCTAATTCCTCTTCTTGCTGAGGTTAAGAACAATTGTATTGAAATGTAGTTATTGATCAATTGGGTTTTTCAACTTTTCTTCCATGGTTGTTCGATTGATTCTTGTTCTTACTGCATTGATGTGTGGCCAACATTAATGTACATCTAAAAAGTTCGGTTTCACTCGAGAGAGCAAGAAATTGGAAAGTTGTGAATCAATAGGATATGATCTCTTATTAGTTTGGGAAAATTGGGAATTGATTTACCTTCAAGACAGAAATATACCTGAAAGTCGTATTTGTCAATTAAGGAATCGGTTTTGTATGGCTAGAACATGAATTTCGTTTAATCACAGAAATGTAGGTGGACGGTTCATGATTGTTAAGTTGGGTTAAATACGAGAGTTTTAATCCATTGGCGATAATTCTTGTCTAGCAACCGGAGGAAAGATTAACCAAACATTGTATCGATAATTAGTTTCTGTACATGTTCATTTAATCTCAGCATGCTCATATTCATAGTTCAGACTCAAATTGTATATTCGTTTATAATTAGCGTAAACTTAGAAACCAAAATACCAAACTCTTTTACACGCTGTTGTCTGCATTTTTAGAGTTAAAGTATAGTGACACTTGAGTAGATTGTACCCTAGCCCAATCCGTATGGGATCGATACTTGGCTTACTTAAGCCACTTTACTACTTGTTCGACCACGTGCACTTGCGTGTAGTAATTACCCCAGAGTAAGCAGCCGAACAAGTTTTTGGCGCCGTTGCCGGGGACTGGCAATTGGTAAAATTGTTTTCTTAGTGTTAGTTTACAAATTCTATATAAGTGCTGACAACTTGGTCTTAGTGTTTGTTTTAATTCTTTTTTATTATTAATTTTTTTCTTCTTTTTCGGATACCCTTATTGACATGACATCATGGAATACAAATGGTTTAAATGGTGGATACTCATATTTTGGTGAATCTTGTCTGAATTGCGGAGGACCCCACTTATGGCAACACTATAACACGTGCAATATATGTGGTGGTCAAGATGGCCATTGGGATGGCTATCAGAATGCATATTTCCCTCCCCTAAGCCCCTACTATGATCCTTCTATTGTTTTTGCTGAATTTAGGCATGCTGAAAATGAGGACTTGGGACGCCAAACTCAAATAGAAGACATGCTAAAACAACTCCTGGAGCAATCAGAAGCAATGAAGGAGGCGATGGCAGTATTGAGAATTCAGCAAAAAGACAATGCAGAGGCTCTACAAAGGATGAGCGTCAAAGTCACGGAGATGATTGCTGAGGCTGAAGCTTGTGATAAATTGCAGTTAACAGTTTTAGACGATATTCAAGAGGAACTACAAGAGGAAGACAAGGGTGAATTTTTGGATGAAGCCCAACAATTAGAATCTCTTGAGTGTCCCCGTGATGGGCTCACACTTATGGAAAATCCATTCATGGAAGAAGAGATAGAGTATCCCCCATTTGACATTAATGGAGAGATAGATGTCAATGCTGAGAAGGTGTTTACAAGTAAGGAGGTCAAGCACAATGCAGTTTCAGAGTTGAGGTTTATTGGACCACACTCGAAGCATTTTTCGACATTAAGTTTGGTTGACAACATAGAAATAGAGTCTTCCAAGCTTATAGAGAAATGTCTAGAGGAGGAACAAGCCCCGTATATTTTGAAATTTGCTAACTCAGAGAGACAAAATGACTTCGCTTACTTGAGGGCCAATAAGTTCAAAAGGCAACATCTACTTCTTGGTCCTTACAATTTTTCACCACCACCCCTGGAGCATAAGAGGAAATTAGAGAAGAAATTAGGGGTGAGATTCATATCCTCAAGGTGGAGGACAAAGCGGTGAAACTTGATACGTCGTGCCGTGACGTAAAATTAGGCGCTGCTTGGGAGGCAACCCAAGGGTACCATTTTAATTTCTTGCATTTAAGTTGATTTTATTTATTTTTCATCTTGTGTTGTTTTGGTGGAAAGTTAAGCACAGATGGAGGGGAAGTCTGAGTACCCGTGGAGGAGGAAGCTAACAAGCATGGAAGAGAAAAAGTGTGGGGTCGAACACCCACTTGTGCAAAGTTGAAGAAAGGCATGCTGTTAGCCAAGCCTAAAGGCCTCAGGGAGTATTTCTCACCCTCTTTAAATGTTAAGTTGATGCTATGGGGACATAGCATTATTCAAGTGTGGGGTGAGGAAAATTTTAAAATTTTTGTGCTTAACGATTTTTGGTGAATGTAATACTTGTGAGAAATATTTGAAAAAAATTTTTTTTGTGAGTCAAGCATGACTTCATCACCCGTTGGTTTTTCTTTTCAGTTTTTTTCCGACGGGGGGTCTTTGAACCGAAGAATAAAAATTTTTCTTTGTCTGTATATAATGATTTTAGTCATAGTTAGAGACTGTTTCCGACGATGGATGGATGGCGACCGTCTTGAGGAAAATTAGTCAGTTGGTTGGTTTTTGAACCCGTAGCTAATTGATGGCTTGATGTTCTTGTTATGTGCAATGCATGATTGTAAGATACAAGTGTGGTTAATGTTGAAGCATGTAAGAAGCGTGTAACTTTGTGTGAGACACTTAGGCTCTTGAATTTGACTCAATGTGATTGAAGCTTAATTTTGAATTCTTGTGATTAGCTGAGTTAAGAGTCTGCAGAATGTGTCTTGAATTGAGCATGTGTTGTGAGTGTAAGTTTTTCGAATATTCCGTGCTATTGTTGAATGTCTAGAACTTGCCTGGTGTGTATATAAAACGAAATGAAGGATGTGAATTGTAGGAGATGATTTAGGCATTTCTTTGAATGAACCTAAATGTTATCCCTCACTTTACCTAACTTGAATATTTAATCTTAGTTAGCCCCATTGAGCCTTGAGCCTATTCTTTGATAGCTACAACATAAGCTTAATCCTTTTTCTTTCATTAGCCTTGAATTTGATCCAAAACTCCTAAGCGCTTAAGTGGAAAAATTCCAAAGAGTGAAGGAGTGAGAAGCGTGAAAAAGAAGGAAAAGTAGAAGTTGTGAAAGTTGAGAAAAGGACAAAGGTGCACTTGTGTAAAAATGGGTGATTATTAGTTGGGAGTAAGAAAATAAATGAATGAAAAAAAAAAATTTTTGCTTAAGTACTCCTTACTACTAAGCTGAGTGTGCTTAAAGAAAGGGGAACAAGAAGAAATTTTTTTTTTTTCAGGATTGAAAAGAATGAGGGTGAAGTAAGAGAAGAGATATCCTTAATGAAGGTTGAAATTATTAAAAGTGCTTGGGGAAGATAGTCACTATTACTGGCCAGAATAGTACCTACCCATCCCTTAGCTTACATTACAACCCATTAAGTCCTACTTCATCTTACCTTCATACATCCTTAAATGAGTGGAGTAAAACACTAAGGGCAAGCTTATGGGTCACTACATGATGCATGTGAATTCTTTGTGAGAGCGAGCGTAATTTTCATTTATATACCCATACTTGGTGTGATTTGAATATTTGTGAGTTAAAAAAGGGTAAATCTCTTGTTGTGAGGGCACATGTTTAATGAGAGATAACATCAATGTCAGATTTCTTGCTCAGTTGATTTGCATGAGTTTGCCAAGATTGAGAGTCGATTCTTGAGGTTAGAAAGTCTTAACAGAGTTGTACATCATTTCATTGATTAAATCGTGCATGCTCTATTTTTAACTTGTTATCTTAAATAATCATTATAGCCATAGCTTGAATTATCTTGCTAAATTAGCTATGTGTGAGTCTTCATGTGCATGAGATGTAAAGGGTTTGTTCGAGGACGAACAAGACTTTAAGTGTGGGGTTGTGATCTTGGGCATAATTACATGCCAAAGTATTACTTTATAACTTAGTTTTGTCTAGTTTATGTATTTAATTATGTACATTTTCATGCCTTTTTATATAAATGAGAAGAAATATTAACCAACATGATTAGCCTTTGTTTTTGAAGGAAATAATGCATTGGAGGACCCAATCTATGATTTGGTGAACTGGAGGAATGATATCGGGAGCGAAATACCAAAGTTGGAATAAATTGGGCGATTTCCAGAGGGCTTCCTCGATACACTCTGTGACACGTTGGCAGTGCTCCGCGATACACATCGTGTCATGGAGGCAGTGCTCCGCGATACACTCCGTGACACGTTGCTTGTTATTCTTGGAAAAATTCCCACTAGTATAAATAGAACACTTAGGTTTTATTTTTATTCATTCTGACTTGGTGGAGCAAGAACGTGGGTTACAGGTAGTTGAGGGGACGAAATTATCAGGGTTTTTCTCTATCTCCTTCTTCTTTAATTCAATTACTTGTATGTTTAACACTCATTTAACGATGTTTAATCCACAAATGAGTGGCTAATTCCTCTTCTTGCTGAGGTTAAGAACAATTGTATTGAAATGTAGTTATTGATCAATTGGGTTTTTCATCTTTTCTTCCATGGTTGTTCGATTGATTCTTGTTCTTACTGCATTGATGTGTGGCCAACGTTAATGTACATCTAAAATGTCCGGTTTCACTCGAGAGAGCAAGAAATTGGAAAGTTGTGAATCCATAGGATATGATCTCTTCTTAGTTTGGGAAAATTGGGAATTGATTTACCTTCAGGATAGAAATATACCTGAAAGTTGTATTACTCAATTAAGGAATCGGTTTTGTATGGCTAGAACATGAATTTTGTTTAATCACAGAAATGTAGGTGGACGGTTCATGATTCTTAAGTTGGGTTAAATACGAAAGTTTTAATCTATTGGCAATAATTCTTGGCTAGCAACCGGAGGAAAGATTAACCAAACATTGTATCAATAATTAGTTTCTATACATGTTCATTTAACCTCAGCATGCTCATATTCATAGTTCAGACTCAAATTGTATATTCGTTTATAATTAGCATAAACTTAGAAACCAAAATACCAAACTCTTTTTCACGCTGTTGTCTGCATTTTTAGAGTTAAAGTATAGTGACACTTGAGTAGATTATACCCTATCCCAATCCCTGTGGGATCGATACTTGGCTTACTTAAGCCACTTTACTACTTGTTCGACCACATGCACTTGCGTGTAGTAATTACCCCAGAGTAGATAGTCGAACATCGAACAATGGGAGGACTCATCTTAACTGACACCATCATAATAGAGCTTATAAGATTCCCCAACTATATCATTCAAGTGGACAGAGCCATCCCAGGCTTGCCAGGCAGGGGATCTAAATGGTGTGATATCACTAATAAGGACCCAATTGGGTTAACCATGAATATATACCTGCGGTGGTACGTAGTTTTGAGACCTCAAAGATTGCCTGAATGTCAGGCCTATTCGGTGCTAGACACTACTACCAAAAACATGCACACGTGGGCTCATATAATTATCGTGAAATCATACGTGAAGTTCATGGCTAGTTAAATCATAACATACTTGATATTACTTGAAATATATGATCAGCCACAAAATAAGGGCCCGTGAGTAGGCCAAAATCATAAACTTATAAATCATGGAGAACATACATGCTTGAGAAAATCACCATACTTGAAATTCATAAATTCATGAAGAGTACTTATAAGAAATTATATCATAAATCATAAACCATAAATTAGGAGAATCAACATCATAGTAGAATCATAAACTTGACTTTTTATGAAACTTGCATAATTGGGCATAATTTACTCAAATATGAAATCATGAATTAATAATTAAAATAGGTATAAAATCTACCCATAGATCTTAAAATATGAAACATGAAGGGCATTGACCTATAAATAAATCATAGAGGATTTCATAAAATAGGGATAAAACCCCATAAGATCATATACTTGAATTCATGAACTTGAGGAGAAATTTGGGCATGAGAGTAAAAGGAAACTCTAATCCATGGCCCTGCATACCTGGGCAAACTGATTCTCAGCTTGACTTTGAAAGCCCAAGAGATTTGGAGGAGAATTGGAGGATTCTAGGCTTGATCTTTAATGGAACCCTCTAAACATGCATGCATGGGAGTTGAATGAATTAGAATAGGTTAAAGCCCCTTAATACACTTCTTTCAAGTCTTAAAATGTGTAGTTTAGGACCTAGGAGCTTAGGATTTATGAAAATACCCTTAATAAAAATTCTGGAAAATAGGCACTGCCCGTCGTCACGACTCTCACCACGCGTCGTTCCATGAAGTGATGACTTGTGGTCACCTCCTGTCATCACCACTGGTCGTAAGACTGGTTCCTAAAGATCACATCACGGATGCCTTCTATGAACTGTTATATGTCATCACGGGTCATAACACCTTTCATTGTCACTTAGCCTCAATTCTTACCTTCTCGCGATTTTTCTGCAGATTACAAACCACGACTTATGGTTATCTACCAAGGGTTGTAACACCACTTGTGACAACCCATCCTTACACAAGAACCTCCAAACCACGATCCTTATCACGAGTTATTATTTCCCAGAATCACTCATACCACGATCGACTTTCCGGCCATGACATTCATTGTGCCTCACCACGACTCCTGACTATAAGTCGTACCCATGCCCCATGACTCGTGGTGTAACTCATGATTTGGGCATCCAACTTCAGCATTTCACTACAACTCCTCCCATGGTCTGTTACTTCTTAGCGCGACTCGTACAACGAGTTATTATAAGGGAAAAATAAATATTTTCTGTTAAACTCATTTCAAATTCCCTTATCAAATCTTAAGAACTTTGGGGGTATTACAATACCTCCCCTTGGAAACATTCATCTACGGATGTAGATTAAACATACTGAAAAACTGGGGAAAGGAACTGAAATATCAGATACTGAACATCTAGAACTTAAATCTAATGGAGTGATAGACTCTGGACTATGATACATGACTGAACTGAATTCATGAATCACACATACATGCACTGATATAAAGAAAACTAAGAGACATGAAGCTTAATAGGGTACTAGGAGGAAACTGATACCTTATGCTGAAATTGAGTCAGAAGGGAATAAATGCAGGTATCTATCCAACATATCTGTTTCGACCTCCCACAAAACTCCTTCAACAGGCTAATTCCTCCATAAGACTTTCACCGAAGCTACTTCTTTGTTCCTCAACTTCGGAACCTAACGATCAGGGATCGCAACTGGTACCTCATAATAACTAAGGTTATCCTTCACACCTATGCTCTCCACCAGGACAGCAAAAGTTGGGTCACCAATGCACTTGTTTAACAATGATACATGAAAAATTGGATGTATCGAAGCCAACTCTGCTAGTAGCTCCAACTCATAGGCCACCTTGCCAACACGTCTCACAATCCTGTAGGGACCAATATATCGGGGACTAAGCTTCCCTTTCTTTCCAAACCTCATCACTCCCTTCATGGGAGACACCTTCAGAAACACCCATCATCAACATCAAACTCCAATTGTCTCCTCCTTACATCGGCATAGGACTTTTGATGACTCTGAGCTATTTTCAGCCTTTCCCGTATAAGCTGAACTTTCTCCATATCCTCATGAACTGAATCTGGCCCTATCAATGTAGCATCACCTACCTCAAACCAACAAATAGGCGATCTACATCTCCGCCTATTAAGAGCATCAAATGGATCCATCTGGATGTTAGAGTGGTTGTTGTTGTTAGCAAACTCGATAAGAGGTAAGTGATCATCCCAACTACCTTTGAAGTCAATCACACATGCTCTCAACATATCCTTAAGAGTCTGAATGGTCTGCTCAGCTTGACCATCTGTCTGTGTGTGAACAGTTGTGCTAAGCTTGACCAGAGTGCTAAGTCCCTTCTGAAGCAATCTCCAAAACTGCAAGGTGAACTGAGTACCTCTATCCAAAATGATGGAAAAGGGGACTCCCAAATGTATAATTTAGCATAATCTTCCGCTGAGTCGGTAGTTTTGACCGGTAGAAAATGGGCTGCTTTAGTCAACCTGTATACAACCACCCAAAAACAGTCATACTATCAACGTGTGTGAGGTAACCCTGTGATGAAATCTATATTTATCTCTTCCCATTTCCAGGTAGGGATACTGATGTCTTGCAGCACTCCTCCCGGTCATTGATAATCCACTTTCACTTGGTTACTATTCGCACACTTAGCCACAAACTCCGCTATATCCTTCTTCATGCCATTCCACCAATAGACTTCCCGTAGGTCATGGTACATCTTAGTGGCACCTGGGTGGATAGAATATTACAAGCCATGAGCCTCATGCAACATATGTTATCTCAATTCATCGACATCTAAAACACATACACGATCCTAATATCGAAGTACACCATCTCCCCCATGGGAGAAGACCTCTACCTTCTGATTTTGAACCGCTTCCTTCAACTTTACCAAAATAGGGTCCTCATCTTGCCTAGCCTTGACCTCAATCACCAAGGAATATTTTGAACCATTCTGAACAATGACATCACCATCCGTCGAATCAATAAAGCAAACCCATAATCGTGCAAGTAGATGCACATCCTTCGCCAACTCTTTCCTTCCATCTTCCACTTGAGAAATACTCACCATGGACAGCCTACTAAGGGCATCTTCCACTACATTGGCCTTTCTCGGATGATAAAGGACACTCATGTCATAGTCCGTGAGCATCTCTAACCATCTCCTTTACTGCAAATTCAAATCCTTTTGGGTGAACACATACGATAAGCTCTTTTGGTCAATAAACACATCCACATGAACCCCATACAAATAATTCCTCCAAATCTTCAATGCGAACACCACCGCTGCTAATTCTAAGTCATGTGTCGGATAATTCTTCTCATGATTCTTAAGCTGTCTAGAGGCATAGGCAATCACCTTACCATGCTGCATCAACCCATAACCAAGACCAACCCTGAAAACTCTTCTCACAGGCATCTGACCGCTGAAATTTAACTTTCTTTTGGGTCAACTTAGTCAACGGTGCTGCAATGGATGAAAATCCTTCAACTAACCTCCTATAATCGCCAGCTAAACCCAAGAAAAACTTAATATCTAAGTTACTAACTAGTCTAGGCCAATTCTTCACCGCTTCTATCTTTTGAGAGTCCACCTGCACACCCTCACTTGACACCACGTGGCCCAAAAATGCTACTGAGTCCAACCAGAACTCACACTTGTTGAATTTACTAAACAATTGGTGACCCTTGAGAGTTTAAGAATAACCTTTAAATAAGTGACATGCTCCTCCTTGCACCGAGAGCATATGAGAATGTCGTCTATGAAGACAATCACAAACATGTCCAAATAAGGATTAAACTCCCTGTTCATCAAATTCATAAAATCTGCAGGAGTATTCGTTAGTCCAAAAGACATAACTACAAACTCATAGTGACCATACCGAGTCCTGAAAGCTATCTTCAGAATGTCACTCTCCCTAACTCTGAGCTGGTAATAGCTGGACCTAAGATCTATCTTTGAAAAGCACTTAGCACCTTGAAGTTGGTCAAACAAGTCATCAATTCTGGGGAGGGGATACTTGTTCTTGATTGTAACCTTGTTCAACAATCGATAGTAAATGCACATTCAAAGAGACCAATCCTTTTTCCGAACAAAGAGAACTGGTGCACCCTATGGGGATTTGTAGGCCTATAAACCCATTATCTAGAAGATATTTCAAATGTTCCTTCAACTTCTTTAGCTCAGCTGGAGTCGTTCTGTACAAAGGAATAGATATAGGTTGCGTGTCAGGAAGAAGGTTAATACCAAAGTGAATAATTCGGTCTGTTCAGTATAACTACACGCAAGTGCACGTGGTCGAACAAGTAGTAAAGTGGCTCAAGTAAGCCAAGTATCGATCCCACAAGGACTGTACTAAGGTAGCAATCTAATCAAGTGTCAATGAACTTTAACTCTAAAATGCAGACAACAGTGTGAAGAGAAATTTGATATTCCGTTTCCTAATTTTATACTAAGTCTAAAACGATTATACAACTTGAGTCTGAACTATAAGTATGAGCATGCTGAGGCTAAAATGAACATGTAGAGAAATAAATTATTGATACAATTTGATTAATCTTTCCTCCGGTTGCTAGTCAAGAATTATTGCCTATGGATTAAAACTCTCGTATTTAACCCAACATAAGAATCACGAACCTTCCACCTACATTTCTGTGATAAAAAGAAATTCATGTTCTAGCCATACAAAACCGATTCATTAATTGACTAATATGACTTTCAGGTATATCTCTATCCTGAAGGTAAATCAATTCTCAATTTTGCCAAACTAAGAAAAGATCATATCCTATCAATTCACAACTTTCCAATTTCTTGCTCTCTCGAGTGAAACCGGACTTTTTAGATATATATTAACGTTGGCCACACATTAATGCAGTAAGAACAAGAATCAATAGAACAACCATGGAAGAAAAGATGAAAAACCAATTTATCAATAATTACATTTCAATACAAATGTTCTTAACCTCAGCAAGAAGGGAATTTAGCCACTCATTTGTGGATTAAACATCGTTAAATGAGTGTTAATCATACAAGCAATTGAAATCAAGAAGAAGGAGATAGAGAAAAACCCTGAGATTTTCGTCCCCTCAACTGCCTGTAACCCACGTTCTTGCTCCACCAAGTCAGAATTATTAAAAATGAACCTAAGTGTTCTATTTATACTAGTGGGAATTTTTCCCGGAATAACAAGCAACGTGTCACGGAGTGCATCACGGAGCATTGCCTCCGTGACACGCCACCAACGCGGACCCTCACTGGAATCCGGTCGTCCAGGTATTAAGGCCCAACGTGGCACGACGTGCAACGCGGGGCTAGGCCAATGTGCCACGGCCCCAACGCGCACCTTCACTGGAATTTGGCATATTTTAAGCATTCAGGTAGAATGCATCCGCGATGGCAGCGTGACACGGCTCCATCGCGGAGCCCCTTTAATTTTTTCTTTCCTTGTGCTTTTTCCCTTGTTAGCTTCCGAGTCCAATCCTGATCTCTCCCAACATGCATCTTAGCTCCATAACTTTATATTTTTCCTTCAAAACAACGCTAATCATGTTGGTTAGTATAAATTTAAATTTTATTACAATTCACATGAGAATGTACAAACATCGATAGGTAAACAAGGCAAAATGACACATTTGAGTATCACTTGGGGGTATAAATTTGCCCAAGATCACTTACCCCACACTTAAATCCTTGTTCGTCCCCGAACAATAATCTTACACCTCATGCAATTGACGCCCCATCCTGGCTACTTTGCCTCGACAATTCAAGCTACGGTTATGCCGATTATTTAATATAGCAAATCATCAAGAAAAAATGCATAGTCTTACCAATACAATGACCTTCAACACATTAAGACTGCCTAGACTCAAGAATCGACTCTCGATATCGGCAAACTCATGCAAATCAGCTGAACAAGATATCCGACATGAAATTTAATCTCTCATCGAGCATGTGCCCTTACAACACAGGAGAATTTTCCCCTTTTTGATCGCATGAACTCAAAACATTACATGCAGGGGCATATAGACAATATTTCGCTCTCTCTCCCAAAAGAATTCACATGCATCATGTCATGAACCATAGGCTTGCCTTTAGTGTATTACTCCACTAATATAAGGACACATGATGTAAGATCACGTAGGACTTAACGGGTTGCAATGTAAGCTACGGAACTAGCAAATACTGGGCTAACCAATAATAAAAACTAGCCTCCTTAAGCGCTTTTTCAATACATCCCATCAACCTTATGGGCATTGTTTCTTCCTTCATCCTCCCATTCTTGAAGTTTGTCTTTATTTTTGGCCCCATATCTTTAAGCACACTTGACTTAATAACAAATATTATTTATACATCTTCATTATATTTAATTTATAATGAGTGCACCTTCGACCTTTTCTTTCCTTCCATCACTCTGCTTTTTCTTTTCTTTTCACCATTCTCACTCCTTGACACTGTGGGAAAATTATTTAATTTTTTTTTTGAGCGCTTAAGAGTTTTGGATCAAATTCACGTATAATGAAAAGAAGGGGTTAAGCTCGGTTTATAACTTTTTGACAAAAAAAAGAAATAGGCTAAAGGCTCAATGGGCTAACTAGGGTGTACATTCAAGGTAGGTACGATAATGAAAAAAAACTTTCGGTTAAAGCAAAGAAATGCCTACATCCTTTCCTACAATACACATCCTTCATTTCGTTTTGTACACACACCAGGCAAGTTCTAGACACTTCACAATAGCATGGAAGAAACGAAACCTCACCATACACTCATTTCACATGCTCAACTCAAGACATATTCACAAACTCTTCAATCAGCTAATTACAAGAATTCAAGCATTAAGCCTCAATCACACTGAATCAAACTCTATGGCCTAGGTATCTCGACATATTTACAAAGTTGCATGCTTTCCTCCAAATCACCTTTGCATTTCAAATATCATGTACAACACGCAACCAGAATTTTGCAACCATAAAGTAATGACAAGTTTTGGGATGCAAACAAACAAAAGAAAAAAAACTAAAAAAAATAAACAAAAGAAATCTACTCCTAACGACTACATTTCCCTTAAGACGGTCGTCATCCATCCATCATAGGGAACAGTCACTAATTACGACTTCGGTTCAATGGGACTATCCTCGGTAAAAGAACCGAAAACAAACGCTGAGAAACCCAAAAATAAAAATTTCACAAAAATTTTAAAAATATCGATAATTTTGATAAAACATATTTACACAACCAGCTAACAACATTCAACAGCGCACAACAGCTTCACATTAATTACAATACAGACATACACACAAATAAATCACAGGGTCACAAGTTTTTCCAAGCACAACAACAGAACAAAGACATACATTAATAACAACAGCAACCAACACCTAACTACTCCCACCCCAAAATAAAATCGAACACTGTCCCCAGTGTTCACAAAATTCAGCATAGTACGAAAGTAGGTGGTGAAACTCCCTGATCAATCAAAGTATTCCACTTCTTCGTCAGGTGCCGCTGCCTCATCTTCCATGTCTGAATCCCCCCCGGCATCATCATCTGACTCCACATCGGAGTCATCACGATGTGTCTCCTCATCTGTAGGGACATCATCATCAGTGGGCTCCATAAAAGCTGGCCCCACTCAGCATAGAGCCCTGGCATTTTTGCCAAAAGGGTAGTCTAGCTCGAGCTGCCACAGCTCATCTTCTGCTTCCGGCCTCTCGCCTATACGTAGCTGGAGCATCTGCATTCCGAACATGCGAGCCATATACTGATCATCTCGAGCATGTCGCTTGGCTAATGTGAGAACTGGCCCGTGAGTGGTGTCGGGTGCCTTAGTTTTGGTGACATCTAAGGCCCGCCTCTCCATCTGCGGTATGTAGTCAAGGGCCTCCTCCTCAATATCCAGGCCCCTCAGGAACTTTGTCAGTAAGCCACAAAACCCGTACCTGTGCCCTTGATGCAAATGGGCTCTCTTCATGGCGGAGATGATCACCGCCCCGACATTGATCTCCAGCCCTTTCATCAGGGCGTATACCAAGCACACACGATCCCGGGTAACATCTGTCATATGTACCCCCGGGATCAGGCAGGAACAAACAATCTTAAGCCATATCCTGGCTTCCCTGTTCATCTGTGAGTACGGCAATGTCTGATGGTAGTCCCTCTCCTTATGCCTTCTCCAACGTGTTGTAGACCGGGCTCCACACAGAGTGCGTCTGATGTCTGCGTATGGTGGAGTGATATTCTGTTGCCGAAGCACATGGGCGTTTGTGTCCCGTGCCCCCAAGATGGGATTAAGGTGATGGGGCTCAAAAGTGACTATCTGCCCCCTTATCTTTATGGTGTGACTTCTGAGTGTGGGGTTCTAGTTGGCGTAGAATTCCCAAATCAGGTGCAGGTTGAACTCCTTGGGCTCTTCAAAGATGAAGTTCAACCCAGCTGCCTCAATACTGTGGACAATCCTGGGAAACTCCTGTGCCAACGGTTCCCTAGCAATGTGTTCTTCGGGGAAGTATTTGCTTTACTTATGCTTTGCATACCATTTCTTCCCCTCCTCTGTCACCCATCGGGTTCCATATTGACGGCATTGGCCGCATAGAACCGCTGGTGCTGCTGGGACTTCTGTTCCCAGTCTAATTCTTTTCCTTCCAGCACCTGATGTTGATGCGCCCTTCCCTTTTTCTTGCCTGCTTGTCATCGTTCCTGTCAAACCAAACAGACAGTCCCAATGTTATTCAAATTAAAATGTGCTTCAACTAAGGTTGGGTTAAGCTAGGCCACCCCACACTTAGTCTTTAGCCACAATCACAACATTACGGTAAGATCATACTTATTTCCAATTTACAAAAAAAAACAAAACACAACAAATATGCCTCGTGCATTCAGAGAATTCGACGGTATAAATTCTTTTGTACTACTTAGACTTCATACAGCTAACCACAACATTACCATCGTTTACATTTCATCACATAGCACTTAGCAAACATTTCTATCAACAAAACCGATACAATTCTCCCAATTTCTATGCAATTTTAACAACTTCAGTAACCCGACAATCTGTCGTGCCTTAATCGTCTTAACGTTAAGCACAACATAATGTTCCTCACCCAACATGCACAAACCAAGAAGAATTTCACATTTCAACTCAATTTTAACTTCTTCATATTTGAATTCTAACCCTAGCTACAATTTCGCAAGAATTTTAATCAAACATGTATTTATCGAGTTCATACCATCACAATGATACTATGAACATCAATCAACAATACTTTACATGAATTCGTGCTCAATTTACACTTAGGGCAAGTTTTCCTCACTTCCTATGCTCAAAATCGGAAAAATAAGGCAAGAAATGAGATGAAGTTAACAAACATACCTTCAATTCGATGATATCGAAGAAAAGTTGACAAATTTTAGCTCCTAATCCGTGGCACGTTGGGGAAGGGGGGTTTTGGGTTGTTTGTCGTGGAGAGGAGTAGAAAATTGGGAAAAATGAGGGAAAAAAGGGGTTAAAAAGAAGGTTTTTCGCGTGAGTCACCCGGCGACCCGGTGTGACCCGTCGCGAAATTACCCTCAACGTGTCACGGAGGGTAACGCGGAGCATGCCCTCTGTGACACGGAGCCATTGCGCAGGTGTTCTGGAATTTGTAAAAATTCTAGAATTACCTTCAACGTGTCACGGAGGGTAACGCCGAGGCCCTCCTCTATGACACGGAGCCATCGCGTGGGCTCGCTTTTTTGCCACTTTTTATTATTTTTCTTACCTCAATTTTTCCTTTGCGATCCTTTGCACATTTATCCTCCGTTCAACCTAAAATTCATCTCACAATAAGAAATTGGTTAGAATTTATAGGTTTCACATAAAATACAAATTTTGTTTTTATTTTTTATTTTTCTCATTTTTTTCTTTTCTTTTTTTCTACGAAATCTAATAAAATATTACAAAAATCTTCATGGGTTGCCTCCCGTGTAGCACCTGGTTTACCGTCGCGGCTCGACGTCATTAAGCTCAGTCATCCTCTAGGGTGACAGACGTTTTCTGTCGACCACCGTCCTCACCCCTGTCTAACTTACACCTCTCCGGTGGTTTCCCAAACAACTCCCATGATTTAACGCTCTGGACAACATCAACTCGATTAATCACATTGATCACCGAGAGTTCCTCGTACACGGCCGGGAGCTTGGTGGCCTTGTACACATCAAACACCTCCACCTTATTGTGTGCTCGCATGGTTAGCTTCCCTGCAGCTACATCAATCAGCACTTTCCCAGTCGCCAAGAGAGGACGTCCCAAAATAAATGGGACTTTCGCGTATGGCTCGAAGTCCAGCAGAACGAAGTCTACTGGGAAGATGAGGGAGCCTACTTGCACCAACACGTCCTCCACAATGCCATCGGGTCTTGCCAAGGAACGATCTGCTAGTTGCAAGATCACTGTTGTTGGTCTAGGACTCCCTAGCCCCAACTTCTTGAATGCCGATGTCAGCATCAAGTTAATACTCGCTCCTAAATCACATAATCCGCGAGCTCGGATACTCTGCCCAATTGTAATTTGTATTGTAAAGCTCCCAGGGTCCTTATGCTTTGTGGGAAACCTGTTTTGTATCCGGGAAGTGCACTCCTCCGTAAGAGCCACCGTAGCGTACTCAGTCAACCTGCTTTTGTTCGCCACAATGTCCTTAATATACTTTGCGTACTTTGGCACTCCCTGCAAAACATCAACAAGAGGTAAGTTAATGTGTACCTGTTTAAGCACATCCAGGAACTTTTTGAAACACGCCTCCTCCTTGTGTTTCTTTAATCGTTGAGGGAACGGGAGTGGTGGTCTTTCTGGTTCAGCATCCTTTTTCTTCCCCTTCTCATCACTTTGCTCCCTCTCAGTTTCTGCCGCTCCCGACTGTTTAGGTGGTCTTTCTGGTTCCACCTCTTTAAGCTGTAAACCACTCCTTGTGGTCACTGCATTCACTTGCTTGGGGTTGGGATCAGTGTCACTCGGAAGTCCTCCTCTAGGCCTGGTGTTTTGGGATCCAGCAAATTGCCCAAACTGGTACTCCAGCGCCTTTGTAGTTAACTGATTGTTCTTTACCTTGGCTGCCAATTTCACATAGTCAGCCTGCAATTGAGCTTGGTTAGCTATCATTGTCTTGAACATTTCCTCGATGCTGGGTGATGGTGGTGGAGGAGGTGCATTGTTGCTTCTGTATTGTGACTGATAGTTCTGCTGCCCTCCTTGATTTCTCTGCGCCCCCTGACTCGAACTTTGCCCTTGATGGTTTTTGCTACCCCAAGAGAAATTCGGGTGATTCCTCCAGTTGGAATTGTAGCTGTTGCCATACTGTAGGTGGTTTTTTCTCTGTACATTACCGACAAAGTTCACCGAATCAGGATTTGCTCCACAACACTCAGCTGAGTGTTCACTACTCCCGCACACTTCACACCAAATCTGCTGCACTACATTCACTGGGGCTTGAGACTGGTTCATGCTCATGTTACTAAAGTGGGTGTTGAGTTGATTCTATAACGCAACTATCTGTGCAGCAATAGCTGTAAAACCATCCACTTCTAAGACTCCTGTTGCTTTCCTTGTTCCTCCTCTTGACGAATCCGCATTCCACTCCGGATTTCCCTGCGAAATACAATTTAACAAGGTATACAGCTCCTCATAAGTTTTCTCCAATGCTTGTCCCCCAGCTGCTGAGTCTAGCAAGATTTTTGTGTGGGGTTCCAAACCCTCTATGAATGTATGCACCAACACATCATTGGATTGGTGATGATGAGGACAATCTCGCAACATAGATTTGAATCTCTCCCAGGCCTGATACAGATTCTCTCCCTCTCTCTGTTTAAAACTTAGAATTTGACTTCTAAGTCTTGTTGTTTTACCGGATGGGAAGAACCGTATCAAGAATTTCTTTGCAAGATCATCCTACGTGGTGATGGAATTAGGTGGCTCAGATTTCAACCACCTCAAGGTTCTCCCAAAAGTGAGAATGGGAACAATGTAAGCCTGACATAATCTGATGACACTCCAGCGGGGATGTAAGTGTCACTTATCTCCAAAAAATTTTGGAGATGTTGTTGTGGATCCTCATGAGGGAGACCTGTGAATTGCCCGCTGGTGTGCAGCAATTGCATCATGTTTTGTTTAAGCTCGAACCTCCCTCCTGGATCAGGTTTGCGAATGCTAGATGTGACATTGTTAGCATGTGGGATTGTCACCTCGCGAACCGGCCTAACTGCCATTTCCTCGGGCACTAACATTGCCCTTACAACTGGTGGATTCTGTTGTTGCTCCAGGATTGTTTGTTTGAGAAACTGTAGCTTTTTCTCTAGAGCTTCTCTCTTTTGACGATGAATTGTCTTTCCGGCTCTAAATATGAGTCCACCAACTCCTTGTCTCTTGCCAGTGTTCAACAGAAATTAGTATCTGCAAAATACAGGCCAAGACCAAGTTGTCAACACTAAGAAGTAATAGTAAATTAACACTTAAGAAAAATTTACCAATTGCCAGTCCCTGGCAACGGCGCCAAAAATTTGTTCGGTCTGTTCGGTATAACTACACGCAAGTGCACGTGGTCGAACAAGTAGTAAAGTGGCTCAAGTAAGCCAAGTATCGATCCCACAGGGATTGGACTAAGGTAGCAATCTAATCAAGTGTCAATGAACTTTAACTCTAAAATGCAGACAACGGTGTGAAGAGAAATTTGATATTTTGTTTCCTAATTTTATACTAAGTATAAAATGAATATACAATTTGAGTCTAAATTATAAGTATGAGCATGCTGAGGCAAAAATGAACATGTAGAGAAATAAATTATCGATACAATTTAATTAATCTTTCCTCCGGTTGCTAGTCAAAAATTATTGCCTATGAATTAAAACTCTCGTATTTAACCTAACTTAAGAATCATTAACCTTCCACCTACATTTCTATGATAAAAAGAAATTCATGTTCTAGCCATACAAAATCGATTCCTTAATTGACTAATACGACTTTCAGGTATATCTCTATCCTGAAGGTAAATCAATTCTAAATTTTGCCAAACTAAGAAAAGATCATATCCTATCAATTCACAACTTTCCAATTTCTTGCTCTCTCGAGTGAAACCGGACTTTTTAGATATACATTAACGTTGGCCACACATTAATGCAGTAAGAACAAGAATCAATAGAACAAAAATGGAAAAAAGATGAAAAACCAATTTATCAATAATTACATTTCAATACAAATGTTCTTAACCTCAGCAAGAAGGGAATTTAGCCACTCATTTGTGGATTAAACATCGTTAAATGAGTGTTAATTGTTCGGGTGTTTGTTGGGTATATAAAACCGACACGCAAGTGCACGTGGTCGAACAAGTAGTAAGTGGATTTAGTAAGCCAAGTATCGATCCCACAAAGACTTGGATGAAGTGCAAATTGCTCAAGTGTATTATATTTTACTTCTAAAAATGCAGACAACAGCGTAACCAAAAAGTTGATAGTTTGTTTTATAAATTTTTATACTAAAACTAAGAACAATTATCTACTTTGAATCTGAACTATGAATGAAAGCATGCTGAGGTTAAACGAACATGTAATGAAACTAATTATCATCATACTTTGGTTAATCTTTTCTTCCTGTTGCTAGCCAAGAACATTTTCCAAAAGATTAAAACTCTCGTATTTAACCTCACTTAAGAATCATGAACCATCCGTCTACATTTCTGTGATCAAATGCAATTCATGTCCTAGCTATACAATTCCGGTTCCTAAATTGACTAATACGACTTTCAGGTATACTTCTATCCTGAAAGAAAATCAAGACTCAATTTTCCCAAATCACGTAAAGAACATATCCTATTAATTCACAACTTTCCAATTTCGTGCTCTCTCGAGTGAAACCGGACTTTTTAGATGTACATTAATGTAGGCCACACACCAATGAAGTAAAAACAAGAATTAATAGAACAACATGGAAGAAAAGATGAAAAACCATAGAATTAATAATCAAATTTCATCACAATTGTTCATAACCTCAGCAAGGAGAGGAATTAGCCACTCATTTGTGGATTAATCATCATAAAATGAGTGTTAATCATACAAGCAATTGAATTAAAGAAGAAAGAAAGAGAGAAAAAACCCTGAACTTTTCGTCCCTCAACTGCCTGTAACCCACGTCCTTGCTCCACCAAGTCAGAATTATTAAAAAAATGAACTTAAGTGTTCTATTTATACTGCTGTGAATTTTTCCCTGAATAATGAGCAACGTGTCACGGAGTGCATCGCGGAGCACTGCCTCCGTGACACGCCATGAACGCGGACCCTCACTGGAACTGGGGGTCCGGGAATTCAGGCTCAACGTGGCACGGCGTGCATCACGGAGCACTGGCTCCGTGCCACGGAGCAAACGTGGACCTCCACTGGAATTTGGGTGAATTTTCCCCATCCAGGCAGAATGCCTCCGCGATGGCAGCGTGACACGGCTCCATCGCGAAGCCCCTTTATTTCATGATGTGGAATGCCTTTTCCCTTGCTCGCATCCAAGTCCAACTCCGATATCATCCAACATGCATTTTAGCTTTCCGAAATCATATTTTACCTGCAAAATAATACTAATCATGTTGGTTAGTATAAATTCACATTTTATTACCAATTACATGAGAATGTATACACATTGATAGATAAACAAGGCGAAAATGATACTTTTGAGTATCACTTGGGCATATAAATATGCCCAAGATCACTTACCCCACACTTAAATCCTTGTTCGTCCTCGAACAACAAACATACAATTCATGCAATTTACATCCCAACCTGCTACTTTGGTTCGACAATTTAGGCTACGGTCATACCGATTATTCAATACAGCAAATCATCAAGAAAACATGCATGGTCTTATCAATGCAATGACCTTCAATACCTTAAGACCTCCTAGACTTTAAGAATCGACTCTCGATATCGGCAAACTCATGCAAATCAGCTGATCAAGATATCCGACACGAGAATTAATCTTTCATCAAGCATGTGCCCTCACAACACAAGATAATCTTCCCCTTTTTGCTCATATGACTCACAAACATTCAAACAGGGGCATGTACACACAATTTCACTCTCTCTCCCAAAAGAATTCACATGCATCATGTCATGACCCATAAGCTTGCCCTTAGTGTATTACTCCACTAATATAAAGAAGTGCGATGTAAGATCACGTAGGACTTTAATGGGTTGTAATGGAAGCTATGGAACTAGTAAATATTGGATTAGCCAATAATAGCCACTAGCATCCTTAAGCGCCTTTTCAACACATCCCATCAACTCATGGACATTGTTTCTCTTTTTTTTTCATCATCCCATTCTTGATGATTTTATTTAGTATGGCCCATTTCATTAAGCACACTTGACACAACAACAAAGATTATTCATGCACCTTCATTATCGTTTATTTATAGCAAGTGCACCTTCAACCTTTTCTTTTCTTCCCTCACTCTGCTTTTCTTTTTCTTTTCACCATTCTCACTCTTTGACACTTTGGGAAAATGATTTTCTCTTCTTAAGCGCTTTAGAGTTTTGTATAGGTTTTCCGGCTAATGAAAAGAAGGAATTAAGCTCGGTTTACACTTTTTGGACAAAAGAAAGAAATAATAGCCCAAAGGCTCAAAGGGCTGACTAGGGTATACAATCACAGAAAGGGGGGTATGAAAAGGAAAAAAATAGAAACTCTCGGTTAAAACAAAGAAATGCCTACATCCTTTCCTACAATACACCTCCTTCATTTCGTTTTGTACACACACCAGGCAAGTTCTAGACACTTCACAATAGCATGGAATGTCAACACCTCACTTCACACTTTTTGCACATGCTCGATTCAAGATGTATTCATAGACTCTTCAATCAGCTAATTACATGAATTCAAACATTAAGCCTCAATCACACTGAATCGAACTCTACAGCCTAGGTATCTCAACATATTTACAATTTTGCATGCTTTCATATGAATCACCTTTGCATTTTGAATATCATGTATAACACGCAACCAAAATTTCACAGCCATAGAGTAACTACAAGTTCCGAGATGCAATCCACCAAAGAAAAACTGAAAAAAATAATTGAGAAAAAAAAACTACTCCTAACGACTACATTTCCCTTAAGACGTTCGCCATCCATCCCTCATAGGGAACGGTCACTACTTAAGACATCAGTTCAATGGGACCATTCTCGGTAAAAGAACCGAAAACAAATGCCGAGAAACCCAAAATTAAAAATGTCAAAAATATCGATCATTTCGATAGAGAAATTATTTACAAAATATTTTAAAAATATTTAAACAAAATCGATCATTTTGATAACAAAAATATGTACAGAATCAGAATCAGCTAGCAACCATTCAGCAACACACATCAATTTCACAAATATTTACAAATACAGAACAGTAACTTGAAAATTCACAACTCACAAGGACAAACACATTTTCACATACACGACAGCAAAATAGAGCATACATGCAAAACATCCCATCCCAGCACCTAACTACTCCCACCCCACACTTAATCCGAACACTGTCCCCAGTGTTCACAAAAATTCAAAAATAGCACAAATTCGAGTGGTGGAACTCCCTGATCAGTCAAAGTATTCCACTTCTTCATCGGGTGCTGCTGCTTCATCTCCCATGTCCGAGTCGCCACCGTCGTCATCATCGGACTCCAAATCGGAGTCCTCCCAATGTGTCTCCTCGTCCGTGGGGACGTCATCATCTGTGGGCTCTACAAATGCTGGCCCCACTCGGCATAGAGCCCTGGCGTTCTCACCGAAGGGGTAGTCTAGCTCGAGTTGCCATAGCTCCTCCTCTGTCACTGGCCTCCCACCTATCCTTAGCTGGAGCATCTGCATCCCATACATCCGAGCCATGTACTGGTCATCACGAGCATGTCGCTCGCCAAGTGTAAGCACTGGCCCGTGGGTGCTGTCGGGAGCCTTAGTTTTAGTAACGTCTAAGGCCCGCCGCTCCAACTGCGGGATATAATCGAGGGCCTCCTCTTCAACATCGAGGCCCCTGAGAAAGGTGGTCAGTAGTCCACCAAAACCATACCTGTGCCCCTGGTGTAACCGGGCTCTCTTCATGGCGGATATAATAACCGCCCCGACATTGATCTCTAGCCCTTTCATCAGGGCGTACACCAGGCAAACACGATCCCAGGTTACATCAGTCATATGTACCCCCGGGATGAGGAATGAGCAGACTATTTTCAGCCAGATTCGGGTTTCCCTGTTCATCTGTGAATAGGGCAACGTTTGGTGGTAGCCCCTCTCTTTGTGTCTGCTCCATCTAGCTGTTGATCGGGTCCCACACGATGTGCGTCTGATGTCCGCATACGGTGGGGTAATGTTCAGCTGTCGGAGGACGTGGGCGTCTGTGTCCCGCGCTCCTATGATGGCATTAAGGTGGTGGGGCTCCAGAGTGACTATTTGCCCTCAAATCTTGATGGTGTGACTCCTGATCGTCGGGTTCCAATTGGCATAGAACTCCCGAACCAAGTGCAGATTGCATTCTTTGGGCTCTTCAAATATGAACTTGAGCCCAGCTGCCTCGATTCGGTGGACCATTCTAGGGAACTCCTGTGCCAATGGCTCCCGTGCTTATGCTTCTCGGGGAAATATTTATTTTCTTTATGCTTCGCGTACCACTTTTTCCCCTCATAGGTCACCCATCTTGTTCCGTATTGGCGGCGTTGGCCGCGTGGAACTGCTGGTGCAGTTGGGACTGTTGTGCCCAGTCTGATCCGTTTCCTTCCGGCGCCTGAAGTTGACGCGCCTTTTCCTTTATCTTGCCGGCTTGCCATTTCACCTGTCAACCCAAGTAAATAAGATCAATGTTAAGCTCACGGATATTAACTTCGGCTAAGGTCGGGTTACGCTAGGTTACCCCACACTTAGTCCTTAGCTACAGTTACAACAATACGGCAAGAATATCTTTATTTACACAAAACAAACAACTATACAATCATGCTTAGTGCGTTCAAAAGAAAATTCGACGGTATAACTTCTGCGTACTACTCAGACTTCGTACAGCTAATCACAATCACTACCATCGCTAACATTTTAACCATCACACTTAGCAAAGAAAAACGAAGAAACAAAAATAACACCAAAAATATATCTACACACGAACCTATCCAACCAACCCAATTCTAACAAATTTCGCCGTTTCCCCCAACCCGAGAATCCGTCGTTCTATTAACATCCTAGCAATTTGTACATCGACTCATCTCATTCACCACGTGCACCCCGGCATAGAATTCACAATTTCAATACATTTCCAACTTCAAATTCCAACAAACAAGCCCTAGAATTGATTTTATCAATCAAATTCGATCAATTTATGCAATCGACAAGTTCAAGCAATCATACGACATTCCGAACATTCATCAATCAACAATGAAATCAAATTCATGATTAATTTCAACTTAGGGCAATTTATCTCACCTCCCATGCTAAAAATCGAAGAAAATCGACAAGAATTTGAGAGGGAATCGAAGAACATACCTTGTTTTTTTGAAGAATCAAAGAAAACTTGGTGAATTTCTTGCCTTACTCCGTGGCACGTTGATGGGGGATGGGTTTTGGGGGGTTTGGTCGCAGAGGGATTAGAAAATGAGGGAAAAGGGGAGGTTTTCGGGGTTAAAAAGGAAGAAAATCGCGCGGGTCACCCGGCGACCTGATGTGACCCATCGCGATATACACGGCAACGTGTCACGGAGTGTATCGCGGTGCACTGCCTCCGTGACACGGAGCCATCGCGAGGCTGTTCTGGAAATTTTTAAAATTTCCAGGTTATACCTCAACGTGTCACGGAGGGTAACGCGGAGGTCCTCCTCTGTGACACGGAGCTATCGCCCCAGCTCACTGTTTTCCACTTTTCATTAATTTTTCATACCTCGACTTTTCCTTCATGATTCCGTGCGCATTTTCTCCGTTTGACCTGAAAATCATCTCACTATACAAAATTGGTTAGAATTATAGGTTTCACATTAAATACAGATAAAACTAAAACTAAAACGAAAAATTTTGTTGTGAATCAAGAAAAAGAAAAAGAAAAATCTATTTACACTTTAAAAAATGAAAGAAAAATTTTTCACGGGTTGCCTCCCGTGCAGCGCCTGGTTTACCGTCGCGGCTCGACGTCATTTAAGCTCAATTGTCCGCTAGGGTGATGGACGATTTCTCTCGATCACCGTCCTCCCCCCAGTAGTGCTTACACCTTTCCAGTGGTTTTCCCATTAACTCTCGGGAATCCTTCATCTGCTTATCATCACCTTGATCAATCACATTGATCACCGAGAGTTCTTCATGCACCATCGGGAGCTTGGGTGCCTTGTACACATCGAACACCTCTACCTTGTCGTGTGCTTGCATTGTTAGCTGCCCCGCAGCTACGTCGATTAATGCTTTCCCGGTTGCCAAGAAAGGACGTCCCAAAATAAATGGGACTTCCGCGTCTGGTTCAAAATCCAGCACAACAAAATCTACCGGGAAAATTAGGGAGCCAACTTGCACCAGAACGTCATCAACAATGCCATCTGGCCTAGCTAAGGATCGATCCGCCAACTGCAAGATTACCGTTGTGGGTCTAGGATTCCCTAGACCCAACTTTCTGAATACCGATGACGACATCAAATTTATGCTCGCTCCTAAGTCACACAATCCACGAGCTCGGATGCTCTGCCCAATAGTATGCTGGATAGTAAAACTCCCAGGGTCTTTTAACTTTGTGGGCAGTCTATTTTGGATCCGGGAAGCGCACTCCTCCGTTAGAGCCACCGTAGCATACTCAGTCAACCGACTTTTGTTGGCCACGATGTCCTTTATATACTTCGCATATTTCGGCACTCCCTGCAAGACATCAACAAGAGGTAAGTTAATATGTACCTATTTCAGCACCTCCATGAATTTCTTGAAACACGCCTCCTCCTTGTGTTTCTTTAGTCGTTGAGGGAACGGGGGTGGAGGTCTTTCTGATTCAGCTTCTTTGGTCTTCCCCCTTTCAGAACTATGCTCACTCTCAACTTCTGCTGCTCCCGACTGTTGAGGTGGTCTTTCTAGTTCCACCTCTTTCAGCTGTAAACCACTCCTTGTGGTCACTGCATTTACCTGCTTGGGATTGGGATCCGTGTCGCTTGGCAGTCCTCCTCTAGGCCTTGTGGCATAGCAAATTGCCCAAATTGATATTCAAGTGCCTTGGTAGCTAACTGGTTGTTTTTCACTTCGGCTGCCAATTTCACATAGTCAGCCTGCAATTGAGCTTGGTTAGCTATCATGGTCTTGAACATCTCCTCAATGTTGGGTGATGGTGGTGGAGGAGGTGCATTGTTGTTTCTGAATTGAGCTTGGTAGTTCTGCTGCCCTCCTTGATTCCTTTGCGCACCCTGACCCGAACTTTGGCCCTGATGGTTGTTGCTACCCCATGAGAAATTAGGGTGATTCCTCTAATTGGAGTTGTAGCTACTACCATACTGCTGGTGGTTCCTTTGTGCATTACCCACAAAGTTTACCGAGTCAAGATTGGCTCCACAACACTCAGCTGAGTGCTCACTGCTTCCACACACTTCACACCACATCTGCTGGACTGCATTAACTGGGGCTGGAGGCTGGTTCAATGTCATGTTGCTGAAGTGATTGTTCAATTGATTTTGCAATGCAGCTATCTGTGCAGCGATAGCTGTAAACCCATCCACTTCAAGCACTCCTGCTGCTTTCCTTGTCCCACCTCGTGATGAATCAGCATTCCATTCTGGATTGCCCTATGAAATCCGGTTCAACAAGGTATACAGCTCCTCATAAGTCTTCTCCAGCGCTTGCCCTCCAGCTGCTGAGTCTAGCAATATTTTGGTGTGGGGTTCCAAACCCTCAATAAATGTGTGCACCAACACATCATTGGACTGATGATGATGAGGACAGTCCCGCAACATGGATTTAAATCTCTCCCAGTCCTGATATAAATTTTCTCCCTCTCTCTGTTTGAAACTTAGAATTTGACTTCTAAGTCTTGCTGTTTTACCAGAGGGAAAAAACCTTATCAAGAACTTCCGTGCAAGATCATCCCACGTAGAAATAGAATTCGGTGGCTCAGCTTTCAACCACCTCTTGGCTTCTCCTAGTAATGAGAATGGAAATAATGTAAGCCGGACATAGTCTGGTGACACTCCCGCGGGTATGTAAGTGTCACTTATCTCCAAAAAATTTTGGAGATGCTGCTGTGGATCTTCATGAGGGAGACCGGTAAATTGCCCGCTTGTGTGCAACAACTGCACCATATTTTGTTTAAGTTCAAATCTCCCTTCGGGCTCTGGTTTGCGGATACTTGATGTAACATTATTGGCATGTGGGATTGCCACCTCGCGAACCGGCCGTGCTGCTGCTTCTTCGGGCACTAACACTACCCGTACTACCGGTGGATTCTGTTGTTGCTCCATGATCGTCTGTCTGAGCAACTGCAGCTTTCTTTGTAGAGCTTCTCTTCTCTTACTGTGAAATATTCTTTTAGGCTCTATATACGATTCCACCAGCTCCTTGTCTCTTGCCAGTGTTCAACAACAATTAAGTCTGCAAAATACAGGCTAAGACCAAGTTGTCAACACTAAGAAAATAAAAATACAGTAAATTAACACTTAAAACAATTTCACCAATTGCCAAGTCCCCGGCAGCGGCGCCAAGAACTTGTTCGGGTGTTTGTTGGGTATATAAAACTGACACGCAAGTGCACATGGTCGAACAAGTAGTAAGTGGCTTTAGTAAGCCAAGTATCGATCCCACAGAGACTTGGATGAAGTGCAAATTGCTCAAGTGTATTATATTTTACTTTTGAAAATGCAGACAACAGCGTAACCAAAAGTTGATAGTTTGTTTTATAAATTTTTATACTAAAACTAAGAACAATTATCTACTTTGAATCTGAACTATGAATGAAAGCATGCTGAGGTTAAACGAACATGTAATGAAACTAATTATCATCATACTTTGGTTAATCTTTTCTTCCTGTTGCTAGCCAAGAACATTTTCCAAGAGATTAAAACTCTAGTATTTAACCTCACTTAAGAATCATGAACCATCCGTCTACATTTCTGTGATCAAATGCAATTCATGTCCTAGCTATACAATTCCGGTTCCTAAATTGACTAATACGACTTTCAGGTATATTTCTATCCTGAAAGCAAATCAAGACTAAATTTTCCCAAATCAAGTAAAGAACATATCTTATTAATTCACAACTTTCCAATTTCGTGCTCTCTCGAGTGAAACCGGACTTTTTAGATGTACATTAATGTAGGTCACACACCAATGCAGTAAAAACAACAATTAATAGAACAACATGGAAGAAAAGATGAAAAACCATAGAATTAATAATCAAATTTCATCACAATTGTTCATAACCTCAGCAAGGAGAGGAATTAGCCACTCATTTGTGGATTAATCATCATAAAATGAGTGTTAATCATACAAGCAATTGAATTAAATAAGAAAGAAAGAGAGAAAAAACCCTGAACTTTTCATCCCTCAACTGCCTGTAACCCACGTCCTTGCTCCACCAAGTCAGAATTATGAAAAATGAACTTAAGTGTTCTATTTATACTGCTGGGAATTTTTTCTGGAATAATGAGCAACGTGTCACGGAGTGCATCGCGGAGCACTGCCTCCGTGACACACCATGAATGCGGACCCTCACTGGAACTGGGGGTCCGGGAATTCAGGCTCAACGTGGCACGGCGTGCATCGTGGAGCACTGGCTCCGTGCCACGGAGCAAACGCGGACCTCCACTGGAATTTGGGTGAATTTTCCCCATCCAGGCAGAATGCCTCCGCGATGGCAGCGTGACACGGCTCCATCGCGGAGCCCCTTTATTTCATGCTGTCCAATGCCTTTTCCCTTGCTTGCATCCAAGTCCAACTCCGATATCATCCAACATGCATTTTAGCTTCCCGAAATCACATTTTACCTGCAAAACAATGCTAATCATATTGGTTAGTGTAAAATCACATTTTATTACCAATTACATGAGAATGTATACACATTGATAGATAAACAAGGCGAAAATGATACTTTTGAGTATCACTTGGGCATATAAATCTGCCCGAGATCATTAATCATACAAGCAATTGAAATCAAGAAGAAGGAGATAGAGAAAAACCCTGAGATTTTCGTCCCCTCAACTGCCTGTAACCCACGTTCTTGCTCCACCAAGTCAGAATTATTAAGAATGAACCTAAGTGTTCTATTTATACTAGTGGGAATTTTTCCCGGAATAATAAGCAACGTGTCACGGAGTGCATCGCGGAGCACTGCCTCCGTGACACGCCATCAACGCGGACCCTCACTAGAATCTGGTCGTCCAGGTATTAAGGCCCAACGTGGCACGATGTGCAACACGGGGCTAGGCCAACATGCCACGGCCCCAACGCGCACCTTCACTGGAATTTGGCATATTTTAAGCATCCAGGCATAATGCATCCGCGATGGCAGTGTGACACGGCTCCATCGTGGAGCCCCTTTAATTTGTGCTTTCCTTGTGCTTTTTCCCTTTCTAGCTTCCGAGTCCAATCCCGATCTCTCCCAATATGCATCTTAGCTCCATAACTTTATATTTTTCCTGCAAAACAACGCTAATCATGTTGGTTAGTATAAATTCAAATTTTATTACAATTCACATGAGAATGTACAAACATCGATAGGTAAACAAGGCAAAATGACACATTTGAGTATCACTTGGGCATATAAATTTGCCCAAGATCATGAATCTCCCGCTCGGGAGAGACTCCAGGTAGATCATCTGGGAAGACCTTCGGATACTCACACACTATAGGAACTGACTGGAGATTCAGGGTTTCGGATGTTGCATCCTTAACACGAACTAGATGGTAAACAGAACCCTTGGAAATTAGCTTTCTGGCCTTAAGGTAGGAAACAAAGAAACCTATAGGCACAACTGAATTGCCTTTCCATTCTAGGACTGGCTCATCCAAAAATTAAAACTCTACTGTACGGGTTCTACAATTCACTAAGGCATAATATGCATGAAACCAATCCATACCAAAGATAACATCAAAATTTGTCATGTCTAACTCTACTAGATTACCTGAGGTGACTTTTACAAGGACTGTGACAGGGCAATTTCTTTATACCCATCGAGCTATAACTGATTCATCGATTGGAGTAGAGACTAAGAAGGGTTTTGATAGGATTTCAGGACTAACTCTGAAACTAATAGCAACATAAGGAGTCACAAAAGATATAGTAGCCCTTGGATCTAACAATGCATACATATCACGATAAAATACTTGCAACATACCACTGACCACATCTGGAGAGACCTCCTACTCCTGATTAGATGAGAGGGCATAAAATCTGTTCTGACACTGACCACTGCCTGCACTAGTGGATGCACCCTATTGAGAAGGACGTGCTACTAGAGTTGCTGCTGAACTATTAGTTTGGGCACGCCTCTACTATCACCCTGTTTAGCCAAAGGGAACTCCCTACGCATGTGCCTGGGTTTCCAACACTCGAAGTAAATATCTGATTTGACTAGGCACTCTCTTATGTGATTCTTACCATATTTTCTATAGACTGGAAAAGTGCACTCTCCCGGCGTGTCCCTCTATCCCATTGAACTTGATGTCTTGCTCCTTCGATCACCCCCAGGTCTTGATAGGACACTGGCTGATGATGGCGCCGGGGCCAATGTCCTCTAGTGATATTGTTGACGATGTCTGCCACTCTGCCTTTGCTGGGAAAACCCTAAGTTGCCTGTCCTGGCCCTCTTGGCCTCTCTCTCCCTTTCCCTCATCTGATCCACCTTAATCTGATGGGCGTATATCACCAATCGGGAAAAATCAAGATCACCATTCAAAATTGCGGTCCTACACTCCTTGACCAGCGGTTCATACAGGCTCTCTGATCTACCACAATCTCCAGCGCATACTTGGATAGCCGAGTAAACTCCCAAAGCATACTATTGCACAGTCATATTGTTCTACTTCAAGTTGACAAACTCCGCCGCCTTTCCCTCCCTCAACTCCCTAGGGAAGAATTTGTCTAAGAAGGCTATCATGAACTCCTCCCAACTCACGAGAACTATTCCCACTACCCTACCATCCCTCCACAGACGATACCAAATATAAGCAACCCCCTTTAGTTGATAGGAGGCTAAGTTTGTGCTCTCTTCTCCCATCACCCCCATAATCTGGGTGATCTTCTATATCTCTTCCAAAAACTTATGTGGGTCCTTATCCACTCTTGACCCAAGGAACTCAAGGGCATTCATCTTGAGGAAATCCCAAACTCGAGCCACCGCTACATTCCTATGCTGAGGGACATGGGCCACCGCCTGCTTGTCGACCTGAGCGATCAAGGCCTAAGCCAACAATTGAAAAGTTGTCCTAAACTCAGCATGAGAGACCTGCTCGGGCAAAGGACTTGTTGGTACTGGCGGGGCCTGCTAATGCTCATCCTCGTTCCCATCCTCATGGCCATTTCCATTTCTGTTCCTTCTTCCTATTCATACAGTGTGGAGGCATGATTCTGCAAACACATATAGCACGAGTTAGAAGGATAGAGAGATAATTCATCGCATGACATAGATAATGAAACAAAGGAAATATCCTAAAATGTTTTGTATCCTCTCCCCCATAAGTGTGGCGTGCTTCACACCCATGAAAAAGACTCTACTTAACGCGGCTTTCAGACACCGTAAGACACACTGAACCTTTGCTCAGATGTCAAGTTTGGTACGACCCGAACATAGGCTCGGACTAAGACACAGAACCTAAAACCACGAATGGCTCCAAATCGATCCATGGCATGAACATAGCAGCTAAAGAGCATACATTAACAAAAACTGATAAACTAAACATGAATAAGTGGAATTCCACACGCATAATAATCATAATTCGAGTCAATACTGACAAGCTGAGATTCTACATATTATCTGAAAAGCCTCTAACAAAACTGATGAGCTGATGGGACAGCATCCCCAACTAGCTTGACAAAAGTCTGTACCTGAAACAACAAAACAACAAACTAAACTGATTGTCCTCAGAAGATGAAGACTCACCAATACTAGCTAAACTAGACTGATAAGGAAGTAGGACTAATGGCGCGACTGATCTGATCTCTATGACCTATATTATAAAATGATACAGCATAGAGTATGCAGTCAGTACTTTGAATGTACTGAGTGTGCAAGGTAAGTAAAATGGACTAATAAAATATATAAGATTTCATAGGAGTAGGATAGTTCAAAACATGAAATAATAATCATAACATAGACATGAGGGCTCAAGGTTTTCAAAACTATTCATAAACTAGTCATAATCGTAATCATAAGGGGAACCTTGTAAATCATAACTTGATCCAAAGTATCATAAACATGTCAATGCATAAATCATAAGGTGACAATGGGAGGACTCATCTTAACTGAAACCATCATGATAGAGCTTACATGATGCCCCAATTATCTTACTCAAGTGGACAGAGCCGTCCCAAGCTTTCTTAGCAAGGGACGTAAATGGCATGATATCACTAAAGGGACCTCATAGGCTTAACCATTAATATATACCTATGTGACATGTAGTTCTGAGATCTCGAAGTTTACCTGAATGTCAGGCTTACTCGGTGCTAGAAACTACTCCTATAAACATGCACATGAGGGCTCATATAATTATCATGAGGGCTCATATAATTATCATATAATTATCATGAAATCATACATGAAGTTCATGGCTAGTTAAATCATAACATAATTGATCATACTTGAAATATATGATTAGCCAAGAAATTAGGACTCATGAGTCGGCCAAAATCATAAACTCATAAGTCATGAAGACATACATGCTTGAGAAAATTCAACATACTTGAATTCATAAATTCGTGAAGAGTACCTCTAGGAAATCATATCATAAATCATAAATCATAAATTAGGGCTTAGGAGAATCAATATCATAATACAATCATAAAATTGACATTTCATGAAACTTGTATAATTGAGCATAATTTTCTAAAATTTGAAATTATGAATTAATAATCAAAATAGGTATAAAATTTTCCCATCGATCTTAATATATGATTTGAAACATGAAGCGAATTGACCCATAAATAAATCATAGAGGATTTTAATAAAATAAGGATAAAACCCTATAGGATCATACACTTGAATTTATGAACTTGAGGAGAAATTTGGGTATGAGAGTGAAAGAAAACTCTCAGTCATGGCCCTACATACCTGGGTAAACTGATTCTCGACTTGACTTTGAAAGCCCAAGAGATTTGAAGGAGAATTGGAGGATTCTAAGCTTGATCTTCAATAGAACCCTCTAAACTTGCATGCATGAGAGTTGAATGAATTAGAATAATTTAAATCCCTTTAATACACTTCTTTCAGGGTTTAAAATGACTTAGTTTAGGACTTAAGAGCTTAGGATATACGAAAATACCTTTGATGAAAATACTAGAAGATAGGCACTGCCCATCGTCATGACTCTCACCACAAGTCTTACCATGAAGTGACGATCGTGGTCACCTCCCATTGTCACCACTGGTCATAAGATGGATTCCTGAATATCACATCACGGTTGCCTGCTACGAGTCGTTATATGTCATCACAGGTCGTAACACCTTTCATCGTCACTAAGCCTTAATTCTTACCTTATTTGGAATTTTCCATGGGTTACAAACCACGACTCGTGGTTACCTACCACGGGTTGTAACACCACTAATGACAAGCTATCCATACACAGAACCTCCAGACCACGACCCTTATCACGACTCGTTGTTGCCCCACAACAAGTCGTACCACAATCCGTTCTTTCTAACCTTGACATTCCTTGTGCCTCACCACGACTCCCGACCACGAGTCGTACCCATGCACCACGACTCGTGGTGTGACTTGTGGACTGGGCATCCAACTTCAGCATTTCACTACGACTCCTCCCACAATTCGTTACTTCTCACCATGAGTCGTTATGAGGCAGAAATAAAGATTTTTCTACTGAACTCATTTCAAATTCTCTCATCAAATCTTAGAAACTTTTGGTGTATTATACTTATGTTAAAATTAGCATATCTTTTGTTTTCATCAAATAGGCGATTCTGGAATTCTAGCATTCTGCCTGATCGCACCCACTGTAGCGATCGCCCTATCGCTACAACGGACCTGCTAAGGTGGTACATCACTCACTGTAGCGAGTCCGCTGTAGAGAAAATTGCTAAGCAAAATACCTATAGCAGTTCTTGTCTCTCCAGTCATCTCAAGTCAATTTCGCCTACCAGGTAATCTAATATTCTATATAATATTGCATCATCAAATACTAATTTCCTAGATGCTCACCTCCGCCATGAACGCAGCCGCTGCCCGATTCCCATGCCTATTGCCATTCTCTAGTCCCTCATTCTGGTATACCTCAAAGGTAGCCCTCAAGGTTTCCCAACTAAGATAGAAATCTAATGGTCTAGGTTCAAGATTCTTCATACCAATGAAATTTCATATCTTGGGGATTTCATCACCTCTTTCCTATTTCTTCTGATTTCCTTTGCTTCTCAAACACTTACCAGTTATAATATATTTAATGATAACTAACTTGAAGTTTATCCCTACTCATCAATGGCACATAAAGTATGTGCATGTATACGTTTTTCTAATTAAAGTCTAACATGTAAGTAAGTAAGACATAGCCTACCTGGGCATGAAGCTATCATCGAGAAGTTTTCAATTGCATGCTTGCCTCAAATTTTGAGTTCTTGAGGAAAATATTCATGATGGAGGGTGAAGTCTTGCCTTCTCTAGCCTTCTTGTTTCTTTCTCCTTGTTTAAAAACCGTAATTTCTTTTTCTAGGTTTTTTATTCATCACCCCTTATGGAAATAGATTTTTAAATCTTAACCGGGATAGGGTGCGGAGATATGGTCCACCTCACCTGCTAAAGTGAGGATATTTCTACAGCAACAGTTCTGTTACATTGGAAGCAGTCTGCCATTGTGGCCCTTTGCTTGGGTCCACCTGATTTTTGACTCGGCCTATTCGTAATTGTCCATCACAAAATTCTTAAAATCTGGGGACTTAACCCAGGATCAGAAAAATTAAAATTTTACCCATATTTAG
The DNA here is from genome assembly GCA_035772735.1 of Datura wrightii. NCBI lineage: Eukaryota > Viridiplantae > Streptophyta > Magnoliopsida > Solanales > Solanaceae > Datura > Datura wrightii. The sequence goes on along the minus strand of JASDFA010000006.1, from coordinate 84,503,870 downwards.
GTCATCAAGGTGCTACAATGATCAAATACATCCTTACATCAGATACCAATTAAAAATTTATTCATCCCTAAACAGCCCTCCGATATGGCTAGGGTTTCCATCTACCCCAGGTTGTCTTTGACACCGGGTCATAGTTTTATTGCTTCTAGTAGTCACCACAAAGGGTCAAGATCTCTACTCAACTCAACCAAAACCTAAGCGTCAAATTTTGAGTTGTCCTCCGGAATGCTTCTGAACTATCAAGATCTATCCAAGTACATAATCTCCATGAAAATACGTATCCAATGACACCCATGTTGTTATATTTCTCTTCGACTCAAAAAATTGGGTTAAAAAGTCACCTTGAGCTCTAGAGCAGAGTCTACAATTTTCTTTCAGATTATGTTTATTCATAATGAAACAACCCAAATCACTTGGTGAACCACTCTCCATCTCATTTCCCTAATATTACCGCCGGGAGGAATTCCAGTACTTTGCCACCCCTATTGCTAGATTGTGGTGGCTTGACCCGACTAATCCTGGGTCTTTTGAATTTCTCTTTTAGGTCTAATGGTATTTACTCATAGCCCATGTGCCCTAGGAATTCCCAATTTTCATAGAATTTTCCTTAGCGGGTACATCAAATGTCGTGGGGGGCCTCGATAGAATTTGAAATGTCATTGTTCGGCTAGTCTACTGCAGTGATCCATTTCCCATAACAACTGTTCCATCGCAGCGGAATCGGCCCGCTGTAGCAGAAAATAAAGTTATTTAAGGCTAAAATTGACCGTTTTGAGTTCATTACTAAAAATTTTCACTTCAAATTTTGTGCAAATTCTCTCAACTTCCGGCAATCTTCTCGACTTTGCTCAGGTAATCTTCATTCTTACCTCCTTTTAGTGGTGTTTATACTTTGCGGCTGCTAACTCCATGTCTATATGCTTGAATTGGGGTCGCTTTTGGGGTGGGAAGGACCAAATCTCCTTTTTGTCAATATGGGTGAATTTATGAAAAATGTTGCTAACCTTTACATTTTTAAGTTCTTTGGATTGTTCACTACATACTATAGTCTATTTTTATGGGGGTTTTCACGCTAGAAATGGTGGGTTTTGGGTAGGGTGGTGGTTTTAGCTTCACCGAGCCTTTCGAGCTCAAATACAACCATTATCGGGGTGTTTAATTATTGGTAGGGTGCGGGTTAGTGGTGCCCCTTCCCAATCTGTAGTTTATTTAAAAGAAAACAGAGGTTGAAATTTCAACTTCCATTGTTAGGGTCGAAGTTCTGCTAGGGATGACGATGTCCGCTGCAGCAGAACTTTGATTGCTGTAGTAGAACCATCATATGGTCCACTTCGCTATTGTGGACTCACTGCAGCAGACACTCAGCCACTACAATGGTTCGCTCATGCAGCGAACTTCTTTCTGTCTTTCTTTTTCTCAACCTTCCCTTTTTTATTGCTCCAATCACTTTCTAATGCTTCTTATTAATTACGGGTTTAGCAATATGTCTACTTCTAGTGGCAGCATCCACATCAGTGACTACATCCGCTTCGTCACCGACCAATGCCAATTTTAGCATGATGAGCAGGTCAATAAGGGTCTAATCCATGTGTGGGAATTTATCATGTAGGATGTGGCGGAAAAAGCACCGAAATTCTATGCTCGCCTCCAGGAGCTGAGGTGGGGCCTTTGGTTATGGATCCTTCTGAGGCAAATGAGAAATGAATGCGGGAGTTCTATACTAACCTCCCTACGGTGGTTTGGAACCATAGGGATCCGATGGCCTATGTCAGGGAGAGGTAGATTCTATTAACCTAGTGGCTATTAACGAGGCTTTGGATTTGCCAAATCCTTCGGAGGATGAGCTGAAGGCCCGGAATATGGATGGGAATGGGCAGTGGCTAGTGGACACCCTAGTGATGGAGGAGAAAAGGGCCTCGACGAATTAGGGCATCAACGAACAGGTATTCAGGGCACTCACTTCACAGCGGATGCTAAGAGGTGGCTAAATCTGGTGTCCTGAAGGATCTGCCCATGCATCAATTTCATTGATGTGACTTATGCCCATGCATTGGTCGTGGCTTGTATTCTTATTCAGGTGCAGGTGAATGTGGGGGCGCATATCTTGGAGGAGTGCAGGTACTTTGTCTCCAAGAGTATCACTGGCTTGCCTTTTCCTTCTTTGATTACCCTATTGTGCATGTGGGCTAAGGTGCATCGGGAGGCCAGTGATGTCATGGTGGCCTGTGAAGTGCCCTTTGATCCTCTAAGGGTAAAGAGGGCTTATGGGTGGGGCAGGAAGAAGAGAAAGACTGCTTCTGGTGATGAAGATGGCGGGGCTAGCATTTCCAGGCCTGTGGACCCTCTAGAGCGGATTGTGACAAAAATGGCCACCAAGCGCGAGCTACTGGAGGGTTGTCCAGACCTTCCTCCACTAGCAAGCCTTCTAGTGTAGTGGTTGCAGACCCAGTGGAGATGTAAGGGCGATCTCTGCCCTAGTACAAGTCCATGTGGAGCTCCGGGAGGACTTGGAGAAAGAGAAGAAGCGGCGCTCCCGAGATAAGCTCCTAGTTTGTGTGTGAGAGGGGGTCAAGGCAATCCTCAAGCACCTCTCTTGTTTTGGATTTCAATACTTATTTCCTCTTTGACAGATGCCCATTTGACATCCTCAAACGATGGACGTGTTTGGCCCCTTTTTATCATGTCGTTGTTTTTATTTCATTTGCATCGCTTGCCTGTGTTAAAATCAACATATCTGTTGTTGCCTTAAAAATAGGGGATTCTGGAATTTTGGCATTCTGCCTGACCGCGTCCACTGTAGGGATCTCCCTACCACTGCAATGGACTCGCTACGACGGTATATCACTCACTGTAGTGAGTTCGCTGCAGCGAGACATACTTCGTTCCAGTGAAACTCGCTAAGCCAAATACTTGTAGGGGTTCTTGTCTCTCCTGTCAACTCAAGTCAACCACGCCCACCAGTTTATCTCATATCCTCTATAATCTCGCATCATCAGATACCAATTGAGCCTATTAAGATACCTATTGAAATCCTTCAGATACCAACTAGAATCAACCCAGGTGATCGACACACTCGCACAACACAATGGGAAAGAAATAAAGTGAAAACTTTCTAGATTCCTTATAGCTTTCCCAAGATTAGATGTGGAAGTCTACACACCAATTCACAAGAGCCCACTCGACATTGCTTTTGTACTTGTGAGATCAGTAACCTATATGCTCTGATACCAACTTTTCACGACCCAAATAGACGAGTTGTATGGGCACCTATGTCGACTTTAGCTTGATAGGAGAACTCCTTTTAACCCCACGGATAGAACAAATTAAATATTCATTAACATGTACAATAGAAAATGTTTCTTAAATTATAATAAAACTTTCCTTCCGAACCATGACTCCCCAAGATCTAGTCTAGACAGGTAGAAGAGCTCTAATAGAATACTTGACAATATAAAATGACACAGTTTCATCTGCAGAGAAAAATACAGAAGCTGATGCTGAGTACTCCACGTCAATCCTAAAACTTCAAACATGTTACAACCTATACCAAAAAGGTATAGCAAGGTAGTATCAATACACCGCATGTACTGATAGGCATCATTGACATACTAATATTAGTTCACATAACAACATATAACTTAACATGTAACTGACTAAAATAACTATAACAACGGCTCCATCTTATATTTATAACACAATAAGTTCACTAACCACTTTATTGATTCTTATAACTCATCAATGTTCATGCATCTACCCTACCACTTTAGCCCTCATTTCAACTCTTAATCTGTTTTTCTCACTCTGCTGCAGCGGGTACTTTGACAGCTACAACGGTCTCATAACAATGGCGATTTGACCGCTGCAGCACCACTATAGTTAGGCAGTAGCCTGATTTCACTATTCTTGTTCTCTTCTATCCCTCCATATAAACATTATAGCATTTATACCTCATTTACCCTTTCATTATCACTAATCAAGCCCATTTTCATTATTTAATGTCCTATTATTTGACCCATAGGATTAACTCACCCTCTTTAATTTCGTTTCTACCCTTTTGTCTGCATGATAATAATAAGGTTAAACCAACGATCTCTTAGTAATTCACTACCATTGATAACTCAGTTATGTTGCCTTCTCTAACCCACATAGACCATATTGATCAGGCATTCAATCACAATACAATTAAATAACTCAAGCATACACAAAGAAAGAATCAAACCATACCTACAGAGTTAAGTCCTTCACGATTAAAGTACATCTACATACCTATATCTCCCGAATTCCTTACCACATCTCTACACCATAACCATATATTGTAGTACCTTACAGGTACCGTATCATAATATTTATTAACCAGCTGTGTCTCTCACAATATATCCGAATCATGTCAATATATCTCATATCACACTTGTATACATGTACATCTTTGTCATAGTAGTCATATGTATATCATGTCATACATGGAAAATCTATGTATTGTAGTCATACCATCGATGATATGTCGGTAACACGTCTCCATCACATCAATATCCATATATGTCAAAGGGTCTTATGGTTGCCTTTCCAGTCATGACCTGAAGGGGCGCCTAGAAATCCATGTTCTATACACACATCCATATGAACCCTTCTTCATACTTGTCTATATACTCATGTTCGTACACCCAGCAATATGAACATTTAGTCATACCTATCTGCGTACTCACTCATACTGCTCACCCGGATGTTCACTTCCAGAAAGAGCCACTTATATCCCAGTATTCACTCACCGGATTGATCATACCAACTTGCTCGTGCCAGGGTGACACCTCGGCCGCATGCCTTCCTCTCTCAACATGTAGATGATTCACTTTTCCATTTCACATACCACTTTATTTACTCACTCATTTATCAGGAATTCCACCTATCATTTCTGAAGCAGTATATAACAATTAAGTTTATCAACAAAATCGCATACTCAACAAGAATTATGCATTACATGTTATAAAACAATCATGATCCCAAGTCGTTTCATAATCAATTAGTTATTACATCATTTATGCCCAAAAATTCAACAAATTAATTGCAAATTTGCCCTTTTGCAAGATTGGGCTTCGCTGCAGCGCCATCAGTACCGCCACCGCGGTCCCACTGTAGCGGTTCTAGAGCCGCTACAGTGGTACTCTCCAGGCAGTACTCCAATCCAACTATCCATCTAGATTCCTCTCGAATTGTTTCCCGCAATCAGCTCACCCATTATGCATAGACTCCATTAATCAATCCCTATAGTTAATATACCTTTCTTCCTCAAGTAATGATAATCAAATTGACATGAACCAAACAATCATAGCACACATATGTAAACAAAGTGAACTTACTAGTCCCTTAACTTATCCGAACGCAGGCGCTGCTCGATTCGCATGCCCATGACCATACTCCAGTACCTCATTCGAGCATACCTTAGAGGTAGCCCTCATAGTTTCCAAACTAAGATAGAAATCTAACGGTCTGGTTTCAAGACTCTTCGTACCTACAAGTTTCATATCATGGGTATTTCATCACCTTTTTCCTATTTCTTTCCAATTTCCTTCGCTTCCCAAAAACATACTAATTATAATATATTTAATGGTAATTAATTTAAAATTTCTCCCTACTCATCAATGGAACATCAATTATCACACGTATACGTTTAGCTAATCAAAGTCTAACATGTAAGTAAGCGATAGCCTGCCTAGGTACCAAGCTATAGTCGAGAAGTTTCCAGCTGCGTGCTTTCCTCAAATTTTGAGTTCTTGTGTAAAATTGTCATGATGGAGGGTGAAGTCTTTCCTTCTCTAACCTCCTTGTTTCTCTCCCTTTGTTTAGAAATCCTAATTTCTATTCCTGGGCATTTTTATTCTGTACCCCTTATGAAAATAGATTTTTAAATTCTAACCGAGACAGGATTGCGGAGTTTTGATCCGCGTCGCCCGCTGCAGTGAGGATATTCCTACTACAGCGGTTCCATTATAGTGGAAGCGGTTCGTTGCTACGGCCCTCCGCCTGGGTCCACCTAATTTTTGACTCGGCCTATTAAAAATTATCTGTCGCTTAATTATTAAAATTCGAGGACTTAACTCAGGTTCGTAAAATTAAAATTTTGCCCATGTTTAGATCATCAGGGTTCTACAATGATCGGATGGATCGTTATAAATCATTATTTGACTTATCCCTTTATTTAGAGAATAAAAAAGCTTGAAGCAGACAAGGCAAAGGACAAGGCAATCTGAAAGCAGACACAGACGAGTGTAGCAAAACTAACAATTTTTCTATGAATGTAAGTTATCCAAAGATTATCAAGATGCTATATTTTATTTCTCTAGTCAAGAGGTTATATTAATATTGAGCATGGATCCCACTCACTCGGAAGAGTCATCAAATAGCAAAATTTTCACGCATAGGATGGTACATACTTTTCCAAAGATCAGTCAAGGTACCAGATATTTTTGCTATCTTGGAAAAAGATCATATTTATTTAATGTTGAATATCGATCGAGGACGATATTTATTTAACATCGTATATCAGTGAGGAAAACATTCACCATATTTATCAAACATGTCGAACACCATTAGAGGTTCATTCATCATATTCATCAATCACGTCAAATACCGGTAGAGACTGACGTTCAGCACGGTCATATCGATGGACCATTATGTTGGATATTGGTGGAGGCCCACATTCATCAACGTCCTACCGACGGACCATCATGTTGAATAATGGTGGAGAATGATGTTCATGCATTTATTACATCAAATACCTATGGAGAACAATGATCATATTTATAAGCGTCGAATACTGGTGGATGACGTCGATTAATTTATCAAGTTGAATACCGCTGGAAGACAATATTTATTGCTGAAAAGGCCAAAGGTACCTAAAATCATGTTGAATACTGGTGGAGGCCGACACTCATCAATGTCCTACTAGTTGACCATCACGTCGAATACCGGTGGAGGATAATTTTCATATATTTATCACATCGAATACTAGTGGAGGACGACGTTCATGCATTCATCACGTTGAATACCAGTGGAGGAAGATGATCATATTATCACGTCGTATATTGATGGAGGACGACATTTATTATCATAAAAGCCAAAGGTACCTAAAATTATATTGAATATTGGTGGAGTTCGATGATCATTGCCAAAAAGTCCAACATTATCCTATCGATAGACCATTGGATCGAATACTGATGGAGGACAACAATCTCCATATACACTTATAACATCAAATACCAGTGGAGGACGATGTTCATGCATTTATTCATGTCAAATACTGATGGAGAATGACATTCATGCATTCATTCATGTCGAATATTGATGGAGGGCGACGTTTATATTTATTTCTCATGTTGAATATCGGTAGAAGACATTTATTACTAAAAGACTCATTATTTGGCCTAACAATGCATATACATTTATTTTGTTAAAGAAGTCAAGATAATGGTGGAGAATGATATTTGTCATCCATAAAGGTTATCAGCATTTATTCTCATATAGTATACGCAGAGTGTTCAAAAGAGCACAAGATGTTGATATCCAACAAAATCATCGGATATTATATTATATGAGGATCCAGGTGCATGAGGATAAATGTGGAACACTTTCTTAGCAGCAAACTGGGGCATAATTCTAAATACGAATATCAAACTCTCTGGACATGAGATGAGGATTGAATTTCACCATATTCAAACCACACCCTTGTAAAAAGGCATGTGGGTTATTCCTTTTATTTTTATTTTTCAGTTTTGCATCAAGGGTAATCTCTGAACTTACACTGGGGCGCTATCATTCATTTTGTAAATTCGGGTGATAAGGCACCTAGAGTTGTGAAAATTATGTCTGTGTAAGTTCTTATTTATGAGTGCGAAGTGCATCACATTCATGATTTAAAGGTTGCAAGCCTCTTTTCTATACTCAGTTTATTTTGTCATTCATCTTGAGCTACAAAGATTACCTCGGCAGAAATGCCTTGTCAACTGATTGAGTCTAATTAACAAGCAGCTTGATTCCTATTTTTGGGGATCTATAGGCAAACTCAATGTTGAAAATCTCCGCAATATTTCAAGGATTCCTTAGTCATCGGATTCCCACGTTTTCCAGTCTCTCCATAGTTTGACACTGGAACAAATTTTGAAGTCTTTTAAAATTGTGCATAAATCAAGCACTTTGAACTACATGTGACCTAAATTCTCATGCAAGGTAAGATATGTAGATAACTCGATACCGAGGTCTAGCCATGATCCCTTAAATCATGTTAATTTTTAAGCGATGAATTTGGTGGTTGGATAAAATTAGGTTTGTCAATTTTCTTTGCCCGGGCCTTCTGTTTATCATCCTGGCCAAAGAAAAGGGAAGTTGTTGATACTCAGTTTGGCCCTCACAAATCTTAAATAATTATTCAAGTTTCTTCTATCTCGCGCAGAGTAGAATAATTATTTATAAGAACAAAAAAAATTAAATAAATTTTAGGCGAACTTTGCCATTTCATTTGACAAAATACGCTATAATATATATATATTTTAATAATCTTATTATATAATTTTAAAATATTTTTTATTAATTTTAAAAACTAATTTATCTAAAATATTTGCTTAACTAGGTGTTATTTCATTTTTGTCAAATCGAGTAAGTTATAATAATTAGTCTATTTGAAAAATAATTATTTTATTTGACTATGTTAAATTAAGAAGCTTGCTTAATTAATTAGGATAATAATTTACCTCGATTTTTATTTCAATTAGGTTGATTTGAATTATTTAAGTTAATTTGATTATGATATAAATCTAATTAGGCTATAATTACAACTAACTTGGCTATTTCTTATATAAATCTTAATCTTCTAATAATAGGACCATACTCATTCTTTGTTGAGAAAATTTCAGAAATGGCAACAATTTGAAAGAAAATAGGCGTAAGTAGAAACATTTACTTATTATATAAAATGGCAATATTTTATGTGTCATGTGTTGTATTTATCATTGATAAAACATATCAAAATACAAATATAAAATCTGGTTAGGTGAGTGATTTTAGGGATTATGTTTCACATAAATAATCAATTACCTTTTTTTACTCAACTAATAATTATTGTGTTCCTTAAATAAAAGGATTGTAATAACGGATAGAATTCTTATTTAATATAACAACTTGTAAAAAAAACATAAAAAAGTTACGAAAATATTTTATTTCCTGTTACATAATGGTAAATCAGAATAAAGAAATAATAAATGAATAGTTTGTATCATAAAATACAGATAAAATTCTTATACATGTATTTATATATATCTTTATATGCAAAATTCTAAAAGCTACATAAAGGATTACGTATTTAAATGTATCAAAAAGTACTAAAATGTATTTCTGTTAAAATAAATAGTTTCCATTGATAAATACATAACTATTCAAGCCGAAAACATATATTTGTATTTATATGTATCTGCATATGTAAAATTCTGAAAATGACATAAAGGATTATGTATTTGAATGTATCAAATAGTACTAAGATGTATTTCTGTTAAAATAAATAGTTTCCACTGTCTGTCATTGATGAAGCTTTGAATAATATAAATACAAACTCTAAAAATTAAAAATACATACAGCTGAAAAAACTAAATGTCGAAATACATATAATACACCAACTATAAAAATACACGAATATGATTTTTAAAATCAGAAAATAACTTACCCCAATTAACGGATTTTTCATAAATCTATTTGGGATTCGAAAATATCATAAAAGATTTAATTACGGTTAAAATTTTTTATCTACAATACAAAAAACACATATTTTAAATTTAAAAAAGATCATGAATGGAACTTATCTGATTTGAATGGATTATATAGACAAGAAAGACGGAAAAGAGAGAATTGTGGGTTTGATAATGGAAAAATTGGGTTGATGAAGATGAATGAGGGAGAGAGACAAGATAGAAGGGCGGGGGGGGGGGGGGGGAGGGGTTTGGGCAGTTATTGGAGTATTTTACGGCATTAAATAGGGGCACAGTAAAAATAAATAAATAAAAAGTAAAAAAATAAAATATGACATATTAAATAAAATAAAGCCATAATATGTAATTTTTTAAAACTGTAGCTATTATATGTAAATAGTTTTATGATTGTGTTATGTTATGTAATTTTTCCGTCTTTATTTCCATTTACATTTCAGAGCCAAACCCCCCAAATTAACCCAAAATATTTTGGCCCAAAACCTCCCTAAGCCGGCCTAATTTTACCCTCAACTCCACTTAAGCCCTCACCCCTCTCTTTCACTTACATAACATCAGCCACCTTACGCCCCTTTTTTTGTTGTCAACAACATCGCCGCAGCAATCCTGCAACACCCCAGGAGCTAACCTCTATCCCACATCACCTACCCGTCTGCTTCAATCGATTGTATGAGAGCATGCGAGGCATGAATTTTTGCTTTTCCCTAGTGGACGAAGCTTCTTAGAAACTCCCCCTTCCCCTGGTAATATTTTTTTCTTTTTCCTTTGTTTTCTTGATTTTTTCGTACAACAGCTCAAATCTTATCCTCTAGGAATTCTCTAGAGGCTTATACCATCCCACATCAGTGGAAAACCCATAATTTTTTAGTATTCCATTGCTATATAAACCCTTCTTTCCCTCACTATGCAATTCACCAATTTTTAATCCAAACCTGTTGGATTATTAGAATTCTATTTAAAGGGATTTTGAAAAATCGGACTTAGTCTAAAAATTTTTGTCTGCTTTCGTTTTTCTTTGTGAATTGAAGTTGTCTGGTTAGAGTCAAGCCTCAGCAACTCACTAGCCCTAGATCATTGCTCTCCACGAGGTTGATGGACTCTCCCTCCTTGCATAATCCGTGTATATTTCTTATTAAGTTAGCCACAACAGTGAAAAAAGAAGCAAATATATTTGGGTCAAAGGTCACGACGAACAACAACAGACTAATAGAAATGGGTCCAAAAACCCAAGCCATTGGCAAGGTTTAATGAAGCAGAAATTCGACCCATTTCCTCCCGGACGAACAGATTTGGGAATTGGCTTGAATACTTAGATTTTTGGGCTTGTCATAAAACTAGATTATATATATATATGTATAATATATTGTTTGTTTGTTTTCATTGAATGCTAATACTTTATAATTTAGATGAATTTTCCAAAAGAGGTTTTTTTCCCATATAATTCGGTTGTTTATTTATTTATATGCTCATTTGTCGCAAAGGTTTGAAATTGGAAATACTCTCAAAAATGATTTACTTAGGCAAATCTTAAGTTTTGAGACTAACTTGAAAATTATTTATATTCTTTCATCCTTAGTGATTAGCTTGAAATACACATTTGAGAGATTGGATTAATTTTCATTTAGTTCAAGATCTTAATTCGGATTATAAAGGAAAGTTAGAATAATTTCAGAGTTAGTTGTTCAAGTGACTGAATGACGAATATTCTACTTATTTTTAAATAAGGATTTTCAAAACAACCTGAAGCATTTTCAAAATTTAGTCAAAAGCATTTTCAAAATTTAGTCAAATTATTTTCAAATCGTCGGTTAATCACATTTTTGAATTCAGTAAGGCGCTTAATATCTTTCTTAGAAAATTACTTAAACTCTTACTCAAAACTTTGATTTTAAAATGGAAGTTCTTTTTAAAACATCTTTTAAATCTCTTTCTTAATTTTTTAAAAATTAAGTGACAACTCTATTTTAGAAATAAAATAGTAACAAGTGATGAAAATTTCTTTTAACTTCGGTTCAAAATAACGCATAACTTTAGTAATCGATCAGCTTATTGGTTAATCAACAATATCAATTAAAAGTAGGGGTGGGCAAAAAAACCGAAAACCGAAAAATCGGACCGAACCGAATTAATTCGGTTTTTTGGTTTCGGTTTTTTCGGTTTTTCGGTTCGGTTTCGGTTTTTTTTATTAACTTAATTCGGTTTTCGGTTTTTTTTCGGTTACGGTTCATCGGATTTCGGTTAAACCGAATAACCGAATTTATAATAATTTTTTTTTATAATTAATAATTAAATTAAATAAAAAAATAAAAAACCCTAAAGTAATAACTAGTACTACTCAGTACTCACAGGCCACAGCCCACAGCTACTGCTAGACACCACACCAGTAGACAGAAAATAGAAATCAATCGACAATCAGTTCAGAACTTTAGAGAGAAGCCGTCGGCCGTCGCCATCGCCCGTCGCCCGTCGACCGTCCCCCGTCAGGCCGTCACCCATCTCCCGTCGCCCGTCGCCCGTCGCCCATCGGCACGTAGTCGGTAGTCGGTACTCTCTGGTCTCTGCCTCACCAGTCACCAGCCGTCGGCCATCGCCCATCGGCTGATCGACCCATCCCTCGCCGGCAGCCGCTAGCCCGCTATCTATTTCTATTATCTCTGTAACTGTAACTTATCCACTATTCCACTATTCCACTTATCCTTAATCAAGATTCAACTCATTCAAGAATGTGAATATCAGAAATTAAGAGAGTACAAAGACTACAAACTAAAATAATACGTAGAGAGTAGAGACAGTGCAAATGGAAGTGCTCAGTTTGTTTCCAATGGATTTGACCAGTATTTGTAGTGTGAATACATTGGGTTGTCCAAATCTTCAGCTATCCCATATGAAAAATGAGCACCTCCACGATCCATCATCTTTGGGGCAACAAAGTGGAGTAGTCTATACATACTTAATAGTTAATATTTTGACTCTTTGAATAATCTTTGTCTTTTTGATATATCATTTGTTGTTGTTGGTTGTTGATTTGTTGATTGTTGGTTAATTATTTATGATTGTTCTTATTAATTTTGTATAGATGGATGATGAAAGTAGAGTAAGTGAAGTCGGTTCAACTGACAACTCACTAGATACTCAAACTGAAACTTTGGATACAATTACAAAGAAAAGGAAAGAAATGCAACCAAGATCTGAGGTTTGGGGTCATTTTGATAAGATAGTTGAAAATGGTATTGGTAGAGCAAAGTGCAAGTATTGTAAGAATAATTATGCTGCCCATACAAGTAAAAATGGAACAACGGGTTTGAAACAACATTTGGATAGGTGCAAGGCATATAAAACTATCGTTGAAACTTCTTCTCAAATGAAATTATCTTTTCAAACTCAAGATGCCCCCCTTTGGAAATTTGAACAAGATGTAGTTAGAAGGGCTTTGGTTGAAATGATAATTATCGATGAACTACCATTTAGCTTTGTAGAGAATGAAGGTTTCAAGAAGTTTATGAGCAAAGCCCAACCTCTATTTAGAATTCCTTCCCGTAGAACAATAACTAGGGATTGTTATGAAGTTTATAGTGAATTGAGACAAGATTTGAAGAAGTCTTTTAAAGAAGTCCAACCAAAGATTTGTCTTACCACAGACACATGGACATCATTGCAAAGAATTAATTATATGTGTTTGACTGCTCATTTTATTGATAGAAGTTGGGTGTTGCATAAAAGAATATTAAATTTTTGCCCAATATCTAGTCATAAGGGTGAGCAAATGGCAGAGGCGATTAGTAATTGTTTACTTGACTGGCATTTGGACAAGGTATTCTCTATCACTGTTGACAATGCATCTTCTAATGATGTTACAATTAAAGAATTGTCTAAACAGCTGAATATGTGGGGAACTAATATAATGGAAGGTAAACATCTTCATGTGAGATGTATGGCTCACATACTTAATCTGATTGTGTAAGAAGGTTTGAAAGAAATCGATCCTTCTGTCAAAAGGGTTCGACAAATGGTGAAGTATGTTAAATCATCCCCTGCAAGAACAAGAAACTTTAAGAAATGTTGTGAAGTCCAAAAGGTAGAATGTGATAAAACATTGACGCTAGATGTTCCTACTAGGTGGAATTCCACCTATTTGATGTTGGATACGGCACAAAAGTTTGAGAAGGCCTTTGATAGGTTTGATCTTTTTGATGACCAATTTAATACTTGTCTTTCAACTAATGTGTGTGAAGATGGAAGTGTTGCAGGTCCGCTCGAATGTGATGATTGGGCGAATGTGAGGAATGTGGTTAAGTTTCTTGAAAGATTCTACGAGCTCACTGTAAAGGTTTCAGGTTCACATTATGTTACTTCTAATGTTCATTTTGAGGATATATGTGAGCTTGATGCATATTTGAATGTGTGTTTAGCAAGTGAAGATCTTAATTTGAGTAACATGGCTCAACGGATGAAACAAAAGTTTAAGAAATATTGGGGTTGTCCTGAAAAGATGAACAAAATGATTTTTATTGCTTCTGTGTTGGATCCTCGAAATAAGTTTGTGTATGTTGGCTTTGCACTTGAAGAACTATTTGGGGAGGAAATAGGAAAGAAAGTAAATGAAGGAGTGCGTGATTATATGACTTCTTTGTTTGAAGTGTATATAAAACAATATTCAAAAGGATCTAATCAATCATCTCCATCTAGAACTACTTCATCTCAGCATACATCTGATATATATAGTTCTGGCGCTTCTCTAAGTATGAAAACAAAAGCCTTGAGAACTAAGCTTTTCTTGAAAAAATAAAAAGAAGATTGTGGAAGTGGAGGTGCTAAATCAGAGTTGGATAGATACATTAGTGAAGACCAAGAGCCTGATTCTGATGATTTTGATATATTAGATTGGTGGAGGGTTAATTCTCCCAGGTTTCCTGTTCTTTCAGAGTTAGCTCGTGATGTGTTGGCTATTCCAATTTCAAGTGTGGCTTCAGAATGTGCATTTAGTACTAGTGGTCGTATTCTTGATCCATTTAGAAGTTCATTGACTCCTAAATGTGTGCAATCTCTTGTTTGTGTCCAAGATTGGCTTAGACAAGAGACTAAGCCCATTTGTGTTGAGGAAAGTTTGGAGTATCTTGAGAAACTTGAGCTTGGTAAGATTTTATGTTTTTTAGTTGTTTATTTAGACTTTTAAGTTTTAATGCAATAATAAATTAGTAGTATACTAATTTGTGTTTTATGACATATTTGATTAAATTATCTTTAGAGATGGCAATAAATGGAAGAGAGTCTTACATTGTTGATGTATGATTGCAATATGCAATTTGCTACTAGTGCGGTGCCTACGGCTACTAGTGACCGGTGAGTTGAATTATTGATTACTTTATTTATTTGGTCATTGTCATTTACTCATTTGTCTCATACTCTCTCATCTCATAGTCTCATTGTCATTGATGATATTTTTTTGTAATATTGTTTTTTTATCTTGAAAGTTGAAAGTTATATTCTAATTTTTTATTTTATCTTACCATTTATTAGGTTCAATGATCAACGGTTCAAGTTTAATCATGAAGATTATGTCATTCGGCCATCAAGTGATGTGATGCTTTATGTGATTATGTCAATTGTCATTGAGAATTTGAGAATTGAGATGGCAAGTTACTAAGTTATGCCATTTTGAAGGGTAGGCGGTAGCCGGTACGCACTCGATGTATATAATTTTAATTTTTATTTATAAATTTATAATTGATAATTTGATATTAATAAAAGAAAGTTTCACAATCATAGTAGTTAAACCTTAAAAGTAGATCATTTTGAATTAAAAAGCTTGAAATAATTTATATTTTATTTAAATGCAGCCCATTTTACAATCAGAAAAAAGTCCATCAACCAAGCCCAAAAAAACCGAATAACCGAAATAAATAAACCGAACCGAATTAAAAAAAACCAAACCGAACCGAATTAAAACGGTGCGGTGTTTGGTGTTCATTATTCATAACTGAAAGCCGAAAAAACCGAACCGAAATTTGAAAAAACCGAACCGAAACACCGAACGCCCACCCCTAATTAAAAGAGGTAAAACCAAAATGGTTCATAGTTGAATCTGATTATGTGAAGAAAATGGGCAAAAATTTAACTTTCAAATTCATTATTTTCTATGCCAAATGAGAACACACCTTGGAAAAGACTAAATTTTAAAAAACTCAACCGTCAAAATCTCACAATTTTATTATAAAAGAACAAAGACAACATCTAATTAAGAAAACTATTCAAAGCATCATTACACCATTTATTATAGAAAATACTAGTTAGAAATATGTTTCAAACACAACCACAATATTAACTTAACGAGCACCAACATTATAATGTGTGACAAAAAAGGAAACAAACTGGAAATACTCTCACCAAACAGGCATACAACAATATTACTTGAAAATACTCTCCGGACAAATTAAGCAAGAACACCTCTCTCTCTCACACACACATATATGGTTAAATGTTAATTTTGACTATTCTTAACTGGCAACAATTAACCTTATTTTACACCCCTTTATTTGTCCTCATCTTTATCTTAGGACATATTACATAACGTGTTTTGCTATAGTGTTCTTTATGGAATAATTATTTATTTAATTAAATAAAATCTACTTTTAAATAGATTATGCATTTGTCTTTGTGTTTCTTACTTAAATAGTAGATCATTTACTATATATAGTTTAGCTTATACATGAAAAATTAAATTATCGATTCTTATAACTATAAAGTTCATGTTCACAATCTAAGATAAAAAATGGATAAAGACATCAATATGATTGTAGCACAGAATTATAGATATTTATCTTGATTATGGAAGTGGTTTAGCTCTGAATTTATCACGACCCAAATGGTCGTGATTAACACCCACACTAATCCTCTGGTAGGCGAACCATCGTTTCTCAACTAACCCATCCATTCAAGCATTCATTTCAAAGGAAATACCATTTTCATGAAAATAATTTAGTGAAAGATTTAATTGAAACAACAATAACATTAACTATGCGAAAATTATATATTACATTCCCCAAAGATTCGACAGTCATCATACAAAGGACTCCACTAAACAAGGTCTAAGAACAGTGTAAGATAAAGAAAATATAATTCACTATCGGGGAACAAATAGATAACTGCTAATGAGGATCTGCGATAGCCGGGATAGAAGTCAGCCCATCCACAGATCGGATATCAATTGCCATGCTAGATATGTGGCCGGGATGAACTTCCTGGATCACAGTCTACACTCAAAAAATAAATGCAGGAGTAGCATCAATACAAACACTATGCATTGGTAGGCATCATAGGCCAACCATGAATAATATGAAGTATAGAACAGGACTAAATAAACCACGAAATATTTAATTTAGGCAATAAATGAACCAACTCAAGTTTTTCAAAAAGAATCAATAACACCTAATAGTCATGTTCGCAACATCAAGACTAACATGGTCAATCAACATGGTATATATGTAATCCTAAAAGAAATCAATTAGTAAGTCATCATAAGCTTACAATATAAGCAAAATCACGGATAATACAATGGAATCATCAAGAAACCTTACCTTGGGAAGAAGAAGCTACTCTAGCCTTAAGAAAATCTCCCCTCAGCTCTCAAAGTTTGTGCCTTAGAAAAATAGGGTAAAAATCTCAAAATTCTAACTTAAATAGGCATTCTGCTTCCCTTCATCTGCTGTAGTGGTCACTTTTTCGTTGTAGCGGATCCGCTATGGCGAGCAAAGTCTCACCATGGCAACCCGACGGCCTTCCTCTCTGACTGCTGCAGAGACCTCCTACCGTTGTAGCAATCTTACTGTAGTAGAAATCCTACTGCTACAGTCATCCCCTGCTAAATATTAGCTTGGTAATTTTTCATATTTTCCCATCTCAAAACCCGAGTCTTTCATCCAGATTTTCCAGTACTTATTGATAGTGCACCTAGGCGTCAATTAATGCTACGAATTCATTCGCAGTCTCAGAATTTCCTACAGAGGTCTAGTTCAGTAGGTCACCCACAAACATAACACAACACATGAAAATCCACAGAAACAAACACTATTCAGTTTTTTAAACCATTCCATTTTGAATTTTTATTAGCTCACTTTGCTACAAAAGTTCTATAAGGTGCTAAGGCCTTAACCATTATAACACCCTAAAAATCCCTATAATCAGACTGAGGGCTGAAATAGAGAAAATAGGAAAATCTGTACTAGGTCACAGAACGAGTCGTCCAGTGACTCATCAAGTGACCTTTTGAGTGACCCTTTAAGCGGTGCCAAATTGGAGAAAATGTTATCTTTTGGAAGTCTTGACGGTAGTGTGACGAGTCATCAAGACTTCCAACGAGTCGTGATATGACTAGTTAAGTGTGCAATGGTAGAGAAGGTGTGGAATTCTAGTGTTTAGAAATCGATTGAGGGATGAGTCATCGTGTTCCCTGACGACTCATTAAGTGACTCATTTAGTGAGAAAGATTAGAGAATGGAGAAGGAGTTTTCAATGGAAACGGGCTAGGGGATGACCGTCAAGTCTCCCAATGGGTTGTCCTATCCCTTATTGGGTTTGGTAGTGTGCAATTTCCTATCGAATCATTAAGAGTGTTTTCATAATTTCTAAGTTTCTAACTCCTAAACCACATTGTTTTAAGCTTCCGAAGAGTGTTTTGAGAGGGTTTAACCTAGCCTAAGTCATTCTACTCTCATAATTTCATTGAATTTGAAATTCTTCTCTAAGATCAAGCTAGGATTCCTCATCGATTTCACTCTCAATCCTATTGGGATTTTAAGACCAGCTTAAAAATTAGCAACCTAGGTATATAGGGCCATGAACAAGGAATTTCTTCCACCTTTATGCCCAATTTCTTCTCTAATTCATGAATTCAAGTCTTCAATTAGTGTATTGAAATTTCTAGGGCTTTAATCTAATTTTATGCAAATATCCATACTATGTCTATGGGTCAAATTCTATCATGTTTCAGTTATTGATTTGAGGCTAATGGGAAGATTTTATTCCCAATTTAATTATGTATTTATGATTTCAAGTTTTATTAAAACTATGCCCTATTATGCATGATTATGAAATTAAGCTTATGAGTCCATGATTTCAAGTATGATGAAGTACATTATGTTTTATGATTAAAATGCATGATTTCTTTAACAACTCTTCATGAATTTAGGGATTTTGGAGTATGATGATTTTCTCAAGTATGCATGGCTTTCATGAATATCAAGTTTATGATTATGGCCAACTCACGAGCCTATTTTATGGCTAGTTCACATATCTCAAGCGTGTTATAAATCTCATGATTTCAACTAGCCAATGTACTTCAAGTATGTTTCATGATTATGATATGAGCAATATATATATATATATATATATATATATGTTTTGGGAGTAGTATTTAACATCGAGTAGACCGGGGTTCTAGCGCACCCAGGTCTTAGAACTACGTGCCAACATAGCCATGATGGGGTCCTCCACGAGAGTGTGTCCCATGTCCGTATGGGCCACCCATGAGTGGTATCATGCCTTTTTCATGGTTCTACCCTTGGAAAAGTACGAACACCCTCCCGACTAGGAATTTATAAGTCGGGCTCCATGTGTGTTCACGTGGGGTATGTCGGTTATAAGAATCTCCCGATGTTCCTCATGTTTTCAATTACTCATTTCACGACTTATGATATTATATTTTATAGCATATTTGACTCATTAATCAGTTTATGAGCTTTCACTTACGATTTCAAGCATGACAATTTATTTGATTTCTACATTCCAAAACCTTGGGTCGTTATGTTTAGCTTAGAATAAGTACCTTATGAAAATGTATATTTTAGATATATGGTTTTTAGAATGTTTTCCTTATTCTCATGATCTTTATCAATTTATACTCATGATTCCAAACTAACATTTTACTGCATGTTTTACTCATCTTACATACTCAGTATATTTTAAGTACTGACTGCATACTCTATGCTATATCGTCTCATGATATAGGTTTGGGTGATCCATCCCAGCCTCATCACTAGCTCGCACCTGCTTAGTTCAGCTCCATCCCGCTTTTGGGTGAGTCCTTATTCTCTGGGGACGTTACCAGTTTTATGTTTTTACCATGTCTTTTAGTTTCAGACCTAAAGAGTTAGATAGGGGTGTTGTTCCATCAGTATCAAATGTTCTAGTGGCTTTTTGGACGACATGTATAGATATTTCAATGATATTGGTTGTTATTACTCTTGTGTTGATATGCATCACAAATTTCTACTTATGTCATGTTTATGCTTTATTCCGCTTTATTTTATGCTCTTGAGTTGCTATGATTATGCCATAGGTTAGCTTGGGCCATTTGTGGTTCTAGGTCATGTATCTCGATCTGGGGCACCAGCTCAGCTCGTGACAACCATCATATAACGACTGTAGGGGTCGTTACATCAAATACTTATTAAACCATCATTCATCCACAAATGGTCAAGAAAGAAATAGGGAGGGAAAATACCTGGCTCGATGAGAACCTGAGGATATATGCTATGCAGGTATGATTCAGTCTCTCAAGTGGCCTCTTTCACAGGACGGTTCTTCCACTAGACTTTCATAAATGCGATCTCTTTGGATCTCAGCTTGCAGACCTCCTTATCTAGGATAGCCACAGGTTTCTCTTCATAGGATAGATTCTCATCAAACAACACATAATCCCAATGGAAAATATAGGTGTCATCCCCATGATACTTCTTAAACATAGAGACATGAAACACCAAATTAACTTCGGAAAAACCTGGAGAAAAAGCCAATTGATAGGCCACCTTCCTCACGCATCGAAGAACCTCAAATGGACCAATATATCTCGAACTAAGCGTGCCCTCTTTTTCAAACTACATTACGCCCTTCATGGGTGAAACTTTGAGAAAGACAAAGACCTGATATTCTACCATGAACTCTATGTGTCTAACCTTTCGATCAACATATTGCTTCTGTCTACTCTAAGTTTCCAAGAGCTTCTCTTGAATCACCTTAACCTTTTCTAAGGATTCTTTCAACAGGTCAATACCCCATGGCCTTACCATGAAGGCATCAAACCAGCCAATAGGAGATCTACATCTCCTTCCATACAAAGCCTCAAATTGTGCCATATCAATGCTTGAGTGATAATTATTGTAGTAAGTAAATTCTGCCAATGGTAGGAACTTGTCTCAATGACCCCCAAACTCTATTACACAAGCTCAGAGCATATCCTCCAACACCTAAATTATCCACTCAGACTGACTATTGTTCTGAGGGTGAAACATTATGCTCAAATCCAGTTTAGTATCCAATTCAGCCTGCAAAATTCTCCAAAATTTAGAAGTAAACTGCGTACCTCTATATGAGATGATTGCAACCGAAACCCCGTGCAACCAAACCGCTTCTTAAACATACAGCTTGGCCAGCTTCTCTGCATTATAGGTAATTTGGACTGGCACAAAATGGCAGACTTAGTCAATCTATCAACAGTGACCCGAATTGAGTCAAACTTTCCCAAGATCTTCAGAAAACCAACCATGAAGTTTATTGCTATTCTCTCCCACTTCCTTCAGGAATGAGCATTCTCTGAAGTACCGTCCTAGTTCTCTGGTGCTCATTCCTATTAATAATTTAAACACTGGCCCACATACTCCACAATAACACGCTTCATTCTACCCCACCAATAGTGTTGTCTCAAGTCACAATACATCTTGGTAGCACTAAGATGTATAGAATATCTCAAACTTTGAACCTGTGATAGGATGGTCTTAATCAATTCATCAACCCCGGGAACTTTCATGACCCGAACATAGGCCTAGATCGAGAAACGAGATAAAGAACCTTGAGAGGCTCCAAGCCGACCCATGGTATGGACATGACATCTAAAACTCAACATAATAATGCAAAATTCTAACATAGATAATAGCAGAACTCTAAAAATATGATACATCGAATATTTTAATACAAAACAACGATTGGAAACTGAAAACATACTATGTTTGATAAGCCTCTACATACTGATGAGTTGATGGGACAAGACCCTAACTAACTTACTAGAAACCAAAAATACTAAATATAAGCTGAAAAAGGGTCCTCAAAGGATGAGGATTTACCAACCCTGGCTGAGAGATGCTAACTCTGAGGACCTGGCTAATGGCAGGAACCTGAATATCCGAGCCTGTATTATAAAATGATACAACATAGAGTATGCGGTCAGTACTTGAAATTTACTGACTATGAAAGGTAAGTAAAAAAATGGACAGTTAAAATACATAAGTGTGCATAAGAGTAGGAAAACATGATCATGAAGTAAATATTGTAATGTAAACATAAGGGCTAAAGGTTTTCAAACCATTCATAATTTCAATCATAAATCATAGTCATAAGAGAAACTTTATAAAGCATAACTTGGGCCAAAGTAACATAAATATAACCATGCATAAGTCATGAGGAACAATGGAGGACTCTTCTTAACCAACACAATCATGATAGAGCTTACATGATGCCCCACTATTTCGCCAAGTGGGCAGGACCGTCCCAGGCTAGCCAGGCAAGGGATGTGCAGAACGATGATATCACAAGGATCCAATAATAAATGTATATATCTACGGTGGTACGTAGTTATGAGATCACGGGGTTTACCTAAACACCAGGTCTACTCAGTGCTAGATACTGCTCTAAAAAACATGCACATGAGGGCTC
Source organism: Datura wrightii (assembly GCA_035772735.1). Taxonomy (NCBI): domain Eukaryota; kingdom Viridiplantae; phylum Streptophyta; class Magnoliopsida; order Solanales; family Solanaceae; genus Datura; species Datura wrightii. The sequence continues at coordinate 84,481,422 of JASDFA010000006.1, read as the reverse complement.
GTATAGAAATTATAAAATCATTCATGATATTCATGGCCAAATAGATAATAACATACTTGATCCCACTTGAAATACATGATTAGCCATGAAAAAGGGACCATGAGTTTGCCAAGCGTCATAAATCCATAAATCATAAAAATCATGCATATTTATAAGTATTTATACACTTGATATTCGTAAATCAATGAAGAGTAGTTGAAGAGAAATCATAACATGAATATAAGATAAAAAATCATATATAATAGAATCAACTTGACTTTTCATGAAATTTGTATAATTGGGCATACTTTTCAAAATCTTGAAATCATAATTTAATAATCAAAATGAGTGTACAATCTGCCCATAGACCTTATAATATACTTTAGAACATGAGAAAATTGAACCCATAGGAATATCGTAGAGAATTTAATGAAATTGGATTAAAACCCTAGAAGTTCTTAAAATCATACTTGAAACTTGAAATTCATAGATTCATGAGGGATTTGATAAGGGAAAAGAATTCATAATCATAGGAATACAAATTGAATCATGAGAAAACTGATTTCATGGAAGAATATGAAAGAATTCACCCACAAGAAGCTAAATCCTAAAATTCCAAAAAGTTAGGGTATGAGAAGTAAGAATCATGAATATAACTTGAGGAGGGCGTGAAGGTGGAAGAAACCCTTCACTCATAGCCCTACATACCTGGGTTGATGATTCCTTGACTTTCTGTGAAGACTCCAAGAAGATTTTAAGAGGTTGAAAAAGAACCCTAGCTCTTTTCTTGAGAGAAAATCTAACTATCGATCTTTTGGATAGGGTGAGGATTTAGGCTAGGTTAATCCCTTTAATCCGACCTTATGGAAGCCCAAAATGACGTCATTTAGGAGTTAGAAGCATAGGAGTTTATTAAAATACCCCCAAACTGCCAGAAAAGACTTGGAATTGGCAGTTCCAACGACCAACAGGACGGGTTATTGGTTGCTAGGATGGCCAGTTCTGAGGTTCGTTGTTTGCTTGCTGCTACTTTGCTAAACTACTCATAACTTTTTAGTCTAAACTCCGATTGATGCAAGGTTGTATGCATTGGAAAGAAGACTCCAAAGGCTTCAATTTGAGGTGCTTAATCACCCAAAAGCATTTTTGTAAAATGGGAGCTATGGTCGTTTGAAATTGACCCTTATAAGAACTTATACGAAAACTCAATCGATAAGAAGGCTCTCAACTCAACTTTGTACTAGAAGCTCCTTATGACCTTAATTTGCATCCAATTCACTTCTTATACTTAAGGATTGATATTAAAAACTTGTTTTCATAAATTCATTGGGCTCGGGTCTATTCATATACCTAGAACGGTTCCAAACATAGCCCGAAATTTTCAACAAACTAGCAGAACCAACGACCCCTACAACAGCCCATGGTACCAAACAACGAACCATTGGTCCGTCCATTGGTTTCCCCATTCTTCCTTTGAAATTCTCTGAATATGCAAGAACGATCACCTCCAACGACATGTTGGACCCTACAACGTATCGTACTGAGGTTCATTGTTTGGTTTTGGTACTGGTTTTTGTTGCTTTCTGATGTAAGCCTCGGGTCTGACCTAAGAAACTCTTTGAGGTGTTACAATATCTCCCCCCTTGGGATATTCGTCCTAGAATGTGATTAAGCATACTGAATAATTGGGGAAAGAACTGCAATCCCAAATACTAAACATCTAAAGCTGAAAACTAACAGAGTGACTGACTCCGAATTGATACACATGATTGAAGTGAATTCAGGAAACATGCATACATGCTAAGACATGAATGGAATTATTATTCATGAACTTGACATAAAACCAAATAGAGTTCTGAGGATGAAATTTATACCTCCAGCTAGAACAGAGCTAGTAGGAAAAGATGTGGGTATTTAGTCATGATATCTGTTTCGTCTTCCCACGTAGCTCCCTCAGCAAGCTGATTCATCTAGAAAACTTTCACTGAGGCTACTTCCTTGTTCCTTAACTTACAAACCTGATGATCAGGGAGCTCAACTGGTACCTCCTCAGAGGTAAGGTTGTCCTTCACCCCAATGTCCTCTACCGGAACCACTAAAGACGGATCTCCAATGCATTTCTTCAACAAGGACATATGAAACACCGGATCGCCAAAGCTAACTCCACTAGTAGCTCCAACTCATAGGTCACCTTGACAACACGTCTCACAACCCTATATGACCCAACATACTGGGGACTAAGCTTCCACTTCTTTCCGAACCTCAAAGATCAAGAAATCTCTACTTGCCTCAAAACGAAGCTCAAACATCAAATTACAAATTTGCGCTTCCATAATCCTTCCAAATGATCAAAATCTGGTCAAATACGTATTATACAAAAGAAATTAAAATCATGAACATCCATATTGATATATTTCTATTCTGAGCCCAAAAATTCAACCCAAAGACCCCAAGGGCAAAACTAAAATTTTATTTGAAAATCATGTTACCCACAACGTAAAGAACTCAAATATGAAATTTCATCCAAAACGAAGCTCAAATCGACTTTGGATTCATCAAAATACGATTTATTAACTTTAGACTCACAATCCTCAATTTTCTCCAATAAATTCATGAAAAAAAATAAAAACCAACTGAAGAAATCATAGAAAAATACAAAAATAAGGATTAGATACTTACCCTCTCATTAAATAGAAAAGAATGCCGCAAAAATCACTCAATTTCGAGCTCTAGAACTCCAAATATACCCAAAATACCAAATAATTACAGTTTGTGCAAAAATATACTGTTCAGGTATTTATATAGGGCTACACCAGCAATGCACCAGAACTTTAGTTTTCACTAAAATGGCCATAACTTCATCATACGAACTCAAAATGCGATGATTCATTTTTCTATAATTCCTAAATAACGATAAGGATCTACTTGTTCAATGAAAACCCCATTTGGTGATGAGCACCCAGTCAGACATCGGTTTTTCTCGTTCAAGAATTATATCATCTTTTGCAATAAAAACTTGATCTTGACTTATCGAAATTGCACCAAACTTTTCAAATAACTCCTATAATTCATTCTAAGAATTTTGAAAGTCTCAAAACAATTTTCAATCTCCAATATTAAAAACAAACCTCTGAGTTGTCACATTTTATGCTTAAAATCATGCTAAATAGACAAAACGTTCAAATCCACTTGAAACTCATCCGGAGTTCTCCAGACAAAAATCAAATATGTAATTCAATCATAAAACACATTCTAGACCTGTTGAAATCATCAAATCACCGATATAAGGTCATTTTGATCCAAAGTTGACTGTGGTCAAACTTAGCTTTCTTAACGCTCATAAATTCAATCAAAGGTTCAAATCACTCTCCAACATCTCGGGATCCATGAAAACTACCCAACTAAGTCATAAATCACCATTCAAAATTAACATAGCTATCAGAATCCAAATTTGAGCTCGTTAACCTGAAATGTTGACTTTGGTCAAACCTCTCAAACTTCAAACCTTTCAAAAATTGAAAATCTTATTTGATCTTCGTTGGATCATCTTGGGAATGGTTTCATCTATCTCTGCAAGTCATATTAATAAACTAAAGATACGAAAAGATTCAACCTAGGGAAATGGATCAACAATCACAAATTAACCATGTGGGTTGTTACACTTCCAGGCTTGGCTAATGACTGTGCTTCCTGAACTTCTACTTACCCGGCACCTATGGTAGGGATAAGGAGTTATCCTAAACGTACACATTTTAACAATCATTTCCATCATGGGGGAACATTCATAGGTCTTAGAGTAAGGAAATTATGAGCACGAATCATTAAAGAGATCTAAGCTAAGCACACACCTAACATGGCACAATCTTATGAGTCGGCCATGTTGAGAGACACGAGTTAACATACATAGCGAGTTTATGACATGAGGTCAAGACTTAGTGATTTGCAGAGTAAGAATGAGACCTCTATCTGAATAGGTCACTTAGAATCTTGTGGGTCTATACATAGGATTAGATAGAGCGCAACTTTAACTGAGCACAAGAGAAATCATTTGAATCTACAGAAATTGGCATTCCCTAGCTATTAATGTTGAGACTCCTCTATTAGGACACCTAAAAGCTGACTCCGCTCATAGACTTATCATCTCCCCCTTGGCTTAAAGTCGTTGTCCTAAGGTTCCCAGATCTTTCTTAGGGCCGGGATAAACCACTAACTCGTGACATTCCATTCTCCTCGAAGGCTATCACCATGGCTTCATATATATAACTATTCCACACCCTCCACAAAACAAATCTCATACTACAATGTAAGAAGGGATCTTGTACCTTATATAGTAGTTCTTGGGACTAGCAACATGCACAGTTTGATATGAAAACTTATAACATACCTGTAACTATATCTGAGGTTGGATGCCACCTGCACTAGGTAACCTGCTCTACTGAGATCGGTGACCCGCCGGAGCAGCTGATCTGGTGGTTGGAGCACTGGCTCTACTCTTGCCCTATTGGATGACTATACTCAATCACCTGGTCAGGTCTCATGAGAGATTTCAAACTAACCATTATCAATATGCTCCAGATTTAACTATCCTGCGACCACAACTCAAGCTAATACAATGATCATAAAGATCAAAGCTTTGTTGTAATTATCCTTTCCTAATCTCTACTTCTCTAGGTTCAAGAAGGTAAAGAATTCGGCCAAGTCCTAACATTGAACTCTGTTAAGAAATGTTTAAACATGAAAGAATGCAATACAAACTTTTGCATTGATTTTGAATCATTTTGGTGCAACCCTAGTTTTTTAATCCACCATGGTTCCCACAACCCCTAGTTGTGGAGGTTTTATCCTCTCATGGTTGTAAGATTAGAATTTATTTTTATACCTCGGAAGCTCAAAGATCGGACCGGGGAGTTGAAAGGGGAAAACTATGGAATTGATATTGCAGGAACAGGATGAGTTGTGGGACGACTCGTGAGGAGACCTCACGAGTCGTCAAGTGACACGTGGGCAGGCCTAGAATAAATGAAGAATCAATGTCCCCACGAGGGAGAGAACGACTCGTGGTCAGCCACCACTAGTCTTCATGTCACTCATGGGGTGATGTTAGAATTACATTGGTAGAAGTAACAAGTGTAACTAACGGATGGGACCCCACGAGTCGTGACCAGTCCCAACGAATTGTGAGGTGATTCGTGAGCAACTAGGTTGAAAATTAAGGCAGTGTACATGACGGAAGGTGACTACGAGTCGTGGTCTCGAGGAACGAGTCTTTATGGCCCCCGTTACAAGCCCCAACAGATTAGTTAACCAGTGCACTTGACGGGCGTCTGGACGAGTCGTTGCCCATCCTAACGAGTCGTTAGATCACCCGTTAGGGTCACCTAGCAGTGTTTTCCGGTGAATTCAATAAGGGTCTTTTTGTAATTATTAAGTTCCTAAGACCTATACTACATTGTTTAAGGCTTGTTTTAGTAGGTTTTAAGCAGGGTAAAACCTATTCCAAGCCATTCTTCCCATGCATGCAAGTCTGAAGGTTTGTAGAGGAGGTTCAAGGTAAAATCTAAAGGTTTTCAATTGGAATCTCAGCTGGGCAATTAACGGGTGGTAGAATTCACCATTCCCAGGTATGTAAGGCTATGAGTGGGTGTTTTCTTCCACACCCATTCCCAATCCCTATCAAAATATGATAAATCATCTATAATCAAGTATGGGGTTTTACTCAATTGCATGATTCTTCAATCTCTATATATGGGTGTGATTAGATTGTATTTATATTGATGATTTATGAAGCTTGAGTAGATTCTAAATTATTTCCCTTATAAAATTTGTTTTTCCAAAATTGAATCTAAAATGCCCATGGATAGTGAGTTCATAAAAGAAGTGATTTATGACAAATGTGTCATAATGATGAGGTTGATGATGAAAAACATGTTTCTAAAACTACCCATGATCTATGTTGTTGTCTTCAAAAAAAATTGATCAGATACAAGTATGATAGAGCTTTGGGTGATGCCCACATGTCGATTTAAAGTGATGATTTTCCCGACATAAACTTACCGCATTGTTAAAGTGAAATTTCCCAATTTTTATTATAAATTCTAGCTTGTGGTATGTTGAGTAAATATTCCTATACGTAGCTTACCACATGATTTAGAGTAGATGCTCCCACCTATGATTGAGCTTGTGGTATGTTTCGAAATAAAACTTCTCATATGCATGATTTCATAATTGAGATGTAGGTCATTATTGAGATTTGTCAATAGACAATGTTGAGCTTCATATCCATATGATGTCTAGTCTATGCATGATCATGTTAAGCTTCGTCAATAGATGATGTTGAGCTACGTTATATATGATGTAGAGCATTGCATGTTTTGGGAGAAGAGTCTAGCACCGAGTGGGTTAAGGTTCAATTACCCTATGCCCCAGAAGTACGCGCCAATGTAGGTTGATACTATTAAATTTTTGGGACCTCCCTTGTGAGCGATCCCCAGCCCGATTATCCCTTCGCTTGATATCGATATCATGGTAGCGTCCTTAGCCCTGGCAAGGTTTGGGATGGCTCTGCCCACTTGAGTGTGATAGTCGGGACCACGTAATCACTATCGTGGTATGTCGGTTAAGTGACGAGTCTCCCACTATCAATATCTTTCAGATTTGCATATTCATTTATCATGATGATTACCTTATGCATTCATGTTCTAAAAGTAAGGTTTGAATCATTGTTCAACTTTTGGTATAAATGTTATGTTCAGCTTTGAGTCATGCGAGTCAGTCATGATGTTGTAAAGCTAAGCATGGTCATGTCATGATAAGATTTCGATTTTAGAATGAATGCATGTAGCCCTTCTACTTATACTTGAAAGCTTATAATATGGCATGAATGTTTTAAAAGTTTAACTTTGCTTAAGCTATTTTTACTTACCTTGCATACTCGGTACATTCCATGTACTGACCGCATACTTTCTATGCTACATCATTTCATGGTGCAGGATCTGGTTCTCAGGTTCAGCCCCACTCACAATCGCTTATCAGAGTTAGTACCTGTGTGATTGGTGAGTCCTTATCTTTCGAGGACTAGACTTTCAATTTCTTTTCTGTATTTTAGTTTTCGTATTATTGAGTTAGTTGGAGGTTTTGTCCCATCAACTCTTCTCGACTAGAGGCTTTTCAGACTTATGTATCTATAGCTTCGGATATTATTCTGATGTGTCGTTGTATGAGACTTTCGCTGAGTTTATAATTATGCTTTCTTCATATTTATTAAATGAGTAAGTTGAATTCTTGTGCCATGGGTCGACTTGGGGTCTCTCGGAGTCCCTTGTCCCATGTCTACGATCCGGGTCTACGCTCGGGTTGTGACATTTTTATCCATAGATAAACACATAACTAAATACTTACAACAACAATTGGATGAAAACACGATTGGATTATCAAAGAACAATCCCAAGAACAACGTAGGAAATCAAGAATTGCTCCTCAAAACTTGATAAAAAATTCACAAAAGTAATTCTTCACAGGTCTACTAACTCAATTTTGTCCTTCTCTAACTAAAATAAAATATAAAGGCTCTTTATACAAACATTAGAAATCTTTTTCTAAGATAACAGGGAGTTTTGCATATCTGGTGTCGACTATGACATGACCGGACCTACGACCCGTAGTAAGAATGTACGGGTTGTACCTGCTTTCCGTAAGTTCTTGGCTACTATAGATTTAGCTAAGTGTTGGCAGGCTGGTACGACTCGTACCTTTATCCTATGAGTCGTACAATGCTTCCGTGGTTTTTCCCTGAGTACTCTGACATCTTTTGGAATTCTTCACGAGTGTTGTGGTATGACAAATACCTTCTTGCTATGACTCGTACTGTCTGTAGTGTCTGAAGTTTTTCTAAGTACTGAAGAATCTTCTGAAGTTCCATGGCTCCTGTTATGGTTCGTACATTGATGCCCGATTTGCGAGTCTATCTATACTAAGAGTCTGCCTTTGTGCAATTTCCTCCGAAAATTTCCACGACTCTAGTTACGGCTCGTACCATCTTGGTAAGGCTCGTACTGAGAGTTGTATTTTGCATTCTTCTCACTTCAGCCTTCTGACTTTCATCACAGTTCTCAGTACGGCTCGTACAATCAAGGTACGACTCGTACTGAGATAGGTACTTTGTCTAATTTTCTATATTTTAAGGCTTCTTTTGCACATCTTTGCTCCAACACTTATTTTCCGTGAAATCAAAGTAAAAGTGCCTCATATCCATATAAACATACCTAAGCCATGCTATTTTCTCAGTTTTTGGCGTCAAAAGTGCTATAAACTCACAACACATCAACACCCTCAACTTAAGACTTTTGCATGTCCTCAGGCAAAGAAAAATAAAAACTAAACACGACACTTAACTGGAAAATAAACCTAGGATACTACAGCAAACATCAAACAAAATTTGCACTATTAACTCAAAAAGCTTTTGACCCTTTTCCCGTGAATCAAACCAGCATATGCACTACGAGCAACCACAAAACATGATAAACAGGGATCAAGATATGTCATCTAGCTATTAACAGGTAATCAAGTCATCACCGATGCTTTTACACAGACCACTGGTAGAGTTAAAATGAAACCATGTACCCTCATAGAAAATGAAGTCCCCCACTCAGAGATATAGTAAAATGTATAACATTGGACTGAACAAGCGAGACTCTCACTCTCACAAAGAAGTTCCAAATACTGCATATCGAATACTATTGGCTTGTTGTTATTTTCTCTACTTTGGTTTATTAGATGATTAGGATAGGATAACTATAGGACTTGCTTTGACTTGTAATGTAGGGTTTTGGGCTGGGTATGGTTATATGGAATCTTTTGAGTGACTAAACCCCTCCTTGGCAGTACATACATATGACTCTATCTTTTTTTTTATAACTTTTTTCACCCTTTTTGCTTCTTACATTTTTTTACTCCCTTTTCACCCTTTTTTATATACTTGTATGAGTATGGTGTGTTTCTTTAAACTTTTATGTATCTTTCTCTTTTTGTATTTTCTTTTTCACTTTTTCTTTCTTTTTACTTTTTTCTTTTGTCACACCACCCTCATTTTTCACCTTTTTTCTTTTCTCTTCCTTTTTCACCTTTCCAATATTTATTCACCCCTACTCTAGCCACCCTTATCTTAGGCATTTCGCTTGTGTTGATGTTCAAAAAGTCCAAGGAGGGACTAGGGCCAAAACAGGTTCATTATAAAAAATTGGGCACGACTAATTGGTTAATCAAAGAAAAATGATCTATTTAAGGCTTAAAAAATTTGGATCAAGGGAATCGTATGATTTCGGTAGGGTTATTTAGGCTAAAAATGGGCTAAAAAAGAACAACCTATGATCCTTTCCCAACAAACCATCCTTAAACCTATGCAAAGACCAACCAGGCAAGTTCTAGATCCTCTTCAAAGTATTGAACTATGTATCAGATCTCACTCACTCATGGTACATGATTCGTATTTACTCTACCTATCCAATTTATTCATTTCATAACAAAAACTACACATGCTAATATACTAAATGACATAAAAAGATCCACATAAATTATGCATGCAATCACAAGTACACAACTAATCATCAAAAAGTTTTTTTAGATAGGTCAATGTTTCCAAATATCAAAACTAGTGCAATTTATTGGCTGAGTACTCCTAAGCTACTTTCTAATTAAAAAAATCACAAAAATAAAATCCTAAACATGCCAGTTCTACTAAATGGCATTCTTGAGGAAAAAGAAATACGACAAGAAAAATCCTCGGATGAATCAAGAAACCCCAAAAAATACAAGTACACCCCCTCCCCTTTTTAAAAAGTGTGCTTCATCCCTAAAGCATAGAATGTAAGCATAGAGGGAAAGGAGCATACCTGCAGCGCACTAAGTGCTCTTGTAATCCTGCGGAGGAGGTGCCTCCACTACAATCGTAGCGCTGGCGGTGACCGACACACTCACTGGTGGGTCAATAGGGGGAGTGGCTACCCCCTCAGTAGTCTCTACCATCTCTATGAAATTTCAAAATTGTTGGAGATGAATGTGGTTCGCCCAAAGAGTCCCTGCCACTAGCAAGCTCTTACTGGGCTATGGTTGGAGCTACCTGCACCTCTACCTCATTCCTGCAGCTCTGACAATTGTCGTCATGAGTCTGTAGGCTCTCTACTTGTGCCCGCTTGCATTCTCTTTTCTCTCTCTTTTTCTTCTTTTTTGGGGTCTCATCTCCAACATCCTCGGAGACCCTCTTTTTCCCTTTTTCTTTCCTTGCTACTATGGGCTCCCAGTAGGCCACCAGATCAAGCTCCTCATTTGTGTCAGCATCAAGGTTAAGAAGAATGGGGGCTGGTATAACTGCCGGCTGCCGTGATGACAACTCGACCACTTGGCTTCAAAATGCCCCCAACTCCTCACGGAGGCTGCTCATCTCAGTCTGGTCGGCCATGAGTGTGTTGAACCTACTTTCAAATTTGTATAATTTGGCATGCAGAGCCTTTGCAGCTGTCTCAATCTCAAGCCTTCACCCAGGTGTTAAAATTCTCCATCATTTATTGGATCTTCCTTTCGGCCATGGCCAGTCTCTTGGCCATCTTCTAGATAAATTCCTCGGGCACTAAGATGTACCTGGTTGTGGTCTGACTTGGGAGGCTAGTATATGGTGCAGCAGAACTGCTGGGAGCTGCATCTGAATAATCGACATTTGTATCTGGTGTCTCACCCTACTCCTATGAGGTGGGGGTATTCACCTGTACGCCCTCAACTGGCCGAGTCAGTGGAATTGTGGTGGAATGTTGAGCCCGACTTATCAGGTTAATTTCATGTCGGATCAGCCAATGTCAGCTATCCGCTATCCTTCAATCAAGAGCTCCTCACCCCAACGCACTGTGATTCCTACCTCCATGCATAATCTGACGACGATACTCGGGAATGGGATACTAGTGCTCAATCCCATAGCCCGATCTCACATCTCCTCTGTGATGACCATCAGAATGTTAATGGGGTATCTAGACATGATACAGGCAACCAAAGCCGCTCTATCCGCACAATGAGTATTGTCATTAATCGTCGGTGCCAACATGTGGTGCACTAACACCCAGCAGGACTTTGCTATAAAATTTAATGAATTCTTCGTAACTTGCTTTTCTCTAGTGATCCACTCTGCCTCTTCTTTGTCCTCAACAATAACGCCGAACAACCACTGTATTTGCCTCCTCTCATCAAAGTCTAGTTGCTTGATTTGTTTCAATGCCTCCACCCGATATTCATATTCTGGCGTAGCATGTGGAGGTGTGAATTGGGGCCCATATAATATACGAGCAATAGTTCTCTCGATATGTCGTCCTCTCGGCCTCTAACCAGGACGCTCTCCAACTTGGGCCGATCTTTCAATTTTTGCCCCTCTTTAGCCTTCTGCTCCATGGTTTTCAAATAGTTGACATAGAATTCCCGGACAATTTTTGGAGTGTACTAGTCCGGGGCCCTATCCATCCACTCGAAGCCATAGAAGCTAAATATCTTCTTCATCTCCTCCACCTCGTTCAATGAATTTGTGAGGATCCGCGGTTCTTGTTGAATGCTCCGCCTAGGTTTGTTTTTGGCAGTAAGAGTAATGCCCTATTCATATATCTCCTAGGCTTCTAGCACTCTCCACCAAATAGTGCAGTTCTCCTTAGCCGGAGTCTACTCCTGCTTTGCATTTGGTGCCTCCTCCTCTAATCCAGCACCACCGCTTACATCTCCATTAGAGCTACTTTCCTACTCCTGAGCTCTTTCCTCAGACTGGGGAGCACCGGCAGATATGGCATTAGCCACCACGACTTGGGCTTTGGCCTTCGCCCCAGTGGTTCGGGTCCCATCAATGTATGATGTGTCAACCCTATACTCCTCTAGTGAACCACTAGGGGAGTTTCCCACTTGATTGGATTTGGAGGTTTCATTAAGTAATGTCCTTTGTGCAGTTGCCTTTGATGCTTTGCGCTTTATTATCATTGTATCTATGGAGAAAAAGGGTTAGAATTCCATATCTGAGAAAAAGAAAGCAAGAAAAAATTCCTCTATAGTTTATCACCGGTCAACAGCACGGGTCGTACCTTGAAGGTACGATTCGTACTAAGACCCGTAATATCTCAGGTCAGTGCTATGCCTCTAAGGTATGACTCGTACCATGAAGGTACGATCCGTACCACAAGTTGTATGAGGATGCCCCTTCAAAATATTTTTTTTGTATTTTTCCACGACTCATAGTACGGCTCGTAAGTCGATTCCATGAGTCGTAGGAAGGATCGTACTATCACTTGTGGACTTGATCCTTTCCAGATCTTGGTACAACCCGTAGTAATAAACCATGCGCCATACTAGGATTCGTACCTTGTGATTATTTTCAAATTTGGCTTGTGACAGTCCCAACAAGTGATCCTACTAGGCAGACTATGAAAATACGAGTCGTAGAAAGGATCGTGAAGCCTGTCCCTGCCTCAATTGTGTTTCAGATTGCGAGGGGTTTTATTTTAAAATTTCAGCACTCATAATTCCCCAAGTCTAGGCATGTATTTAACTACGACAAGACTGCCTCATGCATGCCATAGTGGCATTGTTGCGGCTGCGTCGCGTGGCCAGTAGCGCTAGGATGAAGGCGCCTTGCACCTGGAAGTATGCGCAAGCTGCTGCCATGCCGCACGGCTATGTGCCATCCTAATGCCAAACTTCAACTTTTGCATCATTTACTCCAACTTTTTCATCTTCATTCCATAAGCCTCAAAAACATTCAAATATATTCTTTTAGCCCTGAAAACATCTAATCACATGTGTTAGCTATTTTTACAAATATACAACATAAATACATGCAAACACACATAAATTATTCTCAAAACATAGTAAAGTACAAGCAAAATATGTCTATGAAGTGTGTGAGTACGCCCTTCATCAACACCCCACACTTAAACTATTTTTCTTCCTCAAACAATCTACTACTTCCCTTCTAACAATTAATCAAAAAATTTATCCTACGAATAGGTCTATGTACACTTAGGATCATGAGACAAATCAATGAAGCTCAAATCACTCACTCGCATACATATAAGTTCAACATTAAGATGTCAAAGTTTGAAATCACTTAGCTTTTGAAAAAGAACTCATCAAGACATATTTTGGGCCAACATGAATCACATGTACTTTAGCAATCAAGATAAACCAAAGTCTTATGATTGTGCCCCTCATAATTTGGAGAGATGCCCTTTTCTCACACAAGATATAAGCCAATATAAACTTAGGCATAAATAAAACAATTTCCACTCAATCTCCCAAAGAACTCAACATACATGAAAAAGACGACCCATAGGCTTGCCCTTAATGTAATACTCCGCTAATATAGAATTTTGAATCAAGGATCAATTAGGACTTAAATTTGGTTATAATGTTGGCTAAGTGATGGGTAGGAACTATTTGGCCAAGATAGTGACTAATCTCCCTAAGAACTTTAATACTTCACAACACTTTGATTTTTAAGCAAATTCTTCAATTTCCAAATTTTCTCCTTATACCTCCTTTTATTTTTTAATTTTTTAAACTTAGTGATGTTGCCCGCAAGTGTACGGGTTGTACAAGTAATATAGTGGCCCTTTTTAAGAGCTGGGATGTCGAACCCACAGGGACTGGACCAATTCAGCTAACTATCTAGTTCAAGTGTGATATAAACTTCAGCAAGTGTTTATTATAGAAGTTTTCGATAAGGTCTAAATAAATCTAATTGTGGTCAACGAATTATTCTGAATTCACTCAAGGAGCAACATAGAGTTAAAACCAGATAATCATGCGCTGTTACGATTTACAATGGTTTAAGTATGAAACTATTAATTATCGTCTCACATAATTAGAATTGCATGTTCATGGCCTTTCGAGCCTCTAAACACGACAAACTAGCCTCACTGCAACATTGTGAGCGAGGATGCTAATTCTAGTTCGTGGGCAATTAATTACGTGGATGTGGTTTACATGGAAATGATTTGGGACTCTCGTACACCTAATCATTTGACTCAGCTTAGCTTCACAACTACTTCTTCGAGTGGTGATGTGATAATTCTAAGTTGGTGCCTAGATCATCCCGTTTTATCAACCAAAGAAGGTGTTAGGTATATTTCTATCCTAACACAAATTATATCTTGAGATACAATCATGCTCCTTACATTCTCATGTTCTGACCTAGGTAAATGCTTTCTCAAGCAAATGCCTAAGTTAACGTGTAGGTTTTCATGGTGATCAATCATAAAAACAACCAATAATTCAGAATGTAAGACAAAACAACAATCAATAACTTAATTCCAACACAAATTTGTAAAAGCACAGTCATAACTCTTGGCTTCAACCCTAGAGGAAGGGTTCTAGCCATTCATGTATGTAAAATTACATGAAAACATTAATAAACTAACATACTTACAAGAATTGGTAGAAGAGAAGGGAATTTGACAAACCCTAGATGAGTTCTCCCACTTCTCCCTTCACTCCTAGGTGGTTCTCCAGAATAAAATCATTACCCCATGATTTTAGGAGCTAAGGGACCTATTTATAGTAAATGAGAATTTTGCAAAATTTAGCCTGTCGTGGAATGGGTCCGTGTCACGGAGTGTATCACGGAGCACTGCCTCCGTGACACGGAGGTAACGCGGAAGCACACTGGAAATAGCCTCAGGATGCCAAGATGCCGAGGGTGGCCGCGCTGGCCGGTGTGACACGCTGCTTATGTAGCGCGATGGCATGCTCTGGCGCGCGGCGTGGCACGGCGCTGGCGCGCAGCTCACTTTCCTGCATGCTGCCTTCTCTCATGCACCTAGCATGGGTGTGGCACGGCGCTGGGCGCGGCACACGCACAGCATGGCACGCTGCCTAGCGCGGCCAGCCTTGCCAAGGCATGCTTCTTGCCGACTTTCACAAATTGCTCCCGACTCCATTCCTCTACTTCACTAACTTATAAATTAGTTCTTCAAATTCATGTAAACCTACAAAACAAGAACTAATCATGTTGGTTAGTACATATATTCACATTTATATAAAATCACATGAAAATGTATAAACTTAATTAGCTAAACAAGACTAAATTAAGTTATAAGGCATCACTCGGGCATGCTATTTTGCCCGAGATCACTTAGGTGACTAGTGGGGATTTTTCTTTTCATCATTAAACTTATGTTGAGAGCTTATGCAAAGGTGATTCATACGAAAGCATGCAACTTTGTAAATATGTTGAGATACCTAGGCCATAGAGTTCGATTCGGTGTGATTGAGGCTTAATGTTTGAATTCTTGTAATTAGCTGATTGAAGAGTCTGTGAATATGTCTTGAGTTGAGCATGTACAAAGAGTGTGTGGTGAGGTTTCGTATCGTCCATGCTATTGTGAAGTGTCTAGAACTTGCCTGGTGTGTGTACAAAACGAAATGAAGGATGTGTATTGTAGGAAAGGATGTAGGCATTTCTTTGCTTTAACCGAAAGTTTTTTTTTCATTATCGTACCTACCTTGAATGTACATCCTAGTTAGCCCATTGAGCCTTTAGCCTATATTTTTTTTCTTTTGTCAAAAAAGTGTAAACCGAGCTTAACCCCTTCTTTTCATTATCCATGAATTTGATACAAAACACAACTCTTAAGCGCTCAAGAAAAAAATAATTTTCCCACAGTGTCAAGAAGTGAGAATTGTGAATAGAAAAGAAAAAGCAGAGTGATGAAAGGAAAGAAAAGGTCAAAGGTGCACTCGCTATAAAGTAAATATAATGAAGACGTATAACTAATCTTTGTTATTAAGCCGAGTGTGCTTAAAGATATGGGAACAAAAATAAAGATAGACTTCAACAATGGGAGGATGAAGGAAGAAACAATGCCCATAAGGTTGATGGGATGTATTGAAAAAGCGCTTAAGGAGGCTAGTTATTATTATTGGTTAGCCCAGTATTTGCTAGTTCCGTAGCTTACACTACAACCCGTTAAGTCCTACGTGATCTTACATCACGCGTCCTTATATTAGTGGAGTAATACACTAAAGGCAAGCCTATGGTTCATGACATGATGCATCTGAATTCTTTTGGGAGAGAGAGCGAAATCTTGTTTATATGCCCCTACATGTAATGTCTTTAAGTTCATGTGATTAAAAAGGGGAAAATTCTCTTGTGTTGTGAGGGCACATGCTCGATGAGCGATTGAATTTCGTGTCGGATATCTTGATCAGCTGATTTGCATGAGTTTGCCGATATCGAGAGTCGATTCTTGAGTCTAGGAGGTCTTAATGTGCTGAAGGTCATTGTATTGATAAGACTATGCATGTTTTCTTGATGATTTGCTATATTAGATAATCGATATAACCGTAGCTTGAATTGTCGAGCCAAAGTAGCTAGGATTGGGTGTCAATTGCATGAGGTGTAAGATTATTGTTCGGGGACGAACAAGGATTTAAGTGTGGGGTAAGTGATCTTGGGCAGATTTATATGCCCAAGTGATACTCAAATGTGTCATTTTGTGTTATTTATCTATCGATGTTTGTACATTCTCATGTAAATTGTAATAAAATGTGAATTTATACTAACCAACATGTTTAGCGTGGTGTTGCAGGAAAAAATATATTTTCTTTACGAAGCTAAGATGCATGTTGGGCGAAATCGGGATTGGACTCGGAAGCTAGCAAGGAAAAAAGCACAAGGAAAGCATGAATTAAAGGGGCTCCGCGATGGAGCTGTGTCACACTGCCATCGCGGATGCATTCTACCTGGATGCTGAAATTATGTCAAATTCCAGTGAAGGTGCGCATTGGGGCCGTGGCACGTTGGCCTAGCCCCGCGTCGCACGCCATGCCACGTTGGGTTTTAATTCTTGGACGACCGGATTCCAGTGAGGGTCCGCGTTGGTGGCGTGTCACGGAGGCAGTGCTCCGCGATGCACTCCGTGACACGTTGCTTGTTATTTCGGGAAAAAATTCCCACTAGTATAAATAGAACACTTAGGTTCATTTTTAATTATTCTGATTTGGTGGAGCAAGAACGTGGGTTACAGGCAGTTGAGGGGACGAAAATCTCAGGGTTTTTCTCTATCTCCTTCTTCTTTATTTCAATTTCTTGTATGATTAACACTCATTTAACGATGTTTAATCCACAAATGAGTGGCTAAATTCCCTTCTTGCTGAGGTTAAGAACATTCGTATTGAAATTTAATTATTGATAAATTGGTTTTTCATCTTTTCTTCCATGGTTGTTCTATTGATTCTTGTTCTTACTGCATTAATGTTTGGCCAATGTTAATGTATATCTAAAAAGTCCGGTTTCGCTCGAGAGAGCAAGAAATTGGAAAGTTGTGAATTGATAGGATATGATCTTTTCTTAGTTTGGGAAAATTGAGAACTGATTTACCTTTAGGATAGAGATATACCTGAAAGTCGTATTAGTCAATTAAGGAATCGCTTTTGTATGGCTAGAACATGAATTTCTTTTTATCACAGAGATGTTGGTGGAAGGTTCATGATTCTTAAGTTGGGTTAAATACGAGAGTTTTAATCCATAGGCAATAATCTTGTCTAGCAACCGGAGGAAAGATTAATCAAATTGTATCGATAATTTATTTTTCTACTTGTTCATTTTAGCCTCAGCATGCTCATTACTATAGTTCAGACTCAATTTGTACATTTGTTTTAGATTAGTATAAATTAGGAAACAAACTCCCAAAATCTTCTTGAAACGGTTGTCTGCATTATTAGAGTTAGAGTTTATTAACACTTGATTCGATTACTACCTTGGTCCAGTCCCTGTGGGATCGATACTTGGCTACTCTAGCCATTTTACTACTTTTTCGACCACGTGCACTTGCATGTAGGTATTCCAAACCACTGAATAGCCATCATGTCTACTTCTGCATCCCATGTGTCCCCCTCTACTAGCTGGTTCCTCCACAAGACTTTTTCCGAAGTGAATTCCTTGTTTCTCAGCTTACAAACCAGACGGTCTAGGATCTGAATTGGGACTTCTTCATAAGAGAGACTATCCTCACTCCCACATTTTATAGTGGCACAACTGAGCTCGGATCACTGATGCACTTCTTCAATAGTGACACATGGAAGACTGGGTGCACAGTTGTTAACTCCGAAGGTAATTATAGCTCATACGCCACATTGCCAATTCGCCTCAGAATCCTGTAGGATCCTACATACCTCAGACTGAGTTTTCCTTTCTTTCCAAACCTCAACACCCTTTCATGGGTGAAATTCTCAAATAAACCCAATCATCTACAACAAATTCTAACTCTCTCCTCCTCACATCAGCAAAAGATTTTGGTCGGCTATGAACTGTTTTCAAACTTTCTCTAATAAGTTGCACTTTCGCATAAATTCATGAATTGATTATGGTCCTATCAAAGTGGCTTCACCAACCTCATACCACCTTTTAGGAGACCTACACCTTCTACCATATAATGCCTCATATGGGGCCATCTGAATACTGGATTGGTAGTTGTTGTTGTATGAAAACTCGATGAGAGATAGGTGATCATCCCAATTGCCCTTGAATTCATTCACACAAGATCTTGGCATATCTTCTAAGGTCTAAATAGTCCGCTCCGCTTGTCCATCTTTCTGAGGGTGAAAAGTTATGCTAAGTTTGACTTTAGTACGAAGTCTTTTCTAAACTGACTTACAAAAATGCGAGGTGAACTAGGTACCTCTATCTGAAATGATGGATAAGCGAACTCTGTGCAGTCTGACCAACTCTTGGATGTACAGTTTAGCATAATCCTCAGATGAGTCTGTAGTTTTAACTGGGAGGAAATATGCTGACTTGGTCATTCGATCTACTATCACCCCAAATTGAGTCATGCTGTCGATGAGTACGAGGTAGACCTGTAATGAAGTCCATATTCACTTCTTCCCACTTCCACATAGGTATGCTGATATCTTGAGTCATACCCCTAGGTCTCTGATTTTCAACTTTAACCTGCTGGCAGTTTTGACACTTAGCCACAAATTCTACAATATCCCTTTTCATGTCGTTCTAGCAGTAGATTCCCATAGGTCACGGTACATCTTAGTGGCACCTGGGTGGATAGAATATCTGGAACTATATGCTTCTGCCAGTATTCACTGTCTCAAGTCATTAACATCCAGAACACATAGTCTGCCCTGGTAACGAAGCACACCATCTCTCCCTTTGGAGAAAGCCTCCATTTCTTTTCTTAGAATTACTTCTTTCAGCTTAAGCAGTATGGGATATTCATCCTACTTTAACTTAACCTCAACCACTAATGAGGATTCTGACCCACTCTACAATACTACTCTGCCCTCAGCTGAATCTACAAAATGCACTCCCAACCGAGCTAACCAGTGAATATCTTTTGCTATCTCTTTTCCTCCCTCTTCAACATGAGCAACACTCCCCATGGATATCCTGTGCAAGGCATCCGCCACCACATTTGCCTTGCCCGAGTGGTACAGCACACTCATGTCGTAATCCTTCAATAACTCCAACCACCTTCTCTGATGAAGGTTCAAATCCTTCTGATTGAACACGTACTGAAGGCTCTTGTGGTCGGTGAAAGCATCCACGTGAACCCCATTCAAAGCAAACACCACTACTGCTAATTCTAGATCATGATTCAGATAAATCTTCTCATGAACCTTGAACTGTCTAGAGTCATAAGCTATCACCTTACCCCGTTGCATCGGAATGCAACCGAGGCCAACTCTGGAAGTATCACAATAGACTACGAACCCATCTGTTCCTTCTGGTAAGGTGAAAACTGGAGCTCTAGTTAGTCGAATCTTCAACTCTTGGAGAGTCTTCAACTCTTCTCACATGCATCTGACCACTGAACTTTTACCTTTTTCTAAGTTAGTTTAGTCAGAGGAGAGGCTATAGAAGAAGATCCTTCTACATACCGTCGCTAATAACCGGCTAGACCTAGGAAGCTCTTGATATCTGTTGGGAATGTTGGTCTTTTCCAGTCTTTAACCGCTGTTGTATTTTGAGGATCTACTTTAATACCCTCACATGAGACCACATGATCGAGGAAAGCCACAAACTTCATCCAACATTCACATTTGCTGAATTTAGCAAACAATTGGTGGTCTTTGAGAGTCCTCAACATTTTCCTCATATGGTTATCATGCTCCTCCTCATTCCTGCAGTATACCTGGATGTAGTTTATGTACAAGATGACAAACATGTCCAGGTACAGGTTGAATACCCTGCTCATCAGGTCCATGAAAGTTGCAGGTGCATTGGTTAGTCCAAAGGACATAACCACAAACTCATAGTGACCATACCGAATCCTAAAAGCTGTTTTCGGAATTTCACATTCCCTGACTCTAAGCTGATGGTACCCCGACCTGAGATCTACCTTAGAAAAACAACTAGCTCCCTGAAGCTGATTGAACAAGTCATCAATCTTGGGTAGGGGATACCTGTACTTAATTATAACTTTGTTCAGTTGACGGTAGTCAATACACATTCTAAGAGTACTGTCTTTTTTCCACACGAACAACACTGGAGCACCCTATGGAGAGATGTTGGGCCTGATGAAACCCTTATGTAGAAGGTCTTTTAGAAGTTTCTTCAACTCCTTAAGCTCAGCTGGAGCCATTCTGTAAGGAGGAATAGAGATGGCCTGAGTTTCTGGAAGACGGTCTATGCCGAGCTCTACTTCCCACTCAGAAGGGACTCCGGGAAGATCTTCGGGAAACATGTCAGGGAATTCGCTGACCACTGGAACTGACTGAATAATTAGGGTATCAAAGTTAGAATCTTTGACCCGAACTAGGTGATAGATGCACCCTTTTGAAATGAGTTTCCTTTACTTAAGGTAGGAAATAAACAGACCCTTAGGCGCTGAAACACTACCCATCCACTCTAAGACTAGCTCATTTGGAATCTGAAACCTGACGACTCTAGTTCAGCAGTCGACTGAGTCATAACCATAATATGACCAATCTATGCCAAGAATAAGGTCAAAATCGACCATTTCTAGCTCTACTAAATCAACTGGAATAACTTTATTTAACACTAAGACTGGGTAGTTTCTATATACCCATCTGTCTCTATCTGACTCACCAACTGGGGTAGAGACTGAGAATGGTTCTGAGAGGACTTCTGGACTAATTTCAAACTTAACATCTACATAGGGATTCACAAATGATAGTGTGTCCCCTGGATCTAGTAGGGCATACACAACTAGATGAAAAAGACATAACATACTTGTGACCATACCAGGTGAACTCTCTTGATCCTGACAAGAGGACAAAGTATAAAAACAGTTTTGGCGCTAGCCGCCATCCGTACCTGAAGTGTTACCTTGCTGAGCTGGATGACCTGCTGGGGCTACTGAAATGGTTGACTGAGTTTTCCCCTGTCCTACGGATGAACACTCCTTTAACCTATGACCTAACTGTCCTCATCCAAATAAAAATTCTTTGCCCATGCGACATTCACCTAGATGGTTCTTTCCACACTTAGGACAAGCTGGGTAATGGTTGCTGGCACTATAACTCAAGGACTGAGAGCCAGATGCTCCACCCTACTGATCCTTTTGGGACTGAAAAAAAGGTGTGCTGGCTGATGTGGGTGCTGGAGTTCTCTGTTGTTACTACTGTGGGTGACTACTGCTACCAAACCTCTAGTGTCCATAATCTGACTGATCTATTCTAGCCCGTTTGTTCTCTTGCTCAATATCCTTCAACTTCTCTACCTCAATCTGCTGGGCATGAATCATGAGGCTGGAGGGGTCAATGTCCTTGATGAGTATTGCGGTTTTGCACTCCTTAAGTACCAAGTCTGACACTGCAATGATGAATTTGAGCATGTGAGCCCTTGACTTGGCTACCATCTCTAGAGAATACCTCGACAACTGAGTGAACTCCAACACATAATCCTCCACGATTCTATTACCCTATCTCAAATTCATGAAATCCGTGACCTTAGCCTCCCTCAATTCCCGAGGAAAGAATTTGTCTACAAATGTTGTATCAAACTCATCCCACTCTACTTATCCTACTTCTGCTAGCCTCCCTTCCTTCCACTGATTGTAGCAAATCTGAGCCACCCCTTTCAACTGGTAGGAAACTAGATTGGCACTCTCCACGGAACTAACACCCATAATCCGGGTAATCTCCGCACCTCATCTACAAACTTCTGCGGGTCCTCTCGCACCTTAGATCCATGAAAAGATGGAGGGTTCATTTGGGTGAAGTCCCAAACCCTAGCAGCTACTGCAGAAACGTCTGCATTCACTTGAACCACCTGGTGGTTCACTTGGTTGGTCACTGTCTATGCTAATAGCTGGATCGCCCATTGAAATTCTTCCGAGGACACTTGATCATCCTAAGTGGCTGCTGGAGATGGTGGGGCAGGTTGGTTAGCATTGCCAGCCCTCCTTCCATTTCCTTATTTCAGAGGCATATTTTTTCACTGAAATGAATATAGCACAAGTTAGGAGGACATTTTGGTATTTAACTTCAACACACGATAAGGAGTATAAACAAAAGGGAGTTTTCCTAATAACTTCTTGTAGCCTCCCCATCATAAGTGTGGCTTGCTTCACACCCATGAAAAGGACTCTACTTGATGCGGCTTTCAGACATCCTAAGATACTCTAAACCTAGTGTTCTGATACCAAATATGTCACGACCCGAGTCTATACCCTAGATGAGACATGGAACTTGGTGCTACAAGTGACCCTAAGCTAACCCATTTTCTAACATTGCACTGGTAAACTAAGTAACATAAGCGAAACCTGTGTAAAAATAACTATCCAAGAAATACTGATTTAAAAAAGGTAAACATATCTGAAAAGAATACTGAACAACTATGTGTGAGATCCAACTACTAACTGATGATTTGCTGGGACAAACCCACAGCTAAGTCTAAAGTCTATCTAAATAAGAACTAACTAAAAAGCAAATATCGTCCTCGAAAGATGAGGACTCACTAAAGGACTGCTGCTGCTAAAATCATCGGAGGGAACTACTGACGATGCTGAGACTGAGAACCTATGCTTGTATCACAATACAATACATCATAGAAAGTATGTGTCAATAGTTTGAATATGCTGAATAAGTGAGATATACAATGAGCATGGAAAATAAGCAACTGAACTGAAATAACATGAAATGACCAACTGATACTGCATACTAATAGAAGCTGAGCTAATATTGTGATGAAGTTAATATAGACCCTAACTGACGGTTATAAACATGTCCTGGGACTGAGTGACTGAACTGAGCTAAACTGAAACTGATCTAAACTGAACTGAGTTGAATTGAACTATACTGACAAGTGGGAGAGTCTATAACTGACATATAACCACATGAACTAAACGTGGAGTTCGATGTATACACCCCATTGGAGAAAGCCCAATGTACCTTGCCAGGGTATAGTGGCTGAGCTGGGTGATTACAAATCTGGAGCCATTGGGCCAATAAACTATGGTGGCAATGTAATTTTGGGAACCTAGGTGGGATGGAACTCCGGTCTGCTCGGTGTTAAGTACTACTCCCACTGTATAGTCCTAACTTGACTAATAAGCTAATAGCTCGAAGATGGGGTCCTGGACTAAGTTAGGAATACTTATTTGGAAGTAACCTGAGAGTCTTTAGGACCGGATGAATGAAAACTGGTTTTCTAAGATTGGTCAAAGATGTTTATCTGGAAGCATCGTAACCGTCTAAAGAACTAACTAATAATTGATACTGATACTGATGATTCTAAGACTGGTCATAGCTGCTTATATGGAAGCATCATAATCGTCTAAAGAACTAACTGATATCTGATATTAATGATTATAACACTGGTCAGAGTTGCTTATCTGAAAGCGTCATAACCATCTAGAGAATTAACTGATAACTGGCAATGTAGTTTAGGGAACCTGGGTGGGTTGGAACCCCAGTCCGCTCGGAGTTAAGTACCACTCCCACTAGATAGTCCTAACTTGATTAATAAGCTGATAGGTCGAAGCTGGGGTCCTGTACTAAGTTAGGAATACTTATTTAGAAGTAACCTGAGAGTCTTTAGGACCGAATGAATGAAAACTGGTTTTCTAAGATTGGTCAAAGCTGCTTATCTGGAAGCGTCGTAACCGTCTAAAGAACTAACTAATAATTGATACTGATACTGATGATTCTAAGACTTGTCATAGCTACTTATATGGAAGCATCATAATCGTCTAAGATAACTGATAACTGAAAACTAGGACTGGGAGGTATTACTAACACCTCAAGAAAATTGACTATAGTCAAACTGATTAGTTGACTTATTGTAAGATACTGAAAAAGGCTAATTGCTAACTGAGACTAAACTAACATTCAAACTGACTGTGAATCAACAAAATGGTAATAACATGAAAATTCAAGAACTAATAGAGTCAAGTAGTATTTGTATCTAGACAATTATGCAACACCTTGTTTACTGTATTCGCAGAACTAGGACTAAACAATATTTCATGAAGAGAATAACGACATGCGTGATAAATGATGAAAATATTGTAAGAGTTCATAAGGATTTCAAATTCACAAGAATATTCAAAATTTGACTGAAGCTAACCCTATTTCTTATATTCAGGGCTAAGACTGACAAGCAATTACAGAAGGGTTTTGGGTCACAAGGGAAGAACAATTCCCTTGTTGAATTCCCACATACCTAGAGTCGAATACCTAGGAAGAACTCTGAGAATCTAAGAAGTAAACCTGAAAGCCCTAGCTTGCTCTGAGAGAACTGTTTCTGTATATCATACTTCTGCTATCTGGTTCTTTAGAAGGAATGAGGGAGAGGGAAAACTATACCTCTAAAATCCCTCCTGAAAACACCCTAAATGATGTAGTTTTGAAGTTAAAAAGGTGGCAAGTTAATAAACTGCCCTTGAAAGAAAATCTGGAAAACTGCCCGTTACGGACCAGCTGGTCACACAACAAGTCATTGCTTGATACCATGACTCATTGGGACTAGTCGTTGGTCCTGGGCCAAAATTTTATACACATTGGAAATAGACCACTGAAGGGAACCACGACTCATTGGATGGACCAACGGGTCATTTATTCCTCTCGTGGTCACTAATAGGAAAACTTGGTTCCTTTGCTAACGGACGACACAATAACTCGTTGGTAGAACCAACAGGTCATTGTCTCTGCTTGTGGTCAACACTATCTTGACTTGAAGGATTACTGGTTTAGGAAATAGGTGGGAACAATTACTCGTTGGTATGAACCACGAGTTGTTAGTCCCACTCGTTGGTTCAGGGGAAGGTCTGCCTGGTTTCTGAACTTGGGATGCAACGGACGGTAGGACGACTCGGTACTCCTTCCAATGGGTCGTCCTATTCCTTATTGGTCCCTGAAAGGAATTCCGCAGGGCTGAAAACGACTCATAAAATGGTACATTATAGGTGACAATGACTTGTTGTCTAGGCCATCCCGTGACAAATATCTTCTGGTGCTTTATGATTTTTCATGCCAAGTCTGAGTTTGGTCTAGGAAAGATTTTGGGTTTCAAAGTGATCTTGGTCAAATTTATATGCCCAAGTGATACTCAAAGTGTCATTTTAACCTTGTTTATCTATCAATGATTATACATTCTCATGTGATTTATAATAAAATATGAATTTATACTAACCAACATGATTAGCATTATTTTGCAGGTGAAATGTAATTTTGTGAAGCTAAAATGCGTGTTGGGAAAGATCGGGGATGGACTCGGATGATTAGCAAAGGACAAAGCATTGGACGGCAAGAATTAAAGGGGCTCCGCGATGGAGCCGTGTCACGCTGCCATCGCGGAGGCCTTCTGCCTGGCTAGGGAATTTTTAGCCAAATTCCAGTGTGGGTGCGCGTTGGGGCCGTGGCACGTTGGCCTAGCCCCGCGTTGCACGCCGTGCCACATTGGGATTTATTACTTGGACAGTCCATTTCTAGTGAGCCTCCGCATCTGTGGCATGTCACGGAGGCAGTGCTCCGCGATGCACTCCGTGACACGTTGCTTGTTATTCCGGGAAAAATTTCCACTAGTATAAATAGAACACTTAGGTTCATTTTTCAATATTCTGACTTGGTGGAGCAAGAACGTGGGTTACAGGCAGTTGAGGGGACGAAATTATAAGGGTTTTTTCTCTATCTCCTTCTTCTTTAATTCAATTGCTTGTATGTTTAACACTCATTTAACGATGTTTAATCCACAAATGAGTGGCTAATTCCTCTTCTTGCTGAGGTTAAGAACAATTGTATTGAAATGTGATTGTTGATCAATTTGGTTTTTCATCTTTTCTTCCATGGTTGTTCTATTGATTCTTGTTCTTACTGCATTAATGTGTGGCCTATATTAATGTACATCTAAAAAGTCTGGTTTCACTCAAGAGAGCAAGAAATTGGAAAGTTGTGAATCAATAGGACATGATCTTTTCTTGGTTTGGGAAAATTGAGAATTGATTTACCTTCAGGATAGAAATATACCTGAAGGTCGTATTAGTCAATTAAGGAACTGGTTTTGTATGGCTAGAACATGAATTTCGTTTAATCACAGAAATGTAGGTGGACGGTTCACGATTCTTAAGTTGGGTTAAATACAAGAGTTTTAATCCATTGGCAATAGTTCTTGACTAGCAACCGGAGGAAAAGTTAACCAAATTATATCGATAATTTATTTCCTTACATGTTCGTTTAACCTCAGCATGCTCACATTCATAGTTCAGACTCAAATTATATAATCTTTGTAGACTTAGGATAAAATTTGAAATCAAAATATATCAAACACTTCGTTGCACTGTTGTCTTCATTTTTAGAATCAATATAGTAACACTTAAGTAATTTGTTACCTCATCCCAGTCCCTGTGGGATCGATACTTGGCTAACTTAAGCCACTTTACTACTTGTTCGACCACGTGCACTTGCGTGTAGTTATACACCCATATAACAAACGCCAAACAAGTTTTTGGCGCCGTTGCCGGGGACTGGCAATTGGTGAATTTTTCTTGAGTGCTAATTCACTATATTGTTTTCTTAGTGTTGACAACTTGGTCTTAGCCTGTATTTTGCAGATATAATCCCTGTTGAACACTGGCAAGAGACAAGGAGCTGGTGGACTCATATTTAGAGCCTGAAAGACTATTTCATCGTTAGCGTAGAGAAGCTCTAGAGAAAAAACTATAGTTGCTCAAACAAACAAACATGGAGCAACAACAGAATCCACCAGTAGTACGGGCAATGTTAGTGCCCGAGGAAGTAGCAGCTAGGCCGATTTGCAAGGTGGAAATCCCACATGCTAACAATGTCACATCTAGCATCCGCAAACCTGAACCAGGAGGGAGGTTCGAGCTCAAAAAAAACATGGTGCAATTGCTGCACACCAGCGGGCAGTTCACAGGTCTCCCTCATGAGGATCCACAGCAGCATCTCCAAAATTTTTTTGATATAAGTGAAACTTACATCCCCACTGGAGTGTCATCAGATTATGTCATGCTTACATTGTTCCCTTTTTCACTATAGGAAGAAGCCAAGAGGTGGTTGAAAGTTGAGCCACCAAATTCTATTACTACTTGGGATGATCTTGCAAGGAAATTCTTGATACGATTTTTCCCATCCGGTAAAACAGCAAGACTTAGAAGTCAAATTCTAAGTTTCAAACATAGAGATGGAGAGAATATATATCAAGCTTGGGAGAGATTCAAGTCCATGATGCGGGATTATCCACATCATCATCAATCAAATGATGTGCTGGTGCACACTTTTATAGAGGGTTTGGAAGCCCACACAAAAATCTTGCTAGACTCAGCAGCTGGGGGACAAGCATTGGAGAAAATTTATGAGGAGCTGTATACCTTGTTAAACCGTATTTCGCAGGGCAATCCGGAGTGGAATGCTGATTCATCAAGAGGAGGAACAAGGAAAGCAGCAGGAGTTCTAGAAGTGGATGGTTTTACAGCTATTGCTGCACAGATAGTTGCTTTAGAGAATCAACTCAACACCCACTTCAGTAACATGACAATGAACCAGCCTCAAGCCCCAGTGAATGCAGTGCAGCAGATTTGGTGTGAAGTGTGCGGGAGCAGTGAGCACTCAGCTGAGTGTTATGGAGCAAATCCTGACTCGGTGAACTTTGTGGGAAATGTACAGAGGAACAACCACCAACAGTATGGCAACAACTACAATTCCAACTGGAGGAATCATCCGAATTTCTCTTGGGGTAGCAACAAACATCAAGGGCAAAGTTCGAGTCAGGGGGCGTAGAGGAATCAAGGAGGGCATCAGAACTATCAGGCACAATATAGAAACAACAATGCACCTCCTCCACCACCATCATCCAGCGTTGAGGACATGTTCAAGACGATGATAGCTAACCAAGCTCAATTGCAGGCTGACTATGTGAAATTGGCAGCCGAGGTGAAGAACAACCAGTTAGCTACTAAGGCACTTGAATATCAATTTGGGCAATTTGTTGGAGCCCAAAATACCAGGCCTACAGGAGGACTTTCGAGCGACACAGATCCCAATCCCAAGCAGGTGAATGCGGTGACCACAAGGAGTGGTTTGCAGCTGAAAGAGGTGGAACCAGAAAGACCACCTCAACAATCGGGAGCAGCAGAAGTTGAGAGGGAGCAAAGTGATGAGAGGGGGAAGAAAAAGGAAGCTGAATCAGAAAGACCACCACCCCCGTTCCCTCAAAGATTAAAGAAACACAAGGAGGAGGCATGTTTCAAGAAATTCATGGAGGTGCTGAAACAGGTACATATTAACTTACCTCTTGTTGATGTTTTGCAGGGAGTGCCGAAATATGCAAAGTACATAAAGGACATCGTGGCAAACAAAAGTCGGTTGACTGAGTATGCTGCGGTAGCTCTCACGGAGGAGTGCACTTCCTGGATACAAAACCAACTGCCCACAAAGCTCAAAGATCCTAGGAGCTTTACTATACAAATTACAATTGGGCAGAGTATCCGAGCTCGCGGATTATGTGATTTGGGAGCGAGCATTAATTTGATGCCATCATCGGTATTCAAAAAGTTGGGTTTAGGGAGTCCTAGACCAACAACAGTGATCTTGCAACTAGCGGATTGGTCCTTAGCTAGACCTGATGGCATTGTGGAGGATGTGCTGGTGCAAGTGGGCTCCCTTATCTTCCTGGTATATTTTGTCGTGTTGGATTTTGAGCCAGACGCGGAAGTCCCATTTATTTTGGGACGTCCTTTCTTGGCGACCGGGAAAGCGCTAATTGATGTAGCTGCAAGGCAGCTAAACATGCGGGCACATGACAAGGTGGAAGTGTTCAATGTATATAAGGCCCCCAAGCTCCCGACTGTGTACGAAGAACTCTCGGTGATCAACGTGATTGATCGAGGTGATGATGCTCAGATAGTTGAATCACGAGAGTTAATTGGAAAACCACCGGAGAGATGTAAGCACTATTGGGGTGAGGACGGTGGTCGAGAGAAAATGTCCGTCACCCTAGAAGATGACAGAGCTGAATGATGTCGAGCCGCGACGGTAAACCAGGCGTTGCACGGGAGGCAACCCGTGAATTTTTTCTTTGTAAATTGTGAATAGATTTCTTTTTCTTTTTATTTATTCACAACAAAATTTTTAGTTTTTATTTTTGTTTTTATTTTTATTTTGAGTGAAACCTATAATTCTAACCAATTTCTTGCCGTAAGATGAATTTCAGGTTGAACGGAGGATAAATGTGCAAGTGATCGGAAAGGAAAATTCGAGGTATGAAAAATAATAAAAAGTGGCAAAACAGTGAGCTAGGGCGATGGCTCCGTGTCACGGAGGAGGGCCTCTGCATTACCTTCCGTGACACGTTGAGGTGTAAATCTGGAATTTTAAAAAATTCCAGAACACCCTCGCGATAGCTCCATGTCACGGAGGGCATGCTCCGCGTTACCCTCCGTGACACGTTGCAGTGTATATCGCGACGGGTCACACCGGGTCGCCGGGTGACTCGCGCGAGTTTCCCACTTTTAAACCCCGATTCCCCCTCAATTTTCCTTATTTCTCACACACTCCGCGACCAACCTCCCTAAAACCCCTCCCCCCTCAATGTGACACGGACTTAGGCCAAGAATTTCATCGAGTTTTCTTCAATTCTTCGAATTCAAGGTATGTTCTTCAATTCCATCTCATTTCTTGTCGATTTTCTTCGATATTGAACATGTGATATGAGCTAAACTTGCCCAAAGTAGAAATTATGCGTAAATTCAATTGAATTATTGTTGATGTATGTTCGGAGTATCATTGTGATTGCTTGAACTCGTTAATTGCATAATTTAATCGAATTTTTGATACAATCATAGCTAGGGCTTGCTTTTGAGTTTGAATTGGAAAAATTTAGTGAACTAGTGAAATTCATGCTGGGTTGTACATGTTGAGTGAGATGAGTCGATGTGCTAACTGTTACTATGCTAAAAGACTGACGGATTCTCGGGTGAAGGAAATATTGGAATTTGCAAGAATTGGGTGAATTGTATAGGTTCATGTAGATAAATTCTTTTTGTTTTCATTTCTTTGTTTCTCCTTGCTAAGTGCGATGGGATAAAATGTTATCGATGGTAATGATTATGGTTAGCTGTACGAAGTCTGAGTAGTACATAGAATATATACCGTCGAATTCTCCAAATGCACTAAGCACATTTGTTATGTTCTGTTGGTTGTTTGTGTAAATAAGCATGATCTGCCTTGATGTTGTAATTTTGTCTAAGGACTAAGTGTGGGGTAGCCTAGCTTAACCCAAGCTTAGACGAATAAAATTTTAGTTGGCTTAACATTGATCCTGTCTACTTGGGTTGACAGGAAAAATGGCAAGCAGGCAGGACAAGGGAAAAGGCGCATCAACATCTGGCGCCGGCAGAAAAAGAATCAGATTGGGCAGAGCGGTTCCACGCGGCCAACGCCGTCAATATGGAACCAGGTGGGTGACTGAGGAGTGGAAGAAGTGGTATGCAAAGCACAAAGAGAGCAAGTACTTCCCCGAGGAACACATAGCAAGGGAACCGTTGGCACAGGAGTTCCCCAGGATTGTCCAGAGGATCGAGGCAGCTGGGCTGAACTTCATTTTTGAAGAGCCCAAAGAATGCAATTTGCACTTGATTCGGGAATTCTACGCCAACTGGAACCCGACTCTCAGAAGTCACACCATCAAAATAAGGGGGCAAATAGTCACTTTTGAGCCCCACCACCTCAATGCTATCTTAGGGGCACGGGACAAAGACGCCCACGTGCTTCGACAGCTGAATATCACTCCACCATATGTGGACATCAGACGCATTTTGTGTGGAACTCGATCGACGGCTAGGTGGAGTGGACATAAGGAGAGGGGCTACCATCAGACTTTGCCCTACTCACAAATGAACAGGGAAGCCAGGATATGGCTTAAGATCATGTGTTCCTGCCTAATCCCGGGGGTGCATATGACGGATGTAACCCAGGATCGTGTATTCTTGGTGTACGCCCTGATGAAAGGGCTGGAGATCAATGTGGGGGCGGTGATTATTTCCCCCATGAAGAGAGCCCGATTGCATCAGGAGCACAGATACGGATTTGGCGGATTACTCACCACATTCCTGAGGGGCCTGGACATTGAGGAAGAGGCCCTTGACTATATCCCGTAGATGGAGCGGCGGGCCTTAGATGTCACCAAAACTAAGGCTCCCGACACCACCCACGGACCAGTGCTTACACTAGCCGAGAGACAAGCTCGGGATGATCAGTACATGGCTCACATGTACGGGATGCAGATGCTCCAGCTACGGATAGGCGGGAGGCCGGCAACAAAAGAGGAGCTATGGCAGCTCGAGCTAGACTACCCTTTTGGCGAAAATGCCAGGGCTCTATGCCGAGTGGGGCCAGCTTTTGTAGAGCCCACGGATGATGATGTCCCCACAGATGAGGAGACACGTCGTGAGGACTCCGATGTGGAGTCCGATGATGACGATGGGGGTGATTCAGACATGGGAGACGAGGCAGCAGCACCTGATAAAGAAGTGGAGTATTTTGATTGATCAGGGAGTTCCACCACCCAATTTTTGTGCTATTTTAATTTTTGTGAACACTGGGGACAGTGTTTGATATAAGTGTGGGATGGGAGTAGTTAGGTGCTGGTTGTGTTGTTGTGTATGTTCTGTTATGTTGTTGTGCCTGATGAAAACTTTTGTGACCCTGTGATTTGTGATTGTGAAGTTGTTGTTCTATATTGTAATTAAATGTGAAACTGTTGTGTGCTGCTGAATATTTTGCTAGATGATTTTGTACATATTTTTGTATCAAAATGATCGATATTTTTAAAAAAATTTCTTTTTTTGTGTCAATCTTTGGGTTTCTCGGCGTTTGTTTTCAGTTCTTTTACCGAGAATGGTCCCATTGAACCGAAGTCCTAGTTAGTGACCGTTCCCTATGATGGATGGATGACGATCGTCTTAAGGGAAATGTAGTCGTTAGGAGTAGATTTTTTTCATTTATTTTTCAATTGTTTTCTTTTGTGGGTTGCATCCCAAAACCTGTAGTTACTTTATGGTTGCGGAATCCTGGTTGCGTGTCGTACATGATATTCGAAATGCAAAGGTGATTCGTATGACAGCATGCAACTTTGTAAATATGTTGAGATACCTAGGCCATAGAGTCGATTCAGTGTGATTGAGGCTTAATGTTTGAATTCTTGTAATTCGCTGATTGAAGAGTCTGTGAACACGTCTTGAATTGCGCATGTGCAATAAGTGTGAAGTGAGGTTTTGTTTATTCCATGCTATTGTGAAGTGTCTAGAACTTGCCTGGTGTGTGTGCGAAACGAAATGAAGGAGGTGTATTGTAGGAAAGGATGTAGGCATTTCTTTTTGTTAATCGAAAGTTTCTCTGTTTCATTATTGCACCCACCTTGAATGTACACCCTAGTTAGCCCATTGAG
This sequence comes from Datura wrightii, assembly GCA_035772735.1. Classification (NCBI taxonomy): domain Eukaryota; kingdom Viridiplantae; phylum Streptophyta; class Magnoliopsida; order Solanales; family Solanaceae; genus Datura; species Datura wrightii. The sequence continues at coordinate 84,448,547 of JASDFA010000006.1, read as the reverse complement.
CCTTTAGCCTATTATTTTTTTCTTGTGTCGAAAATGTGTGAACCAAGCTTTACCCCTTCTTTTCATTAGCCGTAAATTGATCCAAAAACTCTTAAGCGCTTAAGAAGAGAAAATAATTTTCCCAAAGTGTCAAAGAGTGAGAAGGGTGAAAAGAAAAGAAAAGAAGAGTGATGAAAGAAAAGAAAAGGTTGAAGGTGCACTTGTTATAAATAAAATATAATGAAGGTGTCTGAATAATATTTGTTATCGATTCAAGTGTGCTTAATAAGATATGGGCCAAACTAAAGACAGACTTCAAGAATGGGAGGATGAAGGAAGAAACAATGCCCATGAGTTTGATGGGATGTATTGAAAAGGCGCTTAAGGATGCTAGTGGCTATTATTGGCTAGCCCAATATTTACTAGTTCCGTAGCTTACATTACAACCCGTTAAAGTCCTACGTGATCCTACATCACATTTCCTTATATTAGTGGAGTAATACACTAAGGGCAAGCCTATGGTTCATGACATGATGCATGTGAATTCTTTTGGGAGAGCGAGTGACATTGTGTTTATATGCCCTGCATGTAACCGTTAGAGTGCATGTGATTAAAAAGGGAAAATTCTCTTGCATTGTGAGGGCACATGCATGATGAGAGATTAATATTCGTGGCGTATATCTTGTTCAGCTGATTTGCATGAGTTTGCCAATATCGAGAGTCGATTATTAAGTCTAGGAGGTCTTGATGTGTTGAAGGTCATTGCATTGACAAGACCATGTGTGTTTTCTTGATGATTTGCTGTATTGAATAATCGGGATGACCGTAGCCTGAATTGTCGAACCAAAGTAGCCTGGAGGTGTAAATTGCATGAGGTGTAAGATTGTTGTTCGGGGACGAACAAGGATTTAAGTGTGGGGTAAGTGATCTTGGGCAAATTTATATGCCCAAGTGATACTCAAATGTGTCATTTTAACCTTGTTTATCTATCAATGATTATACATTCTCATGTGATTTATAATAAAATGTGAATTTATACTAACCAACATGATTAGCATTATTTTGCAGGTGAAATGTAATTTTGTGAAGCTAAAATGCGTGTTGGAAAAGATCGGGGATGGACTCGGATGATTAGCAAAGGACAAAGCATTGGACGACAAGAATTGAAGGGGCTCCGCGACGGAGCCGTGTCACGCTGCCATCGCGGAGGCCTTCTGCCTGGCTAGGGAATTTTTAGCCAAATTCCAATGTGGGTGCGTGTTGGGTCCGTGGCACGTTGGCCTAGCCCCGCGTTGCACGCCGTGCCACGTTGGGCTTTATTACTTGGACAGTCCATTTCCAGTGAGCCTCCGCGTCTGTGGCGTGTCACGGAGGCAGTGCTCCGCCATGCACTCCGTGACACGTTGCTTGTTATTCCGGGAAAAATTTCCACTAGTATAAATAGAACACTTAGGTTCATTTTTCAATATTCTGACTTGGTGGAGCAAGAACGTGGGTTACAGGCAGTTGAGGGGACGAAATTATAAGGGTTTTTTCTCTATCTCCTTCTTTTTTAATTCAATTGCTTGTATGTTTAACACTCATTTAACAATGTTTAATCCACAAATGAGTGGCTAATTCCTCTTCTTGCTGCGGTTAAGAACAATTGTATTGAAATGTGATTGTTGATCAATTTGGTTTTTCATCTTTTCTTCCATGGTTGTTCTATTGATTCTTGTTCTTACTGCATTAATGTGTGTCCTATATTAATGTACATCTAAAAAGTCCGGTATCACTTGAGAGAGCAAGAAATTGGAAAGTTGTGAATCAATAGGATATGATCTTTTCTTGGTTTGGGAAAATTGAGAATTGATTAACCTTCAGGATAGAAATATACCTGAAGGTCGAATTAGTCAATTAAGGAACCGATTTTGTATGGCTAGAACATGAATTTCGTTTAATCACAGAAATATAGGTGGACGGTTCACGATTCTTAAGTTGGGTTAAATACGAGAGTTTTAATCCATTGGCAATAGTTCTTGACTAGCAACCGGAGGAAAATTTAACCAAATTATATCGATAATTTATTTCCTTACATGTTCGTTTAACCTCAGCATACTCACATTCATAGTTCAGACTCAAATTATATAATCTTTGTAGACTTAGGATAAAATTAGAAATCAAAATATATCAAACTCTTCGTTGCACTATTGTCTTCATTTTTAGAATCAATATAGTAACACTTAAGTGATTTGTTACCTCATCACAGTCCCTGTGGGATCGATACTTGGCTTACTTAAGCCACTTTACTACTTGTTCGACCACGTGCACTTGCGTGTAGTTATACACCCATATAACAAACGCTGAACACAAAGTATTATAGTTGGGTTTTTGGTTGGCAATCATCACTTAAAATTTCCATTTGGCCAAGTTTTTCTTCATGATGGAACTTTGTAATTCTTGCAAAAATCCTTTAATGAAAAAATCAATGTTATGGATAGCTTTCTCGTCATCATGCTGCACTTTCTTCCACCAGTTAATTAGGACTCGGCCCCATTGTTCTATCTTCCCCGTTATGCATCTCAATATCTCCTTAACTTCTTATTTTTGAGAGCTAGAGATTTCTTCCTCAAACTTTTTCTCTTCTTCAATTCCACAATTTTCATTATGGTCATAAAAATGGCTCATCCTTTGAGCTCGAAATTTCTTCTTCAACCATTTTTTCTTGAGGATTAAATAATTTCATGGGCATTGAGGAGTCGGTATACTTCTTCAAGTTAGACTCCCTAGAGTATGGCTTCCCACAATTACATGTAGTGCTTTGTCCTTTGCATGACATGTCAACGTCCCTGTCAAAATCAATAGCACAACTAGCATTTTTGCTATAGCAACTGGATCGATAAGCGAAATTATTGGGACAATCACCCCAATGTACACCTTGACCACCACATAAAGTGCAATTATACCCATCATAAAAGTGAGAAGGTGCATATATCTCTCTTCTGGGGGCACATTTACAATCTTGCAAAAAAATAGGGTCCTCCACAATATGAACATGGGTCATTAAGATATGGGTTGCCACTACCAAATTCCTTTTTATTTGATGATGTCATAGTAGAAATAAAAGCTAACTAAAACAAATGAAACACTTAACACAATAAAGTGATACAAGTAGGACATAAAGACTATTAGAAGAATTTAAACACTAATTAACTATTTCTGAATCGTATTCCCCAGCAACGGAGCCAAAATTTGATCACACCTAAATTACACCTCGTAATGAAGTATAAAGCGGTCGCTATTAAATAGAGTAATCCAACTAGGTTGGGGTTGACCCCATAGGTAATAGGTTAAGAATAATATGCTATTGGTGAATAAACCAACCGATAGTCAATATTTCAGAAGGGATTTAAAATAAAAGAAAAACTAATTTTAAGCATTGATTAAGTTGTTATCAAATTTATGAGAAGAAACTAGGGCTGTTCCCCGTGATTTCATAACATAATAGGCTTATTTTATTAGTGATCTATCCTGGTTAATTTTGTGTAAGACTGATGATTAAGTTCATCTAACGTCCCTCAACCTACATAGATGAATTTCACTCTAAATCCTCTTGGACTTTTGGTATTCATATTTTGCCCTCGTTCTATGTCTTGGATTAACTATCCTCGGTTAGAGCTCAAGTTAATTAGATGGGGGTTGGTAGCCTCAAATTTTCATTGTTATTCTCTTTACCTAACTTCAACCTCTTTGATCGAGAAAATTTATGATATATGCACGTTTCAATGTTTGCAACTACTAAAAGCAATTAAAATGAAGAGAATAATACTTCACTGAATTCACCATTCAAGAATCATTATTTTATTTTGCCTACTTCCATTAATCCATCATGATTTCCACAACCCTAGTTAAAGAAATTAGCCGCTCATATTTGAAGAAACAATCAGATAATATTTATAAGAAGTCATAGCGAAATACTTACAATAATATGAAATCATTTGATAAATCTTGAAAGCTAAAAAGAATCACAAGAACTTGATGTTTTTCTTCCAATAATGATATGAAATAATGCATTTCACAACATAGAATAATGTGCGAACTATGCGTTCTATGCATGAATGTCCTAATACAGACGTTCCACGGGGTACTTATTGTAGTAGAATTAGTTTTCCTCTCTCCTGCTTTGACTTGGTTTTGGATTTGAAAAAGCATCTGGATGAAACCTGTTGCGCATAGTGGAGCTGGTTGTGGAGTATTGCCCTACGCGACACGGAGCTGGTTGAGAGTACTGCCCTACACGACACAGAGCTCTATGCACTGCTATGCCCTACATGATGCCAACCTTTATTTAAGCCTTAAACTTGTCTTTTTTAAGCCTAATTTAGCAACAATTTCTTTTTAAGTCAAAATCCATCACTTTTCATCTTGAAAATATATAATCATATGTGTTAGCTTTTTTTCACTAGTATCATATAAAACCAAGACAATCACATATTATTAGTTCTCAAAATATAGCTAAATATAGACAAAATATGGAAGATAAGTATGTAAATATGCCCAACATCAATATCCTTGGACTTTATGTCAATATATTTCATCCTCCACCATATTGAATTGAAAGTAGATATAATGGCGTTTCAACATTAAATGTCATCCATCTTCAGATTGACATAAAGACAAACATGATGGCCCTCTTGATAGTTTGATAATATGACGGTCCTCTTGATAGTTTGAAAATATGATTACCTTCTTGGTGATTTGAAAATATGATGGACCTCTCAATTATTTGAAAATGAAATGGCCCTTTGGACATGAAAATTTCATCCTCCAATAGATTGACTTGATGGTAGAAAAAATGTCATCCTTCTACAAATTGACAAAAGAGGATATCATGGCCATTTCGGCAACATATATTATCCATATCTAGATTGAATTTAAAATAAACATGATGAACCTCTCAATAACTTGATACTAGCATAGGCCTCTCAACAGTCTAAAAATATGATGACCCTCTCAACAACATGAAAATATGATGGCCATCTCAGCAACTTGAAAGTTAAATATGATGTGTCCATGTCAGGACCAATACAACCTTCTACCGTAAATACCATCCTTTGCTTGGACAATAAGACACTAGTTTCTGAAGCTCCTTTAATCAGGTGGGGCTTTTGCGGTCGATATTTGATACCTACTGAATACATTTCCCAGAATAGAGAAACTGCGTTAGTTGATAAGTAGTGCTCTCTTGGGAACTTTATCGCAACCTACATCCAAGAAAAATTATTAGTATTTGTAAAATTGATTTGTGTTCACTTTCTGAATTGCCTTGCTCCCTATCTTATAAGTAGGAACGTTATTTTCTCCCCCGAATTATGATAGACAAAAGACAAAATCAATGTAATTCACGTATAAAAATATTCTAACAGACCTTAAATATTTAAAGATAGTTATGAAAAGTAATTTGAAAGAATAATTTAGAAAAGGTCTCAATCAATTATCATAACATGTACAACACAAATGAACATCCTATCTTTTGCTATAATGGCTAATCTATTGAAAATTTCAGAGATTTTAAAATATCATTGTCAATGAAATGAAAGAAAACATCTTGAACTTTTTGTGGCAATTGATGGAATTTGTGAAACTGTCATGCCCCATCCCTGGTTGAGGTGGACCATTCTCTACATGAATACATAAACTTATGTCACGACCCAAATTGGGGTAGGGCGCGACCAACACTTGATTATGAAGAGATCGAGAAGCCGACAAAAAAGCATCTGGACCGTAACCCTTTGGCCATTAAGGCACCTATCACCATCAACAACCTGACAAGATAGAATGCCAACAAAGCCATGATAACAACTGAAAAGAACTGCGGAAGGCCAACTAGACCCTGAAACTGAACAACTATAAAAGTAGTCCACAAAAGCCTCTAAAGGAGCACACAATACTGAATGCACGAAATAGGGCCCAGCTGTCATGCCCCGCCTTGGGGGGTATGACTGGCACCTGGTGCCCTATTAGGACCTGGACTGCTAGACTACTGTGCCTAAGAACATCTGGTGCCTGGCTGACTCTAACTCAGATTCATGGAATCAACGGGCTATATAACGGCTGTAAATACAGCCTCCAGCCAACTGGGCCTATAGCCACCTGAACTGTAACATCAGCTAACCAGAATCATTCTCATATAAGGAAACCTATGCAGTCCGACAAGGCCACCATGCTGTCTAGTTGAATCTAAATCAATATAACAAACGCTGAACAGCTACGTGACCGGCAAGTCACCACTACTGACTAGATAAGGCCTCACACGGCCAACGTAAACAACTAAACATACGCACAGCCCCACACGACCGGCACAACTAACCACAGGGAAATATATACAGACTGCAAGCCTCTAGGAATACTGATAAGATGGTTGGGACAGGGCCCCGACCTACCCACACTATACAACAAAAGAAAATGATATACACCTCTAAATATCAAGCTCCGGATGGCAGGTGCTGATGACTCTGCGCTAGCTGGGATCATGAGGGATCGACTCCTCATCTATAGGTACCTGTAGGCAAGTAATGCAGTGCCCCAAACGGGCGTCAGTACCACTGGAACCGAGTATGCAAAGCAAACTGAACATGACTGAATATAAACAACAATGCTAGTAAATTCTGAATAGCAGGAAGTATCTAAAACTATCTGAACTAGCAGGATCTGGAATAGGCTTATCTGTACTGAAGGTAAGGTAGAATCATACCTGTCGTCATGGCGACCTGCTGTCTATCAACTAATAGATATCATGTATATACATATATATATAACACACAAGAACCTTTACCAGCCCCCATAAGACGGAAGGTGCCAACCAACACACAATCTATATACCCCTACCCGGGTCAAAATCATCCAAAAATAAATCACTCCACTCGTCTATTAACTACGAGCACCTCTACCGGCCCTCTGGGTCTCCAGCTCGGGCTATGGCCTCTGATATAAATTACTGTGTCTTAGCCCGAAGAACTCCTGTACTGTAAACTGTAATCTGTATCTGTATCTGTATCAGTAATCTGCCCCCTGGGCGCAAGCGCACAACAGGGTAAGATATACTGCTATACTGATCAGCCTGATTGGGGAATGCTCCATCCTATCTTCATCCTACTGCGGACGGTATACCACTCCTTGGAGTGGCGTATCCCCACCCTCAAAGTGGGTCGACACAGTTACCAACCCAGGGGCGGCGAGGTCGCTCAAAGGGTGCCCTTATAACACATACAGGTCTCAACAAACAATAATCGCATATAGCAAGCATGTTTAAACTAAAAATGCTATCTGTACTCTGATTTCTCATTCTGAACTCTTTTCTGTGTTATACTGATTCTCATACTGAACTATGCTGTATATGAGATATTATCTGACTGTCTGACTATACTGTAAATGAGGTATCATCTGACTGTCTGGCTATACTGTATCTGGGATATTATCTGACTGTATGATATTGCTATACTAACTTTTACTCTGAACATATATCATTTTATCATAAAACATGCTTGCTAAATTCAAATTGGACTCAATTCTCAACTTCTGAGTTCTTTCTTCTATACATCATGCTATCTACCGTACTGGATTACTAACTCGCTGAAGGAATTAGCATTACATACCTTCGCTTCGGATTTCCCGTCTAACTGGCGTAGCTCGGTCAGTACTTCTGTTATTTCTCCCAACTGCATTCATATATACGTCAATTAGAACTAACTACGCTAATATTCTGGAAGAAAATATCACTTTCAATATATATATAGCCCAAACTTTGGCTTATCGAAAAACGGTCAAAAACTCGCTATTTCTCGAGAGTCCAGAAGGGAGAAATACTCACTTTAGGGCTAGGAGTATATTGAAACTAATTTGGAGCAATTCCACTTACCTTAGCTCGGTAGCACGACGATTCGCCGGCCGAATTTCATGAAACTAAAGCGCAGGAATGCTCCTTACTGCTTAATACCTCAGTATCTAGAGTTAATTTGAGTTTGGACCGCGTTTGACGGCGTAATCGGAAAGAAATTATAAAGAAACCTCGTCTCCCTCTGTTTTCCCTCGACCTTACTGGAAATTATATGAAAAGTAACTTTAAAACCGAAGTGGAGGGGCTTATATAGTTGGGCCTGGACAGGGCCTCCGTGACACGGAGCCAACGCGGAGGCCCTCCCTCCGTGGCACGTTGCCATCGCGTCCTTCCGCGATGGTTCGATGGATTTCTTATCCGGTCTTTCCTCGGGCCTTTTCCCTAGCATGTATGGCATTCAAAAACTCTTAACCAACATGCGAATAGGCAATCTACATGTCGAGAATTTACGGGGTGTAACATTCTCCCCCCCTTAAGAACATTCATCCTCGAATGTAAACCTCTATTTATAGGAATTCTTGACTTACTCAACTTATTTTTAGAAAAATTTTGGCAGAGTCTCCCCTGTAATATGGACTATCTCAAGAACCTAAAACGCAGAAAAGTCCAATACAGGTACTCCACACCATACTATAGTATCCATCTCTTAAAAGACTAGAGTCGACTATCTCATTAATATATATACTATAAGGCACTATATAAAATAACATTACTAACATACCTCTTGACCGACTAGGCTTGGAACAAATGAGGATATCTGGTTTTCATATCTTGCTCTGCTTCCCAGGTCATTTCTTCTCGGTTCCTATTACGCCACAGCACCTTGACAGAAGCAATATCTTTGGTTCTCAATCTACGAATCTGTCTGTCTAAGATAGCTACTGGAACCTCTTCATAGGCCAGTTCTTCCATAACCTGGACATCCTGGACTGGGACTGCTCTGGATGGGTCTCCGACGCACTTCCTTAACATAGATACGTGAAAAATTGGATGAACAGATTCTAATTCTGGAGGCAAGTTCAACGCATATGCCACTTGGCCTATTCTTCGACGAATCTGATAAGGCCCAACGAACCTCGGGCTGAGCTTACCTTTCTTACCGAATCTCATCACCCCCTTCATCGGAGATACCTTCAGAAATACCCAGTCATTCACATCAAACTCCAGGTGTCTGTGCCGTACATCACCATACGATTTCTGGTGGCTCTGTGCAGTCAGTAGGCGTTCTCTGATAAGCTTTACTTTCTCCTCTGACTATTGAATAATGTCTGGCCCAATTAGCGCTGACTCTCCCACTTCAAACCAGCCAACCAGTGATCTGCATTTTCACCCATACAATGCCTCAAAGGGCGCCATCTAGATAGTTGAGTGATAGCTATTATTATAAGCAAACTCAATTAGCGGCAAATGTTCATCCCAGCTACCTCCAAAATCTAGCACACACACCCGTAGCATATCCTCGAGCATCTGAATAGTGCATTCAGCCTGTCCATCTGTCTGAGGGTGGAATGCTGTGCTCAAATTAATCTGCATTCCCAGACCTCTCTGAAGTGACTGCCAAAATCTAGCTGTAAATTTTGCTCCTCTGTCAGAGATAATAGATACTGGAACAACGTGCAATCTAACTATTTCTCTGATATACAATTCGGCATAATCTTCGGCAGAGAAAATAGCTTCCACTGGCAGGAAATGGGCTAATTTCGTCAGTCTGTCAACTATTACCCAAATGGAATCATGTCTATGTCTGGTACGGGGTAATCCTGCTACAAAGTCCATGTTCACTGCTTCCCATTTCCAGAGAGGCACAACTATGTCTTGAGTCAATCCGCTCGATTTCTGGTGTTCAGCTTTTACCTGTTGGCAGTTAGGACATTGGGCTAGAAATTCTGCTATTTCCCTCTTCATACTTGGCCACCAGTAGATTTCCTTGATATCATGGTACATTTTCGTCACACCTGGGTGGAGAGAGTAGCAGGCGCAATGTACCTCTTTCATAATATGCTGTCAGAGCCCTGAAACATCTGGAACACAGAGGCGGCCCTTACATCGCAGCACTTCATCCTCAGTTATCTGAAAATCTGGCGTTTTCCTTTGCTGAATTCTGTCCTTAAGCTGGACCAGGTTAGGATCTTCATATTGCCGTTCTTTTACCTCCACAACTAATGACGACACAATGGTGTTCTGAATTACCGCTCTGTTGTCCTCTGTTTCTGCTACACGAATAGCTAGGCTGGCTAATTGATGTATTTCTCTGACCAACTCCCGCTGCTCGAGCTGCAAATACGCCAAACTTCCCATTGATTTACGGCTGAGAGCATCTGCTACTACATTGGCTTTTCTCGGATGATACAGAATGTCCACGTCATAATCTTTCAATATATCCAACCAGCGACATGTCGCAAATTCAACTCCCTCTGAGTGAAGATACACTGTAGGCTCTTATGATCTGTGAAAATATCCACATGGACGCCATACAAGTAGTGTCTCCATATCTTTAAGGCATGGATCACCGCGGCTAACTCCAGGTCGTGGGTAGGGTAATTCTTTTTGTGTTTCCTCAGCTGTCTAGAAGCATATGCAATCACTTTACTGTACTGCATCAACACACAACCCAACCCAATACCTGATGCGTCACAATACACTGAATAACCCTCTGTACCTTCCGGTAATGCTAACACTGGAGCGGAGGTTAATCTGTCCTTTAATTCTTGGAAACTCTGCTCACATTCCTCTGTCCACTGAAACTTTACTACTTTCTGCGTCAGCTTAGTCAGAGGTGCTGCTATAGTGGAGAATCCCTCAACAAATCTTCTGTAATATCCCCCTAATCCCAGAAAACTGCGGACTTCGGTCGGAGTGGTAGGTCTAGGCCATGTTTTGACTGCTTTTATTTTCTGCGTGTCAACCTGTATTCCAGCATCTGACATAATATATGTCCCAAGAAGGCTACTGAGTTCAGCCAGTATTCACATTTGGAGAACTTAGCATATAATTGGCGGTCCCTAAGAATCTGGAGCATTGTCCGTAAATGAGCCTGGTGGTCTGCCTCTGAGCGAGAATACACCAGAATATCATCAATAAATACTATCACGAACAGGTTCAAGTATGGTCTGAAGATGTTGTTCATCAGGTCCATAAATACTGCTGGGGCATTCGTTAACCCAAAGGACATAACTAGGAATTCAAAGTGTCCATATCGGGTCCTGAAGGCTGTTTTAGGAATGTCTCTTTCACGAACTCGAACCTGATGATATCCAGACCATAAGTCAATCTTGGAGAAATATCTGGCCCCTGTAATTGATCAAACAAATCATCTATTCTAGGAGGCGGATACTTATTCTTTACTGTAACTTTATGCTGCCGGTAATCTATACACATGCGGAGCGAGCCATCCTTCTTTCTCACAAATAGAACTGGCGCACCCCACGATGAAGTACTCGGCCTGATAAAACCCTTATCTAGAAGGTACTTCAGCTGCTCCTTTAATTCTCTGAGTTCAGCAGGAGCCATGCGATACGGAGGAATTGATATGGCTTGATTGCCTGGTAGGAAGTCGATTGCAAAATCTATTTCCCTTTTTGGGGGAATACCAGGTAGCTTGTCTGGAAATACATCAGGGAATTCATTCACCACTGGAACAAACTGGAGTGTCGGAGACTCTACCCGAATATCCTGAACCCTGACTAGGTGGTAAATACATCCCTTAGCTATCAATTTCCTCGCCTGAAGGTAGGAAATAAACCTACCTTTTGGCGTAGCTGTGCTGCCTTTCCACTCTCGCACTGCCTCCCCTGGAAAGTGGAATCGGACCGTCTTGGTCCAATATTCTACGTTAGCATAGCATGGCACCAACCAATCCATATCCATAATGGCATCGAAATCAATCATCTCTAATTCTACCAGATCTACTATACTCTGACGATCAACAACCTCTACTGTACACCCTTGATAAATTCTACTAGCTATAATGGAGTCACCGATAGGTGCAGATATTGAGAAGGGCTGCTGTAACGATTCTGATGCAACACTAAACTTTCGAGCCACAAATGGGGTAACATAGGACAAAGTAGACCCTGGATCAATCAGTACATAAGCAGGGTATGAGCAAATAGTCATCATACCTGTTACCACATCTGGAGACGCCTCTGAGTTCTGTCTCCCTGGTAATGCATAGGTACGGCTTGAGCCCGTACCTGAGCTAGAGGCTCCTAATCTACCTCGGCCTCTACCTGCTGAACCTGAGGGCCTACGCCCTGCCGAGGCTGCTGGAGCTTGTGGCCCTGCTGATGTCCTATCCTGGGTATCTCGGCTACCTTGCCCCCTGGCTGGACAATCTCTCATCATGTGCCCCTCCTGCCCGCATATATAAAACCCTGTGGAGCCATATCTACAAGCTCCGATGTGAGGTCGACTACAAATAGGGCAGGGTGGGGGTGTGTATCTGCTCTGCTCCACCCTCCTCTGCTGAGGTGAATCCATCATTCGAGAACTGCCACCATACTCTGGCTGCCCTCGACGAACAAATCTACCCCTCTGCTATTGTGTTGGAGGTGGGGGTCTAGGGGGCCTGTCTGACAACCGGGGCCTGGGTCCTCTTTGAATCTCCCTCTGTATATCATCTGATCTATCCCTGCGGCGCTTCTCCCAATTTGTCTATCTACTGTACTGTTGCCGCTGTCTAAGGCCCTCAAAAGTCTGTGCAAAGGCTTGCACCCGGGAAATGTCCATATCTTCCCGTAATATAGCTGTCATGCATGCCTCAATGTATTCTGGGTTCAGACCCATAATAAACCGGTGGACTCTGGATGGCATAGTGTCCACAGAAGCTGGAGCATAGCGGGCTAAGGAGTCAAACTGTAAGGTAAATTCTCGTACGCTCCTCGCCCCCTACTCCAAGCGCAAGAACTGATCCATCCGGGCCTGCCGGATCTCCAGTGGCAAATAACCGTCTAGGAAGGCCTTTGAGAAGCTGGACTAGGTCAGAGGGGAAACATCTCTCCCTCGAGACCTTTCCCAACTCTCGTACCATAATACAGCTATGTCTCGCAACCGAAATACAGCCATCTCAACTGATTCTGTAGGTGTCACATGCATGACCCGGAAGATTCTCTGCATTTGATCTAGGAAATCCTGGGGGTCCTCTACCTGATCTGACCCTGTGAACTGTGGGGGACCCAATGCCAAAAATTCCCTGATCCTCGAACTGCCAGACCCACCTGATGGCTCTACTATTACAGGTGGCACTGACTGGCGCTGAGTGGCCATCATTTGTGCCAACATTACAACTGCACTGCGAACTTCCTGGTCGGATGGTATAGGTACAGGAGTTGTCAGAGGCGGTGTCCTTCCGAATGGCTCCTGGTGAGATGGGGACTGCTGAGAAGGCTGTGATGATGCCTCTATATCGCCCTCAGATCGGGCTGATTCTAAATGAAGCTGAGGCATCCTGCTGGTGCCTTCTCCTGCTGCAGTATCCAAACTTCTACTTGTGGCAGGGTGTCGCTGGTCTGCCATTTTCATCTGTAGACAAAGAATATGATAAGTTTTAAGAACTCGACCCTATACTGTACTGTTATATGGCACGACAAAATATGAAGAAAGAGTAACCATCCTATTATGCCTTGCAGCCTCCTGCCTATAGTATGTGGTGCACAACACATCCATAGACAAGACTCTACTTATCACGGCTTGAAGACTCCTTGGAACATGACCTGCTCTGATACCAAGTTTGTCATGCCCCGCCTTGGGGGGTATGAATGGCACCTGGTACCCTATTAGGAAGTATCTAAAACTATCTGAACTAGCAGGATCTGGAATAGGCTTATCTGTACTGAAGGTAAGGTAGAATCATACCTGTCGTCATGGCGACCTGCTGTCTATCAACTAATAGATATCATGTATATACATATATATATAACACACAAGAACCTATACCAGCCCCCATAAGCCGGAAGGTGCCAACCAACACACAATCTATATATCCATACCCGGGTCAAAACCACCCAAAAATAAATCACTCCACTCGTCTATTAACTACGAGCACCTCTACCGGCCCCCTGGGTCTCCAGCTCGGGCTATGGTCTCTGATATAAATAACTGTGTCTGAGCCCAAAGGACTCCTGTACTGTAAACTGTAATATGTATCTGCATCTGTATCTGTAATCTGCCCCCTGGGCGCAAACGCACAACAGGGTAAGCTATACTGCTATGCTGATCAGCCTGATATGGGGAATGCTCCATCCCATCTTCGTCCTACTGCGGACGGCATACCTCTCCTTGGAGTGGCGTATCCCCACCCTCACGGTGGGTCGACATAGTTACCAACCCAGGGGCGGCGAGGATGCTCAAAGGGTGCCCTCATAACACAAACAAGTCTAAAAAAACAATAATCGCATATAGCAAGCATGTTTAATCTGAAAATGCTATTTGTACTCTGATTTCTCATACTGAACTCTTTTCTGTGTTATACTGATTCTCATACTGAACTATACTGTATCTGAGATATTATCTGACTGTCTGACTATACTGTAACTGAGGTATCATCTGACTGACTGGCTATACTGTATTTGGGATATTATCTGACTATCTGATATTGCTTTACTAACTTTTATTCCGAATATATATCATATTATAATAAAACATGCTTGCTAAATTCAAACTGGACTCAATTCTCGACTTCTGAGTTCTTTCTTCTATACATCACGCTATCTACCATACTGGATTACTAACTTGCCGAAGGAATTAGCGTTACGTACCTTCGCTTTGGATTTCCCGACTAACTGGCGTAGCTCGGTCAGTACTTCTGTTATTTCTCCCAACTGCATTCATATATATGTCAATTAGAACTAACTACACTAATATTCTGGAAGAAAATATCACTTTCAATATATATATAGCCCAAACTTTGGCTTATCAAAAAATGGTCAAAAACTCGCTATTTCTCGAGAGTCCAGAAGGGAGAAATACTCACTTTAGGGCAAGGAGTATATTGACACTAATTTGGAGCAATTCCACTTACCTTAGCTCGGTAGCACGACGATTCGCCGGTCGAATTTCACGAAACTAAATCCATAGGAATGCACCTTACTGCTTAATACCTCGGTATCTGGAGTTAATTTGAGTTTGGATCGCGTTTGACGGTGTAATCGGAAAGAAATTATCAAGAAACCTCATCTCCCTCTGTTTTCCCTCGACCTTATTGGAAATTATATGAAAAGTAACTTTAAAACCGAAGTGGAGGGGCTTATATAGTTGGGCCTGGACAGGGCCCTGTGACATAGAGCCAACGCGGAGGCCCTCCCTCCGTGGCACGTTGCCATCGCGGAGGGGCTCTGCCCCGGCTCCTTCCGCGATGGTTCGATGGATTTCTTATCCGGTCTTTCCCGGGCCTTTTCCCTAGCATGTATGGCATTCAAAAACTCTTAACCAACATGCGAATAGGCCATCTATATGTCAAGAATTTACGGGGTGTAACACCAGCCTACAAATATGTACATCAAAACTCAATATGATCAAAATAAACATAGGGCTCCTGAAAGAATGGAGTATACCAACTCTTTGCTGGATCTGGTCTCCTACTATAACGGTCGATCCAAGCTCCTATTTGCACCTACAACATGATTGCAAGGGTTCCCAAGTGAAGGGACAACAGTACAAAGAAATGCACTGGTATGTAAGATTGAAAGATGTAAATAAAGCAATGCCAAATATAACTAAACAAGAGAAGGGAATAGCAACAACTTGACACTCTAGAACCTGTCAACATAAACAACGGCAAACAATAGCTGAGCATAATTCAAAAGGTAGGGTAAAGAGAGATTGTAATGCTCGGGAAATCCTAAGATCAGATCTGGGAGTTGAAACGGAGTAAACTGGAAATTCTGCACCAGGTAACAAAATGAGTCGTTCAATGACCCATGGGGTAGACCACGAGTCATGAAGTGCCTCAAGGTGATGTGCTGGCTTGAGTTTGTAAATTTGTAATTTGGGCTCACCATGGGCATGAACACGAGTCGTGGTCAGACTTCTAACTTCTAACCTGTGCTATTCTCGACTACAGAATCATGCCTCCTCACAGAGTTAATGGAAGAAGAAATTGAAATGGAAATGGCCACGAGGATGGCAATGGGGATTGGCACCGACAAGCCCCACCAGCCTACGAGCACTATGCACTGGAGCCGGTTGCTCATGTTAAATTCAGGGCAGCTATTCAGATTCTAGCATAGGCCTTGACCACTCAGGTCAACCAGCAGGCAGCAGCGCATGTCTCGCAGAACGGGAATGCGGTGGTAGAACGAGTTAGAGATTTCCTAAGGATGGACCCGCCAAAGTTTCTTGGGTCAAAGGTGGATGAGGATCCACATGAGTTTATTGACGAGATTTTGAAAATCATCCAGGTCATAGGGATGAATTGAGAAGAGTATGCTGATTTGGCCTCATACCAGTTGAAGGGGGTCACACACATCTTATTTAAACAGTGGAAGGATAGTAGGGTAGTCAGAGCGGGCCCTATCAGTTGGGATGAGTTTCACGTCACTTTTCTAGATCGATTCTTCCCTCGTGAGATGAGGGAGCTGAAGGCGACCGAGTTCGTGAATTTAAAAGAGGGAAAGATGACAGTGCAGGAATATGCCATAAAGTTCAATTGTCTATCAAATTACACCCTAGCGTTAGTGGTTGATCAAGGGCACGAGTGAGAAAGTTTGCTCATGTGGTGGCAGACTATCTAGACAAGGATTATAGAACCTCCATGCTCCATCAGGATATGGATTTCCCTTGGATAGTTTTGTACGCCCAGCAGATGGAGGCGGTGCATCTGAGGGAGAGAGAGGCCAAGAGGGCCAGGAACGACAACTATAGGTTCTTTCAGCCGAGGCCCGGTAGTGGGCACCAGTAGAAGTCCAACCAGAGACCTTCCACCCCAGCATCTTCAGCAATGAGTGTGCCATCCAGACCTAGGCACGACCAAAGAGGATGAGCATCAGGCTTTAGGGGCACAAATTCCTGTAGGTATGGTTGAAGGCACACGGGTTAATGTTTGGTGGGTACAGGTGCTTCCTTCGGGTGCAGAAAGCCCAGACACATGCTTAGAGATTTCCCAGCAGCTAGACAGGGCCATGATAGGGGCCGAGGCCCAGCTTCCAATTCAGCAGCTCCACCAGCCCGCCCATCTCAGCAAGGCGCATCTACTAGCATAAGTGGCGGTCAGCACTAGAATAGATTCTATGCCTTAGCATCTCGCTAGGAGCAAGAGGTCTCCCTGGATGTAGTCACTAGTATGTGATGAGTTTTCCATCTTGACGTATATGCTTTGTTAGATCCAGGGGATACCTTGTCTTTTGTGACACCTTATGTGGCTAGTAGTTTCAGAGTTAGTCCCAAAATCGTGTCAGAACCCTTCTAATTCTCTACTCCAGCAGTTGATTCAGTTGTAGATAGACGGGTGTATAGATGTTTCCCGGTCACTATACTTCAGAAAGTCACCTCAGCAGATCTAGTAGAGTTAGACATTGACTATTTTTGATTTTATCCTCGCCATGGATTGGCTATTTTCAGGTTATTCCTCAGTTAATTGTAGAGCCCGGGCAGTAGAGTTTAGATTTCTGTGTGAGCTAGTCATAGAATGGAAGGGTAGTTCAGTTGTGCATATAGGTCGTTTCATTTCCTATCTTAAGGCTAGAAAGATGATCTCCAAGGGTTATATGTACCAATTAGTTAGGGTTAAGGATGTCAAGTCCGAGAACCCGACTATCCAGTCAGTTCCTGTAGTATGCGATTATGTAGAAGTCTTCCCAGATGATCTACCAGGAATCCCTCTCGAGTGGGAGATTTATTTTGGTACTGACCTTCTTCCCGATACGTAGCCTATATCTATTCCTCCTTACAGAATGGCTCCAACCTATATTAGTATCCCTACTTGCAAGTGGGAAGATATCAATATGGACTTCATAACAAGGTTGCCTCGCACTCATCGACAGTATGACTCCATTTAGGTGGACGTGGACAGGTTGACCAAAGCCGCTCAGTTTCTACAGGTCAAAACCACCGATTCAACACATACACCACAAGTATGACAATGTTTTCACAAGTGAGGTCCTCCACAGTTCAGACATGGATCACAAAAATATGAATACCTAGCATTTAACTTATTTATATACCACGGTGTCATGTTAAGAAGAATGGTCAAATACTAAAAAAAAGAAGAAAAATAAAAATTTATACAATATATATAGACTAGTAAAATAAATTTTAACCTACAAATGATTTAACAATATTCAAGTCCCCGACAACAGTGCCAAACACTTGATGTCATCCAAGCGCATGCAAGCGCACATGGTCGTCAAGTAATATAAGATTATTAAGTCCAGATATCGTACCCACAGAGACTTGTCAATTTGATCGTTGTAAGGTTCTCACTTTGATTTCACTAATATATGAAACAAATAAATTGGAGGTTGGTTTGGAAAATTAAACTACTAAAATTCAAATGTAAAGATTAACTACAAACAAATGCAAACTTTATTGTATTTTGATAATGATGACAAGCTAAGAAATGACACTAGGTTGGTTTCAGGTTGAGTATTCCAGATGTAATTGAACTAGCATGGTTCTTCCTACGGTTGTTAGTTGCAAGTTACTATCCCATTTCTTGCCATTATCCCTAGAAACCAAGAACTATCTCATGCACCCTAGTGCCTTTATCCCTATGGTCACTGGAGAACATGAAATGATGATTATGCCAACTTGTATTTCAACTAAACGGGGTTGAAGGGTATATCCCTACCCTCAATAACAACTTCTATTCTATCACCAATGGGTTTGAACCCTTTCGATTCCCTTTCCCAAGTTCAATCGAAAGCCAATAGATTACTTACAAGGTGATCAATCTCATAAATAATAAATTAAACCATATAAATACAAACAACCATAAAGAAGAACCAAGACCAAGTTTATTATGCTTCCAAACAATGAATCATCCACCATGGCCATAACCTTTAGATTATAAGTTTAGCCACTCAGAGAAAAGTGGAAAAATGAATAAGCAGTCATCAATATACAAAAATACGATAAAGAAAAAAAGAAAACCTAAGTAGAATTTGTCTCTCCTCCCAAGCTACATTACAATCTGATCAAACGATCAAAATATATGATGAAAAATGTGCTAAAAATGACCTAAGGCTTATATTTATAGTTGAGCCTTCAAATGATTCTTCTGCCCTTCAAGACTTAGCTTTACAATCAGCATTTTCACCCCAAAATAGTCCTGGTGCACCACCTCTTCTATCTCACCACAAACTTAGTCGAATTTTTAGCAATTTTCATCTCCAAAATAGGCCTGGCGCACCTCTCCTTCCATAACACCAGTTTGAGATTTTTTCTCTAAAGTTTGAGTTCTGGTCCGGGGCTCCAGCCATAGCACCAAGTTGTGAATTTATCTCTTAGAAGTTTGGGACTTGGTGCGGGGTGCCAGCCATAGCACCAAACCCGTCAGAATCTGAAATCTTCATTCATTGCATTTTGAGCTCCTTTTGCTTAGTTTTCTGCTCAAATCAACTAAACTCATTTGTTAGCACATAAAACACACACATAAATGAATTTAAGCATAAATTAAGTATTATGAACTCAAAACATGATCAAATGTGGATAAAAACATGGCAATTAGGCATCAAAATATGCCCTACATCATCAATCCCTAATAATATTTACTTTGTCAATAGCCTGCTGCACTAGATCTGGCACCAATAGTTCCGTTTCACTAAGTTCAAACTAGTTGATTGGCGATCTACACTTTTGCCCATACAAAGCTTCATATGGGGCCATTTGAATTCTTGCTTAATAACTGTTATTATAGGAAATTTCTATCAAGGGAATACGTTCATCCCAGCTTCCCCCAGAGTCCAAAATACAGGCACGCAACATATCTTCAAGCATCTGAATGATCGTTCATCCTGTCCATCTGTCCGGGGATGAAATGTGGTGCTAAGATTCACCTGAGTACCCATGCCTTTCTTGAAAGACTTTCAGAAGTTTTTCATAAATTGAGTGCCTCTATCTGAAAATAATGGACAAAGGAATGCCATGTAGGCGAGCTATCTCACGGATATACAACTTGGCATAATTGTCCATGGCATAAGTCCTCCTGACCGGTAGAAAGTGAGCTAATTTAGTCAATCTGTCTACTATTACCCTGATAGAGTCACACTTCCTACAGGTCCGTGACAACCCAGTAATAAAATCCTTATTAATCACTTCCCACTTCTAGGATGGAATCTCCATATTCTTATTCAATCCTCCAAGTCTCTGATGCTTGACCTTCACCTTCTGGCAATTATGACACTGGACCACAAAACCTGTGATGTCCTTTTCATGTTGTTCCACTAGTATAGCTGCTTTAGGTCACGATACATCTTCATGGCACCTGGATGTACTAAATACCGAGAGTAGTCAGCTTCATTCATGATTTTCTCCTATAGCTTGTCCATATTCAACACACATAAATGAGCTTGCTTCCGCTATGGAATGTTATATCTAAGCACTACCAATTTTGGATCCTCACACTGTCGCTACTTGACTTCTGACACCAGGAAGGATTCTGTAGTGTTCTGAACTACTGTACCTCCATCTACAGTATCTAGCAGGTGAATATGCAGATTAGCTAACTGTTGAATAGTCTTCACCATTTCAACTCTATCAACCTATATATCACTCAAACTGCGTATAAGATTGTGGGTTAATGCATTAGTTACAACATTAGCTTTTCTAAGATGGTACAGAATGCTAACATCATAGTCATTCATCAATTCTAACTACCTTCTATATCGTAAATTCAACTCCTTCTACGGGAACATATACTAAAGGCTCTTATGATTTGTAAAAATATAAACATGTACCCCATACAGGTAGTGACGCCAGATCCTCAGCAAAAACACCACCACTGCCAACTCTAGATCATGTAATTCTACTCGTGCTTCCTTAGCTGCCTCAAAGCATAGGCAATGACTTTGCCGTGTTGCATCAATATACAGTCTAAGCCAATCCTAGAATCATCACAATAAACTACATAATCCTATATACTTTCTGGAAGAGTCAAGACAGGTGCTAAAGTTAACCTATCTTTCATTTCCTAACAACTTTACTTCCACGCCTCTGACCACTAGCACTTAACTTCTTTATGATTCAAGTTTGTCAACGGTGTGGAGATAGTAGAAAAACCTTATACAAATCTGCAATAGTATCTTGCCAAACCCAAATAGCAACGAACCTCGGTAGGATTCAAGGGTTTGGACCAAGTTTTTACCGCCTCTATTTTTTGATTATCCACTCTTATACCTTCAGTTGTAATTACATGACTAAGTAAAGCCACAAATGTTAGAAAAAACTCACTTAAAAAATTTAGCATACGACAAGTGCTCTTGGAGATTCTGTAACACAGCTCTCAAGTGATCTGCATGCTCGACCTCTGATCATGAATAAATCAGGATGTCATCATTAAAGATAATCACAAATACATCAAGGAAGGGCCTAAACACCCCATTCACCAAATCCATAAAAGCTACTGGGGGCATTTGTAAGCCCAAATGACATTACTAAGAACTCATAATGGCCGTACTTGGTTCTGAAGGCAGTCTTAGGGATATCAACTTCCCTAACCAGTAACTAGTGGTACCCGGACCTCAAGTCAATCTTCAAAAAACATATGGCACCCTGTAACTGATCAAATAAGTCATCAATATTGGGAAATTGATACTTATTCTTTATCATAACTTTATTAAACTTCCTATAGTCAATACACATCCTTAATGACCCATTTTTATTTTGCACAAAGAGGACTGGTGAACCCCAAGTTGATACACTAGGTCGAATGAATCCATTCTCTAGCAAATCTCTCATCTACTCCTTCAACTCCCTTAGCTCTACTGAGCCATCCTGTAAGGAGGGATCGATATAATATGAGTACTTGAAAGTAGATCACTGGAAAAGTATATCTCCCTCTCGGGAGGAACTCTATGTAAGTCCTCTAGGAAGACTGCTGAAAATTTATTTACCACTGGGACTAATTAGAAAGTCATCAGCTCACTGGTCATGTTTACGACTCAAACTAAGTGAGAAATGCAGCCTTTTGACACCATCACATGGCCCTTAAGGTAGGAAATAAACTTACCTTTAGGTGTAGCGGCATTACTCTTCCATTCAAGGATCGGCTCATCTAGAAGTTGGAATCTGACAATCTTTTCTCGACAATCAACATTAGCATAACACACTGCTGACTAATACATGCCCATGATAACATAAAAATCCACCATTCCAAGCTTAGATAGATCAGTTAGTTTAGATCTATCACATACTCAAACTGTAAAACCACGGTACACTCTTTAGCTATACAAATTCGCCAATTCACGTTGATACAACAAATGGCTTAGCTAACAATTCAGGAGCTATCTCAATCTGACTTGCTGTTAGAGGAGTAACATATGATAAAGTAGATTCTAGATCAATCAAAACATAAATAGCATGGGAGAATATTATCAAAGTATCTATAACAACATCAGGCGATGATTTTTGGTCCTAGTGACCACCTAGAGCATAAAAGTAATTATGCACTATCCCTGAACTAGAAGCTTCTCCCTTCTTACCCTTACCACGACCTGTTGTAGGTTGAGAACTAGGCTTGGGAGGTCAAACTAAGGGTGATGATGCTACTGCTAAACCCGTCGATCATACGGAATCACCACTAGTCTTCATCGAACACTATTGCATATAGTGGCCACACTATCCATAATTATAAGGTACATCTTTACCCAACTGGCACTACCCTGGATGAATCTTACTGCACTGAGAACATGGGGGTATTAGAGGTCTCTCCTAGCATCGGGAATTGGATGGAGCTGAACTCTAATCGCTCTTCGATCCTCGTAGCTAAGGTAGAGCACTCTCGGTAGGTTGAGTTGGCTATTTGGGCGACTGAACCCCAGAGTCTCCTCGAGGCTCTCTATAAGATCTTGTAGTCTCACCCTCTTCCTCTACTCCTATCCCCTATGAGTATCAAAAATTGTGTGGACCAAACCTCGACCCTCTGAGAAAAGGCCTATATCCATGAAATGTCCATATGCTCCTGGGAAGATACCCCCAAACAATCATGAGTTATGTGGGTCCCTAGTCCTCACACGAATGAATAAACCTATTTTCCATCATCTGAACTAGGTGCAGAGAATATTTGGAAAAAGAATTAAACCAAAGGAAACACTCCTATACTCTCATACTGCCCTATTCTAAATGCAAAAACTGCTTAGCTCGAGCCTGCCGAAGTTCTATGGCCTTTATGCACCAGTATATTCCCCGAGAACTTTGACAGCTTCGAGCTAAGTAGTTTTTGCATTTAGAGCAGGTTAGTATGAGTGTGCGGGAGTATTACCTTCAATTTAATTCTTTGGCTAGGTATGCTTCGCACCTGGTTCAATCGATGGAGGATAGGGTTTATTAGTTCATGCAAGAGCTAGGTACCCACATAGCTCATGATTCTTTGGGGGTATCTACCCAGGAGCATATGGAAATTGCATGGATACAAGCCTTTGCTTAGAGGGCCGAGGATTTGGTCCACACAATTTGTGATACTCATATGGGACAAGAGTAGAGGAAGGGGGCCAGAACTGCTAGGTCTTATAGAGAATCTAGAGGAGACTCTGGGGTTCAGTCGCCTAGATAGCCAGCTCGACTTGTGGATAGGGCTCCACCTCAGCTACGAGGATCTAGCAGAGACCAGAGTTCAGCTCCATCCGGTTTTCGATGTTAGGAGAGACCTCTGATACCCCCATGTGCTTAGTTCAGTAAGAGTCATCCAAGGCAATGCCTTTTGGGTCAGGATGTATGTTATCATTGTGGACAACCTAGCCACTATATGGAACAGTGTCCGATGAAGACTAAGCGTGATACCACACAGTTGACGGGTTCAGTAGAAGTATCATCACCCTCAGTTCGACCTCCCAGGCCTAGTTCTTAGCCTGAAGTAGACCATGGTAAGTATAAGAGGCGAAAAACTTTGGGTTCAGGGATAATACAAAATCCCTTTTATGCTCTAGGTGGTCATCAGGATCATGAGTCATTGCTTGATGTTATTAGAGGTACTTTGATTATATTCACCCATGTTGTTTATGCTTTTATTGATCTAGACTCTACTTTTTCGTATGTTACTCCTTTGATAGTGAGTAAATTTGAGATAGTGCCTAAATTGTTAGCTAAGCCGTTTGTTGTATCTACGTCAATTGGCGAATTTGTGTTAGCTAAAAAAGTGTATCGTGGTTTTACAGTTTGAATATGTGATAGACCTACATTAGCTGATCTAGTTGAGATTGAAATGGTGGATATTGATAGTATCATGGGCATGGATTGGTTAACAGCTTGTTGCGCTAATGTTGATTGCCGAGCAAATATTGTCAGAGTTTTATTTTTGGACGAGCCGGTGTTGGTATGGAAGGGTAATGTTGCTACTCCTAATGGTAAGTTTATTTCATACCTTAAGGATCACAAGATGGTGTCCAAAGGATGCAATTCTTACGTAGTTTAAGTCAAAGACTTGACCAACGAGATGGTGTCTCTCTGGTCAATACCAATGGTAAATGAGTTTTCAACAGTGGTCTCAGAGGACTTACCTGGAGTTTCTCCGGAGAGGGAGATAGACTTTTCCATTGATCTACTTCTAGGTACTCAGCCTATATCGCTCCCTCCTTATCGAATGGCTCAGAGTTAAGGGAGTTGAAGGACCAGTTGAGAGATTTGGTTGTGAGGGGATTGATTTGACCTAGTATATCACCTTAGGGTGAACCAACGCTCTTTGTACAAAAGAAAGATGGGTCGTTAAGGATATGTATTAACTACAGGCAATTGAAAAGCATGATGATTAAGAATAAGTATCCACTTCCCAAGACTGATGACTTATTTGATCAGTTATAGGGTGCCATATGCTTTTTGAAGACTGGATTAAGGTCTGCGTACCACTAATTATGGGTTAGGGAAGTTGATATCCCTAGGACTGCCTTCAGAACTAGAAACAATCATTATGAGTTTTTTGTGATGTCATTTGGGATTACTAATGCTCGAACAATTTTTATGGATTTGATGAATAGGGTGTTTAGGCCCTTCCTTGATTTATTTGTGATTGACTTTATTGATGACATCTTAATTTATTCATGATTAGAGGCCGAGCATGAAGATCACTTGAGAGTTGTGTTACAAGCTCTCTAGGAGCACAAGTTGTATGCTAAATTTTCTAAGTGTGAATATTGGCTAACACCTGTGGCTTTCCT
This sequence comes from Datura wrightii, assembly GCA_035772735.1. Taxonomy (NCBI): domain Eukaryota; kingdom Viridiplantae; phylum Streptophyta; class Magnoliopsida; order Solanales; family Solanaceae; genus Datura; species Datura wrightii. The sequence goes on along the minus strand of JASDFA010000006.1, from coordinate 84,423,392 downwards.
TGGTCATGTAATTACAGCTGAAAGTATAAGAGTGGATAGTTAGAAAATAGAGTCGGTAAAGAGTTGGCCTAGACCCTTGAATCCTACAGAGGTTCGTAGCTTTCGAGTTCCGCAGATTATTATCACAGATTTGTAGAAGGTTTTTCTACTATCTCTACACTGTTGACAAAGTTGACTCATAAAGAAGCTAAGTTCCAGTGGTCAGAGGCATGCGAGTGCAGCTTTTAAGAATTGAAAGATACGTTGACTTAAACACCTGTCTTGACTCTTCTAGAAGGTTCAGAGGGTTATGTGGTTTATTGTGATGCTTTCAGGATTGTCTTAGGATATGTTTTGATACAACATGGCAAAGTCATTGCCTATGCTTCAAGGCAGTTGAGGAAGCACGAGCAGAATTACCCTACGCATGATTTGGAGTTGACAGCTATGGTGTTCATGTTGAAGATCTGGTGTCACTACTTGTACGGGGTACGTTTTGATATTTTTAAAGATTACAAGAGCTTTCAGTACCTGTTCCAGCAGAACGTATTAAATTTACGATAGAGAAAGTGGTTAGATTTGCTAAAGGATTATGTTCTTAGCATTCTGTACAATCCTGGCAAAGCTCATGTTGTGGCTGATGCATTAATCCACAAGTCTATGGGCAGTCTGAGTGATAAAGAAGCTGACAGAGTTAAGATGGTGAAGACTATACAACAATTAGCTAATCTACATATTCAGTTGCTAGATACTAAAGATGGAGGTGTAGTAGTTCATAATACTGTAGAATCCTCCCTTGTGTCAGAAGTCAAGCAGTGATAATATGAGACGGAATTGGTAGTGCTAAGAGATAGAATTCCACAGTAGAAGAAGGCCTTGTTTAAGTGTGGTCCAGATAGATTTCTTAGGTACGAAACTCATTTATGTTTGCCGAATATGGATAAGCTATAGAAGCAAATCATGAGCGAAGCTCACTACTTTATGTATTCAGTACATCTAGGTGCCATGAAGATGTATCGTGAATTTAAGCAGCTATTTTGGTGGAACAACATGAAAAGGACAATACAGGTTGTATGGTACAGTGTCCTAATTGCCAGCAAATGAAGGTCTAGCACCAGAGACCTAGAGGTTTGACCCAGAATATGGAGATTCCAGCCTAGAAGTCGGAAGTGATTAATATGTCTTTTATTACTGGGTTTTTCCGGACAAGTAGGAAGTATGACTCCATCTGGGTAACAGTAGATAGATTGACTAAATCAGCTCACTTCTATCAATCAGGACGACTTATGCCATGGAGGATTTGCCAGGTTATATATACATAAGATAGTTCGCCTACAAGGTGTTCCTTTGTCCATTATTTCAAATGGAGGTGGTCAGTTTATAGAAAATTTTTGGAAGTCCTTCCAGAAATCCCTAGGCACTTAGGTGAATCTCAGCACCGCATTTCATCCCCAGACAGGTGGACAAGCTGAATGCACCATTCAGATGCTCGAAGATATGTTGTGTGCCTGTATTTTAGACTTTGGGGGAAGCTGGGATGAACATATTCTCTTGATAGGATTTTCCTATAACAACAGTTATCAGGAAAGCATTCAAATGGCCTATATGAAGCTTTGTATGGTGGAAGTGTAGATCGCCAATCGGCTAGTTTGAACATAGAGAAGAACTATTGGGGCCTGATCTAGTGCAACAGGCTATTGTCAAAGTAAAGCTTATTATAGATCAACTTCATACAACTCAGAGAAAATAGAAATATTATGTTGTCCTACCCCATCGAGCGTTGGAGTTCGCTATTGATGATTGGGTCTTTCTGAAAGTATCGCCTATGAAAGGCGTCTTGCAATCCGGTTGAAAGGGCAAGCTGAGCCCTAGATATGTTGGGCCTTACAGAGTTATCCGCAAGATAAGCAAAATAGCTTATGAGTTGGAGTTAGCGCTAGAACTAGCGACAGTCCACCCAGTATTTCATTTTTTGATTTTTGGAAGTGTATAGGAGATCCGACCCATATTATGCCAATTGATGATGTCTATATTTCTAAGATGACCTATACAAAGCTCCCATTTTCCATTCTTGATCAGCAAGTCAGGAAGCTCCGAACTAAGGAAGTCGCCTCTTTCAAGGTAGTATGGAGAAATTATAATGTTGAACAAGTAACTTTTGAAGCTGAGGAAAAAATAAAGAAGAACTATCTTCACCTGCTTACGACGTCAATGTGATATTGAGGTAAGTATTTGATACCTAAGTTACTGAGAATTTATTTTGAAGCAAGTTAAGGGAAGTTAATTCTAATTTGAGGATGAATGTTCCTAAGAAGGAGAGTATGTTACATGCTAGAAAATATTTGGTGATTATTTGATGTTTTTATGCTATGTTAAGGGAAGTACAGGTTGTACATTGGTCGTAGGTGAGGAGGGAAATATATACGAAGGGAAAAGCAAAGAGTATGTAAAGTTCATAAGTAAGGATCAAATTTAAAAAACCATATCTCCCAATATATAATGGGTTAGGAGCCCCACGACCTACCAAATTAAAGGTATTTAAGTCTATTTCTAGAATATTAAACCTCTGGTCAATCGTATTTTGGAATAAAAAGTTATAGGCATTTTATGGTGGCATTGTTGAATAGTGAGGTGGCCACAGCCCAAACCCCTTTATATTTTGAGTTTTGTATCATGAAATAACTTCATATTTTAAAGAATCGAGCTTCTTGTTTCCACCCTTATATTCTATCAATTTCCAGAAAATAACCAAGGAAAAGTGAATGGGAAACATCAAGTTGAATTCCATGAAATCACAAGGAAAGTTAAGGGTTCTTTTGCAAGGTTAAGGTGGTGTGTTTGTAGGCTGTTTTGCTGCGTTTTGGAAAGCCAAGGTGTCACGTTTTCTGGAAGAAAACTGAAGGAGAACCCTCCACAATTATCCAAGAACTACTACAAGTAAAATGATTCTAGCTACTAAACTTGTATGAAATCCTAGCCAAAGCTACGCAGTGGAAGCCTTGTGGGCTGCCATTTTGGTGACTGTTTTTGGAGCTCGTTTTTGGCAGTAGTTTTGGGAGACTTTTCTGCGTAATAAGAGCTGTTTATACTGCCCAGATGTTAATATTTTAATAAGTATTGAATCCTAGAATAAATGTAAGAATTCTACCCTCTTTAAGCCCCTTAAATTACAAGCAAAAAGATTGGAATTTGGCAGCTAGGTGAGGTGTCCATTGAACTATTTTGAGCTGAGTTCTTGCTCCAATTTTCTAGGATTTTTGGAGGTTCAATTGGATGGAAATATACCTCGTATTGAGTATAAGAATTTCTTAAGAAGTTAGGAAAGTTTCCCTCTTCCTTTCCCCCTCAAAATCTAGTGAAAACTAGTAGCGAAAATGACTATAGTTGTTGATGTTGCCATGTGTTGTTGTTGCTGTTGTGACTGCCTTTAGTTAGTTATTTTGAGCTGAATATTTTGATACAAATTAAGCTTATTGTTACCTATAAATTTAAGGGATTACGGAGTCTATAGCTGGATGGTCATTGAAGTAGGAAATAGGCTAAGGAAAGTTCGTCGAAAAAAGGTATGTAAGCCATCCCATTTGTCGTTCATTCAAACACGATTCGTGTGTTGTGAGTTGAATGAGCCAGAAAACATCTCATGTGTGTTGATACAGTATGTCAAGATATATTTAAGCTTTAAATTCCATATTTGATTTAAGCTAAATGTTGAGATTATGCCTAGCCCAAGTAGGCGCTTAAAGTGTAATGTTGTGTTGATTTGTTTTCGTAGTTGTACATCGAGTTGGAGATTTCTCAGTGTGGGCATTGTTATCTAGTACTATACATTATGTTATATATGTTATATTTATCATGTATGAGGTTCTAGTAACCTTATGAAATTAGAGAAGTGAAGCTAAGACGGCGACGTAAGAATCACGTACGCTAAGAGCGAATGTTAAGCTAGTAAGGGTAAACGAGGATACCAACACAGAGATTCTTTGATATGGTAACCTAACCTAATGTATAATTCTTTTAAAGTTCTTAAGTCATAAAATAAATTCCATAACTCCTATTCCTTAAGCTATTGACAAGTTATCGAGTTACTGTGTGCCAAAGTAGCGAATGTTGATGCTAAGTATCCATAATTGAGTCTCAGTTCTACTAATTGAGTTCAAGATGAGTCTAAGATTTATAAATTGAATCCAATTATTCATGTGGAGTCCAAGTATTCGAAAGTTGAGTAAGTATCCAAAGTTGGTTCTAAGAACCCGTAAGCGAGGTCTAGTGTCATGTTCCTCGAGTCTCATGTTCATGTTAAGCTTTCAAGTCAAGTTATATTTATGTCCCCTTTCTCTCAGTTGCTAGGGGTGTTATATTCAGTTGGTCCTCCAAGTTGGACCCGTTATTTGAGTCAGTTACTTTGCATTGTTCATTTTGTCCTCCAAGTTGGACCTGGTATCGGAGTCAGATATATATTGCATTGTTTACATCCTCACTTGCATGATTTGCATTTTGTTTATCACACGCCCTCTCTGGTTCGAGTATCAGATGGCTGATTGTGGATGTCACTCGCCCTCTCTGGTCTAAATATCAGATAACTGATTGTACGAAGAATGATATATGAAAACCCTATTCTAAGTATTAGGTTTGTCGTATAATGTCCTGGTCCAAGTATTAGTCAACTCTTAAAGTCCTGGTCTGAGTATCAGGCAACCATACTTAAATCCTGGTCCAAGTATCAGGTAGCCATTGAGTCGATTCTCATAAACTCCAATCCAAGTATCAGAAGTGTGGGCATATGAGTCAGTTATGTTATACTCATGCACAGAATCTGTAACATAGGACAAAATCTATGAAATTCTAATACATAAACTAAATTTGTTTACACGAGTCTGAAAGCCTCTACTACACAGATGAGTTGCTAGGACAAGTCCCCAGCTAACTCCTAAAGCCTGAAAATTGAAACATGAAGTAGAAAACATAAATCGCCTCCTCGAGAGATGAGGACTCACCACAAGAAGTTGAGGTAGGTGATCTTGGGCAGAATTATATGCCCAAGTGATACTCAAATGCTTCATTTCGTCTTTGTTATCTATCGTTATTTGTGCATTCTCACGTGATTTGTAGTTAAAATTTGAATTTATACTAGCCAACATGATTAGTGTTGTTTTGCTGGAATTTTGGGAAGCTAAGATACATGTTGGTAAAAATAGGGAACAGACTTGGAAGCAAGGAGTGGAAAAGGTCAAGGAAGAGCATAAAAAATAAGGGCTCCACGATAGAGCCATGTCACACTGCCATCGCGGAGGCATTCTACCTCAGGTGATTTAATTTTGGCCATTTCCAGTGAAGCCTCACGTTACCTCTGTGACATGGAGGCAATGCCACGCGATGCAAGCCGTGGCACGTTGAGTACAATTACCTAGGACAACAATTTCCAGTGTAGGTGCGCGATTGCACCGTGGCACGTTGGCCAGGCTCCGCGATGCAGGCCGTGGCACGCCAAGGTGAAATTTCTGAGGAGCCAAATTCCAGAGAGGGTCCGCGATACCCTCATGGCACGGAGGGAGTGATCCGCGATACACTTCGTGCCGCGTTGCTTGTTATTCCGAAAAAATTTTTCACTAGTATAAATAGCACACTTAGGTTTTATTTTAAACAATTCTGACTTGGTTGAGCAAGAACGTGGGTTACAGGCAGTTGAGGGGATGAAAATTCTAGGGTTCTTCTCTATCTCTTTCTCTTTTATCTCATTTGTTTGTATGATTTATACTCATTTGATGATATTTAATCCACAAATGAGTGGCTAAATTCACTTTTTGCTGAGGTTAAGAACAATTGTAGTGGAATGTAATTGTTGATCATTTTAGTTTTCATCTTTTCTTCAATGGTTGTTCTATCAATTCTTGTTATTACTGCATTAATGTTTGGCCAATGTTAATGTATATCTAAAATATCCAATTTTGATTTTGAAAAGGAAAGAAATTGGAAAGTTGTGAATTGGTAGGATATGATCTCTTGTTAGTTTGGGAAAATTGCGAATTGATTTACATTCAGAATAGAAATATATCTGAAAGTCTTATTAGTCAATTAAGAAATCGATTTTGTATGGCTAGAACATGAAATTCTTTTATTACAGAAATGTAGATTGAAGGTTCATAATTCTTAAGTTGGATAGGAGACGAAAGTTCCAATCCATAGGCAATAATTCTTGACTAGCAACCGAAGGAAAGATTAACTGAATTGTATCGATAAATTAATTCCCTACATGTTCGTTTTAACCTCAGTATGCTCATTACTATAGTTCAAACTCACTTTATAATTTTGCCTTAGATTCTTATTAATTAGTAACTCAAACTCTCAAAATATTATTTATTTGGTTGTCTACATTGTTAAAGATATAGTTCATTAACACTTAATTTAATTATTACCTTGGTTCAGTCCCTGTGGGATCGATACTTGGCTTACTTAAGCCATTTTACTACTTGTTTGACCACGTGCACTTGCGTGTAGTCACTAAATCACCGAACAAGTTTTTGGCACCGTTGCCGGGGATTGGCAATTGGTAAAATTGTTTTCTTAGTGTTAGTTTACAATTTCTATATAAGTGCTGACAACTTGATCGTAGCCTGTCTTTTGCAGATATTGAATTCTGTTGAACACTAGCAAGAGACAAGGAGTAGGTGGATTCATACATAGAGCCAGAAAGACAATTTCATTGTCAAAGAAGGGAAGCTCTACAAAAAAAGCTACAGTTGCTCAGACAGGCAATCTGAAGCAACAACAGAATCCACCACTTGTGAGGGCAGTGTTAGTGCCCGAGGAAATGGCAGCTAGGCCGGTTCGCGAAGTGGCAATCCCACATGCTAATAATGTTACATAGAGTATTTGCAGACCAGAGCCAGGAGGGAGGTTTGAGCTTAAACAGAACATGGTGCAATTGGTGCACACCAGCAGGCAATTCACAGGTCTCCCTCACGAAGATCCACAACAACATCTCCAAAACGTTTTGGAGATAAGTGACACTTACATCCTCACTGGAGTATTATAAGACTATGTGAGGCTTACATTATTCCCATTTTCATTATTGGGGGAAGCAAAGAGGTGGTTGAAAGCTGAACTACCTAACTCTATCACCACGTGGGATGATCTTGAAAGAAAATTTCTGATATGGTTCTTTCCATCCGGGAAAACAGCAAAACTTAGAAGTTAGATTCTATGTTTTAAACAAAGAGAGGGGGAGAATCTGTATCAAGCTTGGGAAAGGTTCAAATCATTGCTAATGGATTGTCCTCACCATCACCAGTCTAATGATGTGCTAGTGCATCCTTTCATAGAGGGTTTGGAACCCCACACGAAAATTTTGCTAGACTCAGTAGCTTGGGGACAAGCATTAGAAAAGACTTATGAGGAGCTGTATACTTTGTTAAATTGTATTTCGTAGGGAAATCCAGAGTGGAATGCGGACTCTTCTAGAGGAGGAACAAGGAAAGCGGCAGGAGTCTTTGAAGTGGATGGTTTTACAACTATCGCTGCACAGGTAGCTGCATTGCAAAATCAACTCAACACCCACTTCAACAATATGAGCTTAATCAACCTCAAGCCCCAGTTAATGTAGTGCAGCAGATTTGGTGTGAAGTATGCGGTAGTAATGAACACTCAGCTAAGTGTTGTGGTGCAAATCTAGACTCAGTGAACTTTGTAGGGAATGTATAGAGAAATAATCACCAGCAGTATGGCAACAACTACAACTCGAATTGGAGGAATCATCCGAATTTCTCTTGGGGTAGTAACAACCATCAAGGGCAGAGTTCGAATCAGGGTGCGCAGAGAAATCAAGGAGGGCAGCAGAATTATCAATCTCAATATAGAGGCAACAATGCACCTCCTCCACCACCCACCAGCACTGAGGAAATGTTTAAAACAATGTCAGCTAACCAAGCTAAAATGCAGGCTGATTATGTGAAATTGGCAGCAGACATAAAAAACAACTAGTTAGCTACAAAGGCGTTGGAGTACCAGTTTGGACAACTAGCTAGAGCTCAAAACACCAGGCCAAGAGGAGGACTACCAAGTGACACTGACCCGAATCCCAAGAAAGTTAATGCAGTGACCACAAGGAGTGACTTACAACTCAAGGAGGTGGGACCAGAAAGACCACCTCAGTAGTCAAGAGCAGTGGAGAAAGATAGGGAACATGATGATGAGAGGGGGAAGGAGAAGGCAGCTGAAGCAGAAAGACCACCACCCCCGTTCCCTCAAAGATTAAAGAAACACAAGGAGGAAGCTTGTTTCAACAAGTTCATGGAGGTGCTTAAACAGGTATACATTAATTTAACTTTGGTTGATGTTTTGCAGGGAGTGCCTAAATATGCAAAGTATATCAAGGACATCGTAGCTAAAAAAAGTAGATTGACGAAGTATGCTACGGTGGCACTTATTGAGGAGTGCACTTCCTGAATATAGAACAGGTTGCCAACAAAGCTCAAGGACCCTGGGAGATTTACAATTCAAATCAAAATTGGGCAACGTATCCAAGCTCGCGGATTATGCGATTTGGGAGTGAGCATTAACTTGATGCCAAGATTGGTGTTCAAGAAGTTGGGGCTGGGCAGTCCTAGACCACTACCGTGATCTTGCAGTTAGCGGGCCGCTCTCTGGCCAGACCAGATGGCTGGTGCAAGTGGGCTCCCTTATCTTCCTGATAGATTTCATTGTCTTAGATTTTGAGCCAGATGCGGAAGTCCCATTTATTTTGAGACGTCCTTTCTTGGAAATCGGGAGAGCTTTGATTGATGTAGCTGCAGGGCAGCTAACCATGCGAGCACATGACAAAGTGGAGCTATTTGATGTATATAAGGCCATGCAGCTTCCTGCCATATATGAGGAGCTTTCAGCAATCAATGTGCTAGACCAAGCAGAAATTCTTCAGATTATTAATTCTCGAGATCCATTGGAAAGAGCGTTGATGAGCTTCGATCATTTTGGAGATAGAGATACTTATGAGATGGTACAAATGTTAAATGAACCAAAGTGTTATCTCAGGAAGCATGACTATCAGCCTTTAAAGTGGTCCCTAGAACCATTAACGAAACAATCTATTGAGGAAGCACCAAAACTGGAGTTGAATACATTGCCTCCCTATTTAAAATATATCTTTTTGGGGGAAGATGACACTTTGCCAGTCATCGTCTCCGCAGAATTGACAGAGGCACATGTAAAGGAAGCATTGGTGGTTCTCAAAAGAAGGAAGAAAGCGATGGGCTGGCAAATGTCAGATATTCGGGGTATCAATCCAGCTTTTTGCACACACAAAATTTTCGTGGAGATAGGAGAAAGCCAACTGTACAGCCTCAGCGGAGGTTGAATCCGATGATGAAGGATGTGGTTAAGAAAAAAGTAATTAAGTGGCTTGATGCAGGTATGGTCTATCCTATTTCGGACATCGAATGGGTCAGCCCCGTTCAGTGTGTCCCAAAGAAGGAAGGGATGACCATGGTCACCAATGAGAAAAATGAGCTGATCCCTACACGCACCGTCACAGGCTGGCGGATTTGCATGGACTACAGAAAGCTCAATGAAGCCACAAGGAAAGATCACTATCCTATCTCGTTCATTGATCAGATGTTGGACAGATTGGCTGGACAAGAATATTATTGTTTCCTTGATGGGTACTCTGGCTATAACCAAATAGCCATAGCACCGGAGGACCAGGAGAAGACTACTTTCACATATCCATATCGGACATATGCTTATAGGCGGATGTCGTTTGGTTTATGCAATGCACCCGCCACATTCCAGAGATGCATGATAGTGATCTTTCATGACATGGTGGAAGATTTCGTCGAGGTATTTATGGATGATTTTTCTGTTTTCGGTAATTCATTTGCTACTTGTTTGCAGAATCTTGACAGGGTGCTAGCTCGCTGTGAAGAATCCAACCTTGTACTCAATTGGGAGAAATGTCATTTCTTAGTCAAGGAGGGTATCGTCCTTGGCCATAAAGTGTCTTGCAAGGGGTTGGAGGTCGATCGTGCTAAGATCGAAGTTATTGAAAAGCTACCACCACCTGTGTCAGTGAAGGGTGTTTGCAGTTTTCTTGGGTATGCAGGGTTCTACAGACGGTTCATTAAGAACTTCTCTCAAATTTCTAGACCAATATGCAGGTTGCTAGAAAAAGAGGTGAAGTTCGAGTTTGATGAAGATTGTGTCAAAGCATTCGAGGAGTTGAAGCAGAAATTGATAGAAGCACCTATCCTTATTTCTCCGGATTGGGAACAACTGTTTGAACTGATGTGTGATGCAAGTGATGTGGCTGTGGGAGCTGTATTGGGGCAGCAGAGGAATAGAATTTTTCATTCTATTCCTTATTCAAGCAAAACACTAGACGCTGCCCAAGTTAATTATACAGTCACAGAAAAGGAGATGCTAGCATTGGTATTTGCGTATGATAAATTCAGGTCCTATTTGGTGGGTTCTAGAGTAGTGGTGTATACCGATCATGCAGCGATTCGATATCAGTTTAACAAGAAGGATGCAAAGCCCAGGCTGATCAGATGGATCTTGTTGTTGCAAGAGTTTGACCTAGAGATTAAGGACAGAAAGCGGAGCGAGAATCAAGTGGCAGATCACTTATCGCGATTGGAAAGACGGTCGCATGTGAAGGAAGGAGACAACATCAAAGAGGAGTTCCCAGATGAGCAACTCATGGCAATAAGGAAAGCTGAGATCCCTTGGTATGCAGACATAGTGAATTTGCTAGTGAGTGGAGTCTATCCACCGGAGGCTACGGCTCAGCAGAGAAAAAAGTTGAGGCATGATTGCCGGTATGTTATTTGGGATGAGCCGTACTTGTTTAAGCAGGGACCGGATCAGGTTATCAGAAGATGCATCCCGGAGAGCCAGATTGCAGAAGTTTTGAGGAGTTGTCACTCTTCATTGTATGGAGGGCACCACGGAGGCGAGCGGACAGCGCACAAGGTGCTACAGTCAGGTTTCTTTTGGCCTACACTGTTTAGAGACTCTATGGCTTACATCAAAAATGTGTGATAGATGTTAAAGGATAGGCACAATTGGTAGGAGGCAAGAGATGTCGTTGCAGCGTATATTAGAAGTGGAGATCTTTGATGTATGAGGCATTGATTTCGTGGGCCCGTTCCCACAGTCATTTGGTAATCGTTACATCTTGGTGGCTATTGATTATGTACCAAAGTGGGTTGAAGCAACATCTTTCCCCAGGAATGACAACAAGGTGGTAATGAAATTTGTGAAAAAGCATATTTTCACCAGGTTCGGGACACCCTGAGCCATTATCAGTGATGGAGGGGCTCATTTTATAAATGCAAGTTTCAAGAACTTTCTAGCTAAGTATGGGGTGCGCCACAAGGTGGCAATAGCGTATCATCCCCAAACTAGTGGGAAAGTGGAGGTGTCGAACAGAGAAGTGAAGCAGATTCTCCAGAAAATAGTGAATGCACAACGTAGTGATTGGTCAAGCAAACTCGACGATGTGTTGTGGGCATATAGAACTTCTTACAAGACACCAATTGGGACTTCTCTGTACAGATTGGTCTATGGAAAGGCGTGTCATCTGCCGGTGGAGCTTGAACACCGAGCTTTCTAGGCCGTGAGGAAATTGAACATGGATTTAGAGCTAGCGGGTAAGAAGAGGCTGATGCAACTCAGCGAACTTGATGAGTTTCGTTGGCGTGCTTATGAAAGTGCCAAGTCCTACAAAGAGAAAACAAAGAGGTGGCACGATAAGCATATGGTGCATTGTATATTCGAGCCGGGGTAGAAAGTGTTGCTTTTCAATTCAAGATTGAAGCTGTTTCCAGGAAAATTGGGGTCCAAATGGTCAGGGCCGTTTGAGGTAGTGAGAATGACCCTGCACGGGGCAGTGGAGTTGTGGCAAGAAGATCGAAGTGCCACATTCTTGGTTAATGGGCAGCGTTGTAAGCATTACTGGGGTGAGGGTATTATTCGAGAGAAGACATCCATCACTCTAGAGGATGATTGAGCGCAAATGACGTCGAGCCGCGACGGTAAACCAGGCACTGCACGTGAGGCAACCCGTGAAATTGTTGTAATAGATGAGTAGAATTAGTTGAAAAAAAAAAGAGAAAAAGAAAAAAATAAATAGAAAAAATTATTGTTACGTTGAAACCTATTAATTCTAATCAATTTCTTGTTGTGAAATGATTTTCAGGTGGAACGGAGAGCAAAAGTGCAAAAAAAGCGCAAAGGAAAAAATTGAGGTGAGAAAAATAAAAAGTGGCATGACAGTGAGCCTACGCGTTGGCTCCGTGTCATGGAGGATGGCCTCCGCGTTACCCTCCGTGACACATTGAAGGTATTCTGGATATTTTTAAAAATTTCCAGAACACCTACATAATGGCTCCGTGTCACGGAGGAGGTGCTCCGCGTTACCCTCCATGACATGTTGAGGGTCTTTTTGCGTCGGGTCACCGGGTAACCCGCGCGAAAAACCTCCTTTTTAACCCCAAATTCCTTAATTTTTTCCTATTCTTTCAATTCCTCCACGACCCACACTCTAAATTCCCTCCTCCCCCAACGTGACACGGACCTAGGCACAAGATTTCTTCAAGTTTTCTTCAATTTCATCGGATTAAAGGTATGTTCTTGAACTTTACCTCATTTTTTCTTGAAATTTCGATTTTTGAGCATGGGTAGTGATTGGAACTTGCCATAAGTGAAATTAAGCTTGAATTCATTTATGTTATGATTGATTGATGTTCATAATATCGTTGTGAGTATATGGACTCGACGAATGCATGTTGTAGTGAATTTTTGGCGAAATTGGTAGCTAGGGTTGTAATTTGAATAAGAAGAAAACTAAACTTGTCTGAAATGTGAAAAAAAATTGGGTTGTGCATGTTGGGTGATGTGAATTATGTCGTGATTAATGTTGAATATTCTAAGTAGACAAGGGAAGTTCGGAAAAATGAAATTGGTGAATTGCATAGGTTGTTGAGAACAAAAAATTGGTTAGGTGCTATGATGATATAATGGAATCAATGGCGATATTGTTATTCGTTGTACAAAGTCTGAGTAGTACATAGTAATTATTCCATCGAATTATATGAAGGTACTAAAAATGTTGAATATAAAGATTGTGAAATCATGAATGTCTTGCCGAATTGTTTTAATTGCAGCTAAAGACTAAGTGTGGGGTGATTCAATTAAACCCAACCTTAGTCGTAGATAGTTATGATTTGAATAACATTGGGATTGTATGGTTATATGTGCAGGAACAATGTCGGGCAGACAAGACAAAGGAAAGGGAGCGTCCACATCAGGCGCCGACAGAAAAAGAATAAGGTTGGGAACAGCAGTTCCAGTAGCACCAGCGGTTCCGCGAGGCCAACGTCGACAACACGGAACCCGATGGGTGACTGATGAAGGGAAGAAATGGTATGCAAAACACAAAGAAACCAAATACTTCCCGGAAGAGCATATAGCAAGGGAGCCGCTTGCACAGGAATTCCTGAGAATCGTGCACCGGATTGACACCTCCGGGTTGAACTTCATCTTCGAAGAGCCCAAGGAGTGCGATCTCCATCTAATTTGGTAGTTCTATGCCAACTGGAACCCGACCCTCCGTAGTCACACCGTACTCCGGCAGCTGAACATAACTCCACCATATTCGGACATCAGACAAACTCTATGTGGAGCCCGTTCAACAGCACGGTGGAGCAGGCACAAAGAGAGGGGCTACCATCAGACACTGCCTTACTCTCAGATGAATAGGGAAGCCAGGATCTGGCTAAAAATTGTGTGTTCCTGCCTGATCCCGGGGGTGCACATGATAGATGTCACCCGGGATTGAGTGTGCTTGGTGTATGCCCTGATGAAAGGGCTTGAGATAAATGTTGGGGCGGTGATCATCTCCGTAATGAAGAGAGCCCGCTTGCATCAAGGGCACAGGTACGGGTTCGTTTGTTTGCTTACCATGTTCCTGAGGGGCCATGATATCGAGGAGGAGGCCCTAGATTACATCCCACATATTGACAGGCGTGCCTTAGATGTTACCAAAACCAAGGCACCTGACACTACTCATGGGCCTGTTCTCACACTAGCCGAGCGATATGCTCGGGATGATTAGTATATGGCTCACATGTACGGGATGCAGATCCTATAGTTGCGCATAGGCGGGAGGCCAGCAACAGAAGATGAGCTGTGGCAGCTCGATTAGATTACCCCTTTGGCGAGAATGCCTGGGCTCTATGCCGAGTGGGGCCAGCTTTTGTGGAGCCTGTAGATGATGATGTCCCCACTGATGAGGAGACCCGCCGTGAGGAGTCAGATGTTGAGTCAGATAAGGACAGCGAGGGAGTTTCGGATATGGGAGACGAGGCAACGACATCTGATGAAGAAGTGGAATACTTTGATTGATTAGGGAGTTTCACCACCCACCATTGTGATATGTGAATTTTGTGAATACTGGAGACAGTGTTCGGTTTAAGTGTGGGGTGGGAGTAGTTAGGTGCTAGCTGTTTCGTCGTTGTTTTTGTTTATGTGGATGTGTTGTGTTGTTGTGCCTGTGAAAAATGTGACCCTGTGACTCTTTGTGATGTGTTTTGTAATTAAGTGGTGTTGTAATGAATGTTAAGCTGTTGTGTGTTGTGTGAGCTGTTGTTGAATGGTTGTTGTGTAAATATTTTTGTTTTCTATCGAAATTATCGAAATTTTTAAAATTTTTCGTTAAATTTCTTTTATTTTGGGTTTCTCAGCCTTTGTTTTCGGTACTTTTACTGAGAATAGTCCCATTGAACCAAAGTCATAATTAGTGACCGTTCCCTATGATGGATGGATGACGACCGTCTTAAGGGAAATGTAGTCGATAGGAGTAGTTTCTCTTTATTTTCTTTCTTTTCTTTGTTTCCCAAACGTGTCGCTACTTCATGGTTCAGAATTCTCGTTACGTGTTGTACATGATATTAAGTTGCAAAGGTGATTTGTGTGAAAGCATGCAAATGCATAAACACGTTGAGATACCTAGGCCATAAAGTTCGATTTGGTGTGATCGAGGCTTAATATTGAATTCTTGTAATTAGCTAATTGAAGAGTCTATGAATATGTCTTGAGTTGAGCATGTGCAATGAGTGTAAGGTGAGTTTTCGATTATTCCATGCTATTGTGAAGTGTCTAGAACTTTCCTGGTGTGTGTACGAAATGAAATGAAAGATGTGTATTGTAGGAAAGGATGTAGGTATTTCTTTGATTAAACCGAAAGTTTTTCCATTATCATACCTACCTTGAATGTACATCCTAGTTAGCCCCATTGAGCCTTTAGCCTATTTTTTTCTTTCTTTGAAGAGGTACGAATTGAGCTTAACCCCTTCTTTTCATTAGCCTTGAATTTGATCCAAAACTCTTAAGCGCTCAAGAAAAACAATTTTCCCACAGTGTAAAGGAGTGAGAATTGTGAAAAGAAAGGAAAAGCGGAAGTGGTGAAAGTTAAAGAAAAGGTCAAAGGTGCACTTGCTGAAATTAAATAAAATAAAGATGTATAACTAATCTGGGTTATTAAGTTGAGTGTGCTTAAAGAAATGGGAAACAAAACAAAGAAAAATTTCAAGAATGAGAAGATGAAGGAAGAAACAATGCCCATAATGATGGTGGAATGTATTGAAAAGCACTTAAGGAAGCTAGTTGTTATTATTGGTTAGCCCAGTATTTACTAGTTCCTTAGCTTACAATACAACCCGTTAAGTCCTACGTGATCTTACATCACGCGTCCTTATATTAGTGGAGTAATACACTAGAGGTAAGCCTATGGTTCATGACATGATGCATGTGAATTCTTTGGGAGAGAGAGAGAAATTGTGTTCATATACCCCTATATGTAATGCTTTGGAAATCGTATGATTGCAAATAGGGAGATTCTCTTGTGTTGTAAGGGCACATTCTTGACGAGAGATTAAATTTCGTGTCGGATGTCTTGATCAGTTGATTTGCATGAGTTTGCCGAGATCGAGAGTCGATTCTTGAGTATAGGAGGTCTTAATGTGGGGTATGTCATTGTATTGATGAGACCATGCATGTTTTCTTGATGATATACCAGATTAAATAATCGGTATAGCCGTAGCTTGAATTGTCGAGCCAAAGTAGCTATGCGTGGGTGTCAATTGCATGAGATGTGAGAGTATTGTTCGAGGATGAACAAGGTTTTAAGTGTGGGGTAAGTGATCTTGGGCAGAATTATATGCACAAGTGATACTCAAATGCTTCATTTCGTCTTTGTTATCTATTATTATTTGTGCATTCTCATGTGATTTGTAGTTAAAATGTGAATTTATACTAGCCCACATGATTAGTGTTGTTTTGCATGTAAAATAGAATTTTTGGAAGCTAAGATACATGTTGGTAAAAATCAGGAATGGACTTGGAAGCGAGGAGTGGAAAAGGTCAAGGAAGAGCAGCAAAAATAAGGGCTCCGCGATGGAGCCGTGTCACGCTGCCATCGCGGAGGCATTCTACCTCGGGTGATTTAATTTTGACCATTTCCAGTGAAGCCTCGCATTACCTCTGTGACACGGAGGCAATGCCACGCGATGCAAGCCGTGGAACGTTGAGTACAATTACCTAGGACATCAATTTCCAATGTAGGTGCGCGATTACACCGTGGCACCTTGGCCAGGCTCCGCGATGCAGGCCGTGGCACGCCAAGGTGAAATCTCTGAGGAGCCAAATTCCAGAGAGGGTCCGCGATACCGTCGTGGCATGGAGGGAGTGCTCCGCGATACACTCCGTGCCACGTTGCTTGTTATTCCGAAAAAAATTTCCACTAGTATAAATAGCACACTTAGGTTTTATTTTAAACAATTCAGACTTGGTTGAGCAAGAACATGGGTTACAAGCAATTGAGGGGACAAAAATTCTAGGGTTCTTCTCTATCTCTTTCTCTTTTATCTCAATTGTTTGTATGATTTATACTCATTTGATGATGTTTAATCCACAAATGAGTGGCTAAATTCATTTCCTGGTGAGGTTAAGAACAATTGTAGTGGAATGTAATTGTTGATCATTTTAGTTTTCATCTTTTCTTCAATGGTTGTTCTATCAATTCTTGTTCTTACTGCATTAATGTTTGGCCAATGTTAATGTATATCTAAAAAATCCAATTTTGATTTTGAAAAGGAAAGAAATTGGAAAGTTGTGAATTGGTAGGATATGATCTCTTCTTAGTTTGGGAAAATTGAGAATTGATTTACATTCAGAATAGAAATATATCTGAAAGTCTTATTAGTCAATTAAGGAATCGGTTTTGTATGGCTAGAACATGAAATTCTTTTATTACAGAAATGTAGATTGAAGGTTCATGATTCCTAAGTTGGATAGGAGACGAAAGTTCCAATCCATAGGCAATAATTCTTGACTAGCAACCGAAGGGAAGATTTATTGAATTGTATCGATAAATTAATTCCCTGCATGTTCGTTTTAACCACAGCATGCTCATTACTATAGTTCAGACTCACTTTATAATTTTGCCTTAGATTCTTATTAATTAGTAACTCAAGCTCTCAAAATATTATTTATTTGGTTGTCTGCATTCTTAAAGATATAGTTCATTAACACTTGAGTTAATTATTACCTTGGTTCAGTCCCTGTGGGATCGATACTTGGTTACTTAAGCTATTTTACAACTTGTTCGACCATGTGCACTTGCATGTAGTAACTAAATTGCCGAACAGTAGGAATGGAGTACATCTAACCACGAGGTTGAGTTTGGAATCCTGAATCTATATAATGAAATGATATAGCACATAAAGTATGTGGTCAGTACTTAGAATGTACTGAGTATACGGGAACAGAAAGTAAATTAAACATGCAAGTATACAAGAATGACGTAAACTGAATATATCGACATATAACTGAGCTGGAATACAACAACCTTGTCTGAAATACATATATATGTTGACATGAAGCATTTATTTGAAAACATTTACTAAAGTATAATCATACGGATGCATAAGCGTCATGTGCTAAACGTATACTGAGAACTGAAGTTGTAACTGATATCATACACTGTACTGAGTATTTGCTTATAACTAAGATAGAATTCTGCTAAGTCTAATTTATATTGAAGTCTGAAACTATACAGAACTTAACTGAACTGATATCATGGATTGTTCTAAGAGAGATATTCTCTACTATGGAGTGTCCCTGACTAACTAAGGGAGACGTTCTCTGCTATTAAGACTCCCTAACTGAACTAAGGGAAACATTCTTAGTTACTGAGAATCCCTGACTGAGTTAAGGGAGACATTCTCTGCTAATGAGAATCCCTGACTGAGCTAAGGGAGAGATTCTCTGCTAATGAGAATCCCTGACTGAGCTAAGGGAGACATTCTCTGCTAATGAGAATCCCTGACTAGAATGAGGAAAACATTCTGACTGACTAAGGGAAACATTTTTGGTTATGGAGAGTCCCGATAAACTTTTACACGAAGATACCAATCTGACATTCATTCGTATAATCTAAGTTATTTCAGCTAATCAGAGATCTGAGTGTTCAACTAATTACATTATATTGAATTCATATAAAACCTGATCAAGGCTACTTTCTACTATCAACAAGCTCGAAAGTCTAATAGGTCTTAATCATGATTTGTCCAAAGTTCATAACATTTCAATCCCAATTTCACAGCATATAGCATATATTCGAGATTCTTGAAGGCTCCATTGGACCAAGTCATACTTTAAACATATATACCAAAATTATAGTGAAAACATGTACATACTTCATGTTCATCAAATCCCATAAATTCTGTCCATGCTTCAACACATATATTACAACATATGTTCTTGATTTTCGAGAACCCATATGATCTACATATACTTTAGACAAGGAAACAAGTTCATAATAGGAGCATGTAAATAATTAACAAAATCCCATTTGAAATTCTAGGCTTACTCATGGTGAAAATTCTATAGTCGTGCTATTCCCATATAATGTACATAATTTGAGATCTTGAAAGTAATTTTGTAGGCATACATGACTATTAATCATAATGGGTCTTAGAATTCATAGGAGGCATATGAGAATTCATCCATAAATCGAACCCTAGAACATGTTTTTCTAGAAAATCAAGGAAATTGGATTTTAGTATAAATAATTGGGCCATAAGGAGGGAAGAAGACCCTTGTTGAAGTCCCACATACATGATTAGAAGGAATCTCCCAATTGACCTTGAACCTTGAAGCCCTTGAAGAAGCCCTAGTTGATCCTTGAGTCTTGAGAGAGTGAAGGAAGAAGAGGTTGGGAGTGTATTTTGATGGAATGAGGGTTTAGGCTAGGAGGAACACTTAAAAATGTCTCAAATGGTACTCAAAGAGGCGTAGTTTAGGAGTTAGAAGAACAGGATTTTATGAAAACACCCTTGGAAATTTGCCGGAAAAATCCATCTGCTAGTTCCCATGAGGCACTCCACGTGTTGTGGGTTTGACAACGACTCGTGGTGCCATGTCGTGGAGTGCACTGGAAATATTCTCAAAAATTTCTTGAACTGCTGATGACGGACTTCACGAGTTGTTAACTGGCTTAACGACTCTTGACTCCTTCTACTATCGCAGAAGCCCAAAAATTCTGCTCTTCATCCCATGACTGACATGACGAGTCGTTACTTGACACGATGACTCATCCTATCCTCTCATTGTCACCACTGCCTGGGACCCCTTTTGAATTTTGATAGTCATCTAATGACTGACATAATGAGTTGTTGCTGACCTAATGATTCGTCGGTTTGTTCGTTATCACTGAACCACAGTAGCACCTCTTGACTGCTTGCCACGAGTCTGACCAAGACTCGTTGGGCCACCTAACGAGCCGTACCATGACTCATTCTGAGGTTAAATTTCCACTTTCCTTCTGATTTCTTTCTTTATGTTTGGGATCTGTTCTTAAAAACTTTTGGGGTGTTACAATATCTCCCTCTTGGAAACATTCGTCCTCGAATTTAGGCTAAACATGCTGCAAAACTGGGGAAAGAACTGATATCCCAAATACTGAAAATTTACAAGTGAAACTGATGGAGTATCTGACTCAAGGCTTATCTTACATATCTGAACTAAATATCTAAATAGAACATGCATGCTAAGGTGTGAGACTGACTTAAAGACATGAAACTGACATGGAACTAGATAGGACACTAATAAGGATTCTTTTCCTCTAACTGGCACTGAGCTGATATGGACTGAGCCATCATTCTCAAATCACTTTCTGATACTAAGCTAGAATTCATGATATCTGGTCTAAATGAAATTAAAGGACTCATGAGCATGAATCATTCATGACATATAAAACTGAGCACGCACATGAGGTACCTTCATCTATTGGGCTACTAAGAAACTTCTAAAGACTGAGATCGAGCTACACATGCTGGATGACAGGAGTTAACACACATAGTTGGTTCATAACATGAAGATGAGCCTTAAGGATTCATAGAGTAAGACTAGTGTCGCTGTCTGAAGGGTCTATCTAGAAATTCTGGAAGTCTGCACATAAGAACGGGTAGAGCATAGCTTGAACTGAAACACAAGAGGAATTATCTGAACCTGAAGGGATTGACATACTGCAACTTTTAGGGATGGAACTCCCCTACTAGTATACTGAAGATTCGACTTGTCTCATAGATTTACCATCTCTCCCTTAGCTTTAAGCCATCATTCTAAAGCTCCTGAATCTTTCTTAAGGTTGGGGCTACACTGCTAACTCTTGATGTCTCCTCCACTTTAAACACTCACTGCAACCCTCATACTCACAACTATTCACACCGTACATCGAGAATCTCTCCTAAACAAACATCATAGAGCTTCTATTCAATACTGGGGTTTTGAGCAAGCAACATGCAAAGAGTAATGCAACAAATTAATAACATACCTGTGACTACTTCTGGCGACCTGCCCTTATCCTGATGTGCTGCCAAGGCATAGGAGCGGTTTTAACACTGTCCCCACCTGTGCTAGATGATGCCCCCTGCTGAAATGGGTGGTTCACGGGGGCTATTGAAGAGGTGGTTGAAGCTCTACTCTTGTGCCGCTTAGCTGCTGCGCAATCTTGGTGTTTATGACCTAACTTGCTGCACCAAAAATAAGCATCTGAGCCGGCCATGCATTCTCCCAAATGGTGCTTCCCACAACTCTTACAAGCTAGGTAGATAATCTCCCTTACCTTAGGTCTGTACGGAACACTGGCTGTCTAAGGTGCTGGGGATGATGATCTTTTCTGGGAGCATGAACGGTGTCCACCGCTCGGCCTCTGAGGGGAAAACTCTGAATCTCCTGTCCTAGCCCTCTTGGCCTCTCTCTCTCTCTTTTTCTTTCACCTGTTTCGCTTCTATTTGTTGAGAAAATATCACCAAACGTGGAAAGTCCATTTCCTTGAGAAACATGGCGGTCCTGCACTCTTTGATCAAGGAGTCTGACACTCCATTCATGAACTTATTCACATGAGCCGTCTGGTCGGCTACCATCTCAGGTGCATACTTGGACAACTGGGTAAACTCCAACGCATACTCCTGGACAGTCATGTTGTTTTACCTCAAGTTGATGAACTCTGGCGCCTTTGCCTCCCTCAACTCCCTAAGGTGAAAACATGTCCAGGAACGCAGTCATAAACTCATCCCAACTTACGGGGGCTGCTCCAACTCCCTAACTATCTTTCCACTGACAAAACCATATGTGAGCGAGTCCATTCAGTTGGTAGGAGAACTAAGTCGGTGCTCTCCGTTCCCGTCACCCCCATAATTTGGGTGATCTTCTAGATCTCCTCTAAGAACTCATACGGGTCATCATCCACCTTTAACCCCAAGAATTCGGGTGGGTTCATTCTGAGGAAGTCTCTTAACCTAGACGCCACTATGTTTCCATTTTGGGGAACATGAGCCATCATCTTCTGATTAATCTGGGCGGCCATGGCCTGTGCCAACATGTGAAAGGCTGCGCTGAACTCAGCTTTAGTGGTATGGTCATCCATTTGGGTTCGCTGGGGCTGGTGGGGCTTGCAGGCGCCCATTACCATTTCTTTTTCAATTTGCTCATTTGGGAGGCATTATCTGTGTCACGACCCGAATGTACACCCGGATCGTAGACACGAGACAAGGGACCTCGAGAGACCCCAAGTTGACCCATGGCTCATGTATACAATTAATGTCATTCAAATAAGCGGAATGATAATCATAAAAACATAGAAGAAATGTAATTATAGCGTAATATCTTGAAATACTGAGTATATTCACAGCTGAGCACTGCATACTTGTTTGAAAGCCTCTAATACATAAGATGGGTTGATGGGACAACATCCCTAAGTAACCCGACTAATGCTGAAACATAAACAACGTGAAAGTCTATCAAACGGCCCTCGGAACATGAGGACTCACCAACAATATGAAAGCGTAAGCTGAGATGGACTAAAAATGAGGACGAGCCTGAGATCCAGACCATGTATCATGAAACGATACAACATAGAAAGTATGCGTTCAGTACGTGGAATGTACTGAGTATGCAAGGTAAGTAAATATGGATATTTAAAAGTAAAACAAAACTCATATGTAAATGTAAGAGAAGGACATCATGCATGTATCATAATTCTCTAAGAAAACATAAGGCTCAAGGCTTTCAAATCATTCATAAAGCGTTCACAATCATAATCGTAAGTAAAACTTTATGAAAACATAACTTGAGCCACAACATAAACATAACAATGCATAAAACATGTAGAACAATGGGAAGACTCGTCATAACCGACACCATCGTGGTAGAGCCTTTCATGATGCCCCAACTATCTCAGTCAAGTAGGAAGAGCCGACCCTGGCTTTCCAGGCGAGGGTCGTGCATTAGGAATGATATCACATTTTAGAGGATCATTATCAATACAATATGTCATTAGAAATCCGTGGTGGCACAATGTTATGAGACACCGGCGTAGTCCTTTGAATGCCGGGTTGCTCGGTGCTAGACACGTCTCCCAAAAACATGCACATAGGCTCATACATAAATCAATAACATCATACATTAAGGTTCATTGCTAAAATATAATATTTACCATCATTGATCCCCTTTAAAACATGCTTAGCGAAGATTCATAGGCCCTTTTCATCGGCCAACATCATAAACCGATAAATCATGAAATTCGCTTCATAAATAGTAAATCATTCTTCAAAATGTGGGCATTGCCCAATACTTCATCATATTCATTCAAAACAAATGGGTACGGTTACTCGATTAATCAAAGAAATATGGTCTATTAAACGCTAAAAATTAGGATTAAGGGAATCATATGATTTTGGTAGGGTTATTTAGTCTAAAAGTGAGCTTAACAAAAATTCCTATGATCAAAGCCTAACCAACCATCCTCAACCTATGCAAAGACTAACCAGAAAAGTTCTAGATCGTCAACATAGTACTGAACTAAGTCTCGAAATCTCACTCACTCATGGCACATGAATTATATTTGTTTTACCTGTCTGGTTTACAAAAGGCTTAACAAAACTACTTATGCTAATACTCTAAATGACAACAAGATATTCTCATAAACATGGTAACTTGGAAATCATCCTTTTCCATCATCAATAAACTCAAATTATAGAGTAGTCATCATAAATCATAACTTTCATGAACTTTCATCAAATGTGCATTTTAAATTTAAAAGATTGAAACATGATTTAAAGAAAATAATAATAAAACCTGCCCATCATTAATAATTTGATAATTAAAGATCAGTTAAATCATACCCATAAAGAGAAGTCACATTTTTCATGCATTTGAGTAAAACCCCATAGACTTGAATAGGAGGATTCATGATTTAAATTGAAGTATGGGCATGGGTGGGGAAGAATTTCACCCATTCTAAAACCCTAAATACCTGGAAATGGATTGACTCAATGTTCCTTGAATACCCACAAAGAAATTGATGAAAATTTGGGGAAGAAGGCCTTGAATCTCATAAAAATCTAAAAGTTCTTGCATTAGAATGGGCACGCATAAGGACTTAACTCATCCTATCACACTCAGAAAATATCCAAAACGATGTAGTTTAGGGTCTAAAAGCATGGAAAAGTCAGAAATGCCCTTAAATTTATTTCCTTGTAAACTGTCCCGAACGGACCAACGACCGACCCAACGGGTCGTGGCAACATACCACGACTCGTGGTATCGAGTCAACGGGTCCACTGCCTCATAACACATCTCAGATCCTTCCCTCTACTTGTCAGAACGAGTAGTTACATCAACCCACGGGTCATTGAATCGACCGTCGTCAACTCCTTGACCAACCTGACTTCCCTTTCCACGAGCCTCACCATGACTCGTGGTGCTTTCCAACTAGTCATGGTCTACATCCGTTGAATGCACTGGAAATCTCAACCCACAAGCAACGAATTGAAACAACAGGCCGTTCCTCCACACCACGAATCATGGGATGTCCAGTTGTTTCTCCATTAGCCTAATCCAGTCCTTCCAACGACCGGTTACAATGACTCATTGCTCCTGAGAATGATTCATTACGTCGTCCGTTGTCTTTACTGCTCCCCTGAACTTCCCGAACCACGACTGCTTTCAATTACTCGTGGTATCCACCCACGAGTCATTGAGTCATCTGTTCTGTGATGTTTTTGCCAGTTTTTCTGCACTTTTAAAATTCGACTCCCAGGTCTATTCTTAGGCCTCCCCAGAGTATTAGAATATCTCCCCCTTGGTAACATTTATCCTCGAACGGGAACAAGAAGCGACCAGAAACATACAATTTATCATAGCCATATACTGATCATTTTAACCGAAATTTCACTGAATGACTACCTCTGTATAAAACCATATAGATGAAATTATCGTATACTACACATACACAGTCATACACATAAAAGAAACTTGCACACATAAACAGAATATGAAAACTAGATAGAGTCATAAGGCAAAACTGATACCTCAAGTCGGAACTGAGTCGGTAGAGAACAAATGTGGATATCTAGCCATCATATCCACTTCGGCTTCCTAGGTAGCTCCCTCAACATGCTGATTTCTCCATAAAATCTTAACTTAAGCTACTTCTTTATTTCTCAACTTTCGAACCTGACGATCCAAGATTTCAATGGGAATTTCTTCATAACTAAGGTTGTCTTTCACTCCAATGCTGTCTACCAAAACTACCAAGGCTGGGTCACCTAAACACTTTTTCAAAAGTGACACATGGATGTTGGGATGAACCGAAGATAGCTCAGATGGAAAGTCCAACTCATACGCCACCTTAGCAACTCTTCTCACAACCCGGTATGGACCAACATAGCGAGGAATGAGTTTCCCTTTCTTCCCAAACTGCATGACTCCCTTCATGGGAGATACCTTTAGAAATACCCAGTCGTCCACATCAAACTCCA
Source organism: Datura wrightii (assembly GCA_035772735.1). Lineage (NCBI taxonomy): Eukaryota > Viridiplantae > Streptophyta > Magnoliopsida > Solanales > Solanaceae > Datura > Datura wrightii. The sequence continues at coordinate 84,398,037 of JASDFA010000006.1, read as the reverse complement.
AATCTCTTCTCCTCACATCAGCATATGATTTCTGACGACTCTGAGCGGTCTTCAATCGGTCCCTTATCAACTGAACCTTTACCATGGCTTCATGAACCGAATCAGGTCCTATTATTGCTACCTCACCAACCTCAAACCAACTAATGGGCGATCTACACCTTCGCCCGTAAAGATCCTCGAACAGTGCCATCTGGATACTAGAGTGATAACTGTTATTATAGGTGAACTCGATCAAGGGCAAATGATCATCCCAACTACCTTTGAAATCCATAACACATGCCCTCATCATATCCTCGAGGGTCTGAATGGTTTGTTCTGCCTGGCCGTCTATTTGCGGATGGAAGGCTGTACTGAGCTTAACCTGCGTCCCAAGTCCTTTTTTAAAAGAGTGCTAGAATTGAGAGGTAAACTGAGTACCTCGGTCTGAAATAATAGACAAGGGTCCATGAAGTCGAACCAACTCCCAAATATACAACTTAGCATAATCATCCGCTGAATCCGTGGTCTTGACCGGTAGGAAGTGCGCAACCTTGGTTAACCTATCGACCACCACCCAAATGGAGTCATAGTGTCAGCGAGTACGAGGTAGACTTGTAACAAATCAATATTAATTTCTTCCCACTTCCAAGTGGGGATGCTGATATCCTGAAATACACCTCCCGACCTTTGATTCTCAACTTTCACTTGCTGGCAGTTTGGATATTTTGCTACAAACTCTGCAAATATCTTTCCTCATACCATCCCACCAAAGATTTCTCGCAAGTCCCGATACATGTTCATGGATCCTGGATGAATAGAATATCTAGTACCATGTGCCTCATGCAATATCCAAACTCTCAAATCATCAACATCTGGGACACATAGACGACCCTGGTGTCGTAGCACACCACCTCCCCCTTCGGAAAAAACCTTTACCTTTTGACTCTGCACTGCCTCCTTCAGCTTCCTCAAAACTGGATCCTCATCTTGCCTAGATTTAACATCAACCACCAAGGATGATTCTAACCCGTTATGTACAACACCACCACCATCGGTTTAGTCGATCAATCTAACTCCCAGTCTTGCAAGTCGATGGACATCCTTCACCAATTTCTTCCTTCCCTCATCCACGTGGGACACACTTTACATAGAGAGCCTACTAAGTGCATCCACAACCACATTAGCCTTTCTCGGGTGGTAGAGAACACTCATGTCATAGTCCTTAAGTAATTCCAACCACCTCCTTTGCCGAAGATTTAGATTTTTCTATGTGAACACATATTGCAAGCTCTTGTGATCCGTAAATATATCCACGTGGACCCCATACAAGTAATGCCGCCATATCTTCAATGCAAACACCACCATGGCAAACTCAAGATCATGGCTTGGGTAATTCTTTTCATGAACTTTCAATTTTCTCGAGGAATATACAATTACCTTCCCACGCTGCATCAACACACATCCAAGCCCGACTCTTGAAGGATCATAATACACTACAAAGCAATCAGTGCCCTCTGGTAAAGTCAACACTGGTGCTGAAGTGAGTTGGGTCTTTAACTCTTGAAAGCTTTTCTCACAAGCATCCGACCATTGGAACTTCACCTTTTTCTGAGTCAACTTGGTCGGTGGGGTTGCAATAGATGAGAAACCCTCAACAAATCTTCTTTAGTAGCCAGCTAGGCCTAAGAAACTTTGAATTTTTGAAGGATTTACTGGTCTGGGCCAATTCTTCACCGCCTCAATTTTCTGGGAATCTACCCTTATGCCTTCGCTTGACACCACATGACCCAGAAATTCCATCGAGTCTAGCTGAAATTCGCACTTACTGAACTTTTCATATAGTTGACGATCCTTGAGGGTCTGAAGTACTACCCTCAAGGGAGCGACATGCTCCTCCAAGCTCCGTGAGTATATAAAGATTTCGTCAATGAACACAATCACGAACATGTCCAAATATTCCTTGAACACCCTGTTCATTAGATCCATAAAAGTTGCAGGGGCATTGGTTAGTCCGAAAGACATAACAACAAATTCGTAGTGACCATATTGAGTCCTGAAAGTGGTCTTCGGGATGTCACTCTCCCAAACTCTAAGATGGTGATACAAGGGCTTGAGATCAATCTTGGAGAAGCATTTGGCACCCTAAAGTTGGTCAAAAAAATCATCGATCCTGGGGAAGGGGTACTTGTTCTTGATGGTCACCTTGTTCAACTGCCGATAGTCATTGTTCAACTGCCGATAGTCAATACACATGCGAAGGGAACCATCCTTCTTTTGAACAAATAGAAATGGTGCACCCCATGGAGACTAGCTCGGTCTAATGAAGCCCTTATCAAATAGATCCTTTAACTTATCCTTCAATTTCTTTAGTTCTGCTGGGGCCATCTTGTAGGGAGGAATAGAGGTAGGTTGCATATCAAGTAATAGATCAATACCGAAATCAACTTCTCTCTTCGAAGGAACACCAGGAAAATCATTAGGAAACACCTCTGGGTATTCGCACACCACCAGAACTGCCTGAATGGAAGGGTCTTGGACTCCACATCCTTAATCCTAACTAAGTGGTACATGCAACCTTTAGTGATATCTTCCTGGCCTTAAGATAGGAAATAAACTGACCTGCTGGTACCGCTGAACTACCCTTCCACTCCAACACTGACTCACCCGAAAAACAAAATTCTACCATACGGGTCCTACGATTAATCGAAGCATAACATGCAAACAACCAATCCATACCAAGTATAATGTCAAAGTCATTCATGGCTAACTCTACAAGGTCTGAGGAGATAATTTTATGCAACACAGTGACCGGGCATTCTCTATATACCGGTTTAGCTATGACCGAATCACCAACTGGGGTCGAAACTGAAAACGGTTCTGACAAGGTCTCAGGACTAACTCCAAGGCTACAAGAAATGTAAGGAGTCATGAAAGACAAGGTAGCTCCCGGATCTAGCAATACATAAACATCAATATGAAAGACACGCAACATACAAGTGACCACGCCTGGTGAAGTATCCTGCTCTTGGCGCGAGGCAAGGGCATAGAACCAATTTTGGCGCTATCCGCCACCTCCACTAGTCGATGCTCCCTGCGGAGCAATAACGGGCTGGAGCTGCTGCTATCCTGGAGGTCTGTGCATGACCCCTATCATCACCCTGTCTAGCATATGGGCATGCTTGGCGCATGTATCCAGACCTACAACACCCATAGAAAACATCTGAACCGAGAAGGAACTCCCTAGTGTGACTCTTGTCGTACTTCCCACAAGCTGGAGAGCTATACTCTAACTGGGTGCCTCTATAATCCCTCGATCTCGAAGCCCTGCTTCTCTGATAACCCCTGGGTCTGGATGGAAAACTAGATGATGATGGTGATGGGGCTAGTGATCTTTGCTGAAACTGTGAGTGATAGCCACTACCGGACCTCTAATGCGAAAACCCATGACTATCTGTCTGAGCCCTCTTTGCCTCCCTCTCCCTCGCATGAGCCACCTCCATCCGCTGAGCGTACAACACAAAATAAGGAAATTCTATATCTTGGTGAAGCATGGCAGTCCTACAATCCTTGTCCAAATAATCGGCAACACCATGAAAAAATCGGCTCACTGCGCCCTCTGATCCATCACAACTCTAGGGCGTATTTTGACAACCAGGTGAACTCAAGCAAATGCTCCAGCACTGTCATCTTTCCCTACTTCAGGTTCATAAACTCAGCTACTTTCAGCTCCCTCATCTCCCGAGGGAAGAACCTTTCGAGAAAAACCATGTGGAACTCATCCTAGCGGATAGGGCCCACTCCCGCTATCCTGCTGTCCTTCCATTACTTGTACCATATATGAGTAACCTCTTTTAGCTAAAAAGATGCCAAGTCCACACACTCCCCATTTGTCACCCCCATAACCTGAGTAACCTTCAAGATCCCTTCAATGAACTCGTGTGGATCCTCATCCACCTTTTATCCCATGAACTCAGGAGGGTTCATCCTCAAGAAGTGTCTAATCCGATCCGCCACTGCATTTCCATACTGGGACCTGCGCAACAGCCTGCTAGTTGACCTGAGTGGTTAGGGCCTGCACCAACATCTGAATAGCCGCCTGAAACTCAGTGTGGGCAGTTGGCTTTGGTGTCGGGGGCTCCTGAATAGGTGGGGCTTGCCGACGCCCGTGGTCATTGCCATCTCCATGGCCTTTATCATTTCCATTCCTCCTTCTGTTCATTCTTATATGAGCCATAATTCTTCAATCGTGAATCACACGAATTAGAAGAATGGAAAGTCTTTTCATCGCACGACCTACAACATGAAAGAAGGAAAAATTTCCTAAACGTCTAGTAGCCTTTTCGTCATAGGTGTGGCGCGCTTCACACCAATGAAAAAGAATCTGCCTAAAGCGGCTTCCAGACTCCCTAGGTCACATTTAAACCTATGGCTCTGATACCAAGTTTTTCATGACCCAAACGTACACCCGGATCATAGACACAGGACAAAGGACCCCGAGGGACCCCAAGTCGACCTATGGCCCGTGCATACAACTAATCTCATTCAAATAAGAGGAATGATACAAATAAAAACATAGAGGAAATGTAATTATAGCGTAACATCATGAAATACTGAACATATACACAGCTGAGCACTACATACTTGTCTAAAAGCCTCTAATACATATAATGGGTTGATGGGACGACATCCCCAACTAACCCGACTAATACTGAAACATAAACAATGTGAAAGTCTATCAAACAACCCTTAGAACATGAGGACTCACCAACAAGATGAAAGCGTAAGCTGAGATGGACTAAGGATGAGGACGAGCCTGAGATCCGGACCCTGTATCATGAAACAATACAGCATAGAAAGTATGCGGTCAGTACGTGGAATGTACTGAGTATGTAAGGTAAGTAAAAAAGGATGTTTAAAAGTAAAACAAAACTCATAAGTAAAAGTAAGAGAAGGACATCATGCATGTATCATAATTTCGTAAGGAAACATAAGGTTCAAGGCTTCCAAATCATTCATATAGCATTCATAATCATAATTGTAAGTAAACTTTATCAAAATATAAATTGAGCCACAAAATAAACATAACAATTCCTAAAACACGTGGAACAATGGGAGAACTCGTCATAACCAACACCATCTTGGTAGAGCCTTTCATGATGCCCCAACTATCTCACTCAAGTGGGCAGAGCCGACCCTGGCTTTCCAGGAGAGGGTCGTGCATTAGGCGTGATATCACATTTGAGGGGATCATTATCAATACAATATATCATTAGAAACCCACGGTGCATATGGTTATGAGACACCGACATAGTCCTTTGAACACCGGGCTGCTTGGTGCTAGACATGGCTTCCAAAAACATGCATATAGGCTCATACATAAATCAATAACATCATGCGTTAAGGTTCATTGGCTAAAATATAGCATTTATCATCATCGATCCCCTTTAAAACATGCTTAGCCAAGAATCATAGGCCCTTTTCATCGGCCAACATCATAAATCGATAAATCATGAAATTCGCTTCATAAATAGTAAATCATTCTTCAACATGTGGGCATTTACCAATACTTCATTATATTCAATTTTTTCAAGATATGCTCATAAACATGGGTTACATGGAAATCATGTTTTTCCATCATCAATAAACTCAAATTATAGAGTAGTCATCATAATCATAACTTTGATGAACTTTCATCAAATGGGCATTTTAGATTTAAAAGATTGAAACATGATTTAAAGAAAATAATAATAAAACCTGCCCATCATTCATAATTTGATAATTAAAACTCAGTTAAATCATACCCATAAAGAGAAATCACATTTTTCATGCATTTGAGTAAAACCCCATAGACTTGAATAGGAGGATTCATGATCTAAACTGAAGTATGGGCGTGGGTGGGGAAGAATTTCAACCATTCTAAAACCCTACATACCTGGAAATGGATTGACTCAAAGTTCCTTGAATACCCACAAAGAAATTGATGAAAATTTGGGAAGAAGGCCTTCAATCTCCCAAAAATCTCTCTAAAGTTCTTGCATGAGAATGGGCATGCATAAGAGACTTAAATCATCTTATCACACTTAGAAAATATCCAAAATTACTTAATTTAAGGTCTAAAAGCATGGAAAAGTCAAAAATTCCCTTAAAATTATTTCCCTGAAAACTGTCCCAGACGGACCAACGACCGACCCAACGGGTCGTGGCAACATACCACGACTCGTGGTATCGAGTGGTTGGGTCCACTGCGTCATAACACATTTTGGATCCTTCACACAACTCATCAGGATGAGTCATTACATCAACCCACGGGTAATTGAATCAACCGTCGTCAACTCCTTGACCAACCTGACTTCCCTTTCCACGAGCCTCACTATGACTTGTGGTGTCTTACAACGAGTCGTGGTTTCCATCCGTTGAATGCACTGGAAACCTCTACCCACAAGCAACGACTTGAAACAACGGGTCGTTACTCCTCACCATGAATTGTGGGATGTCCCGTTATTTCTCCTTAGCCTAATCTAGTCCTTCCAAGGACTGGTTACAATGATTCGTTGTTCCTGAAAAGGAGTCATTACACCATCCGTTGTCTTTACTGCTCCCCTGAACTTCCTAAACCAAGACTGCTTTTGAAGACTTTTGGTATCCACCCATGAGTCGTTGAGTCGTCCGTTCATTGATGTTTTTGCCAGTTTTTTTGCACTTTTCAAATTCGACACCTGGGTCTATTCTTAGGCCTCCCCGGGGTAATACAATCTATGAGAGCATAAAGCACAAGTCAGGAGAGGAACTATTAGAGTTTCACACTCTACGCATGATTAGAATCATGAAAAAAAGGGAACATTCCTAAAACATCTCGTAGCCTTTTCGTCATAAGTGTTGCGTGCTTCATACCCATGAAAAACACTCTACTTAGTATGGCTTCCAGACACCCTAGGACACTCAAAACCTTTTGCTCTGATACCAAGTTTTTCACGACCTTAACAGAGGCCCAAATCAAGATACGACACACAGAACTCCGAGAGGCTCCAACTCGACCCATGGCATGATCATAGCATAACATTAACAAGACAACAACTAACAAAATCATAACTGAGTGGAAGCTAACTGATACATAAGACATAATCTTAATAAAAATCTGATACATAAACTGAATCTGTTTACACAATTCTGAAAACCTCATTACATTAATGAGTTGCTGGGACAAGCCCCCAGCTAACTCCTAAATTTTGAAAACTGAAACATGAAATAGAAAACATAAATTGCATTTAAATCGAGAGATGAGGACTCACAACAAGTAGTTGGGGTAGGAATGGAGTGTATCTAACCATGCGGCTGAGTCTGGAACCCTGAATCTATATCATGAAATGATATAGCACATAAAATATGCAGTCAACACTTGGAATATACTAATTATGTGGGAAGCGTAAGTAAACAAAACATGCAAGTATACAAGAAGGAAGTAAACTTAATACATCGACATATAACTGAGCTAGAATGCGACAACCTTGTCTGAGATACATATATATATTTAATGAAGCTTTTATTTGAAAAAATTTACTAAAGTATAATAAAACTAATGTATAAGGGTCATGTGTTGTACATAAACTGAGAACTGAAGTTGTAACCGATATAATACACTATACAAACTATTTGCTGATAACTAAGCCTGAATTCTACTTAACTTGATTTAAACTAAAGTCTGAAACTATACAAAATTGAGCTGAACTGATATCGTGGACAGCGCTAAGGGAGACATTCTCTGCTATAGAGTGACCCTGACGAACCAAGGGAGACATTCTATGCTATTGAGACTCCCTAATTGAACTAAGGGAAACATTATCGGCTATTGAGAATCCCCGACTAAGCCAAGGGAGACATTCTCTACTAATGAGAATCCCTAACTTAGCTAAGGGAGACATTCTCTACTAATGAGAATCCCTAACTCGACAGAGGGAAACATCTTGACTAATTGAGGGCAACATTCTTGGCTATGGAGAGTCCCAATAAACTTTTACATGAAGATACCAATTTGACATTCATTCGTATAGTCTAAGCTATTTCAGCTAATCAGAGATTTGAGTGTTCAACTAATTACATCATACTGAATTCATACAAAATTTGATCAGGGCTACTTTCTACTATCAACAAGCCCAAAAGTCTGATAGGTCTTAATCATGCTTTGTCCGAAGGTCATAACATTTCAATACTAATTTCATAACATATAGCATATGTTCTAGATTCATGAAGTCTCCATTGGGCCAAGTCATACTTTAAACATATACACCGAAATCATAGTGAAAACATGTACATACTTCATATTCATCAAAGCCTATAAGTTTTGTCCATGCTTTAGCACATATATTACAACATATCTTCGAGATTTGCGAGAACCCATAGATCTACATATACTTTAGACATAGATACAAGTTCATGATAAGAGCATGTGAATAATTAACGAAATCCCATTTGAAATTCTAGGCTAATTCGTGGTAAAAATTCTATTATCATGCTATTCCCATATTATGTACATAATTCAAGATCTTGAAAGTAATTAGGTAGGCATACATGACTTTTAATCATAATGGGTCTTTGAATTCATAGGAGGCATATGAGAATTCTTCCATAAATCGAACCCTAGAACATGCCTTTCTTTAAAATCAAGGAAATTTGATTTTAGTATAAAAATTGGGGGCATAAGGAGGGAAGAAGACCCTTGTTTAAGTCCCACATACCTGATTAGAAGGAATATCGCACTTGAACTTGAACCTTGAAGCCCTTGAAGAAGCCATAGGTGATCCTTGAGTCTTGAGAGAGAGAAGGAAGAAGAGGTTGAGAGAGTCTTTTGATGTAATAAGGGTTTAGGCTAGGAGGAACACTTAAAAATATCTCTTATGGTACTCAAAATGGCATATTTTAGGAGTTAGAAGCGTAGGATTTTACGAAGACACCCTTGGAAAATCAAAGGAAAAATCCATCTGCCAGTAACCACGAGGCACTCCATGAGTCGTTGGGTTGACAATGACTCGTGGTGCCTAGTCGTGGAGTGCACTGGAAATATTCTCAAAAATTCCTCGAACTGCTAATGACTGACTTCACGAGTCATTAGATGACTTAATGTCTTCTGACTCCTTCCGTTATCATAGAAGCACAAAAATTATGCTCTTCATCCCATGACTGACATGACAAGTCATTACTTGACACAATGAATCATTTTGTCCTCTCATTGTAACCACTACCTAGAACCCCTTTTGAATTTCGACATTTATCTGATGACCAAAATAACGAGTCGTTGCCGACCTAACGACTCATCGAGTCGCCCATTGTCACTGAACCATACTAACACCTCTTGACTGCTTGCCACGAGTATGACCACAACTCGTTGGGCCACCTAACGAGTTGTACCATGACTCGTTCTGAGGTGAAATTTCCACATTCCTTATGAATTCTTTCTTTAAGTCTGGGGTCTGTTCTTAAAAACGGTCGGGGTTTTAAATTCAATTATCTTTGGCATTGCTTTATTTACATCTTTAAATCTTACATACTAGTGCATCTCTTTATACTAAAGTCCCTATTCCTGGGGACCTCTTCAATCGTGCTATAGGTACAGACAGGAGCTCAGATCGACCGATACATTAGGAGCCCAGATCCAGTGAAGACTTGGTATGCTCTTTTCTTTTAGGAGCCCTCTGTTTTGTTTGGTCATGTTGAGTTTTTGATGTACATATGGGTAGGCCGGGGCCCTGTCTCATGCATTTAGTATTGTTTACTCTTTTAGAGGCTTTTGTAGACTAGTTGTATAGTGGTTCGGTCTTAGCTTAGTTTGTGGCTTGGCTGGACTTTCACAGTTTTTTTTAGTTTCTATGATGGCCTTTTCGGCACACTATCTTTATTATATATGTTGAGACCTGGTCGGTCTGATGTTGGGCATATTCTTATGCCTATTTGCCATGTTTTGACCCATATTTATACTTTTTTTGAGTTCATAATCCTTGTGAAATGCATGAATTCATGTTTTCATGTGTATTGTGAGCTAACAAATATTTCAAGATGTTTTGAGCAAGAAATCAATGAAAAAGGACCTAAAAATGACCTGAAGTGTGAAGAAAGAGGAGTTCATGAAAGTTGATCTTGGGCAGATTTATATGCCCAAGTGATACTCAAAAGTATCATTTTAGCCTTGTTTATCTAGCAATGTGTATACATTTTCATGTAATTAGGAATAAAATGTGAATTTATACTAACCAACATGATTAGCATTGTTTTGCAGGTAAAATGTGATTTTGAGAAGCTAAATGACATGTTGGACGATATCGGAGTTGGACTTGGATGCGAGCAAGGAAAAGGCAGTGGACAACATGATTTAAAGGGGCTCCGCGATGGAGCCGTGTCACGCTGCCATCGCAGAGGCATTCTGCCTGGAGGGTGAAAATTCACCATATTTCCAGTGGAGGTCAGTGCTCCGCGGCATGGAGCCAGTGCTCCACGATGCACGCCGTGCCACGTTGAGCTTAAATTCCCGGACCCCAAGTTCCAGTGAGGGTCCGCGTTCATGGCGTGTCCCCGAGGGAGTGCTCCACGATGCACTCCGTGACACGTTGCTCATTATTCTGGGAAAAATTCCCACTAGTATAAATAGAAAACTTAAGTGTATTTTTCATAATTCAGACTTGGTGGAGCAAGGACGTGGGTTACAGGCAGTTGAGGGACGAAAAGTTCAGGGTTTTTTCTCTCTCTCTTTCTTCTCTAATTCAATTGTTTGTATGATTAACACTCGTTTTATGATGATTAATCCACAAATGAGTGGCTAATTCCCTTCCTTGCCGAGGTTATGAACACTTGTGATGAATTTTGATTATTTATTATATGGTTTTTCATCTTTTTCTTCCATGTTGTTCTATTAATTCTTGTTCTTACTGCATTGGTGTGTGGCCTACATTAATGTACATCTAAAAAGTCCGATTTCACTCGAGAGAGCACGAAATTGGAAAGTTGTGAATTAATAGGATATTGTTCTTTACTTGATTTGGGAAAATTGAGTTTTGATGTGCATTCAGGATAGAAATATACCTGAAAGTCGTATTAGTCAACTTAGGAACCGGAATTGTATGGCTAGAACATGAATTGCATCTGATCACAGAAATGTAGACGGATGGTTCATGATTCTTAAGTGAGATTAAATACGAGAGTTTTAATCTCTCGGCAAATGTTCTTGTCTAGCAACTGGAAGAAAAGATTAACCAATTTATGATGATAATCAGTTTCATTACATGTTCTTTAACCTCGACATACTCTTATTCATAGTCCAAATTCATAGTAGATAATTGCTCGTAGTTTTAGTATAAAATTTATAAAACAAATTATTCACTTTTTGGTTACTTTGTTGTCAGCATATTTAGAAGTAAAAATATAGTATACTTGAACAAATTGCACTTAACCCAAGTCTCTGTGTGATCGATACTTGGCTTACTAAAGCCACTTACTACTTGTTCGACCACGTGCACTTGCGTGTCGGTTTTATAACCCCAAAACCACCCGAACAAGTTTTTGGCGCCGTTGCCGGGGACTTGGAAATTGGTGAATTTGTTTTAAGTGTCAATTTTACTGTATTTTCATTTTTTCTTAAGTGTTGACAACTTGGTCTTAGCCTGTATTTTGCAGACTTAATTGCTGTGAACACTGGCAAGAGACAAAGAGCTGGTGGAATCTTATATAGAGCCAGAACGTATATTTCACAGTAAACGGAGAGAAGCTCTACAAAGAAAGCTGCAGTTGCTCAGACAGGCCATTATGGAGCAACAGAATCCACCGGTTGTGAGGGCAGTGTTAGTGCCTGAAGAAGCAGCAGCAAGGCTGGTTCGTGAGGTGGCAATCCCACATGCCAACAATGTTACATCCAGTATCCGAAAACCAGAGCCTGGAGGGAGATTTGAACTCAACCAAAATATGGTGCAATTGTTGCACACAAGCGGGCAATTTTACCGGTCTCCCTCATGAAGACCCACAACAGCATCTCCAAAACTTTTTGGAGATAAGTGACGCTTACATACCCGCTGGAGTGTCACCTGATTATGTTCGGCTTACATTATTTCCGTTCTCATTACTTGGAGAAGCCAAGAGGTGGCTGAAAGCGGAGCCACCAAATTCTATTTCAACATGGGATGATCTTGCACAGAAGTTCTTGATAAGGTTTTTTCCCTTTGGTAAACAGCAAGACTTAGAAGTCAAATTCTATGTTTCAAACAGAGGGAGGGAGAAAATTTATATCAAGCCTGGGAGAGATTTAAATCCATGTTGCGGGACTGTCCTCATCATCATCAGTCCAATGAGGTGTTGGTGCACACATTTATTGAGGGTTTGGAACCCCACACCAAAATATTGCTAGATTCAGTAGCTGGAGGGCAAGCGCTGGAAAAGACTTATGAGGAGCTGTATACCTTGCTAAACCGGATTTCACAGGGCAATCCAGAATGGAATGCTAATTCATCACGAGGTGGGGCAAGGAAAGCAGCAGGAGTGCTTGAAGTGGATGGGTTTACAGCTATCGCTGCACAGATAGCTGCCTTGCAAAATCAATTGAACAACCACTTCGGCAACATGACTTTGAACCAGCCTTCAGCTCCAGTTAATGCAGTCCAGCAATTGTGGTGTGAAGTGTGTGAAAGCAGTGAGTACTCAGCTGAGTGTTGTGGAGCCAATCCTGACTCGGTAAACTTTGTGGGTAATGCACAAAGAAATCACCAGAAGTATGGTAGTAGCTACAATTCAAATTGGAGGAATCATCCTAACTTCTCATGGGGTAGCAACAACCATCAAGGCCAAAGTTCGGGTCAGGGTGTGCAAAGGAACCAAGGAGGGCAACAGAACTACCAATCTCAATTCAGAAATAACAATGCACCTCCTCCACCACCATCACCCAGCATTGAGGAGATGTTCAAGACCATGATAGCTAACCAAGCTCAATTGTAGGCTGACTATGTGAAATTGGCAGCCGAAGTGAAAAACAATCAGTTAGCTACCAAGGCTCTTGAGTATCAATTTGGGCAATTTGCCAGTGCCCAAAATACAAGGCCTAGAGGAGGACTGCCAAGCGACACGGATCCGAATCCCAAGCAGGTAAATGCAATGACCACAAGGAGTGGTTTGCAGCTGAAGGAGGTGGAACCAGAAAGACCACCTCAACACTCGGGAGTAGCAGAAGTTGAGGGGGAGCAAAGTTCGGAAAGGGGGAAGACCAAAGAAGCTGAATCAGAAAGACCTCCACCCCCGTTCCCTCAACGACTCAAGAAACACAAAAAGGAGGCGTGTTTCAAGAAATTCATGGAGGTTCTTAAATAGGTACATATTAATTTACCTCTTGTTGATGTCTTGCAGGGAGTGCCTAAATATTCCAAGTACATAAAGGACATCGTGGCCAACAAAAGTCGGTTGACTGAGTCTGCTACGGTGGCTTTAACGGAGGAGTGCACTTCCCGGATCCAAAATAGACTGCCCACAAAGCTAAAAGATCCTGGAAGTTTTACTATCCAGCTTACTACTGGGCAGAGCATCCGAGCTCGTGGATTGTGTGACTTTGGGGCAAGTATAAATCTGATGCCGTCTTCGGTATTCAGAAAGTTGGGTTTAAGGAGTCCTAGACCTACAACCGTAATCTTGCAGTTGGCGGATCGATCCTTAGCTAGGCCGGATGGCATTGTTGAGGATGTTCAAGTGCAAGTTGGCTCCCTAATTTTCTCGGTAGATTTTGTTGTGCTGGACTTTGAACCAGATGCGGAAGTCCCATTTATTGGGACGACCCTTCTTGGCAACCGTGAAAGCATTAATCGACGTAGCTATGGGGCAACTCACAATGTGAGCACATGACAAGGTAGAGGTGTTCGATGTGTACAAAGCACCCAAGCTCCTGATGGTGCATGAAGAACTCTCGGTGATCAATGTGATTGATCATGGTAATGCTAAGCAGATGAAGGATTCCCGAGAGTTAATGGGAAGACCACCGGATAGGTGTAAGCACTACTGGGGGGAGGACAGTGATCGAGAGAAATTGTCCATCACCCTAGCGGACAATTGAGCTTAAATGACATCGAGCCGCGACTGTAAACCAGGCGCTGCACAGGAGGCAACCCGGGGAAATTTTTTCTTTCATTTTGTAAAGTGTAAATAGATTTTTCTTTTTCTTTTTCTTGATTTAGTACAAAATTTTTCATTTTAGTTAGTGTTTTTATTTTTAGTTAGGTGAAACCTATTATTTTAACCAATTTTGTTTAGTGAGATGATTTTCAGGTCAAACGGAGGAAAATGTGCGCGAAATCGTGAAGGAAAAGTCGAGATATGAAAAATTAATAAAATGTAGAAAACAGTGAGATGGGGCGATAGCTCCGTGTCACGGAGGAGGACCTCCGCGTTACCCTCCGTGACACGTTGAGGTATAACCCGAAAATTTTAAAAATTTCCAGTATGCTTTCGCGATGGCTCCGTGTCACGGAGGCAGTGCACCGCGATGCACTCCGTGACACGTTGCCTTGTATATCGCGATGGGTCACACCGGGTTTCCGGGTGACCCGCGTGTTTTTCTACCTTTTAAACCCTGAAAACTCCCCTTTTCCCCTCATATTCGATTTCTTCCGCGACCAAACATCCCAAAACCCCTCTCCCATCAACGTGCCACGGCTTAAGGAAACAAATTTCGGAGTTTTCTTTGATTCTTCAACTACAAGGTATGTTTTCCGATTCCCTCTCAAGTTTTTGTCGATTTTCTTTGATTTTAAGCATGGGAGGTGAACTAAATTGCCCTAGGTCGAAATTAAGCATGAATTCAAGTTATTTGTAGATTGATAAATGTTCGGAATGTCGTTATAATCATTTGAACTTGTCGATTGCATAAATTATTCGAATTTGATTGCGAAAATCAATTCTAGGCCTTGTTGTTGAATGTGAAGTTAGAAATGTATTGAAAGTGTGAATTTTATGCCGGGTTGTATGTGTTGAATGAGATGAGTCGTTGTACAAATTGTTAGGATGTTAACAGACGACAAATTCTCGGGGTTTGGGGGAATTGTTGAAATTTTCTCGAATTGGGTCGGTTGGATAGGTTCATGTATATAAATTTTTGTTGTTATTTTTGTTTCTTCATTTTTCTTTGCTAAGTGCGAGGGTTAAAATGTTTGCGATGGTAGTGATTGTGATTAGCTGTACGAAGTCTGAGTAGTACGCAGAAGTTATACCGTCGAATTTTTCTTTTTGAACGCACTAAGCATGATTGTATAGCTGGTTGTTTGATGTAAATAAAGCTATTCTTGCCGTATTGTTGTAACTGTAGCTAAGGACTAAGTGTGGGGTAACTTAGCGTAACCCGACCTTAGCCGAAGTTAATATTTATTTAGCTTAACATTGAGCTTGTTTACTTGGGTTGACAGGTAAAATGGCAAGCCGGCAAGATAAAGGGAAAGGTGCATCAACTTCAGGCACCGGCAGGAAGAGACTCAGACCGGGCATAGCAGTCCCAGCAGCACCAGTAGTTCCACGCAGCCAGCGCCGCCAATATGGAACAAGATGGGTGACTGACGAGGGGAAAAAGTGGTACGCAAAGCACAAAGAGAATAAATATTTTCCCGAGGAGCATATAGCACGGGAGCCATTGGCACAGGAGTTCCCCAGAATAGTTCACCAGATCGAGGCAGCAGGGCTCAAGTTCATATTCGAGGAGCCCAAAGAATGCAACCTGCACTTGGTTCAGGAGTTCTATGCCAACTGGAACCCGTCAATCCGAAGCCACACCATCAAAATCAGAGGGCAGATAGTCACTCTGGAGCCCTACCAGCTCAATGCCATCATAGGAGCGCGGGACACAGACGCCCACGTCCTCCGACAGCTGAACATTACCCCACCGTATGCTGACATCAGACGCACACTGTGTGGGGCCCGATCTATAACTAGATGGAGCAGGCACAAGGAAAGGGGCTACCATCAGACTCTGCCATATTCTCAGATGAATAGGGAAGCCCAAATTTGGCTGAAGATAGTTTGCTCTTGCCTCATCCCGGGGGTACATATGACTGATGTAACCCCGGATCGTGTTTGCCTGGTGTATGCCCTGATGAAAGGGCTGGAGATAAATGTCGGGGCGGTTATTATATCCGCCATGAAGAGAGCCCGGTTGCACCAGGGGCACAGGTATGGTTTCGGTGGACACTCACCACCTTTCTCAGGGGCCTCGATGTTGAGGAGGAGGCCCTTGATTATATCCCGCAGTTGGAGCGGCGGGCCTTGGATGTGACTAAAACTAAGGCTCCCGACACCACCCACGGGCCAGTTCTGACACTTGGCGAGCGACACACTCATGATGACCAGTATATGGCGCGAATGTATGGGATGCAGATGCTCCAGCTTAGGATAGGTGGGAGGCCGGCGACGGAGGAGGAGATATGGCAACTCGAGCTAGATTACCCGTTTGGCGAAAACGCCAGGGCTCTATGCCGAGTAGGGCCAGCCTTCGTAGAGCCCACAGACGATGACGTCCCCACGGACGAGGAGACGTGTCGGGAGGACTTCGATGTGGAGTCCGATGATGACGACGGAGGCGACTCGGACATGGGAGATGAAGCAGCAACACCCGACGAAGAAGTGGAGTACTTTGATTGATCAGGGAGTTCCACCACCCAATTCTGTGCTATTTAATTTTTGTGAACACTGGGGACAGTGTTCAGATTAAGTGTGGGGTGGGAGTAGTTAGGTGCTGGGCTGGGCTGGTTTGTTTGTATGTTCTCCTCTGTATTTTTGTATGTTGTGTTTCCCTGTGTTTGTGAATTTTCAAATTGTTCTGTATTTGTACATATTTGTGAAATTGATGTGTGTTGTTGAATGCTGCCAACTGATTTCTGTAAATATTTTAATTATCGAAATGATCGATATTTTTAAAATTTTTGAAAATATTTTGTTCATATTTAGAATATTTTGTAAAAAAAAAATTCTATCGAAATGATCGATATTTTGCAAATTTTTCAACTTTTTAATTTTGGGTTTCTCGGCGTTTGTTTTCGGTTCTTTTACCGAGAATGGTCCGATTGAACCAATGTCATAGTAGTGACTGTTCCGTATGATGGATGGATGACAACCGTCATAAGGGAAATGTAGTCGGTAGGAGTAGTTTTTTTCAATTAATTTTCTGTTTTTTCTTTGGTGGATTGCATCCCGGAACCTGTAGTTACTATATGGTTGCGAGAGTTTGGTTGCGCGTTGTACCTGATATTCAAAATGCAAAGGTGATTCGTATGAAAGCATGCAATCTTGTAAATAAGTTGAGATACCTAGGCTGTAGAGTTCGATTCGGTGTGATTGAGGCTTAATGTTTGAATTCATGTAATTGGCTGATTGAAGAGTCTGTGAATACATCTTGAATCGAGCATGTGCATAAAGTGTGAAGTGAGGTGTTGATATTCCATGCTATTGTGAAGCGTCTAGAACTTGCCTGGTGTGTGTACAAAACGAAATGAAGGAGGTGTATTGTAGGAAAGGATGTAGGCATTTCTTTGTTTTAACCGAGAGTTTCTATTTTTTTCTTGTCATACTCCCCTCTTCCTGTGATTGTATACCCTAGTCAGCCCTTTGAGCCTTTAGCCTATTATTTCTTTCTTTTGTCCAAAAAGTGTAAACTGAGCTTAATTCCTTCTTTTCATTAGCCGTAAAGTCTATACAAAACTCTTAAGCGCTTAAGAAGAGAAAATAATTTTCCCAAAGTGTCAAAGAGTAAGATTGGTGAAAAAGAAAAAGAAAAGCAGAGTAAGGGAAGAAAAGAAAAGGTTGAAGGTGCATTTGTTATAAATAAACGATAATAAAGGTGCATGTATAATCTTTGTTATTGTGTCAAGTGTGGTTAATGAAATGGGCCATACTAAAGTAAATCATCAAGAATGGGATGATGAAAAAAAAGAAAAAGAGAGAAACAATGCCCATGAGTTGATGGGAATGTGTTGAAAAGGCGCTTAAGGATGCTAGTGGCTATTATTGGCTAATCCAATATTTACTAGTTCCATAGCTTCCATTACAACCCATTAAAGTCCTACGTGATCTTACATTGCATTTCTTTACATTAGTGAAGTAATACACTAAGGGCAAGCTTATGGGTCACGACATGATGCATGTGAATTCTTTTGGGAGAGAGAGTGAAAGTGTGTGTACATGCCCCTGCTTGAATGATTGTGTGTCACATGAACAAAAAGGGGAAGATTCTCTTGAGTTGTGAGGGCATATGCTTGATGAAAGATTGATTTTCGTGTCGAATATCTTGATTAGCTGATTTGCATGAGTTTGCCGATATCGAGAGTCGATTCTTAAAGTCTAGGAAGTCTTAATGTATTAAAGGTCATTGCATTGTTAAGACCATGCATGTTTTCTTGATGATTTGCAATATTGAATGATCGGTATGACCGTAGCTTAAATTGTTGTACCATAGTAGCGAGGTTGGGATGTAAATTGCATGTATTGTATGTTTGTTGTTCGAGGACGAACAAGGATTTAAGTGTGGGGTAAGTGATCTTGGGCAGATTTATATGCCCAAGTGATACTCAAAAGTATCATTTTAGCCTTGTTTATCTAGCAATGTGTTTACATTTTCATGTAATTAGGAATAAAATGTGAATTTATACTAACCAACATGATTAGCATTGTTTTGCAGGTAAAATGTGATTTTGAGAAGCTAAATGACATGTTGGACGATATCGGAGTTGGACTTGGATGCGAGCAAGGAAAAGGCAGTGGACAACATGATTTAAAGGGGCTCCGCGATGGAGCCGTGTCACGCTGCCACCGCGGAGGCATTCTTCCTGGAGGGTGAAAATTCACCATATTTCCAGTGGAGGTCCGTGTTTGCTCCATGGCATGGAGCCAGTGCTCCGCGATGCACACCGTGCCACGTTGAGCTTAAATTCCCGGACCCCCAGTTCCAGTGAGGGTCCGCGTTCATGGCGTGTCACGGAGGCAGTGCTCCGCGATGCACTCCGTGACACGTTGCTCATTATTCCGAGAAAAATTCCCACTAGTATAAATAGAACACTTAAGTGTATTTTTCATAATTCAGACTTGGTGGAGCAAGGACGTGGGTTACAGGCAGTTGAGGGACGAAAAGTTCAGGGTTTTTTCTCTCTTTCTTTCTTCTCTAATTCAATTGTTTGTATGATTAACACTCGTTTTATGGTGATTAATCCACAAATGAGTGGCTAATTCCATTCCTTGCTGAGGTTATGAACACTTGTGATGAATTTTGATTATTGATTATATGGTTTTTCATCTTTTTCTTTCATGTTGTTCTATTAATTCTTGTTCTTACTGCATTGGTGTGTGGCCTACATTAATGTACATCTAAAAAGTCCGATTTCACTCGAGAGAGCACGAAATCGGAAAGTTGTGAATTAATAGGATATTGTTCTTTACTTGATTTGGAAAAATTGAGTTTTGATGTGCATTCAGGATAGAAATATACTTGAAAGTCGTATTAGTCGATTTAGGAACTGGAATTGTATGGCTAGAACATGAAATGCATTTGATCACAGAAATGTAGACGGATGGTTTATGATTCTTAAGTGAGATTAAATACGAGAGTTTTAATCTCTCGGCAAATGTTCTTGGCTAGCAACTGGAAGAAAAGATTAACCAATTTATGATGATAATCAGTTTCATTACATGTTCTTTAACCTTGGCATGCTCTTATTCATAGTCCAAATTCAAAGTAGATAATTGCTCGTAGTTTTAGTATAAAATTTATAAAACAAATTATTCACTTTTTGGTTACTTTGTAGTCAGCATATTTAGAAGTAAAAATATAGTATACTTGAACAAATTGCACTTAACCCAAGTCTCTGTGGGATCGATACTTGGCTTACTAATGCTACTTACTACTTGTTCGACCACGTGCACTTGTGTGTCGATTTTATAACCCCAAAACCACCCGAACAAACGTCAGCTTGGGGCTAAGGCTGTGGTGGAGTGCGACCCATGAGATTTTGAGAAATATGCCCCAAAGTTGGTGTTATGTATGGCATGGGCCGCCAGGTCCCGAGCTTCGGAGATGAGAATTTGAGCAACACCTTGGTGAGATGAGAGGCGTGGAGTGCCTGAAGCATCCCAGATTTAGGAATTTTTTCCAATATTCTGGTGTAGTGGATGGAGTGGGTGCCAGAGGGGGTTCAGAAGTTCAGAAGTTTGGCTAACACTTGGTGCTATGGCGGGAGTGGTGTGCCAAGATCTAAACTCTAAAGGAAAATTGAGCCAAACTTGGGGCTACAGAGGGCAGCGGCGCGCCAGACCTATTCTTGGATGGATTTTGCTAATTTTAAAGCTAATTACTTGAGGGTAAAAGCATCATTTGAGGGCTCTCCTATAAATATAATATCTAGGTCATTTGGTAGCTATCTTACATCATTTTGTTTTATCATAGAGAGGATTGTAACGAAACATTGGAGGAGAGACAAGTTCCTACTTAGGTTTCTTCTTTTTTTATCATTTTACTTTGAATGATGATGATATCTTTGTTATCCTGCTAGACATGAGTGGTTAAACTCCTACTCTAGGGTTTTGGCCATTGTTGATGGTTGAATTTTGATAGACTAATTATTTCTTGTTTTGAATCTTGTTTAAAGATTGTTTATATTTACTTCTTTTAATTGCTTATTCACTAGATTGATCACCTTGTGAATAAATCTGTTGGCTTTTGGTTGAACTCAGGAGAGGAAACTGAAAGGGTTAAAAGCAAATATAAAATAGGAATTCAAAGATTCTTTGGCCCATTGGTTGGAGGTTTGAAGTTGTTGTTGAGGGATAGGGATATAATCTTCAACCCTGTTTAGTGAAATACAAGTACGACAAAATCGTCATTTCATGTTTCTCCTACGACCATAGGGATATAGGCATTAGGGTTCATGAGATAGTTCTTGGATTCTCGGGAGAATGGAAAGAAATGGGATATTAAATTGCAACTAGCAACCTTAGGAAGAATTAATCTAGCATATTCACGTCGTGAAAGCTCAACCTGAAGAAAAAGTTCCTTTTCCCTAGATTTCATCATTATTTGAAATACAAACAAGTTTGCAATTAGTTCTTCAACTAATTTTACATTTCAAGTTTAGTAGTTTAATTGTACAAACCATTATCCATTTTTATCTGTTTTGTTAGAATAGAGAAATAAAGAATTAACGTTAAACGAGTAATCTGATAAGTCTCTGAGGGATCAATAATCAAGACTTCACTATCCTATATTACTTGACGACTACGTGCCCTTGTGTGCGCTTAGGCGTCATTAAGCTTTTAGTGCCATTGACAGGGACTTGAAGATTAATTATTCATTTGTAGGTTAGGATTTTTATTCTACTATTATGTATTTTACATTTTGTTTCTTTTGTTATGAAATTTACAAGTGTTATGTGCTCAGCATATGCTAACTACAAGAAGTCGAGGACCACATTTTGCTTCTTTTGATCCTGAAATTGAGAGAACCTTTCATAGGTTAACCTTGGAGAATAACGAGCAAGCACAGGGAAATAAATGGGAGAGGAATCCAATGTTGAACTTTGCTAGGTCGAACTTGGAGAACGCTTCTAAAGAGATCATCAAGCTGACCATTACTGAAAACATTGAATTGAAGGAAGGGACCGTGCAGTTGGTAAAAAATACTTGCCAATATCAGGGCAAGACGTACGAGGATCCTCACAGACAATTGATGACATTCATGAAGCTGAGTGAGAACTTTCACTATCAGAACATGTCAGATAAGTATGTTAAGCTCACGTTATTTCCGTTCTCAATAATTGGTGACGTCAAGGAGTGGCTTCAAAATGAGCAAGCATGTTCCATCACTACTTGGGAGGTTCTTTACAACAAATTCATCAATAAGTTCTTCTCTTCAAGGAGGAAAAAAGAGTTGAGAGGGAAGATCTTCATCTTGGGCAAATTTATATGCCCAAGTGATACTCAAATGTGTCATTTTGCCTTGTTTATCTATCGATGGTTATACATTCTCATGTGATTTGTAATAAAATGTGAATTTATACTAACCAACATGATTAGCATTGTTTTGCAGGAAAAATATAAAGTTATGGAGCTAAGGTGCATGTTGGGAGAGATCGAGATTGGACTCGGAAGCTAGCAAGGGAAAAAAGCACTTGAAGGCACGAATTAAAGGGGCTCCTCGATGGAGCCGTGTCATGCTGCCATCGCGGATGCATTCTTCCTGGATGGTGAAATTATGCCTATTTCCAGTGGAGGTGCGCGTTGGGGCCGTGGCACGTTGGCCTAGCCCCCCGTTGCACGCTGTGCCACGTTGGGCCTAAATACCTGGACGTTCGGATTCCAGTAAGGGTCCGTGTTGGTGGCGTGCCACGGAGGCAATGCTCCGCGATGCACTCCGTGACACGTTGCTTGTTATTTCGGGAAAAATTTCCACTATTATAAATAGAACACTTAGGTTCATTTTTAATAATTCTGACTTGGTGGAGCAAGAACGTGGGTTACAGGCAGTTGAGGGGACGAAAATCTCAAGGTTTCTCTCTATCTCGTTCTTATTTAATTCAATTGATTGTGTGATTAACACTCATTTAACGATGTTTACTCCACAAATGAGTGGCTAAATCCTCTTCTTGATGAGGTTAAGAACAATTGTATTGAAATGTAATTATTGATCAACTGGTTTTTCATCTTTTCTTCCATGGTTGTTCTATTGATTCTTGTTCTTACTGCATTAATGTGTGGCCAACGTTAATGTATATCTCAAAAGTCTGGTTTCACTCGAGAGAGCAAGAAATTGGAATGTTGTGAATTGATAGGATATGATCTTTTCTTAGTTTGGGAAAATTGAGAATTGATTTACCTTCAGGATAGAGATATACTTGAAAGTCGTATTAGTCAATTAAGGAATCAGTTTTGTATGGCTAGAACATGAATTTCGTTTTATCACAGAAATGTAGGTGGAAGGTTCATGATTCTTAAGTTGGGTTAAATACGAGAGTTTTAATCCATAGGCAATAATTCTTGACTAGCAACCGGAGGAAAGATTAACCAAATTGTATTGATAATTTATTTCTCTACATGTTCATTTAACCTCAGCATGCTCATACTTATAGTTCAGACTCAAATTGTATATTCATTTTAGACTTAGTATAAAATTAGAAACCAAAATATCAAACTCTTCTTCACACTGTTGTCTGCATTTTTAGAGTTAAAGTTTATTGATACATGATTAGATTAATACCTTAGCCCAGTCCCTGTGGGATCGATACTTGGCTTACTTGAGCCACTTTACTACTTGTTCGACCACGTGCACTTGCGTGTAGTTATATACCCAAATACCACCGAACAAATCTCTTGTTTTGTGCATAGAGATGCTGAGACCTTGGCTTAATCTTGGGAATGATACAAGGGCTAATTGAGAGACTGGCCACACCATATGCAGCTGAAGGAGATTATCGGGCACAATATTATAGAAGGGCTGAAGTCGGAGTCAAAAATCTTTCTTGACACCACTGCACAAGGAAAAATTTTATCCAAGATCTATGATAAAATAGAAGCTCTTTTGAATTTCATATTAGTGAGGAGTCAAGACTATTAGAACTCAGGTAGAGGGTTCACAAAAGCCAAGGTGCTAGAAAGCTCGAAGTAGATGGTGTGGTGGAAATCCGAGCAGATAACAGTTAGCTGGTGAATGTGATTAGCAAACTTGTGACCACACCAGCAAGAAGTCAAGTTTAGCAGGTCCAGACTCTACCACCATCATGTGAGGTGTGCAGAGAAGGCCACGCTTATTCAGGTTGTCCACTAAGGCTATAGTGTATATTTTGTGGGACAACAAGGTCGTGGTGGAGGTTTTGCAGGTAACAGCTATAAATAGGGTTACGGAATGTAGCAAATCTCTCATGGGGAGGGAATCAAAATGTCCAAAGGCCCTAGAACAACTATCCAAGGCCTGAGGGCTAGCAACCTGGCAATTCAATTGAGGAGACAATGAAGCAGAGGATGGCTCAGCAGACTCAGGTGGTTAATGAGAAGCAGAAGTCCATCCATGAGCTGGAGACAGATGGGGCAATTGGCCCTTCAGCAGACCAAGAAACCACAAGGGGCACTTTTGAGTAACCTTGAGAAGAACCCCAAGAAAAATGTGACTGCAATTTCTTTGCGCAGTGGTAAAGAGCTGGGTGAGGTGATCCCCAGAGATAAGAAAGTTGATGCGGAGCAGGTTGTGATGTCCAGACAGGAGGTTGGTGAATCAAGTAACTCAAAGATGAAGTTGGTACAAGCCAGACCACCCTCTTCCTTACCACAAAGGTTTAAGAAGCGGAAGGAGGACTCAGCCTACCAGAAATTTTTGGATGTGTTGAAGTAGGTACATGTTAACTTATCATCGATTGAGCTTTTGCAGGATGTTTCCAAATACGCCAAGTATATTAAGGATATTATGGAAAATAAGAGAAGGCTTATAGAGTTTGAGACTGTGGCTCTCATAGAAGAGTGCAGTTCTCGGGTGCAGAACAAAATTCCAAAGAAGCTGAAAGACCCCGGGAGCTTCACCATTCTTATTGCTATTGGGAGAAAAGAAATTGGTTCAACACTTTGTGACTTGGGTGCAAGCATTAATTTGATGCCTGCATCCTTGTTCAGAACATTGGGTTTATGTAAACCATACCCTACCACAGAACATTTCATCTTACCGATCTGTTGTCACGACCCAAACGTACACCCGGAACATAGACACGGGACAAGGAGCCCTGAGAGACCCCAAGTCGACCCATGGCATGAGCATACATCTAATTCAATCACATGAGCGGAAGACTTAGCATAGAGAAAGTGATCATAACATAAAAATGAGGGAAAACAGTACAATACTGATAGAATACGGCGGAATACAACTTTTAGTCTTATAAGTCTCTAAACATGAAAGGTGGATTTATGGGACAATTCCCCAACTAATCCAACATCTAGAAACTGAAGGAATAACATGGAGTGTGAACATGTAGCCCTCAGAACATGAGGACTCACCAAAGACGCAGAGAGCAAGTCCGAATCTATCTACGGTGAGGTTGCGCCTGAGAACTGGGACCTGTATCATGAGACAATACATGTTAGAAAATATACAGACAGTACGTGGAATGTACTGAGTATGAAAACTAAGTAAAATGGACATTTCAAACATGTATAAAACTCATAAGTGATCATAAGAGTTGGACAACATGCTCATAACTTAATTATCGTAATATAACATAAGGCTCAAGGTTTTCGAAACATTCGTAAAGTGAACATAATCATAATCATAATAGAAGAGTATTACTTAACATAACTTGAGCCAACATTCATAATCATAAATATGCACAAATCATGAGGAACAGTGGGAGATTCTCTTAACCGACATACCCCATATGAGCACACATGAAGCCCGACTTGTAACTCTAGTCAGAAGGGTGTTCATACCATTCCAAGGGTAGGAACCATGAAGGGCGTTATCACACATGAAAAGGGCCAATTGGGCTAGGGACAAACATGAAAGGGTCCCAAAATATCTACGGTGGCACGTAGTTCATGAGATCCAAGGCTTAACATGGGCCCCGAACCTACTCGGTGTTCGATACTACTCCCAAAACATATATAGTGCTCATAATAATACATACATGAGTTCATGGACTAGCCAAATCATGATAATCGTAAACATGCTTGAGCATACGTGAACTAGCCATGACTTGAGGCTCGTGAGTCGACCAAAACATAATTCATGACTGATAAATTCATGCATACTTGTAGATAATGCTTATAGCTTGAAATTCATAAGGTCATAATAGACAACATAATAAGTTCATAAATAAATTCATAATTCATGCTGGGCTTATCAAAACACCAATGTATTAATGGATCATAAATCGATTCATCACGGGGCATGCACAATAAAGCTCAATTATTTAGAAATTCAAAATCAACAATTATACTCAATTTAAATCTCGAAAGATGATAAACATCAGTAGATTATGGTAAGATTTCAAAATCACGAGACCCATAATTAAATCATTTAATTTTATACAAATCAAATACAAAACCCCATGAGTTTTCAAATAAATTTTGAGTAATTAATATAGAAGGAACATGGGTGTGGAAAAATCCACCCATTGAAGACCTTACATACCTAGATTATCAACTCCTAACCCTCCTTAAAAACCCAAGAATGAAATTGATGGAATTGAGGTGAAAAGCTTGAAATCCCCTTGAGTCACCTCTCAATGTTCCTGCATTCATGAATGAAAGCTTAAAATAGGTCATCCTCTTAAAACCCAGCTTTCCCAAGACAAAAAAATGTAGTTTAGGGCCTCATATCGTGAAAAATTCAAAAATACCCTTAATGAAACTTTCTTGAAAACTAGTCCGATGGAACCCTCGAGTGGTACCTAAGGGTTGTGGAAACAACGCACGCACTGTTCTATGTTTTCATTGAATGAATAGCTAAATGCCTTCTCTTCAGAACTTATTCAACGAATGGACAGGACTGGTCGTACTATGATCCAACGGGAAGTTCCTTCGGTCGTTGATTGCTCCCCCGAACCTTCAGACTTCTATCCAACGAGCCTCACCACGGCTCGTCTTACACTTCAATGGGTCGTGGTTACTATCCATCCTTCCTCACTGAGATCTGGACTCTCTTACCATGGCTACCCACAACGAGCTGTTGCAAGCCACAACGGATCATTGCATGACCCGCCGTACCATCCTACTGCCAAGTCAACTTCCTACCACGACAACAAACGATGGCTCGTGGTTACTTACCACGGGTCATCGAGTCAACCATTGTTTCCTTTGATACTTAACCACCTGAACCCACGACCATCAACAATGGCCAGTGGTTGCTTACCACGGGTCGTGGTACCTGTCATCCTGCAACCTTATCCCCAACATTCAGCAGTTTTGCATTTTAACTTCCTGGGTGTACCCTTAAGCATTTCGCGTGTATTACAATATCTCCCCCTTGGGAACATTCGTCCTCGAATGTTAGAAACAAGAAGAAAACAACAACATGCAATTATCACACTCAAATACCGATTATTTTAATCGAAATTTTCACGGAATGACTACATCCGAATAGAACCACATGGCTTAGCTGATTTCATACTTCACATATACATTCATTCACATAAAAAAAACTTGCACACATGAACTAAACATGAAAACTAGAAAGAATCATAGGGCATTACTGAAACCTCAAGTCGAAACTGAGCCGGTAGAGAATAAATGCGGATATTTGGCCATCATATCTGCTTCTGCTTCCCACGTAGCTCCCTCAACATGCTAATTTCTCCACAAGACCTTAACTGAAGCTACTTCTTTGTTTCTAAGCTTCCGAACCTGACGATCCAAGATTTCAACGGGAATTTCTTCATAATTGAGGCTATATTTCACCCCAATGCTGTTTACCGGACTACCAAGGCTGGATCACCTAAACACTTTTTCAAAAGTGGCACATGGAAGACGGGATGAACTGAAGATAACTCCGATGGCAAGTCAAACTCATACGCCACCTTACCTACTCTCCTCATAACCTGGTAGGGACCAACATAATAGGGACTGAGTTTCCCCCTCTTTTAGAAACACATGGCTCCCTTCGTTGGAGATACCTTTAGAAATACCCAGTCGTCCACACCAAACTCCAAATTCCTTCTCCTTACATCAGCATAAGATTTCTGACGACTCTGAGTGGTTTTTAACTGGTCCCTTATCAACTGGACCTTTACCATGGCCTCATGAACCAAATCAGGTCCTATCATGGCTGCCTCACCAACTTAAAACCTTCTGATGGGCGATCTACACCTTCGCCCGTAAAGAGCCTCGAACGGTGCCATCTGGATACTAAAGTGATAGCTGGTATTATAAAGCCAAATTTGATTAAGGGAAAAGATCATACCAACTACCTTTAAAATCCATAACACATGTCATCATCGTATCCTCAAGAGTCTGGATTGTTCGTTTCGCCTGGCCATTCATCTGCGGATGAAATGATGTGCTGAGCTTAATCTGAGTCCCAAGTCCCTTCTAAAAAGACCACCAGAAATGGGAGGTAAACTGAGTACCTCGGTCTGAAATAATAGAAAAAGGCACTCCATGAAGTCGAACCAACTCCCGTATATACAACTTGGCATAATTATCCGCTGAATCCGTGGTCTTAACCGGTAGCAAGTGTGCAGCCTTGGTCAACCTATCCACCACCACCCAAATGGAATCATAGTGTCGGCAAGTACGAGATAGGCCTGTAATAAAAACCATATTAATCTCTTCTCAGTTCCAAGAGGGAATGCTAATATCCTGAAGTACACTTCCCAGCCTTTCCTGCTCAACATTCACTTGCTTACAGTTTGGACACTTGGCTACGAACTCTGCGATATCCTTGTTCATACCACCCCACCAATAGGTTTCCACCAAGTCCCAATATATCTTCGTGGATCTCGAATGGATGGAATATCGTGTACCATATTCCGCATGCAATATCCGAACCCTCAAATTATCAACGTTCACGATACATAGCCGACCCTGATATCTTAGAACACCATCTCCCCTTTGGGAGAACACCTCTAACTTTTTCCACACCGCTTCCTTATGCTTCCTCAAAACCGGATCTTCATCTTGTTTAGATTTGACATCAACCACCAAGGACGATTCTGACACATTCTGCACAACAGTGCCGCCATTTGTCAAGTCGATCAATCTAACCCCCAATCTTGCAAGTCGCTGGACATCTCTCATCAACTCCTTCTTTCCCTCATCCACGTGGGACACACTCTCCATAGAGAGCCTACTAAGTGCATCCGCCACCACATTAGCCTTGCCCAAGTGGTAAAGAACGCTCATATCATAGTCCTTTAGAAATTCCAACCACCTCCTTTGCTGAAGATTTAGATCCTTCTATGTGAACACATATTGCAAGCTTTTATGATCTGTAAATACATCCATGTGGACCCCATACAAGTAATGCCGCCATATACTCAATGAATACACCACCGCAACCAACACAAGATCATGGGTCAGGTAATTCTTTTCATGAACCTTTAACTGTGGAGAGGCATATGCTATCACTTTCCCATGCTACATCAACACACATCCCATTCTAAATCTCGAAGCATCACAATATACAACAAAGCCATCAGTACCCTAGGGTAAAGTCAAAACTGGTTGTAAAGTGAGTCGGGTCTTCAATTCCTAGAAGCTTTTCTCACAATCCTCTGACCACTGGAACTTCACCTTTTTTTGAGTCGACCTGGTCAAAGGTGCTGCAATGGATGAGAAACCCTCAACAAATCTCTGATAGTACCCTGCTAGGTCCAAGAAACTTCAAATTTCTAAAGGATTCACGGTCTAGGCCAATTCTTCACCGCTTCGATTTTCTTAGAATCCACCCTTATGCCCTCACTCAACACCATATGGCCTAGAAATTCCACCGAGTCTAGCCAAAATCACACTTGCTAAACTTTGCATACAATTGATGATCCCTGAGGGTCTGAAACACTACTCTAAATGAGCAGAATGCTCCTCCTTGCTCTGGGAGTAGATAAGGATGTCATTAATGATTACAATCACGAACATGTCCAAATATGCCTTGAAGACCCTGTTCATCAGGTCCATAAAAGCTGTAGGAGCATTGGTTAGTCCAAAAGATATAACTACAAACTCATAGTGGCCATACCGGGTTCTGAAGGCTGTCTTTGGAATGTTACACTCCCGAACTCTGAGCTGGTGATATCTGGACCTAAGATCTATCTTTGAGAAACACCTGGCACCCTGGAGCTGGTCAAACAAATCATCAATCCTGGGCAAGGGGTACATGTCCTTGACAATGAACTTATAAAGTTGCCGATAATCAATACACATTCGGAGGGATCCATCCTTCTTCCGAACAAATAGAACCGGTGCACCCCATGGAGACTTGCTCGGTCTAATGAAACCCTTATCCAACAAGTCTTTCAATTGTTCCTTCAGCTCTTTTAACTCAACTGGCGCTGTCCTGTAAGGAGGAATAGGATAGGTTGCATATAGGGCAGTAGCTCAATACAGAAATTAATTTCCCTCTCGGAGGAACACCTGCCAAATCATCAGGAAACACCTTTGGATATTTGCTTACCACTGGAACTGACTGAATAGTTGGGGTCTCGGAGTCCACATCCTTAACCCTAACTAGGTGACACACACAAAACTTAAAGATCATTTTCCTATCCTTAAGATAGAAAATGAACCGACCTGCTGGTACCGCCGAACTACCCTTCAACTCCAACACTAGTTCACTCGAAAAACAAAATTCCACCGTACGAGTCTTAAAATTAATTGAAGCATAATAAGAAAACAACCAGTCCATGCAAAGAACAATGTCAAAGTCAGTCATGGCTAACTTTACAAGGTATGTAGAGGTAACCTTATGCAACACCGTAATGGGGAAACCTCTTTATACCCATCTAGCTACAAATGATTCATCGATTAGACTAGATACGGAGAATGGTTCTGACAGAATTTCAGGACTAACTCCAAAACTACTAGCAATGTAAGGGGTCACGAAAGACAGGGTAGCTCCTGGATCTAACAAAGTGTAAGCATCAATATGGAAGACTTGCAACATACCCGTGACAACATTTGCCGAAGCCTCCTGCTCCTGGTGAGGAACTAGAGCATAAACCCTGTTACGGCGCTAACCACTTTCCGAACTAGTGGAGGCACCCTGCTGAGGGGTCATGCTGCTGGAGCGGTAGAACTGGCTGCAGGGCAATCTGTGATCCTGTGCCTGAGGTTGCCACACCCAAAACAAGCATCCGCACACACTAGGCATCTCCCGGGATGTTTTTTGCCACATCTCGCACATGCTGGGAAAGTGCGCTCCACCTGTATCCTACCATGATCCCTCAACCTGTAGCCCTGCTCCTCTGGGCTCCCCTGAACCTGTACAGCATGCTAGCCGATGATTGAGCTGGAGTAGTGGACCTGTGTTAGGACTGCTGACGTGATCCACCTCTTGACCTAGTCTAAGGAACCCCATAGCTATTGGTCCTGGCCCTCTTAGCCTCTCTCTACCTCCTATAGAACGAATCCATCTTCTAGGAATGCAATACTATATGGGAAAGTCGATGTCTCGGTGTAGCATGTCAATCCGGCAATCCTTGTCCAAGTAATCTGCTACTCCATCCATAAAGTGGCTCACCCAAGCCCGTTGATCTGCCACCAACTCCGGAGCATATTTAGATAGCTGAGTGAACTCCAACGCATCCTCCTGGACTGACATGTTGCCCTACTTAAAATTCACAAACTCAACTGGCTTGAGCTCCCTCATTTCCCGATGGAAGAACCGATCCTGGAACGCTGTATGGAACTCATCCCAACATATCGGGCCAACACCCGCTGCCCTAGCACCTCTCCATTGCTTGAACCATATATGTGCTACCCCCTTGAGCTGATAAAAGGTCTAATCAACACATTCCCCATTATTCACCCCCTTAACCTGGGTGATCTTGAAAATTTCCTCAGTAAAGTAATGTGGGTCCTCATCCACCTTCGACCCTGTGAACTCCAAAGGGATCATCCTCAGAAAGTCCCTCATCCTAGCAGGTACCACAATTCCATTTTGTGGATAATGGGCCATAGTCTGATCCTGGACCTGAGCTTTCATGGCCTATGCCAACATCTGGATCGCCGCCCTAAACTCAGCGTGGGCGGCTAGCTTTAGTACGTACTCCTCACGAATAGGTGGAGCTGGGTAATTCTCTCCATCATGTGCACCCTCATGATCATCACCATTACTGTTCCTCCTTGCATTTACTCAACATGGAGGCATGATTCTGCAAACATGAATAGCATGAATTAGAGGAGTAAAGGACGTTCATCGCACGACATAGATCATGAAAGAAGGAAATATTCCTAAATGTCTAGTAGCCAATTCGTCATAAGTGTGGCGCGATTCACACCCCAGAAAAAGAATCTACTTAATGCGGCTTCCAGAATCCCTAGCACACATAAACCTATAGCTCTGAAACCAAGTTTGTCACGACCCAAACGCACACCCAGATCGTAGACACAGGACAAGGAGCCCCGAGAGATCCCAAGTCGACCCATGGCATGAGAATACCTCTAATTCAATCACATGAGGGGAAGACTTATCAAAGAGAAAGTAATCATAACATAACAATGAGGGAAAATAGTAAAATAATGATACAATACGGCACAATACAACTTTTAGTCTGATAAGCCTCTAAACATGATAGGTGGATCGATGGGAGAACTCCCCAACTAATCCAACATCAAAAAATTGAAGGAATAACATGGAGGGTGAACATGTAGCCCTCGAAACCTGAGGACTCACCAAATATGCATAGAGCAATTCTGAATCTATCTAGGGGTGAGGTTGCACCTGAGAAGTAGGACTTGTATTGTTCGGCGATTTCGGTGTACTACACGCATGTGCACGTGGTCGAAATAGTAGTAACGTGGCTCAAGTAAGCCAAGTATCGATCCCACAGGGACTGGACTAAGGTATTAATCTAATCAAGTGTCAGTGAACATTAACTCTAAAATGCAGACAACAGTGTGAAGAAGATTTTGATATTTTGTTTCCTACTTTAATACTAAGTCTAAAATGAATATACAATTTGAGTCTGAACTATAAGTGTGAGCATGCTGAGGCTAAACTGAACATGTATAGAAATAAATTATCGATACAATTTGATTAATCTTTCTTCCGGTTGCTAGTCAAGAATTATTGCCTATGGATTAAAACTCTCGTATTTAATCCAACTTAAGAATCATGAACCTTCAACCTACATCTCTGTGATAAAGAGAAATTCATGTTCTAGCCATACAAAACCGATTCCTTAATTGACTACTACGACTTTCAAGTATATCTCTATCCTGAAGGTAAATCAATTCTTAATTTTCCCAAACTAAGAATAGATCATAACCTATCAATTCACAACTTTCCAATTTCTTGCTCTCTCGAATGAAACCGGACTTTTTAGATATACATTAACATTGGCCACACATTAATGCAGTAAGAACAAGAATAAATACAACAACCATGGAAGAAAAGATGAAAAACCAATTGATCAATAATTACATTTCAATACAAATGTTCTTAACCTCAACAAGAAGTGAAATTAGCCACTCATTTGTGGATTAAACATCATTAAATGAGTGTAAATCATAAAAACAATTGAAATAAAGAAGAGAGAGATAGAGAAGAACCCTAAGAATTTCGTCCCCTCAACTGCCTGTAACCCACGTTCTTGCTCAACCAAGTCAGCCTCATTAAAAATGAACCTAAGTGTTCTATTTATACTAGTGGGAATTTTTCCCTGAATAACAAGCAACGTGTCATGGAGTGCATCGCGGAGCACTGCCTCCGTGACATGCCACCAACGCGGACCCTCACTGGAATCTGGTCGTCCAGGTATTAAGGCCCAGCGTGACACGGCGTGCAACGCGGGGCTAGGCCAACGTGCCACGACCCCAACGCGCACCTTCACTGGAATTTGGCATAATTTCAGCATCCAGGCAGAATGCATCAGCGATGGCAGCGTGACACGGCTCCATCGCGGAGCCCCTTTAATTCGTGCTTTCCTTGTGCTTTTTCCCTTGCTAGCTTCCGAGTCCAATCCCGATCTCTCCCAACATGCATATTAGCTCCATAACTTTATATTTTTCCTGCAAAACAACGCTAATCATGTTGGTTAGTATTAATTCACATTTTATTTCAATTCACATGAGAATGTACAAACATCGATAGATAAACAAGGAAAAATGACACATTTGAGTATCACTTGGGCATATAAATTTGCCCAAGATCACTTACCCCACACTTAAATCCTTGTTCGTCCCCGAAAAATAATCTTGCACCTCATGCAATTGACACCCCATCCTGACTACTTTGGCTCGACAATTCAAGCTACGGTTATACCGATTATTTAATATAGCAAATCATCAAGAAAACATGCATAGTCTTATCAATATGATGACCTCCAACACATTAAGACCTCCTAGACTCAAGAATCGACTCTCGATATCGGCAAACTCATGCAAATCGACTGATCAAGATATTCGACACGAAATTCAATCTCTCGTCGAGCATGTGCCCTCACCACACAAGATAATTTTCCCCTTTTTAATCACATGAACTCAAAACATTACATGCAGGGGCATATAAACAAGATTTCCCTCTCTCTCCCAAAAGAATTCACATGCATCATGTCATGAACCATAGGCTTGCCTTTAGTGTATTACTCTACTAATATAAGGACACATGATATAAGATCACGTAGGACTTAACGGGTTGTATGTAAGCTACGGAACTAGCAAATACTGGGCTAACCAATAATAACAACTAGCCTCCTTAAGCGCTCTTTCAATACATTCCATCAACCTTATGGGCATTGCTTCTTCCTTCATCCTCCCATTCTTTAAGTTTGTCTTTATTTTTGACCCCATATCTTTAAGCATACTTGAATTAATAAAAAAGATTATTTATATATCATTATTATATTTAATTTATAGCGAGTGCACCTTTGACCCTTTTCTTTCCTTTCATCACTTTGCTTTTTCTTTTCTTTTCACCATTCTCACTCCTTGACACTATGGGAAAATTATTCTTTTCTTGAGCGCTTAAGAGGTTTGGATCAAATTCACGTATAATTAAAAGAAGGGGTTAAGCTCGGTTTACACCTTTTTGACAAAAGAAAAATAATAGGCTAAAGGCTCAATGGGCTAACTAGGATGTACATTCAAGGTAGGTGCGATAATGAAAAAAACTTTCGGTTAAATCAAAGAAATGCCTACATCCTTTCCTACAACACACATCCTTCATTTCATTTTATACACACACCAGGCAAGTTCTAGACACTTGACAACAGCATGGAAGAATCGAAACCTCACCACACACTCATTGCACATGCTCAACTCAAGAGGTATTCACAAACTCTTCAATCAGCTAATTACAAGAATTCAAACATTAAGCCTCAATCACACCGAATCGAACTCTATGGACTAGGTATCTCAACATATTTACAAAGTTGCATGCTTTCAGATGAATCACCTTTGCATTTTAAATATCATGTACCACACGCAACCAGAATTTTGCAACCATAAAGTAACAACACGTTTGGGATACAAACAAACAAAGGAATTTTTTTTTTAAAAAGCCTACTCCTATCGACTACATTTCCCTTAAGACGGTCGTCATCCATCCATCATAGGGAACAGTCACTAATTACGACTTTGGTTCAATGGGACTATTCTCGGTAAAAGAACCGAAAACAAACGCCGAGAAACCCAAAAATAAAAATTTCACAAAATTTTTTAAAAATATCGATAATTTCGATAAAATATATTTACACAACCAGCTAACAACATTCAACAGCACACAACAGCTTCACATTAATTACAATACAGACATACACATAAAAATCAGAGGGTCACAAGTTTTTCCAAGCACAACAACAGAACAGAGACATTAATAACAACAGCAACCAACATCTAACTACTACCACCCCACACTTAAATCAAACACTATCCCCAGCGTTCACAAAATTCAGCATAGTACGAAAGTGGGTGGTGAAACTCCCTAATCAATCGAAGTATTCCACTTCTTCGTCAGGTGTCGCTGCCTCGTCTCCCATGTCTGAATCGCCCCCATCATCATCATCTGACTCAACATCGGAGTCGTCACGACGTGTCTCCTCATCTGTGGGGACGTCATCATCAGTGGGCTTTACAAAAGCTGGCCCCACTCGGCATAAAACCCTGGCATTTTCGCCGAAGGGGTAGTCCAACTCTAGCTGCCACAGCACATCTTCTGTTGCTGGCCTCCCGCCTATTCGCAGCTGGAGCATCTGCATCCCGAACATGCGAGCCATGTACTGATCATCCCGAGCATGTCGCTTGGCTAGTGAAAGAACTAGCCCGTGAGTGGTGTCGGGTGCCTCAGTTTTGGTGACATCTAAGGCCCGCCTCTCCATCTGCGGGATGTAGTCAAGGGCCTCTTCCTCAATATCCGGGCCCCTCAGTAACGTGGTTAGTAATCCACCAAACCCGTACCTGTGCCCTTAATGCAAACGGGCTCTCTTCATGGCGGAGATAATCACCGCCCCAACATTGATCTCCATCCCTTTCATCAAGGCATAGACCAAGCATACACGATCCCGGGTGACATCTGTCATATGCACCCCCGGGATCAGGCAGGAACAAACAATCTTAAGCCATATCCTAGCTTCGTTGTTCATCTGTGAGTAGGGCAATGTCTGATGGTAGCCCCTCTCCTTATGCCTGCTCCACCGTGCTGTAGACCGGGCTCCACACAAAGTGCGTCTGATTTCCGCATATGGTTGAGTGATATTCAACTGCCGAAGCACATGGGCGTCTGTGTCCCGCGCCCCCAAGATGGAATTAAGGTGATGGGGCTCAAAAGTGACTATCTGCCCTCTTATCTTTATGGTGTGACTTCTGAGTGTCGGGTTCCAGTTGGCGTAGAATTCCCGAATTAGGTGCAGATTGCACTCCTTGGGCTCGTCAAAGATAAAATTCAGCCCGGCTGCCTCAATCCTGTGGACAATCCTGGGGAATTCCTGTGCCAATGGTTCCCTAGCAATATGCTCCTCGGGGAAGTACTTGCTTTCCTTATGCTTGGCATACCATTTCTTCCCTTCGTCCGTCACCCA
Source organism: Datura wrightii (assembly GCA_035772735.1). Classification (NCBI taxonomy): domain Eukaryota; kingdom Viridiplantae; phylum Streptophyta; class Magnoliopsida; order Solanales; family Solanaceae; genus Datura; species Datura wrightii. The sequence goes on along the minus strand of JASDFA010000006.1, from coordinate 84,361,375 downwards.
TCGGGTTCCATATTGACGGCGTTGGCCGCGTAGAATTGCTGGTGCTGCTGGGACTGCTGTTCCCAGTCTAATTCTTTTCCTTCCGGCGCCTGATGTTGATGCGCCCTTCCCTTTGTCTTACCTGCTTGCCATCTTTCCTGTCAAATCAAACAGACAGTCCCAATCTTATTCAAAGTAAAATTAGCTTTGACTAAGGTTGGGTTAATCTAGGCCACCCCACACTTAGTCGTTAGCCATAATCACAACGTTCCGGCAAGACAATTCGCACTTCCCAATTTACAACAAGAAACAACAACATGCCTTGTGCATTCAAAGAATTCGATGGAATATATGCTGCTACAAACGGGATGCAAAATGGAAGCGTTCAACAAATCGCAGGTATTGACTCAATGCTCCCCACCCCCATGGCTCCCCCCAATTATAATACTGTTATTAATATTGAGGATTGTGTAGTTGCTGGAGGTATGGATGGTGTGGAGGAGAAGCCCACTAACATGCAGGACGGGGTATCCAAAGGGGGGAATTTGTCTCATGTTTTGCATGAGAGCCAATCCACCGACCTTAGGTGTGACTCTAGAGCTCCTGCTACCACTTTTACTTCTAGTTTGAAACTTCACAATCAATGTGTAACAGACAGATTGGTTCCGAAAGAGAATATGGTTCAAAATGGTACTATGCAAACTCAAATGACAAAGAAAGCAAAACCAAATGCTCAAAAGAGAAAAGCAGCCCAAAAAAGAAAAGCCGAAATTGAAGCTGCCACAATTGCTAGTCATCACGATAAGGATACACCACAAACTTTTGGAACCGACATGACTAGTAGTGCCAGCGGTTCAGATGCTCAGACTCCGGAAGCTAAGAATTCAAGCCAGCTGGTTAGGATTATTGAGAGGGAGGAGGAACCTGAGGAGGTGGATCATTTTATTTATGATCAACCTCAGCAGACCCCTACTCCAGTCCCTGAGACGCCTATTGCAAACCCCACTGATTGCGATCCTCCGGATCCGGTGTTTGCAGTGTGCGTTCTCAATACCTCCGGCACTAGAGACTTTGATACAAACGAGTACAGACAGGTGGTGTCTGAGGAAGACATAGACTGTGATTCGGAGGAAGAAACCATAAATACCACAGAGGAGATACGGTCTATCCAAATGATACAAACCCTTGGTGATACTACCTCTCAGATGTCAGAGGCCCAGATGAAGCAAGTTACAGATAGACAGGGTCTATCACCGCGGGGAGCACCACAATTTTCACCTGGACCTGGGACTGGCCCTCCAGCCAACAGGACCAGACTGAAAGTTAAAACTCGTCAACCCCATGATTAGTTCACTCATATGGAATGCGAGAGGCATCAGGACTCTTGGTGCCTTGGAGAGACTAAAAGTTCTCAAGCAGATTCACAAATTAGCTATTATTACCATATTGGAGCCATTTGCAGACAATGCTCATATTCACCTATTTACTAACTACCTGACCATGCACAACTCCATCTGTAATGACAATGGGAAGATTTGGGTCTTTTGGAATAATGACTTAGACTGTGTTCTTCTCAGTTGTGATGATCAGCAAGTGACTTGTGAGTTCAGACATATTGAGTGTGCTGAGACCTTCACTATGACATTTGTCTATGCTAAGTGTCAGGAAAACCTCAGGGCCTCACTCTGGGACAATCTCAGAAGCAGATCTCAGACTGCTACTCCTTGGTGCTCCATTGGGGATTTTAATGTCATTACTACCCCAGAAGAGAAACAAGGGGGTGCTCCTTATCGAATGCAGAAGAGTTATGGATTTCTGAGTACGATAGAGCAGTGTGGCTTGATTGATCTGGGATATCACGGTTCTAGATTTACTTGGTCGAATGGTAGAGGCCCGGACGATGTGGTATGGAAGAGACTTGACAGAGCCATGGTCAATGATAGCTGGCTCAATAAAATGCCTCTTACTACCGTTACTCATCTTCCTTTTGTGGGTTCAGACCATTGTCCGCTTCTTCTTGAGATGACTGACAGACAGGAAGCTCACGTCAAATATTTCAAGTTTCTCCACTGCTGGGTTGATAATCCGACCTTCATGGATACGGTGCGGCAGTGCTGGACTAGGGAGATTCATGGGCATCCTATGTGGGTATTTCACCAAAAGTTGAAGAGACTCAGCTCTACACTTAGCCATTTGTCAAAAACTGAGTTCGGGGATATCTTTGCTCGGGTAAAGGAATATGAGGATGCAGTTAGAGTTGCTGAAGAAAAGTTCATCCAGACAAATAGTGATGCTGACAGATCTTCACTGCATGCTTTGAATGCAAAATACATCAGATTCCTTAAGTTGGAAGAGTCCATCCTAAAACAGAAAACCCAGCTGCAGTGGTTCAAAGAGGGAGATGCCAACACTAGTTACTTTCATGCCCTCATGAGAGGTAGAAGGAGGCGACTCTTTATCCATAAAATTCAGAGTGATACAGGAGAATGGATTCAGGGGGATGACAATATTGCGAAGGCTGCGTGTGCCCATTTCCAGAATCTATTTTCTGGACAGGCATGCTATGTTAGGGAAGATCTCCTCACCTGTATACCGTCACTAGTCACAGATGATCAGAATGAAAAGTTGACTGCTACACCTGACTTGGAGGAATTGAAGAGAGTGGTATTTTCCATGAACCCAAACTCTGCAGCAGGGCCAGATGGGATGAATGGGAAATTCTTCCAAACATGTTGGGAAATTATTAAGAGGGACTTACTCGATGTGGTGCAGTCTTTCTTTTGTGGTTCCTCTCTCCCCAAATATCTTTCACACGCGTGTCTAGTTCTGATACCGAAGGTGGAGTCCCCAAACCACTTAGCCGAATTTAGACCGATAAGTTTGACTAACTTCACCAATAAGATTATCTCAAAACTTATTTGTCTCCGGCTGGCTCCTATTCTCCCGAGCCTAATCTCGACCAACCAGTCAGGATTTGTTAAGGGAAGGAGTATATCGGAAAACATTATGTTGGCACAGGAAGTTGTTCGAAGCATCAAGAAGAAGAATTCTGGGGGTAACGTCGTTATCAAGCTTGATATGGCGAAGGCATACGACAGAGTCTCCTGGGCCTACACCTGCCTTGTCCTCCGAAGAATGGGATTTGGTGAGCTGATTATTGACATGTTCTGGAGAATTATGGCGGATAACTAGTATTCAGTCATCATCAATGGCTCTAGACATGGCTTCTTTCACTCCACCAGAGGTCTTAAACAGGGGGACCCACTCTCTCCAGCCCTATTTATTTTAGGGGCAGAGGTTCTCTCCAGAATGCTGAACAACTTGAACCATAATCAATTCTTCAATGGATTCTATATGGAAAGAAGAGGTCCTCAAGTGAACCACCTGAGCTTTGCAGATGATGTCATCATCTTCACCTCAGGGGGGAGGAGATCTCTAGAGTTGATTATGCAGACCCTTACCGACTATGAAGGTTGCTCGGGACAGCTCATTAATAAATCTAAAAGTCACTTCATGGTCCCCGCTAATGCCCACCCTCCAACAGTCGCTACTATTAAGGCGGTTACGGGTTTTTCACAGCAGGAGTCCCCCATCACCTATTTGGGTTGCCCGCTATATATCGGGACACAGAGGATTGTCTACTTCTCAAACCTCATTTCTAAAGTGGTAGGAAGGATTTCTGGGTGGCAGTCAAAAATGCTAAGTTATGGGGGAAAAGCTACTCTCATCAAACACGTTCTCCAGTCACTCCCTATCCACTTGCTCAGCTCCATCTCTCCTCCTAAAACGGTTCTGGACGAGATTGAGAAGTTAACAGCTGACTTCTTTTGGGGCATGAAAAATGGTAGAAAGAGGTATCACTGGGCTTCTTGGGACACCTTATGCTACCCCTACGATGAAGGTGGGGTAGGATTCAGGAAGATTCATGAAGTTTGTAAATCCTTTGAACTAAAACAGTGGTGGAATTTCCGAACTAAGGAATCTCTTTGGAGGGACTTTCTTCTAGCCAAATATTGCCAGCGTTCCCATCCGGTCTCAAAAAAGTGGGACTCTGGTGATTCTCAAAGCTGGAAGAAACTCATGACTAACAAGCAGAGGGCTGAGGAAAACCTCTTGTGGAAGGTTTACTCCGGCAGCTCTAGTTTTTGGTGGGATAACTGGCTCGGTATTGGACCTCTTGCTACCCATAGGATATTGCCAGGCAGGCCGGGCAAGGCGGCAGTTTCGGAATTCCTAAACCAGGGTCAGTGGAGGATAAATCGGCTACAACAGCAGCTCCCTCAACACTTGGTCACACAAATTATGAACACTCCGATTCTATTTCACCCGGACAGACCTGATCAGCCTTTTTGGAAGGCCACTACCTCGGGTAATTTCACTTCTACTTCGGCCTGGGCGATGATAAGGAGATCCAAACAGACCACTATCATCGACAGAAGAACCTGGCAGAAGCATGTACCATTTAAATCCTCTTTTACATTGTGGAGGGCGCTTAGGAATAAGCTCCCTACAGCGGCCAGAATCCTGAGGTTTGATCCGGGGGCCAGCACAGATTGTGTTTGCTGTCGAGACAAAGGCTATGAGGATGTTCAACACGTCATGGTCTCCGGTAATTTTGCTAATGCAGTTTGGACCCCCTTCTCTACAGCTATGGGTTTCAGACACCGCGATATGCCCCTCAGGGCCCTCCTAATGCACTGGTGGGCTCAGAAGCCCGGTAGTGACCCCCACAACACTATACTTAGAGCCCTCCCTATCTTCATTTGCTGGAACCTTTGGAAGAACAGGTGTGCAGCGAAGTATGGTTCCAAACAGTCAAACTTGTTGAGGGTGAAGTACGGTATTATTAGTGATATCTACAAACTCTTAACGACGGTTTTCCCATACGTACACTGGCCTTCGAACTGGAGAGAACTTTGTGCTAGGGTGGAATCATGTACACACGAGATTAGAGTCACCAGAGTCCAATGGTCCAGACCGGCTCCAGGACTGGTCAAACTCAACACCGATGGTAGTGCTCTTGGCAATCCGGGAAAGATTGGGGCAGGAGGTATCATCAGGGATTGTCATGGGGATCTGATTCATGCTTATGCTGCTCCCCTTGGGGAAGGGACAAATAACCAGGCGGAGTTGGAATCATCCTATATAGGTCTCACTTGGTGCCTTCACAATGGCCACTCAGGCGTCATCCTCGAGGTTGATTCGGAGCTTCTAGTCGGTTGGATTAGGGGCACTTTTTCCCCCCCTTGGCATCTACACCATACTTTTCTCAGACTGCAGGACACTATCAGCCAGCTTCACACCTTCTTGTGTCGTCACGTACTCAGAGAGGGCAATACCGTTGCTGATGCACTGTCTAAACATAGCCACACCACTACTATCGCAGTTCATTTCTCTTGTCTACAGGACTTACCGGTACACATCAGGGGTTACCTCACGACGGACAAAATGGGCTTGCCTAACTTCAGAAGGAGGAAGACTAGGAGGATCAAAGAACCACCATGAGATGTTGTAAATTGCTTGGTGTGTATCCAAGCTCGGTATGGATGTCTCTATACCATCTTTTGTCTGTTAACCCTTCCTTTTCAGGTAGGCTTTTTCTTTTTCTAGAATAGGTCTTTCTTTGTAAAGGGAGAGTCTCCCTCATTTACTGCTTTCCTAGAATTTATGTATTGGAGAGGAGTCCTCTCATGTAGGTGCATAGTTTCTAGGTTTCCATTTTAGTATCGGGGATGGGTTGGCTAACCTTAGTAGGATGGCCCTCCTATGAACCACCATAGGATCGGAGGTAAGGTTTATGTCCCCCTCCATGTACTTTTGTTTTTTGCTGCTTTTATTTATTTATGTTAAGGCCTGGGGGTGTTGCTCAGCCCCTGCCCACCACAAGGGCGTTTACCAAAAAAAAAAAAAAAAAAAACCAAGTTTTCCCTCCTCGCCATGAGACACCTAACAACTCGTGGTGCACCTCACGGGTCACTGGATGACTCGTCCTATGACCTGGTGAACAATATTCTATTTTCTCCATTTCAAACCTCGGGTATGATCTTAGGGCGTTCAGGGTATTACAGACCCGCAGGAGTTCATTGACAAGGTTCTAAAGATTACCCAAATCATGGGTGTTACTTCTGTCAACTGTGTAGATTTGGTTGCTTATCAGTTGAAAGGGGTGGCTCAGATATGGTATAAGTAGTGGAAGGAAAGAAGGAAGCATGGTGTAGGTCCATTAGAGCGGGGGACGGGTTTGTGACTGTGTTCCTGGACAAATTCTTTCCTTGAGAGTTAATGGAAGCTAAGGCTGCTGAGTTTGTGAATTTGAAGCAGAATGATATGACGGTGCAAGAGTATGCCTTGAAGTTCATGCAACTGTCAAAGTATGCTCTAGAAATGGTTGCTAAGCCAAGGGCTCACAGGATCAAATTCGTGAATGGAGTCCTAGAATTGGTAGTTAAGGAGTGCAGGACTACCATGATTATCAATGAGTTAGACATATCCAGGTTTATTATCCACACACTACAAATAGAAGTAGAGAAATTAAAGGAGTTAGAGAGGGAAATTACATGGGAAAGATATGTCAATTTAAGTATTCCTAGTAGAGGTTAGCCGGTGGTAATCTCCCCCAGCAGCAACAGAGACCTCCAGTGCCCTCATCAACCGGTGCTCCTTCTTTCAGGCCCCATAAAGATCAGAGGGGTGCAACATCAGGCTCAACATACTCGTGACCACATCTAGCGAAGCCTCCTTCTCCTGGTGAGGCACTAGGGCATAGAACCTATTCCGATGCTGACCACCTGCGGAACTAGTGGAGGCACCCTACTGAGGGGTCATGCTGCTGGAGTGGTAGAATTGGCTGCTGGGCAATATCTGATCCTGTGCCCGGCTTTGCCACACCTGAAACAAGAATCCACACTGACTAGGCACCTCCCGGGATGATTTTTGCCATATCTCGCACACGCTGGGGAAATGCATTCCACCTGTATGCTACCATGATCCCTCAATCCTATAGACCTGCTCCTATGGTCTCCCCTGAACTTGTACAACATGCTAGCCAATGTTTGAGCTAGAGTAGTGGACCTGTGCTGGGACTTCTAACGTGATCCACCTCTTGACCTAGCCTGAGAAACCCCATAGCTGTCGGTCATGGCCCTCTTGGCCTCTCTCTACCTCCTATAGACTGTCTCCATCTGCTGGGCATGCAATATAATAGGGGAAAAGTCGATATCCCAGTGTAGCATGGCAATCCAGCAATCCTTGTCCAAGTAATCTACTACTCCATCCACAAAGTGGCTCACCCAAGCCTGTTGATCCGCCACCAACTCCAGAGCATATTTAGATAGTCGAGTGAAATCCAAGGCATAATCTTCAACTAACATGTTTCCCTACTTCAAATTCACAAACTCAGCTGCCTTAAGCTCCCTCATTTCCCGAGGGAAGAACCGATCCATGAACGTGGTATGGAACTCATCCCAACCTATTGGACCTGCACCCGCTTCCCTAGCACCTCTCCATTTCTTGAGCCATATATGTGGTACCCCCTTGAGCTGATAAGAGGTCTAGTAAACACATTCCCCATTATGCACCTCCATAACCTGGGTGATCTTCAGAATTTCGACCCTGTGAACTCCAAAGGGCTCATCCTCAGAAAGTCCCTCACCCTATCAGCTGTGGCATTTCCATTTTTTGGATAATGGGCCACATTCTGATTCTAGACATGAGTTGTCATGGCCTGTGCCAACATCTAGATTGCTTCCCTAAACTCAGCGTGGGCGGCTGGCTTTAGTACGTGCTCCTTATGCACGGGTGGATCTTGTGGATGCTCTCCATAATGTACACCTTCATGATCATCACCATTACCGTTCCTCATAGCATTTACTCGATATAGAGGCATGATTCTACAAACGCGAATAGCACGAATTAGAGGAGTAAAGGACATTTATCGCACAACATAGATCATGAAAGAAGGGAACATTCCTAAACGTCTAGTAGACTCTTCTTCATAAGTGTGGCGCGCTTCACACCCATGAAAAAGAATATATTTAATGCGTCTTTTAGACTACCTAGGACACATAAACCTATGGCTCTGTTACCAAGTTTTTCACGACCCAAACGTACACCCGGATCATAGACACAGGACAAGGAGCCCCTAGAGACCCCAAGTTGACCCATGGCTTGAGCATACATCTAATCCAATAACATGAGAGGAATACTTAGCATAGAGAAAGTAATCATAACATAACAATGATTGAAAACACTACAATACTAATATAATACGGCGGAATAAAACTTTTAGTCTGATAAGCCTATAAACATGAAAGACGAATTAATGGGACAACTCTCCAACTAATCCAACATCCAAAAACTGAAGGAATAACATGGAGTGTGAACATGTAGCCCTCAGAACATGAGGACTCACCAAATACACAGAGAGCAAGTTTGAATCTATCTATGGGTGAGGTTGCGCCTGAGAACTAGGACCTATATCATGAGACGATACAACATAGAAAGTATGCGGTCAGTACGTAGAATGTACTGAGTATGCAAGGTAAGTAAAACAGACATTTAAAACATGCATAAAACTCATAAGTGATCATAAGAGTAGGAAAACATGCTCATAACATAATTATCGTAATATAACATAAGGCTCAAGGTTTTTGAAACATCCGTAACGTAAACATAATCATAATCATAATAGAAGAGTCTTACTTAACATAACTTGAGCCAACATTATTAATCATAAACATGCATAAATAATGAGAAACTGTGGGAGATTCTCTTAACCAACATACCCTATATAAGCACACATGAAGCCTGACTTGTAACCCTAGTCGGGAGGGTATTCGTACCTTGCCAAAGGTAGGAACCATGAAGGGCGTGATCACACATGAAAAGGGCCAATTAGGCTAGGGACAAACATGAAAGGGTCCCAACATACCTACGGTGGCACGTAGTTCATGAGATCTGGGGCTTGATATGGGCCCCAAACTTACTCGATGTTCGATAAAACTCCCAAATCATATATAGTGCTCATAATAATACATACATGAGTTCATGGACTAGTCAAATCATGATAATCATAAACATGCTTGAACATACGTGAACTAGCCATGACTTGAGGCTCGTGAGTCGGCCAATACATAATTCAAGACTAATAAAATTCATGCATACTTGTAGATCATGCATATAGCTTGAAATGCATAAGTTTTTAATAGACAACATAATATGTTCATAAGTAAATTTATAATTCATGCTGGGCTTATCAAAACACCGATGGATCAATGGATCATAAATCGATTCATCATGGAGCATGCATAATCAAGCTCAATTATTTAGAAATTCAAAATCATCAATATTATACTCAATATAAATCTCGAAAGATGATCAAAATCAGTAGATTATGGTAAGATTTCAAAATAATGAGACCCATAATTAAATCATTTAATTTTATATAAATCAAATACAAAACCCCATGAGTTTTCAAATACATTTTGAGTAATTAATATAAAAGGAGCGTGGGTGTGGAAGAATCCACCCATTGAAGACCTTACATACCTGAGATTATCAAATCCTAACCCAACCTTAAAAGCGCAAGAGTGAAATTGAAGGAATTTAGGTGAAAAGCTTGAAATCCCATTGAATCATCTCTCAAAGTTCTTGCATGCATGAATGAGAGTTTAGAATAGGTCATCCTCTTAAAACTCAAATTTTTCCAAGCCAAAATGATGTAGTTTAGGGCCTTATATAATGGAAAAGTCAAAAATACCCTTAATGAACCTACCCTAAAAACTTGGCAGATGGAACCCACAAGTGGTACCAATGGGTCGTGGAAACAACCCTCGGACCGTTATGTCTTCTTGTTGAATAAATTGCTGAATGCTTTCTCTTTGGAACTTAACCAACAGACAGAAAGGATGGGTCTTACTATGATCCAACGGGAAGTTCCTTCGATCGTTGATTTCTCCTCCGAACCTTCTGACTTCTATCCAAGGAGCCTCACCACGGCTCGTCTTACAGTTCAACTGGTGGTAGTTACTATCCATCCTTCCTCACTGAGATATGGACTCCCTTACCACAGCTCCCCACAACGGGTCATTGTAAGCCACAAAGGGTCATTGCATGACCCATCGTACCTTTCTACTGCCAATTCCACTTCCTACCACAACAACAAACGACGGCTCGTTGTTCCTTACCACGGGTCGTTGAGTCAACCGTTGTTTCCCTCTGATACCTAACCACCTAAACCTAGGACCACCAATGACGACCCGTGGTTACTTACCACGAGTCATGGTACCTGTCGTCTTGCAACCTTTTCCCCAACTTTTAGCAGTTTTGCATTTTAACTTCCCGGGTCTACCCCTAAGCACTTTCGGGGTATTACATCCGTTTCTTTCTTATTCTTTTGGAATCATAGAGGACGTCTTGATCAAGGTTAGACCTTTCATCTTACATGTGGACTTCATAATCCTATATTATGAAGCAGATGTAGCAGTTTTTCTCATTTTGGGGAGAGGATTCTTAGCCACCACAGACACAGTTATAAAGGTGAAGTCGAGAAAAATGTCGATTGCTATGGATAGTCAGGAGGCATTATTTGATATGTTTAGAGTGACAAGGATGCCACATCACTATGAGAATTTCATAATGAATCCAATGGTAGATCTTGGAGGGTGTAAATAGGTAGTTGAGTAGCATGTGCTGCTTGAGAATTTTGTAGGATTTCAAGATACTAACTATCTAACTTGAATGACGGAGTGAGAGTGACTTTCTTGTGTCGTGACATTAAATAAAGCATTGCATGAGAAGAAACACATGAATTTCTTGCCACTAATATAATACAATTCTTGGTGGAGGCAACCCATCTTTCTAACATTTTTTGGTTTTGCCGAGATAAACAGGGCTTTTGAGGCAAAAAAGCTGGGAAAATTAGCTAAAAAAGTCTAAGTCTGGGACGAGATACCTAGCGTGGGGCACTAGATGTTGTACTTAGAAAAGAAAAAAAATATTTAGGTTGGTGTTACGGGTGGCGCGCTGCCCCAGACCCAGTCCACAAAGAAAAATTCTTTTTAAGTGTGTGGCGAGGTGACTAGCACGCTACGCTAGGGTTGTTGTGTCTGAAAAGTGTTTGGAACAATGGGTCAAATTTGACCCAATGACCTTAAAATTACATAAAACCCATCCTCCAAATTTTTATTTTAAATCTCCATTATCCTCTCTCATTAAAAAGAGAAAAATAAAAAGCAACAAAATTCTCTCTTTCTCTTACCTAACTTGTAACTCCCTCTCCCTTTCCCTCCATTGTTGTCTTCTCCAAGAAGCTTGGTGAAGCTAATATCTCCAACTCAAATAAGTATTTTTCTTCTCTCTTGGTTATCTAGTGTAAAAAGCATGCCCCTATACCCTTCTTCCCCAACTTAAAGACCCAACATCACCATTGTTGGTGAAAGCTTGAATTTCATAATGTGGGTTTCATGAGCTTTAATCTCTTAAATTCCTCCATGATAATGTGTTATCCTTGTTCATTTGATTATTTTTTGTTGAATGTAATGATTTGATGTTTTGGGAATGAAGGGGGTGATGAGTTAAATTTCATGAATTTGGTGGGCAGAACATTGATTGTAGAGAGAGAAAGTGCATAGTTCTTAAATTATTGAATGTGAAGAATCTTGAGTACTTAAAAATTCATGTTAATTCATTATGGATGATAGTAAATTTCATGTTAGTTGTTGAATTAATTGAATGTATCTACTTCCATGTATGGGTTACTTGAATTATGAATTACATGAGGGAAAGGGAAGGGAATGGCCAAAGTGAGGCATTCTTGAAGAAAAAATTGAGGAGAGATGTGAAAAAAAAATATGAACTTGTTTGTGATGTGAAGTTAGTGAATAATTTAGAGGTTGAGATTTGGGATGATAATGTGGGAAGTCTTGAATACCCCATTTGACAAATTCTCATGAGTATGCTAGCGAATTACGTGCGGGGTCCGTTTGCACCCGTTACACCTAATTAGCTAGCCATTTTGTTCACAAACTAATTTTGTGAAGTTTTTGATGTTTGATTGGCAGGTGTCATGGCATCAAAAGATGATAAAGGAAATGAAATAGAGGTAGCTAACAAGGGTCTAAAGTGGATCCAAAAAGGCACAAAAGGGCCGAGTTCCTCATTATCAAAGGGATCCCCTGCTAGGAGGTTTGGAGCAAAACCGGTGGAGCCTCATGGACTAACATAGTTCAACACACAAAAGGAGGTCAAATATGCTTTTGAGAATTGGATTGATGGAGGCCGCCTCACACTTGAGTTCCCCACCATCCGGGACAAGATTGTGAGTTGGGATTGGCTTACATCTTTGCCGAGCTGGAGGAGTGCAAACTTATTTTGGTGAGGGAATTTTATGCAAACTGGGACACTTCTTTTGGGGAGAGCAATGAGATCAAAATACAAGGAAAGGTGGTTTGTTTCACTACTAAAATATTCAATGCCTTCCTCAAAACACCTGCGGTAGACCCATCTGAGTACTTCACTCTCTTGGAGAAGCCACCATTTGTGACATCGCCATACTCTTTGTGGAAAGCACTCATCTGCTCATTGGGCAATGAACCATAACAACACTCATTGTACACTCCCATTCTCCTACATGAATAAGGAGGCTAAACTATGGGTGAAGATTTTTTGTCGTGCTTCAACCTAGGACAAACATAAAAAATATCACTAGAGAGCGAGTTGTGTTGGTACATGTGCTGATGAAGGGGCTACCGATCAATTTTGGTTTAGTTCTTAGAGGCGATATGAGGAGATCGAGGAACAACTACAGGTAGAAGTATTGTTATGGTAGTCTCCTGACTCAGCTTTTGAGAGACACTAGCGTTGAGGAGGAAGAGGCAGGCCTTCGTCTACCGTGAGTAGGGTACCTAATAGGAACGATGATGGATGTCATGAAGATAAAGGAGCCCATCACTCCACAGCTCCACCTCTCACTGTAGCTAATCACCAGGCCTAGGATGATAGCTAGAGAGGCCGCAAGTTCTGCATGTTAGATTTGCAGCTCAGGATTGAAGGCCAACATGCCATGGATGATGAGATGGAAGCCCTGGAGGAGAGGTACCTAGTCACGAAGAGTGCTATAGTGATGTGTAGAGTGGATCCATCCTTTGAAGAGTCATTGGACGATGATGAGGCCACGATTCTTACTGATGGGGTTGATTACTTGGACAATGATGAGGAGGATGATGCTGCCACGGGAGCTGTGCAGATTGGTGATGAGGATGATGATGATGAAGACGATTATCAGGACTATAAACCTGATGATGATGATTGTGCATAGCGGCCAAAGAAGTTCCTTTTCTCTACCTAATTGATATATTTGTGTGCGCACTGAGGATAGTGCAACATTTAAGTGTTGGATGGAGGAAATATTTCCTATTTACTAATGTCACCCAAGCGCATGCAAGAGAACGTGGTCATCAAGTAATATAGGGTTGTTAAGTCCTGATATCATACCCACAGAGACTTGTCAATTTGATCATTATAAGGTTGTCATTTTTATTTTACTAATCTATGAAACAAGTATAATGAAGATTGGCTTAGAAAATTAAACTACTGAAACTTCAAATGTAAAAATAAACTAAAACTAATGCAAGCTTGATTGTATTTCGATAATGATGACAGACTACGGCAATGACACTTTGTTGGTTTCAGGTTGAGTTTTCCAAACGTAATTAAACTAGCATGATTCTTCCTACAGTTGTTAGTTGCAAGTTACTATCCCATTTCTTTCCACTATCCCTAGCGTCCAAGAACTATTTCATGAACCCTAACGCCTATATCCCTATGGTCGCAGGAGAATAATGAAACGACGATTATGCCTACTTGTATTTCAACTAAATGGGGTTGAAGGGCATATCCTTATCCTCAACAACAACTTCTATCATATTATCAATGGGTTCAAGAGTCTTTGAATTCCCGTTCTGTATATATTTGTAACCCTTTCGATTCCCTTTCCCAAGTTCAATGGAAAGCCAATATATTACTTACAAGGTGATTAATCTCATAAATAATAAATTAACACAGATAAATATAAGCAACAATAAAAGAAGAATTAAATAAGTTTATTTAGTCTGTCAAACAATCAACCATTCACCAAGTCCAAAACCCTAGAATATGAGTTTAGCGAATCATACACAAGCGGAAAAACAAATACTTAGTCATCATCATAAAGAATTATGAAGTAAAGAAGAGAAAACCTAGTTGTAGATCCTTGTCTTCCTTCCAAACAGCTTACAAGCTTTCATGAATGAACTACGAAATAAACATGAGTAAAGTCTCTTCAAACAAGTAAAAAACTACGTAACAAATGACCTAAGGCTTATATTTATAGATGAGCCTTCAAATGACCTTTCTACCCTTCAAGACTTGGCTTTAAAATCAGCATTTTTCATTACTGAATGACTCTGGCGTGCCACCTGTCCTATATCGCCATAGAGTTACTCAAATTTCCAGTGATTTAAGCTCCAAATAGGGTCTGGCGCACCGCCCCTTTCATCTAGCCAAGGTGTTCATGAAATTTCTCTAAGTTGTGGACACCTCTGGGGCGAAGCACCAGTCATCTCGCGAAATTTTTGAAGTGAATTCTCTAAAGTTTAAGAGCTAGCGTGCCATAAAACTAGACTGAGATTTTATTCTCTGATGTTTGGGACTTGGTGCGGAGTTCCAGCCATACCACCAAACCCATCAGATCCTCAAATCTTCATTTCTTGCATCATTTTGAGCCCATTTTTCCTAGTTTCCTGCTCAAATCAACCCAAGTCATTTGTTAGCACATAAAACACATACATTCATGAATTTAACCATAAATTAAGGATTATGAACTCAAAACATGATCAAATATGTGTAAAAACATGGAAAATAGGCATGATAATATACCAAACAACACCACCCCACACTTAAACCATTGTTCGTCCTCGAACAATCCTTAAAACATACCTAAAATCATCTTTCACCATCACACTTGACACCTTTATCAACTCATACTCAAGCAACTAGCATAGAGTATACATAAAGTGGTTAATCATCATACAAAAATTCAACAAAGCACATAGAAGGATTTCACAATCAAGAGCACAAAACCTCTATAAATGAGTCATCTTTTCAATACAAAGGGCCAACATGATCAAGTGTCACACATGCAACATGTAGTACACCAAATTAGACCTCTTATGCCCCTATCAACTTCATCAATGTAAGACATAGAACGCAAGAAGTAAGGCACACTCACACTCACAAATGATGTAATGTACATATGCAACATACCATAGGCTTGCCCTTCACGTACATTTAGACTACCTAATTGCTTCAAGAGATTAAGGTCACAAGGACTTTTCTTAATTGTAATGTCGGCTAAGGGACAGGTAGGATTGATATTTCATTTTATAGTGACTACCACCCTACGCACTTCTAAGACATATTTCACTTTACTTGTCCACCACTTCTTTCCTTGCTTGTTCACCTTCCCTCTATTCACCCTTGTCTTTTCTTTTCATGCCCCATTTTTTCATTACTTCGCTGCTAGGTTTCTAATTATACAATAACTAAGGATTTTGCAATTAAAGCTCTCTTTTTCAATTTCCTAGCAGCAAGTAGAAAACACCATTTTTATGGGCACCCCTTCTTCTCACTTTTCTTTCATAACCACAACTTCTCTTTTTTCCATAACATTAGACTTCGGTGGACCTTAACTTTCAAGTCTCAAAGTGTCTAAGACTACTTTGGATCAATAAGTATGAGGTATCATAAAAAGAAGGATTAAGCTATTATTGAGGCTAAGAAAGAATAAGGCTTTTAGGCTCAAAGGGGGTAACTAGGGAGAATGATTAGGAAGGTAAAACAACTATAGGGAAAAAAATTGGCTTCTTCAAAGAAGTTCCTTGATCATCTTTCAACTTCCTACCAATTAGTTATCCTACATACACTATGGCTAGTTCTAGATGCTACAATATATATATACAAAACAATTTAGCTCACCTCTCACGGCAACAAGAATCTAATCAGTTTCTACAGCTACACATTCACACAATCATATTGAATGACAAGTTTTCATAATTAAGCCCTAAGGATATGTTGAGTCAAATTAAAGAAATATGTGCGTCTCTCAAGGATTCTAACTCATACAATCAAGATGACCACTCTATTTACTCTAGAATAGCGGCTAAGAAGAATATCAACAAGCATACAAGTGGATGACCTACGACTCAATCCTAATAATTAAAAAAAAATGTGACGAAACTTCCCTTGAGACAGTCATCATCCATCTATCGTAGGAAACCTCATTATTGTATGACTACAATGAATCAAACAAAACAAAACAAGAATTAAAAATTTACTCTAAAATAAAGCAACCAAACATAACATAGTCAAGACAAACAACAAGTCAAACATCCTAGGCATCCAAGTCAACATCACTATACTAGCTATTACAACCCATGACCTACGAATCATTAATCTACTACTACAAGGACTGACATAATAATACTACGACCTTAAAATATAGAAATCAAAGAAAAATAGGAATCTAACTTTCCTCCACCCCATACTTAAAAAGGTGCACTTTCCTTAGTGCACACATAATCACATCATAAAGGGAGAGAAAAGAAACTTCCTGGTCGCTAAGCATCATTTTTTATGGAAATTGTAGAAGCATCATCTTTCTCCATGTATAAATCATCAAAACCATCAGTAAGGACTGTAGCTTTATTATCATCAATCGGCTCCTCAAAAGCCAAGCCCACTTAACACATCAACATAGCACTATTTGTGAGCGGGTACTGTGCCTCTAAAGCCGTCATTTCCTCGGCAGTGGCTGGTCAACCTCCTATCATCAGCTGTAATTCAAACATTCCAAACATACGACCCTGCCAACTCTCATCTCGGGCTTGCCAATCAGCTATAGTAAGATAGGGGCCAGTGGAAGGGATAGTCTCCTTCACCTTTGTGACATTTATAATCTATCCAGCCAAAGTTAAAAGAAGGTCTGCATCCTTTCCTAGATACCTGCCTCCCTCAAGTACATAGTCAAGAGACTGCCATTAAAATATTTCCATCTACAATTATCTTGTGATCTCCTCATATTGTGATGAATCACAACACCAAAATTAACCGGTATCCCGTTCATCAACATGTATACTAAGAAAATCCACTCGTGAGTTACCTCTGTCAAATGTGTGCCAAGAAGAAAGACAGCACATAGCAACTTCACCCACACCTTTGCCTCCCTATTCAAATAGGCAAAAGCAACTGAGGAATGGGTGCCATTATGATCCCTCGCCTATAGGGTGGACGAGTGCTCACCGCACAAAGTGTGGCGGATGTATCTATATGGTGGCTTCTCCAAAAAGATGAAATACTTCGAAGGGACTACTACATGTGTCTCTAAGATGGCATTGAACCTTTTATCTGTGAATTGCACTTTTATCTGTGAATTGCACCACTTGTCCTCTGATCTTGACCTTTGTACTTTTTCTGAATGAAATGTCCCAATTTGTGAACAATTCCCTCACCAAAGTGAGGTTGAAACTCTCTGCTCATTGAAGATATAGCTAGCTCCCAACTCACGTATCTTGTCCCGTATAGCCGGGAACTCAAGAGTCAAGCGGTCCTCATCTATCCAGTTCTCAGGTGCATACTTGGCTTCTTTTTGAGTGTTAAACCAAGTAAGCGCATGAGGCTCTACTGTTTTCGCTTCGAATCTCCTTGCGGAGCCTAATTTGGAAGCCGATGAACTAGCTTATGTTTTTCTTGGTCTACCCCTCTTTTGGCTCTTCTCAGCTACAATCACCTCCTTTCCTTTTGATTCCATGGTACCTACATAGAAAAAAAAGTCAAGAGCTTTACAAAATTAGTTTGTGAACCAAATGGCTAACTAAGTATGGAAGGTGCAAAGTTAACCCACACTTAATTTGCTAGCGTATATGTGAGAATTTGTCAAATAGGATATCCAAGACTTCCCCCATCATCATCCAATCTCAACTATCCAATTTAATTCACTAACTCATACTACACCAAGTTCATGAATTATTCTTTCTTTTCAACTCTCCTCTATCTTTTAACTTTTAATCAAGAATGCACTATCTAGTCTATCCGTCTAACTTTCCTTCTCCAATTCAAAATTCAAGTAATTTTCATGTAACGGAGTAACAATATTCAATTCAATCAACCAACAATAAACAATTTACTACCATTCAACATGAATTAATCACAAATTTCACCATCTCGAGTAATTATCACATTCAAGAATTCAAAGCTTCATGTACTTTCTCTCTCTACAATTAATTCACCTACCTACCAACATTCAAGAATTCAATTCACCTCCTCATTATTCCCACAAGTACAAATCACCATATTCAACCAAGAATCAAGCTACCCAACAAAGATAACATATAATCATGGAAGAATTTAAGACTTTAAGCTCATAAAATCCAAAACATGAAATTCAAGTTTTTCACAACCAATGGTGATTTTGGGTTCTAAATCTTGGGAGAGAAGGGTGTGGGAGCATGCTTGCATCCTTAATTGAATAAGAGAGAAGAAATATACTTACTTGAGTTGAAGGCAAGAGCTTCACCCTTGTAGCCTCACCTGACAAAATTTTCTTCTTCTAGAATTTAACTCTAGGCATCCTTGCCAAGCATCTCACACTAGACTTACACTTTTTAGCTCAATATCCCAGCTTGTTCTTGCCTCTTATGCCCTGTTCGTCTCTACAAAACAAATACAACATACGAAATGTTAAAAAAGATGGGTTGCCTCCCATCAAGCGCCTTAGTTGTCATCGTGGCACGATATTCGTGGGTTGCCTCCCATGCAGCGCTTGATTTAACGTCGCGACATGACTATGGTCCCCGTCACTCCTTCATCCAAGTGGACTTTTGACCATACATAGGATCTGCTAAAATCTCATGCAGCACTTGCTGCTCCACTAAGTGGTTACAAACACTAGGTTCTCCCATTGGCTTCACTTTGAAGTCCTCATAATGAGGTGTCATTTATGCTGCTCTGAACACTTTATACACTGCCTCCTGACCATCTACTCTCATAGACATCTTGCCAGACTGAACATGTATAACTTCTTCAGCAGTGGCTAAAAATCCTCTACCCAGAATGAGGGGAACTGTTGCAT
This sequence comes from Datura wrightii, assembly GCA_035772735.1. Classification (NCBI taxonomy): domain Eukaryota; kingdom Viridiplantae; phylum Streptophyta; class Magnoliopsida; order Solanales; family Solanaceae; genus Datura; species Datura wrightii. The sequence goes on along the minus strand of JASDFA010000006.1, from coordinate 84,342,234 downwards.
CTGCCTTATAGTCTAAGATTATAAAGTCCTCCGGTAGGGTGAAAGGTCCTACCTTAATCAAGACATCGTCAATTATTCCCTCACGATAGGCCAGTGACCGATCCGTAAGGTGCAATGTCACTATGGTAGGATGTGGTTCACCCAATCCTAGTGTTCTGAATAGGGATACAGGCATCAAATTGATGCTTGGACCCAAATCGCACAAGGATGAACCAACTTCCTTGCTTCCAATAGTGACAAGAATAGTGAAACTCCTTGGACCCTTTAACTTTTTTGGAATTTCGTTCTTGATTCAGGAACTGCACTCTTCTGTAAGAGTAATAGTTTCAAACTCTGTATGTCTCCTCTTATTGCCATGATATCCCGGAGATACCTGGAGTACTTTGGAACTTTCTACAATAGCTCCACTAACGGAATATTCACATGAACCTACTTCAACAACTAAAGAAACTTATTACAGGATGTGTCCTCTATTTTTCACTTCAACCTTTGAGGAAATAAGGAGGTGGTTTAGCTACTGCAATTTTTGGTTGTGGGTTGCTATACTCCCCTATCTCAGTCTTGGATTTTATAGCCTGTTCCTCATCAACTTTTTCTTTTCTGGGGATAACCTCACCCAGCACCTTACAAACTGTGCAAGAAAATAGCATTTACATTTTCCTTGGGGTTCTTCTCGGTATTACCCAGGAGTGCCCCCCGTGGTCTATTATTCTGCTATAAAGCCAATTTTCCCATTTTTCTTTCAAGCTCATGGATGGACTTTTGCATTTCATTTACCACTTGCGTCTGCTGCACCATCCATTGCTTCATTGTCTCCTCAAGAGAATTGTTCTACTGCTGGCCCTGTGGCCTTTGATAAGTGTTTTGGGGTTGGATGTATTGATTCCCTCCCCATGGGGGATTATCTCCATTCCAGTAGCCCTAATTATAACCATTACCTACAAAACCTCCACAACTACCGTGTTGTCCCAAAAAATATGCAGTCTCAAGATTAAGAGGACAACCTAAATAGACGTGGCCTTCTCCACACGCCTCATATAATGGTGGTGGGATTTGTACCTGTTGTACCTACTGCACTTGGACTCTTGCGGGTGTGGTCACCAACTTACTTCCACATTCACCAACTAGCTAATGTCTGCCTTGATTGCCGCTACATATCCACCTTAAGCTTTTCTGGCACCTTTGTCGCTGCAAATCCTCTTCCTAAATCTTGATAATCTTGGCTCCCCACAGACATGAGGTTCAAGAGAGCCTCAATTCATAACTTTTGGATAGAATCTGTCCTTGTGCGGTAGTGTCAAAGAGTATCTTAGATTCAAGCTTCAGACCCTCAATGAAGTTGTACCCAGTTATCTCCTTAGGTTGCATGTGGTGTGGACAATCCCTCAAGTAACTCTTGTAACGTTCCCATGCTTGAGCTAGTGTTTCTTCATCTTTCTGTACGAATCCAGAGATCTTTATCCTCAGTTCATTAGTTATTCTTAAAGAGAAAAACCCATTGATGAACTTATTGGAGAGGATCTCCCAAGTCGTGATGGATCCCGCAGGATCATTTTGAAGCCACTCTTTGGCCTCTCCGATTAGTGAGAACGGAAACAGAGTCAACTTGACATATTCATCTGACACATTCTGATGGTGGAAGTTTTCACTCAGCTCTACAAATGTCATTATATGTCTGTGGGGATCCTTATGCAGCTTGCTTGAAATTGGAAAGTGTTTTGGACGAACCATACAGTACCTTCCTTCAGCTCAAAGTTCCAAGTGATGGCTAGTTTAACAATTGCTTTAGAAGCAGTTTCCTCATTCGGCTCAGCAAACTGCAACACAGGAACTCTCTCATTCTCTTCACATGCTGCTTGCCCAATGTTTTCCATAATAACCTTTGAAAGGTTCTCTCTATTTTAGGATCAAGAGAAGCTAAGGTTGGTCATTAACTTCTCGTTCTTGGTATACACTGAGGCAAACAGCCCTGTGAACATCAACAAAAACAAGAATCAAACATAAAATACAGGCTAGAAAAACAAAATTCTTACCCACAAATGATTAAATAATATTCAAGTCCCTGACAATGGTGACAAGATGTCGCCCAAGCGCACGCAAGCGCATATGGTCGTCAAGTAATAAGGATTGTTAAGTGCAGATATCGTACCCACAGGGACATGTCAATTTAATTGTTACAAGGATGTCACTTTAATTTCACTAATCTACGAAACAAGTAAAATAAATATTGGTTTGGAAAATTAAACTACTAAAACTTCAAATGTAGAAAATAACTAAAACAAATGCAAGCTTTATTGTATTCGATAATGTGACAGACTAGGGCAATGGCACTTGGTTGGTTTCAAGTTGAGTTTTCCAGATATAATTAAACTAGCATGATTCTTCCTACAGTTGTTAGTTGCAAGTTACTATCCTATTTCTTGCCACTATCTGTTACACCCCGTAAGTTCTTGACACTTAGTTGGCCTATTCGCATGTAGGTTAACAGTTTTAGAATGACATACGTGTGAGAAAAGGGCCCGGGAAGAGACCGGACAAGCGCCAAGTTGGAGCGTTGCAAGGCAAATGTGACTTATAAATCACATTCGACAAATGCGACTTAAAAGCTCCAAGTATATAAAGCCTTTCACTTTGTTTTAAAATCATTTCATCTGATAATTTCCAGCAAATATGACCATAAACAAAGGAGGAGCGAATGTTTTATATAATATTCGTTCGATTAAGCTGTCAAACACCGTCCAAACTCAAATTAACTTCGGGTAGCAAAGTATAAAGCTGTAGGGAACATTCCTACGGAGTTAGTTTTGTATTCGGCCGGGGAATCATCGTCAAGCCGAGCCAAGGTAAGTGGAATTGCTCCAAACTAGTGTTAATATACTCCCAGCATTAAAGTGAGTATTTCTCCCTTCTAGACTTCTGAGAAATAACGAGTTTTCGGTCGCTCTTCGATAAGTCGAAGAATAGGCAGTAGGTATACCCCTAAATATGGTTTCTTTCAAAATAATAGTAGAATTAATTCTATTCTTTTGTGAATATGAATACAGTTGGAAGAAATAGATGAACATTAGCTGAGCTGCGCTAGTTAATAAGAAAGTCGCCAGGCGAGGTATGTAAAGCCAGTTTCTTTTGGCAAGCTAGTAGTTCTAATATAGCAAAATAGTATGAATTTTAGTAGAGTGTTTCAGAAGTCGTATATTATGTTCAATATGAAATTTAGTAAGCATGTTAGAAATATAATATAGTGTTAGGCATGAAATTCAGTAAAACAGTATAAGTCCCAGCAGAATAATCCAGAAATATTATTACAGATAGAGTATATTTCAGTATCAGATTCAGTATATTTCAATATGAGATTCAGAATAGAATACTAGAACATAAATATTATTATCAGTTCAGTATATATATTACATGTGCCTATTGCTATCTGTAAAGGCATGATTGTTCTGTGTTGGGCACCCTTTGAGCTTCCTTGACCGCCCCAGAGTTAATAGCTGTGTCGACTCGCCTGCCAGAGGGTGAGGATACGTCGCTATATGGAGTGGCATTCCATCCGCCAGCGGACAAAGATGGGATACAGATTCCCCATAGCAGGCAGATCAACACTATACCACACCCCCTGTCGAGCGCTTGCGCCCGGGGTGCAGATTACAATTTTCAGATTACAGATTTCAGATTTCAGATTTCAGGACTCCTCCGGACTCAGATATAGCTATAGTCAGGGACCCAGCGAGCCCAAGTTGCATACCCAGGGGGCCGACTAGATACTCATAGTTACTAGGTGAATGGTATGACCTGGGTAGGGGTATATAGATTGTGTGCTAGTTGGTACCTTATGGCTTATGGGGGCTGGTAAGGTTCTTGTATGCTATGTTGTGTTAGTTATTAATAGATAGAAAGTAGACCGCCATGTTATCAGATATAACTCTTACTCTCTTCAGTAAAGTTACGCTCTTTTCAGTCAGTCTCAGCCCATCTCCTATTACTTCAGTGTCTATCAGTATTATTGTTTGCTTTCAGTTATTGCTTTTCATACTCAGTACCAGTGGTACTGACGTCCGTTTTGGGGTGCTGCATTACTTGCCATCAGGTACTCATAGACGAGGAGTAGATCCCTCGTAGTTCCAGCCAGTGTACATGGTATTTCGCTCCTATCATCCGGAGCTTGACAGCTAAAGGTTTACTTCCCTTTTATTTTTACAGTATGGGTAGGTCGGGGCCTTGTCCCGACCATCTTGCTATTCTTAGAGGCTTGCAGATTGTATATATTCCCTGTGGTTAGCTGTGTAGGCCGTGTGGGGCCATTTGTGTGTTTCAGTTGTATGCAGCGGCTGTGTGGGGCCTTATTCAGTTGGTAGTGGTGACCCTGCCGGTCACATAATAGCTTGGTACTTGTTTTCATTTCTCAGATGAATTAGTAAGCATGGTGGCCTTGTCGGCCCGCATAGGTTCCCGTATGTTCAGTTGTTCTGGTTACCTGTTATTTTCCTATAGGTGGCTATAGGCCTTGTTAGCCGGAGGCTGTATTTACAGCCTTTATATAGCCCGTTGTTTTCTTTAATCCAGAATTAGAGCCAGCCTGGCACCAGAAGTGCTTAGGATCAATTAATCCAGTAGTCTAGGTCTTAGTAGGGCACCAGCTGCCAGTCATGCCTCCCCAGGCGGGGCGTGACAAACATGGTATCAGAGCAGGTCGTATCCCAGGGAGTCTGCAAGCCGTGCTAAGTAGAGTCTTGTCTATGGATGTGTTGTGCGCCACATACCATACGCAGGAGGCAGCAAGGCATGATAGGATGGTTACTCTTTCTTCACATTTAGTCCTGCCATAGAGCAGTACAGTATAGGGTTGAGTCCCTAAAGCTTACTATACTCTTTGTTTACAGATAAAATGTTAGATCAATGACACCCAACCACAGGCCAAAGATTGGATACAACAGCAGGAGAGGGAACCAACAGGATGCCCCTGTCTCGATTAGAATCAGCCTGATCTGAGGGCGATACAGAGGCATCGTCCCGACCTTCTCAGCAGTCTCCACACCATCAGGAGCCACTCGGGACGACACCACATCCGACAGTTCCTATACCTACACCATCTGACCTGGAGGTCAGGAGTGCAGTAGTTATGTTACTACAAATGATGGCTACTCAGCGCCAGTCAATGCCACCTACAGCTGTAGAGTCATCAGGTGGGCCTGGTAGTTCGAGGGTTCGAGAATTCCTAGCACTAGGTCCCCTACAGTTTACCAAGACAGATCGAACAGAGGACCCCCAGGACTTCCTAGATCAGCTGCAGAGGATCTACGGGGTAATGCATATTACATCTGCAGAGTCGGTCAAATTGGCGGTATTTCGACTGAGGGATATTGTTGTGTTGTGATATGACATTTTGGAAAGGTCTAGAGGGAGAGATGTTTCCCCTCTGACCTGGTCCAGCTTTTCAAAGGCTTTCCTGGACCGTTATCTACCACGAGAGATCCGACAAGCCTGGATGGACCAGTTTTTACACCTGGAGTAGGGGGCGATGAGTGTTCGAGAATACGCCCTACAGTTCGATTCTTTGGCCCGATAAGCTCCAACCTTTGTAGACACCATGGCATCCAGAGTCCACCGGTTTATTATGGGGCTGAACCCAGAGTATATTGAGGCCTGCATGATAGCTACTTTATGGGAAGATATGGATATTGGTCGAGTGCAAGCTTTTGCTCAGACTATGGAGGGCCTCAGACAGCGGAAACCGGATAGCAAACGAACAAGTAAGGAACAGTGCCGCATGGACAGGTCAAATGAGTTACAGGGGGAGATTCAGAGAGGGCCTAGGCCACAGTTGTCAGATAGGCCACCTAGACCCCCGCCTCCATCACAACAACAGAGGGGTAGATTCAGTCGCCGAGGACAGTCAGAGTCCGGTGGAAGTTCTCGAATAGTAGATTCACCCCAGCGGAGGAGGGCAAAACAGAGCAGGTATACACCACCACTTTGCCCTATTTGTAGCCGACGCCACTCTAGAACTAGTAGATATGTCTCCACAGGGTGTTATATATGCGAACAGGAAGGTTATGTGATGAGAGATTGTCCAGCCAGGGGTCAGGGTGAACGGGATAGACAGGACAGGGCATCAGCAGGGTCACGAGCTCCAGCAGCCCCGGCAGGACGCAGGCCCTCAGTTTCAGTAGGTAGACGCCGAGGCAGATCAGGGGCCTCTAGGTTAGGTGTGGGCCCAAGCCATACTTATGCATTACTAGGGAGACAAGATTCAGAGGCATCTCCAGATGTTGTGACAGGTATGATGACTATTTGCTCTCACCCTGCTTTTGTATTTATCGATCCGGGATCTACCTTGTCCTACGCTACTCCATTAGGGGCTCGAAAGTTCAGTATTGTACCAGAATTGCTTCAGCAACCCTTTTCAGTATCTACACCTGTCGGTGACTCTATTATAGCCAGAAGGGTTTATCGAGGGTGTACAGTAGAGGTTGCTAACCGTCATACCAAAGCAGATTTGGTAGAGTTAGAAATGGTTGATTTTGACGCCATTATGGGTATGGATTGGTTAGCTCCATGCTATGCCAATGTAGAATGCTTGACCAAGATGGTCCGATTCCACTTTCCAGGGGAGGCAGTACGAGAGTGGAAGGGCAGTACAACTACGCCAAAAGGTAGGTTTATTTCCTATCGTCGGGCGAGAAAGTTGATAGCCAAGGGGTGCATTTACCACATTGTCAGAGTTCAGGATGTTCGGGTAGATCCTCCGACTCTGCAGTCTATTCCAGTGGTTAACGAATTCCCCGATGTATTCCCAGATGAGCTACCTGGTATTCCCCCAGAAAGGGAAATAGACTTTGCAATTAATTTATTACCAGGCACTCAGCCTATATCACTTCCCCTTTCATGGCTCCTGCTAAACTCAAAGAACTAAAGGAGCAGTTGAAAGATTTGTTAGACAAGGGCTTTATCAGGCCGAGTACTTCACCTTGGGGTGCGCCAGTTCTGTTTGTAAGAAAGAAGGATGGTTCCCTACGGATGTGTATAGACTATCGACAACTGAATAAAGTTATTGTCAAGAATAAGTATCCGTTTCCCAGGATAGATGATCTATTTGATCAGGTACAGGGAGCTAGATATTTCTCCAAAATTGACTTAAGATCTGGATATCATCAGGTTCGGGTTCGTGAAAGGGACATTCCAAAGACTACCTTCAGGACCAGATACGACCATTTTGAATTCACAGTAATGTCCTTTGGGCTGACGAATGCTCCAGCCGTATTTATGGACATGATGAATAGTATTTTCAGACCATACCTGGACTTGTTTGTGATAGTGTTTATTGACGATATTCTAGTGTATTCTCGCTCAGAGGCAGACCACCAGGATCATTTGCGAACAGTGCTCCAGATTCTCAGGGACCGTCAGCTATATGCCAAGTTCTCAAAATGTGAATTTTGGCTGAATTCAGTAGCCTTTTTGGGTCATATCATGTTGGATGCTGATATACAAGTAGATACCCAGAAAATAGAAGCAGTAAAAGCATGGCCCAGACCTACAACTCTGACCGAGGTACGCAGTTTCCTGGGGCAGGGTACTACAAAAGGATTGTTGAAGGATTTTCCACCTTAGCAACACCTCTGACTAAACTGACTCAGAAGGCAGAAAACTTTTAGTGGATTGAGGCATGTGAGCAGAGCTTCCAGGAAATGAAAGACAGGCTAACATCAGCTCCAATGTTAGCATTGCCAGAAGGTACAGAAGGTTATGCAGATTATTGTGACGCTTTGGGTGTTGGGTTAGGATGTGTGTTGATGCAGCATGGTAAGGTAATTACTTATGCTTCCAGACAGCTGAGGAAACATGAAAAGAACTATCCTACCCATGACCTGCAATTGGCTGCAGTGATTCACGCCTTAAAGATATGGAGACATTACTTGTATGGCATCCACGTGGATATTTTCACTGATCATAAGAGCCTACAGTATATCTTCACCCAGAAAGAGTTGAATTTACGGCAGCGTCGCTAGTTTAGCTATTGAAAGACTATGATGTGAATATTCTGTATCACCCAGGGAGAGCTAATGTGGTGGCAGATGCCCTTTGCCATAAATCTATGGGAAATCTGGCACACTTACAGCCTGAGAAGCAGGAATTTGCCCGGGAATTGCATCAGTTAGCCAATTTAGCCGTTCGTGTAGCAGAAACAGAGGACAACAGAGCGGTAATCCAGAACACTGCAGTTTTGTCTTTAGTCGTGGAAGTAAAGGAACGACAGTGTGAAGATCCTAGCATGGTTCAGCTTAGAAACAGTGTTCAGCAAGGAGAGGTGAAAGATTTTCAGATAACCGAGGATGGGGTATTGCGATATAAAGATCGCCTTTGTGTTCTAGACGTTGCAGGGCTTCGCCAGCAGATTATGGGCGAGGTACATTATGCCCGTTCTTCTCTCCACCCAGGTTCGATGAAAATGTACCACGATATAAAAGAAATCTACTGGTGGCCAGGAATGAAGAAGGGGATAGCATAATTGGTAGCTCAGTGTCCCAACTGCCAGTAGGTAAAAGCTAAACATCAGAAACCAGGCGGACTGACTCAGGATATAGTTGTGCCTCTATCGAAATGGGAAGTAGTAAATATGGATTTTATAGCAAGGATTATCCCGCACCAGGCGTAGATATGATTCGATTTGGGTGATTGTTGACAGAATGACAAAAGCAGCTCATTTTCTACCGTAAGGGCTACCTTTTCCGCTGAGGATTATGCTGAGCTGTATATCAGAGAAATAGTAAGGTTGCATGGTGTTACAGTGTCCATTATCTCTGACAGAGGGGCGCAGTTTACAACTAAATTTTGGCAATCATTTCAGAGAGGCTTGGGGATGCAGGTTAACCTGAGCACAACTTTTCATCCTCAAACAGATGGGTTGGCAGAATGCACCGTTCAAACGCTCGAGGAATTGTTGTGAGCATCTGTGTTGGATTTCGGAGGTAACTGGGATGAACATTTACCACTCATTGATTTCTCCTATAATAACAACTACCATTCCGCTATTCAGATGGCGCCTTATGAGGCATTATATAGGCGAAAGTGCAGATCTCCAGTTGGTTGGTTTGAGGTAAGAGAATCAGCATTGGTTGGGCCAGATATCATTCATCAGTCAGAGGAAAAAGTAAAGCTTATCAAAGAACGTTTACTGAGTGCTCAGAGCTACCAAAAATCTTATGCTGACATGCGGCGCAGATACTTGGAATTTAATGTGGGTGATTGGTTGTTTCTGAAAGTTTCATCGATGAAGGGTGTAATGAGATTTGTCAAGAAAGGCAAGCTCAGCCCGAGGTTTGTTGGGCCTTATCAGATTCGCAAAAGAATAGGCCAAGTGGCATATGAGTTAGACTTACCTCAAGAGTTAGAATCTGTCCACCCAATTTTCCATGTATCAATGCTGATAAAGTGCATAGGAGATCCCTTCAGAATTGTCCTAGTCTAAGATGTTCAGGTTACAGAGGAGTTGGCCAATGAAGAAGTTCAAGTAGCCATACTAGACCGGCAGATCCGCAGATTAAGAACTAAAGATGTTGCTTCTGTCAAAGTGCTATGGCATAACATGAACCGAGAGGAAATGACTTGGGAAGTAGAAGAAGATATGAAAGCCAGATACCCTTAGTTATTTCAGACTTAGTCAGCCAGAGGTATGTTGATATTGTTTTTTATGAATTGCTTTATATTCATGTGTATAAGTGAGATGTTGACTTCAGTTTATTATGAAATAAATGCTATAGTATTATATGGAGTACCTGTATTGGACTTTTCTGTGTTTCAGAATTTTTGAGATAGTCCATATTAAAGGGGAAACTCTGCCAAACTTTTTCCAGAAAAGGTAGAGCAAGTTAAAATTTTTGTAAACGGAAGTTAACATTCGAGGACGAATGTTCTTAAGGAGGGAAGGATGTTACACCTCATAAGTTCTTGACACTTAGTTGGCCTATTCGCATGTTGGTTCAGAGTATTAGAATTCCATACGTGTGAGAAAAGGGCCCGGGGAGAGACCGAAAAGCGCCAAGTCGAAGTGTCGCAAGGCAAATTCGACTTATAAATCGCATTCGACAAATGCGACTTATAAATCGCATTGGAAAAATGCGACTTAAAGGCTCCAAGTATATAAAGCCTTTCACTTTGTTTTTAAATCATTTCATCTGATAATTTCCAGCAAACATGACCAGAAATAGAGGAGGAGCGAAGGGTTCATATAATATTCATTCGATTACGCTATCAAACGCCGTCCAAACTCAAATTAACTTCGGGTAGCGAAGTATAAAGCTGTAGAGAACATTCCCACGGAGTAAGTTTCGCGAAATTTGGCCGGCGAATCGTCATCACGCTGAGCCAAGGTAGGTGGAATTTCTCCAAACTAGTGTTAATATACTCCCAGCATTAAAATGAGTATTTCTCCCTTCTATACCTCCGAGAAATAGCGAGTTTTCGGCCGCTCTTCGATAAGTCGAAGAATAGGCAGTAGGTATACCCCTAAATATGGTTTCTTTCCAAATAATAGTAGAATTAATTCTATTCTTTCGTGAATATGAATACAGTTGGAAGAAATAGCTGAAAATTAGCTGAGCTGCACCAGATAATCAGAAAGTCGCCAGGCGAGGTATGTAAAGCCAGTTTCTTTCGGCAAGCTAGTAGTTCTAGTATAGCAAAATAGTACGAATTTTAGTAGAGTGTTTCAGAAGTCGTATATTATGTTCAATATGAAATTTAGTAAGCATGTTAGAAATTTAATACAGTGTCCATCATGAAATTTAGTAAAACAGTATAAGTCCCAGCAGAATATTCCAGAAATATTATTACAGATTCAGTATATTTCAGTGTCAAACTCAGTACATTTCAATATGAGATTCAGAACAGAATACCAAAACATAAATATTATTATCAAACCTAGTATATATATTACATGTGCCTATTGCTATATGTGGAGACATGATTGTTCTATGTTGGGCACCCTTAGAGCTTCCTTGACCGCCCCAGGGTTAATAGTTGTGTCGACTCGCCCGCTAGAGGGTGAGGATACGTCGCTCTACGGAGTGGCATGCCGTCTGCCAGCGGACGAAGATGGGATGTAGATTCCCCATAGCAGGCTGATCAGCACTATACTGATCTTGGGCAGAACTATATGCCCAAGTGATGCTCAAATGCTTTATTTCGTCTTGTTTATCTATCGATATTTGTACATTCTCATGTGATTTGTAGTTAAAAGGTGAATTTATACTAACCAACATGATTAGTGTTGTTTTGCAGGGAAAATGTAATTTTAGGAAGCAAAGATGCATGTTGGGAGAAATCGGGAATTGGCTCGGAAGCGAGCAGTGGAAAAGGTCAAGGAAATGCAGCACATTAAAGGGCTCCGCGATGGAGCCGTGTCACGCTGCCATCGCGGAGGCATTCTGCCCCGGATGATTAAAATTGGCCAAGTTCCAGTGGAGGTTCACGTTGGTGCCGTGGCACGTTGGCCAAGCCCCGCGTTGCACGCCATGGCACATTGGGCATAATTACCTGGAGGAGCGGATTTTAGTAAGGGTCTGTGTTTGCGCCGTGTGACGGAGATAGTGCTCCGCGATGCACTCCGTGACACGTTACTTGTTATTTCGGGAAAAATTCCCACTAGTATAAATAGCACACTTAGGTTTATTTTTGATTATTATGACTTAGTTGAGCAAGGACGTGGGTTACAGGCAGTTGAGGGGAATAAAATCTTATGGTTCTTCTCTATCTCTTTCTCCTTTATTTCAATTGTTCGTATGATTTATACTCATCTGATGATGTTTAATCCAAAAATGAGTGGCTAAATTCACTTCTTGCTAAGGTTAAGAACATTATTAGTGGAATGTAACTATTGATCATCTTGGCTTTTCATCTTTTCTTCCATGGTTGTTCTATCAATTCTTGTTCTTACTGCATTAATGTTTGGCCAATGCTAATGTACATTTAAAAAATCCGGTTTTCGCTCGAAAGAGAAAGAAATTGGAAAGTTGTGAATTAGTAGGATATGATCTCTTCTTGGTTTGGGAAAATTGCGAATTGATTTACCTTCAGAATAGAAATATATATGAAAGTTGTATTAGCCAATTAAGGAATCGGTTTTGTATGGCTAGAACATGAATTTCTTTTTATCACAGAAATGTAGGTGGAAGGTTCATGATTCTTAAGTTGGGTTAAATACGAGAGTTTTAATCCATAGGCAATAATTCTTGACTAGCAACCGAAGGAAGGATTAACTGACTTGTATCAATAAATTGCTTCCCTGCATGTTTGTTTTAGCCTCAACATGCTCATTACTATAGTTCAGACTCAATTTGTACATTTGTTTTAAATTAGTATAAATTAGGAAACAAACTCCCAAAATCTTCTTGAAACTATTGTCTGCATTCTTAGAGTTAGAGTTCATTAACGCTTGATTCGATTATTACCTTGGTCCAGTCCCTGTGGGATCGATACTTAGGCTTATTTTAGCCATTTTACTACTTGTTCGACCACGTGCACTTGCGTGTAGTCATTTAAAATCCACCTAACAAGTTTTTCGCGCCGTTGTCGGGGACTGGCAATTGGTAAAATTATTTTCTTAAGTGTTAGTTTACGATTTCTATATTGTGCTGACAACTTGATCTTAGCCTGTCTTTTGCAGATATTGAATTCTGTTGAACACTGGCAAGATACAAGGAGCTGGTGGACTCATACTTAGAGCTGGAAAGACAATTTCATATTCAAAGGAGAGAAGCTCTAGAGCGAAAGCTGTAGTTGCTCAGACAAACAATCCTGGAGAAACAACAGAATCCACCACTTGTAAGGGCAGTGTTAGTTCCCGAGGAAATGGCAGGTAGGCCGGTTCGCGAAGTAGCAATCCCACATGCTAACAATGTTACATCAAGCATTCACAAACCCGAGCCAGGAGGGAGGTTTGAGCTGAAACAGAATATGGTGCAATTGCTGCACACCAGCGGGCAATTCACAGGTCTCCCTCATGAGGATCCACAACAACATCTACAAAACGTTTTGGAGATTAGTGACACTTACATCCCCGCTGGATTATCGTCTGATTATGTAAGGCTTACATTGTTCCCATTTTCACTATTGGGAGAAGAAAAGAGGTGGTTGAAAGCTGAGCCACCTAATTCCATCACCACTTGGGATGATCTTGCAAGAAAATTTTTGATACGGTTCTTTCCATCCGGGAAAACAGCAAGACATAGAAGTCAGATTCTAAGTTTTAAACAAAGAGAGGGGGGGGGGGAATCAGTATCAAGTGTGGGAAAGATTCAAATCCATGTTACGGGATTGTCCTCACCATCACCAGTCCAATGATGTGCTAGTGCATACATTCATAGAGGGGTTTGGAACCCCACACAAAAATTTTGCTAGACTCCGCAGTTGGGGGACAAGCATTAGAAAAGACTTATGAGGAGTTGTATACTTTGTTAAATCGTATTTCTCAGGGAAATCCAGAGTGGAATGCGGACTCATCTAGAGGAGGAACAAGGAAAGCGGCAGGAGTCTTGGAAGTGGATGGTTTTACAGCTATTGCTGCACAGATAGCTGCGTTGCAAAATCAACTCAACACCCACTTCAGCAACATGAGCTTAAATCAATCTCAATCCCCAGTTAATATAGTGCAGCATATTTGATGTGAAGTATGCAGTAGTAATGAACACTCAGCTGAGTGTTGTGGTACAAATCCAGATTCAGTGAACTTTGTTGGTAATGTACAGAGAAATAATCACCAATAGTATGACAACAACTACAACTCTAATCGGAGGAATCATCCAAATTTCTCTTGGGGTAGTAACAGCCATCAAGGGTAGAGTTCGAATCAGGGTGCACAGAGAAATCAAGGAGGGCAGCAGAACTATAAGACTCAATACAGAAGAAACAATGAACCTCCTCCACCACCACCACCCAGCATTGAGAAAATGTTTAAATCAATGATAGCTAACCAAGCTCAATTGCAGGCTGACTATGTGAAGTTGGCGGCAGATGTAAAGAACAATCAGTTAGCTACAAAGGCTTTGGAGTACCAGTTTGGGTAACTAGCTGGAGCTCAAAACACCATGCCAACAGGAGGACTACCGAGTGACATTGACCCGAATCCTAAGCAAGTAAATGCAGTGACCACAAGGAGTGGTTTACAACTCAAGGAGGTGGAACCAGAAAGACCACCTCAGCAGTCAGGCGTATTGGAGAAAGAAAGGGAACACGATGATGAGAGGGGGAAGAAGAAGGAAGCTGAACCAGAAAGACCACCACCCTCGTTCCCTCAAAGATTAAAGAAACACAAGGAGGAAGCGTGTTTCAAAAAGTTTATGGAGGTGCTTAAACAGGTACACATTAATTTACCTCTTGTTGATGTTTTGCAGGGAGTGCCGAAGTATGCAAAATATATCAAGGACATCATAGCTAACAAAAGCAGATTGACGGAGTAAGCTACGGTGGAGCTTACGGAGGACTGCACTTCCCGAATATAGAACAGGTTGCCAACAAAGCTCAAGGACCCTGGGAGCTTTACAATTCAAATCACAATTGGGCAAAGTATCCGAGCTCGTGGACTATGCGATTTGGGAGCGAGCATTAACTTGATGCTGACATCGGTATTCAAGAAGTTGGGGCTGGGCAGTCGTAGACCAACTACAGTGATCTTGTAGTTAGCGGATCATTCTTTGGCCAGACCAGATGGCATTATGGAGGATGTGCTGGTGCAAGTGGGCTCTCTTATCTTCCTGATAGATTTCGTTGTGCTGGATTTTAAGCCGGATGCAGAAGTCCCATTTATTTTGGGACGTCCTTTCTTGGCAACCGAGAAAGCTTTGATTGATGTAGCCACAGGGCAGCTAACCATGCTGGCGCAAAGTAGAGGTATTTGATGTATTTAAGGCCATGAAGCTTCCGGCCACACATGAGGAGATTTTAGCAATCAGTGTGCTTGATCAAGCAGAAATTCTTCAGATTGTTGAATCCCGAGATTCATTGGAAAGAGCATTGCTGAGCTCTGATCATTTCGGAGACAGAGATACTTACGAGGTGGTGCAAATGCTGAATGAACTACAAAAGTATCCTAGGAAGCAGGACTTTCAGCCTTTAATGAGGTCCCTGGAACCATTGCCGAAACCATCTATTGAGGAAGCACCAAAGCTGGAGTTGAAAACATTGCCTCCCCATTTAAAATATGTCTTTTTGGGGGAAGAGGATACGTTGGGGGTCATCCTCTCCGCAGAATTGATAGAGGCACAGGAAAAGGAAGCATTGGCGGTCCTCAAAAGAAGGAAGAAAGCAATGGGCTGGCAAATGTCAGATATTCAGGGTATCAACCAAACTTTTTGCACACATAGAATTTTCATGGAGACAGGAGCAAAGCCAACTGTTCCGCCTCAGCAAAGGTTGAATCCGGCAATGAAAGACGTGGTTAGGAAAGAAGTAATTAAGTGGCTTGATGCAGGTGTGGTCTATCATATTTCGGGTAGTGAATGGGTCAGCCCCGTTTAGTGTGTCCCAAAGAAAGGAGGGATGACCATGGTCACCAATGAGATGAATGAGCTGATCCCTACTCGCACCGTCACAGGCTGGCAGATTTGCATGAACTACAGAAAGCTCAATGAAGCCACAAGGAAAGATCACTATCCTATCCCATTCATTGATCAGATATTGGACAGATTGGCGGGACAAGAATATTATTGTTTCCTTGATGGGTACTCTGGCTATAACCAAATAGCCATAGAACCGGAGGATCAGGAGAAGACTACCTTCACATGTCCTTGTGGGACATATGCTTTTAGGAGGATGCCATTTGGTTTATGCAATGCACCCGCGACACTGCAGAGATGAATGATAGCTATCGTTCATGACATGGTGGAGGATTTCGTCGAGGTATTTATGGATGATTTTTCTATTTTCGGTAATTCATTTGCTACTTATTTGCAGAATCTTGACAGGGTGCTAGCTCGCTGTGAAGAATCAAACCTTATACTCAACTGGGAGAAATGTCATTTCTTAGTCAAGGAAGGTATCATCCTTGGCCATAAAGTGTCTTGCAAGGGGTTGGAGGTCGATCATGCGAAGATCGAAGTTATTGAGAAGCTACCACCACCTGTGTCGGTGAAGGGTGTTTGCTGTTTTCTCGGGCATGCAGGGTTATACAGACGGTTCATTAAGAACTTCTCCAAAATTTCTAGACCATTATGCAGATTGCTAGAAAAAGAGGTGAAGTTCGAGTTGGATGATGAGTGTGTCAAAGCATTCGAGGAGTTGAAGCAGAAATTGATAGAAGCACCTGTCCTTATTTCTCCGGATTGGGAACAACCATTTGAACTGATGTGTGATGCAAGCGATGTGGCTGTGGGAGCTGTATTGGGGCAGCGGAGAAATAGAATCTTTCATTGTATTCATTATGCAAGAAAAACACTGAACACTGCCCAAAGTAATTATACAGTCACAGAAAAGGAGATGCTAGCATTGGCGTTTGCGTATGATAAGTTCAGGTCCTATTTTGTGGGTTCGAGAGTAGTGGTGTATACCGATCATGCAGCGATTCGGTATCTATTTAACAAGAAGGATGCAAAGCCCAGGCTGATCAGATTGATCTTGTTGTTGCAAGAGTTTGACCTAGAAATTAAAGACATAAAGGGGAGCGAGAATCAAGTGGAAGATCACCTATCACGATTGGAAAGTTGGTCGCATGTGAAGGAAGGTGATGGCATCAAAGAGGAGTTCCCGGATGAGCAGCTCGTGGCAATAGGGGAAGCTGAGATCCCGTGGTATGTAGACATAGTGAATTTTCTAGTGAGTGGAGTCTATCCACCGGAGGCTATGGCTCAGCAGAGAAAAAAATTGAAGCATGATTGCAGGTATTTTATTTGGGATGAGCCATACTTGTTTAAACAGGGACCGGATCAGGTTATGAGAAGATGCACCCTGGAGAGCCAGATTGCAGAAGTTTTGAGGAGTTGTCACTCTTCATTGTATGGAGGGCACTATAGAGGCGAGCGGACAGCGCACAAAGTGCTACAGTCAGGTTTCTTTTGGCCTACACTGTTCAGAGACTCGATGGCATAAGTCAAAATATGTGATAGATGTCAAAGGACAGGCAAAATCGGTAGGAGGCAAGAGATGCCGCTGCAGCATATACTAGAAGTGGAGATCTTTGATGTATGGGGTATTGATTTCATGGGCCCGTTCCCACCGTCATTTGGTATTCGTTACATCCTGGTGGCCATTGATTATGTATCAAAGTGGGTTGAAGCACTAGCTTGCCCCAGGAAGGACAACAAGGTGGTAACAAAATTTGTGAAGAAACACATTTTCACCAGGTTAGGGACACCCCGAGCCATCATCAGTGATGGAGGGGCTCAGTTTGTCAATGCAAGTTTTAAAAAGTTGCTGGCTAAGTATGGGGTGCGCCACAAGGTGGCAACAATATATCATCCCCAAACTAGTGGGCAAGTGGAGGTGTCGAACAGTGAAGTGAAGCAGATTCCCCAGAAAACAGTGAATGCACAACGTAGTGATTGGTCAAGCAAACTCGATGATGCGTTGTGGGCATATAGAACTGCTTACAAGACACCAATTGGGACTTCTCCATACCGATTGGTCTATGGAAAAACGTATCATCTGCTGGTGGAGCTAGAACACCGAGCTTTCTGGGCCGTGAGGAAATTGAATATGGACCTAGAGCTAGCGGGCAAGAAGAGGCTGATGCAACTCAGCGAACTTGATGAGTTTCGTTGGCATGCTTATGAAAGTGCCAAGGGCTACAAAGAGAAAACAAAGAGGTGGCACGATAAGCATATGGTGCATCGTATTTTTGAGCCGGGGCAGAAGGTGTTGCTTTTCAATTCAAGATTGAAGCTGTTTCCAGGGAAATTGCGGTCCAAATGGTCAGGGCCGTTTGAGGTAGTGAGAATGACCCTGCACGGGGAAGTGGAGTTGTGGCAAGAAGATCGAAGTGCCATGTTCTTGGTTAATGGGCAGCGGTGTAAGCATTATTGGGGTGAGGATGTTATTCGAGAGAAAACATCCGTCACTCTAGAGGATGATTGAGCTTGAATGACGTCGAGTCGCGATGGTAAACCAGGCGCTGCACGGGAGGCAACCCGTGAAATTGTTGTAATAGATGAGTAGAATTAGTTAAAAAGAAAAAAGAAAAGAAAAGAAAAATAAAAAAAATTCATTCGTGTTTGAAACCTATAAATGCTAACCAATTTCTTGTTGTGAGATGATTTTCAGGTGTAACGGAGGGCAAAAATGCAAAGAATCGCAAAGAAAAAACATCGAGGTGAGAAAAAATTAAAAAGTGCCAAAATAGTGAGCCTGCGCGATGCCTCCGTGTCACAGAGGAGGGCCTCCGCGTTACCCTCTGTGACACGTTGAAGGCATTCTGGAATTTTCACAATTTTCAGAATCCCTGCGCGATGGCTCTGTGTCACGGAGGGGGTGCTCCGCGTTACCCTCCATGACACATTGAAGTGTTATTCGCGACGGGTCACACCGGGTCGCCGGGTGACCCACGCGAAAAATCCTCTTTTTAACCCCGAAAACACCTCATTTTTTCCCATCTCTACTCCCCTCCGTGACAAACTCCCTAAAATCCCCCCTTCCCCAACGTGACACGGACCTAGGATCAAATGTTCTTCAACTTTTCTTCAAGTTCATCGAATTAAAGGTATGTTCTTGAACTTAACCTCAATTTTTGCTGAAATTTTCAATACATGAGCATGTGAGGTGACTAAAGCTTGTCCTAAGTGTAAATTGAGCATTAATTCATTTAAGTTATCGTTGATTGATGTTCGTAGTATCGTTATGATTATATGAACTCGATAAATACATGTTTGATTGAATTTGTGCGAAATTGATAGCTAGGGTTGGAATTTGAATAGGAAGAAACTAAATTTGGTTGAAAATTTGAAAATGATTGGGTTGTGCATGTTTGGATTGTGCATGTTGGGTGATGTAAATGATGTTGTGAATATGGATGAATATGCTAAATAAACAAGGAAATTTTTGGGAAAATGAAATTGGTGGATTGCATAGGTTGTTGTTGGGAAAATTTTTGGCTAAGTGCTATGTGATGTAATGGAATCGATGGTGAAATTGTGATTAGTTGTACGAAGTTTGATTAGTACTTAGTCATTATTCCCTCGACTTATCTGAATGCACGAGGCATATTGATTGATAAAAATTGGAAAATAATGATTGTTTTGCCGAATTGTTTGCATTGTGGCTAAAGATTAAGTGTGGGGTTGCCTAACTCAACCCAACCTTAATCGAAGAAAATTTTTTACTTGAATAACATTAGGACTGTCTGTTTGATTTGACAAGAACGATGTCAAGCAGGCAAGACAAAGGAAATGGCGCATCTACATCAGGCGCCAGGAGAAAAAGGATTAGACTAGGAATGGCAGTCCCAGCAGCACCAGCAGTTCCACGCGGCCAATGCCGTCAATACGGAACCCGATGGGTGATGGACGAAGGGAAGAAATGGTATGAAAAGCATAAGAAGACCAAATACTTCCCTGAGGAGCACATTGCAAGTGAGCCACTTGCATAAGAATTCCCCAGAATCCTATACTGGATTGACGCTGTCGGGCTGAACTTCATCTTCAAAGAGCCCAAGAGTGCAATCTCCATTTAATTTGGGAGTTCTATGCAAACTGGAACCCGACACTCCGCAGTCACACCATCAAGATAAGGGGGCAGGTTGTCACCTTTGAGCCCCATCACCTGAATTCCATATTAGAGGGGGGGGGGGACATAGACGCCCATGTACTCCGGCAGCTGAACATAACTCCACCCTATAGGGATATCAGACGCACTCTGTGTGGATCCCGTTCGACAGCGTGGTACAGGCACAAGGAGAGGGGCTATCATCAGACGCTGCCTTACCCTCAAATGAACAGGGAAGCTAGGATTTGGCTTAAAATTGTGTTTTCCTACCTGATCCCGGGGGTGCACATGACAGATGTCACCCGGGATCGAGTGTGCTTGGTTTATGCCCTGATGAAAGGGCTGGAGATTAATGTTGGGGAGGTGATCATCTCCACCATGAAGAGAGCCCGTTTGCATGAATGGAACAGGTACGGGTTTTGTGGTTTGCTAACCACATTTCTGAGGGGCCTTGACATCAAGGAGGAGGCCCTATACTACATCCCACAAATAGATAGGCGTGCCTTGGATGTCACCAAAACCAAGGCACCCGACACCACTCACGGGCTAGTTCTTACACTAGCCGAATGACATGCTCGGGATGATCAATATATGGCCTGCATGTGCGGGATGCAGATATTGCAGTTGCGCATAGGCTGGAGGCCAGCAAGAAAAGATGAGCTATGGAAGCTCGAGCTAGATTACCCCTTTGGCCAAAATGCCAGGGCTCTATGCCTAGTGGGGCCTACTTTTGTGAAGCCTATTGATGATGATGTCCCCACTGATGAGGAGACACGCCGCGATGACTCAGATGTTGAGTCAGATGAGGACAGCGGGGGCGATTCAGATATAGGGGACGAGGCAACGGCACCGGACGAAGAAGTTGAATACTTCGATTGATCAGGGAGTTTCACCACCTACTTCTGTGCTATGTTGAATTTGATGAACACTAGGGACAGTGTTTGGTTTAAGTGTGGGGTGGGAGTAGTTAGGTGCCAGTTGTTTTGTTGTTGTTTATGTTCATGTCTTGTTGTGGTGCCTGTGAAAAAATGGTGACCCTGTGATTTTGTGCGTATGTTTTGTATTGTAATCAGGCTTGTAATGAATGTTAAGCTGTTGTGGGCTGTGTTGAGTTGTTGTTAGCTGGTTGTGTAAATAATTTTTTCTTCCTATCAAAATTATTGATATTTTTAAATTTTTGTTGAATTTTTTAGATTGGGTTTCTCGGCCTTTGTTTTCGGTGCTTTTACCGAGATAGTTCCATTGAACCGAAGTGCTAAATAGTGACCGTTCCCTATGATGGATGGATGACGAACGTCTTAAGGGAAATGTAGTTATTAGGAGTAGCTTTTCTTTTATTTTATTTTCTTTCTTTTGTTTGGTTCCCAAACATGTCGTTACTTCATGGTTCGGAATTCTCGATGCGTGTTGTACATGATATTGAGATGCAAAGATGATTCGTATGAAAGCATGCAAATGTGAAACATGTTTAGATACCTAGGCCATAGAGTTCGATTCGGTGTGATTGAGGCTTAATATTGAATTCCTGTAATTAGCTGATTGAAGAGTCTGTTAATAAGTCTTGAGTGAGCATGTGCAATGAGTGTGAGGTGAGGTTTTGATTTTTCCATGCTATTGTGAAGTAACTAGAACTTGCCTGGTGTGTGTACAAAACGAAATGAAGGATGTGTAGTATAGGAAAGGATGTAGGCATTTCTTTGATTAAACCAAAAGTTTTTTTTCTTATCATACCTACCTTGAATGTACAACCTAGTTAGCCCCATTGAGCCTTTGGCCTATTTTTTTTCTTCTTTCATTGAAGAGGTAGAAACCGAGCTTAATCCCTTCTTTCATTAGCCATGAATTTGATAAAACTCTTAAGCACTCAAGAAAAAATAATTTTCCACAGTGTAAAGGAGTGAAAAGTGTGAAAAAGAAAGGAAAAGCAAAAGTGGTGAAAGTAAAGATAAGGTCAAAGGTGCACTTGCCAAATATAAATAAAATGAAGATGTATAACTAATCTTTGTTATTAAGTCGAGTGTGCTTAAAGAAATGGGAACAAAAATAAAGAAAGACTTCAAGAATTGGAGGATGAAGGAAGAAACAATGCCCATAATGATGGTGGGATGTATTGAAAAGCGCTTAAGGAGGCCAGATGAGATTATTGGTTATTCCAGTATTTACTAGTTCCTTGGCTTACATTACAACCCGTTAAGTCCTATGTGATCTTACATCACGCGTCCTTATATTAGTGAAGTAATACACTAGAGGCAAGCATATGGTTCATGACATGATGCATGTGAATTCTTTGGGAGAGAGAGCGAATTCGTGTTCATATACCCCTATATGTAATGATTTGGAAATTATATGATTGAAAAAGGGGTAATTCTCTTGTGTTGTGAGGGCACATGCTTGACGAGAGATTGAATTTCATGTCGGATGTCTTGATCAGCTGATTTGCATGAGTTTGCCGAGATCGAGAGTCGATCCTTGAGTTTAGGAGGTCTTAATGTGCTGAATGTCTTTGTGTTTATGAGACTATGCACGTTTTTCTTGATGATTTGCTATATTAAATAATCGGTATAACCGTAGCTTGAATTATCAAGCCAAAGTAGCTATACGTGGGTGTAAATTGCATGAGATATGAGAGTATTGTTCGAGGATGAACAAGGTTTTAAGTGTGGGGTAAGTGATCTTGGGCAGAATTATATGCCCAAGTGATGCTCAAATGCTCTATTTCGTCTTGTTTATCTATCGTTATTTGTACAACCTCATGTGATTTGTAGTTAAATTGTGAATTTATACTAACCAACATGATTAGTGTTGTTTTGTAGGAAAAATGTAATTTTAGGAAGCTAAGTTCCATGTTGGTGAAAATCGGGAATGGACTCAAAAGCGAGCAGTGGAAAAGGTCAAGGAAAAGCTAAAAATAAAGGGGCTCCGCGATGGAGCCGTGTCACGCTGCCATCGCAGAGGCAGTTTGCCTCGGATGAGTTATTTTGTAAAATTCCAGTGAAGGTTCGCGTCGTTTCGTGGCACGTTGGCCAAGCCTCGTGTTACATGCCGTGGCACGTTGCCTATATTTACCTGGAACATAAAATTCCAGTGAGGGTCCGCGTTTGCACTGTGCCACGGAGGCAGTGCTCCGCGTGCACTCCGTCACACGTTGCTTGTTATTCCGAAAAAATTTCCACTAGTATAAATAGCACACTTAGGTTTATTTTTAATGATTCTGACTTAGTTGAGCAAGAACGTAGGTTACAGGAAGTTCAGGAGACAAAAATCTTAGGGTTCTTCTCTAACTCTTTCTCCTTTATTTCAATTGTTTGTATGATTTATACTCATTTGATGATGTTTAATCCACAAATGAGTGGCTAAATTCACTTCTTGTTGAGGTTAAGAACATTTGTAGTGGAATGTAATTGTTTATCATTTTTGTTTTTCATCTTTTCTTCCATGGTTGTTCTATTAATTCTTGTTCTTACTGCATTAATGTCTGGCCAATGTTAATGCATATCTAAAAAATCCAATTTTATATTTAAAAGGAAAGAAATTGGAAAGTTGTGAATTGGTAGGATATGATCTCTTCTTAGTTTGGGAAAATTGAGAATTGATTTACCTTCATAATAGAAATATATCTGAAAGTCGTATTAGTCAATTAAGGAATCGGTTTCGTATGGCTAGAAAATGCAATTCTTTAATCACAGAAATGTAGGTTGAAGGTTCATGATTCTTAAGTTGGGTAGAATACGAAAGTTTCTCTCCATAGGCAATAATTCGTGACTAGCAACCGAAGGAAAGATTAACCGAATTGTATCGATAAATTACTTCCCTGCATGTTCGTTTTAGCCTCAGCTTGCTCATTACTATAGTTCAAACTCACCTTATCATTTTGTTTTAGATTAGTATAAATTAGGAAACAAACTCTCAAAATCTTCTTTAAATTGTTGTCTGCATTTTTAGAGTAGAGTTCATTAACACTTAATTCGATTACTACCTTGGTTCAGTCCTTGTGGGATCGATTTTACTTTAGCCATTTTACTACTTGTTCGACCACGTGCACTTGCGTGTAGTTGTGAAACAGACCGAACAATAGGAAACCGACTAGATTCTTAATGTCATGTAAAATGAGCTTAATTGTTGTGTTTTAAACATATTGTACCATCTAAACTTGCCTTAGTGTATGTTGGATGGCTAGTTGTTAAAGAGTTAAGAGATGATTAAGGTGTTTCTTTGAAAAATCCATGTTTACCATGTTGTTTTACCTTCCTGAATATTTTTCTTAGTTAACTCCCTTGAGCCATAAGCCTTATTCTTTTCTTATCGAGAAAAGTAGCCTATTCTCTTTTGTTGTGTGACCTCTAGAATTGTTGATCCAAAGTAGTCTTAGGAACTTTGACACTTGAAAGGAAAGGTCCACCAATCATTAATGGAAGGGGAAACAAAAGAAAGAAAACTGTGTGGAAAGTAAGAAGAGAGAGTTAGAAGAAGGGGTTACCACAAAATATGTTGTTTGCTTATTGCTAGGACAATGAAAGAAAGAACTTTAATAATGGATATTGTTATTGATTTTATAAGCCGAGACTAGTAGTCAAGTTGTGAATAAAGGGGCATGAAAAGAAAAGAAAAAGGGTGAGTAGAGTAAAAAGTGAACAATAAAGAAAAAAAGTGGTGGAATTGAAAGATGAAAAATGTCTTAAAAGTTCTTAGGATAGGTAGTCACTATAAAATAAAGATCATTCCTACCCATCTCTTAGCCGACATTACAATCAAGAAAAGTTCTTATGATCTTAATCTCTTAAAATAACTAAGTACTCTAGGTGTACATAAAGGGAAAGCTTGTGATATGTTGTATATGTATGATACATCTTTTCTGAGTGTGAGTGTCCCTTACTATTATGTTCCATTCTTTTCATTGATAACTTGAGAGAGAAACATTACTAAAAGTTAGGGGCATAAGGTGTCTAAGTCGGCGTACTATGCTTGCATGTTTCATATTTAATCATGTTGGCCCTGTTTTGAAAAATGAGTCGATTATAGAAGTTGTATAGCCTTGAATGTGAAAACTCTGTATGTGCTTAATGTGAATTGCTATAAGTTGATGAACCAATTAATCGTATGCTCTATCTAGTTGTTTGAGTGCAAATTGATAGAGGTGATAATTTGTGAGAAAATATGAGTTTGTGCACGGAGTGAGGAGTATTCGAGGACGAACAATGTTTTAAGTATGGTGTGGTGATGTTGGGCAATTCTTATGACCATTTTCCATGTTTTGACCCATATTTAGCCTTGTTTTATGTTCATAATCCTTATGAAATGCATAAATTATTGTTTTTGTGTGTCTTGTGAGCTAAAAAATGTTTCTAGATGTTATGAGAGAAAAACAAGGAAAAAGGACAAAAAATAACCCGAGGTGTGAAAAAAGAAAAGTTCGTGGAAGTCGGAGTAGGGCTATGGCTGGCGTGGAACACCAACCCATGAACTTCAGAGAAATATGTACCATACTTGGTGCTATGGATGTCGTGGGGCGCCAGGTCCCAAGCATCAAAGATGAGATGAGAGGCGTGGAGCGCCCGAAGCATCCTAAACTTAGGAAATTTTCCCAACATTCTAGTGTTGTGGATGGAGTGGGGCGCCAGAGGGGTTCAAAAGTTTAGAAATTTTGCTAAAACCTTGGTGCTATGGCGGGAGTGGGGCGCTCGGAGCTAAACATCAGAGGAAAATTGAGCAAAACTTGAGGCTACCGAGGGCGCAGCACACCAGACCCATTCCTGGATGGATTTTGTTGATTTTAAAGCTAATTAATTGAGGGAAAAAGAATCATTTGAGGGATCACCTATAAATAAAATGTCTAGGTCATTTGTTAACTATCTTACATCATTTTGTTTGATCGTAGAGAGGATTGTGTGCAACTTTGGAGAAGATATAAGTTTCTACTTAGGTTTCTTTGTTTCTTTATCATTTTACTTTGAATGATGATGACTTCTTTGTTTTTTGTCTTGAACATGAGTGGCTAAACTCCCACTCTAGGATTTTTTCCATAGTTGATGGTTGAAGTTTGATAGACAAATTATTGCTAGTTTTGATTCTTCGTTAAAGGTTATTTATATTTACTTGTTTTAGTTGCTTATTCGCTAGACTGATCACCTTGTGAATAAATCTGTTGGCTTTTAGTTGAACTCGTGAGAGGGAACTGAAAGGGTTAAAAGTAAATATAAAATAGGAATTCAAAGATTCTTTAGCTCACTGGTTGGAGGTTTGAAGTTGTTGTTGAGGTTGAGATATACCCTTCAACCCTATTTAGTTGATATACAAGTAGGCATAACTCTCATTTTATGTCTCTCCTGCGACCGTAGGGATATAGACATTAGGGTTCATGAGATAGTTCTTGAATACTCACGAGAGTGGAAAGAAATGCTATAATAACTTGCAACTAACAACCTTAGAAAGAATTAACTAGCATAATCACATCTTAAAAAATCAACCTGAAGCGAAAGTGCCATTTCTCTAGATTTTCATCATCTTTTGAAGTATAAACAAGTTCGCAACAATCTTAGTTATTTAGCTAATTTTACATTTCAAGTTTAATAGTTTAATTCTATAAACCATTCCCCATTTTATCTATTTTGTTAGAATAGCGAAATAAATAGTTAACCTTAAACAAGTAATCAGACAAGTCTCTAAGGGATTGATAATCGGGACTTCACTATCCTATATCACTTGATGACCACTTGCGCTTGCATGCAGTTGGGTGATATCATGGTCCATTTCTATGTTATGACTAACTATGATAGGTGGCCCTGTTGACCTAAGGATTACATTTCAGATTTTATATATTCGGTTTCTCGATCACTTTGGAGTCAAGAGCCAGTCATGCCCTACCCCAATTTTTGGGGCATGAAAAAAAAGGGGGAGTAACAGGGATACGATATTTTACTTTCAGTAGGTACTGGGTGAACAATTGTTTGAAGCATTAAAGAGATTTAGGCAATAAATCCTTTGGGCTCCCAACCACGGGTTCTCGAATTATATCTTGTTGGAGAAGTTTTACACCGGTCTAGATTCCTTGACACAGCCCTTAGGTGTATGCTTTATGGACAAGACATTCAATAGAATTACCATCATCTTGGACAAAATAACAAAGCACAACCATTCTTGGGATGGTGGGGACGAAAATGGAGGAATCAATGTTGGGACTCCTTCTTTAACTCATTTGATGAACGAGAATAAGGAGCCTGATCAGATGATGGCCATTATGACTACCAAAATAGCTCTCCTCACAAAGATGTTGACCGAGTATGAGGTCAAGAAAGTGCATGCTATTGATGAGACCATGATCGGAGTTTAATACGAGCATGGATTCCCTCCTCCTCCTTAGCAATGTTAATCATTGACAGGGACACCACCTTTGCAAGTTGAAGATTCCAAATATATTGGCAACTCATCCGGTGGCTACAGACCACCATATCAGAAGGGCCAAACCTCTTCTTCATACCAAGGGCAATAGAGAACTCAACCACAAGGACAAGATCAATATTACCCTAGGAGTGATTATGTTGTTCAAAATCAGGGTTGGCGAAACAATTAGAACAGCCAAAATAGAGTCTCATCTTTTTATGATCGGCCTAGAGGTCCCCCCTCTAACTCCTAAAATTGGAGGGAGGGACTTCACATGATCATTGGGGCTCAAATCTTGAAGGGATGCTTGGAAAGGTGTTTGCCAACCAAGAGAGAATGGATTCTTGTCTCAAGAGTCACATGGAGATTGTAGGCTCTCACACATCTTTCATTCAGAAATTAGAGCAACAAGTGCGGGACCTTTCCGGTAATCAAAATCCCATGTTAAAAGGCCATCCCCTAGTGACACAATGGTGAATCTAAAAGGACAGGTGGGACCTTCTAATGCTCAATATATGGTCATAGTCACTAGGATTGGGAAGATTTTTCAACCTGTTGATGAGAAGGTTGAAGATGATATGGTGGAGGACAATTCCAAAATAGTTATTGAGTTGGATGATCTGGAAGAGAGATCTAAGAAGTCTTGTGTTGATGAGGTAGTTGAGGGTGGACCCAAAAAGCCACTATGTGAATAAATTCAAAAAGATATGTCTATTGACCCAAAAGAGAGGGGGAAGGCTAAGGAAGGAGTGGAAGACTTTGCAAAATACTTTCCTCCACCTATCCCTCCATTTCCATAAAAAATTGCTCAAAAAGCCCTTGATGCAAAAGTGGCAAAGCATATTGAGAGGCTTAAGGAGGCAACACTCCTAGTCCCATTCATTGATGCCATCAAAGAGATGTCAGAGTTTTCTAAGTAGTTGAAGATGATATTAACTAGAAAGTAGTCAAGTTCCAAGAAGGAGATATTCCTGCGACCCTAGAGGGAGTGCCATCATTGTGGCACATGTGTTGAGAAGAGAGCTGACACAAGAGAATTTACCATGCCTTGCCAGATAGGTAGATGTGATTGCTTGCATCTCTTTGTGATAATGGGGAAAGCATTAACCTGATGCATCTTTCCATTTACAAGCAGTATGGGTTGTCTATGTTGAAGCCCACTTCCATTCTACTCCAGATGGCCGACAAATCCATTAAGACTCCAGTAGAGGTGGTGAAAGATATGCTTGTCAAAGTTGGCAAGTTTGTACTACTGGCAAACTTTGTAGTCCTTGACTGCGATGTTTATAGAGACATACCTATCATCCTTGGGAGAACAATCTTGTCTATGAGAAGAGCACAAATGGATTCTAAAAAGTATAAAATAATGCTCTGCGTCTAGGATGAGAGTATTACCTTCAAGATCGGGAGAGGTCACTTGTTTCCCATAGGAGTTAGGGATTTTTATGTGGTCAATGTTGAGCATAAAGTTGGTAGGATAGCTAAGCATATAATTAACTTAATCACCCAAGAGAAAGAAGGCTAAATTTGTATAGATGAAGCGAATTTGCATCGGTGAAACCAAGGCAGGAAGTGGGTGAGAAAGTCCCGTCCCAAGGAAGGCTCACCAAATCCGTGATCAGGTATCTTGCATTGTGCTGCGACGTTAGACACTTCTTGGGAGGCAATCTAAGGGATGTTACGCCATATGTAGTATCCACTTCATGCCACGACATTAACTCAAGCGCTAATTGGGAGGAAACCCAAGAATTTTGGATTAATGGGTGTTAGTGGATGTAGGTACACTTAGAAATTTGGAGAAAAGTGGTCTAAAATGGAACGGAAGAATTTTGGTGCACAAAAGACAATAGAACAGATGGACCATCCTTTCAAAGAATGGACTGCATGTCCCTCCTTTTCACCTAGCACTGGAAGGGAATGGGCAAGAGATGGTCCAATGTATGGACCGCACTTTGCCTAGATGGACTATGTTTTGGCCCATCTCTAGTCATTAATAGGGAGAAGTCAATGGGTTCACATGGAAGATTAAATCTTGGGTCAGGTATTATTTAATTTGGCCAAGTTACCCTTTAATTAGCAACCCATAGGCTTGACTGACCCAAACCAATTTGTTTTAAAAGGGAATCGGGTGTGTGCTTGGCATTCATTCGAATTGACATACGCACACCCGCCATTCCCATCTTCTCTATTTTCCTCTTCTTTCCTACTTAAATATCCTCCTTTATTAATCATTTGAGCTTCAAGAACCTATATTTCTACACTCACTCCTTACACACACACTCATTGATGCCTTTCTAGGGTTTTTCGCCTAGTCCAATGGTGCTATATCACTACACAAGCACACACACAATTAGGTAATATTCTTCACCTTATGTTTTCAGTTTCATGCTTAATTTGACGTTGCACTAAGTATTGTAGCAGGGTTATGATATACCTTGACTTGGAAATGAATTGGGGGGGGGGGGGAGGGGGAGAACTTGGGTTTATAAAGTTAGTTTGATTGGACAGTGCTTAGGTATATGTATATTTGTGCTTCCATGCCTGTTAATGCTTCTTGAACTTAAAATTGGACTACCCCTTTCTATTTTTTGAGACTTGTCCAAAAAAAATTGAAAATCCCCAAGTGAAAAATGTTTGGGTACCCCAATAGATGGAAGAACATATGGACCATCTTTCACAAAAACCGTAATATCATCTCTAAGTCAGAGTACAACTAAACAAACAGACTATCATTGAGATTTTCAAGCTCAATTGATGATACAGGGTACGATGGATCCTTTGAAGGTATGGATTGTCCCTTCAGCTGTCCTACACTTACTTTCTACTGTTTTTATGATATCCCAGGTCTATTATATAATAATTTTGTGCACGATCACAGGTAAATGGGACAAAAAAAGCATTACCCTAGGGAGGCAAGTTAAACACACCCAAGAGCTCCCGCTTAGTGGAAAAGGATGAGGAGGAATACTTGCCTCCAGGTAGCAGGAGAGTCAAGGTGTCACCCATTCCATCAACTAGGATGACATTAGCTGAGACACCGACTCCGGGATCTTCATCCCAGTCTGGTGATGACCATGACCAGGCCAACTCTCAGGGGCCCCAGATAGAGATCTCCTCTAGCGAGGCTACTGAGGAGGAGTTATCTAGTCAAACCACCTCCTCTCCGTAGTAGAGTTGAGACAAAAATAGGGGTAGGAGATACACAGGCTCAAGTGGGTAATCCAAGGTGATAGGGAACACTATTTGCAGTGCTGTAGCACGGTCAATGACAGAGTCCATTGGGGGATCAGTGAGAAGAGGACTATTAGCTCTGTGGGGTTGGAGGCATACCCCAATATCATAGAGTAACTTAGATTTTAGCATTGGAGTTCCTATTTTGTCTAGGGGGTCAGTACATTTAGACACTGGTCAAATAGTTTAATGCAGTCTACAGGGCGATCATCATGAGGTCGAACCCTATGCAGAAGATATAGATAGATCAACTAAGAATGGTGGTGATCCATGGCGTTTTGGCTGACATCATCCCGAAGGAGATCAATCATTTCTACTTATTTGAGGACTACGAGGTGGTGGACACCTCAACAGAGGTAGATAGGCTAGAGGGTGGATAATCAGTGTGATAGCCAAGGGTACCCCAGTTTGGGATATGTCTAATATAGCCGATATCTTTCTGAGAGACCTCTAGCTTTCCGTAAAGTTTTAGTGGAATGTAATCTGTAGCAGGGTGTGCCCGAAGAAGAGCGAAAATTAACTACCACTTGGACAGGCTCTTGTAGTGGCATACATTATGGATAAGAGGACCATTGATATTGTCCAGATGATCAGTGTGGAGTTGAAAGATCGAGCAGTACAGATGGCCACCTCCCTCTTATTTCCTTGCCTTATCACAACCCTATGTAGGAGGGCAGAAGTGGCTATCTTGTCGAAGGAGGATATATTCACACACGATTGCCTAGTTAAAGATATTACCAAAATGCAAGATGACATCATGGTCATCGCGGTGAAACAACCTAGCTCCATCTTGTCTGACAGGCCCACTACAGAGGGTCAGGGACACCAGATTGAGGATCCTACATCACAGCCCGTCGATATGGGAAACCCAGCAGCAGTAGCAGCTTTAGCAACTACAACATCCATGCCAGCCACTCCATGGAGGCCACCACTTATATCCCAAGATTAACTTACTGGGTTGGCCCTACGGGCAGATATAGAGGAGAGACGATTGACAAATTTGATCGAGGACCTACTGGCTTTTGTGGCCACTATTGTTGAATGAGCTCTCAACTGCTCGGGAATATAGTGAGGACCTCACATGAGGCCTTGAGCTCATGGTTGTTGGCTATGGATGCTCATTTGTACTAGCTCAGAGGAGGGGCCAGTGCATCTGACATTGCTAACCTTCGAATAGACCTAGAGGAGACTAGAGCTGTCGTGCTTGAGATGCAGATGTGTGAGCGGCAACCAGTTAAGTTGTAGATACCTCTGGTGGATAGGACACCGCCAATAGCTAGCATTTTATATTTCATTCCACAAGTGGTGCCTATCCCACCAGCTCAGACCCAGTCCATGCCACCACCAAGGCTAGTGCTACACTGGAGCGAGTGCCTGCTCAAACTCCGGCCTAGATAGAGGTTTCAGCCCGGACAGAGACTCCAAATCTTCTAGTAGATAAGGGCAAGGGCATATCTTAGGATACACCACCGTAGATGTAAAGTTGTCCACTATCGAGGCATATGCCCTCAAGAAAGCGATAGTGGCATCACGACTGAATTCCTAAGGCCTAGCTCATGATGTGGAGTCTATTTTTTTAGCACCACCACAAGATGATGTTTAGAAGAGAGATTTGAGCAATACAGGGATTTTTTTGACTTAGGTGGTGATGGCTATTTAGCTATTTGCATTCTTGAGCTAATTTTTTTAAAGCAATGCCCCCCCCCTCCTCAAAATTTTTGCCATATATATTTCATATTTAGTTGTGTATCTCCATTTGTGACATCAAATTGTTGGCTATATGTTTCTAGTTGAGAGTGATGTGTTAGTCATTTTATATCCATATGCCAATGTGTGGGAAAGGAAAATTCCTTGTTCACTGGATTTGATCACACTCTAGAACTTGTGTTGCTACTTCTGCCTAAATTTAGGATTGACTATGAGTTGAAAAGATGAACTTAGGCCTTCTTTATGCTTCACAAGCCACATCTGCCTAAAGAGACCTACCAAATGATAGATGGATCACTTCTCCCTCTTTTAGCCAGTTGACCTTTTTCTTGATTAACCGCAGTGAAAGCCAAAACTAATTCTCAAGTTGACCTTCTTTGACATCCATCCTCCTTGACACTTGAAAAGTAGTGAAAAATAAGTTAAATGTTGTAAGTTAGGGGTGATAAGGAGGGGAAGAAAGAAATAGGCCAAAAATATGTTGTATGAGCACATCCAAAGTGATTGAACAATTAGCTAAAAAGAAGAAAAAGAAAAGAAAGCTAAAGAGAAAAAGAGAAAAATGATGTTTGGGCTCACAAAAATACTTTAGAGTGAAAATCCAAAAACAAAATAAGGGGTGAAAATAAGAGATCAAAAAGGTGAAAAGGTTGTGGAAACGAGATGAAGTGGTTAAGGATCGTAAATGAGTCACTAAAAGCCTAAATTGTACCTACCAACTCTCTAACCTTCATTACAAGCATAGAAAAGTCCTTATGTGATCTCAACCCAGATACCCCGAAAGAAAGCCACTTGAGTAAATGGGCAAGTATAGAGTAGTTGTGAGCTATCTTGTGAAGTTCTTTGTGAGAGTTGAGTGCATTTATCTTCTCATTTTTGTCTTGTGTGTCCTTGTGATGTGTGTTGTCATTACTTCAGAAAAAGGACACTTTTGTTAGTCTAATTGCGAGGGAATATGGATTTGAATGCCTGACATGTTTCACTTCTCTAATTTGGTTATATGCATACTGAGATGATATCATGAGTGGAGGTTGCATACTTAGTTAAAATAGATGCAAGAAACTATGTTTTGATTCATTAAGGGGGTGACCTGATTGAATTTGATGTGTTGATAGCTGTTGTTGACAACTACCCTAGTCATGATAATTTGTGAGTCCGGGACATTAGTTATGTATAGGGTAGTTCTCGTCTTGGTTTGCTTAAAGACAAGCATATGCTTTAAGTTGGGGGTGTTGGTGTTTGGGGGAATAGAGACACATCTTTTCTTCTTTTTATAGCATTATGTATGTTTTTTTGAGTGAAATTAAGTAGAAACTAACCTCATTGTGTTATATTTCAGGATCCCAAGAGAATGGAAAAACAAAAAGAGTTAAGGCCAAAAAATTGCTCAGTAGACGAGGCAACAGAAAGACCTTCTGTCTGAACGATGGCCCGTCCCTCAGTCCATCCCATCCCAGCTGCAGCTTCCAAAACCTAGAAAATTGGGTCCTTAGAGTAGGGTTGAAAGTCTTTCAAAAGGATGGTCCATCAATTGATAATTTGATGAAAGCTTGGCAGAACGGTATTTCTAAAGTGCGGAGTGAAGTACGGGTTGTCTTTCCAAAGAACTGTCTATCTCTCAAAATTTGACAGATCAAGGGACAGTAGCAGAAATGTAAAGGACGGTCCATCCCTACACACCTAGCACTCTAATGTCCAAATTTAATAGGCTTTTTAGGGCATAGTATAAATACATTTTTCTTGTAATGTTTTAGCAGTTTTTACATCCCTAGTTCATAGCTAGTACGGAGAGTAGAACTTAGCTAGTTTTATCCCTAGTTTTAAGTAGATTGTAGATCTAGTATGTGTTTGAAGATTATCATCTATCAAGTGAAGATTAAAATTTCTTTTGGTAAGAATGTCTCATTACTTTACTTTTCTTCTTCTTCTTCTTCGAGCCATGGGTAATTAAACCCAGATCTAGAGTTGTGAATCCTAATGATCCCAATTTATTAAAATTGAGTTTATAATTATGAACATTTAATTGATTTTTTCTTTGTAAATGTGCTTGGTGATGAGAATCATCCAATCCGGCCCAATTACCCGTGTGAGGCTTGAAAGAGCAAATTTGGGTTGGGTTAGCGTCAATTAACAATTACCTAAGGCATAACCCTTATTTAATGGTTCTCCTTGATATGGGTTGGATTCAATACAAGGAATTGGGTAGAAGGGGGTTCTCTTCGGTTTCACAATATTGAAGTAGATTGACACCTATAGCGCTATTGAAAGATAACCATAGGTTGCTTAAGTAAATTGCTTGCATGTTCAGTATTATCCCTCTCTCAATTCTTTTATATTGGTTGATTTAGAGGGATAAACCCAGTATTAGGGTCACTTTCCTAGAATTATCTCTAATTTCTTCTAACTCTAGCTCAGTACAACTTGTAGTCATAGTTAAATTCTATTACTCTCAATCAAAATAGATTCTAATCTTGCAACACTTTGCTATTTAGAACTAGATAGTCTGGCTTCGAGTAGTCTATGTGGAATTCGACCCCAAATCCTTGTTGGTTTCTATATATGCATCGATCTTTTACATTATCCTATATTGGGAGTGAATTTGAACGACATCAGCAAGCAACACATTGGGTCATATAACATCCAATGACACTTATGTCACGACTCGAGTCTGCACCCTAGACGTGACAGGATACTTGGTGCCACAAGTGACCCCAAGCTAACCCATGGTCTAATATCACACTGGTAACTAAGTAAGCATACAAAAAAGCTGGGAAAAAAATAAATATCCAAATAAAAATGTTTTGGAAATAGTAAACTTAACTATATTGAATACTGAACATCTATGTATGAAAGCCAACTACTAACTGATGAGTTGCTGGGACAAAACCCCTAGCTAACTCTTTAGTATGACTAAGTACTGAACTAACTGAAAAGAAAACATCATCCTCGGAAGATGAAGATTCACCAATAGGACTTCTGTTAGAATCATCGGGAGGAACTACTAACGATGTTGAGATTGTGTACCTACACCTGTATCATAATACGATACAACATAGAAAGTATGCATTAGTACTTTGAATGTACCGAGTAAGTAAGATGTATAATAAGAACGGAAAATAAACAATTGAACTGAAATAACATGAAATGACCAACTGATACTGAAAACTAATAAAAGCTGAGCTGTAACTGATATGGTCAATAACGACCCTGACTGCTGTTCATAAACATCTCTTGAAATTGAGTGGCTAAACTGAGCTAAACTGAATTGACTTGAAACTGAAACTGAGCTGAACTATACAGATAAGTGGGAGAGTCTATAACTAACATATAACCACGTGTGCTAGAAGTGGAGTCTGATGAATACACCCCATTTGAGAAAGCCCAATGTACCTTACCAGGGAATAGTGGTTGAGCTGGGTGATCATACGTCTGGGGTCCGTCGGGCTAATAACCTATGGTAGCAACGTAGTTCTGGGAACCTAGGTGCGTTGGAACCGGTGTCTGCTCGGTGCTAAGTACTATCCCACTGGATAGTCCTAATTTGACTAAGCCAATAGCTTGAAGCTGGGGTCTTGGACTAAGTCAAGAATACTTATCTAGAAGTAACCTGAGAGTCTGTAGGATCGGATAACTTAAAACTAGTGTTCTAAGACTGGTCAGAGCTGCTTATCTGGAAGAATCGTAACCTTCTGAAGAACTAACTGATAACTGATGCTGATGGTTCTAAGACTGGTCAAAGCTGCTTATTTGGAAGTGTCGTAACCGTCTAAAGAACAAACTGATAACTGATAACTGCAAACTAGGACTGGGAAGCATTACTGACACCTCAAGAAAACAGACTATAGTAAAACTGATTAGCTGACTTTACTGTTTGAATCTAAGGGTGCTAGGTACTGATTAAGACTGAGTCTAGCAACAAGATAACTTTCTCACATAATTATAATAACAATAAGGTTATGAGTGCTATAGTAATCAACAACAATTTCATCTAGAAAATCATGCAAGACCCCTTTAACTGTAAATAAGGGTTAGGGCTAACCACACATTTCATAAAGAATGATTTCCACACATGCGATAATAGATATAAACTTCCAAGAATTTAGTAGAAACATAATCTAAAAGAAAACCCATAATTTAACTGAACACAACCCTAGCTTTGAACATCAGGAAAGGAACTGGTAAAATTTTTAGAAGGGTTTTGGGGAATAAGCGAAGAACAATTCACTTGTTAAAGTCCCACATACCTGGAGAAAAATTCTTAGAAGAAATCTGGAGAAGTCTTGAAGAAAGGTGGAAACCCTAGCTTAGCTCTGAGATGCCTATCAAGAACTTCTTATCTCTGGAGATCGTGAGTTGAGTGAAAATTAGAGGGATTTAGTCGATTATCCCTTTAATTCTCTCCAAAACATGATCAAAACAACGTATCTTAGGGAATAGGAATTACGAAAAATCCCTTAAAAATTTCACAGGAAAAAGAACACTGCCAGTCCCAACGAGGAACTGGATGACTCGTTACCACTGACCACGACTTGTGGCCTGCTTCCCTTCATCAACGTTGGTACCCATTATCCTGCAGTCAACAAGAAGGACACCACGACTCGTGGTGACAAGTCGTAATGAACACTACCCAAAAATTCAAATCTAGGCCACTTCCTGACCACGACCAACTCCACGAGTTGTGGAGTTACTTCATGACTCGTGGCATATTCGAGAAGTAAAACCTTGAACCCTTGACCACGACTTACTTAACAAGTTTTTTCCCTAACCACGACTCGTTGCCTCTCTTGTCGTCACCCCCTACCCATAAGTTCCTTTCAATTCTCCCCTCACTTCATGAGTCACTCCATGGCTCGTGGAGCACTTCACGGGTCACTAGATGACTCATTCTATGACCTAATGCAGAATTTCTTTTTCTCTCCATTTGAACCCCCTGGTCAAATCTTAGGGGCTTGGGGTATTATAATATCTCCCCTTAGGAACATTCATCCTCGAATATGGATAAACATACTGAAAAGGTGGGGAAAGCAACTTTCAAATCAAATACTGAACATCTAAAACTAAAAACTGACGTAGTGACTGACTCCAGACTGAATTACATGACTGAACTGAATTCATGAATCACACATACAAATATTGACATGAAAGAAATTGGGGCACATGAATTGAATATGAAAATGAATAGAGTACTAAGGAGGAATTTAATACCTGATGCTGAAACTGTACTGGAAGGGAATAAATGGGGATATTTGTCCATCATGTCTGCTTCTGCATCCCATGTGGCCCCCTCAACTAGCTGGTTCCTCCACAAGAATTTTATTAAAGCGACTTTCTTGTTTCTTAGCATACGAAACTAAAATTCTAGGATTTGAATTGGGAATTCTTTGTAAGAGAGACTATCCTTCAATCCCACACT
Organism: Datura wrightii; assembly: GCA_035772735.1. Taxonomy (NCBI): domain Eukaryota; kingdom Viridiplantae; phylum Streptophyta; class Magnoliopsida; order Solanales; family Solanaceae; genus Datura; species Datura wrightii. Next base: position 84,304,820 of record JASDFA010000006.1, on the reverse strand, counting down.
GTCTAGTGGCACAACTGAGGTCAGATCATCGATACACTTCTTCAACAGTGACGCATGGAAGATTGGGTGCACAAATGCTAACTCCAAAGGTAATTCTAGCTCATAGGCCACATTGCTAATTCATCTCAGAATCTTGTAGGATCCTACATACCTCGGACTAAGTTTCCCTTTCTTTCCAAACCTCATCACCCCTTTCATGGGTGGAATTTTTAGGTAAACCCAATCATTTACAGAAAATTCTAGCTCTCTTCTCCTTATAGTAGCATATGATCTCTGTTGACTCTGAGATGTTTTCAACCTTTCTCTGATGAGTTGCACTTTCTATGTAGCCTTATGAACTGATTCTAGTCTTATCACGGTATCCTTGCCAACTTCAAACCACCCTATAGGAGACCTACACCTTCAACCATATAATGCCTCAAATGGGGCCATCTGAATACTAGAGTGGTAGTTGTTGTTGTATGAAAATTCGATGAGAGGTAGGTGTTCATCCCAATTGTCCTTGAAGTTGATCACACAAGCTCTTAGCATATCTTTTAAGGACTTAATAGTCCGCTCAGCTTGTCCATATGTCTGAAGATGAAAAGCTGTGCTGATCTTGACTTGAGTACTGAGTCCTTTCTGAAATGACTTCCAGAAATGCGAGGTGAACTGGATACCTCTATCCGAAATGATGGATAAGGGAACTCCATGCACTCTGATCAACTCTCAGATGTATAGTCTAGCATAATCCTTAGTTGAGTCTATAGTTTTAACTGAGAGGAAATGTGCTAACTTGGTCCTCCGCTACTCTCACCCAAATTGAAACATGCTGCTGATGAGTATGAGGTACACCTATAATGAAGTCCATATTCACTTTTTCCCTCTTCCATGTGGGTATGTTATACTAAGTCATACTCCCAGATCTCTGATGTTCAACTTTAACCTGCTGGAAGTTCGGGCACTTAACCACAAATTCTACAATATATCTTCTTCATACCGTTCCACCAGTAAATTTCCCGTAGGTCACGTTACATTTTACTGTCACTTGGGTGGATAGAATACTAGAACTGTGTGCTTCTTCCATTATTTTGTGTCTCAAGTAATCTACGTTCGGAACATATAGTCTTCCCTAGTGACGAAGCACCCCATATACCTCATTGGAGAAAGCCTCCACCTATTTTCTTAGAACTGCTTCTTACAGCTTAAGCAATATAGGATCTTCATCCTGCATTGACTTAACCTCAACAACTAATGAAGATTTTGACCCACTCTGCAGTACTACTCAACCCTTAGCTGAATCCACCAATTGCACTCCCAACCAAGCTAATATGTGAATATCCTTTGCGATCTCTTTTCTTCCCTCCTCAACATGAGCAACGGTCCCCATGGACATCCTGCTTAAGGCATCCGCTACCACATTTTCCTTGCTTAGGTGGTATAGCACACCCATGTTGTAATCCTTCAATAACTCCAACCACCTTCTCTGACGAAGGTTCAAATCCTTCTGAGTGAACACGTACTGAAGGCTCTTGTAGTCGTTGAAAACATCCATATGAACCCCATAACGGTGATTCCTCAATATCTTCGAAGCAAACACCATTGCTGCCCATTCAGGATCATGAGTCAGATAGTTCTTCTCATGAACCTTGAACTTTTTGGATGCATAAGCTATCACCTTACCCTGATGCATCAGAATGCAACCGAGGCCAACTCTGGAAGTATCAAACTAGACTACAAACCCATATGTTCCTTTTGGTAAGGTCAAAATTGGAGTTGTAGTGAGTCGAGTCTTCAGCTCTTGGAAACTCTTCTCACATGCATCTGACCACTGAAACTTCATCTTTTTCTTAGTTAGCTTAGTTAGAGAAGATGCAAAAGAATAAAACCCCTCTACAAATCATCGTTAATAACCGACTAGACCTAGGAAACTTTTTATATCTGTTGAGGAAGTAGGTCTTGACCCGTCTTTCACCTGCTATCTTTTGAGGATCTACCTGAATACCGTCATGAGACCACATGATCAAGGAAGGCCATACACTTCATCCAAAATTCACATTTGCTAAATTGAGCAAACAGTTGGCGGTCTCTAAGAGTCTGCAATACTATCCTCAGATGGTTGTCATGATCTTCCTTATTTCTGGAGTACACTAAGATATCATCTATGAAAACTATGACGACCATGTCCAGATGCTGTTCAAATACCCTATTCATCAGGTCCATGAAAGCTGCAGAGGGATTAGTTAGTCCAAAGGACATAACCACAAATTCATAGTGACCATACCAAGTTCTGAAGGATGTTTTCGATACGTCACATTCCCTAACACTAAGCTGGTGATATCTCGACCTGAGTTCTACCTTGGAAAAACAGCTGGCTCCCTGAAGCTGATCGAACAAGTCATCAATCCTGGGTAGGGGATACTTGTTCTTAACTGTAACTTTGTTCAGTTGATGGTAGTCGATGCACATTCTGAGAGTACCATCTTTCTTCCGCACGAACAATGCTGGAGCATCCCATGGAGAGAGGTTAGGCCTGATTAAACCTTTATCTAGAAGTTCTTTAGGTTGTTCCTTCAACTCCCTAAGCTCAGCTAGAGCCCTTCTATAAGGAGGAATAGAGATAGATTGAGTGTCGAGAAGAAGGTCTATGCCGAAGTCCATTCTCGCTCGGGAGGGTCTCCCAAAAAATCTATGGAAAACACATTAGGGAATTCACTGACAACTGGGACTGACTGAATAATTGGAGTCTCGGAGATAGAATATTTTACCCAAACAAGGAGATAGATGCAACCTTTGGAAATGAGATTCCTTACCTTAAGGTGGGAAATAAACTGACCCTTAACGCTGTAACACTACCCATCCATTCTAAGACTGACTCATTGGGAAACTGAAATATGACGACTCTAGTTCTATAGTTGACTGAGGCATAAGCGGAACGTAACCGATCCATGTCAAGAATGAGGTCAAAATAGACCATGTCTAGCTCTACTAGATCAGCTAGAATAACTTACTCAATACAAAGACTGGGCAGTTTCTACATACCCGGCTAGCTCTAACTGACTCACCAACTAGGGTAGAGACTGAGAATGGTTCTAAGAGGACTTCTTGATTGATTTCAAACTGAACAGCTACATAAGGAGTCACGAAAGATAGTGTGTCTCCTGGATCTAGTAGGGCATATACATCTAGATGGAAAAGACGTAACATACCCGTGACCACATCACGTAAGCTCTCCTAATCATAACGAGAGGACAAAGCATAAAAATTGTTTTGGCGCTAACCACCATCCGTACCTGAAGTAGTCCCCTGCTGAGCTAGATGACCTGTTAGGGCTACTGAAGTAGACTGAGTTCTCCCCCATCCTACTGATGGACACTCATTTAACTTGTGACCAAACAGCCCACATATAAAGCAACCCTCTTTGCCCATGCAATATTTACCAGGATGCTTCTTTCCACACTTAGGACAAGCTGGGTAAAGTTTGCTAGCACTGTAACACTGGGACTGAAAGCCAGATGCTCCACCCTTCTGATCCTTACGAGCCCGGAAAGAAAGGGCACTGGCTGGTGTGGGTGTTGGGGTTCTCTGTGTTGTGGGCGGCTACCACCACCAGACCTCCGGTGTCCATAATCCAACTGACCTGTTCTAGCCCGGTTATTGTCCTGCTCCATATCCTTCAACTTCTCTACCTCAACCTGTTGCACATGATTGATGAGTTTGGAGAGGTCAATGTTTTTGATGAGAATTGTAGTTCTGCACTCCTTAAGTACAAAATTTGACACTCCATTGATGAATTTGAGCATGGGAGCCCTTGGCTCAGCAACCATCTTTGGAGCATACCTCGACAACCACGTGAACTCCAACGCATATTCCTCCACTATTTGGTTACACTGCCTCAAATTCATAAATTCAGCAACCTTGGCCTCCCTCAATTCCCGAGGAAGGAATCTATCTAGAAATTCTATAGCAAACTCATCCCACTCTACTGATCCTACTTCTGCTGGCCTCCCTTCCTTCCACTGATTGTACCAAATCCGAGCCACCCCTTTAAACTGGTAGGCAGCTAGATCAGCACTCTCCACAGAACTAACACCCATAATCTGGGTGATCTTTCGCACTTCATCCACAAACTCCTGCGGGTCCTCTCCCAATTTAGATACATGAAAAGATGGAGGGTTCATTCGGGTTAAGTCTCGAACCCTAGCAGCTGCTGCAGACCCATTTGCATTCACTGGAACCGCCCGCTGGTTCACTTGATTGGTCACAGTCTACACCAATAGCTGGATCGCCACCTGAAATTCTAGCGAGGAAACTTGATCGTCCTGAGGGGCTGCTGGAGCTGGTGGGGCAGGTTAGTTGGCATTGCCAGCCCTCCTTCCATTTCCTTATTTTGGAGTCATATTTTCACTAAAACAAACAGAGCACGAGTTAAGAGGACATTTTTGGGATTCAACTTCCACGCACGATAAGAAGTATGAACAAAAGGGAGTTTTCCTAATAACATCTTGTAGCCTCCCCATCATACGTGTGGAGCGCTTCACACCCATGAAAAGGACTCTACTTGATGTGTCTTTCAAACAACCTAGGATACTCTAAACCTAGTGCTCTGATACAAAGTTTTTCACAACCCGAGTCTACACCCTAGACGAGACACGGTACTTACTGCAACAAGTGACCCCAAGCTAACCCATGTTCTAATATCACACTAGTAACTAAGTAAGCATACACCGAATCTGGGAAAAAATAAATATCCAAATAAAACTATTTTGGAAATAGTAAAAATAACTATACTTAATACTGAACATATATGTCTGAAAGACAACTACTAACTGATGAGTTGCTAGGACTTGCTCCCAGCTAACTCTAAAGTATGACGAAGTACTGAACTAACTAAAAAGAAAACATCATGCTCTGAAGATAAGGACTCACTAATAGGATTGCCAATGGAATCGTCTAGAGGAACTACTGACGATGCTGAGACTGGGAACCTGCGCCTGTATCGTAATATGATACAACATAGAACGTATGCTTTAGTACTTTGAATGTACTGAGTAAGTGAGATATACAATAAGCACGGAAAATAAACAACTAAACTGAAATAACATGAAATGACCACCTGATATTGAATACTGATAAAAGATGAGCTATAATAGATATGTTCAATAATGATCTTAACTGGTGGTCATAAATATGTGTTGGAACGGAGTGGCTAAACTAAGCTAAACTAAACTTAACTGAAACTGAAATTGAGCTAAACTGAACTATAACTAAGTGGAACTGTACAGACAAGTGGGAGAGTTTATAACCGACATATAACCACGTGACCTAGATGTGGAGTCCGATGTATACACCCCATCAGAGAAATCCCACAATACCTTGCTAGGGTATAGTGGCTTAGCCTGGTGATCATAAGTCTGGGGCCCGTTGGGCCAATAACCTATGGTGGCAACGTAGTTTTGGGAACCTGGGTGCGCTAGAACCCCGGTCCGCTCAGTGCCAATTACTACTCCCACTGGATATTCCTAGCTTGACTACTAAGTCTGGGGTCCCAGACTAAGTCAGGAATACTTATTTGGAAGTAACGTGAGAGTTTGTAGGATAGGATAACTAAAAACTAGTGTTCTAAGACTGGTCAGAGCTTCTTATCTGGAAGCATCATAAAGATATAAAGAACTAACTGATAACTGATAGTGATGGTTATAAGACTAGTCATAGTTGCTTATCTGGAAGTGTCATAACTTTCTAAAGAACAAATTGAGAACTGATAACTAATAGTTGCAAACTAGGACTGGGAGGTATTACCGACACCTCAACAAAACTGACTATAGTCAAACTGATCAGCTGACATTAATGTGAGACTCTGAGGGTGCTAGGTACTGATTAAGACTGAGTCTAGCAACAACCTAACTTTCTCACATATTTATAATAACACTAAGGTTATAAGAGCTATAGGAATCAACAACAATTTCATCTCGAAAATCATGCAAGAAGGGCTAGTGCTAAGCACACATTTCATAGAGAATGATATCCACACATGCGATAGTAGATATAAGCTTCCAAGAATTTAATAGAAACATGATCTAAAAGAAAACCTATAAGTTGACTAAACACAACCCTTGCTTTGAACTTCAGGCAAGGCATTGGTAAAATTTTCAGAAGGGATTTGGGGCATAAGGGAAGAACAATTTCCTTGTTGAAGTCCTATATACCTGGAGAAAAATCCTTAGAAGAAATCTTTAGAAGTCTTGAAGAAAGATGGAAGCCCTAGCTTAACTCTGAGATGCCTGTCAGGAATGTCTTTGCTCCCGAGATCGTGAGTTGAGTGAAAATGAGAGGGATTTAGTCGATTACCCCTTTAATTCTCTCCAAAACATGCTCAAAACAACGTAGTTTAAGGAATAGGAATTATGAAAAAGCCCTTAACAATTTTGCAGGAAAAGTAACATTGTCAGCCCCAACAAGGGACTAGATGACTCGTCAGCACTGACCACGACTTGTAGCCAGCTTCCCATCGTTAACACTGGTACCTACCATCCTGCAAGTTACCACAAGAGACACAATGACTCATGGTGTAGCTAATGACTCGTGGTGATAAGTTTTGATGAACACTGCCCAAAAATTCAACATTTACGCCACCATACTGGCAAAACTTTGAACATTTACGTCACCTCCTGACGACGACCAACCCCACGAGTCATGGATTTACTTCACGATTCATGGCTACCTCTCTTGGAACATCCAGCAAGTAATACCTTGAACCCTTGGCCACGACTCACTTAACGAGTTGTTGCCCTAACCACAACTCGTTGCCTCTCTCGTGGTCACCCCTTGCCCACGAGTTCCTGCCAATTCTCCCCTCACTTCACGAGTCACACCATGACTCTTGGAGTACTTCACGGGTCACTGGACGAATCATCTTCTGACCTAGTGCAGAGTTCCCTATTTTCTCCATTTGAATCCTCGGGTCTAACCGTAGGGGCTTTCGGGGGTATTAAGCTTATCTCTAATTGCTTAGAACTCTAACTCTGTACAATTTGTAGTCATAGTTAAATTCTATTATTTTCAATCAGAATAGATTCTAATCTTGCAACACTTTGTTATTTAGCACTAGATAGTCTGGATTCGGGTAGTCTCTGTGGAATTCGACCCCAACTCCCTTGTGGTTTCTATGTTTGCATCGATCATTTACACTATTCTATATTGAGAGTGGATTTGAGCGACATCAGCATGTAACTCATTATGCATATAAAATCCAATGACTCTTAACTCATGTAATCTAGGCTCTTATTACCTCATATGAGAAAAATATGTGACATGGAATCATGACTTAATAGTGAAAGAGGTTTTAGCCCTACATACCTAACTTTCGAATTCTAAAAACGAAGGATGAATCTACTCTTCCTTTTGGGATGTTAATCTATATAATTAAGGTATAATAAATATAAAATTAGCAACTAATCTTAATGCAGGAATCACAAGGCAGTGCTAAATATGCAATGAGCAAAAAGCCCGCACGACCCTTAAATACTTGGCATATTGACACGCCCTTCTTTTTCAAATTTAAAACAACTCCTAACACCCCTCATTAGCCTCCCCTACTTCCAGCAACAATTTATTAACAAAATAGCCCCTAGGTAGTTTGTCATTCCCTCAACATAATAAAAACATATTAAACATACAACTTCTGATCACTATCTAGTGAGTTCTTAACAAAATCAAGCTATAACTCATTACCAAAACTTACAAATAACGAGAAATTAAAAAAAGGGAAGGACCTTACCTTCCTTAGTAGAGAATTTTAATCCCTTTTTATAGTAGTGCTTCAAGATCTTGAACTTCTTTTTAAACTAGACCAAAGAAGAGAGGAAAATTACCTCATCTACAATAGTGAAATGGGGAGGCTAGCTAGGGGAAGGGATGACTTATTCCTTAAACCTACACAACATGATTTTCTAGTTCTCCATAGAAGAATTAATCAATAACTAAGCTACTTTACTTACCTAAACCTGAGAAAAGGATGAAAAGTTTTGAGAACCCTAAAAGGGTAGGGTGGCAGTTGTTTTGGAGGGGAGAGAGCTTGAAAATTATCTTGAAAGCAAAATATGATTTACTAAGTTAAAATGAATAGAAATGAACCACATATGTCCCTTTAAATTTCTCCTCTTCGGACCACTTATCCTCTCTCAAGTCTATCCAAAAATTGGCCAAGTAGATGATGTACCTACTTGAAACAACTTTTGTATTTTAGTATGGGCAGAATTATTGGGCCTAGAACTTATTGGGCTGCCCAATTTCATCTTTTTCTATTCATGTAAAATGTCTCAAAAAATTATTTAAGTTGAAGTGGGTGATGCACCTACTTACCACCTTTAAGTTTAATTAAGCTAAGCAAGCAGCTCTTTCATTTTATTGAATTTTTTAAATCTTCACTCATTTACTTTAACTGAACCTTTTGTACATTTGGCCACTTTAAAATTTAAGTTCAAATACCATCTTAATATCTAGAGTTTAAATACTTCCATTGTTGTTAACTTAATCGTATGTATTGAGATTTACGAGCAATACAGAGGCCTTCCTCAAAAATTCTGCCTCAATTGCGTGCTTCGGAATGGTATTTGAATTTCCTAATAAAAGAACACTCTATATTGTTGTTGGAATTTTTGAGATCTTCTAAAAAGTTGTACCATAGTTATATTGTAAGGCAAAATGAAAATCTTACAAGTAATATGATTGAGCCCACAAGTCACCTACGTATCCTACAAAGACAGAAATCAGGTCAAACATGGTTCAGGATACAAAGCAAGGGAAATTAGAATTTCTCAAATATATCATTGAAGCTAATATTGGCCGCCTATGTAACCTAACAAGGATGTCAAGTCATCGTATAGTTCATTCTATAAGTAAATATCATTAAAGTCATTATAAAACATAAGACCAACCGATAAGGGTTTCCTACAAACTCCTCACTGTGATGGATAGACCGAATGTAGTAGAACTTTAAAATAAAAATGTGATTACAAGGAAAGAAATAAAAGGAAATATCAGTATTCAAATGTAGTATCTCGTGACAGCATCTGAGATGATAGCTCTTGACCACTCTTGGCCATCTATTTCAGCTAGAATTAAGGCATCTCTTGGGAGTACTTTGCAAACCACCTAGAGGCCTTGTTAGTTTTGTGTGAATTTACCTTTATACTCATCTCGATAGGTAAAATGCACTTGACCACCAAGTATCCTACCTCAAAAGTTTGAGCTCTTTACCATTTGTTGAAAGCATAAACCATTCTTCTCTGGTATAACTGATAATGACATATGACATTCAATATCTTCTCCTCAATCATTGTTAATTGTGAGTCCATTCATTGTTGCTCAACTCAGCTTCTAAGATAATTCTCAGTGAAAGTATCTCAACCTCGACTGGTATTACTACTTATGAACCATAAATAATAAATAGGGAGTTGCCCAATCGAAGTTTAGATTGTTGCAAAATATCCCAACAAACGCGTAATAAATTTCTCATGCCATGATTTATAATTACCAATCATCTTCCTCAATATCCTCTTGATGTTCTTTTTGGTGGCTTCTACAACTCCATTAATTTTGAGACAGTATGCCATTGAATTTTGGTGAGTGATCTTGAACATGTCTATGGAAGGGCGCTGGATTTATAAGACCAATAATATCCATGCCCCAAGCTAAAAATAGTCAAGAAGAACTCACTGTGTTAAGTTCACTTGGGGGTAATTGGATTAAATCTTCGTGTATTTATCATTGGTGAAAACTTTTTACCAGTCGGCTATAATCACTTCTAGGGTCATCAAGAAGTAACACGCTCATAAAATTTTCTAGATAGAGTCAATGCATTCATATGAAGCTCACATACTCCGGTATGTACTTCTTTAAGAAATCTCATTGCTTCTATGGCATCTACATATCTTACTGATCCCAAAGTAGGAGTCTTCATATAAAGGATTTCTCCACTTAGAAAGAAATTATTAACCAATCGAGGAATCAATTTCTTTTGACTATTTGTTACATCTTATTGGTGTGTTTTGGTCTCCAAATACTATTTTACATCAATTTACCAAGGTCTGTTGTCTACTTTTGCTTCTATTACCAACAATATGTGAGATACTTATTTATGCTTAACTTTTGTGGATCAATTGTCATGACCTGAGCATGAACCCCAGATCGTGAAATGGTACCTAGAACCACAAATGGCCCAAGCAAACCCATGGAACATACATAGCATGAATAAGAGCATAACTAAAGTGGAAAAGAATCATAAACATGAATAAGTGGATGTCTAGATGATATAAATCATGAACAAGAACGACAAGTCACAACGCTGAACCATCAAGTACATAACTGTCTGGAAAACTCTAGTCATAAGATGAGCTAATGAAACAATACCTCCAACTAGCTCGATAAGTCTAAAATTGAAAGACATAGACATGAAACATAAAACTAATAAGAATCCTCAAAGTTGCGGACTCACCCAGACTTGGGCTAAACTGGATTTCTGCGAGAGAGAGACTAACAACGGGACTGAGACTAGTCACCTAAACCTATATCATTCAATGATATAGCATAGAGTATGTAGTCAATGCATTAAATGTACTGAGTATGTAGAGTAAGTAAAACATTCTCGCAAATCAATAAAATAAGACCATGAGTATAAGGCAAGCTAAAACATTAGAATAGGGACAACATTCTAAAATCATTGTCGTAAGGTAATCATAAGAATGAAATATTCATCATAAACTGAAGAATAATGACCCAAGGTTTTTTTAAAGTAAAAATTATATGGTTTAGCATGTTTGAAATCATAAGTAAAACTCATAAATTGATCAATGGGTCAATCATACTAGAAAACATGATACCATATACACTAAAAGTGAATATCTTAAAACATGACTAACAATGGGAGACTCATTATAACCGACACCATCATGATAGAGCTTACATGATGCCCAACTATCTCTCTTAAATTGGCAGAGCCATTCCAAGCTTACCAAGGCAAGGAATGATAAAGGTGTGATATCAAGGTTAACGGGACGATTCCCAAACATGAATATACCTACGATGGCACATAGTTTTGAGACTCAGGGTCTATTTGAACCCCTGTCCTATTCAATGCTAGATACTACTCTAAAAAATATGCACATGCCTCATAGTCATCAACGTGAAAATAGTACTTGAACTTGCATGGTCTAGACAAAACATTAAATCATAATTATACTTGATATACATGAAATAACCATGAAAAGGATTCCATATATTTGGTCATGATATTTGAACTTGAATTTCATAAAAATCATGCGGAATCGAGTAAATCATTATAACTTGTAAATCGTGGATTCATGAGAGATTCTAGTAAAAATGATCATAACCATAAAGCGTGGATTGTATCATAATAGACTTGAATTCATAAAAGATCCTATGAGATTTCATGAGAATTGGATTTAACCCTAGAATTTCATCAAAACATGATTGGAGACTTGGATTCACGATATAGATGTGTAATTGGGCATGGGGGTGCATGGATTACCCCATCAGGACCCCACTGTCATGCCCCATATTGGGAGGTATGACTGGCACCTGGTGCCCTACTAGGGTCTAGACTAATCTGACTGGACGTATGCACTTCTGGTGCAAACTACTTCTTAAGTCAAGAAAACAACGGGCTATATCTCAGTTGTAAACACAGCCCCCGACCGACAAGGCCCCATAGCCACCTATAAAATAAAATAGCTACCCAAAAACAGATAATGATAGGGAGCCCTATGCGGGCCGACAAGGCCACTATGCTGTCTAGTTATAACTGAAATGAAAATCAGTCCACTTACACATGCTACAGCGGACAAGGCCGCTACTCAATAGCTAAATAAGGCCCCACACGACTGTCATCACAAAGCCAAACATACATCTGGGCCCCACACGACCAACAACAGTCTAACCACAAGGTACTATGCATTTGCAATCCTCTAGGAGTAGAATAGTGGTCGAGACAGGGCCTCGACCTACCCATAAACTGAACAATAAGAAAAACAGACCTTCTAATTATTAGCTCCGGGGGAAGGGAGCTAACTGTGATGCTGACCCTGAATAGAAGCTACGAAGGCCTTGGTTTGTTCCTATCCGCACCTGCAGGAAAGTAATGCAGTGCCACGGAGAGCTCAATACAATATGTACCAAATATGTAAGACAGTAAAGTAACAACTGAATGAGAGCTGAAGAACTGAGATCCTCATACAGAAGGAAAAGAGATTAACCTGAACGATCTCTCTATCTATAGTATTTCATTAACAAATACAAATATGCACAAAAAAAAACCTAACCGGGTCCTTATAAGCATGGAAGGTACAACCCATATAGGAATAACCTACCTGGGCCCCCATAAGCCTCAGTAGGTACAAGCAATATATGTTCTACTATCTGGTTTCTAATGATTGCAGTATACTGTAACTCAAAATGGCCCTCACAGCCTCGATTTAATAGAACTTACTATGGCCCTCACGGCCTCAATCTAGTGGGACTCACTTGGCCCTCACGGCCTCTATCTAATGGAACTCGCTGTGGCCCTCGCGGCCTGAATAGAATAGGACTCAATATTGCCCTCGCGGCCTCTGTATAGTGAAAGTCAGTATGGCCCTCGCAGCTATAGGACAATGGAGCTCAGTATGGCCCTCGCAGCCTCAGTGGCACAGAACTCAACATGGCCCTCGCAGCCTAAATAGAAAAGAACTCAATATAGTACGATAGCTAATCACAATAGATATGCCTTTGACTCTCTTACTGGGACTCGATCTGTATTATAACACTCAAGAAGCTAACTTGCCGAAGGAATTTTCCTTAACATACCTCGATTGTCATTTCCTCTGTAACTAGCGAGTTACAACTGGTATTCAATAGCCCTTCCTAACTGGAATCATACTACTGAGAGAATGAGACTAGTTTCAGTACTAAATTCGACAGAAACAATAACTTATAATACTAATATTGACTATACTTCAACTTAACGAAACACGGCCGAAAACGTATAATTTCTCTAGAGTTCAGAAGGGAGAAATACTTACTTAAAGCCTGTGATTGTATAGAAATCAGATTGAAGCAATTCTGATGGATTTTTCTCGACAGAGTTACAATTCGCCGGGTGAATTTCACGAAAATAACTCCATAATAATACTCCCTACGTGCTTAGGATTCAATACCTAAAATTAATTTGAATTTGGATGGTGTTTTGTGGTGTAAATGGAGTAAAATCTCTCAATTTCCTTGACTTTTACTCTCTCTGCCCGAAAATATATATGTATCAAATGAAACAAATGAAAGTAACTTAATATATATAACATTTGGGCGGTAGATAGGGGGTCCATGGCACGGACCCCATCACACAAAAACACGAGCGTGTTAAGGAGCCTAACGTGGAGGGGGAGGGTCCGTGACACGTTGCCCCTCTGGCAGCCTACTCCGGCCTTCTCCCTCGCTTCCCTGATTCCGCGCTCGTTTGACCTTTTCCTAGGCTCTTTCTCGTACGCACCGTACTCTAAAACTCTTGACTAACATGCAAATAGATTAACTAAATATTAGAAATTTATGGGGTGTAACATCCTCCCCCCCCCCCCCCCCCCCCCCGAGGAACATTCGTCCTCAAATGTTATCTACAGGAGTTTAACTCTTTCAACTATTATCTTGGAAAAATTTCGGCAGAGTCTCCCCTATAATGTGGACTATCCAAAAACCCTGAAATGCAGAAAAGTCCAACGCAAATATCTCACACTATAATAACTCTTCCATAACTAGGGAATAGCTAAACAAACAATACTGATAACATAAGTAATAAAATAGTAACTAAGTAACAACATCATTTTAACTGTATGATCTGAGTCAATCTTGGAACAAGTGAGGATATCTAGACCTCATGTCATCCTTAGCTTCCCAGGTCATCTCCCTTTTATTTCTATTGCTCCACAACACTTTAACGGAGGCCACATCTTTAGTTCTTAGACTACGAAGCTTCCGATCTAATATTGCAACTAGAATCACTTCGTAAGCTAGTTCTTCAGTGACCTGAATATCTCCAACTGATACCACTCAAGACAGGTCACTTATACACCTTTGCAACATAGATACTTGAAATACTAGATGAACAGATTCTAACTATGGAGACAACTCTAATTCATATGCCACCCGGCCTATTCTTCGGATGATCCAATACGACCTAATGAATCTCGAGCTAAGCTTGCCCTTTTTACCAAATCTCATCATGCCCTTCATCAACGACACTTTAAGGAATACCCAGTCATTCACATAGAATTCTAAGTCTCTGTGGCATACATCAGAGTATGATTTTTGAGTACTCTGAGCTGTTAGTAATCGTTCTCTGATAAGTTTCACTTCCTCTTCTGACTGGTGGATAAGGTCTTGCCCGACCACCCCTGCTTCTCCTACTTTGAACCACCCAATCAGGGACCTGCATGTACGCCCATATAATGCCTCATAAGGTGCCATCTGTATGGCAGGATGGTAACTATTGTTATATGCGAACTCAATAAGGGGTAAATGCTCGTCATAGCTCCCTCCAAAAGTCTAGCACACATGCTCATATCATATCCTAGAGTGTCTAAATGGTGCGTTCTGCCTGGCCGTTGTCTGGGGATGAAATGCTGTACTCAGATTAACCTGTGTCCCCAAACATGAAATGACTGCCAAAATCTAGCTATGAATTGTGCTCCTCTGTTAGAAATAAAGGATACTGGAACACCGCGCAATCAGACTATCTCTTTGATGTATAACTCTGCATAGTCTTCAGTTGAAAATATTGTCCGAACTGGTAGGAAGTTAGCTGATTTCTTCAGTCTGTTAATGACAACCCAAATAGAGTCAAACTTGCGTCTAGTACGGGGTAACCCTGTCACAAAGTCCATATTAACTGCTTCCCACTTCCACATTGATATAGTCATCTCTTGAGTTAATCCGTCAGGTCTCTCGTGCTCAGCCTTCACCTGTTGACAATTAGGGCACTGGCTACGAATGCGGCTACATCTTTCTTCATTCCAGGCCATCAGTATATCTCTTTTATGTCCTGGTCCATCTTTGTCGAGCCAAGATGAAGAGAGTAACACGAATAGTGTACCTCTGCCATAATCTGCTAGTGGAGCCTACTGCATTCAAAACGCAGAGGCGACCTCTGTACCTCAATACCCCATCTCTAGCTACACCAAAAGCCGCTGGTTCGCCTTGTCAAACTTTATCTCTGAGCTGCGCTAAATGAGAGTCCTCATACTGCCATTCTTTTACCTCTACCACCACGGACAATACTGTTGTATTAATAATTATGGCTCCATTGTCCCCTGAATCTATTACTCGAACTGCTAAAATGGCTAATCGATGTGACTCTCCGGCCATCTCCCGCTTTTCTGACCTTAGATATGCTGAACTCCCCATATATCTTCGACTGAGGGCATATAATAGTCCATCCATGGAATGGACCGTATGAGGACCTGGGACCCCTTCTTCATCCCTCACGCATGGTGTACCGCTCCGTAGAGCAACTTCATCTCGCCCCTAGTGGGCAACGACATAGCTAATAACGCCGAGTTGGTCATGGAAGGCTATATAGGGCAGAGTCAACCCCAAGCTAGGCATAGAATACTGGTCTCATCTAATGACAACAACTAGTCACAATTTATATGTTTCTGGTTCTCTTACTAGGATTTAAACTGAGCTATAATACTGAAGAAACTATCTTGCCGAAAGAATACGCCTTAACATACCTCAGTTGCCAATTTATGATTAATTGGCGAGTTTCAGTTCGTATCCAATAGCTCCTTCTGATTGTATTATACTACTGGGAGAATACGGCTGGTTTCAGTACTAATATTTAACCAAGACGATAACTTTCAATATAATTATCAACTATACTTCCACTTGCCAGAACACGATCGAAAACATAAAATTTCTCGAAAGTTTAGAAGGGAGAAATACTCACTTTAAGCCTGTGATTGTATAGAAATTAGTTTGACACAATTCGTACAACTCTGGCTCGGCGGGGTTACAATTGGCCGGGTGAGTTTCATGAAAATAACTCTGTAGAAATTCTCTCTGTAGCCTTAAACTTCATTACCCAAAGTTAATTTGAATTTGGACAGCGTTTAACGGCATAAACGGAGGAAATTTATCTGTTTCCTCTGTACTCTCTCTTCTCTGGACGTATATAATATATGAAATGAAATGAAACCAAAGAGTGGAACATATATATACTTGAGGCACTGGACAGGGGTCCGTGGCACACCTATAAATTGTTGGGAGAGAGGAAGCTTTCGGACCATCTTTTCTAGCCAGATAGCGAACGATCAATCAGCAATGAACACTAACTAAAAACGGCCGGGAATGAGTACCTATCCCTTACGGGAATTGAACCCGTGTCTTCGACATGCAAAGATGATGTCCTAACCACTGGACGAAAGGAGGGAGGGTGTCCATGACACGCAGCCCCTATCACATCGTCTTCCGACCTTCTCCCATGTGATCTCGATTCCGCGCTCATACGAACTTTCCCCAGGCTTTTGCCCGTACATATTGCACTATATAACTCTTAACCATTGTATGAATAGGCCAATCAATCATTAGAAACTTATGGGGTGTAACAGTGTAACTCCCATATACCTTATATATGGCCTCACAACTATGAACAGGAATCCACAATCCTCTTATAACGCCGATATGTAATAAATTTATGGATAAACTACAATCAATAGTTTAATGACGAAATTCAAGTCATAGAAGCATTTCATCGAACACCCGGAGGGCATAGAAATTTCAAGCCTCTTATAATTGGGGTGTTGTAACACCCCGGAAGTCCCTAAGATCAGACCAGAGGATTGAATCTGAAGAATCAGGGAAAATTTCATCAAAGTCATGGGACGACTCAAGGGATGAGTCGTTGTAGGGAACAAATGCCCGTTGTGTCAATCGTGATAAGTCCCCCAGTTAGAATTATCCAAAAAGTGACAGGCCTAGAAATGACTCGTTGGAAGATCCAATGGGTCATCCTGAGTGGCCGCTGAATGGTGTTTAGAAAATGCCCAAAAACTGAGTCAGTGATGACGAGAGGATTCGACAAGCCATTGTTCTAAGTAACGAATTTTCCTATTTGGTCGTTGGCTAGAGAATCAAAATAGTCACCGAATCGGAAGCAATGGATGGAATAACAGGTCATAGTTTTGACCGACCCATCCTAAGCAGTCGTTGGTTAGAACCTCAGCAGAATACTCGATGTGCTTCAAATACAGCGGGCAGGTGCAACAACCCGTTGGAGTGAGTAACGACCCGTCCTATAAATCGTTGGAGAGGGATCAACCCAGTTCCTGAATTGACCCAAGGATTGACGAACGATCCAACGAGCCGTGGTATCCTACAATGACTCATTGGATACATTATTGCAAGTGGCAATGTCTATTTTACAGGTGAATTATTAAGGGTATTTTCATAAATCCCAAGCTCCTAAGTCCTAAACTACATCATTTTAAGCCTGAAAGGACTGTTTATGAGGTTTATCCTATCTCAAGTTGTTAGGCTCCCATGCATGCAAACATTTGAGTTTTTCTTTGAAGATCAATCTAGAATTCTCTCAATCTTCCCCTATTTTCATGGACTTTCAAGGATAGTTAGAGGATCAGTCTACCCAGGAATGTAGGTCTATGATTGTTCAACTGCCGGTAGTCAATGCGCATACAAAGAGACCCATCATTCTCTCGAACAAAGAGAACTGGTGCACTCTACGAGGATTTTCTAGGTCTAATGAAGCCCTTATCCAAGAGATCCTTCAACTGTTCTTTCAACTCTTTTAACTCAGCTGGATCTATTTTGTAAGGAGGAATAGATATATGCTGTGTATCGGGAAGAAGGTCAATACTGAAGTCAATCTCCGCTTGGGAGGGCTCTTGGTAGATCATCTGGGAAAATGTTCAGATACTCACATACAATAGGGATAGACTGAAGAGTCGGGGTATCGAACATGCCATCCTTAACCTGAACTAGATGGTACACGCAATCCTTGAAAATCATCTTTTTGGCCTTAAGATAGGAAACAAAGTGACCTACAGGAACAACTGAACTACCCTTCCATTCTAGGGCTGGTTCACCCAGAAATTGAAACTCTATCGTATGGGTTCTACAATTCACTGAGTCATAACATGCATGCATCCAATCCATGCCAAAGATAACATTGAAATCACTCATGTCTAACTCTACTAAATCGGCTGAAGTAACTTTTTGAAGGACTGTGATAGGGAAACTTATGTATGTCCATCGAGCTATAATTGAGTCACCGGCTGGAGTAGAGACTCAGAAGGGTTTTGATAGGATTTGAGGACTAACTCCGAAATTAATAGCAACATATTGTGTTACAAAAGATAAAATAGCCTCTGGATATAACAATGCATATACATCAAAATGAAATACTCGCAACATAACAGTCATCGCATCTGGAGTGACCTCCTGCTCCTAACGAGAAGAGATGGCAAAAAAATCTGTTCTGACACTGACCGCCACCTGCACTAGTGGATTCACCATGCTGAGCTGAATGTGCTGGTAGAGCTATGCAATTGGTGGCTGTGTCATGGCCTCTACTATAGCCTTGTCTGGCTGCAGGCTAGTTCTGAGCAGATGTCCGGGCTTACCATACCTGACCACACTAGGAACTCCCTCGGGTGCTTCCTGCCACACTTACCGCAAACTGGCATGCTGAGCTCCCCTTACCTGTTCCCCTGTCCTCTGGAGCCTGATGTCTTTCCCCTTTGATCATGTCTAGATATAGATGAAACATTACTTGATCACGGCACTGGGGCTGATGATCTCTGGTGGGACTGCTGATGATGTCCGCCACCGAACCTCTACTAGAAAACCCAAAGCTGCTTGTCCTAGCCCTCTTGTCCTCTCTCTCCCTTTCCTTCATCTGATCTTCCTCTAACTATCAGGATTGTATAACCAATCGAGAGAAGTCCAGATTACTATTCATCATTGTGATCCTACATTCATTGACAAGTGAGTCTGACACTACATACAAAAATTTGTTCATACGGGCTCTCTAAACCACCACCATCTCCGGCCATACTTGGACAGATGGTTAAACTCCAAAGCATGCTCTTGCACAGTCATCTTTTTCTGCCTTAAGTTGACAAACTTTGCCACCTTTGCTTCCCTCAACTCCCTAGGGAAGAATCTATCTAAGAAGGCAGTCATGAACTCATCCCACCTCACAAGGACTGCGCCCACTTCTCTATCATCCCTCCACTAATGATACCAAATATAAGCAACCCCCTTCAGTTGATAGGAGGCTAAGTCTGCTCTCTCTTCACATGTTACTCCCATAATCTAGGTAATCTTCTGTATCTCCTCCAAGAACTCATGTTGGTCCTCATCCACTCTTGACCCAAGGAACTCAAGTGGATTCATCCTGAGAAGTCCCGAACTCAAGCCACCGCTCCATTACCATTTTTAGGGACATAGGCCACCACCTGCAGTTGACTTGAGCTGTCAAAGCCTGCGCCAACATCTAGAAAGCCACTCTAAACTTGATATGAGAGACCTCCTCGGGTAAAGAACCTGTTGGTGCTGGCGGGGGTTGCTGGTGGTTGTTCGGGTGTTTGGTATAGGTTAAAACCGACACGCAAGTGCACGTGGTCAAACAAGTAATAAAGTGGCTAAGTAAGCCAAGTATCGAACCAAGGAGACTCTGGATAAGTAAAATTGCTTAAGTATACTATATTCTAGCTTACTTCAATTATGCTGACAACAACATAACCGAAAGTTAAATAATTTTTGTTTATAAATTATATACTAAAACTATTAACAAATATTTACTGTGAATTAAAACTATGGATATGAGCATGCCAAGGTTAAGAACAAGTAATGAACTTGATTATAATCATAATTTGGTTAATCTTCTCTTCCTGTTGCTAGCCAAGAACATTAGCCTAGAGATTAAAAATCTCGTATTTAATCTCACTTTAGAATCATAAACCATTCGTCTACATTTCTGTGATCAAATGCAATTTTTGACCTAGCAATACAATTCCGGTTCCTAAATTGACTAATACGGCTTTCAAGTATATTTCTATCAGGAAAGCACATCAAAACCCAATTTTCCCAAATCAAGTTAAGAACAATACCCTATTAATTCACAACTTTCCTATTTCGTGCTCTCTCGAGTGAAATCGGACTTTTTAGATGTACATTAATGTCGGCCACACACTAATGTAGTAGAAACAAGAATTAATAGAACAACGTGGAAGAAGAAGAAGAAAACCATATAATTAATAATCAAAATTCATCACCATTGTTCACAACCTCAGCAAGGAAGAGAATTAGCCACTCATTTGTGGATTAATCATCCTAAAACAAGTGTTAATCATACAAACAATTGATTGAAAGAAGAAAGATAGATAGAAAAACCCTTAGCTTTTTCGTCCCTCAACTGCCTGTAACCCACGTCCTTGCTCCACCAAGTCTGAATTAATTAAAAATAAGCCTAAGTGTTCTATTTATACTAGTGGGAATTTTTCCCGGAATAACAAGCAGCGTGTCACGGAGGCCAACGCGGAGCACTGCCTCCGTGACACGGCGTGGACGCGGACCCTCACTGGAAATCCAGGGTCCGGGAATATAGCCTCAACGTGGCACGGCATGCAACGCGGAGGCTTGCCTCCGTGCCACGGAGCTGTCGCGAGGCTTCACTGGAAATTGCCAAATTAATTCATCCTCCATGCAGTGTGCCTCCGCGATGGTAGCGTGGCACGGCTCCATCGCGGAGCCCCTTTACATTGTGCATTCCAATGTCTTTTCCGTGCTCGCATCCAAGTCCAACTCCAATATTGTTCCAACATGCATTTTAGCTCCTCAAAATCATGTTTTACCTACAAAACAATGCTAATCATGTTGGTTAGTATAAATTCACATTTTATTACCAATTACATGAAAATGTATACACATAGCACAATAAACAAGACGAAAATGATACGTTTGAGTATCACTTGGGCATATAAATCTGCCCAAGATCACTTACCCCACACTTAAATCCTTGTTCGTCCTCGAACAACACATACACAACTCATGCAAATTACATCCCAACCTTTGCCACTATGGTGCGACAATTTATGCTACAGTCATACCGATTATTCAATTTTTGCAAATCATCAAGAAAACATGCATGGTCTTAACAATGCAATGACCTTTAATATATCAAGACTTCCTAGACTTTAAGAACCGACTCTTGATATCGGCAAACTCATGCAAATCAGCTAATCAAGATATCCGACACGAAAATCAATCTTTCATCAAGCATGTGCCCTCGCAACTCAAGAGAATCTCCCTTTTATGTTCATGCAACACACAAACATTCAAGTAGGGGCATGTCAAAATTAATTTCACTCTCTCTCCCAAAATAATTCACATGCATCATGTCATGACCCATAGGCTTGCCCTTAGTGTATTACTCCACTAATATAAAGAAATGCAATGTAAGATCACGTAGGACTTTAATGGGTTGTAATGGGAAGCTATGGAACTAGTATATATTGGATTAGCCAATAATAGTCACTAGCATCCTTAAGCGCCTTTTCAACACATTCCCATCAACTCATGGACATTGTTTCTCTCTTTTCTTTTTTTTCATCATCCCATTCATGCTGGTTTACTTTCGTATGGCCCATTTCATCAAACACACTTGACATGACACAAAGGTTTTTCATGCACCTTCATTATCATTTCATTATAACAAGTGCCTCTTCCACCTTTTTCTTTTCTTTCCTCACTCTGCTTTTCTTTTTCTTTCCACTATTCTCACTCTTTGACACTTTGGGAAAATTTTTTATGTTCTTCTTAAGCGCTTAAGAGTTTTGTATAGACTTTACGGCTCATGAAAAGAAGGAATAAAGCTTAGTTTACACATTTTTGGACAAAAGAAAGAAAGAATCGGCTAAAGGCTCAACGGGCTGACTAGGGTATACAGTCACATAAAAATGAGAGTACGACAAGAAGAAAAAAAAATAGAAACTCACGGTTAAAACAAAGAAATGCCTACATCCTTTCTAACACTACACTTCCTTCATTTCGTTTTGTACACACACCAGGCAAGTTCTAGACACTTCACAATAGCATGGAATAACAATACCTCACTTCACACTTTATGCACATGCTCGATTCAAGATGCATTCACAGACTCTTTAATTAGCCAACTACATGAATTCAATATTAAGCCTCAATCACACCGAATCAAATTCTACAGCCAAGGTAACTCAACATATTTACAAAATTGCATGCTTTTAAACGAATCACTTTTACATTTTGAATATCAGTTTCATCACGCAACCAAAATTTCACAACCATATAGTAACTACAGGTTCAGTGATGCAATCCACCAAAGAAGAAAAAGAAAAAAACTGAAAACTAATTAAAATCACTACTCCTACCGACTACATTTCCCTTAAGACGGTCGTCATCCATCCATCATAGGGAACGGTCACTAACTATGACATCGGTTCAATGGGACTATTCTCGGTAAAAGAACCAAAAACAAACTCCGAGAAACTCAAAAATAAAAATTGAAAAATTTTTGCAAAACATCGATCATTTCGATGGAAAAATATTTACAAAATATTTTACTATGTACAAAATATTTTCGCAAAAATTTTAAAAATATCGATCATTTCGATAGAAAAAACTATTTACAAAATTTACAAAATATTTACACTGGCAACCACAACCTTTCACAACACACATCAATTACCACAAAAATATGTACAGATACAAATACAAATCAGATTGCACTCACAACCACAGGGAAACATAAACATACATACAAAACAAAGGAAGAACATACAGCAAATCAGCCCAGCCCCAGCACCTAGCTACTCCCCACCCCACACTTAAATCGAACACTGTCCCCAGTGTTCACAAAAATTAAAAATCACAAAAATTTCTGGTGGTGGAACTCCCTAATCAGTCGAAATATTCGACTTCTTCATCCGGTGCTGCTGCCTCATCGCCCATGTCCGAGTCACCTCCATCGTCGTCATCGGACTCCACATCGGAGTCCTCCCGACGTGTCTCCTCGTCCGTGGGGACATCATCGTCAGTGGGCTCAACGAAGGCTGGCCCCACTCGGCACAAAGCTCTGGCATTTTCGCCAAATGGGTAATCCAGCTCCAGCTGCCATAACTCTTCCTCTGTGGCTGGTCTCCCACCAATCCGGAGCTGAAGCATTTGCATACCAAACATCCGTGCCATGTACTGATCGTCACGAGCATGTCGCTCGCCCAGTGTCAACACTGGCCTGTGTGTGGTGTCGGGGGCCTTGGTTTTGGTCACACCAAGGGCCCTTCGCTCCAACTGCGGGATGTAGTCCAAAGCCTCTTCCTCGACGTCGAGGCCCCGGAGAAAGGTGGTGATGAGTCCGCCGAACCCATACCTGTGGCCCTGGTGTAGTCTGGCTCTCTTCATGGCGGATATGATGACCGCCCCAACATTAATATCTAGCCCTTTCATCAGGGCATACACCAGGCACACACGGTCCCGGGTCACATCCGTCATGTGCACCCCCGGGATCAAGCACGAACAAACTATTTTCACCCATATTCTGGCCTCCCTGTTCATTTGAGAATACGGCAGAGTCTGGTGGTAACCCCTCTCCTTATGTCTGCTCCATCGGGCTGTGGATCGAGCCCCACACAAACAGAGTCTGCTATCGGCGTATGGTGGGGTGATGTTCAGCTGGCGGAGAACGTGGGCGTCTGTGTCCCGCGTTCCAATGATGGCATTTAATTTCTGGGGTTCCAGAGTGACAATTTGCCCTCTGATTTTTATTATGTGGCTTCTGATGGCCGAGTTCCAATTTGCATAGAACTCCCGGACTAAATGTAGGTTGCACTCCTTGGGCTCCTGAAATATGAAGCTGAGCCCAGCTGCCTCGATTCTCTGCACAATACGGGGGAACTCCTGTGCTAGTGGTTCCCGTGCAATATGCTCCTCAGGGAAGTACTTATTCTCCTTATGTTTAACATACCACTTCTTCCCTTCATCGGTCACCCACCTCATTCCGTATTGGCGGCGTTGGCCGCGCGGAACAGCTGGTGCAGCTGGGACTGCTGTGCCCAATCTCATGCGTTTTCTCTCGGTGCCTGAAGTAGATGCACCTTTACCCTTATCCTGCCTACTCGCCATTGTACCTGTCAACATAAATAAACAAGCACAATGTCAAGCTAAATACATGTTAACTTTGGCTAAGGTCGGGTTAAACTAAGTTTACCCCACACTTAGTCCTTAGCTACTCTTACGATACTCCGGCAAGGATTACTTTATTTACAACCTAAACACAAACAACTATACAATTTATGCTTAGTGCGTTCACAAAAAATTTTCGATAGTATAACTTTTGGCGTACTACTCAGACTTCATACAGCTAATCCCAATCCTACCATCGCTAGCAATTCAACCATCGCACTTAGCAACGAAGACAACAAACAAAAACAACGACAAAAATTCTATATACATACGAATCCAAATAACCAAACCAATTTGAACAATTTTTACATTTTCCCAAAACCCGAGAATTCGTCGTCTATTACATTCACACAATATTTACAACGACTTATCTCAATTCACAAACACACATCGGCATATAATTCACCAATTTACCAAGTTACCCAATTTGATTTCAACAACCCCAGCCCTAGAATTCAATTTTACAATCAAATTCGAATCATTCACGCAATCGACAAGTTCAAACGCTAATTACAACATTCTGAACATTTATCAATCAAAGAATAATTCAATTTCATGCTAAATTGCTAATTAGGGTGATTTATCTCACCTCCCATGCTCAAATTCGACTAAAATCGACAAAAACTTGATAGAGTAGAGGAAAACATACCTTTAAGTTGAATGATCGAAGAAACTCGACAATTTGGTTCTTAATAGCGTGGAACGTTGGTTGGGGAGGGGGATTCGGGTGTTTGGTCGCGGAGAAGAGAGGAAATGGGGGAAAAGGAACTAAAATCGAGGTTAAAAATGAAGGGAAACATGCGGGTCACCCGGCAACCCGATGTGACCCGTCACAAAATATAGGGCAACATGTCACGGAGGGTAACGCGGAGCCCCTCCTCCGTGACACGGAGCTAACGCGATGGCTCATTGGAATTTTAAGAAAATCCAGATTTAACCTCAACGTGTCACGGAGGGTACCGCGGAGCCCTTCCTCCATGACACGAAGCCATCGCCCTAGTGCTCTGTCTCTTCATTTTATTCATTTTTTCATACCTTGCCTTTTCCTTCCCGATTCCATGCATATTTTTCTCCGTTTGACCTAAAAATCACCTTACTAAACAAAATTTGTTAGATTAATAGATTTCCCTAACTAAAATGAAAAATACTAACTAAAACGAAAAATTTGTACTAACTCAAGAAAAAGCAAAAATTAAAATAAAAACTATTTACACTTTACTAAACAAAAGAAAAAAAATATTTTTCACGGGTTGCCTCCCGTGCAGCGCCTGGTTTACCGTCGCGGCTCGACGTCCTTTATGCTCAATTATCCACTAGGGTGATGGACGATTTTTCACGATCATTGTCCTCCCCCCAGTAGTGCTCACCTTTATCTGGTGGTCTTCCCATCAACTCTCGGGAATCATGCATTTGTTTAGTATTCCCATAATCAATCACATTGATCACCAAGAGTTCCTCATTTACCATCGGGAGCTTGGGTGCTTTGTACACATCGAACACTTCTACCTTGTCATGTGCTCGCATTGTAAGTTGACCCGCAGCTACGTCAATTAATGCTTTTCCGGTTGCCAAAAAGGGTCGTCCCAAAATAAATGGGACTTCAGCGTCTGGTTCAAAATCCAGAACAATAAAATCAACCGGAAAAATGAGGGATCCCACTTGCACAAGCACATCCTCAACAATGCCATCCGGCCTAGCTAAGGATCTGTCTGCTAGCTGCAAGATTATGGTTGTAGGTCTAGGACTCCCTAGACCTAACTTTCTGAATACCTAAGATGGCATCAGATTTATGCTCGCCCCCAAGTCGCACAATCCACGAGCTCGGATACTCTGCCCAATTGTAAGCTGGATAGTAAAACTTCCAGGGTCTTTTAGCTTCGTGGGCAGTCTATTTTGGATCCGGGAAGTGCATTCCTCCGTCAAAGCTACCGTGGCATACTCAGTCAGACGACTTTTTTTGGCCACGATGTCTTTAATATATTTAGCATATTTTGGCACTCCCTGCAAGACATCAACAAGAGGTAAATTAACATGTACCTGTTTAAGCACCTCCATAAATTTCTTGAAACACGCCTCCTCCTTGTGTTTCTTGAGTCGTTGAGGGAACGGGGGTGGAGGCCTTTCTGATTCAGCTTCTTTGGTCTTCCCCTTATCCGCACTTTGTTCTTCCTCAACATCTGCTGCTCTTGACTTTTGAGGTGATCTCTCCGGTTCCACCTCCTTTAGCTGCAAACCACTCCTTGTGGTCACCGCATTTACCTGCTTCGGATTAGGATCCGTGTCGCTAGGCAGTCCTCCTCTGGGCCTTGTGTTTTGGGCACTAGCAAATTGCCCAAATTGATACTCAATAGCCTTGGTCGCTAATTGATTATTCTTCACTTCGGCTGCCAATTTAACATAGTCAGCCTGAAATTGCGCCTGATTAGCGATCATGGTCTTGAACATTTCTTCAATGCTCGGTGATGGTGGTGGAGGAGGGGCATTGTGATTTCTGAATTGAGATTGGTAGTTCTGTTGCCCTCCTTGATTCCTGTGCATACCCTGACCCGAACTTTGGCCTTGTTGGTTGTTGCTACCCCACGAAAAATTTGGATGGTTCCTCCAATTTGAGTTGTAGCCGCTACCAAACTGCTGCTGATTTCTTTGTGCATTGCCCACAAAGTTAACAGAATCTGGGTTTGCTCCACAGCACTCAGCTGAATGCTCACTACTACCACACACTTCACACCACATTTGCTGGACCGCATTGACTGAAGCTGAAGGCTGGTTCAAATTCATGTTGCTGAAGTGGTTGTTCAACTGATTCTGCAAGGCAGCTATCTGTGCAGCGATAGCTGTAAATCCATCCACTTCAAGCACTCCTGCTGCTTTCCTTGCTCCACCTCGAGATGAATCTGCATTCCATTCTGGATTGCCCTGTGAAATCCGGTTAAGCAAAGTGTACAACTCCTCATAAGTCTTTTTCGGCGCTTGCCCTCTAGCTGCTGAGTCTAACAAAATTTTAGTATGGGGTTCCAAACCCTCAATAAATGTGTGTACCAACACCTCATTGGACTGATGGCAATGAGGACAGTCCCGCAACATGGATTTAAATCTTTCCCAGGCTTGATATAAATTTTCTCCCTCCCTCTGTTTGAAACTTAGAATTTGACTTCTAAGTCTGGCTGTTTTACCAGAGGGAAAAAATCTTATCAAAACCTTTCGTTCTAGATCATCCCACGTTGATATAGAATTTGGTGGTTCAGCTTTTAACCACCTCTTAGCTTCACCAAGTAAAGAAAACGGAAATAGGGTGAGCCGAACATAATCAGGTGACACTCCAGCGGGTATATAAGTGTCACTTATCTCCAAAAAATTCTGGAGATGTTGTTGTGGGTCTTCATGAGGGAGACCGGTAAATTGCCCGCTTGTGTGCAATAGTTGCAACATGTTCTGCTTTAATTCAAATCTCCCTCTAGGCTCTGGTTTGCGGATACTTGAATGTACATTGTTGGCATGTGGGATTGCCACCTCGCGAACCGACCTTGCTGCTGCTTCGTCGGGCACTAACACTGCCCTCACAACCGGTGGATTTTGTTGCTCCATTATAGTCTGTCTGAGCAACTGCAGCTTCTTTTGTAGAGCTTCTCTGCGTTTACTATGATATTCACGTTCAGGCTCTGTATAAGATTCCACCAGCTCCTTGTCCTTTGCCAGTGTTCACAGAAATCAAGTCTGCAAAATACAGGCTTAGACCAAGTTGTCAACACTTAAGAAAATAAAACAAAAATACAGTAAATTTACACTTAACTAAATTTCACCAATTGCCTAGTCTCCCCGGCAACGGCGCCAAAAACTTGTTCAGGTGTTTGGTATAGGTTAAAACCGACACGCAAGTGCACGTGGTCAAACAAGTAATAAAGTGGCTAAGTAAGCCAAGTATCGAACCAAGGAGACTCTGAATAAGTAAAATTGCTTAAGTATACTATATTCTAGCTTACTTCTAATTATGCTGACAACAACGTAACCGAAAGTTAAATAATTTTTGTTTATAAATTATATACTAAAACTATTAACAAATATTTACTGTGAATTGAAACTATGGATATGAGCATGCCAAGGTTAAGAACAAGTAATGAACTTGATTATAATCATAATTTGGTTAATCTTCTCTTCTTGTTGCTAGCCAAGAACAGTAGCCTAGAGATTAAAACTCTCGTATTTAATCTCACTTTAGAATCATAAACCATTCGTCTACATTTCTGTGATCAAATGCAATTTATGACCTAGCAATACAATTCCGGTTCCTAAATTGACTAATACGGCTTTCAAGTATATTTCTATCAGGAAAGCACATCAAAACCCAATTTTCCCAAATCAAGTTAAGAACAATACCCTATTAATTCACAACTTTCCAATTTCGTGCTCTCTCGAGTGAAATCGGACTTTTTAGATGTACATTAATGTCGGCCACACACTAATGTAGTAGAAACAAGAATTAATAGAACAACATGGAAGAAGAAGAAGAAAACCATATAATTAATAATCAAAATTCATCACCATTGTTCACAACCTCAGCAAGGAAGAGAATTAGCCACTCATTTGTGGATTAATCATCCTAAAACAAGTGTTAATCATACAAACAATTGATTGAAAGAAGAAAGAAAGAGAGAAAACCCCTTAGCTTTTTCGTCCCTCAACTGCCTGTAACCCACGTCCTTGCTCCACCAAGTCTGAGTTAATTAAAAATAAGCCTAAGTGTTCTATTTATACTAGTGGGAATTTTTCTCAGAATAACAAGCAGCGTGTCACGGAGGCCAAGGCGGAGCACTGCCTCCGTGACACGGCGTGGACGCGGACCCTCACTGGAAATCCAGGGTCCGGGAATATAGCCTCAACGTGGCACGGCATGCAATGCGGAGGCTTGCCTCCGTGCCACGGAGCTGTCGCGAGGCTTCACTGGAAATTGCCAAATTAATTCATCCTCCATGCAGTGTGCCTCCGCGATGGTAGCGTGGCACGGCTCCATCACGGAGCCCCTTTACATTGTGCATTCCAATGTCTTTTCCATGCTCGCATCCAAGTCCAACTCCGATATTGTTCCTACATGCATTTTAGCTCCTCAAAATCATGTTTTACCTACAAAACAATGCTAATCATGTTGGTTAGTATAAATTCACATTTTATTACCAATTACATGAAAATGTATACACATTGCACAATAAACAAGATGAAAATGATACGTTTGAGTATCACTTGGGCATATAAATCTGCCCAAGATCAGTGGTCATCTCCATTACCATTTTCGTGGACATTTCCAATTCCATTCCTTCGACTATTTGCTAGTCGTGGAGGCATGATTCTTTGACGCGTATAACACTAGTTAGAAGGATAGAGAGGTACTTCATCGCAATATATAGATCATGAAAGAAAGAAAATTTCTTAAAATGTCTTGCAGGCTCTCCCCCATATGTGTGGCGCGCTTCATACCCATGGAAAAGAATCTACTCAACACGTCTTTCAGACACCTCAGGACACTCTGAAACGTTTCTCTAATACTAAGTTTTTCACGACCCAAAATAGGTCCAGATCGAGATACGAAACCTAGAACCACGAATGACTCCAAGTCGACCCATGGCATGAATATTGCGGCTAAAAATCATACATTAAATAGAAACTGATATACTAATCATGAATAAGCGGAAGCCTACATAAACAACGATCATAAACAGAGTCATCACTGACAAACTGAGATTCTACATATTGTTTGAAAAGCCTCTAACATAGATGAAGAATTGATGGGACAACATCCCCAACTAGCATACTAAAAGCTTGAAAACTAAAAGTAACACAACTTAACAATTTGAAGGTCCTCGAAGGATGAGGACCACCAACAAGAGAACTGGACTAAGCTCTGGGGACTAGCTAAGGACGGGACTAAGTTTGAACGTCTGAACTTGTATCATGAAACAATACAACATAGAGTATGCAGTCAACACTTAGAATGTACTGAGTATGCAAGGTAAGTAAATCATACTGAGTAACTGTTACCTGAAATGCATATAAACATATAACATAAGATCATGAGAAGAAGGACTACATGTTGATATCTGAAAACTTGAATAGTCATAAACTGAATCTCATATCTGAATCAAATGACCTAAAGCTGAAAATAGAATCATATGGTTTGCCATAACTGAAATCATAAGTAAAAGCTTATAACTAATCATTGAATCAAACCTATTGAAAATATAATATCATAAGTCATAGACATGAATAACTAAAATCGTGAGGAATAATGAGAGACTCGTCATAATCAACAATCATCATGTATGAGCGCATGATGATCCAACTTCTTGCCCACGTGGAGGAGGGCCATCCTAAGTCTTACCAGGGCAAAGGATAAGTAAGTTTTGATATCACGGTGTGCCCTTGGGCAGGGGAAATGCTCTCTTGAGAGGCCCCAAAATATACCTACGTTGGCACGTAGTTTATGAGATCAAGGAACCATGGAACCCATAGCCTACTTGGTGCTAGAAACTACTCCCAAGAGAAGAATAACACTCATATAATCATATTATAAAGCATAACTGGAATCTATACGTTTGAGGAGTCTTAACTCCAAAATATATACTTGTCATTTGATCTTATTAGCCTTAGCTTGATTATAAAACATACTTGTCTTGTGTGGGCTTCTTCAAATCTCACAATCATGCATATTTGAAATAGACTTCATTGTTTAAAATCATAGATTCATATATGAAAAATGTATAAACATTCATACATACTAGATATCTCATTATACTTGAAATCATAAATCATAAATCATAAACTTGACTTTTCAAGAACTTGCGTAATTGGAAATAATTTTCTAAAACATGAAAGAATGAATTTATAATCAAAAATGATATAAAATCTTCCCATGAATCTTAAAACATGCTTTGAAATATGAAGGAAATTGGACCATAAATAAATCATAGAGAATTTCATAAGTATTAGAATAAAACCTCATAGGATCATGAACTTGATCTAAAACTTGAATTCATTAAATTGAGGAGAATTATGAGCATGAGAGTGAAAGGAACTCCCACGGTCTCACATACCTGGGTAAACTGAATCTACACTTGACCTTGAAAGCCCAAGAGACTTGGAGAAGAACTTGAAGAATTCTAGGCTTGATCTTCAATGGCGAAGTCGTAGTCTTGCATGCATAGGAGGGGATGGTCTAGAATAGGTTTAACCCCCTTCATATACCACATGCAGAGCTTAAAACAATGTAGTTTAGGGCTTAGGAACTTAAAAATTACGGGAATGACCTTACTAATTTCGCAGAAAAAAAGATACTGTAGTCCCAACGAGGGACTAGATGAATCGTAACTCCACTATACAACTCATTGTCCCCTTTTGTCTCTTGGTCTGCAACTTTCTCAGCACAAAGCGGGCACACTAACAACTCGTGGGGTCATACAACAAATTGTCACACTACCCGCGATGACCCTCTAATAATGACTCCTTACCCGCCTGTCCCCTTTCTGTTTTCTCCACTTAAACCCTTTAGTTTGATCTTAGGGACTTTTGGGGTATTACAATATCTCCCCCTTGGGAACATTCGTCCTTGAATGTGGGTTAAACATACTAAAAAAATTGGGAAAGGAACTGCAATCCTGAATACTAAACATCTGAAGTTGAAACTAATGGAGTGACGGACTCCGCAGTGAGATACTTGACTAAACTAAATCCATAAATCATATACACATCCTAGAACATGAAAGGAACTGAGGGACATGAACTTCACCTGAAGTTGGATAGAGTATTAGAGAGGAAACTGATACCTCATGCTGGAATGGAGCTGGAAAGAAATAAATGTGGGTATTTAGCCGTTATATCTACCTCGGCTTCCCACGTGCTCCGTCAATAAGCTGATTCCTCCATAAGACTTTCACTTAAGCTACTTCCTAGTTTCTCAATGTCCGAAGCTGTTGATCAAGAATCTTAACGCGTACCTCCTCATAAGTAAGGTTATCCTTCACGCCTATGCTCTCCAAAGGAATAGAGATACATAAAAAACTAATACACTTCTTCAATAGAGATACATAAAAAACTAGATATACTGGTGCTAACTCAACTGGTAGCTCCAACTCATAGGCCACCTTGCCAATACGTCTCAAAATCCTATATAGGCCGACATATCGGGCAATGAGCTTCCCTTTATTTCCAAACTTCATCAATTCCTTCATGGAGACACCTTAAAGAACACTCCATCATCAATTTTAAACTCAAGTCTCTCCTCCTGACATCCACATATGACTTTTGATGACTCTAAGTTGTTTTTAGCCTTTCCCTTATAAGCTGAACTTTCTCCATGGCCTTATGAACTGAATCCAGTCCTATCAGTGTAGCTTTGCCTACTTCAAACCAAATAATAGGAGATCTACACCTCTGCCCATAAACAGCCTCAAATGGATCCATCTGAATGCTAGAATAGTAACTATTGTTATAAGCAAACTCGATAAGAGATAAATGATCATCCCAACTGCCATTGAAGTCAATCACACAAGCTCTCCATATATCCTCAAAAGTCTAAATGGTCCACTCGGTCTGACCATCTGTCTACTGGTGAAAAACTATATTAATCTTGACTTGAGTACCGAGTCCCTTCTAAAACAATCTCTAAAGCTGCGATGTAAAATGAGTACCTCTATTTGAAATGATGGACAAGGGAACTCCATGTTACTGAACTAACTCTCAAATATATAATCTAGCATAGTCCTTAGCTAAATCAATAGTTTTGACTGGTCAAAAATGTGCCTCCATGGTCAACCTTTCTACGACCACCCAAATAGAGTCATACTATCGGCGAGTGCAAGGCAATCCTGTGATGAAGTCCATATTGATCTTTCCCACTTCCATGTGGGGATACTGATGTCTTGTAGCATACCTCCAGGTCTCTGATGCTTGACTTTCATTTGCTGACAGTTCAGACACTTAGCCACAAACTCGGCTATGTCCTTCTTCATGTCATACCACCAATAGACTTCCCATAGGTCACGGTACATCTTGGTTGCACCTGGATGTATAGAGTATTGGGAACCATGAGCCTCATACAACATTTGTTCTCTCAAATCATCAACACCCAAACACATAAACGACCTTCATACTGAAGTACACCATCTCCCCCTTGGGAGAAGACCTACACCTTCTGATTTTGAATAGCTTCTTTCAACTTCACTAAAATAGAATTCTCATCTTGCCTAACCTTGACCTCGGTCACCCTGGAAGATTCGAAATCATTCTGAAAAATGATACCACCATTTGTCGAATCTATAACGTGAACTCCTAATTGTGCAAGCCGATGCATATCCTTCACCAACTCCTTCCTTCCATCTTCCATATGAGAAACACTTTCTGAATTTAACAAACAGTTGGCAATCCTTGGGAGTCTGTAGCACCATCCTCAAATGAGCAGCATGCTCCTACTCACTCTGAGTGTATATGAGAATGTTTTCTAGACAATCATGAACATGTCCAAATATGTCTTGAATACCCTATTCATTAGATCCGTGAAAACTAAAAGAGCATTCGTTAGCCCAAACGACTTAACTATAAACTCATAGTGACCATACAAGTCTCGTAGGCTATTTTTGAAATGTCACTCTTCATAATTCTAATATGGTGATAGCTGGATCTGAGGTCTATTACAGAGAAGCACTTAGCACCCTGAAGTTGGTCAAACAAGTGATCAATTCTGGCAAGGGGATACTTGTTCTTGATTGTAAACTTGTATAACTGCCGATAGTCGATGCACATATGAAGAGATCCATCCTTCTTTCAAACAAAGATAATTGGTGCACCCCATGAATCCTTTATCCAAGAGATCCTTCAACTATTCTTTCAACTCCTTTAACTAAGCTGGAGCCGTTCTGTAAGGAGGAATGAATATAGGCTACATATTGGAAAGAAGATTAATACCGAAGTCAATCTCCTGCTCAGGAGGGACTCCTGGTTGATCATTTAGGAAAACTTCGGGATGCTCACATACAACAAGGACAAATAGAAGAGTCGAGGTCTCAGACATAACATCCTTAACCTGGACTAGATGGTACACGAAACCCATAGATATCATCTTTCTGCCGTAAAGATAGGAAACAAAGCAATCTACAGTCACAACTGAACTACTCTTCTATTCTAGGGCTGGCTCACCCAGAAATTAGAACTCTACTATATGGGTTCGACAATTCACTAAGGCATAATATGCATGCAATCAATCCATGCTAAAGATAACATCGAAATCAGTGATGTCTAACTCTATTAAATCAGCTAAAGTGACTTTCAGAAGTACTACGATAGGGCAATTTTTATATACCCATCGAGCTATAACTGAGTCACCGACTAAGTAGAGACTGAGAAGGGTTCTGATAGTATTTTGGGACTGAATCTTAAACTAATAGCAATATAAGGCATCACAAAAGATAAACTAGCCCCTAGATTTAACATTGCCTATATATCAAGATGAAATACTCTCAATATACCAGTGACCAACATATGGAGATACCTCCTGCTCCTAACGAGATGAGAGGGAAAAAAATCTATTCTGACGTTGACCACCACCTACACTAGTGGATACACCCTACTGAGCTGAACGTGTTGGTGGAGCTGCTGAACTGGTGGCTGCGTCATGGCCTCTACTATGGCCCTGTCTGGCTGCAGGGTAGTCTCCGAGCAGATGTCTAGGCTTACCATACCTGAAACATGCACCTGACCCCACTAGGCACTCCCCGAGGTGCTTCCTCCACACTTGCCACAAATAGGCATGCTGAGTTCCCCTGACCTGCTCCCCTGCCCTCTAGAGCTTGATGTCTTTCCCCTTTAACCACACCTAGATCTAGATGGAACACTGCCTGATGACGGTGCTGGGGCTGATGATCTCTAATGGGACAGCTGACGACGTCCACTGCCAGACCTCTACTTGAAAACCTAAAGCTTCCTATCCTAGCTCTCTTGGCCTCTCTCTCCCTTTCCTTCATCTAATCATTTTCTATACGCTAGGCGAATAAAACCAATCGGGAGAAGTGTAGATCATTATTCAGCAGTGTGGTCCTACACTCCTTTACCAGTGAATCTGATACTCCATACACAAATTTGTTCACATAGGCTCTTTGATCGACCACCATCTCTGCCACATACTTGGATAGATGGGTAAATCCAAAGCGTACTCTTGCACAGTCATATTGTTCTGCCTCAAGTTGACAAACTCTGTCGCCTTTGCTTCCCTGTACTCCCCTAGGAAGAATTTGTCTAAGAAGGCAGTCATGAGCTCATCCCTGCTCACAGGGACTACGCCCACTGCTCTATTATCCCTCCACTGATGATAACAAATATAAGCAACCCCCTTCAACTAATAGGAGGCTAAGTCTACGCTCTCTTCACCTGTCACTCCCATAATCTAGGTAATCTTCTATATCTCCTTAAAAAACTCATGCAGGTCCTCATACAATGTAATACCCCGAAAGTGTGTAGGAATAAACTCGGGAGTGAAAGGTTGAAAACTTTAGAAATTTAGGAAAAAGGTTACAGGATGAGCCAAGGTATGACTCGTGGTTTAGATAACTGGCGACATGACGACTTATTGGGGGATACAACGAGTTGTTGTTAGCAATCGTTAGAAGAAGCTCGGTTCTTTAGGTGGGTTATAACGGGTCTCCCAACGACCCATCAGGAGATACAATGAGTCGTTGGTTATGGTCATTGTTGCAGGATAAGGTTTCCAGTGGGCTTGATGAAAGGGAAACAAAGACTCGTCGTTGGTTATGACGAGTCGTGGTATGGCCCGTTAGAAGATGAGATGCCAATGTCCATGAGAAAACCACAGACAATGTAATGGATCGTGGGTTCATAGGACGAGTCGTCTTGACCATCCGTTGGTTGGTTCTGAAAGTAGACTTTCAGCAGTGCATACGACGAGTGACATGACGGGCTATCATTGGTTCCAACGACTCGTTAGTGCTATCCATGGGTTCCATCGGGCCAGATTTTAGGGAAGGTTCATTAAGGGTAATTCCAACTTTTTCATGATATAAAGGCCCTAAACTACGTCATTTTGGCTTGGAAAATCTGGGTTTTTAAGAGAATGACCTATTCTAAACTCTCATTCATGCATGCAAGGATATTGAAAGGTGGTCTAAGGGGATTTTAAGCTTTTCTTTTTAATTCTTCCAATTTCATTCTTTGGCTTCTACGGAGAGTTAGAATTTGATAATCCCAGGTATGTAAGGTCATCAATGAGTGAATTCTTCCACAGCCTTGCTCCTACTCTATGATTTTACTTAAAATTTATCAAAAACTCATGGGGTTTTGTAATTTATTTTTAAAAAAATCAAATGATTTAATTATGGGTTTTGTGATTTTGAAATATTATCATAATCTATGGATTTTGATCATCTTTTGAGATTTAAATTGATTATAATATTGTTGATTTTGATTTCTAAGCAACTAAGCTGAATTATGCATGCCCCATGATGAATCGATTTATGATCTATTTTCCCATTGATGTTCTTTACAGGTCCATCATGAAATATGTTTTA
Source organism: Datura wrightii (assembly GCA_035772735.1). Lineage (NCBI taxonomy): Eukaryota > Viridiplantae > Streptophyta > Magnoliopsida > Solanales > Solanaceae > Datura > Datura wrightii. Next base: position 84,267,996 of record JASDFA010000006.1, on the reverse strand, counting down.
AATTATGAATTTATTATGTTATCCATTATGATTTTTTGAAATTCAAGCTATATGCATAATCTCCAAGTATGTATGAATCTTATTAATCTTGAATTATGTTTTTGGTCCACTCACAGGCCTCATGTCATGGTTAGATCACATATGTTCAAGCATGTTTACGATTATCATGATTTAACTAGCCCATGAACTCATGTATGTATTATTATGAGCACTATATATTTTTGGGGAGTAGTTTCGAACACCGAGTAGATTTGGGGCTTAGGTTAAGCCCCGGATCTCATGAACTATGTGCCACCGTAGGTATGTTGGGACCCCTTTCATGTTAGTCCCTAGCCCAAATGGCCCTTTTCATGGGTATATCACACTTTCATGGTTCTGCCCGTGGTAAGGTATGGACACCTTTCCGACTAGGGTTACAAGTCGGGCTTCATGTGTGCTGATATGGGGTATGTCGGTTAAGAGAATCTTCGACTGTTCCTCATGATTTATGCATGTTACTATTATGTATGTTGGCTCAAGTCATGTTAAGTAAAGATCTTCTATTATTATTATGATTATGTTTATGGTATGAATGCTTTGAAAACCTTGAGCCGTACAATATGTTATTATTATTTACGATACGAGCATGATGTCCTACTCTTATGGTCATTTATGAATTTTATACATGTTTTTAAGTGTCCATTTTACTTACCTTACATACTTAGTACATTCCACGACTAACCGCATACTTTCTATGATGTATCGTTTCATGATATAGGCCCCAGCTCTCAGGCTCACCCTCACCCGTAGATAGTTTTAGATTTTCTCTCAACGCTCTTGGTGAGTCCTCATGTTCTGAGGGTTGTATGTTCATACTCTATGTTGTTGTTTCAGTTTCTAGATGTTGGATTAGTTGGGGAGTTGTCCCATCAATCCGTCCTTCATGTTTAGAGGCTTATCAGACCGCAAGTTGTATTCAGTCGTACTGTATGAGTCATGTACTGATTTTTCCATTTGGCTATGTTATGATTACATTCTTATATGTTAAGTCCTCCGCTCATGTGATTAGATTAGGTGTATGCTCATGCCATGGTTCGACATGGACTCTCTCAGGGCTCCTTGTCCCATGTCTACGATCCGGGTGTATGTTTGGGTCATGACATACACTCTTGAACTAAGGAACTTAGGTGGACTCATCCTGAGAAAGTCCTAAACTCGAGCCGCCGCTGCGTTCCCATTTTGAGAAATATGGGCCACTGCCTGCAGTTGACCTGAGTGGTTAAAGCCTGTGCCAACATCTGGAATGACGCTCTAAGCTTGGCATGAGAGACCTACTCGGGCAAAAGGACTTGCTGGTGCTGGCGGGGCTTACTGGTGCTCATCTCCATTACCATTTTCATGGCCATTTCCATTTCCATTCCTTTGACCATTACTCGACATGGAGGCATGATTCTGTAAATGTGTATTACATGATTTAGAAGGATAGAGAGGTACTTTATCACATGACATAGATCAAGAAAGAGGGAAAATTTCCTAAAACATCTTGTAGCCTCTTCCCCATAAGTATGGCGTGCTTCACACCCATGGAAAAGACTCTACTGAATGCAACTTTCAGATACCCTAGGACACTATAAACCTTTGCTTTGATAACAAGTTTGTCACGACCCAAACATAGGTTCGAACCGAGACATGGAACCTAGAACCATGAATGGCTCAAAGTCGACCCATCGAATGAACATAGAGGCTAAAGAGCATAAATTAAATTGAAACTGATAAACTAAACGTGAATAAGCAGAAGTATGCATACATAACGATTATAAATAGAGTCATCACTGAAAAAATGAGATTTTACATATTGTCTGAAAAGCCTCTAACATAGCTGAAGAGCTGATGGGACAACATTCCCAGCTAGCTAGCTCACTAGAAGTCTAAAAATGGAAAGTAACACAATTAAACTATCTGAATGTCCTCGAAGGATGAGGACTCACTAATAAGAGAACTAGACTAAGATCTAAGGACTAGCTAACAGTGGAGCTGAGTATGAACATATGAACCTGCATCATGAAATGATACAATAGAGAGAATGCGCTTAGCACTTAGAATGTATAGAGTATGCAAGGTAAGTAAATCATACTGAGTAACTGTTAGCTGAAATTATGCATATAAACATATAACATAAGATCATGAGAGTAAGGACTGCATGATGATATTTGAAAAGTTGAATAGTCATAAACTGATTCTCATATCTGAAACAAATGACCCAAAGCTCAAAATACAATAAAATGGCTTGCCATAACTGAAATCATAAGAAAAAGCTTATAACTTATCATTGGGCCAAACCTATTGAAAACATAATATCATAGGTCATACATATGCGAAATTGAAATTATGAGGAACAATGGGAGACTCGTCAAAACTGACAACCACCATGTATGATCGCATGATGATCGCACATCTTGCCCACGTGGAGGAGGCTCGTCCTAAGCCTTGCCAGGGAAAAGGATAAGTAAGGTGTGATATCATGGTGTACCCTTGGGTAGGGGGAAACACTCTCTTGAGAGGCTCACCTTCGTTGGCATGTAGTTTATGAGATCGGAAAACCTTGGAACCCCTAGCTTACTCAGTGCTAGACACTACTCCAAAAACATGAATAATGCTGATACAATCATATTCTAAAACATAACTTGAATCTATACATTTTAGGAGTCTTGACTCCAAAATATGTACTTATTAATTGATCTTATTAGCCTTGGATAGATCATAAAACATACTTGTCTGGTGTTGGCTTGTTCAAATCTCAAAATCATACATACTTGAAATAGACTTCAATGATCAAAATCATAAATTCATACATGGGAAATTTATAAACATTCTCATACTAGATATCATAAATTTGACTTTTCAGGAACTTGCATAATTGGGCATAATTTTCTAAAACTTAAAAGAATGAATTTATAATCAAAATAGATATAAATTTTGCTCATGAATCTTAAAACATGCTTTGAAACATGAAGGGGATTGACCCATAAATAAATCATAGAGAATTTCATAAAAATTAGAATAAAACCCCTTAGGATCATGAACTTGATCTAGAACTTAAATTTATAGAATTGAGGAGAATTATGAGCATGAGAGTGAAACGAACTCTCATTCATGGTCTCACATACCTGAAAAAATTGAATCTACACTTTACCTTGAAAGCCAAAGAGACTTGGAGAAGAACTTGATGAATTCTTGGCTTGATCTTCAGTAGAGAAGTCTTAGTCTTGCATGCATGGGAGGGGAATGGATTAGAATAGGTTTAACCCCCATAATACACCTCTTTCAGAGCTTGAAACAATGCCTTTTAGGGCATAATATTTCAGGAATAATAGGAATGCCATCATTGATTTCGCAGGAAAATGACACTGCCAGTCCCAACGAGGGACTAGATGAATCCTTACTCCACTGTACGACTCATTTTCCCCTCTCATCGTTACCAATGGAAACTCCATCCTTAATTCTCTTCCATCCTAAAAACGACCCACCTAATGAGTCATAAAGTAAGACCATGACTCGTTTCTTAGCCCATTAGTTCTCTTGGTCTACAACTTTCTCAGAACATAACGGGCACACTAATGACTTATGGGGTCATACAATGAGTCATCACACCATCCATCGTGACCCCCTACAAATGACTCTTTACCTTCCTGGCACCCCTTAATGAGCCACTCAATGATTCGTGGGTGACTTGAGGAGTCACTTGAGGAGTCGTTTTATGACCTAGTGTTGATTTTCCTATTTTTTTCGCTTCAAACCCCAGGTCTGATCTTAGAGACTTTGGAGTATTAAAATGATTTCAAGTATGATGAGATGTCTAGAATGAATGAATTTTTATAAATTACCCATGTATGAATCTATTTTTTGGACTTATAAAGTCTACTTCAAATATACATGATATTAAGATTTGGGTAAGCCCACACAAGTTAAGTATTTTATCATGATTTATCTTAGTTTCACCGTAACTCCCCAAAAGTTTCTAGGACTAGACCCCAAATATGGAATTGAAACCAATAGAGAAACTAAAAATTTTCCTTACGATGACCCTCAATACGACTCGTGGGAGCATGGTATGAGTCGTACCAAGAGTCGTAGCAAGAGGTTCAGAGGGGAAGAAGGCAAGTGGAACTTCCTAGCATGAGTTTCAGTACAACTCGTGACATAGAGATACGAGTCCTACCAAGTCTCATAGTATGAGTTCAAAGATATTAGCAGATAGTGGCAAGGAAACCACGACTAGATCCTATGATTCATACAAGGGTGGTACTAGTCGTAGGGAAGGATCATAGGTAGGAGGTTCAGAGAATTTTTAGGGAAGGATCAGTAGTTGTAAAGACTTAGTGCGAGTAGTAATATGATGTTATGAACCATCATTTTATTCATGAGTTGAGATGTTGTACGCCTTGGACTTTTGGGCTAAGTTTAGAACACTTCTACGTATACGAAAAGATCCAAACTCGATGAGTTTATGGAAAGAAGATGTTAAGATCAATTCCTAAGGGTAAAAACTACATTGGATTAAAATTAAGGTCATAAGGAACCACTAGCACAAAGTTGAGTTGGGAGCCTTCTGATCGATTGAGTGTTCGTATAAGTTCTTATAATGGTCCAGTTCTAATAACCTTAGCTACCGCTTTACAAAGTGTTTTTGGGTGATTCCGCATATCAAATAAAAGCCTTTTTCCTAGCGTAGCTGGGCCATCCTGGACTTGAACTAGAGACCTCGCCCATGAAGTAAATCATCGAATCTAGCATATTATTTATATGTTGTTCTATATCTCCTTGAATCTAGGAACTATTGCTTGCATTAAATTATTTGGTCTATGTACCAGGATCCAAGAGTAAGGAAACACCTTTTAAATTGTCTTAACAAGTGGATCAAACTGAGTCTTCTTTCCAACGAATCTAACCTTAAACAACAATTGGAGTTTGAAGTAAAAAGTTATGAGTAGTTTAGTGAAGCAGCACCATGCATAATATGAACCTCAGTACGAGTCGTACAATCAAACCACGACCCATATTGTAGGTCATAGTAAATGCCAATTGTAGGTTTTAATGCGATAGTTTGGGGGAGTTGTAGTAAACTCATATGTTTCTAACTCCTAAATGACATCATTTTGGGCTTCCTTTTGGTCAGATTAAAGGGAGTAACCTAGACTAAATCCTTACCCTCTCCAAAAGATCAATAGTGGGACTTTCTCTCAAGAAAGAAACTAGGGTTCTTCTTCAAACCTCTTCAAATCTTCTTGGGCTCTTCTAGAAAAGTCAAGGGATCATCAACCCAGGTATGTAAGGTTATGAGTGGGGAAATTCTTCCACCCTCATGCCCTTTCAAGTCCAAATTCATGAATTCTACTTCTCAATTTCTAAATTGTGAAATTCTAGGGTTTAACCCAATTCAATGTAATCTTCCATGCTATCTTCATGGGTTCAATTCTCTCACATTTCAGTTGATGATTTATGGCTATTAGGGTAGTTTTTACTCTCAGTTTACTTACTAATTCATGATTTTAAGTTTATGAAGATTATACCCTATTATGCATGATTTATGAATTTCAAGCTTATGAGCCCATGATTTCAAGTATAAGTAGTTATCAAGAGGGCATGAATATTTATGAATTCTTAAATATATGAATATATGATTTTGACTAGCGAAGCCTATTTCAAGTATGCATGATCTTCAAATTTTGGGTAATCCCACTCAGATTAAGCATATTTTCAAAATTCAGACTACTCCCACTTTTTAGCTTATGGTATTGTTTAAGCTTCATTGAAAAACAATCATGAGCACCTCACATGTTTTTGGGAGAAGTGTCTAGCACCATGTACGCTAGGGGTTCATGAAAACCCCGGGTCTACGCACCAATGTAGGATTATACATTTACCTTGGGACATACCTTGGGAACTTCCCTTACCCCAAATGGGTGTTCATCTTGATATCGATATCATGTTAGCTCCCTTAGCCCTGGCAAGGCTTTGGATGGCTCTGCCCACCTGAGTATAATAGTTAGGTTCACGTAAGCTCTATCGTGTTAGTATCGATTATATAGCGAGTCTCCCATTGTTCCTCATGATCTCAGTTATGCATGTTTATACCTGATGATTTTATGTTTTCAGCAGGTTTGACCTAGTGATCAGTTTATCAACTTTTACTTATGATTTAAATTTCAACTTTGGTTCATTCGATTCAGTTATGAAATCAGTGTATTACTATTTATGTTTTCAGATATGAGCATGAAGTCCTTACTCTTATGATCTACTAAATTTATATTTATATGCATGATTTCTGTTAACACTTACTCAACATGTTTTACTTACCTTGCATACTCAGTACATTTCAAGTACTGACCTGTTATACCCCGAAGGTTCCTAAGACTAGACCCGAGATTTGAAATGTGATCAGTAGGTAAAGTTGGAAAATTTGCTTTTGTACAACTCAATCTACGAGTCATAGGTAGGTAGTATGGGTCGTAGGGATACCCGTGTCTAAGATCCAAGCACTCCTTATGTGTATTCATGTTCAGATTCATAGAATGAGAGGTAACCACTTCCGATGGTGGTCCCAGTATTCTTTCATGATTCTATAAATCTAAACTTCATGTCATGATCCTCGTTATGTATGTAAACTCATGTCTCTCAACATGCCAAGCTCTATAAACTCAGTCCTTAAGATTCTCCTTAGTGGTTCATAAGATCGTGCTATATCAAGTATATGCCCAGCTCATATTTCATGAACAATTCGTTCTCTCGATTTCCTTACTCTAAACCTGATGTATGTTACCCCATGATGGAATTGATGGCTACGATGTTTTCATTCAGGATAACTCTTTTCCTGCCATAGGAGCTAGATATGCAGAAGTTCATGGAGCGTAGCTATTAGCCAAGCATAGAAGATAGGGAATTCTCATATAGTGTTAGCTACAAGGAGCCATGGGATAATCATAGGTGATAGGCTTGAATGAGGTGGTGAGGTACGGGTAAACCATAGTATAGTGTGACTGGAATTTCTTGTTAAAGGAGGGGAGTAATGTTCTTAGTGGATAACTTTAGATTGCAAGAGGTGTAGCCGAGCTAGGTCTAAAAGTGAAGGAAAGTGTGTTGTCGGACTCAGACTTTATTATGGATAGGAAGATACAGAGAATTATGGGCTGAGGAGGTGGATCATGAGAGGTCAGAGGGCATGCTACAGGGTATCAATATTCCTAGATGGAAGTGGGAGGAGATTAAGGTAGATTTCATTACAGGGTTGCCTGGTACCCACCGATAGTATGACTCTATTTGGGTGGTTGTAGACAGGTTGACCAAGGCAGCTCATTTCTTACAGATCAAAACTACTGATTCAGCTGAGAATTATGCTAGATTGAACATTCAGGAGTTAGTCCAGTCGCATGGAGTGCCATGATCCATCATTTCAGATAGAGGTACTCAGTTCATCTCTCAATTTTGAGGATCAATTTAGAAGGATCTTGGTACTAGGGTGAAGCTTAGCATAGCTATCCACCCACTAATAGAGGGTCGGGCAGAGCGGGCCATTCATATCGTGGAGGATATGTTGAAAGCTCATATGATTGATTTTTTAAGGTAGTTGGGATGGTCACTTGCCTCTAATCGAATTTGCTTACAATAACAGTTATCACTTCAACATTAAGATGGATCCAATTGAGCTCTTTATAAGCGAAGGTATAGATCACCTATTGGATGGTTTGAGATAGATGAGGCTACATTGATAGGGATAGATTCAGTTCAAGAGTATGGAGGATGTTAAGTTTAGTTTATTAGAGAAGGGATCAAAAATAGCTTAGAGTCGTCAGGAATCTTATGCGGATGTAACGAGGAGAGAGAGCTTGATTTTGAGGTTGATGATTGGGTATTTCTGAAGTTGTATCCCATGAAGGGGGGTAATGAGGTTCGAAAATAAAGGGAATCTTAGTCCCTAATATTTTGGTCTTTTTAGGATTCTGAAGTGAGTCGACAAAGTGGCATATTAGTTGGAGCTACCAGTAGAGTTAGCTTCAATACATCTAGTTTTCTATGTATCTCTATTGAAAAAGTGCATTGGTGACCCAGCCTTAGTGGTTCTGGTGGAGAGAATAGGTGTGAAAGATAGCCTTACCTATGAGGAGGTTTCAGTCGAGATCCTTGATCATCACGTTCGAATGTTGAAAAACAAAGGAGTGCTTCAGTAAAGGTTTTGTGGAGGAATCATCTTGTTGAGGGAGCTATGTGGGAAGCCGAAGTAGATATGATGGCTAGATACCGCATCTTTCCCTTCTAGTATAGTCCCAGCCTAAGGTGCTAGTTTCTTCCTTAGTACTTTATTCAGTATTCATGTCAAGTTCATGTCTCTAAGTTTCCTTCATGTCATAGAGTGCATGTATGTTTCATGAGTTTAGTTTAGACAGGTATTTCAGTTCAGAGTTAGTCACTCCGTTAGTTTTCGACGTTAATTATTCAATTTTGGGATTGCAGTTCCTTCCCTAGCCCTTCTGTACGGTTATGCTACATTTAAGGACGAATGTTCCCAAGGGGAGAAAATGTAACACCCCAAAAGTTCCTAAGACTAGACCTAGATATGAAATCGAAACCAGCAGAGGAATGAAAAATTTCCCTTATTACGACTCATGGGAGCATCGATGAATCATACCAAAAGCCGTAGAAAGAGGTTCAGAGGGAACGAAAGCAGTTGGAACATCCTATCACAAGTCTCAATAAGACTCGTGACATGGAGATACTAGTCCTACCAAGACTCATAGTATGAGTTCAAAGAGATTAGCAAAAAGTGGCAAGGAAACCACGACTAGATCCGATGATCTGTACCAAGGTGGTATGAGTCGTAAGGAAGGATCATAGGTAGGAGGTTTAGAGGATTTTTATGGAAGGATCGATAGCTACAAAGACTTAATACGAGTAGTAATATGATGTTATGAATCATCATTTCAGTCGTGAGTTGAGATGTTGTACGCCTCAGACTTTCGGGCTATGTTTGGAACCCTTCTAGGTATACGGATAGACCCAAAACCAATGAATTTATGGAAACAAGGTGTTAAGATCAATTCCTAAGGGTAACATTTTCATCGGATGAAAATTAAGGTTATAAGGAACCTCTACTATTAAGTTGAGTTGGGATCCTTCTAACCGATTGAGTTTTCATATAAGTTCTTATAAAGGTCCCTTTTCAAAAAGTTCTTTTGGGTGATTTAGCATATCAAATAGAAGCCTTTTGAGTATTCTTTCCAATGCACCCGACCTTTCATCAATCGGAGTTCGGAGAAAAATGTAATGAGTGGCTTAGTGGAGCAACACCAAGCATTACGAACCTCAATACAAGTCGTTCAATCAAACCACGACCCGTATTATTAGTCGTATTAACTGCCAGTTGCAGGTTTTAATTAGATAGTTTGGGGGACTTTTAGTAAACTCCTATACTTTTAACTCCTAAATGACATCGTTTTGGGATTTCTTTAGGCCAGATTAAAGAGATTAACCTAGACTAAATCTTTACCCTCTCCAGAAGATCGATAGTGGGATTTTCTCTCGAGAAAGGGAGTAGGGTTGTTCTTCAAACCTCTTCAAATCTTCTTGAGATATTCAAGGAAAGTCAAGGGGATCATCAACCCAGGTATGTAGGGTTATGAATCGGGTAAATTCTTCCACCCTCATGCCCTTTCAACTCCAAATTCTTGATTTCTACTTCTCAAGTTCTAAATTATGAAATTCTACGATTTAACGCCATTCAATGTAATCTTCCATGCTATCTCTATGTGTTAAATTATCTCATGTTTTAATCGATGATTTATGGCTATTAGGGCAGTTTTTACTCTCAATTTACTTACTGATTCATGATTTTAAGTTTATTAAGATTATACCCTATTATGCATGATTTATGAATTTCAAGCTTATGAGCTCATGATTTCATGAGGAGTTATCAAGTAGGCATGAATATTTATGAATTCTAAATATATGAATATATGGTTTTGGTTAGTAAAGTCTATTTCAAGTATGCATGATCTTCAAATTTTGGGTAATCCCTCTCAAATTAAGCATGTTTTCATGATTTAGTTTAAATCTATAAATCAGCTTACCATATGGATTTTGGAGTCTCTGCTCCCACTTTTTATCTTATGGTATGGTTTTATCTTTGTTGAAAAATGATGGTGAGCACCTTGCATATTTTTGGGAATAGTGTCTAGCACCGAGTAGGCTAGGGGTTTATGAAAACCCCGGGTCTCAAAAATATGCGCCAATGTCGGATTATACATTTAACTTGGGACCTCCTTGTGAGCTAACCCTGCCCAAAATGGGCCTTCATCTTGATATTGATATCATGGTAGCGCTCTTAGCCCTGGCAAGGCTTTGGACGACTCTATCCACTTGAGTAAATAGTTGGGATCACATAAGCTCTTTCGTGATACTGTTGGTTATATGTCGAGTCTCCCATTGTTCCTCATGATCTCAGTTATGCATGTTTATACCTTATGATATTATGTTTTTAGTAGGTTTTACCCAATGATCAGCTCATCAACTTTTACTTATTATTTTAGTTTCAGTTTTAGGTGATTCGATTCAATTATGAGATTTAGTTTATGACTGTTAATGTTTTCAGATATCAGAATGTTGTCCTTACTATCATGATCTACTAATTTATACTTATATTCATGATTTTAGTTAACACTTACTCAGTACATTTCAAGCACTGAACGTATATTCTATGTTGTATCATTTCATGATACAAGTTTAGACGTTCAGACTCCGTCCTATTGCTTAGTCCAGTTCTCTTATTGGTGAATCCTCATCCTCTGAGGACCTTCATATTGTTGAGTTGTGTTACTTTCAGTGTCATACTTGTAGTGAGATAGTTAGGGATGTTGTCCCATAAGCTCTTCATTTATGTTAGAGGCTTTTCAGATAATACGTAGAATTTCAGCTTGTCAATATTGACTCTGTATGGTTGAAGTGTGCTTCAAATTTCTTCTTGTTCATATTTCAGTTATCAGATTCCTCTTATGTATGTTCTTTATTTATCATGTTGATAATGCTCAAACCACACTTCCAACTGAAGTATGAAGCGGACGTTGTCAATAAAGAAACCAACTAGAGGTTGGGGTCGATCCCACAGGGAATATGGAAGTTCTAGATTACAGCCAGTAGATGAACTTGTATGGTAATTACATCACAATGAAGGGATTCTAATAAAAATCAATAATAGAAATAAACAACAGTCAAGATTATATTTGTGAATCAATAATTAAAGGATAACTAGGGTTTGTGTTCCCCATGGGTTCATAACAGCTTTGGGTATACACTCGTGAACTTTACCAATACTTACTTATAGAATTGATAACTTAGGTTCATTCAAATGATCGACCAATCCTTAATGAATGACTATCCTCAATTACTCGACCAAGTCTCTTTAGTTTTGCAAACTAACCGTTATCACTAAGTTCCAGATATAACAATCCTACGACCACAACTCAAGTTAATACAATGATCATCAAGATCAAAGCTCTGTTGTAATTCTCTTTTCCTAAGCTCTTCCTCTTTGACCAAAGCAAGTAAAGAATTCAGACACTTCTTAACATTGCACACCGCTAAGAATCATTAAAGATGAAGAGACTATAATATAAGTAATTAGTATTGGTTTTAGACTCACTTTGTGCAAACCTAACTTGTTAATCCACCATGGTTCCCAAAACCCTAGCTGTGGAGGTTTTAGCCTCTCATAGTTGCAAGGTTGTGATTTGTGTTAATTATTAAAGACATAAAACAATACTCACAAAGATGATTGAGAAAAACAATTCCTTCAAATAATCCACGGAATCTTGAATAACAAGTAGCAAGAACAAGATCAATTCAACAAAAGGTTGATCACAAGGTTGAACCAACTCAATTCTCTATTTCAATGATATGAAATTGCTTACTACAATGTTTTCCTACTAAAATTAAGTCTATTCGTCGTCCTATCTAAGAAATAAAACATAAAAAGTATTTATAGGGACACAAGAATCCTTTTCCTAAACTAACAAGAATGCTCTCCATATCTGTAGCAGACCTCATCATGGGTCCACCTACGACTCATAGAGGCTTCTCATGGACCGTGGCATCAACTCGTGGCTTCAAGTGTTGACTGAATTTTGGCTAAGTGTTGGGCTAAGGTAAGATTCGTACCAACATTCTACCACTCGTACATTGAACCTGTGGCTTGATCCTGATAGTTTGAACTTTGTCTGAACTTCACCACGACCGGTATGGTACCACTCGTACCTTCATCTCATAGGTCGTAGGGTACTCTTGTAGTGAGAATCAGCCTCCTGTGCAATTGTTCTAGATTTCATCACGATTGACTTACCACGACTCGTACCACCATGGTATGATCCGTGACAAGTCTCAGGGGATCAGTCTTCCAGGTTAAACTTTTAGCTTCTCATCAAGGCCCTCAGTACGACTCATAGGTCCATCCTACGGATCGTACTGTGGACTGCACTTTTTGCCCCTTTTTTTGCACACTTTGTGCTTCCTTTTACATTTATTGTTCCAACACCTATTTATCCTAAAATCAAAGAAAAAGTGCCTCATATCCACATAAATACACCTAAGACCATGCTATTTTCTTAGTTTTGAGCATCAATAGTGCTGTAAATCTACATCACATCACATGTTCATGCCATGGATTGACTTGGAGCCATTCGTGGTTCTAGATTTTGTTTCTCGATCCAGACCTATGTTTGGGTCGTGACATTTATAAGATCAGCTTACCATATGTTTTGGAATCAATACTCCTAATTCATCTTATGGATGTTTCGAGCTAGGACTCCCAATGTTCAAATTTCAGACTGTGCATGTAATTATGATTTCAGCTTCGTTGAAAAATGATGGGAGCACTATACATATCTTCTGGAGTAGTTTCTAGCTCCGAGTATGCTAGGGGTTCAGGTAAACCCCGAATCTCAAATTATGTGCCAACATACGTATACATATACATTGGGACCTCCCTTTGGAGTTTCCCTTGCCCCCAGGGGCCTCAGCTTGATATCAATATCACTGTATCTTCCTTAGCCCTAACAAGATTTTGAATGGCTCTTCCCACTTGAGTGTGATAGTTGGGGCATCACCTAAGCTCTATTGTGATGGTGTCGGTTATGACAAGTCTCCCATTGTTCCTCATGATTTCAATTTTTCATGTTAATGACTTATGATATAATGATTTACAGAAGATTTGACCCAATGATCAGTTTATGAGCTTTTACTTATGATTTTAGCTATGACAAGTCATAGAAATTTATTTCTAACCTTTGGTCATTATGTTCAGATATGATAATCAGCTTATGACTATATATGTCTCAGATTCAGATTTGAGCAAGTAGTTCTTACTCTCATGATATACTAACTTATTTTTATGTGCATGATTTTAGTTAACATTTACTCAGCATATTTTACTTACCTTACATACTCAGTACATTTTAAGTAATGATTGTTATACTCTATGTTGTATTATTTTATAATAAAGTTCTGAGCAATCAGATTATGTTTCGTTGTTAGTCCAGCTTCCTTGTAGTCCAACTCAGTTCATGTTGTTGGTGATTCCTCATCTTCCGAGGATATTTATTTTAGTTATTGATTTTACTATTCTAGTCTCAAACTTTTGCGAGCTAGTTGGGATATTTTCCCATTAGGTCATCAGACAATTTAGAGGCATATTAGACATTAGGTAGACTTTTAGCTTTATCGAGGTGTTGAATCTGTTTATGGTCATTGTTATACCTTATTTTGTTTAGACTTCTGCTTATTTATATTTATGTTATTAGTTTCTATTTTGATGTATGCTCTTTAGTGGATATGTTCATGCCATGGGTCGAGTTTGAGCCATTCGTGGTTTTAGGTCCTGCACCTCGATCTGGAGTCCCATCTTGGGTCTTGATAAACTTGATATCAGAGAAAAGGTTTAGGGTGTCCTAGGATTTCTAAAAGCTGCGTTTAGTAGAGTCTTTTTCATGTGTGTGAAGTGGGCCACACTTATAAGGTACAGGCTACATGATGTTTTAGGAAATTTTCCTTCTTCCATGATCTATGTCATGCAATGAAGTATCTCTCTATCCTTCTAACTCGTGTTATACGTGTTTGAAGAAATATGCCTCCACGCTGAGTAAATAGAAAAACGAATGGCAACGGGAATGACCATGACCCGTCAGCACCAGCAAATCCTTTGCCCGAGCAGGTCACTCATGTTGAGTTTAGAGAGGAATTTCAGATGTTGGCATAGGCTATGACCGCTCAGGTCAATCTGCATACAGTGGCCCATATTCCTCAGAATGGGGATGTAGTAGCGGCTAGAATTTGAGACTTTCTTAGGATGAACCCACTTGAGTTCCTGGGGTCTAAAGTTGATGAGGACCCAAATGAGTTTATTGAGGAGGTGCAGAAGATCACCTAGATTATGGGGGTTACTCAAGAGGAGATTGCAGACTTAACGTCCTATCAGTTGAAGGGGGCTGCTTATATATGGTACCACTAGTGGAAGGATAGTAGGGCAGTAAGAGTGGTTTCCCTGCGCTGGGATGAGTTCGTGACTGCCTTCTTGGTCAGGTTCTTCCCTATAGAGTTGAGGGAGGCAAAGGCGGTGGAGTTTGTCAACTTGAGGCAAAGCCACAGGACCGTTCAAGAGTATGCCTTGGTGTTTACCTGGTTGTCTAAGCATTTTCTAGAGATAGTTGCAGGTCAGAGGGCTCATATGAACAGGTTTGTGAATAGAATAGAAGATTCACTAGTCAAGGAGTGCAAGACTGCTATGCTTAATAGTGACTTAGATTTCTCAAGGTTGTTTATATACGCCCAGTAGATAGAGGTAGACCAGATGAAGGAGAATCAGAGAGAGGCCAAGAGGGCCAGGACAGGGAGTTATGGACAGTTCCAGTAGAGGTCCAGTGGAGGACATCACCATCAGTCCCACCAGAGGTCGTCAGCCCCAGCAGCATTATCAGCCAGTGTTTCTTCCGGACCTAGGCGTGCTCAGAAGGGTAGAGCATCAGGCTCTAGAGTTTAGGGTAGGAGGCACACCAGAGAGTGCTTAGCGGGTTCAGGCACGTACTTCTGGTGTGGGAAGCCCGAACACCTGCTTAGAGACAGCCCTTCAGCCAAATAGGGCCATAGTAGGGCCCGTGACCCAGCTACTAGTTCAGTTGCTCCACCAGCATGCTTAGATCAACAAGGTGTTTCCACTAGTGCAGCTGGTGGTCAGCGCTAGAACAAATTTTGTGCACTATCATCTCGTTAGGAGCAGGAGACTTCGCCCGATGTGGTTATTGGTATGTTACGAGAATTTCATCTTGATGTGTATGCATTGTTGGATCCAAGGGCTACTTTATCTTTTGTGACTCCATATATTTCTATTAGTTTTACAGTCAGTCCCGAAATCCTATCAGAACTCTTTTCAGTCTCTACTCTAGTCGGTGACTCAATTATAGCTCGACGGGTGTATAGAAATTGCCCTATTACAGTCCTTCAGAAAGTCACCTCAGCTGACCTTGTGCAGTTATATATGACCGGTTTTGATGTTATCTTCGGTATGGATTGGTTACATGCATGTTATGCCTCAGTAAATTATTGAACCTGTATGATAGAGTTCCAATTTCTGGGTGAGTCATTCCTAGAATGGAAAGGTAGTTCAGTTGTATCTATAGGTCTCTTTGTTTCCTATCTCAAGGCCAGGAAAATGATTTCTAAAGGTTGTTTGTACCATCATGTTTGGGTTAAGGATGCTACCTCCGATACCCCGACTCTTCCGTCAGTTCCTATAGTCTGTGAGTATCTGGAGGTGTTTTCAGATGATCTACCAGGATTCCCTGTTGAGCGGGAGATTGACTTAGGTATCGACCTTCTCCCCAATATAGAGCTCATATCTATTCCTCCTTATAGCATTGCCCCGGCTGAGATAAAGGAGTTGAAGAAGCAGTTTATCAGGCCTAGGAAGTCCCTTGGGGTGCAACAATTCTCTTTGTTTGAAAGAATGATGAGTGTCTTTGTATGTGCATTGACTATTGGCTGTTGAACAAGGTCACAATCAAAAACAAGTATCCCCTCCCCAGAATTGATGACTTGTTTGACCAACTTTAGGGTGTTGTGCTTCTCAAAGCTGGACCTCAGATCCGGCTATCATCAGCTTAGAGTTAGAGAGAGTGAAATCTGGAAGACAACCTTCAGGACTCGATATGGTCACTATGATTTGTAGTTATGTATTTTGGACTAACAAATTCACCAGTAGCTTTTATAGACTTGATGAACAGGGTACTCAAGACTTATTTGGATATATACGTGATTGTCTTCATAGATTATATTCTCATATACTATCGGAGCGAGGAGGAGCATGTCGCTCATTTGAGGATTATGCTACAGACTCTCAAGGATGGCCAGCTATTTGCTAAATTCAGCAACGGTGAGTTTTGGTTGAACTCAGTAGCATTTTTGGGTCATGTGGTTCCCAGCGAGGGTGTACAGGTGGACTCTCTAAAGAAATAGGTGGTGAAGAATTGGCCTAGACCGGTTAGTCCTTCGGATATCAGGAGCTTCTCAGGTTTAGCTGTCTACTACAGGAGGTTTGTTGAAGGATTTTCATCCATTGCATCACCGTTGACTAAGTTGACCAAGAAGAAGGTTAAATTTCAATGGCTGGATGCCTTTGAAAAGAATTTCAAGAGTTAAAGACTCAACTAACCTCAGCCCCAGTATTGACTCTACTAGAGGGCACAGAGGGTTTCATAGTACATTGTGATGCCTCTACGATTAGACTTGGTTGTGTGTTGATACAGTATGATAAGGTCATTACGTATGCCTCTAGACAACTTAAGAATCATGAGAATAATTACCCAACGCATGATGATGTTATTTAAGATTCGGAGACACTTCTTGTATGGGGGTGCATGTGGATGTCTCCACGGATCACAAGAGCTTTCAATATGTGTTCATTCAGAAGGACCTAAATTTGCGACAAAGGAGGTGGCAAGAGCTTCTCAAGGATTACGATATGAATGTCCTTTATCATCTAGGAAAGGGAAATGTAGTGGTAGATGCTCTTAGTAGGTTTTCCATGGAGAGTGTGTCTCATGTTGAGGATGGAAGGAAAGAGTTGGTGAAGGATGTGCATCGGCTTGCTAGTTTAGGGATTTGCCTTGTTTAATCGACAGATGGTGGTGTCATTGTTTAGAATCGGCCAGAACCTTCATTGATAACCTAGGTCAAGGTTAGGAAAGAAGAGGATCCTCTCTTGGTAAAGCTAAAGGAACTTGTCCGGATTTAGAAGGTGGAGGCCTTCTCCCAAAGGGGAGATGGTGTACTTCGTTATCAGGGTCATTTATGCGTTCGGGGTGTTGATGATTTGAGAGAATGAATGTTGCATAAGGCTCATGGTTCTCGGTATTTTATCCACCCAGGTTCCACCAAGATGTACCGTGATCTACAAAAAATCTATTAGTGGAATGGCATGAATATGAACATAGCGGAGTTCGTAGCTAAGTGTCCAAATTTCCAGCAGGTGAAGGTTGAGCATCAGAGACCTGGGGGTGTGCTTCAGGACATTAGTATCCCCACTTGGAAGTGGGGAGATATCAATATGGACCTTATAACAGAGTTGCCTCATACATATTGACAGTATGACTCTATGTGGGTGATTGTAGATAAGTTGACCAAAGCAGCATATTTTCTATTAGTCGAAACTATCGATTCAGCTGAGGATTATGCTAGATTGTATGTTCGGGAGTTAGTTCAGTTTCATGGAACCCTTTTCCATCATCTCAGATAGAGATACTCTGTTTACCTCATAGTTTTAGAGATCATTTTAGAAGGGACTTGGTACTAAGGTTAAGCTTAACATAGCTTTTCACCCATAGATAGATGGTCAGGCTCAGAGGAAAATTCAAACTCTTGAGTACATGTTGACAGTGTGTGTAATTGATTTCAAGGGTAGTTGGGATGATTTATTGCCTCTCATCGAGTTTGCTTACAATAACAATTACAACTCCCATCGAGTTTGCTTATGAGTTTGAGGCTCTCTATGGGCGGAAGTGTAGATCACCTATTGGTTGGTTCGAGGTAGGTGAGGCTACCTTTATAGGGCCAGATTCAGTTTAGGAGGCTATCGAGAAAGTCTAACTCACTAGCGAAAGGCTAAAACCAGCTCAGAGTCATCAGAAATCTTATACGGATGTTAGGCAGAGAGAGCTTGAGTTTGAAGTTGATGATTGGGTGTTTTTGAAGGTTTCTCCCATGAAGGGAGTGATGAAGGTTCAAAAAGAAATGGAGTCCCCGATATGTTGGTCCTTATAGGATTCTGAGGCGAGTTGGCAAAGTGGAAAAATTGGAGTTACCAATGGAGTTGGCTTCGGTACATCCATTTTTCCATGTGTCTCTACTGAAGAAGTGCCTTGGTGACCCGGCGTTAGTTGATTCGGTGCAGAGAATATGTGAGAAGGATAGCCTTACTTATGAGGAGGTTTCGATTAAGATCCTAAATCATCAGGTTCGGAAGTTGAGAAACAAGGAAGTAGCTTCAGTAAAGCTTCTGTGGAGGAATCAGCTTGTTGAGGGAGCTACATGGGAAGGTGAAGCAGATATGATGGCTAAATACCCACATATTTTCCCTCCCTGCTCAGTTTCAGCATGAGGTATTAGTTTCCTCCTTAGTACTCTATTTAGTTTCATGTCGAGTTCATGTCTTTGAATTCCTTTCATGTCATTGCATGTATGTATGTTTCATCAATTCAGTTCAGTCATGTGTATCGTTCGGAGTCAGTCACTCCATCAGTTTTCATCTTCAAATATTCAGTATTTGGGATTGCAGTTCTTTCCCTATCCTTTTTTAGTATGCTTAATCCATATTCGAGGATGAATGTTCCCAAAGGGGATATAATGTATTACCTAGGAGGTCTCTAAGATCAGACCCGAGGATTGAATAAGAGGAATCAGGGAAATTTTCACCCAAGTCATGGGACGACCCAAGGGATGAGTCCTTATAGAGAACAACAACCCATTATGTCGCTCATGACAAGTCCCCATTTAGAATTTCCAGCAAGCAACGGGCATAGCAACAACTCGTTGAAAGATCAAATGGGTCATCCTGAGTGGCCGTTGAATGGTGTTCAGGAAATGCCCAAAAATTTAGTTAGCGACGACAAGAGGATTCGACGAGCCGTTGTTCCAAGTAATGAATTGTCCTATCTGGTCTTCGGCTAGAGAATTAGAAGAGTTAAAGAAATTCCCCTGGAAGAAATTGATGGAATATTGGGTTATTTTTGGTTCGATGACCGGTCCTAAGTAGCCGTTGGTTAGAACCTCAATAGAATATCGAACGTGCTTCAGATACGACGGGCACGTACAACAACCTATTAGAGTAAGTGTGATCCATCCTGTCAATTGTTAGAGAGGGACCATCCTAGTTCCAAAATTTCCCTAGGGATTGACAGAATATCCAACGAGCCATGGTATCTTAAAATGACTTGTTAGATGCATCGTTGTAACTGGTAGTGTCTATTTTTTAGGTGATTCATTAAGGGTATTTCATAAACATAAACTCCTAAGTCCTAAACTACATTGTTTTAAGTCCTGAAAGGAGTGTTTTAAGAGGGTTTAGCCTATCTCAATTCATTAGGCTCCCATGCATGCAAAGCTTTAAGTTTCTCTTTGAAGATCAATCTAGAATTCTCTCAATTCTTCTCCAATTCTCTCGGGCTTTCAAGGATAGTTACAGGATCTATCTACCCAGGTATATAGGGATATGAATGAGAGCTTTCTTTCACTATCATGCCCAAGTTTCTCCTCAAGTTCATGAATTCATATTCTAATTAAAGTATATGGTTATATAGGGTTTTAACCTAATTTTATGAAATTCTCTATGATATGTTTATGGGTTAATTTTTCCATGTTCCAAAGACTATTTTTAATATTTATGGGCAGATTTGATACCCAAATTGATTATAATTTCATGATTTCAAGTTATTAGAATTTATGTCCTATTATGCAAGTTTTATGAAAAGTCAAGTTTATGATTCATGGTTTCAAGTATGATGAGATATCTAGCATGAATTAATATTTATAAATTACCCATGTATGAATCTATAATTTTGACTTATGAAGTCTACTTCAAGTATGCATGATTTTAAGATTTCAGCAAGCCCCACACAAGTTAAGTATGTTTTCATGATTTAGCTCAATTTTAAGATTAGCTTACCATATGGTTTTGAGTCAATACTCCTAATTCATCTTATGGTATGGTTAGAGCCAGGACTCCCAATGTTCAGATTTTAGACTATGCATGTAAGTATGATTTCAGCTTCATTGAAAAATGAAGGGAGCACTATGCATATTTTTGAGAGTAGTGTATAGCACCGAGTGGGCTAGGGTTCATGGAAACCTCGGCTCTCGAAACTACGCACCAATGTAGGTATACATATACATTGGCACCTCCCTTAAGAGTTTTCCCCTACCTCCAAGGGGCTTCAGCTTTATATCGATATTATGGTATTGTCCTTAGCCCTGGAAAGGTTTTGGACGGATCTGCCCACTTGAGTGTGATAGTTAGGGAATCACACAAGCTCAATCGTGATGGTGTCGGTTATGACGAGTCTACCATTGTTCCTCATCATTTTAGTTATTCATATTCATGACTTATGATATTATGTTTAATAGGATATTTGACCTAATAATCAGATTATGAGCTTTTACTTACGATTTTAGCTATAAGTCATTCTATTTCTAACCCTGGGTCATTATGTTCAGATATGATAATCAGCTTATTACTATATATGTCTCAGATTCAGATTTCAACATGCAGTCCCTACTCTCATGATATACTGATTTATATTTATGTGCATGATTTCCGTTAACATTTACTCAGCATGTTTTACTTACCTTACATACCTAGTACATTTCAAGTACTAACCGCATACTCTATATTGTATCGTTTCATTATACAAGTCTAAGAAATCAGATTCTATTATGTTGTTAGTCCAGCTTCCATGCAGTCTAGCTTGGTTCCCGTTGTTGGTGAGTCCTCATTTTCCGAGGACATTTAGTTTAGTTATTGTATGCTATTCCAGTCTTAAACTTTAGCGAGCTAGTTGGAGGTGTTACTCCATCAACTCATCAGATAGTTTAGAGGCTTATCAGATATTATGTAGACTTTTAGCTTTATCAAGTTTTGACTCCTTTTATGATTGTTGTTATACGTTATGTTTTCCAGACTTCCACTTATTCATGTTTACATTATCAGTTTCCACTTTGATGTATGCTCTTTAGTTGCTATGTTTATGCCATGGGTCGACTTGTATCCATTCATGGTTCTAGGTCCCGTTTCTCGATTTCTCATCCCAACAAGTGTCGTGACAGGTGTCCTAACACCCACTTCATTCTATAGCCCCTTAATAACAAGAATAACCATTACAAGTACAACCAAAACAACCACATCCGTCCTCACCACCTAAACAATCCCATAAACCCTAACCCTAGGTCATCACATGAACTTGTGGCTTTTTAGCATCGTCCCATGAGTCCTAAACTTAGAAAATCCCTAATTTTTGGAGATTTACTTACCTTGAAGGAAGGGAGTGCTCAAGATTTCAAATCTTGTAACTCAAAAATTATTCTCGACCTTGCTAGAGATAAGAAGATAATTTTGATGTTAGAATCATGAAGAAATTCATCAACCTATGTTTTAATAGGTTGGATAATTCTTACCTAGCCATACGAGGGTTGAGGAGAGCTCTTAGAACTGATAGGATTGATCTGGATGCGGAACAACGCCAAAAAAATAATTTAGAGAAATTTTTAAAATCCCTGAAACCCCCATGTGACACCCCCAAGTAACTAGCTGTCAGTCCCTCGGTAGACCGTCAACTTGCCCTTCACTTTGGGTGGGCTTTTGCTGCTTCTAGTTAAGGGTGACGGATCAATCTTGACGGGCCGTCACTCTTCCCGTCACACCTAATAATGTGCCACTAAATTACTCATAACTTTTTACTCCAAACTCTGACTGACACAAAGTTAGATTCCTTGGAAAGAAGACTCAAATGACTTTAATTTGATGTTTTGAATCTCCTAGAAGAACGTCATAAATTAGGAGTTATGTTCATTTGAAATTGACCTTTGTAAGAACTTACACAAAAACTCAATCAATAAGAAGGCTCTCAACTCAACTTTGTGCTAGAGGTTCTTTATGACCTTAATTCGTATCCAATACAATTCTGGCACTTAAGAATTAATCTTAAGAACTATTTTCCATAAAATTCATCAAGTTCAAGTCTATCCACAAACCTAGAACAGTTTCAAACTTAACCCAAAAGTATGAGGTGTTAAAATATCTCAATCCACGAGTCTTATGTCTAGTCTTAGGGACTTTTGGGGTGTTACATCAATATAATTCTTATCTGGACATCGTATCATGGATGAGATAGTACCAGGGTATTAGTGAACTCCTATTGTAGCCTCTGAGTGTGTTGGAACTCGGCCTTCTTGAAACTTTTACAATGCGCACTAAATCACATATGGCAAGATTTTGAAATTCTTTGTGGCCCATTCTCGTTGAACCTAATGAATCAACAAGTCTAAATCGCCAATTATTAGTAACTCCTGAACACTCATGTCAAGGGATAATCTAATATCGAGGATACATGTTTTATATTCATCCATATTATTAGTGTATAGGAACCGAAGTTTGTTATTATTGGGTAATATTTTCTGAATTTTGATACTAGTACGACTCTAGTTCCAAAACCATTGAAATTTACTTCTGAACAAAAAATACTCTCCAAATGGGGTAAGATTCTGTTACGTATTCACCAATGAATAAAACCTCTTTGTCAGGGAAATAAGTTGTAAAGGTTTCATATTCTTCATCAATTGGGTTTTCTACAAGATATTTGTCTAAAGTCTTCCCTTTGACTGCCTTTTGAATTACATACACTATGTCAAACTCACTCGGTTGCGTCTCCCAGTTTTTTTAACATTTCTATCAGCATCAGCTTTTGAATATGTAGCTTAGTGGATCAATCCTGAAAATAAGGTAGGTAGTACCTGTTGATAAATAATGTCTCAATTTATGGACAATCAATGTCAAAGCACAATAAGTATTATATATGAGAGTATAACAAGCCTTATATGGTGTGAACTTCTTGCTTAAATAATAAATTGCTTGCTCTTTCCTATCGATTTCATCATGTAGCCCTAATACATATCTGAATGCGTTGTTTGGGACAACTAAGTACAATAGCAATGGACTTTCTTCTCGCAGCGACATTAATACTGGTAAATTGGACAAATAACTCTTAATAGCATCAAATGCTTTTTGGCATTCTTTGGTTCATTTTATCGGTGCATCCTTCTTTAGTAACATTAATATGGGCTCATATTTAATGATCGATAGAGCTATGAATCAACTAATGTAGTTGACTCATCACTTCTTTCTTAGTCTGTGTAAGAGGTAACTCTCAAATTGCCTTGATCTTGGACAGATTAAGCTCAATCCCTCTTCTATTAACAATGAAACATAATATCTTGCCAACCAATACGCCAAATGTGCATTTGACATTATTCAACTTTTAATTAAACTTGCATAGCTAGTCAAAAGAACTTCTTCGAGTGAGATAGATTATCCAAACTCTCATGATACTTGACATTGATGGCATTCATATATATTTAAATCTCTTTGTGGATCATATCATAAAAATATAGTCTCCATATCTCTTATGTAGGCGGCGTTGACATTCTTATGACCAAACGACATCACCCAGTAATGGTAAAATCCATGGATCCTTTATTCATATTTATCCAATTGAAAGTATTGATCCAATTGAAAATTTATGTTTTGCAATTTCAAAATCCAATTTGTCAATGTCTAAGTAACCTTTGGATACAAACCAGGATAATGTGTATTTGTTCTCGAATCTTTCATTGAGAGGAAAAGGAGGGATTCGTATCTAATTAGCTAGTTGTTAAGACAATAGCTTACCAAGGTGATGATCAGTAGCTAGTTCGAGAGTAATTTAGAAGGAATCAATGAGAGGATATCAATTCAAATCCTAAATTTTTGAATTGAGAGAGATCAAGAATTCTCACAATTTCTTAGATTCATGGACCTAATTCAATTCAGTGGAATCCTTCATTCACATTTTTTTCCACCAAGAAAGTTTTCTAAAATGAAAAAAAGGATAATAGAGAATCCATTGAGAAGTTTACCTATATTCAAGGTATCTATTCTTACTATAATACTTTGTTTTAACTGTATCGCTTTATATATTATTTGATAATCCACAGCGAAAGTCTACCCAATAAGGCCAATACTTCTGATCTTGCTTGAATTAATTAAAAGATATTGCCAATTAATAGAAGTATGTTTTGCTCATTAACATCTTGGAAAATTCTCAGGGCATGATAAAAGCCATTTTCTCCATATATTCCTCCCCATCACAATCTGATGATATCTCACAAAACAATCCACAAATGAAAACATCCCATTCTTAGCATAAATTTCAATAAGGATGTGGATACTGGAATATGAACAATTATCTTTCGACTAGCCTTATTCAGACATGTGTACTCCACATATGTTCTAATCTTGCCATACCTCTTTAATATTGGAACAATGTTTCTGATCTTGGGCAAATTTATATGCCCAAGTGATACTCAAAAGTACCATTTTAGCCTTGTTTATCTATCAATGTGTATACATTCTCATGTAATTGGTAATAAAATGTGAATTTATACTAACCAACATGATTAGCATTATTTTGCAGGTAAAATGTAATTTCGGGAAGCTAAAATGCATGTTGGAGGATATCGGGGTTGGACTTGGATGCGAGCAAGGGACAAGACATTGGACAGCATGAATTAAAGGGGCTCCGCGATGGAGCCGTGTCACGCTGCCATCGTGGAGGCCTTCTGCCTGGATAGGGAAATTTCGCCAAAATTCCAGAGAGGGTACGCGATAGGTCTGTGGCACGGTGGCTTGGATCCGCGTTGCACGCCTTGCCACGTTGGGATTTGTTTCCTGGACCCCCAGTTCCAGTGAAGGTCCGCGTCCGTAGAGTGTCACGGAGGCAGTGCTCCGCGATGCACTCCGTGACACGTTGCTTGTTATTCCGGGAAAAATTCCCACCAGTATAAATAGAACACTTAGGTTCATTTTTCAATATTCTGACTTAGTGGAGCAAGAACGTGGGTTACAGGCAGTTGAGGGAATGAAAATATCAGGGTTTTTCTCTCTTTCTTTCTTCTTTAATTCAATTGCTTGTATGTTTAACACTCATTTAACGATGTTTAATCCACAAATGAGTGGCTAAATCCTCTTCTTGCTGAGGTTATGAACAATCGTAGTGAAATGAATTGTTGATCATAGTGGTTTTTCATCTTTTCTTCCATGTTGTTCTATTAATTCTTGTTCTTACTGCATTAATGTGTGGCCTACGTTAATGTATATCTAAAAAGTCCGGTTTCACTCAAGAGAGCAAGAAATTGGAAAATTGTGAATTAATAGGATATGATCTTTTCTTGGTTTGGGAAAATTGGGAATTGATTTACTTTCAGGATAGAAATATACCTGAAAGTCGTATTAGTCAATTTAGGAACCGGGTTTGTATGGCTAGAACATGAATTGCATTTAATCACAGAAATGTAGGTGGATGGTTCATTATTCTAAAGTGAGGTTAAATACAAGAGTTTTAATCTCTTGGCAATAGTTCTTGGCTAGCAACTGAAGGAAAAGACTAACCAAATTATGTCGATAATTAATTTCATTACATGTTCGTTTAACCTCAGCATGCTCTCATTCATAGTTCAGACTCAAATTAGATAGTTATTTTAGATTTAGCATAAAAACTATAAAACTAAATATCAAACTTTTGGTTACACTATTGTCTGCATTTTTAGAATCAAAATATAGTACACTTGAGCAAATTGCACTTCATCCCAGTCCCTGTGGGATCGATACTTGGCTTACTAAAGCCACTTTACTACTTGTTCGACCACGTGCACTTGCGTGTAGCTTTATACCCATAACAAAAGCACCGAACAAGTTTTTGGCGCCGTTGCCGGGGACTTGGCAATTGGTGAATTTGTTTTAAGTGTTAATTTACTATATTTTTATTTTCTTATTGTTGACAACTTGGTCTTAGCCTGTATTTTGCAGACTTAATTTCTGTTGAACACTGGCAAGAGACAAAGAGCTGGTGGACTCGTATATAGAGCCAGAAAGAATATTTCATAGTAAACGGAGAGAAGCTCTACAAAGAAAGTTGTGGTTGCTCAGATAGACGATCATGGAGCAACAACAGAATTCACCGGTAGTACGGGCAGTGTTAGTGCTCGAAGAAGTAGCAGCTCGGCCGGTTCGCGAGATGGCAATCCCACATGCTAATAATGTCACATCTAGCATCCGCAAACCTGAGCCAGGAGAGAGGTTTGAACTTAAACAGAATATGGTGCAATTGCTGCACACTAGCGGGCAGTTTACCGGTCTCCCTCATGAAGATCCACAGCAGCATCTCCAAAATTTTTTGGAGATAAGTGACACTTACATCCCCGCTGGAGTGTCATCAGATTATGTCCGGCTTACATTGTTCCCATTTTCTATATTGGGAGAAGCCAAGAGGTGGTTGAAAGCTGAGCCACCGAATTCTATTTCTATGTGGGATGATCTTGCAAGGAAATTTTTTATACGGTTTTTTCCCTCCGGTAAAACTGCAAGACTTAGAAGTCAAATTCTAAGTTTCAAACAGAGAGAGGGAGAGAATTTATATCAGGCCTGGGAGAGATTCAAATCCATGTTGCGGGATTGTCCTCATCATCATCAGTCCAATGATGTGTTGGTGCACACTTTTATAGAGGGTTTGGTACCCCACACCAAAATATTGCTAGACTCGGCAGCTGGAGGACAAGTGCTGGACAAAACTTATGAGGAGCTGTATACCTTGTTGAACAGTATTTCACAGGGCAATCCGAAATGGAATGCTGATTCATCAAGAGGCGGGACAAGGAAAGCAGCATGAGTGCTAGAAGTGGATGGGTTTACAGCTATTGCTGCACAGATAGCTGCATTACAAAATCAACTTAACACCCACTTCAGCAACATGACAATGAACCATCCTCAAGCCCCAGTTAATGCAGTGCAGCAAATGTGGTGTGAAGTGTGTGGAAGCAGTGAGCACTCAGCTGAGTGTTGTGGAGCCAATCTTGACTCGGTAAACTTTATGGGTAATGTAAAAAGGAACCACCAACATTATGGTAATAGCTACAATTCCAATTGGAGGAATCATCCTAATTTCTCATGGGGTAGCAACAACCATCAGGGGCAAAGTTCGGGTTAGGGTGTGCAAAGGAACCAAGGAGGGCAGCACAATTATCAAGCACAATTCAGAAAAAACAATGCACCTCCTCCACCACCATCACCCAGCATTGAAGAGATGTTCAAGACCATGATAGCTAACCAAGCTCAATTGCAGGCTGACTATGTGAAATTGGCAGCCGAAGTGAAAAACAACCAGTTAGCTACCAAGGCACTTGAATATCACTTTGGGCAATTTGCTGGAGCCCAAAACACAAGGCCTAGAGGAGGACTTCTGAGCGACACAAATCCCAATCCCAAGCAGGTGAATGCAGTGACCACAAGGAGTGGTTTGCAGCTGAAAGAGGTGGAACCAGAAAGACCACCTCAACAATCGGGAGCAGCAGAAGTTGAGAGGGAGCAAAGTACTGAAAGGGGGAAGACTAAGGAAGCTGAATCAGAAAGACCACCACCCCCGTTCCCTCAACGATTAGAGAAACACAAGGAGGAGGCGTGTTTCAAGAAATTCATGGAGGTGCTGAAACAGGTACATATTAACTTACCTCTTGTTGATGTTTTGAAGGGAGTGCCAATATACTAAAAGGACATCGTGGCAAACGAAAGTCGGTTGACTGAGTATGCTACGGTGGCTCTAACGGAGGAGTGCACTTCTTGGATTCAAAATAGACTTCCCATAAATCTCAAAGACCCTGGGAGCTTTACTATCCAGATTACTATTGGGCAGAGCATCCGAGCTCGTGGATTGTGTGATTTGGGAGCGAGCATAAATTTGATGCAGTTATCGGTATTCAGAAAGTTGGGTCTAGGAAGTCCTAGACCCACAACAGTAATCTTGCAATTGGCGGATCAATCCTTAGCCAAACCTGATGGCATTGTGGAGGACGTTCTGGTGCAAGTTGGCTCCCTAATTTTCCCAGTAGATTTTGTCGTGCTAGATTTTGAACCAGACGCGGAAGTCCCATTTATTTTGGGATGTCCTTTCTTGGCAACCGGGAAAGCACTAATTGACGTAGCTGCGGGGCAGCTAACAATGCAAGCACAGGACAAAATAGAGGTATTTGATGTGTTTAAAGCCATGAAGCTGCCAGCTATACATGAGGAGCTTTCAGCAATGAATGTGGTTGAACATGAAGAAATTCGTCAGATTGTTGAATCTCAAGACCCATTGGAAAGAGTGTTGACGCACTCTGATCAGTTTGGAGATAGAGAGGCGTATGGAATGGTCCAAATGTTGAATGAAGCACTGAATCATCCTAGGAGACAGGAATTTCAATCATTGATGAGGTCTCTAGAACCTTCGCCGAAACCATCCGTTGAGGAGGCACCGAAGCTGGAGTTGAAAGAATTGCCTCCCCATTTAAAATATATCTTTTTGGGGGAGGATGAGACGTTACCAGTCATCATCTCTGCAGACTTGACTAAGGCATAGGAGAAGGAAGCATTGGGTGTCCTCAGAAAGAGGAAGAAAGCAATGGGTTGGCAAATGTCAGACATTCAGGGTATCAATCCAGCTTTTTGCACACACAAGATATTCATGGAGACAGGAGCCAAACCAACCGTTCAGCCGCAACGGAGACTAAATCTAGCAATGAAGGATGTGGTGAGGAAAGAAATAATCAAGTGGCTTGATGCAGGTGTGGTCTACCCGATTTCAGACAGTGAATGGGTCAGCCCCGTTCAGTGTGTTCCGAGGAAAGGGGGGATGACTGTGGTCACTAATGAGAAAAATGAGTTGATTCCTACCCGAACCGTCACAGGCTGGCGGATTTGCATGGATTACAGGAAGCTTAATGAAGCCACGAGGACAGATCACTACCCCATCCCGTTTATTGATCAGATATTGGATAGATTGGCTGGACAGGAATATTATTGTTTCCTGGATGGGTACTCTGGTTATAACCAAATAGCCATAGCTCCAGAGGATCAAGAGAAGACTACTTTTACCTGTCCTTATGGGACATATGCTTTCAGGCGAATGCCGTTTGGGTTATGCAATGCACCCGCCACATTCCAGAGATGCATGATGGCTATTTTCCATGACATGGTGGAGGATTTTGTTGAGGTATTTATGGATGATTTTTCTGTTTTCGGTAATTTGTTTGCTACTTGTTTGCAGAATCTTGACAGGGTGCTGGCTCGCTGTGAGGAATCCAACCTTGTACTAAACTAGGAGAAATGCCACTTCTTAGTGAAGGAGGGTATTGTCCTTGGCCACAAAGTGTCTCAAAAGGGGTTGGAAGTCGATCGTGCTAAGATCGAGGTTATTGAAAAGTTGCCACCACCTGTGTCAGTGAAAGGTGTGCGCAGTTTTCTTGGGCATGCAGGATTCTACAGATGATTCATCAAAAACTTTTCCAAAATTTCTAGACCACTATGCAGATTGCTAGAAAAAGAGGTAAAGTTTGAGTTGAATGATGAGTGTGTTAAAGCATTCGTAGAGTTGAAGCAGAAATTGATAGAAGAACCTATCCTTACTTCTCCAGACTGGGAACAACCATTTGAGCTGATGTGTGATGCCAGTGATGTGGTTGTGGGAGCTGTATTGGGGCAAAGAAAAAATAGAATCTTTCATTCTATTCATTATGCAAGCAAAACGCTGAATACGGCCCAAAGCAATTACACAGTCACAGAGAAGGAAATGCTAGCCTTGGTGTTTGCATTTGACAAATTCAGGTCCTATTTGGTGGGTTCGAAAGTTGTGGTGTACACAGACCATGCAGCGATTTGGTACCTATTCAACAAGAAGGATGCTAAGCCCAGGTTGATCAGATGGATCTTGTTGTTGCAGGAGTTCGACCTTGAGATCAAAGACAGAAAGGGGAGCGAGAATCAGGTAGCCGATAACCTATCACGATTGGAAAACCGGTCGCATGTGATGGAAAGTGATAACATAAATGAAGAGTTCCCAGATGAGAAACTCTTGGAAGTTGGGGAAGCTGAAGTTCCCTGGTACGCAGACATAGTCAACTTGCTAGTGAGCGGAGTCTACCAACCTGAGGCAACAAACCAGCAGAGAAGGAAATTGAGGCATGATTGTCGGCACTTTGTGTGGGATGAACCATACTTATTTAAACAAGGACCAGATCAGGTAATGAGAAGATGCATCCCAGAGATTCAAATTGTAGAGGTGTTGAGGGGCTGTCATTCTTCATTGTATGGGGGTCATCATGGAGGCGAGCGAACAGCACACAAGGTTCTACAGTCAGGTTTCTTTTGGCCAACACTGTTCAGAGACTCTATGGCGTATGTCAAAATGTGTGATAGATGTCAGCGTACAGGAGCAATTGGCAGAAGACAAGAGATGCCGCTGCAGAACATACTGGAAGTTGAGCCCTTTGATGTATGGGCCATTGATTTCATGGGCCCATTCCCACCATCCTTTGGTAATCGTTACATCTTGGTGGCCGTAGATTATGTATCAAAATGGGTGGAAGCAATAGCTTGTCCCAGGAATGACAACAAGGTAGTAACGAAGTTTGTGAAAAAACACATCCTCACCAGGTTCAGTACACCCCGAGCCATTATCAGCGATGGAGGGGCTCATTTTGTCAATGCAAGTTTCAAGAAATTACTAGCCAAGTATGGGGTGACCATAAAGTGGCGACAGCATGCCACCCCCAAACTAGTGGGCAAGTGGAGGTGTCAAATAGAGAAGTGAAGCAGATTCTCCAGAAAATGGTAAATACACAACGGAATGATTGGTCAAGCAAACTTGATGATGCGTTGTGGGCATACAGAACTGCTTATAAGACACCGATTGGAACCTCACCATACCGACTAGTCTATGGTAAAGCGTGTCATCTTCCGGTGGAGTTAGAGCACCGAGCCTTTTGGGCTGTCAGGAAGCTAAATATGGACTTAGAGCTGGCGGGCAAGAAGAGACTAATGCAGCTCAGTGAACTTGAAGAGTTCCGCTGGCATGCCTATGAGAGCGCCAAGAACTACAAGGAAAGAACGAAAAGATGGCATGACAAGCATGTGGTGCATCACATTTTCGAGCCGGGACAGAAAGTCTTGCTCTTCAATTCAAGATTGAAGTTGTTTCCAGGAAAGTTGAGGTCTAAATGGTCGGGACCATTTGAAGTGGTAAGAATGACCCCGCACGGGGCAGTAGAGTTGTGGAAAGAAGATCGGAGTGCCACGTTCTTAGTAAATGGCCAGAGGTGTAAGCACTACTGGGGGGAGGATGGTGATCGAGAGAAATCGTCCATCACCCTAGAGGACAACTGAGCTTAACGACGTCGAGCCGCGACGATAAACCAGGCACTGCACGGGAGGCAACTCGTGAAAAAAATTTTCTTTCTTTTTGTAAAGTGTAAATAGATTTTTCTTTTTCTTTTTCTTGATTTACTACAAAATTTTTCGTTTTAGTTTTAGTTTTATTTTTATTTAGAGTGAAACCTATAATTCTAACCAATTTTGTATAGTGAGATGAATTTCAGGTCAAACGGAGGAAAATATGCATGGAATCGTAAAGGAAAAGTCGAGGTATGAAAATTAACAAAAAGTGGCAAAACAGTGAGCTGGGGCTATAGCTCCGTGTCACAGAGGTGGGCCTCCGCGTTACCCTCCGTGACACGTTGAGGTATAATCCGGATTTTTTAAAAATTTGCAGAACAGGCTAGTGATGGCTCCGTGTCACGGAGGCAGTTCACCGCGATGCACTCCGTGACACGTTGTCGTGTATATCGCGACGGGTCACACCGGGTTGACGGGTGACCCGCGCGATTTTACTACTTTTTAACCCTAAAAAAAACCTCCCTTTCCCTTAATTTTCAATCACTCTGCGACCAAAACCCCCCAAAACCCATCCCCCTTCAACGTGACACGGAGGAGGCTTAGAAAATCATCAAATTTGCGTAATTTCTTCAACTTCAAGGTATGTTCTTTGATTCCATATCATTTCTTGTCGACTTTCTTCGATATTGAGCATGTGAGGTGAGCTAAATTTCCCTAAGTAGAAATTAATCATGAATTCAATTTAATTGTTTTTGATGAATGTTCGGAATGTCGTTATGATTGCTTGAACTCGTCAATTGCATAAATTAATCGAATTTGCTTGATAATATCATTTCTAGGGCTTGTTTTTGAATTTGAAGTTGAAAATGTAGTGAACTTGTGAATTTCATGCTGGAATGTACATGTTGAATGAGATGAGTCGATGTACTAATTGTTAGGATGTTAATAGAACGACGGATTCTCGGGTTAGAGGAATATTGAAATTTGTAAGAATTTGGTTGGTTGTATAGGTTCATGTAGATAAATTTTTGTTGTTGTTTTCGTTTCTTTGTTTTTCCTTGCTAAGTGCGATGGATAAAATGTTAGCAATGGTAGTGATTGTGATTAGCTGTACGAAGTCTGAGTAGTACGCAGAAGATATATCGTCGAATTTTTCGAACGCACTAAGAATGATTGCATAGTTGGTTATTGTGTGTAAATAAAGATGATCTTGTCGTATTGTTGTAACTATAGCTAAGGACTAAGTGTGGGGTAACCTAGCTTAACCCGACCTTAGTCGAAGTTGATATCCATTAGCTTAACATTGATCTTGTCTACTTGGGTTGACAGGTAAAATGGCAAGCAGGCAAGAGAAAGGGAAAGGCGCATCAACTTCGGGCGCCGGAAGGAAGCGAATCAGACTGGGCACAGCAGTCCCAGCAGCACCAGCAGTTCCACACGGCCAACACCGCCAATACGGAACAAGATGGGTGACGGATGAGGGGAAAAAGTGGTACGCAAAGCACAAAGAAAACAAATATTTCCCCGAGGAGCATATAGCACGGGAACCATTGGCACAGGAGTTCCCTAAGATGGTCCACCGGATTGAGGCAACTGGGCTCAATTTCATCTTTGAAGAGCCCAAGGAATGCAATCTGCACTTGGTTCGAGAATTTTATGCCAACTGGAACCCAACTATCAGAAGTCACACCATAAAAATCATATGGCAAATAGTCACTTTGGAGCCCCACCACCTCAATGTCATCATAGGAGCGCGGGACACAGACGCTCACGTGCTCCGACAGCTGAACATTACCCCACCGTATGCGGACATCAGACACACCTTGTGTGGGACCCGATCGATAGCTAGATGGAGCAGACACAAAGAGAGGGGCTACCACCAGACTTTGCTCTATTCATAGATGAATAGTGAAGCCATAATATGGCTGAAGATTGTCTGTTCCTGCCTCATCCCGGGGGTACATATGACAGATGTAACCCGGGATCGTGTATGCCTGGTGTACGACCTGATGAAAGGGTTAGAGATCAACGTGGGGGCAGTAATTATCTCCTCCATAAAGAGATCCCGATTGCATCAGGGGCACAGGTATGGCTTTGCTGGACTACTCACCACCTTTCTCAGGGGCCTAGATGTCGAGGAGGAGGCCCTTGACTATATCCTGTAGATGGAGCGGCGGGCCTTAGATGTTACAAAAACTAACGCACCCGACACCACCCACGGGCCAGTGCTTACACTTGGCGAGCGACATGCTCATGATAATCAGTATATGGCTCGCATGTATGGGATGCAAATGCTCCAGATGAGGATAGGCGGGAGGCCGACGACAGAGGAGGAGCTATGGCAGCTCGAGCTAGACTACCTCTTCGGCGAAAACGGCAGGGCTCTATGCCGAGTGGGGCCAGCATTTGTAGAGCCCATGGATGATGACATCCCCACAGACGAGGATACACGTCGGGAGGACTCCGATGTGGAGTCCGATGAAGACGACGGGGGCTATTCAGACATGGGAGATGAAGCAGTAGCACCCGACGAAGAAGTGGAATACTTTGACTGATCAGGGAGTTCCACCACCCGATTTTGTGCTATTTTAATTTTTGTGAACACTGGGGACAGTG
Organism: Datura wrightii; assembly: GCA_035772735.1. Classification (NCBI taxonomy): domain Eukaryota; kingdom Viridiplantae; phylum Streptophyta; class Magnoliopsida; order Solanales; family Solanaceae; genus Datura; species Datura wrightii. Next base: position 84,233,807 of record JASDFA010000006.1, on the reverse strand, counting down.
TTTGAGCTAAGTGTGGGGTGGGAGTAGTTAGGTGCTGGGCTGTGCTGTTTTGTATGTATGCTCTAATCTGTTGTCGTGCATGTGAAATTTTGTTGTTCCCTGTGATTTGTGAATTGTTAAAGTGTTGTTCTGTATTGTAAATTTATGTGAAATTGATGTGTGTTGCTGAATGTTGCTAGCTGATTCTGTACATATTTTTGTTATCGAAATGATCGATTTTTTCAAAATAAATATTTTGTACATATTTTTGTTATCGAAATGATCGATATTTTCAACATTTTTGATTTACTTTTTGGGTTTCTCGGCGTTTGTTTTCGATTCTTTTACTGAGAATGGTCCCATTGAACCGAAGTCATAGTAGTGACCATTCCCTATGATGGAAGGATGACGACCATCTTAAGGGAAATGTAGTCGTTAGGAGTAGATTTTTTCAATTATTTTTCAGTTTTTTTCTTTGGTGGGTTGCATCCCAAAACCTGTAGTTATTGTATGGTTGCGAAATTCTGGTTGCGTGTTGTACATGATATTTAAAATGCAAAGGTGATTCATATGAAAGCATGCAACTTTGTAAATATGCTGAGATACCTAGGCCATAGAGTTCGATTCGGTGTGATTGAGGCTTAATGTTTGAATTCCTGTAATTAGCTGATTGAAGAGTCTGTGAATACATCTTGAATTGAGCATGTGCAAAAAGTGTGAAGTGAGGTGTTGTTATTCCATGCTATTGTGACGTGTCTAGAACTTGTCTGGTGTGTGTGCAAAGCGAAATGAAGGAGGTGTATTGTAGGAAAGGATGTAGGCATTTCTTTGTTTTAACCGAGAGTTTCTATTTTTCCTTGTTGTACCCACCTTGATTGTATACCTTAGTCAGCCCGTTGAGCCTTTAGCCTTTTTTTTTTGTCAAAAAGTGTAAACCGAGCTTGATCCCTTCTTTTCATTAGCCGTAAAGTCTATTCAAAACTCTTAAGCACTTAAGAAGAGAAAATCATTTTCCCAAAGTGTCAAAGAGTGAGAATGGTGAAAAGAAAAAGAAAAGCAGAGTGATAGAAGAAAAGAAAAGGTTGAAGGTGCACTTGCTATAAATAAACTATAATGAAGGTGCATGAATAATCTTTGTTGTTGTGTCAAGTGTGCTTAATACGATGGGCCAAACTAAAGAAAAACATCAAGAATGGGATGATGAAAAAAAAGAAACAATGTCCATGAGTTGATGGGATGTGTTGAAAAGGCGCTTAAGGATACTAGTGGCTATTATTGGCTAACCCAATATTTACAAGTTCCGTAGCTTCCATTACAACCAGTTAAAGTCCTACGTGATCTTACATCGCACTTCTTTATATTAGTGGAGTAATACACTAAGAGCAAGCTTATGGGTCATGACATGATGCATGTGAATTCTTTTGGGAGAGAGAGCGAAATTGTGTTTACATGCCCCTGCTTAAAATTTTGTGAGTCATATGAGCAAAAAGGGGAAGATTCTCTTGTGTTGTGAGGGCACATGCTTGATGAGAGATTAATTTTCGTGTCGGATATCTTGATTAGCTGATTTTCATGAGTTTGCCGATATCGAGGGTCGATTCTTGAAGTCTAGGAGGTCTTGATGTATTGAAGGTCATTGCATTGATAGGACCATGCATGTTTCTTCATGATTTGCTGTATTGAATAATCGGTATGATCGTAGCCTAAATTGTCGAACCAAAGTAGTGAGGTTGGGATGTAAATTGCACGAAGTGTAGGATTGTTGTTCGAGGACGAACAAGGATTTAAGTGTGGGGTAAGTGATCTTGGGCAAATTTATATGCCCAAGTGATACTCAAAAGTACCATTTTAGCCTTGTTTATCTATCAATGTGTATACATTCTCATGTAATTGGTAATAAAATGTGAATTTATACTAACCAACATGATTAGCATTGTTTTGCAGGTAAAATGTAATTTCGGGAAGCTAAAATGCATGTTGGAGGATATCGGGGTTGGACTTGGATGCGAGCAAGGGACAAGACATTGGACAGCATTAATTAAAGGGGCTCCGCGATGGAGTCGTGTCACGCTGCCATCGCGGAGGCCTTCTGCCTGGATAGGGAAATTTTGCCCAAATTCCAAAGAGGGTACGCGATAGGTCCGTGGCACGGTGGCTTGGATCCGCGTTGCACGCCGTACCACGTTGGGATTTATTTCCTGGACCCCCAGTTCCAGTGAAGGTCCGCGTCCGTAGCGTATCATGGAGGCAGTGCTCCGTGATGCACTCCGTGACACGTTGCTTGTTATTCCGGGAAAAATTCCCACCAGTATAAATAGAACACTTAGGTTCATTTTTCAATATTCTGACTTGGTGGAGCAAGAACATGGGTTACAGCCAGTTGAGGGAACGAAAATATCAGGGTTTTTCTCTCTTTCTTTCTTCTTTAATTCAATTGCTTGTATGTTTAACACTCATTTAACAATGTTTAATCCACAAATGAGTGGCTAAATCCTCTTCTTGCTGAGGTTATGAACAATTGTAGTGAAATGGATTGTTGATCATAGTGGTTTTTCATCTTTTCTTCCATGTTCTATTAATTCTTGTTCTTACTGCATTAATGTGTGGCCTACGTTAATGTATATCTAAAAAGTCCGGTTTCACTCGAGAGAGCAAGAAATTGGAAAGTTGTGAATTAATAGGATATGATCTTTTCTTGGTTTGGGAAAATTGGGAATTGATTTACTTTCAGGATAGAAATATACCTGAAAGTCGTATTAGTCAATTTAGGAACCGGGTTTGTATGGCTAGAACATGAATTTCATTTAATCACAGAAATGTAGGTGGATGGTTCATGATTCTTAAGTGAGGTTAAATACGAGAGTTTTAATCTCTTGGCAATAGTTCTTGGCTAGCAACTGAAGGAAAAGACTAACCAAATTATGTCGATAATTAATTTCATTACATGTTAATTTAACCTCAGCATGCTCTCATTCATAGTTCAGACTTAAATTAGATAGTTATTTTAGATTTAGCATAAAAAGTATAAAACTAAATATCAAACTTTTGGTTACACTATTGTCTGCATTTTTAGAATCAAAATATAGTACACTTGAGCAAATTGTACTTCATCCCAGTCCCTGTGGGATCGATACTTGGCTTAATAAAGCCACTTTACTACTTGTTCGACCACGTGCACTTGCGTGTAGCTTTATACCCATAACAAAAGCACCGAACAGTTTCCCCAACCATGTAGGATATTTGGTTACATTTACAATTTCGTTTGTGATTTGCTTCGTGACTTTATCTTTTTTTCTCAGACTCAAATCTGGCTTGAACTACCGAGTCTTCTATTTTACCAGGCTAAACTCTAGATCAATTGGAAATTTTTGAGAAATAATATTTTTTTCTTAGTCTTGGCATGTCATCATAGGACCAGGAAAACACTAACATACTGCATGAGCAAGCAAATTATCTATCTCTTCTATGACTCAGATAGGTTATCACTGGTCCTAGTTTTCTTAACTTGGTCATCGTCTCCCAAATTCACTATTTCAGTTTCATCTAGATTGGGTTTTTCTTTGTCCTCAAATTATTTTGGTTCATCTGTAAGATGCTCAGGCACCATGGCTTTTTTTATCGTATTCCTCGAACTCATCATTACCAATTCCACTTTGTTTATTAAGCTTGTGACATGGTAGGTTTAAAATCATTATTACTGAAATCAAAACAAAGCCAAACAACATTAGAATATAACAATATAAAGAATAAAATGAGTAACTAAATCATAATTGATTTTCAGAATAGGAAGAAGCCTTTATTGAACAATAAAACGTATAAACTTTGGCAATGACATAGATCAACCCCAATCACTGCCTTTTAAAAACATCACATAGAAAAAAAATAATGCAAAGGAAAGCACACATAAAGGGAGGATCTCAGACCTCTTATAAAGTACATCGATTTTTAAAATATTATCTTCTTTACTGAGATATTTGGCGGAGCATAAGCAGAGTGATGTCTAGTTTTGCAGTTGCTCCCTTGATCTGGCATTCTAAATAGTCGGCATCTCATCATGCTCTTCCTGAATAAAAGCTTAGTCTCAACTTCAAACAATTTCCCTATCCTTAGACCATTAGTCTTAGCACTCCAAGATAGGACGAGAAATGGCCAGTATAGGCTTGGAATAGGCTTGGACAAATCACCTTCAATCTCCCTCCTGGACTTGGCTTTGGATAAATCAGCTTCAGTTGGAACACAACCTAGGACAAACTGCTAGTTTTTAGAGGTATTAGAAGTTTCACACCCTAACCTAGGGAGGCGTGACTTTCACCTAGTGCCACCTATGGTATGAGCATATGCAGTGTCCAAATATAAAATAAAAGCCAAAACCGATGAGGTTCGGCAACACAATAACTTTAAAATCAGAGTAACAATAGTTAAAGTAGAATCTGGTTTACCAACTAACCAAAAGGATATACAATAGGCCCACCTGACATTCAACAATGACCTAACCCCACAGACTTCTATGAGCCACTACGAATACAACAGTAATCAAAGGATCAGGACAGGCCGATCTACCCCTAACTCACCTCTGGCAACTTCGATAGACCTGAAGCACACCGACTCAACTGGAGTCCCACTCAACAACCAAGAACTCAACCTACCAGCCCATCATCACTTGCAGGCATGAATGCAGCACCCTAACTAGGGCATCAGTATAATAATGTACTGAGTATATAAGGAAGAAAAACAACTACAAGACTCACAGACCTTTAATTTGATAGGTTGTAGGACCGCAAACTCCTTATAAATTGGGAGAAAAGCTTTAAGACATTTAACCCAAATTTCAGAGAATTTCAAGAAAGAAATTTGTGATAGTCTTTGCCGAATTTCATTCTACAATTTGATTGACGTCCAATCTTAAATACGATAATGGAGTGATTCAAATACCTCATAACACTTTCTTCTTAGACTATTAAATATTCTTAGTACTACCTCGAAGTATGTATTTATAGCATAAAATATATGGAGTGTAACATTCTTCCCCCTTAGAAATATTCATCCTCAAATGCTTGATGACACGCACTATTTCAACCCAAACACTATCACGGCACATCATAGCCTCACATAATCACAAAACTCTTGGGTTTACCACAACAAACTCCAAACGAAAATACCTTGCTACTTGGTAGGGTGCGACACAACTATAACCAAAATCAAGATAAGGACCTTACCTGCCACTATCTCTAGCCACTGGCCGCCTATAGCCCACCATGACACAAATATCCCTACACAAGTCAACAAATGCGAGCCTAGACCTGACTCCTATGACATCTGACTTCTCGCATGATTTCGATCCACAAAGAAGGGTAATAATCCTAAATGTCCTATAGCCTCCTGTTTATAAGCACAATACATAATTCACACATAGACAAGACTCTACTAGACATAACTCATAGACTACCTAGGACACGAACCTGGATCTGATATCAAGTCTGTCGTACCCTAACCTAGGGAGGTGTGAGTAGCACCTAGTGCCACCCCTAATATAAGCATACGCGGCGCCTAAATATAAAACAAAAGCCAAAATTTACAAGATTCGACAACACAGTAACAATAAAATCAGAGTAACAACAAATAAAGAAAAAATTTGTTTACTAACTAACCAAAAGGATATACAATAGGCCCAGTTATCCTGCAACAACAACCTAACCCCACAGACATCTATGAGCCTCTACAAATAGAACAGTAATTAAAGGATCAGGAAAGGGCCCCAATCTACTCTTAACTCAACCTCTGGTACCTCTGAAAGCTCTAGAGTTCACTAACTTAGCTTGAACTCCCAGGAACTAAGGGTTTGATCTACCAGTCCACCATCACCTACAGGCATGAATACAGTGCCCTGACTAGGGCGTCAGTACAATAATGTACCGAGTATGTAGGCAAAAAAAAACTAAAAGACTCATAGACCTTTAATTTGGTAGGCCATAGGACCTCTAACTCCTTATAGGTTTGGATAAAATCATTGGGACATTTAATCCAAATTTCAAAGAATTTCAAGAAAGAAATTTGCGATTACTTTTTCTGAATTTCGTTCTATAACTTGATCGATGTCCAATCATAAATACGATCATAGAGTGACTCAAATACCTTATAACACTTCCTTCTAAGCCTATTAAGTACTCTTAATCCTGCCTGGAAGTTCATATTTATTACTTAAACTATACGGGGTATAACAAGAAGGGGCTTAGACATGTCTTCCAAATTCTTTCCAAATCCCAAACCTAGCTCAAAATAATTCCTCAACATCATTTTGGAAAGCATCTTGTAGATTGGTGACACTGGTATATTCGGGGTCGTATCTATGTATATGGAATTCATTATTTCCATGATGTATAATCGATTTTCTATGAAATTCTTTGAAAATCAACATGAAGAAACATGGGTGGCTCAAACTACTTCCCTCTTCCTAATGACCACTTCTTGATCTTTCCAGACAAACTTCATCATTTGGTGTAGAGTAGACTACACTACCCTTACCATAGGAGTACATGGTCACCTTTGTAGCAGATTATAGCTTATGGCCATATTATGACTTAGAAATCAATGATGAACTCAGTAGGTTCCATTTGGATACATAGGTCAATCACTTCGATAGTATCTCTCTACTCTTCATTGAATGCCCTCACATTTGTACAACTTTGAAAAATCTTTCCCAAAATTTTAGCTTAATAGAGTAAGCATTGACACTGGACAGATGTTGAGTCTTGACCTATCATCAATCAAAACGCATCCTATAATGTTGCCCCGACTTTTGACTATGATATATAGGACCTTCTTGTGCGTGGCTCCGTGAAATGACAACTCATCTCAACTAAAAGAAATTCAGTGGTTTCCAACAACTCATCATTCCAACTAGTCGCCATCTCATCATGCTCTTCCTTAATCACAACTCAGTCCTTAACATCGAATAATTTCCATAACCCTTCCACTAGATCATTGGTCTCAGCACTTTAAGCTTTGATAAGAAATGAATGGTTTAAATATGGAACAGACTTGGAAAAGTTACCATTAATCTTCCTCGTTGATCTGGCTTCACATAAATCATCCTCAGTTGAAACATAACCTAGGCCAAATCAATAGTTCTATAGAGATATCAAAAGAGGCTCATACATTTCTTCTAGATTCTTTCCCAATCCTAAACCTGGCTAAAAATAATTCCTTAGCATCATTGTGGCAATCATCTTGTAGATTGAAAACATTGACATTTATGGGATCAAATCTCTATATGTGGCATTTACTACCTCTATGGTGTAGTAATCGATGCTTCTATGAGATTCATCAGCAACCGGCACAAAGAAACCTAAGTGGCTCAAACTACTCCGCTCGGCATGATGATCACTTCTTGTTCATTCCAGCAAAAATTCATCATTTGGTGAATAGTAAATGACACTGCTCCTACCATATAAGCCCATGGTCGCTCTACTAGAATATTGTAGCTTGTGGCTATGTCCATGAGTTGGAAGTCGGCGGTGAAATAAGCAGGACCTGTTTGGATATATAGGTCGATCTCTCCAATGATACCTCTTTTCTCCCCATCAAATTCCCTCACGTTTGTTCCACGACCCAAACGGAGGCTTGGATCGCGACATAGGACAAGGGGCCCCGAGAGACCCCAAGTCGACCCATGGCGTAAGCATACATCTAAGAGACTAAATAATCGGTGAAACAATCATAGCAAAAGTCTTGCTTGAATATAACATCAGAATATAAATCCGAAGCTGATTACATACATATATCTAAATAGCCTCTAAACATGACGAGTTGATAGGGCAAGACCCCAACTAACTTAACAAGCTGAAAATTGAAATACATAAAGAAAAGATTGATAGTCTCATCCTCAAAAGATGACAACTCACCAATAAGAAGATGCTAAGCCTGATAAGTTGTCTAAGAGCTTGGTTGAACCTGAGAGCTGGGTCCTGTAACATGAAATGATACAGCATAGAAAGTATGCGGTAAGTACGTGGATGTACTGAGTATGCAAGCTAAGTAAAACTGCTAAAGTAAGTAAAACCTTTTAAACACAATGCATTTTTTTAAAACATCGACATCAGTAAATTTAGAGTAGGGCTTGCATGCATTCTTTATGAAATCATGATCTCTTCATAACATGCAATACATAGCTTTATAACATCAAACTGACTCCAATGACTCAAAGCTGAAATATGACATTGATAGAAAAGCTGAACATTGAGTCAAACCTTGCTTTTAGAACATGAATGAGTATATAAGAATCATGAGTAATGAGTATGCATATCTGAATCATATAAAATGATGGGAGACTCGTCACTTAACCGACATACCACGATAGAGCTTACATGGTCCCAGCTATCACACTCAAGTGAGTAGAGCCGTCCAAAACCTTGCCAGGGCTAAGGACACTAACATGATATTGATATCAAGCGAAAAAGCCATTAGGGTCAGGGATAGCTCATAAGGGAGGTCCCGATAATATAATAGTATCAACCTACGTTGGCGCATAGTTCTGGGGCATAGGGTGATCGACCCTTAGCCCGCTCGGTGTTAGACTCTTCTCCAAAAAACTTGCATTGTTCTAAATCATAGATAACGAAGTTCAACATCATCTATTGATGAATCTCAATGATCAAATACATCTCAAATACAAAATCATGCATATGAGAAGCTTTGGTTCAAAACATACAACGAGTTGAAAACATACGTGGGAGCCTTTGCTCCAGAATCATGTGGTAAGCTACGCATAGGAAAACTTAACTCAAAACATACCACAAGTTAGAATTTAAAATTTGGGAGTCTTCGCTCCAAAACAATGTGGTAAGCTTAGTTCAGAAAAATCATCATGTAAACTTGGACATTGCCCAAAGCTTTATCATACTTAGAAATACTCAATTCTCATCGAAAACATAATTGTAAATATGGGTAGCTTCAAATCATGTTTTTCATCATAATATCTCATCATTATCACATATGCTTCACAATCTCACTTTTTATGATCATATCATCAATAGGTTTCAACATTCATAAGGCTAGAAACATAATTTAATTGAAATAATTATAAAATTAGCCCATGCTTCACAATTCGATAATGAAATCATAATCAATTCATACACATGTAAAGAAATTGAAGATTCATGCATTTGAGTAGAAACCCCATAACTTAATCATAGGAATTTCTCATGTTTAAGAAAAACTGGGCATGGGTGTAGAAGAAGGCTCCCACTCATAACACTACATACCTGGAAGGGATTGATTCTACCACTTCCTTGATTGCCCAAGAAGGATTGAATGAAAACCTTGAAGACTTGCTCTAGATCACCTCCTCAACCTCTCAAGTTTGCATGCATGTAGGAAATAACTTAGAATAGGTTATCCCATCTTAAAACCTGCTAAAATGAGCCTCAAATGATGTAATATAGGCCTTAGGAACTTAGAAATTATGAAAAGGCCTTTACTAAATTCTTAAGAAATTACTGCCAAGTGGTCCTAACGGATGACCTGACGACTCATCACTGGGGCAAACGATTCATTACCATGCCCGTCAAGTACACTACCTCATCTGATCTCCTGGGCTCATAACGGTTAACATAATGACTCGTTAGGGGTGACAATGACTCGTGGTCACCATTCGTTGAGTGCACTGCCTACCCAATATCGTTTACTTATTTCCCCTTTACCACGGCTGACCGCATGAGTCGTGAGGACTGACCATGATTCGTGGTCAGGCTTGTGGTGACTTAACTCTCTAGTCTTCTTCACTGAACACTTGGGATTTTCCCTATGAGTCACACCACAACTCATGGGTATACTGAAAAGTCTCCCCATGACTCGTCCTGTGCCTGGTGCCGAATTTTCAATTTTCCTCCGCTTCAACTCCCGTGTCTGATCTTTGGGTTCTCGGGGTATAACAATATCTCCCCCTTGGGAACATTCGTCCTTTAATGTTGGAAACAAGCATAAAATAGAAACATGCAATTATCTTATTCAAATACTGATTATTTAAACCAAAACTAATAGGATGACTACCTTCGATTTGAAATATACAGCTAAATTGATCTCAAGCTTCACATACACATCCATACACATAAAAGAAACTTGAATGCATGAACTGAGCATGAAAACTAGATGGAGTCATAGAGAAAAACGGATACCTCAAGTCGGAACTGAGCCGGTAGAAAATAAGTTTGGGCATTTAGCCATCATATCCACTTCGGCTTACCACGTAGCTCCCTCCACATGCTGATTTCTCCATAGCTCTTTTACTAAAGCTATTTCCTTGTTTCTCAGCCTCCGAACCCGACGATCCAATAATTCAACTAGAACTTCCTCATAGCTGAGGCTATCCTTCACACCAATGCTGTCCACCGAGACTACTAAGGCTGGGTCTCCTAGACATTTCTTCAAAAGCGACACATGAAACATAGGATACATCGAAGATAACTCGAAGAGTAAGTCTAACTCATACGCCACCCTACCAACTCTTTTTATAACCTGATAGGGATCAATATAGAGGGGACTGAGTTTTCCTTTCCTTCCAAACCGCATGACTCCCGTCATGGGAGATACCTTCAGAAATGCCCAATCGTCCACCTCGAACTCCAAGTCTCTCCTCCTCACATCAGCATATGACTTTTGACGACTCTGAGCAGTTTCCAGCCTGTCCCTTATCAAGTGAACCTTCATCATAGCCTCATGAATCGAATATGGCCCTATAATAGCTGCCTCACCAATATCAAAGCGATCTACACCTCCGCCCATACAAAGCCTCGAACAATGTCATCTAGATTCTGGAGTGATACTTGTTAATATAAGCAAACTCAATTAGGGGGCAAGTGATCATCCCAACTACCTTTGAAGTCAATCACACATGCTCTCAACATGTCCTCGAGAGTCTGGATTATTCGTTCTTCTTGGGCATCCGTTTGCGGATGAAAGGCCGTACTGAGCTTAACCTGAGTCCCAAGCCCCTTCTAAAAAGACCGCCAGAACTGGGAGGTAAATTGAGTACCTCAATCTGAAATAATATACAATGGTACTCCATGTAGTCAAACCAAATCCCAGATATATAGCTAGGCATAATCCTCCGCTGAGTCCGTGGTTTTGACTGGTAGAAAATGTGCAGCCTTGGTCAACCTGTCTACCACCACCCAAATGGAATCATAATGTCGGAGAGTATGAGGTAGGACTATAATGAAATCCAAATTAATCTTTTCCCACTTCCAAGAGGGAATGCTACTATCCTGAAGTATGCCTCCCGGCCTTTGATGCTCAACCTTTACTTGCTGACAGTTCGGGCACTTGGCTACGAATTCTGCAATATCCTTCTTCATGCCATTCCACCAATATATTTCTCGTAAGTCATGATACATCTTGGTGGCACCTGGATGGATAGAATATCTGGATCAATGAGCCTCATGCAACATCCAGCTCCTCAAATCATCAACATCCGGAACACATAAGCGAGCATGGTACCACATCACACTATCTCCCCCTTGGGAGAAGACTTCCACCTTCTGATTTCGAACGGCTTCCTTCAGCTTCACCAAAATTGGATCCTCATCTTGTCTAGCTTTCACATCAGTCACCAAGGACGATTCTTACCCGTTCTGGAAAACAACACCCCTTCAGTCGAGTCGACCAACCTAACTCCCAATCTTGCGAGTCGATATACATCTTTCACCAACTCCTTCATTCCTTCATCCACATGGGACACACTCTCTATACAGAGCCTACTAAGTGCGTCCGCTACCATATTATCCTTACCCAGATGGTAAATGATGCTCATATCATAATTTTTGAGTAACTCTAACCACCTCCTTTGCCTTAGATTGAGGTCCTTCTGCATGAACACATATTGTAAGCTCTTGTGGTCCGTAAACATATCAACATGGACCCCATATAAGTAATTTCGCCATATCTTCAATGCGAACACTGATCACGGGCAAAAATATATGCCCGAGATACGCTTTACGACTTAAATTAGTCTTGTTTATCTAAGATTATTGTATACATTTTCATGTAATTTTAGATGAATTAAAGATATGTGCTAACCAACATGATTAGCCTTTGTTTTGTAGGTTTTGATGACTTTTGAGTAACTAATTCATGAGTTTGTGAAGTAGATGCTTGGAAACAGAATTAACACGCGAACGTCGGCGAAGAGGAGGCACAAAACAGCCCACCTGCGCGTTGGCAATGTGCCACGGCAGGCAGGCCGCTCACAACAGCCCACCTGCGCATTGGCAACGTGCCACGGCAGGTGGCCTCCGCGACCAAGGGCTGCCAACGCGCTGCCCAGGTAGCGTGACACGCTGCCAACGCGGCAGGGTGCTGCCCGAGCCAATTCCGGGTGATTTCCAGAGGACTTCCGCGTCCGTAGCGTGTCACGGAGGCCGTGCTCCGCGATGCACTCCGTGACACATTGCTTGTTATTCCGGGAAAGAGTCCTACTACTATAAATAGCACACTTAGGTTTATTTTTCATAATTCAGACATGGTGGAGCAAGGACGTGGGTTACAGGCAGTTGAGGGACGAAAAAGCTCAGGGTTTTTCTCTCTTTCTTTCTTCTTTCAATCAATTGTTTGTATGATTAACACTTGTTTTAGGATGATTAATCCACAAATGAGTGGCTAATTCTCTTCCTTGCTGAGGTTATGAACAATGGTGATGCATTTTGATTATTGAATTTTATGGTTTTTCATCTTCTTCTTCCATGTTGTTCTATTAATTCTTGTTTCTACTGCATTGGTGTGTGGCCGACATTAATGTACATCTAAAAAGTCCGATTTCACTCGAGAGAGCCCGAAATTGGAAAGTTGTGAATTAATAGGGTATTGTTCTTAACTTGATTTGGGAAAATTGAGTTTTTATGTTCTTTCCTGATAGAAATATACTTGAAAGCCGTATTAGTCAATTTAGGAAACGGAATTGTATTGCTAGGTCATAAATTGCATTTGATCACAGAAATGTAGACGGATGGTTTATGATTCTTAAGTGAGATTAAATACGAGAGTTTTAATCTCTAGCCTAATGTTCTTGGCTAGAAACTGGAAGATAAGAATAACCGAATTATGATCATAATCAAGTTCATTACTTGTTCTTAACCTTGGCATGCTCATATCCATAGTTTCAATTCAAAGTAGATATTTGTTAATAGTTTTAGTATATAATTTATAAACAAAAATTATTTAACTTTTGGTTACGTTGTTGTCAGCATATATATATAAGTAAGATAGAATATAGTATACTTGAGCAATTTTTACTTATCCAGAGTCTCCTTGGTTCGATACTTGGCTTACTTAGCCACTTTATTACTTGTTTGACCACGTGCACTTGCGTGTCGGTTTTTAACCCCTAACCAAAGCACCGGACAAACACCACTGCGGCCAACTCTAAATCATGGGTTGGGTAATTCTTCTCATGGAACTTTAGCTACCTAGAGGCATAGGATATTACCTTCCCTCGCTTCTTCAATACACACCCGAGTATGATTCTCGAAGCATCACAATACACCACCAAACCATATGTACCCTTGAGTAAGGTCAACACCAGTGTCGTAGTAAGTCGAGCCTTCAACTCTTGGAAGCTCTTCTCACAAGCCTCCGACCATTGGAACTTCACCTTTTTCTGAGTCAATTTGGTCAAAGGTACCGCAATAGATGAGAAACCTTCAACAAATCTCCGATAGTAGCCCGCTAAACCCAAGAAACTCTGAATATCTGAAGGATTCACCGGTCTAGGCCAATTCTTCATCGCCTCTATTTTCTAGGAACCTACCATTATGCCCTCACTCGATACCACATAGCCCAAAAATGCCATGGAGTCCAACCAAAACTCACACTTGTTGAACTTGGCATTTAATTGGCAATCCCTGAGGGTCTAAAGCACTATTCTCAAATGAGCGACATGCTCCTCCTCGCTCCCGCGAATATATAAGGATGTCATCAATGAACACAATCACGAACATGTCTAGATATTGCTTAAACACCCTATTCATCAGGTCCATGAAAGCTGTAGGAGCATTCGTTAGTCCAACAGACATAACTACGAATTCATAATGTCCATACCGCATCCTGAAGGCTGTTTTTGGGATATCACTCTCCCGAACCCTGAGCTGATGGTAGCCGGACCTAAGATCAATCTTGGAGAAACAGTTGGCACCGTGAAGCTGGCCAAACAAATCGGCGATTCCAGCGAAAGGATACCTGTTCTTAATGGTGACCTTGTTCAATTGCCGATAGTCAATTTGAGGAGAACCATCCTTCTTCCGAACGAATAACACTGGTGCACCCTATGGAGACTTGCTCGGTCTAATGAAGCCCTTATCTAACAGGTACTTCAACTATTCTTTCAACTCTTTTAGCTCGGCTAGAGCCATTCTGTAGGGAGGAATAGATATAGCCTGCGTGTCGGGGAGAAGGTCAATACCGAAATCAATCTCCTGCTCAGGAGGAACACCGAACAAATCATTGGGAAAAACCTCAGGGTGCTCTCGTACTACTGGAACTGACTGGATAGTCAGGGTTTCGGACTCAACATCCTTAACCGTAACTAGATAGTACATGCAAACCATAGAAATCATCTTCCTAGCCTTAAGGTAGGAAATGAAATGACGTAGAGGCACAACTAAACTACCCTTCCATTCTAAGACTGGCTCACCCAGAAATCTGAACTCTACTACCCGGGTTCTACAATTAACTGAAGCATAGCATGGAAATAGCCAATCCATGCCGAGAATAACATCAAAATAGGTCATGCTAACTCTAATAAATCTGCTGAGGTGACCTTATGAAGGACTGAGACTGCGAAACCTCTATACACTCGTCTAGCTAAAACTGAGTCACCTACTGGAGTGAAAACTGAGAAGGGTTCTGACAAGACTTCGGGGCTGACTCTGAAGCTACTGGGCACATAAGTTATCACAAAAGACAAGGTAGCCCCCGGATCTAGCAAAGCATATACATCAATATGGAAAACTTGCAATATAACAGTGACCATATCTGGGGAAACCTCTAGCTTCTAACAGGATGCTAAAGCATAGAATTTGTTGTAGCGCTGACCAGCAATTGTGCTAGTAGATGCCCCCTATTGTGCTGAGTGTGCGGGAGGGGCTGCTGAGCTAGAAGCTGGGCCTCGACCCCCAACCTAATCCTGTCTTGTAGCTGGACAATCTCAAAGCATGTGTTCGGGCTCCCCACACCAAAAACAAGCACCTGAACCTGCCAAACACTGGCATGTGTGCCCCCGACCACACCTGCGACAAGCTTGGATGCTGGAATCTGCGAGTCTACTACTAAGACCCCTCAAGCTTGATGCCCTCCCTCTCTGATCGTATCTTGGTCGAAATGGAACACTCAATGATGATGAAGTCGGGTCGGATGATCTCTAGTGAGTCTAATATCAGTGCCCACCATCGGACCTCTGTTGAGAGAATCTGTGGTCCTTGGTCATGGACCTCTTGGCCTCCCTCTTTCTCGAATGCGGCACCTCCATCTGCTGGGCGTACAACACTATCCGTGGGAAATCCATATCCTGATGGAGCATAGAAGTCCTACAATCCTTGTCCAAATATCCGACTACTCCATGGACAAACCTACTCACCCGCATCCTCTGATCATCTAGCAACTCTGGAGCAAATTTCGATAGGCGAGTGAACTCAAGGGCATACTCTTGTACAATCATTCTCCCTTGCTTCAAATTCACGAGTCCAGCTGCCTTCAACTCTCTCATCTCCCAAGGGAAGAATCGGTCTAGAAATGCAACATGGAACTCTTCCCAACTGACCAGACCTGCTCATGCGACCTTGCTATCCTTCCATTGGCGCAACTAGATGTGTGCAACCCTTTTAAGTTGATAAGAGGCAAACTCATCCCACTAACCCCATTCACCCCCATGACTTGGGTGATCTTAAAAATCTGATCCACAAACTCATGTGGGTCCTCATCCACCTTGGACCCAAGGAACTCTTGCGGGTTCATCCGCAAGAAGTCTCTGACTCGAGCCGCGACTGCGTTACCATTTTGCGGAACATGCGCAATGGCCTGCTGATTGACCTGGGCGGTCAAGGCCTGCGCAAACATCTGAATATCAGCCCGGTACTTAGCATGGGAGGCTAGCTCTAGTGTCTGAGGCTCCTGAGCTGGTGGGGCTGGTTGATGCCCTTAACCATTTCCATCCTCATGGACCTCACCACCTCCATTCCTCCTTCCATTCATTCTTCGAGGCTCCATGATTCTGCAATTGCGAATAGCACGAATTAGAAGGATAGAAAGATCTCTCACTGGATGACATAGATCATGAAAGAAGGAACATTTCTTGGACGTCTCATAGCCTCTTCGTCATAAGTGTAGTGCGCTTAACACACATGAAAAAGAATCTTCTTAACGCGGCTTTCAGATACCCTAGGACACTTCAAACCTATGGCTCTGATACAAAGTTTGTCACGACCCAAACGAAGGCCCGAATTGCAACACAGGACAAGGGTCCCCGAGAGACCCCAAGTCGACCCATGGCGTAAGTACATATCTAATTCAACCAAGAGTCTGGATAATCGACAACACAATCATAGCGGAAGTCTAGCTTGAATATAACATCATAATATAAATTCGAAGCTTAATACATACATATGTTTGAATAGCCTCTAAACATGATGAGTTGATGGGATAAGACCCCAGCTAACTCAAAAAGCTAAAAACTGAAATACATATCGAAATGATAGATAGTCTGGTCCTCAAAAGATAAGGACTCACCAATAAGCAAACGCTAACCCTGATAAGTTTTCTAAGAGCGGAGCTGAACCTGAGAGCCCGGTCCTGTATCATAAAACGAAACAGCATAGAAAGTATGTGGGGTTAGTACGTGGAATGTAACGATATGCAAGGTAATTAAAACCGCTAAAGTATGTAAAACATTTTAAACACAATGCATTTGTTTAAAACATCGACATCAACAAATTTAGAGTAGGGCTTGCATGCATTCTTTCTGAAATCATGATCTTTTTATAACATGCAATACATAGATTTATAATATTAAACTAACTCAAATGACTCAAAGCTTAAATATGACATTGATGAACATTGATTCAAAAATATACTCAGAACCTATGTAGGGATTGAATGACCCGTTGTTTGATTGTATCGGTCATTATTTCTAGTCCTTGGAGCAGGATGAAAGAGTGCTTCAGAAGCAGAGCAGGAACCAATGAGTTGATCAAACTAGCCATTGTATAGACCAAGGACTTGTAGGTTTAGTTGTTTGTTCTGCCAGTTTCTCATTTAATTTCGATAGTTCGGGGGTATTTTGATAAAAACCTATGCTTTTAACTCCTAAGTGACATCTTTTTAGGCTTCCTAAAAATCTGATTAAAGGGTTAATCTAAGCCTAAACTCTCACTCTCTTGAAAACATCGTAGTTGGAATTCCCTCTCGGGCAAGCTAGGGTTCATCACTCCATCTTCCCAATTTCTCTTGGGTCGTCAAGACAAGTTAAGAAATCATCTAGACCAGGTATGTAGGGTAATAAATGGGGAATTTCTTCCATCCTCATGCCCGATTTCATCTCTACCTTATGAATTCAAGTCTTGAAGCATGATTTTATAAAATTTTAAGGTTAGACCCAATTCTTATTAAATCTCTCATGATCTCTTATGAATTCAAGTCTCTTATAATTCAATCCATGATTTATGATTATGAATGCATGTTTTCTACTATAATCTCTCATGAATACATTATTTTCAAGTTATGATAATTTTACTCAAGTATATACGAATTCATGAATATCAAGTTTATGTATCATGGACAATTAGCGGCATTGTTTTTTTGGATAGTTCATGTATGTCAAGTATGATTATGATTTTCATGTTTTCAACTATCCTATTGTCCCACCCTAAGCCTGGGGAGGCATGACCAGCACTCGGTGCCACACTTGACCGAGAAAACCTTGCAACCGTCTAAATACAACAAGCCAGAACCAATGAGGTTCAACATTACAACACAAGTTTAAATCAGAGTAAATGACAAACTAAAATAGAAGTTGGCTCATAGACCAACAATAGATACACAATAGGCCGCCAAAACCATAGAATGAAAAAACAACTATACAGTCAGGCCTACCAAGCCTTTAACAACATACTAACACCACATCTGGCAACTCTGAAAAACCTGGAGCACACCAACTCAGCTGGAACTTCACTCAGCAACCAAGAATTCAATCAACCGACTCGCCATCACCTACAGGCATGAATGCAGTACCTCGAGTAGGCATTAGTATAATAATGTATCGAGTATAAAAGGCATAAATAACTTTAAAACTCAGATTAGAGATCAACAAATATACTGAATATCGCTGGAGGAGAAACTCAACTTAAGTAAACATATTATAACCTACCTGACTCCCAAAAGCATGGTAAGTACAATAAAACACACAAACAGAACCTACCTAGCTCTCATACGCCTGGGAAGTCCAAAAGTAAACAGCAAGTGGAACCTAGAAAACACAACTGAGCTGCTATTGCCTCTAGACCTCTTAACAACCTCAGCTAACACCAGCCAACATCCAGAATCCGTTACTATTAGATAACAGATAACATAAACAACAACCACAATATAATGCCAAGAAACTCAAACATAAACAACAATTAATAAACATCATCAATCAAGCACTATCGGACCCTCTCTCGGCTGCGCATAGTTAGTGGAGCTTCATCCATTAGGGAGAGCCAATCGCGATCCCGGGAAAGCTCAGACATGCCAGACCACTCTCGAATCATGTCTTGTTTTTACACTATAGAGGAGAGCATTCTCAACCCTGTAGATAATTCACTCTTTGGGCTCAACCCCTCGGCTTGAAACACTCTTGTGTGTCGGGTATCCGCGAGTCCTAAGGCATCAATTAGAACATACGACCAAAATCACAAACATTCACATTTAATAACAATAACAATACATGCCCAAACAGCCCATAACCAGCTCTCAAACCCCACCAACCGACTCTAACAACATAGTACTATACTTTCACATCTAGCCATCCACCAAGGAGCCATTAGCCGAGCTAAGGATTACCATCCTAACCAATCTATCCCCAAGCTTTAAAAGTAGCCCACAAGACACTTTAATCACCACTAACGTCAAGGGATGCATCCAAACCAGCCCAAGTGTCACCATAGTCGTCATGTGCCATTAACATGGCCGACACGACCGCCGATTCAAATATAACGAACCTTAACCTCTTGTGATGTGTCTACTTGGCAGTCTCATGAAAATGCAAATATCTCTCTACTTCAAAGTTGAATTGATGAATAGTTTAGTAAGATGGAAACTAGACTCATAGACCTTTGATTTGATAGGTCATAGTCCCCCTAACTCCTTACAGAGTGGGAGAAAAGTCTCAATACATTTGACCTAAATTTTATAGAATCTCAAGAAGAAAACTTTGCAATAACTTTTGCTGAATTTTGTTCGACAACTTAATCAGCATTCAATATCAAATACGATCATAGAGTGACCCAAATACCTCATAACACTTCTTTCTTATCTTATTAAGTACTCTTAGTCCTACCTCAAAAGTACGGATTTATCGCTTAAATTATTTGGGGTGTTACACCCATGCAAAACCATGTATGTTTCATGATTATAACTATAAGCAATATGCATGTTTTGGGAGTAGTATCTAGCATCGAGTAGGCTGGGGTTCAGCGCACCAAGTCTTAGAGCTTTATGCCACTATAGGATAACAGGTCCTCTCTAAAAGAGAGTGTCTGTAACACTTGAAAACTTACCTAGACCAAACTCAAACCTTGCATGAAAAACCAGAGTGAACTAGAAAGTTTTTGTCTCAGAATGACCTAGACAATGAGTTGTTGTCACCTGTAATGGTTCGTTGTTTTAGTAATCGTCAGCCTTGTAGGAAGTTCTTCCTGGACCAGCGAGCATAATAATTGGTCGTGGAAGAGACCAAATACCAATCCTGTTGAGCCGTTGGGAGAAGTACAAGAAGCTAAGAAATCCATTCCAGTGGCAACGAGGGGAAAAAATGACTCGTTGTTTCATACAATGAGTCATTGCTTCCATCCATGAGCAAAGTCCATAAAATCTCAGCGGCCTGGATGAGTGGTGATAATGACTCGTTTGTCGGACCAACGAGTCGTTGAGTCGCTCATTGGTAAGAGTCCAAGTTTAGGTTCAACAATCTCTCCAGTGGCCACGAGAGGAACCAACAACTCGTTGCTTCATCTAAGAAGTCATTGTCTGTCACATTGGTCAGTTCCAATAAGCTCAGGTTTCAGGGCTCTGAACCAACGACTGGACCCAACGAGTCGTGATGTCAACAAATGACTCATTGTATGACCCGTTGGATCTTGAGAGCAATTTTTCCAGACTTTCTTTTAGGGGTATTTCTGTAACTTCTCACCCTTTTAATCCCTAAACTACATTATTTTGGGCACATTTTGCTGAGAATTAAAGGGGTGATCAACTTAATCCCTCTCATTTCTCTCAATTCATGATTTTCATAATGTAGAAGTTCTAGCCAGTTAGTGCAGAGCTAAGCTAGGACTTCCGGCTTTCTTCAAGACTTATCCAGATTTATCCTAAGAATTTTACTCCAGGTATTTGGGAATTCAACAAGAGAATTGCTCTTCCCTTGTGCCCCAAAACCTTTCTGTAATTTCCTTATCAGTTCTAGCCCTGAATATCAAATTTAGGGATAAACTTTCAGTCAAACTCGTGAATTTTTTGTGGATTGTAGTTCTTATGAATTCTTTCTATATTTTCACTATTCACTAAACATGTTGTTACTCTCTTCAAGAAATGTGTTATAGCCCTAGTTCTATAAATGCAGTAAAATGGGTCATACATAGTTGACTAGATACTTTTATTTGTTGACTATGTTAGTTCTTGAATTTCCATGTTATTACCATTATGTGAGTTCATAGTCAGTTTGAATTCTAGTCCAGTCTCAGTCAGAAATTAGCATTTTCAGTATCTTTCAGTAAGTCAGCTGATCAGTTTGACAACAATCAGATCTTGCGGAGTTCAGTTCAGTAATACTCCCTAGTTCAATTATCAGTTAGTTCTCTAGACGGTTTTGACGCTTCCAGATTAGCAGCTCTGACTAGTCTTAGAAATATTAGTATCAATTATCAGTTAGTTCTCTAGACGATTATGATGCTTCCAGATAAGCAGCTCTGACCAGTTTTAGAACACCAGTTTTCAGTTATCTGGTCCAACAGACTCTCAAGTTACTTCCAGATAAGTATTCCTGATTTAGTCCAAGACCCCAACTTTGAGCTGTCAGCTTAGTAGTCAAGTTAGGATTATCTAGTGGGAGTAATACATAGCACAAAGAGGATCGGGGTTCTAGTGCACCCAGGTTCCCAAAACTACGTTGCCACCATAGGTTATTAGCCTAAATAGGCCCTAGACTTGTGATAAGACAGCTTAACCACTATACCCTGGCAAGGTACAGTGGGCTCTCACCGATTGGATGTATACATCGGACTCCACATCTAGCTCACGTGGTTATATGTTGGTTATAGACTCTCCCACTTATCAGTACAGTTCAGTTCAGCTCAGTCTCAATTTATCTCAGTTCAGCCACTCAGTTTAGGACATGTTTATGACCGTCAGTTTGGGTCATTATTGACCATATTATAGTTATAGCTCAGCTTTTATTAGTATTCAGTATCAGTTGGTCATTTCATGTTATTTCAGCTCAATGCATATTTTCCATGCTTTATGTATATCTCACTTACTTAGTACATTCAAAATATTGATGCATACTTTCCATGTTGTATCGTATTATGATATTGGCGCAGGTTCACAGTCTCAGCATCATCAGTAGTTTCCTCTGATGATTTCAGCAGCAGCATTATTTGGTGAGTTCTCATCTTCCAAGGACGATGTTTGCTTTTTAGATAGTTCTTTATTCAATCATATTTTAGGGTTAGTTGGGGGCTTGTACCAGCAACTCATCAGTTAGTAGTTGTCTTTCAGACACTGTTATTCAGTATCCTTTTCAGTTATTCTTACTCTTTTCAAATCAGTATTTCTTAGATAATTATTTTTATACAGCTTCCACTTATGTTTATTTAGTTTATTAGTGTAATGTTAGACCATAGGTTAGCTTGGGGTCACTTGTTACACCAAGTATCGTGTCTCATCTAGGGTGTAGACTCGATTTGTGACAAACTTGGCATCAGAGCACTAGATTTAGAGTATCCTAGGATGTTTGTAAGTCGCGTCAAGTATAGTCCTTTTCATGGGTGTGAAGCGCGACACACGTATGACGGGGAGTTACCAAACGTTATTAGGAAAACTCCCTTTTGTTCATACTCCTTATCGTGCATTCAAATTGAATCCTACAAACATTCTCCGAACTAGTGCTCTATTCATTTCAGTAAAAGTATGCCTCCAAAATGAGGAAATGGAAGGAGGGCTGGCAATGCCAACTGACCTGCCCCACCAGCTCCAGCAGCCCCTCAAGATGATCAAGTGTCCTTTGTAGAATTTCGAGCGGTGATCCAGTTGTTGGTGCAGACTCTGACCAACCAAATGAATTAGCATCTTGTTCCAATGGATGCAAATGGGTCTGCGGTAGCTGCTATGGTTTGGGATTTCACCCGAATGAACCCTCCATCTTTTCATGGATTTAAGGTGGAGAGGACCCGCATGAGTTTGTAGATGAGGTGCGGAAGATCACCCAAATTATGGGTGTTAGTTCCGTGGAGAGTGTTGATCCAGCTGCCTACCAGTTGAAAGGAGTGGCTCAGATTTGGTATAATCAGTATAAGGAAGGGAGGCCAGCAGAAGTAGGATCAGTAGAGTGGGATGAGTTCACTACAACATATCTAGATAGATTCTTTTCTCGGGAATTGAGGGAGGCCAAGGTTGCTGAATTCATGAACTTGAGGTAGGTAGTAGGATGGTGGAGGAATATGCGTTCGAGTTCACTCGATTGTCGGGTATTCTCCAGAGATGGTTGCCGAGCCAAGAGCTCACATGCTCAAATTCGTCAATGGAGTGTTATATTTGGTACTTAAGGAGTGGAACTGCAATGCTCATCAAGGACATCAACCTCTCTAATCTCATCATTCACGCACAACAGATTGAGGAAGAGAAGTTGAAGATTATCGAGCGAGAGAACAAGCAAGCTAGAATAGGTCAGTCGGATTATGGTCAGTTGAGGTCTGGCAGCAGTAGTCACCCAAAGCTATAGCAACAGAGAACTGTAGCACCCACATCAGCCAGCGTCCCTCCTTTCTAGTCCCACAAGGATTGGAAGGGTGGAGCATCAGGCTTTCAATCCCAAAGTTACAGTGCCAGCAGCCGTTACCAAGCTTGTCCTTAAGTGTGGCAAGAACCATCCAGGTGAATGTTGCATGGGCAAAGAGGGTTGCTTTGGATGTGGGCAATTGGGTCACACGTTAAAAGAGTGTGCATCAGCAGGACGGGGAAAAACTCAGTCTACTTTAGCAGCTCCAGCAGGTCGTCCAGCTCAGCAAGGGACTACTTCAAGTACAGACAAAACCACTTTTATGCTTTGTCCTCTCGTCAGGATTAGCAGAGCTCACCTGACATGGTGATCGGTATGTTACGTCTTTTCTATCTAGATGTATATGCCCTACTAGATCAAGGAGCCACACTATCATTCGTTACTCCTTATGTAGCTATTTAGTTTGAATTTAGTCGAGTTGTCCTCTCAGAACCATTATCAATGTCTACGCCAGTTGGTGAATCAGTTAGAGCCAGATGGGTATATAGAAACTGCCTAGTCTAAGTGTTGAGTAAAGTTATTCTAGTTGATCTAATAGAGCCAGACATGGTCGATTTTAACCTCATTCTTGGAATGGATTGGTTACATTCTGATTATGCCTCAGTTGACTGCAGAACTAGAGTTGTTAGGTTTCAGTTTCCCAATGAGCCAGTCTTACAATGGACGGGTAGTGTTTCAGCGCCTAAGGGTTGATTTATTCCTACATTAAGGCAAGGAAGCTCATTTCAAAAGGGTGCATCTATCACCTAGTTCGGGTAAAAAATTCTAGCTCCAAGAGCCCAACGATTTAGTCAGTTCTAGTTATTAGTGAATTCACTGACGTATTTCCTGAAGATCTTTTCGGAGTCCCTCCCGAGCGGGAAATAGACTTCGGCATAGACCTTCTTCTAGAAACTCAGCCCATCTCTATTCCTCCTTACAGAATGGCTCCAGCTAAGATTAAGGAGTTGACGGAACAGTTGAAAAACCTTCTGATAAGGGCTTCATCTGGCCCAACATCTCTCCATGGGGTGCTCCAGTGTTGTTCATGTGGAAGAAAGACGGTACTCTCAGAATGTGTATCGACTACCATCAACTGAGCAAAGTTACAGTCAAGAACAGGTATCCCTTACCAATTATTGACGACTTGTTCAATCAGCTTTAGGGAGCCAGTTGTTTCTCCAAGGTAGATCTCAGCTCGAGATATCATCAGCTTATCAAAAACAGCCTTCAAAACATGGTATAGTTACTATAAATTTGTGGCTATGTAATTTGGACTAACCAATGCCCCTGCATCTTTCATGGACCTGATGAACAGGGTATTCAAACCTACATGGACATGTTCGTCATTGTGTTCATAGATGGTATTTTAGTATACTCCAAAATGGGGAGGATCATGCTAACTATCTGAGAATAGCATTGTAGACTCTCAAAGACCGCCAATTGTTCGCTAAATTCAGCATATGTAAATTTTGGCTGAAGCCTATGGCCTTCCTTGGTCATGTGGTTTCAGGTAGATCCTCAAAAGGTAGCAGCAGATAAAGATTGGCTAAGACCCACTTCCCCAACAGATATCAAGAGCTTCCTAGGCCTAGACGGTTATTACCAACGGTTTGTAGAGGGGTTTTCTTCTATTGCATCTCCACTTACTAAGCTAACTTAAAAAAGGTGAAGTTTTAGTGATCAGATGAATGTGAGAAGAATTTACAAGAGTTTAAGACTCAACTCATTACAGCTCTAGTGTTGACCTTACCAGAAGAAACAGATGGGTTCGTGGTCTACTTTGATACTTCCAGAGTTAACCTCGGTTGCATTCTAATGTAGTGGGGTAAGGTAATAGCTTACACCTCCAGAAAACTCAAGGTTCATGAGAAGAACTATCCAACTCATGATCTTTAACTAGCAACTGTGGTGTTTGCTTTGAAGATATGGAGGCATTACCTTTATGGGGTTTACGTGGATGTTTTCACCGACCACAAGAGCCTTAAGTGTGTGTTCAATCAGAAGGATTTGAACCTTCGTCAGGGAAGGTGGTTGGAGTGATTGAAGGATTACGACATGTGTGTGCTGTACCACTCGGGCAAGGAAAATGTGGTGGCAGATGCCTTAAGCAGAATTGTCCATGGGGAGCGTTGCTCATGCTAAAGAGGACAGAAAAAAGCTACAAAAGATATTCACAAGTTAGCTCGATTGCGCGTGCAGTTGGTGGATTCAGCTGAGGGTAGAATAGTACTGCAGAGTGGGCCAGAATCCTCGTTAGTATTTGAGGTTAAGTCAAAGCAGGATGAAGATCCCATACTACTTATGTTGAAAGAAACAATTCTAAGAAAGGAAGTGCAGGCTTTCTCTTAAGGGGGTGATAGGGTACTTTGTTACCAGGGCAAACTATGGGTTCCAGACGTAGATGACTTGAGATAACAAATATTAGCAGAAGCATACAACTCCAGATATTCTATCCACCTAAGTGCCACTGATCTTGGGCGTATTTATACAACCAAACTCCGTATTTTCAACCATACGGGAGCCTAGTTAAGGATAATATTGATGTATTCAAGAATGTTTCAAGTTAAATATGTTTTTTTTCTTTTTTGAACTTATAATTGTGTTGTGAATATTTGCAGGTGGATAAGACAAAAATTTCAGCGATAAGTAGCGAGTGAAACTCTGAGTGGGAATATTGGAATGTTTGGAGAGCACTAACATTGATTTGGAAGTTCACCACCGTGTCACGTTAAGGATTGTTCGTGTTGAACAACGTTCCACAGTGCATGGGTAGAGGAAGAAAATTATTGAATTTGGAAGGCGTAAAACATTGAGGGTAAGCAACAAGTCCGTGTCACGGAGAAGACTTAGCGCGTTAAGCTCCGTGACATAGAGCTTAAGGATTCAAATATTCCAAAGTTCTAGTGAGGGTCGGCGACAGCTCCATGTCACGGACCAAATCCTACGCATTTAACTCCATGACACAGAGCAAGGATTTCCATATTTCTCCCATTTCCAGTTCACCTCCGTGATAGCTCCGTGTCACGGAGCAATTTCACCGCGATGAGCTCCGTGCCGCGGAGATAGTTTATCACTGTGAAATTTTGCACCTGTATAAAAAGAATACTTAGACTTTTATTTTTCATTATCTGATATTTTGGCAAGAATGAGGGAAACAGCAGTTGAACTGAAGAAAATTCTAGGGTTCTTTCTCTTCTCTTTTCTTCTAAATTTCAATTGTTCTCATGATAAAAACTTGTTTGGAGATGTTTAATCAACAAATGAGTGGCTAAATCACCTAATTCTGAGGTTGAGGTTATTTTAATGTTTGTATCATTTCATATTATTTGCAGCTGAATGTTCTTCTCTTATGAACGATTGATCTTGTTATACCCCGTAGAATTCCCGGCACTTAGATGACCTATTCGCACGTTGGTTAAGCATATTTGAAGGCCATACGTGCTAGGGAAAGGCCCGGGAAAAAGATCGGATGAGAAACCCATCGAACCATCGCGAGAGGAGCCAAGGCAGAGCCCCTCCGCGATGGCAGCGTGTCACGGAGGTGAGGCCTCCGCGATGGCTCCGTGACACGTTGGCCTTGTACAGGCCCAAGTATATAAAGCCCCCACTTCGGTTTAAACTCATTTATCACTTAATAAATTTCCAGAAAACGGAGTGAACAGAGGGAAAATGAAGGAAAATTATAAATTATCGTCCGATTACGCTGCCAAACGCTGCCCAAACTCAAATTAATCCTAGATACCAAGGTATTTAGCAGCAGAGAGCATTTCTACGGAATTAGTTTCGCGAAATACGGCCGACGAATCGGTGAGCCACCGAACTAAAGTAAGTAGAATTGCTCTAAATTAATGTCTATGTGTTCCTAGCTGAGAAGTGAATACTTCTCCCTTCTGGGCCGCTAAAAAATAGCGAGTTTTTGACCGTCTTTCGATAAGCCTAAGTTTAGGCTATAAATTAAATCGAAAGTAACGTCGCTCTTTACAATAACGTTGTATTTAGTATTGATTGACGTATTTATGAATGCAGTTGGGAGAAAATAGTAGAAGTATCGGCCGAGCCTCGTCCGACGGATGAATATTCAAAGATAAGGTATGTAAAGTTAAGTTTCCTCGGCAAGTTGAGTAACATTGAAGCAGTATAGTAATTTACAGACCAGTAGAATGTTCAGAAATCGATTATTGTGTTATTTTGAATATTGGTGCAATATGAGAAGGTTTGGGTTGTAACGTGTACGATACCTATCCGTACGATATAGATTCAGACGTAAGTGATTAAGATTGCCCAGTATATTCAGTATATGATGTAATATGCCATGTTAAGATATTGTTGTGTTTAGCTGAAGCCTCGTGAAGTAGTATAGTATCCGTAAAGCATTCCAGACATAGAATAGTAACTAAATAAAGTTAGAAAGCATGTTAGAAATAGGAAATCATGTTAATACAGAAACTTAGTAAACAACATAGCTTTCAGCAGAAACACCCTCTTGTATAGCCTTTGCTGCAGTATAGTTTGACAGGAGACTATATTCATATTTATACTTACCTGTCTCATCATGTATCAGACACCTACAGATTACTATTATTAGCTCAGCATGTGATTTATATGATACCCTACCCCTGTTAGCCTTAGTTTGTGAGATACACAGACAGCATGACTAGTTGAGACCGTTGTATTGATTGGGGTTGGATTACCTAGCATCCCTAACCGCCAAGGGTTAATAGCTGTATCGACTCGTCTGCCAGAGGAAGAGGATACGTCACTCTACAGAGTGATATGCCGTCCCGCAAGGGGACGAAGATGGGATGCTAGTTTCCCCATATTGTGCCTTGGTCGGCCCTTATACACCCCCATCGAGCGGGTACGCCCGGGGTGTTGATTTTAGAGTCCTCCGGACTCAGATGCAGTTATAGTCAGGGGCTCAGCGAGCCCAAGTGCATACCCAGGGACCGGTAGGATGCTTATAGCCACTATAGGAGATGGGATGACCGGGGTAGGGGCATAGATTCTATGTTGATTGTACCTCCCGGCTTATGGGGGCCGGGTAAGGTTTGTGTGTGCCATGTTATGTTATGTATGTTCTGCTATGTTACATTAGTCATGAGTAGATTAGTAATAGAGTGATACGTCTCCAGACACGACACCTACTCCTCCCAGTATGATCGAGAACAGGTACGACTTACATCATCAGACAGATAATCTAGTTCTTCCTATTTCAGTTTTGTCAGTTATGTTATTGATTTCAGATATCTTTTCAGTCATTGCTTTACATACTCAGTACCAGCGGTACTGACGCCCAGTGGGGCGCTGCATTACTTGCCTGCAGGTACTCATAGACGAGCAGGCGATTCTACGTGACTCCCTGTCAGCGGTTGAGTATTCAGCTCCAGTCATCCGGAGGCTGAATTTCAGAGGTGTAGTTCAGTTTCTTTTGTTGTATATAGTACGGGTAGGTCGGGGCCCTGTCCCGGCCAGTTCTATTACTATTCCTAGAGGCTTGCAGTCTGTGTATATTCCCTGTGGTGAGATGAGCCGGTCGTGTGAGGCCGTGTAGTTGTATAGTTGCCTTTACTCTTTCTTTCTTTTGTAATGGCCGTGTGGGGCCATAGTTTGCCTGTAGTGGTGACCTTGCCGGTCACGTAGCTTTTCAGTATGTTATGTTTGAGTTACAGATAACTAGACAGCATGGTGGCCTTGTCGGCCGCATAGGTTTCCCTGAATTACTATGTTTCTGGTCAGCTGTTAGTACAGGTACAGAAGGCTATAGGCCAATGGGCCGGGGGCTGTATTTACAGCCGTTATATAGCCCTTTGTTCCCAGAAATGTGAGTTAGAGCCAGCCAGGCGCCAGATGCGCCCAGGCTTAACAGTCCAGCAGGTCAGGTCCTAGTAGGGCACCAGGTGCCAGTCATACCCCCCAAGGTGGGGTGTGACAAACTTGGTATCAGAGCAGGTCGTATCCCAGGGAGTCTGCAAGCCGTGCTAAGTAGAGTCCCGTCCATGGATGTGTTGTGCACCACATACTATGGGTAGGAGGCTGCAAGGCATGATAGGATGGTTGTCTTTTATTCTGATTCAGTTGTGTTATAGAGTTGTACAGTATAGGGTTGAATTCCTAAAATCTTACCATATTCTTTGGCTACAGATAATGTCAGACCAGCGCCATCCCATCACAGGTCAGAGCTTATACATTGCAGCAGGGGAGGGCACCAGCAGGATGCCTCCCCCTTATTTGGAGATAGCCCGATCATAGGGCCCTACAGAGGCTTCATCTCAGCCTCCTCAGCAGTCTCCACCACGTCAGGAGCCACTTGGGGCGACATTACCTTCCGCAGCCCCTATATTGACACCCTCCGACCAGGAGGTTAGGAGTGCTGTAGTTCTGTTAGCACAAATGATGGCTGCTCAGCGTCAGCAAATGCCATCTACAGTTGCAGAATCTTCAGGAGGGCCCGGTAGTTCGAGGGTCCGAGAGTTCTTAGCCCTGAACCCCCCACTGTTCATAGGCACGGACCGAACAGAGGACCCCCAGGATTTTCTGGATCAGATGCAGAGAATCTTCAGGGTTATGCATGCTACACCTACTGAGTCAGTTGAATTGGCCGCATTCTGGTTGTGAGATATTGCGGTGTTATGGTATGAAAGCTGGGAGAGGTCCCGAGGGAGAGATGTTTCCCCTCCCACCTGGTCCAGCTTTTCAGGAGCCTTTCTAGATCACTATTTGCCGCGGGAGATCCGACAGGCCCGGGTAGACCAGTTCCTACATCTAGAACAGGGGGCCATGAGTGTTCGGGAATATTCCTTGCGGTTTGACTCTTTGGCTCGATATGCACCAGCCTTCGTGGATACCATGGCATCCAGAGTGCACCGTTTTATTATGGGGTTGAACCCAGAGTATGTCGAGACTTGCATCACGGCCACACTGCGAGAAGATATGGATATTTCCCAAATCCAGGCATTTGCCCAGAATATTGAGGGCATCAGACAGCGACATCGGGAAATCAGAAGGGTTAATCAGGAGCAGCGTCGCCGGGATAGGACAGCTGAGTTACAAAGAGAGGCCCGGGGAGGACCCAGGCCACGATTGTCAGACAGGCCGCCCAGGCCCCTGCCTCCGCCACAGTCACAGGGAGGTAGATTCAGTCGTAGAGGGCAGTCAGAGGCAGGTAGAGGCTCGCAGACGGCAGACTCACCCTTACAGAGGAGGGCGGAGCAGAGTAGGTATACCCTACCACTTTGCCCTATATGCAGTCGACGCCATTCTGGAGCGTGCAGGTATGGTTCCACCGCATGCTATATTTGTGGCCAAGAAGGCCATTTGATGAGAGACTGCCCAGCCAGAGGTCGAGAGGACCGGGACAGACAGGATAGGGCGTCAGTAGGGTCGCGAGCTACAACATCCTCGACTGAGCGTAGGCCCTCAGTTTCAGCAGGCAGGGGTCGAGGCAGATCAGGGGCCTCCAGTACAGGTGCGGGTCCAAGCTGCACATATGCCTTACCAGGGAGACAAGATTCAGAAGCATCGCCTGATGTCGTGACAGGTATGCTAACTATCTGCTCACACCCTGCTTATGTGCTAATTGATCCAGGGTCTACCTTGTCCTATATTACTCCATTTGTGGCACGGAAGTTTAGTATTGTGCCAGAATCATTACAGCAGCCCTTCCTAGTATCTACGCCCGTTGGTGACTCTATCACAGCTAGCCGAATTTACCGCGGGTGTACAGTAGAGGTTGCTGATCGTCAGACCATAGTAGATTTGGTCGAGTTAGAAATGATAGACTTCGATGCCATAATTGGTATGGATTGGTTAGTACCATGTTTTGCTAATGTTGAATGTTGGACCAAAACGGTCCGATTCCACTTCCCGGGGGAGGCAGTACGGGAGTGGAAGGGCAGCACCGCGACGCCAAAAGGTAGGTTTATTTCCTACCTTCAGGCGAGAAAATTGATATCTAAGGGGTGTATTTACCATCTTGTAAGAGTTCAGGATGTCCAGGTAGAATCTCCGACACTCCAGTCTGTCCCAGTGGTAAATGAATTTTCAGATGCATTTCCTGATGAGTTACCTGGTATTCCCCCAGAAAGGGAAATAGACTTCGCTATTGATTTGCTACCAGGCACTCAGCCAATATCAATACCTCCTTATAGTATGGCTCCTGCAGAACTCAGAGAATTAAAGGAGCAGTTGAAAGACCTGTTAGATAAAGGTTTTATCAGGCCGAGTACTTCCCCGTGGGGTGCGCCAGTCTTGTTTGTGAGAAAGAAAGATGGCTCGCTACGAATGTGTATAGATTATCGGCAGCTAAACAAAGTTACAGTAAAGAACAAGTATCCGCTCCCCAGAATTGATGACTTATTTGATCAGCTACAGGGAGCCAGATACTTTTCTAAGATTGACTTGCGGTCCGGATATCACCAGGTCCGAGTACGTGAGAGGGATATTCCTAAGACAGCATTCAGGACTCGATATGGGCATTTTGAATTTCTGGTTATGTCCTTCGGGCTAACGAATGCCCCAGCAGTCTTCATGGACCTAATGAATAGTATTTTCAGACCCTTCCTGGACTTGTTCGTGATAGTATTCGTTGATGATATTCTGGTGTATTCTCGCTCTGAAGCAGATCACCAGACTCATTTGCGGACAGTGCTCCGAACTCTTAGGGACCTCCAGTTGTATGCTAAATTTTCGAAGTGTGAATTCTGGCTTAACTCAGTAGCCTTTTTAGGGCATATTGTCTCAGACGCTGGTATACAGGTAGGCAAGCAGAAGATAGAAGCAGTTAAGTCATGGCCGATACCTACCACCCCGACCGAAGTTCGTAGCTTTCTGGGGTTGGCAGGGTACTATCGGAGGTTCGTTGAGGGATTCTCAACCATTGCAGCACCCTTAACTAAATTGACACAGAAAGCAGCCAAGTTTCAGTGGACGGAGGCATGCGAGCAGAGTTTCCAGGAATTGAAAGACAGATTAACCTCCGCCCCAGTACTAGCACTGCCGGAAGGCACAGAAGGTTATTCAGTCTATTGCGACGCGTCAGGTGTCGGATTGGGTTGTGTGTTGATGCAGCATGGTAGAGTAACTGCATATGCTTCCAGGCAGCTGAGGAAACACGAGAAGAATTACCCCACCCATGATCTAGAGTTGGCCGCAGTAATTCATGCCTTGAAGATGTGGAGGCATTACCTGTACGGCGTCCATGTTGATATATATACAGATCATAAGAGCTTGCAGTACATTTTCACTCAGAGGGAGTTGAATCTGCGACAACGTCGCTGGTTAGAATTGTTGAAGGATTATGATGTGAACATCCTGTATCACCCGGGAAAAGCTAACGTTGTAGCAGACGCCCTGAGCCGTAAGTCAATGGGGAGTTTGGCGTATTTGCGACCTGAGAAACAGAAATTAGCTAAATAAATTCATCAGTTAGCTGATCTAGCCGTTCGAATAATGGAAACAGAAAATAATGGAGCAGTAATTCAGAATTCTGCAGTGTCATCGTTAGTTACAGAGGTAAAAGGACGACAGTATGAGGATCCCGATTTAGTCCAGCTCAGAGATAGAGTTCAGAAGGGTAAGGAGCCAGATTTTCAGACAACCGGGGATGATGTGCTATATTGTAAGGGCCGCCTTTGTGTCCTGAATGTCTCAGGACTTCGCGGACAGATCATGCATGAGGTACACTACGCTCGCTATTCCCTTCACCCAGGGGCGACGAAAATGTACCACGACATTAGAGACATCTACTGGTGGCCAGGTATGAAAACTGAGATAGCCGAATTTGTGTCTAGGTGTGCTAATTGTCAGCAGGTGAAAGCAGAGCACCAGAAACCGGGTGGTTTGACTCAAGAGATAATGATACCTATGTGGAAATGGGAAGTAATAAACATGGATTTTGTAACAGGGTTACCCCGTACTAGCATTTGGGTAATAGTTGACAGGCTGACAAAATTAGCTCATTTCCTGCCAGTAAGGGCTACCTTCTCAGCTGAGGATTATGCCGAATTGTATATCAGAGAAATAGTTAGATTGCATGGAGTGCCGGCATCTATCATTTCAGACAGAGGGGCACAGTTTACAGCTAGGTTCTGGCAGTCATTTCAGAAAGGTCTGGGGACGCAGATTAATCTGAGTACAGCATTCCATCCTCAGACAGACGGGCAAGCTGAACGTACAATTCAGACGCTCGAAGATATGCTACGAGCGTGTGTGTTAGATTTTGGGGGTAGCTGGGATGAACATCTTTCGTTAATCGAATTTGCTTATAATAACAGCTACCATTCAGCTATTCAGATGGCGCCTTTCGAGGCATTGTACGGGCAGAAATGTAGATCGCCGGTGGGCTGGTTTGAGATAGAAGAATCAGCATTAGTTGGCCCAGACATTGTTCGGCAGTCCGAGGAAAAGATAAAGCTTATCCGAGAACGTTTACTGACCGCTCAGAGCCGTCAGAAGTCATATGCAGATAGACGGCGCAGAAATCTAGAATTTTCGATAAACGACTGGGTATATCTGAAAGAGTCCCTGATGAAAGGGGTAATGAGGTTTGGCAAGAAAGGCAAGCTTAGCCCAAGATTCATTGGGCCGTATCAGATTCGGCGAAGAATAGGCCGCGTGGCATATGAGTTAAACTTGCCTCCAGAGTTAGCATTTATTCACCCAGTATTCCATGTTTCTATGTTAAGAAAGTTCGTAGGGGACCCTTCTACAGTAGTTCCAGTCCAGGATGTTCAGGTCACAGAGGAGTTAGCCTATGAAGAGGTTCCCGTAGCCATTTTAGATAGACAGATTCGCAGGCTGAGAACTAAAGACGTTGCGTCTGTCAAGGTATTGTGGCGTAACAGAAATCGGGAAGAAATGACGTGGGAGGCTGAAGAAGACATGAAAATCAGATATCCTCACCTATTTCAAGCCTAGTCAGACGACAGGTATGCCCGTATCAGTACTTATACAGTATCTTATGATTGTATGTTTGTAAATGATAAAGAAGGAGTGATATTTAGTTGTCCAGTGAAGTTTAGAACATTGTGTGCAGTGCCTGTGTTGGACTTTTCTGCATTTCAGGTTTCTGCGATAGTCCATGTTACAGGGGAAACTTTGCCAAAATTTTCCCAGAAAGTAAAGTAAGCAGTCCTCTAGATAACAGTATACATTCGAGGACGAATGTTCCTAAGGGGGGGAGAATGTTATACCCCGTAGAATTCCCAGCACTTAGATGACCTATTCGCACGTTGGTTAAGCATATTTGAAGGCCATACGTGCTAGGGAAAGGCCCGGGAAAAAGATCGGACGAGAAACCCGTCGAACCATCACGGGAGGAGCCGAGGTAGAGCCCCTCTGCGATGGCAGCGTGTCACGGAGGTGAGGCCTCCGCGATGGCTCCGTGACACGTTGGCCTTGTCCAGGCCCAAGTATATAAAGCCCCCACTTCGGTTTAAACTCATTTATCACTTAATAAATTTCCAGAAAATGCAGTGAACAGAGGGAAAACGATGGAAAATTATAAATTATCGTCCAATTACGCTGCCAAACGCTGCCCAAACTCAAATTAATCCTAGATACCAAGGTATTTAGCAGCAGAGAGCATTTCTACGGAATTAGTTTCGCGAAATACGGCCGACGAATCGGCGATCCACCGAACTAAAGTAAGTAGAATTGCTCTAAATTAATGTCTATGTGTTCCTAGCTGAGAAGTGAATACTTCTCCCTTCTGGGCCGCTAAAAAATAGCGAGTTTTTGACCGTCTTTCGATAAGCCTAAGTTTAGGCTATAAATTAAATCGAAAGTAACGTCGCTCTTTACAATAACGTTGTATTTAGTATTGATTGACGTATTTATGAATGCAGTTGGGAGAAAATAGTAGAAGTATCGGCCGAGCCTCGTCCGACGGACGAATATTCAAAGATAAGGTATGTAAAGTTAAGTTTCCTCGGCAAGTTGAGTAACATTGAAGCAGTATAGTAATTTACAGACCAGTAGAATGTTCAGAAATCGATTATTGTGTTATTTTGAATATTGGTGCAATATGAGAAGGTTTGGGTTGTAACGTGTGCGATACCTATCCGTACGATATAGATTCAGACGTAAGTGATTAAGATTGCCCAGTATATTCAGTATATGATGTAATATGCCATGTTAAGATATTGTTGTGTTTAGCTGAAGCCTCGTGAAGTAGTATAGTATCCGTAAAGCATTCCAGACATAGAATAGTAACTAAATAAAGTTAGAAAGCATGTTAGAAATAGGAAATCATGTTAATACAGAAACTTAGTAAACAGCATAGCTTTCAGCAGAAACACCCTCTTGTATAGCCTTTGCTCCAGTACAGTTTGACAGGAGACTATATTCATATTTATACTTACCTGTCTCATCATGTATCAGACACCTACAGATTACTATTATTAGCTCAGCATGTGATTTATATGATACCCTACCCCTGTTAGCCTTAGCTTGTGAGATACACAGACAGCATGACTAGTTGAGACCGTTGTATTGATTGGGGTTGGATTACCTAGCATCCCTGACCGCCCAGGGTTAATAGCTGTATCGACTCGTCCGCCAGAGGATGAGGATACGTCACTCTACGGAGTGATATGCCATCCCGCAGAGGGACGAAGATGGGATGCTAGTTTCCCCATATTGTGCCTTGGTCGGCCCTTATACACCCCCGTCGAGCGGGTACGCCCGGGGTGTTGATTTTAGAGTCCTCCGGACTCACATGCAGTTATAGTCAGGGGCTCAGCGAGCCCAAGTGCATACCCAGGGACCGGCAGGATGCTTATATCCACTATAGGAGATGGGATGACCAGGGTAGGGGCATAGATTCTATGTTGATTGTACCTCCCGGCTTATGGGGGCCGGGTAAGGTTTGTGTGTGCCATGTTATGTTATGTATGTTCTGCTATGTTACATTAGTCATGAGTAGATTAGTAGTAGAGTGATACGTCTCCAGACATGACACCTACTCCTCCCAGTATGATCGAGAACAGGTACGACTTACATCATCAGACAGATAATCTAGTTCTTCCTATTTCAGTTTTGTCAGTTATGTTATTGATTTCAGATATCTTTTCAGTCATTGCTTTACATACTCAGTACCAGCGGTACTGACGCCCAGTGGGGCGCTGCATTACTTGCCTGCAGGTACTCATAGACGAGCAGGCGATTCTACGTGACTCCCTGTCAGCGGTTGAGTATTCAGCTCCAGTCATTCAGAGGTGTAGTTCAGTTTCTTTTGTTGTATATAGTACGGGTAGGTCGGGGCCCTGTCCCGGCCAGTTCTATTACTATTCCTAGAGGCTTGCAGTCTGTGTATATTCCCTGTGGTCAGATGAGCCGGTCGTGTGAGGCCGTGCAGTTGTATAGTTGCCTTAACTCTTTCTTTCTTTTGTAATGGCCGTGTGGGGCCATAGTTTGCCAGTAGTGGTGACCTTGCCGGTCACGTAGCTTTTCAGTATGTTATGTTTGAGTTACAGATAACAAGACAGCATGGTGGCCTTGTTGGCCGCATAGGTTTCCCTGAATTACTATGTTTCTGGTCAGCTGTTAGTACAGGTACAGAAGGCTATAGGCCAATGGGCCGGGGGCTGTATTTACAGCCGTTATATAGCCCTTTGTTCCCAGAAATGTGAGTTAGAGCCAGCCAGGCGCCAGATGCGCCCAGGCTTAACAGTCCAGCAGGTCAGGTCCTAGTAGGGTACCAGGTGCCAGTCATACCCCCCAAGGTGGGGTGTGACAGATCTTCTATTCTTGATTTTCGTTGTTTTAACGTTTGGCCAGCATTAAGATAAATTTATAATCCTAATTTGACTCTGGAAGAAAAATTATTAGGCTAGAACTAGGAATAGGGGAATATGTTCTTATCTTTGCTGTAAATCGAAGGTAAGATTCACTTGCAGGATAGAAATATACCTATAACGCCATATTCGGCTAACAAAGGGAAGAAATTTTTTCTACACCTAAGATGAGTTATTCCATCACAGAAATATGTAGTTGCAAGGTTCATAATTGGGCAATTGGCTAGAGGTTCGAGAGACCATAGTCAGACTCTAATCTTTCCCAGCCATCAACCTGAAAGAGAAGGTAGCTGAAGAATAATACAAGTTATACATGATTGCATTTCATGCCTTAACCTTAGACTGTTCTTTCTATTGTTTTAATCAACGTTCTTAGATTCACTTAGTATTACTTTATATATTACCATTTATTAAACTCTTAATTCATTGTGTTATTTACATAATCGCATAGAGTAATTGTGAATACTAAAATAGGAAAAATCACTAAGTTATAGTCCCTGTGTGTTCGATATCCGGCTTGAAAGAGCCACTATATTACTTGTACGACCACATGCACTTGCGTGCGTTTGGGCGACAACAAGTTTTTGGCGCCATTGTCGGGGACTAGCGAAATTAGTGAAATTTTTTAGTTTTATTTTTTCAAGTTTTGTGCAAGTGTTGACAACTTGATCTTAGCTTCTACCCTTGTAGGTACAGGGAAATTTCTAAACGCTGGCAAGGAATAAAGAATTGGTGGACCCATTTTTAGAGCCGGAAACACAGTTTCATTTGCAAAGGAGAGAAGCTCTTGAAAGGAAGTTGCAGTTGCTACAGAAGGAAATACTAGCACAACAACAACAACCACTAGTTAGGCAGGCAGAGTTATTGCCTGAAGTGATGGCAGCAAGACCAGTACGCGAGGTGGAAATCTCACACGTGAATAATGTTACCTTTAGCATCCGCAGGCCGGAGCCAGGGGGTAGATTTGAGCTGAAATAGAACATAGTGCAGCTTTTGCATACTAGCGGACAATTCACAGGTCTCCCTCAGGAAGACCTGCAGCAGCACCTACAAAATTTTCTGGAGATTAGTGACATATATATATCCACAGGGGTATCTTAAGATTATGTGAGGCTTATATTGTTCCCATTTTCATTGTTGGGGGAAGCGAAGAGGTGGCTAAAGGCTGAACCACCTAACTCTATTACAACATGGAATGATCTAGCAAAGAAATTCTTAATCAGGTTCTTTCCTTCGGGGAAGACAGCAAGGCTTAGAAGTAAGATTCTAAGTTTAAAATAGAGAGATGGTGAGAACTTGTACCAAGCATGGGAGAGGTTCAATTCGATGTTGAGAGATTTTCCTCACCACCACCAGTCAAATGATGTGTTGGTGCATACTTTTATAAAAGGCTTGGAACCTATACCAAAATCCTATTAGACTCTGAACTGGTGGGCAAGCTTTGGAAAAGATGTATGAGGAGTTGTATACACTGTTGAACCGTATTTTGCAAGGCAACAAAGAACGGAATGCTGACACAACCCGAGGTGTGGTGAAGAAAGCGGTAGGTGTCTTGGAGGTAGATAGACTCACAACTATTGCTGCACAGATAGCTGCATTACAGAATCATATTAACACTCATTTCAGTAACATGAGCTTGGGGCAGCCACAAGCTCTGATAACGCTCAAATTCACACTTCTTAACAAAGTATGAAGAAGACGTTGTCAATAAAGAACTCAACTAGAGGTTGGCGTCGATCCTATAGGGAATATGGAAGGATGTAGAAGAACGCTAGTGCTTAATATTTTTAGTTAAATATTCCCTAAGAGGAGGGATTTGTAAAAGTAATAATAACAATGTTGAGAAATTGTTTGTTGTATCAAAATTAATGCAACTAACTAGGGTAAATGTTCCCCATGACTTCATAACCACAAGGTGTTTTCTACTAGTGATCTATTTTGGTGCTTAGCATGCAATATTGGTAGGTTAGGTTCATCTAATTGGTTGGTCCCCTATCTAGATGATTTTCACCACGCAACTTGGTCCGTCTATGGGTGTACTTTAGTTGACCCTTACCCTTAATATCGGATTAGCTATCCCCGAAAAAGGTCAAGCTATTAGATGAGGGTTGATAGCCTCAAATCTCTATTGTTAATCCCTTTTCCCATTCATTATCTTCTTGGTCCGGTAAGTAAGAATAAGGCAAGTTCTAACATTTGCAACTGTTAAAAATCAATTAAAATGAAGGAAGAAACAATACATGCATAAACTCCGTTCAAGAATCACTAAGTATTTTACCTATGTGTGTTAATTTGTCATGGTTCCCACAACCCTAGTTGTGGTGGTTTTAGCCTATCATGTTTATAAGTAAATTAATAGAATTCATAAATAAAAGAAAAAAATTAATACTTACAACGTTGATAGGAAGAAACTCACTTGATTATTACAACAGTAAAGAAGAACAATTCAACAATCATCTCGAACTTCCAAACATAAGACATCAAACTTGTATCTAAAAACTTGAGACTTAAGACTCTAATGCTACTTGAAGACTTTTGAACTTGAGACTTCAACTCTTGAAGACATCAATACAACTTGCCTATTATATGAAAATAAAGGGATACTTATAGTACTAGATTTATGCTTTTCCTTTTCCTTGATGAATTTGACTTGGGATTTAAATTTCCTTTTCCCAGTTGGAGTGGGAAATCCATTTTTGGGCTGTTTGGAGCCTTATCGCGTTGCACCTTCTTTTGTTCCTTCATGGATTTAATTTGGCATTTTTAGCTCCTTTTTATAATTAAAAATGGACTCTAGGTCGTCATTCATCACGGACTAAGTAACGACTCGATAGAACCTCAAATGAGTCGTGATTAGTCAAGCACAGTCGTCCTCAGCATTAGGCCCAGTCGTGGCAGTGGGTCACCTAACAACTTGTTAGGACTGGGCATGAGTCGTTAGGTCTCTCGTGGCCATGGATCATCACATCCTCCAGTGTACTTGATGGATGCTCACAATGTCTAACGATGAGTCGTCACTTCACACGATGACTCGTTATGTCACTCGTTACCTTCACTGGACACTTCTTCAGATTTTCTCCTCCCAGTCCTCACTTTATTCCATTTTCTTCAAATTCATTTCAAAGTATCAAATACACCAAAATCCATCATTTTTAGACTTGAAAGCATATAATCATGTGCGTTAGTTATTTTCACAAATATATAACATAAACCCATGAAAACACACATAATTTGTCCTCAAAACATAGCAAAGTATGGAAAAAATTATGTCTATGAAGTGTGTGAGTACGCCCTTCATCAACACCCCACACTTAAACTATTGTTCATCCTCGATCAATCTACTACTTCCCTTCTAACATTTAAGCACAAAGTTCATCCTACGAACAGGTCTACTTGCACTTAGGATCATGAGACAAATCAATTAAGCTCAAATAACTCACTCGCATGCATATAGGTTTAGCATTAAGATGTCAAAGTTCAAAATCACTTAGCTTTTGAAAACTAACTCATCAAGACATATTTTGGGCCAACATGCAATATATTTAATTTAGCAATCAAGATTAAACCAAAGTCTTACCATTGTGCCCCTCAAAATTTGGAGAGATGCCCGTTTTCGCACAAGATATAGAATAAGATTAACTTGGGAGTAAATAAAATAATTTCCGCTTACTCTCACAAAAGAACTCAACATACATGCAAAAGACGACCCATAGGCTGGCCCTTAGTGTAATACTCCACTAATAAATAATTATGAATCAAGGATCAATTAGGACTTTAATTTGGTTGTAATATAGGCTAAGGGACGGGTAGGAACTATTTGGCCAAGATAGTGACCAATCTCTCTAAGCACTTTAATACTTCACAACACTTTGATTTTTAAGAACATTCTTCAATTTCCAATGTTTCTCCTTATACCACCTTTTATTTCTATAATTTTCAACTTAGGTGACTAGTGGGAATTTTTCTTTTAACATTGAGCTAATTAACACATTTTTTTTCTTTTATTTTCCTTTCTTCCGCTCCCACCCTTTACGCACCCCTACTCTAGCCACCATAAACTTAAGAATTTTGCTTATGTTGAGGTTCACAATATCAAAGGAAGGACTAGGGACAAAATAGGTTCATTGTAAACAAATGGGTACTGTTAATCGGTAAATCTTCAATTTTTTTAAGGCTCTTTCTTTTTTTTGTTTTCCTACTAAAAATCACACTCCTTGTTTAGCAAAATTTCACCTTTTTCTTTTCTTCCAATTCACCACACTTTTTATCTTTTCCCTTCACTTCTCCAATTATGCTCTTTTCCTACAAAAAAATTTCATTAAAGTGCTCTAGGAGTCAGTTGGATCAAATATAAGTTAATAGAACAAAAAGGGAATCAAGCTTGAAATATGGCTATCAAAAGAATAGGCTAAGGCTCAAACATCGCTAACTAGGATAATTACAATCAAGGTAGGTAAAATAGGATAAAAATAGGGCTATCAAAGAAATGCCTATATCACTTCCTAAAACCATCATTCTTATTTCGCTTTGCACACACACCGGGCAAGTTCTAGACGTCAATTTACAAGCACGGAGTACACCAAAGATAATTCCTCACACATTGGCACAAGATGGTTTAACAATGGAAATCAAGATCACATAAACACATATATCCATGTTGCATGCATAACATAATTAAGCCCATTTTTTAAAGTACAAGAGTCAATTTCCAGAAGACTAAGTGTTTCTACCTTTCTCATGCATTTTTGAGTGAATTTAATAAGGTGTCAATGATACCTAAAGTGAAGCACCTAGCATTCGTAAGGCTCAAGTCTTGTTCTTCCTAATGAATAATTTACCCATAAGACGATCATCATCCATCCATCATCGGGCAAAGTCATGACTCAATGACTA
This sequence comes from Datura wrightii, assembly GCA_035772735.1. Classification (NCBI taxonomy): domain Eukaryota; kingdom Viridiplantae; phylum Streptophyta; class Magnoliopsida; order Solanales; family Solanaceae; genus Datura; species Datura wrightii. Next base: position 84,191,870 of record JASDFA010000006.1, on the reverse strand, counting down.
AAAAATAAATAAATAAATAAATAAATAATCTAGACTCTCTAGTCGATTCTAAGGGACTATCCACCATAAAAGTACCGAAAACAAAAATCGGAGGAACCCAAAATAAAATAGAACTAAAAATACTACAAACAAACAAGCATGCAAGATAAGTCATAAATTCCAAAAAAAAACTAGGCCTACCATGTACAAATTTGGCAATTAAGGAATGCATGGTAATATGAAGTTCACTTCTCCCACCCCACACTTAATTAGTTACACTGTCCCCAGTGCGTGCTAAAATAAATAAGCATAAAGTATTACAGTGAAAGAAGACTTCCTAGGCCTCTACTCCTTGTCATCTACGAGGGTAGGAATAGCTTCCCCCATCTATGTATTTCATGCTCAAATTTTTTTATTGAAAATTATGAGTTATCACCTGCACACTTGAACAAATACATAAAAGCGAAAAATTTATCTTGGGTTTGCCTCCCAAGTAGTGCCTGATTTAACGTCGTGGAACGACATAGGTATCTTGATTACTCAGACTTAATCAAGATACCTGTTGAGTCCGTGGTCATATCTTGGCCACTTGTTTCACCACACTGTCCTGTGACACGTCAGAAAATAAAACAAAAATAGAAAAAGGAAATAAAGACTAAAAGTTTAACACAGGCAATTAATCCAATCCTAAACCGTATTCCCTGGCAACGGCACCACTTTTTGATAACGCTTAAATTCACACTTCTTAACAAAGTATGAAGCGAACGTTGTCAATAAAGAACCCAACCAGAGGTTGGGGTCGATCCCACAGGGAATATGGAAGGAAGTAAAAGAACGCTAGTGCTTAATATTTTTAGTTAATTATTTCCTAAGAGGGGGGATTTGTAAGAGTAATAAATAACAAAGTTGTTGTTTGTTGTTTCCAAATTAATGCAACTAACTGGGGTAAATGTTCCCCATGACTTCATAACCACAAGGATCTTTATACTAGTGATCTATTCTGGTGCCTAACACGCAATATTGGTAAGTTAGGTTCAGCTAAATGGTTGGTCCCCTATCTAGATGATTTTCACCACGCAACTTGGTCCGTCTAGGGTGTACTTTAGCTGACCCTTACCCTTAATATCGGAGTAGCTATCCCCGGACAAGGTCAAGCTATTAGATAAGGGTTGATAGCCTCAAATCTCCGTTATTAATCCCTTTTCCCATTCATTACCTCCTTGGTACAACAAGTAAGAATAAGGCAAGTTCTAACGTTTGCAATCATTAAAAATCAATTAAAATGAAGGAAGAAAAAATACATGCATAAACTTCGTTCTAGAATCACTAAGTATTTTACCTATGTGTCTTAAGTTGTCATGGTTCCCACAACCCTAGTTGTGGTGGTTTTACCCTATCATGTTTATAAGTATATTAATAGAATTCATAAATAAAAGCAAATATTAATACTTACAACGTTGATAGGAAGAAACTCACTTGATTATTGCAACAATAAAGAAGAACAATTCAACAATAGTCTCGAAGCTCCAAACATAAGACACCAAACTTGTATCTAAAAACATGAGACTTAAAACTCTAATCCTACTTGAAGACTTTTAAAATTGAGACTTCAGCTCTTGAAGACATCAAAACAACATGCCTATTACATGAAAATAAAGGGGTATTTATAGTAGTAGATTTATTCTTTTCCTTTTCCTTGATGAATTTGACTTGGGATTTAAATTTCCTTTTCCTAGTTGAAGTGGGAAATCCATTTTTGGGCCGTTTGGAGCCTTTCCACGTTGCACCTTCTTTTACTCCTTCATGGATTTAATTTGGGATTTTTAGCTCCTTTTTCTAATTAAAAATGGACTACAGGTCGTCAGTGGTCACGGACTAAGTAACGACTCGTTAGGACCTCAAATGAGTTGTGATCAATCAAGCACAGTCGTCCTCGGCATTAGGCCCAGTCGTGGCAATGGGTCACCTAACGACTCGTTAGGACTAGGCACGAGTCGTTAGGTCCCTCGTGGCCATGGATCATCACATCCTCCAGTGTACTTGACGATGCTCACAGTATCTGAAGACAAGTCGTCACTTCACACGACGACTCGTTATGTCACTTGTTACCTTCACTGGACACTTCTTCAGATTTTCTCCTCCCATTCCTCACTTTATTCCATCTTTTCAAATTCATTTCAACGCATCAAATACACCATAATCCATCGTTTCTAGACCTGAAAGCATTTAATCATGTGCTTTAGCTATTTTCACAAATATATAACATTAACCCATGCAAACACACATAATTTGTCCTCAAAATAGACCAAAGTATGGGAAAAATTATGTCTATGAAGTGTGTAAATTCGACCTTCATCAAGCTCCAGTCAATGCAGTCCAGCAAGTGTGGTGTGAAGTTTGTGGTAGCAGTGAGCACTCAGCTGATACATGTGGTGCTAATCCAGACTCAGTTTACTTTGTTGGGAATGCGCAAAAGGGCAACAATCAGCAGTATGGCAACAATTACAACCCTAATTAGAGGAACTATCCAAACTTTTCATGGGGCGGTAATAGTCACCAAGGGCAAAGCTCAAATCAGGGTCTGCATAGAAAATAAGGGGCACAACAGAATTTCCAGCCTCAGTTCAGAGGGAATAATGCACCTACTCAGTCCATAAATATTGAGGATATGTTTAAGACCATTATAGCCAACCATGCTCAGATGGCCGCTGACCAAGTAAAATTGACAGCAGACATGAAAAATCAATAGTTGGCTACGAAGGCTTTGGAGATTCAACTGGGACAGCTAGCTGGAGCACAGAGTACTCGACCCCGAGGCGGGTTGCTAAGTGATACAGGTACCAACCCTAAACAGGTAAATGTTGTCACGACCAGGAGTGGAAAACAACTGAAGTAGTTGGTGTCATAAAAGCTAGCACACAAAGATGAAACAACAGAGGAGGTTGAAGATAATGATAAGAGTGGACAGTGGAAAGCCAACAGAAACTAAAAAGTCACCACCACTAACCCCAATCTCGCAGAGATTGAGGAAGCATAAGGAAGAAGCATGCTTCAAGAAATTTATGGAAGTATTGAAGCAGGTACACATTAATCTTCCTTTGGTAGATGTTTTGCAGGGAATACCTAAGTATGTCAAGTACATAAATGATATTATGGAAAACAAGAGAAGAATAACGGAATATGCCACAGTTGCACTTACTGAGGAGTGCACTTACTGAGGAGTGCCAACATGGTGATTTTGCAGCTAGTTGATCGCTCATTGGCGAGGCCAGATGGAATTGTGGAGGATGTGCTAGTGCAAGTGGGCTCCCTTATTTTTCCGATAGATTTCATAATCCTTGATTTTGAGCCAGACTTGGAAGTCCCATTTTTTTGGGACGTCCCACTGTTGTCAATATAAATATTGAATATTGAAAAAAAATAAAAGAAATTTCAATTGAAAACAATAAAAAGATTAAAAAAAAAGCCTTTTTGGCAACCGGACGAGCTCTAATAGATGTAGCTGCGGGGCAGCTAACAATGAGAGCTCATGACAAGGTAGAAGTATTTGATTTCTACAAAGCCATGAAGCTACCTGCTATTTATAAAGAGTTGTCACCCATTACCATTATTGACCAAGAGTCCGCACGTCATCTTATTAGCCCGAATGATCACATGGAAAGAGCCTTTCTGGGACAGGATCAGTTCGGGGATGGAAACTTATGAAATGGTGCAAGATTTGGATGAGGCAAAAATGTTCTTTCGAAAGTAGGAGTTCGAGCCCTTGCAGCGATCCTTAGAGCCTCCACCCAAGCCATCAATCGAGAAGGCCCCCAAACTGGAGTTGAAGGCATTGCCTCCACAACTTCAGTATGTATTTTTGGGAGAAGCTGACACATTACCGGTCATTATTTCATCAGAACTAACAGATTCACAGGTTCAAGAAGCATTAGTGGCTCTGAAAAGGAGAAAGAGAGCCATAGGATGACAAATGTCAAACATCCGTGGAATCAGTATGGCTTTCTGCATGCACAAGATAATAATGGAGGAAGGATTCAAGTCAAGTGTACAACATAAAAGGAGGTTGAACCCAGTGATAAAGAATTTAGTGAGGAAGGAGGTGATTATGTGGCTAGATGCAGGAGTGGTATATCCGATCTCCGACAGTAAGTTGGTCAGCCCGGTTCAGTGCGTCCCAAAAAAGGGGGCATGACAGTTATCACTAATGAGAAGAATGACTTGATTCCCACTCGTACAGTCACAGGTTGGAGGATTTGCATGGATTACAGGAAATTAAATGAGGCCACCCGGAAGGATCACTATCTCATACCATTCATCGACCAAATGTTGGACAAACTTGCAGGCCAGGAGTATTATTGCTTTTTGGACTGCTATTCTGGCTATAATCAAATAGCTATAGCCCAAGAAGATCAGGAGAAGACCACATTTACCTGTCCCTATGGGACATACGCCTTCATGCGTATGCCCTTTGGGTTATGCAATGCACCAGCCACCTTCCAACGGTGCATGATGGCTATATTTCATGACATGGTGGAAGACTATGTTGAGGTGTTTATGGATGATTTCTCTATTTTTGGTAACTCGTTTGTTGTATGTTTGCAGAATTTGGACAGGGTCTTGGCTAGGTATGAAGATACAAACCTGGTACTGAATTGGGAGAAGTACCACTTTCTAGTCAAGGAAGGCATTGTCCTTGGACACAAGGTGTCACAGAGCGGCTTGGAGGTCGACCGTGCAAAAGTAGAGGTGATTGAGAAGTTGCCACCCCCAGTGTCTGTCAAGGGTTTCCGCAGTTTCTTAGGACATGGTGGGTTTTATAGACGGTTCATTCGAGATTTCTCAAAAATTTCCATACCAATGTGCCGACTATTGGAAAAAGATGTGAAATTGTAGTTTGGAGCATAATGAGTTAGTTTTATTGAGGAGCTAAAGAAGAAGCCTGTGGAAGCTCCATTTTGATTGCTCCTGATTGGGAACGCCCGTTTGAGCTGATGTGTGATGCCAATGATGTGGCTGTGCGTGCAGTATTGGGGCAGAGGAGAGAAAAGATTTTTCACTCCATATACTATGCTAGCAAAACACTAATGCTGCTCAGGAGAATTATATTGTCACAGAAAAGGAGATATTGGCGCTTGTTTATGCATTTGATAAATTCAGGTCCTATATGGTTGGGAGGAAAGTGGTGTTATACACGAATCATACGGCCATCTATTACCTATTCAACAAGAAGGATGCTAAGCCCAGCTTGATTCGATGGGTATTATTGTTGCAAGAGTTTGACTTGGAAATTCGAGACAGGAAGGTCAGTGAAAATCAGGTAGCAGATCATTTGTCACGACTAGAGGACAAGTCACATGTGAATGATGTTGGGCTCATCTGAGAAGAGTTCCCTGATGAGCAGCTCTTGCCACTGAGTGTGGCAGAACTTCCGTGGTATGCGAACATAGTGAATCTGATAGTAAGTGGAGTGTACCCACTAGAATCCACCGCTCAACAAAGAAAGAAGCTGAAGCGTGAGTCCCGGTTCTATATGTGGGATGAACCATATCTATTCAAGCAAGATCCAGATCAAGTGATGAGACGGTGCATTCTGGAGAATCAGGTAGTAGAGGTGCTGAGAAGATGTCATCCTCACCTTATGGAGGTCATCATGGAGGAGAGCGCACTACTCATAAAGTGCTCCAGTCCGATTTTTTTTGGCCAAGTTTATTCAAGGATACAGCAGCAAATGCCAAGTCTTGTGATCAATGCTAGAAATGGGGACAATCGGTAGGAAACATGAGATGCCGTTGCATAACATCTTGGAAGTCGAGGTGTTCGACGTGTGGGGGATAGATTTCATGGGGCCCTTTCCACCGTCGTTTGGTAATCAATATATTCTAGTAGCAGTAGATTATGTTTCCAAATGGGTTGAGGCCACATCTTTTCCAAATAGGTGTATAGGAATGCCTATAAGACGCCAATTGGGACTTCACCGTATCGGTTAGTTTAAGGGAAGGCCTATCACTTGCCTGTTGTTCGGTGTTTTTCACAACAACACGCAAGTGCACGTGGTCGAACAAGTAATAAAGTGGCTCAAGTAAGCCAAGTATCGATCCCACAGGGACTGGGCTAGGGTAACAATCTACTCAAGTGTCAATAAACCTTAACTCTAAAAATGCAGACAACAGTGTTAAGAAAAGTTTGATATTTTGGTTTCTAATTTTATACTAATTATAAAACGAATATACAATTTGAGTCTGAACTATACGTATGAGCATGCTGAGGTTAAACGAACATGTAGAGAAATAAATTATCGATACAATTTGGTTAATCTTTCTTCTGGTTGCTAGTAAAGAATTATTGCCTATGGATTAAAACTCTCATATTTAACCCAACTTAAGAATCATGAACCTTCCACCTACATTTCTGTGATAAAACAAAATTCATGTTCTAGCCATACAGAACCGATTCCTTAATTGACTAATACGAATTTCAGGTATATTTCTATCCTGAAGGTAAATCAATTCTCAATTTTCCCAAACTAAGAAAAGATCATATCCTATTAATTCACAACTTTCCAATTTCTTGCTCTCTCGAGTGAAACCGGACTTTTTAGATATACATTAATGTTGGCCACACATTAATGCAGTAAGAACAAGAATCAATAGAACAACCATGGAAGAAAAGATGAAAAACCAATTTAACAATAATCACATTTCAATACAATTGTTCTTAACCTCAGCAAGAAGAGGATTTAGCCACTCATTTGTGGATTAAACATCGTTAAATGAGTGTAAATCATACAAGCAATTCAAATCAAGAAGAAGGAGATAGAGAGAAACCCTGATATTTTCGTCCCCTCAACTGCCTGTAACCCACGTTCTTGCTCTACCAAGTCAGAATTATTAAAAATGAACCTAAGTGTTCTATTTATACTAGTGGGAATTTTTCCCGGAATAACAAGCAACATGTCACGGAGTGCATCGCGGAGCACTGCCTCCGTGACACGCCACTGACGCGGACCCTTACTGGAATTTGGTCTTCCAGGTATTAAGGCCCAACGTGGCATGGCGTGCAATGCGGGGCTAGGCCAACGTGCCACAGCCCCAACACGCACCTTCACTGGAATTTGGCAAAAATTCCATATCCAGTCAGAAGGCATCCGCGATGGCAACGTGACACGGCTCCATCGCGGAGCCTCATTAATTCGTGCCTTCAAGTGCTTTTTCCCTTGCTAGCGTCCGAGTCCAACCCCGATTTCTCCCAACATGCATTTTAGCTTCCCAAAATTATATTTCACCTGCAAAACAACGCTAATCATGTTGGTTAGTATAAATTCACATTTTATTACAAATCACATGAGAATGTATAAACATCGATTAAACAAGGCTAAAATGACACATTTGAGTATCACTTGGGCATATAAATTTGCCCATGATCACTTACCCCACACTTAAATCCTTGTTCGTCCCCGAACAATAATCTTACACCTCATGCAATTGACACCCAACCTGGCTACTTTGGTTCGACAATTCAAGCAACGGTTATACCGATTATTTAATACAACAAATCATCAAGAAAACATGCATGGTCTTATCAATACTATGGCCTTCAACACATTAAGACTTCCTAGACTCAAGAATCGATTCTCGGTATCGGCAAACTCATGCAAATTAGCTAATCAAGATATCCGATATGAATTTTAATCTCTCGTCAAGCATGTGCCCTCACAACACAAGAGAATTTTCCCCTTTTTAATCACATGAACTCAAAAGATTACATGCAGGGGCATATAAACACAATTTCGCTCTCTCTCCCAAAAGAATTCACATGCATCATGTCATGAACCATAGGCTTGCCCTTAGTGTATTACTCCAGTAATATAAGGAAGTGTGATGTAAGATCACGTAGGACATAACGGGTTGTAATGTAAGATATGGAACTAGTGAATACTGGGCTAACCAATAATAACAACTAGCATCCTTAAGCGCTTTTCCAATACATCCCATCAACCTTATGGTCATTGTTTCTTCCTTCATCTTCCCATTCTTGAATTATGTCTTTATTTTTGACCCCATCTCTTTAAGCACACTTGACTCAATAACAAAGATTATTTATACATCTTCATTCTATTTAGTTTATAACAAGTGCACCTTCGACCTTTCCTTTCCTTTCATCACTCTGCTTTTTCTTTTCTTTTCACCATTCTCACTCCTTGACACTTTGAGAAAATTCTTTTCTTTTCTTGAGCTCTTAAGAGTTTTGGATCAAATTTACGGATAATAAAAAGAAGGGGTTAAGCTTGGTTTACGCCTTTTTGACAAAAGAAAAATAATAGGCTAAAGGATCAATGGGCAAACTAGGGTGTACATTCAAGGTGGGTATGATAATGAAAGAAGAAAAAGTTTGGTTAAAGCAAAGAAATGCCTACATCCTTTCTTACAATACACATCCTTCATTTCGGTTTGTACATACACCAGGCAAGTTCTAGACATTTCACAGTAGCATGGAATAAACAAAACCTCACCATACACTTATTGCACATGCTCAACTCAAGACATATTCATAGACTCTTCAATCAGCTAATTACAAGAATTCAATCATTAAGCCTCAATCACACTGAGTCGAACTCTATGGCCTAGGTATCTCAACATATCTACAAAGTTGCATGCTTTCATACGAATCACCTTTGCATTTCAAACATCATGTACAACACACAACCAGAATTCCGCAACTATAAAATAACTACAGGTTTTGGGATGCAACCCACAAAAGAAAAAACTAAAAAATAAATGAAAAAAATCTACTCCTAACGACTACATTTCCCTTAAGACGGCCGTCATCCATCCATCATAGGGAACGGTCACTAACTAAGACTTCGGTTCAATGGGACTATTCTCGGTAAAAGAACCGAAAACAAACGCCGAGAAACCCAAAAATTTGAAAATTCATGAAAAAATTTTCTTTTTGTTAAAAATATCAATCATTTTGATAAAACCAAAAATATGTACAAAACCAGCTAACAACATTTAACTGCACACAACAGCTTCACCTTAATTACAATACAGACATACACAAAAAATCACAGGGCCACAAATTTATCCAAGCACAACAACAGAACAGAGACATACATTAATAACAACAGCAACAAACACCTAACTACTCTCACCCCACACTTAAATCGAACACTGTCCCCAGTATTCATAAAATTCAGTATAGCACAAAAATGGGTGGTGAAACTCCCTAATCAATCAAAATATTCCACTTCTTTGTCAGGTGCTGCTGCCTCGTCTCCCATGTCCGAATCGCCCCCATCGTCATCATCTGACTCCACATCGGAGTCATCACGACGTGTCTCCTCATCTTTGGGGACATCATCATCGGTAGGCTCCACAAAAGCTGGCCCCACTTGGCATAGAGCCCTGGCATTTTCGCCAAAAGGGTAGTCTAGCTCGAGCTGCCACAGCTCCTCTTCTGTTGCCGGCCTCCCACCTATGCACAGCTAGAGCATCTGCATCACAAACATGCGAGCCATGTATTGATCATCCCGAGCATGTTGCTCGGCTAATGTAAGAACTGGCCCGTGAGTGGTGTCGGGTGCCTTAGTTTTGGTGACATCTAAGGTCCGCTGCTCCATCTGCGGGATGTAGTCAAGGGCCTCCTCCTCGATATCCAGGCCCCTCAGGAATGTGGTCAGTAATCCACCAAACCCATACCTATGCCCTTGATGCAAACGGGCTCTCTTTATGGCGGAGATAATCACCGCCCCCACGTTGATCTCCAGCCCTTTCATCAGGGCGTATACCAAGCATACACGATCCTTGGTGACATCTGTCATATGCACCCCCGGGATCAGGAAGGAAAAAACAATCTTCAGCCATATCCTGGCTTCCCTGTTCATCTGTGAGTAGGGCAAGGTCTGATGGTAGCCCCTTTCCTTATGCCTGCTCCAACGTGTTGTAGACCGAGTTCCACACAAAGTACGTCAGATATCCGCATATGGTGGAGTGATATTCAGTTGTCGAAGCACATGGGCGTCTATTGTCCTGCGCCCCTAAGATAGCATTAAGGTGATGGGGCTCAAAAGTGACTATTTTCCCCCGTATCTTGATGGTGTGACTTCTGAGAGTCGGGTTCTAGTTGGCGTAGAATTCCCGAATAGGTGCAGGTTGCTCTCCTTGGGCTCTTCAAAGATGAAGTTCAGCCTGGCTGCCTCAATTCTGTGGACAACCCTGGGGAACTCCTGTGCCAACGGTTCCCTAGCAATGTGTTCTTCGGGGAAGTACTTTCTTTCCTTATGCTTCGCGTACCGTTTCTTCCCCTCCTCTGTCACCCATCTGGTTCCATATTGACGGCGTTGGCCACGTGGAGCCACTTGTGCTGCTGGGACTGCTGTTTCCAGTCTAATTCTTTTCCTTCCGGCGCCTGATGTTGATGCGCCCTTTCCCTTGTCTTGCCTGCTCGCCATTGTTCCTATCAAACCCAAAAGACAGTCCCAATGTTATTCCAATTGAAATTAGCTTCGACTAAGGTTGGGTTAAGCTAGGCTACCCCACACTTAGTCTTTAGCCCCAATCATCACGTTACGGCAAGATCATACTCATTTCCAAAAACAAACAACAAAACATAACAAGTATGCTTAGTGCATTCATAGAATTCGACAGTATAAATTCTTTTGTACTACTCAGACTTCGTACAGCTAACCACAACATTACCATCGATCACTTTTCATCCCATAGCACTTATCAAGGACAAAACAAAGAAAAGTTACCTACATGAAGCCATATAATTCACCCATTTCTTGCAATTTCCACAATTTCCTTAACCCGAAAATCCGTCGGTCTTTTAGCATATTAACAGTTAGCACAACCAACTCATCTCACCCAACATAAACAACCCAGCACTAATTCCAAAGTTCAACTAAAATTTTCCTTTTCACACTCAAATTCAAGCCCTAGCTATGATTTTTCTCAAAAATTCTATCAAGTTATGTAATTATCGAGTTCATGCAATCACAATGATTCTATGAACATCAATCAACAATAATTCAATTGAATTTAAGCTCAATTTCTACTTAGGGAAAGTTTTGCTCATATCACATGTTCAACATCGAAAAATTCGACAAGAATTTAGATAGAGTTGAAGAACATACCTTGAATTTGATGAAATGAAGAAACTTGATGAAAATGTGTGCCTAGGTCCGTGTCACATTGAGGGAGAAGGGCTTTTTGGGAGGTTTATCGTGGAGGGAATGAAAAATGAGGAAAAATGAGGGGAAATTGTGGTTAAAAAGTGAAGATTTCGCGCGGGTCACCCGGCGACCCGGTGTGACCCGTCGCGATATACACCTCAACGTGTCACGGAGGGTAACGCGGAGCATGCCCTTCGTGACACGGAGCCAACACGCAGGTGTTCTGGAATTTGAAAAGAATTCCATAATCACCTTCAACGTGTCATGGAGGGTAAAGCGGAGGCCCTCCTCCGTGACACGGAGCCATCGCGTGGGCTCAGTATTTTGCCACTTTTTATTATTTTTCATACCTCAATTTTTCCTTTAAGATCCTTTACGTATTTATCCTCTGTTCAACCTGAAATTCATCTCTCAACAAGAAATTGGTTAGCATTATAGGTTTCAATTAAAATACAAATTTTGTTTTTATTTTGATTTTTCTCTTTTTCTTTTCTTTTTTTTTTACAAAATCTAATAAAATATTACAACAAAAATTTCATGGGTTGCCTCCCGTGCAACGCCTGGTTTACCGCTACGGCTCAACGTCATTCTGCTCAGTCATCTTCAAGGGTGACGGACGTTTTCTCTCGACCACCTTCCTCCCCCCAGTAATGCTTACATCTTTCCGGTGGTTTCCCCAATAACTCCCGTGACTCAACTGTTATACCCCGTAGAATTCCTGGCACCTAGATGACCTATTTGAATGTTGGTTAAATATATTTGAAGGCCATACGTGCTGGAGAAAGGCCCGGGAAAAGATCGGACGAGAATCCTGTCGAACCATCGCGGAAGGAGCCGAGGCAGAGCCCCTCCGCGATGGCAGCGTGTCACGGAGGAGAGGCCTCCGTGTTGGCTCCGTGACACGTTGGCCCTGTCTAAGTCCAAGTATATAAAGCCCACTTCGGGTTTAAATGATTTAAACACTAAGAAATTTCCAGGAAACAGAGAGAAAAATAAGAGAAAGAGGAAGGACGAAGGAATTATATAATTTTCGTCCGATTACGCTGCTAAACGTTGCCCAAACTCAAATTAACTCCAGATACAGAGGTATTTAGCAGCAGAGAGCATTCCTACGGATTCAGTTACGTAAAATACGGCCGACGAATCATCGAGCCACCGAGCTAAGGTAAGTGGAATTGCTCTAAATTAGTGTCTATGTGTTCCCAGCTGTGAAGTGAATATTTCTCCCTTCGGGACCGCTGAAAAATAGCGAGTTTTCGACCGTCTTTCGATAAGCCTAAGTTTAGGCTATAAACTATATCGAAAGTAACGTTGCTCTTTACAATAAAGCTGTATCTAGTATTAATTGACGTATTTACGAATGCAGTTGGGAGGAAATAGTTGAAGTACCGGCCGAGCTTCGTCCGACGGACGAATAGTTCAAGAATAAGGTATGTAAAGCTAGTTCCCTCGGCAAGTTAAGTAATATCGGTACAGTGTAGTAATTTACAGACCAATAAAATGCTCAGAAGTCGAGGTTACGTTTATTGTGAATGTTGATGCGATATGAGAAGCATCGAGTTGTAACTTGCGTGAAACTTACTAGTACGACATAAATTCTAACGCAAGTGTTAGAAACTGCCCAATATGCTCAGTATGTGATGTAATATGAAATGTTAAGATATTATTGTATTTAGTTGAAACCCCGTAAAGTGATGCAATATCCGTAAAGCACTTCAGAGATAGAATGGCAGGCTAAAATAAAGTTTAGAACGCATGTTAGGAATAGTAAATCATGTTAATACAGAAACTCAGTAACACTATCTTGTATAGCATTTGCCCCAGTACAGATTGGCAGGAGACTACATTCATATATATATATATATTTACCAGTCTCAGCACGTATTAAATACGTACAGATCACTATCATTAGTTCAGCATGTAATATATACGATACTTTGCCCCGTTTAGCCTCAGCATATGAGATATGCAGACAGTATTACTAGTTGATACCGTTGTATTGTTTGGGGTTGGATTACCTAGCATCCATGACTGCCCCAGGGTTAATAGCTGTATCGACTCGTCCGCCAGAGGACGAGGATACGTCGCTCTACGGAGTGGCATGCCGTCCCCCAGGGGACGAAGATGGGATGCCAGTTTCCCCATATTTTGCCTTGGTCGGCTTTTATACACCCCCGTCGAGCGGATACGCCCGGGTGTTGATTCAGGAGTCCTTCGGACTCAGGTACAGTTATAGTCAGGGGCTCAGCGAGCCCAAGTGCATACCCGGGGGACCGGCGGGATGCTTACAGCCATTATAGGAGATGGGATAACCGGGGTAGGGGTATAGATTCTGTGCTGGTTGTACCTCCCGGCTTATGGGGGCCGGGTAAGGTTTGTATGTGCTATATATGTTATGATATGTTATACTGTGTTACAGTAGATACGAGTAGATCGACAGTAGAACGATAAATCCTCAGGTATGACTCCCACTCCTTCCAGTATGATTAAGAGAAGGTATGACTTACATTATCAGACAGTTCATCTACTCCTTCCAACTTCAGTTTCACCAGTTATATTATTGTTTTCAGATTTTGCTTTCAGTTATTGCTTTACATACTCAGTACCAGCTGTACTGACGCTCGGTGGGGCGCTGCATTACTTGCCTGCAGGTACTCATAGACGAGCAGGCGATACCACGTGATTCCTATCAGCGATCGAGTATTCAGCTCCTGTTATCCGGAGACTGAATTCCAGAGGTGTATTTCATTTTCTTTTGGTTATATAGTACGGGTAGGTCGGGGCCCTTTCCCGATCATTTCTATTGCTATTCCTAGAGGCTTGTAGTCTGTATATATTTCCCTGTGGTCAGATGAGCCGGTCGTGTGAGGTCGTGCAGTTGTATAGCTGTTAGTACTCATTCTTTCTTTTATGTTGGCCGTGTGGGGCCATGATTTGCCAGTAGTGGTGACCTTGCCGGTCACGTAGCTTTCTAGTACTTTAGGATTGAGTTATAGATAACTAGACAGCATGGTGGCCTTGTCGACCCGCATAGGATTCCCTAAATTGATATGTTTCTGGTCAGCTGTTAGCACAGGTGCAGGAGGCTATACGCCAATGGACCGGGGGCTGTGTTTACAGCCGTTATATAGCCCTTTGTTTCTAGAAATATGAGTTAGAGCCAGCCAGGCACCAGATGTGCCTAGACTTAGCAGTCCAGCAGTTCAGGTCCCAGTAGGGCACCAGGTGCTAGTCATACCCCCTAAAGCGGGGTGTGACATCAACTCTCTGGACAACATCAGCTTGCTTAATCACATTGATCACCGAGAGTTCCTCATACACATCCGGGAGCTTGGTGGCCTTGTATACATCAAACACCTCCACCTTGTCGTGTGCTCGCATAGCTAGCTGCCCTGCAGCTACATCAATCAGCACTTTCCCAGTTGCCAAGAAAGGACGTCCCAAAATAAATGGGACTTCCGCGTCTAGCTCAAAATCCAGCACGACAAAATCTACCGGGAAGATAAGGGAGCCCACTGGCACCAGCACATCCTCCACAATGCCATCAGGTCTGGCTAAGGAACGATTCGCTAGTTGAAATATCACTGTTGTTGGTCTAGGACTCCCTAGACCCAACTTCTTGAATACCGATGTCGGCATCAAGTTAATGCTCGCTCCCAAATCACATAATCCGCGAGCTCGGATACTCTGCCCAATTGTAATTTGTATTGTAAAGCTCCCAGGGTCCTTGAGCTTTGTGGGCAACCTATTTTGTATCCGGGAAGTGCATTCCTCCGTAAGAGCCACCGTAGCATACTCAGTCAACCGACTTTTGTTCGTCACGATGTCCTTAATATACTTTGCGTACTTCGGCACTCCCTGCAAAACATCAACCAGAGGTAAGTTAATATGTAACTGTTTCAGCACCTCCATGAATTTCTTGAAACAAGCCTCCTCCTTGTGTTTCTTTAATCTTTGAGGGAACGGGGGTGGTGGTCTCTCTGGTTCAGCCTCCTTTTTCTTCCCCCTCTCTTCACTTTGCTCCCTCTCACTTTCTGCTGCTCCCGACTGTTGAGGTGGTCTTTCTGGTTCCACCTCTTTAAGTTGCAAGCCACTCCTTGTGGTCACTGCATTCACCTACTTGGGGTTGGGATCCGTGTCGCTCGGGAGTCCTCCTCTAGGCCTGGTGTTTTGGGCTCCAGCAAATTGCCCAAATTGATACTCCAGTGCCTTGGTAGCTAACTGGTTGTTCTTTACCTCGGTTGCCAATTTCACATAGTCAGCCTGCAATTGAGCTTGGTTAGCTATCATTGTCTAGAACTTCTCCTCAATGCTGGGTGATGGTGGTGGAGGAGGTGCATTGTTGCTTCTATATTGTGCCTGATAGTTCTGCTGTCCTCCTTGATTCCTCTGCGCCCCCTGAATCGAACTTTGCCCTTGATGGTTATTGCTACCCCAAAAGAAATTCGGGTGATTCCTCCAGTTGGAATTGTAGTTGTTGCCATACTGTAGGTGGTTGTTTCTCTGTACATTACCAACAAAGTTCACCGAATCAGGATTTGCTCCACAACACTCAGCTGAGTGTTCACTACTCCCGCATACTTCACACCAAATCTACTGCACTACATTCACTGGGGCTTGAGACTGGTTCATGCTCATGTTACTGAAGTGGGTGTTAAGTTGATTCTGCAACGCAGCTATCTGTGCAGCAATAGCTGTAAAACCATCCACTTCTATGACTCCTGCTGCCTTCCTGGTTCCTCCTCTTGAAGAATCCGCATTCCACTCCGGATTTCCCTGCGAAATATGATTCAACAAGGTATACAGCTCCTCATAAGTTTTCTCCAATGCTTGCCCCCCAACTACTGAGTCTAGCAAGATTTTTGTGTGGGGTTCCAAACCTCTATGAAAGTATGAACCAGCACTTCATTGGATTGGTGATGATGAGGACAATCCCGCAACATAAATTTGAATCTCTCCCATGCTTGATACAGATTATCTCCCTCTCTCTATTTAAAACTTAGAATTTGACTTCTAAATCTTGCTTTTTTACCGGATGGAAAAAATGTATCAAGAATTTCCTTGCAAGATCATCCCACATAGTGATAGAATTAGGTGGCTCAGCTTTCAACCACCTCTTGGCTTCTCCCAAAAGTGAAAATGGGAGCAATGTAAGCCTGACATAATCTGATGACACTCCCGCCGGGATGTAAGTGTCACTTATCTCCAAAAAATTTTGGAGATGTTGTTGTGGATCCTCACGAGGGAGACCTGTGAACTGCCCGCTGGTGTGCAGCAATTGCACCATGTACTGCTTAAGCTTGAACCTCCCTCCTGGCTCAGGTTTGCGGATGCTAGATGTGACATTATTAGCATGTAGGATTGCCACCTCGCCAACCGGCCTGGCTTCCATGTCATCGGGCACTAACATTGCACGTACAACTGGTGGATTCTGTTGTTGCTCCATAATTGTTTGTCTGAGCAACTGCAGCTTTTTCTCTAGAGCTTCTCTCTTTTGACAATGAAATTGTCTTTCCGGCTCTAAATATGAGTCCACTAGCTCCTTGTCTCTTGCCAGTGTTCAACAGAAATTAGTATCTGCAAAATCAGGCTAAGACCAAGTTGTCAACACTAAGAAGAAATAGCAAACTAACACTTAAGAAAAATTAACTGATTTCCAGTCCCTGGCAACGGCGCCAAAAACTTGTTCGGTGTTTTTCACAACAACACGCAAGTGCA